>OZ004600.1:77903872-79221979 GCA_963924605.1 Malthinus seriepunctatus | reverse complement strand
ATCAAAATCCCTGATAACACGGCGGCGCCGACAGGTAGTCACTTCGTTGTTTGCCAGATATAGATAGCACCAGGGAAAATTAGAAAAAAAAAAAGGGTAGGGAGGGTTGTAATTATTTTCGGAGGACCAGCTCGAAGAATTACGATTGAGTTTCCTTACAGGTAAGTCAATCAATCTTTCAATTCTCCTTCGCTGGTCCTCCTCAATAATTACACAAGTAGATGTTCAAAGACACGATTTGTGCTATCTTAAAAAATTTTTATTCCCAAAAACGACCACAATCAAAATTAATTAAATTATAACAGGTAAATTCTGTTTATGAATATCAATACAAAGTACAAGACCGAACTTTACACAAGGAAAACAAAAACCTTACAAAAGAGTATTGCGTGTGGGGATTTGCTAAGTGGTTGACTAACCGCTCTAGCAGAAATAACAAATTCATAAATAACTGGCCTGTTACAAAATCTAGTGAAAACGTTTACGAATTCGAACAACCTAAATTCCTTATACCTATAATATCTACTCCAGCTCTGTGAGCGCAGCAGATTTCAACTTGTGTGTCGCAATAAGTGCTGAGAATAACGGACTATCAATGCCACTTTATTTTTCTTCTAGCCATCTGCTAATTGACTGCAAGTTAATAAGTGTTGCCGATTCTTATGTGTAAGAATGAGGCCCACCCTCTGAGTAGTTTGGTTCTCTTATGGCCAGTTTCTCTAAACATAGTTATCGCTTCATCAATATATATCTTTTTCTAATTGTCAAAAACTGGTTTTCAAACAAAGTTTCGGCCCCTCATAAAGTTAAGTATGGAATGTTATGGAACCCTAACGTTCGAGAAACTCGCCGTTAGATTACAGATCCCACGTACAGGAAAACCTAAACAATTTTTGCAGCTAATCGGATCTGTATTTTAAGATGTTCTCAAGAAGATTATAGAAAGGGTTTTTTGATTAAGTGGCCTGAAGTAAGTACTAATTGCCTGAATAATTTAAAACGTAAAGTAATTTACTACCGGTTTCTACTTACACACCTCGAAGAAACCCGTTGACAATTTTTCTTATTTTAATTTTTTTTTTTTTTACCTTATGGGGTTTAAGGAGTTAAAGGTGGATATAAAAAGTTTTATTGTCGAATAATATAGAAAAGCGACCAAATAGTTCTGACAGATATTCCAAAAATGTGATTTTTGGAACGAATTTCTGAGAGGATCTCTAAATTTCGATTTCCACAAACCAACAACCATTTCTTAAAGCAGCGGTTGTATTGTGTCAGTGTTGCTGTTTACAGAGAACCAAAAGAGGCTTCTATAGTGACCTCATTTCCCATTGCTCTAGTAATGAACTCTAGATTACCTGTCTAACCAGGAAAACTCTCCGATCAAACGGTGTACTTTTCTTCTAAACCGCAGAACCCAGGATTGTGGCGGTCAATTGCGGGCTATTAAAACCTGAAGGACGTCATCGTTTAGGATCCTCTCTAAAGCTTGCGAGAATAAAGGAAAGCAGAAGGGAAGCGTAAAAGCTTTCTTGATTAAAACTCATCTAGTTTTAAGGTGATAACGCCTCCACAAAAGAGTTCTGGTTGGGCTCCAAAAGACATAATCGCGACATTCATAATAAGTATATATTCGGATTTCCAAGTTTATCACAAAATTTATGAAGACTGAGTATCCAACTCATATTTTGTCTCTATAGATCGTCATTGCGTTTCCTTGCCTGCATTAAGTAAGTTAGACTCTGCCGATAAGTAACCTGCAAATATGGCAACTTGTCTTTGTTCACAACAATTCCAGATTAGTATATACAAGCCACGGAGAGCGGTAGTATTATAATAATTCCTAAATTCCTAAGAGAATTAATTAATTCCTAAGAGAATTAATAATTCCGTTGCCTCTGAAAATAAGTTTCCCACACGACTTTAACAACGTATATTACTTGATAGTTCTTCTACGGAACTACGAACCAGAAACCTCTTATTGAATTGTTACACAATGTCCCCCCCCCCCGTCTTCTTTTTTCTATAGCTTAGGTTTGAATGAACTCTGAGAACGGTTTCCTCTGAGACAGTTATTGTTTAAGCGTTACGAGGGCCTATGTCAAAGCAGTACTTAATCTTATAAGCAAATGACCGGCTGGGCATAATCAACTCCATAACCCAATAAGAAGAGAACGAATGTAGTCTAATTTGAGATTTTTCTGAAGTGGCCTCACTATAAGTAGCTACTTGGAATATTCCCAATGTGGCAAATTATTTAACCCACACTCTGAACCGCTGAGGGATGTAAATTGTTGACTCCCGTGGCTCTTACATTTGTCAATATCTGAATTGCCAAGTCTCATACAGAAAATTTTTGCAATGGCTCTTAGATTACATGAAAACTCTGCGGAAGGCTACAAGTAAAATTTTACTGTCCCTCCTCTCTATCGATTTAGACACATGAAATCATAGAAGTATTTTATGACAGATCTTTCTGGTCAATCTGTATAAAAATTTGATGATTGATGGCCACTGCTAATGGTCGATTTAGTTTCAGCAAATCCAAACAAAATTGATACAAAAGCTCTATTTTTGTATTAAAATTTGAAAAAAAATTTAAAATTTCGACAATATAAATAAATGTGCCGAAGGGATTATTTTTGGTCCCCTCCCGTTTGTTAGACAATAAAGTCCAATGTCTTCAATTCTATTTAAATAGAAATTCAACAACTTTTTCAAACTCATTGGTTATAAAATGGCATTGGACAGAGCACCGATCCAGCAACAATCGGTTCACCCTGTAGTAACTGCAACTAACCAGAGTCTGTAGCTTAGGATTGGTATTATAAACCCAATTTATTTATACTTAAATTATCTTTTATCCAACTGGACTTTACATAACCCATCGTTAGCCAATATTTATGTAAAGCAACACGTCCTGTTTCTGTCCTTCTAAACTTTTGTTTACCTAAACTAAAATTGTATAGGTAAGGAAGTCCTATTAATTAGGGTACTTATTAATTTTTGGTAAGTGAAGATTACGTGCTTCGAAAAAAATTTTATAATTTTTTGCAATTAGTCTTTGACTACAATTTGTAAACTTTTATTTATTAGTTTAACTTAGAAAGTAATTTCTATGTAAGTATTTATTTGTGAGATAAGCACATTCGACTTGTGGTATCTTGTTTTCACTGATACACCTTCCTCAATCCGCCACGACAGTTGCGTAAATTCTATATCTTAATTATGGATAATTGTAAGATTTGCAAATACTCACATTTAAACTTTAATTAATTTGAATTAATTTCATAACCCTCGACCCAAGACAAAAACACTTTTTGTTTTGGTTAAACAACTGCTCCTCTTCCTATTCATTTTTTTTTTTTTTTTTTTTATATGAGATAATTCTTCACAAAATCTTTCAAACGGTTATATTTAAGGGATATAAGTCTGTAGATCCGCGTAACCCTGAAGAAACATCTTTCCCAACCTTCTAGATCGCTATCGGCTGGTTTTCTTTTGACCACGATTAACGATCTTGTAATGAACGCCTCTGTAGCAGTAGGCTCTGAACAATCCACATTGTTATTCACCTAGTAACTAGGTTACTAGATGTCAAAATTGGCACTAAGGGCTGTTGTTTTTAACATTTGAAAAATGTTCTTCAAGTACAGGAAAGTCTATTAACCAAAAAAAAAAAAAATTAATGATGTAGTATAACGACTTCCTTAGATAAGAAGCGACTATGACAAATCCTTGCCGGAAGAGGTTTTTTCTGTGTAGTATAACGACTACCCTAGATAAAATAAGAGACTATAACGAGTCCTTGTCTAGGAATATCTTACGGTGTAGTATAACGACTACCCTAGATAAAATAAGAGACTATAACGAGTCGTATTTCTTAAGAATATTACAAAATACAACGGTATAACTTTAAAAAGGAGACAAAAACAATCTTTATAATTGAACCAAATTTAACTTCCTTAGGTCCGTTCTCATGTGACACCATGCCATGACTCTTAACGTCGTGAAAATCAATGCCATGACACCTTTTTTCAATAAAACTAAAAAAGTCGTGTTTTCATGACTTTGTATTAATTGTCGCGACACCATGTCGAGAATCAAACCAACTTTGATATTTTTGCGACTTCTGAAAAAATGTCACGTTCGGTACTCCGTGAAAACGGATATCGTCACATTGTCGTGGCAGTGTTTACCTTTTCGTGTTGAATGGTTGTGTAGTGAGAGGTTATTATTCCACAAATATTCCATGACATTAATTTACATGAAAACACCCTTTTAAAAAATGTCACATTGTCACGACTTCAACTGCCACGACTTTATTGTCACATGAAAACGGACCTCTAGTCTATGTGACAATAAAATTTCATGTAACGTTAACTAAGAAAGTCAATGGAAAGTTTGCTGACGCGCATCTGATTGTTAAATTCGAAACAAAACTTGCTATTTGTATATTAAACGTTAATTAAGGATACAAATGCACAAAAAATAATTTTTACGCCTAGAAGGCTTTTCGTTTTACTTACTTTTCAAACTTTGTTTCCTTTCCTTATTCTCCCTTCTTTCACAGCGGGAGCGTTTAGCCATCTTTATCACAATTATGGTAACAAATAATCAAAATAACTAATTAAAACACTATAAAAATTTCTAACCGGCAAAGCGACTGTTCACTCGAGGTACAAATAACGAAGTGACTACCTGTCGGCGCCGCCGTGTTATCAGGGATTTTGATAATTTGCTATAAACATTGTACTCGTAGGTATGAATCAGCGATACTACTTGTGTAATTATTGAGGAGGACCAGCGAAGGAGAATTTTAAAATGTTATTTCATTATTAAAAATGCTTTATTTTTATACATTTTGTTAAATGTTGTACTTAAATATTTATAATGTATTGCTCAACCATCAAAAGACCAAGTTTACAAAAATAAGAAAAACTGTATGGCTGGTCCTAAGGGTTTTAAACGATAACTTTAACACTCTGCTTGTAAACTTGGACTAATTTGTCCATGCTTTTTCAATGTTTGTATAAGAAAATGTTTTCTAATTGTATAATTATTGTACCTTTCCCATGGTGCTGTGCGCTTTGGTGTAATTTTTTAATAATAAAAGAATAAAAACTTAATAATTTTTATTTTATATAAGATTATGGATTAAAAAAAGCTCATACACGTTGAGTTGTTGAATTTGATTAGCACTAAAGCTTGCTATTTTCTCCATTTCCATGAGTAGAATTTTATCTCTCAAGTAGACCAAATTGTTTCTTGCCCCCTTGGCATTGTCTCGATCTGCAGCCTGAAGGAGCGGTTGTTACTTCAGTACTTCAGAGATATTAATTAAACTGCAATTACTCGAGTAAATGGTTAGCAGAATATGGATCAGACGAAGACGACCTTCGTCGCGGCCTTAAAGGCATGCTTTTAAATAACGGTAAGTCCGAACCTAATTAAGCAAAATTAAGCTCGCGAACGTTTTGAAAATTGAAAAATGGGGCGAAACGATCCAAAAATTAATTAAGCAAAACAGTGAGGCCGTTTTATAATTTGTACCTTATGTTAAAAATTAAAAAAGTGATTTATTTGTAACTTCCGTAAAGATTATACATGATGGTAGTTTTTTTTAATGTTACGTTAATTATTATATGATTTGTATAAGGTTACTCAAGCGAGTACCACAAATAAGAAAAGCGTAATTACGTTTGCTAACTGCAAAAGTCTCAACATAATAATTGTAATTACGCCAACAGACAATTTGTTATGTATACAAATCCCGTATGGTATTTATAAAGAAGGATGAATCTTTTAGATTGCTTTTTTTGTTAATTAAGTCGGCTGTTTATTTGGAATGCTTGAATAAAACCAAATAAAGTTAATTTTTTTGTAATTAATATCATTATCCTCATCTTTTATTTACAAAAAGAGGCATCAAAGTTAGCGTTTTACAAACGAGATTTATTTTAGATTATCTTTCAATTCCTTTACCTATCCTCTCACGAAGAAAACATTGTTAAGCTTCGTGTTGAGAGATGATCAAGACCAAGTTATATCTCTGCTGCTTAAAATTGTTGCTATTCGCCTCAATCTTGATGGAAGCTCAAGAAAAAGTATTGTCATGGGCGTAACATAGGGGAAAGAAAAAGATTTTGGAACGACTCAGGTATTTAATATCTATTAGAATCCAAATCTGAATCTGAAGAAATTTTCCACCACTTATCTAATCGACAGATGGATTAAAAGATAGATAAATAGACGGCAGTCAGACAGGCTTGCAGATTGAAAAATTTTGACAGCAGCGATTTTCGCTTTAAACAGCGAAAATTCGGAAAAGTCTGTTGAAGGCAAAAAAGAGATAAAATCCAAATATCTCTGCATCGAACGTTCTTTTGGCTTACGCCACTGGAAAACAAAACAAAATTTACGATAAGTTAAATATCTACGGAAAATCTTATAGCATTTATTGTTCATGTTTGTATAGAATTGGCAGTAAAATTAAATTCTTGTTAGATAACTATTTGTTTATGTACAATGTACACCCTCAACTACAAAAACTAAATGTTTAAACAAACAAACAAATAGAAATAATAAAAAAAATTTATACAGGGTGATTTATTATATTTAAAATTTTTCTGGATAGGTAATTAAGTTAAGGAATAATAACTGTAAATTCCATAATGTCCAAGTAGCGTGCCAACCTTTTAATTATTATTAAAAGAAAACCATTAACAATTATCTAGACGACGCTAGATGAGTAGCAAAGTGCACAATCTTAGCTTGCCTTTGGCAAATAACAAATAAGTCTTGTCTTGTAAGTGTTTCGATCTTGATTATTTTACAAATTGGTATTATTTATCTAAAGACACAGTACTTTATTGTTTATTATTCATGGTAACAAAATAATTATCATTGGCTAATTGGCTTATAAATACGAGGTATATAACGTGTAACTAGGTTACCTATTTGTATTATGTATAAAGAGATCGTTTTATTTGGGAATATTCTAAATCTACCTACATAGGTAATACCATTTTGGCATTAAAAAATTGTTCGAGATATGAGTTTGGAACTGAATTTCGAGAATGCGTTCGAGTTTGTTAAAATTATTGCAGTCAGAATTTTACCACTCAATAATTATTCTCTCGAGAAGGTAACTGTTGACCAAATTAACTATGCTCTGAGCAGAAGTGGGCTGGGACTTGCTACCTGCACGGGACTGGCTACTTAGCCCAGTTCAATTTCAATTAAGCAAAAAGGGGTCAAAATTTGATGTTTTTGAGAGAACTCGGTAACTACGAGACATGAAAAATGAACCAACTCTTCATCTCATTTCTTGAGAGTAATTTGGCTCTAAAATTGCATCCCTTAGGAGTCTTTCCTCACGACTCATTTAATTCTAAATACTTTTAACTGTATTTTTGTTTACAGCAAATGTCCACTAATAATTTAAAACACAGTCCTACATCAACTGTCTAACCACTGACTCTGTCTAACACTCTAGAAATTGCTTATAATTTTTTATTTTTTCTAGTTGATAATTAACTGAGCTGTGACTTTGAGGGGATGCGTTTTTAGACTTCAATGCATCCCCGATTTTGACTAACTATTTCACCCTATATTTTGAATTTGCATTGAAAATATTGTATCTAAACAATATACCTGTGCACATCGAGTCATCATTCGATCCCAATGATAATTTAACCCTTTGAGATTTGTAGGTAATTTTTATTACAAAAGTTGAATTGGTATGGAAATTGGAAAACTTTTTGTATTTTACCAGCTATATTCTAATAAAACTTTATTTATAAATTATACTAATAAGTTTATGATGTAAATACTCATTGAGCTATGCAGTGATGCAGGTGCTTTTTATAGTTAGTTTTATAATATAACTTGTGATAATTTGATAGTAGGTATACGAGTACAAAATAAAGTTGTAAAATAACATTTTAATTACGTTACTTGAAGATAATTGAGATACAAAGCTGAGTATGCTTGTTATATTTTTATTTGTTTTGCTTGAGCCTCATATTTGTCTTTTTCTTATTAATAAGCATTCAATTACAATAAGTGACACATCCAGTACTTTTTAATTTTCAACTATTACCTACTAAGATGGATGTTAACAACCAGGATTGACATGATCTTCCTCCGAAGCATGGTGTTCATAACTTTTTAAATGCACCTCGTATAGAAAAGTATCCTTAACAAAAGTTGCTCAAGAATTGATTTTGTTGTAGGAAATTTAGCATCACCCTTTAATTGCTGATAAAATAATTAACAAATTAATTAAAAGAATAATTATCAAAGTTACAAAAAATGAATGGTTAATGATCAACGAATTAATTAATAGCAAATAAACAATTTAAAAATTTCCAGAAGGGCCAAAAAACTACTTTTAAATCAACGCAATTTTATTTACATGTTAAATTAGCGGGGCTTTCGTGACCCGGCCAGCAAGGGATCTTTCCAACGGTAACAAAAGTAACAATTAATTACTAACAAACTATTTCAAGCTTTACTTTTCCAACTGGAGGATCTAATTATGACCAACTACTAGATGCAAGTCATCGGCAATAAAATAGGAATAAAAAAGAACGAAAAATAAAAGGATGCTAATTTTTCCCACAACCTGAGCGGAATCGTAATGATTCTTAAACCAGTAGCGCGATTCACTAACTATTTTCGGTAGCGAGCGACGTCGGTCACCATAAAATTCGTTACGTACCGATAGTTGCTATTCACTAACTCAAACTTTGCGATTTTTGTCGATAAATCTGTCGGTACCCCCACCGAATATTCGTTAAGTCCAAGGAGAGTTATTGCAAATAGCGCCATTTACTAACTATTTTCGATAGCGAGCGACGTCGAAACCATAAAATTCGTTAGGTATCGATAGTTGCTATTCACTAACTCAAACTTTGCGATTTTTGTCGATAAATCTGTCGTTACGTACCGACAATTCGTTAAGTTCTTAGCGAGAGTTAGAATTCGTGTGTTAAAGACTTATCGATAATTTTTGACAAATTGAAACATTATTTTTAAGGCCTTTATTGTTCAAATCAAGAAAATAGTAAAAATTAGTTGGTTTTAATGATAATAATAAAAATTATTAAAAGATCTATTGAATTTCAGAAACTTTAAAACATTTAAAAATTAAGATTTTTTTAGGTTATGTTAAGTTTGAATTAATTCTTGTATTTTTATATTCTATAATTAATCTAATTACTCTTCTTAATAAATATTGCTTACTGCTATGTAGGTACTTTATTTTTTAATTATTGCTTTGAACCCAAAAATTTTAAAATAGCGGAAAGTGAGGTGAATTTTAAAATTCTATTGAATAGAAACTTTTAAAAACATTTTTAAATTTCAAGGAAGGGGAATTGTTCAAACACTGTGTGTTTGACTATTTCTCTTCGCCTTTTCTTTTATTATTGATATCCTTATGAGAAATTGGGAAGTTAAAAATTGTAGGAACGGACTTTTTGAGTAGAAATTCTATCTATTTTTGCACTTCAAGAAATTAATAAACGAATACAGAAGTTTTATGTCCCATAAAAGCGTACCTTAAACGTGCCTTAAACTGTCCTAGCTTAAAGCCCTTTCACAGTCCTTTGTTCCTTGGTTTTTTTTAAATAAACCAACTATTAAAATTTTTAATTAGTTTCCGGTAAAATTTTTGAATTTTGCTGTATTAAACAAAAAATATACTAAGGATTAATTTGTTTATGTGACTTTACAATACAAAATTGTATTTTTATAAATAAAATAACATAGGAGAAGTGACATAACACAAACAATAAAATTTAAAATAGCAGAAGTACCATCCCATCATCTATGGTGATAAATCATAAAATTACTAGATTTCATTTGTAAATTACCAACATTTCGTGGTGTGTTTCTTGGGTGAGCGATATTTTTCGTTCCGAGTTTTGCATCGATACTTATCGTTAAGCTCAAGATAGTGAATAGCACAAATCGTTAAGCAAGCGACAAAAATCGAAGGCGTGTGTTGAGTGTGGTATGCAACGATCTATACGTAGAGTTTACATTTACGAAAAATGTTGACTTGGAACGTTTTATAGTTTAATAGATAAAGTAGTATTATTCCACAACATTTTAAAATTTTCGTAGAATATTTTGAAAGTTTAAAATTACAAACACGGACTTTTTGAGTAAAATTTTTTTTCCGTTCTTGCGTTTAAAAAACTTATAAAAGGAAGCAGAACTTTGTTTTATCTAAAGTGTCCAATTGCTAAAATATATAGTTTCTTAGATATTTTTTAATAAAAACCAAATTACAAAATTCTTTAAATCGATTTTGGACAAATTAGGCCAATTAGGGGATTTGCTAAATTAAGTAAAAATTAACTTTTTTTATATTTATTTATGTGGATTTAAAATTTAAATTCATAATATTAAATATTGCATTTTATATTTATAAATAAAATAATATAACCAATAAATGTGTCAATAAAATTCAAATATTTAAAATAGCATAAGTACCATCCCATCATTTATGGTGATAAATCATAAAATTACTAGATTTCATTTGTAAATTACCAACATTTCGTGGTGTGTTTCTTGGGTGAGCGATATTTTTCGTTCCGAAAAGCATCGGTGAGACAAGCGAAAAAAATCGCTCGTTAACGATTTCGGTCGCTATCGAAAATAGTTAGTGAATCGCACTACAGGGTGGTATTAGAAAAACGCATCGTTACATTTTCATAAGAAAATTGAGAAAATCAACTTGAATAGTTTCAACAAGACATGACATTTTCTCATTTAGGAGCAAATACTAAAATGGACAATTTTCAAAACGTTGAAAAGGGTTTATTGAAAGGTCTTCACAATGGCGGCTCTACTTAATCCCCCAATAGCTATTTGGTATGGGTTGGAATTTTTTGCCACACACCCCTAAAACTGCCAGTCAGGCCACCCGATTCTGGGAGAGACTCCGGTCAGACGGACGTCGCTAGCAGTAATTTTGAAGAAGTAGAGCTATATGCTCGGCGGCGAGATCAGCGTGTCTTGTGTAACTAGGTCAGAAGACTCTCGTACCAAGGGCAAGTTTCACTTAGCGTGTGTGAGCTATCTTACCTTAGGTGGGACTGCCAAAAACACACTATATAAGATTATATAAAACAAGCATTAATAGAGCCTTAGGCTCGGCGTCTGGCGCTCCGTGAAGGAGGGCTGTGGAAGGCCTGTGGGTGGGTTAAGGAAGATACTATCGAGTTTGCTCTCGATCGAAGGGGTTTACTTGTAGATCTCATAGAGCACTCGATCCTAGGCTTTTGATGATGATCGATATGATAGTGGTTCCGCCACGCCGGTTGCTGTCATAAGAGCGGTATTTAGAGATTTTAGGATTAACAATCGTATATCTCTAACCTAACCTAACACTATAGAAAGACTATCAGCGTGGTCTTTAGCGTCTGTTTACTATCCGCTTCAGGCGTAGGAGTTGATTCTGTACGTACCAGTTGCGTTTGGTTGGTGTTAAGGATACTGGTCCCAAGAAAACAGGTTTCCAACTATTACCGATCCAAGGAGCTTTCGGAATTTAGCTAACATTTTAATGCTGCAGGAGGAGTGGAGCTCCAGACTAGACATGGCTTTAGTCTGACATTCCTATTGGTGCTGGTCGCGCAGTGGCTGAGAGGTTTCTCGCTTAGTAAGTGGAACGTCTTGTTACCACGACATGATGCATGAGTTCTTTCGTAAGGGTTTCTGTCCCCACCGGCTCTGGAAGAAGGTGTACGATTGGTGCATTGGTCCTAGGTTTCCGGGTCCGAAAGAAGCGGAAGATCTTTGCCACAGCTGGTCGCTTGCAAGCTCTAACACGCGGTCTCCAGTAGTAGCGACTGTTGAGAATTACCGCCATTAAAGGGCCACCCGTACCTGCAAAGCTGTAATCATGTTAACTAATGGTTGAAGTTCCGCTGGCCCAGCTTGCGGGGTGTTATGGTTATGGAAACTCTCCATAACCATAAGTTCAGGGCGGATGTGTCGTCAGGTACGATAAATAAAGTAAAGAAACGGTGACAAAGTGAATATCATTAAACGTTGAGAAGAAAATCATTTCTGAATGCAGTTTCAACATTTAATAACTAAATTAAAACTAATTAAACGGACCACTGTTACTTTGCAATTAATTTTTAAAATTATCAATAAATTAGTTAAAATTATATTAATTTATTAAGGAAACAGCTTGGCATTACTTTGTTACGTAACAGGATGTCGTGGAGACTTACGGAAACGCCTTGACCAACAGTCACCTTTGTATTATATTTATTAATGAACAATTTTCGATAATTATTTATTTTTTGTTAAACATTTTTATACCTTGTGCATTTATAATAATTATATTCTACATAAGTTTTCAAACATTAACTTTGTCGTTTTGTTTAATTGCTTAAATATCACTTCTTAGTGAGGTGATTGGTGGTTCTGTTAATCATTGATGCCCTCTGAATCAAATTTAAAAAAACCTATATTTTTCCGACGACTACAATGCAAAATATTTTATTTTAAAACGTTTTATTGATGGAGAAAAAGTTCCCACATTTGGCACTAAAATGTGAGATAAAATACATAAGCACGCTTCGGATTACATTGCGGTCTGATTGAACGATTAGCATTCGTTTTGTCAAAAAAAAATTATATACAGGACCAGCCAACGGATGCGGTGTGGACGAAAGAAAATCTAAGTAAGTAATTTCTAAAATCCAAAATTTGATAAAAACTCTGATCTGAACGTTCTTAGTAAATATTTGAAAATATTGGGATATTTTACCTTTTAGAAGAAGTTCAGTTTTGATAAATATCCGATACTCTCCTGAAAGGTATTGCTCTTTTCAAATTTTTTCTATTTATCTTTTTAAATTAAAATGAAGCTATTTGAACTTTTTTTTGATGAACTCAACCCTTGATTCTATTCAACCTACTTCAGTAATGTGACTAAGTGGTAACTGACTCATACGAAATTACAGGAAAGTTCAAAATGGCGCGCTATTATTTATAACTTACGACATTTGGGTAAGTTGCAAAAATAGACGTTAACCATAAAAATATTAAATAATAGAAATTTTTCAACGCCGTGTTTACAACAGGTTGTGTAATTTAAAGTAGCCACGACCTTCTTCAAGTTAAACAAATTAAATAATCAAAATGATGGTCAAGTCTTGCATATTCAAACATTAAACGAGTATCTTTAACTAAACTTGTCTTTTGTGGAATCTCCTCTTTCCCACGCAAATAAACTTATATTTATGGTTAAATGTTATGGAACTTGATGTGTTTTTATGTAGGTGCGTAGCAACTTATTTAAGCTATAAAAATTATTACTTTGTATTGAGGCGGTGTGAAAATTCTTTTTCCTACTATGGACAGTTACTATTATACCGCGAGATACTTTTTTAGTTACACTTTCAATATAACCACATAACTTCGCTTTAGTTAAATAAAACAAACAGATATAACATAAGCCGGATTATTTAATTTGCATAAAATAACTTGGAGCTACGACTTCATATCCACCTTATAAGTAAGCGTTGTTAATTGTGTCTAATAACAGCTACTAACGAGAGCCTTCTTATTATTCGTTTTTCATATTGAAAATTGTATTAATTTAATAAGACAACATTTTACATAAGTTACGTACATTCATCAATAAAAGACATTACTTAAACATACTTGGGTGTATTACATACCAGTTAGTTTCTTTAATGGACAAACAATTTCGTATTTCGAAAGAGTAGAAATTCTTATTGTAAATATTTGGAAAACTGTTCGTACAACCGCTGATGCTTAGATTTTCTTAGAAATGGCCTTATACATTAAACTGATCTTCATGAAACTATTATAAACCATAAGTGTCGGTATAAGATACAATCATCTCTTAAAACAGTAAAACATGAAGGGTGACTATTATTGCTATTTATTCTTCCTTTTTATATTTTTATAAAAGGGATTTATGGATGAATCTACCAACGTGTGAATCTAAAATTAAAACTTTCGCATTGTTTTTCCTCTTAATCTAAAATTAAACTCCCACACATTTCAAACTCAAAGGGATTATTCTTAACTTTATTACTCTGCATTCCAGGGTGTCCACCTCATTTTCATTAAACTAGCTATACCGGATGGGGACTCTCTTTGTGGGTAAAAATTTCTACTACCAATTCTAACATATGGGGAGACTATGGGGTTGACAATACTACCAATCGAAAGATAATATGATACCTAGTAGAAGTAGGTATTAGAATTGAGAATTTTAAAATAAAACAATGGATGTGGCCATACCGGTAACATTTTGTGCATACTATTCCCATTTCCTGTTAAAATGGAAAGTATTATACAAAATAAAATCTTTTATACGGAGTCAAAGTAGTTTTGTGTGACTCGTCTGTATTGCCAGACTCGTTCGCTACGCTCGCTCTTTAGCCAAACACAGTCTTGACACACAAAACGTCACTTTGTCTTCTTATAAAACAAATAACTATTTCCTTGTCGAAAAAGTTATACGCCTAAACATCCGATTTGGACATAATCTGTTTTGCAAAAAGTAAAAAGTTGTGTGTTTTCAGAATGAATATATTTTATATTGTTTTCCATGAGCAAGCTATGCCCAAATTATATAATTTTTTGATTGATTCCCTCTATTATCCGCAAGACGGCATAATAGTGAAACATCACAACTCCACAGTCCGTTCATATATTAATAATTTGCATTATTCACAAAATAAAATAGGTATCCACCTATTTTTAATAAAAACTTCACATAAATTTCAATAGATGACGCACCCGTCAAAGTATAATTAAAGATCGTAAAATAGCATTTTACGGTCTCACATTTGACATTTACCTATACAGGGTGATTCATGAGGAAGTGCAAATATTTTGGGAGGAAGTAGTATGGATTATGCTGAGTAAAAAATGTCATATGAACATGTGTCCTATTGTCAATAGATACAGAGATACGGTCATTTTAAGATGTATTAAAGTATAAAATAAATAACTTATTGTTGATTTTCAATACTAACAATTAAAATTAAATAAATTTTCAAGACGGTTCAAGAAAAGGTAAACAC
The DNA here is from genome assembly GCA_963924605.1 of Malthinus seriepunctatus. Classification (NCBI taxonomy): domain Eukaryota; kingdom Metazoa; phylum Arthropoda; class Insecta; order Coleoptera; family Cantharidae; genus Malthinus; species Malthinus seriepunctatus. The sequence goes on along the minus strand of OZ004600.1, from coordinate 79,206,884 downwards.
CAGAGACGAATTATTGCTCACTCGAATTGTGAATTGTGCGGCGCTCATAAAGGAACGCCATCAAGATGATATTAGAAAAGTAACAATAGTATTACAAAGTGCATTGAGGTTGGCTGTGGGATTTTTGAACTATTAATGTAAATTTGTTTATTTTAATGGTTAGTATTAAAAATCAACAATAAGTCATTTGTTTTATACTTTAATACACCTTAAAATGACCGTATCTCTGTATCTATTAACAATCGGACACATGCTCATATGACATTTTTGACTCATGTATTGAGTAATCCATACTACAACCTCCCAAAATATTTGCACTTCCTCATGAATCACCCTGTATATAAACTATTATTAAAGGTATATAGTTAGAAAACTTAAAAGACATTATGCAGTTATAAGATCTATTTTCATTTGGCATCCCTGTAGTGTACAGTGTTGTCATTTGATCCCAGAGTTCTATAATAAAAAAATATTTGTTTAAAATTAAAAATATTTGAGCTTGGTATGTGTCTATGTGGCAACACCCAACACCTTATAAGAGCAGATATAATTTAAGAAATTTAAGAACTTGCTCTACAGAGATTTGCCATTTCATTGTGAAAATTTCTGAATTTTTAAGAAAGTGCGTATCCCTTGCAATTTCTGATTATTTCAATGCAACTACGCAAGAATAAAGAGTTTTAATTATTAATAAACCGAACAAGGTGCATCTTAATGGTAGCTACAATAATTCATTTTATAATTATACAATGGTTATACAATCAATAAATGTCACAGGAGGATTAATCAAATTTGAACTTCAATAATCCTTCTAACTTTCAAAATAATAGAAATCATAATAGCGCGTACTTGCCTATTGCAAGAAACGGGTCATCGAATAAATATAGCTGGTCGAAAACAATGAGTAAGCAACAGCAACATCTTTTCTATAGTTACAATTTAACATTATCAAAGAAGATACAAGGCGGAATTTTATAGAACTATAGTTTTTAAACAAAAACAAGGCCATTGTTGATTATGGAAATAATCATTTAAAATTAAGATCTTGTCTTCTGCCGATTTATTTGTATAGATAATAATTTTAATAATGAAGTTGTGTAAACTATAAATCTAGAAATGGATTACTCATGCATTAATCAGTCTGTCAAAAACTCATATAAATATTTTTCTACTACTGTTTGGTTTGAGAGGCGAACACTGTCAGTTCTCAGTGGTGTAGGTGATGCATCGTTTTGTAGACTCTGTCAGTATTCCAGAACAAATATAGAGCTTTTGTTCCAATTAAACAGCATGTGAGAAGACTAGAGAAGATTTTCAATTTTCACTTGGAAGCCCAATCTAGAGCTTAACTGGCTCCATCTGTGTCCCAATCTAAGTCACTATGGGTGGAATGTAAAGCATTATATTCCCATCCTTCATGAGCAATCATAGTTAGTCTGAAGTTAGAGTCGCAGTAGAAGTGGGCATCGGAGTCATTAATTAACTACTTTATGTTTTCCAACATTATTAGAGAATGAGGAAAAGCAGACTGCCTGTAGAATCATACTGGAACAATTTACTACACTTCAGAAATCATTTATTTGGTCCCGAGAAGAATTATACCAAAAGAATCTTCTTAAATCATCGTTTGTTTTGGAGATGACCATTTCCAAGTCGAGGACCTGTCGTTACATTCTTCACCTATCATGTGATTGATTTTGTTTAGCAAAGTTCAGTTATCTTTAAACATAAACAAAGATTAATCTTCAAATCAATTAATTTGTTGGTTAAATAAACGTAAACTTTTTTAAATTAATTACATTTTTATGCTAAATTGAGCAAAGAGGTCCAGCTTAAATGTATTCAAATAGACTAATTAGTTTACCCAAAAGTATTTGTGTTTAATTTGCTATACGAAAATTTTAAATGGAGTAATTTTAAAAGTTTGATATTACTATAAGATAATTGTCATCGATCTTGCACTAATTATTATTAAATAACTCTGTAAAAAGTGACCACCGGGTGAGTAGAAACATTGTTAATGATGTCACGTTTGTTCTAAGTAGATGTTTATAGAATTGGAATAAATTTGATTTTGTGATAATAAGATTTGTGAGCAAATGGCATTTTAAATGAAATTTTTTAAATTTTATTAACCGAATTAAAAAAAATCAATTAGATCAAGAAGGCTTTTTTACGAAGCAAAAGCGTACGCGCAAAAATTCTTTTCGAGTATTATAGTTATTCGTATTCATTAAGACAAAAAATCGAATTAATTTTTATTGCAGCTGCCTTTTAATTAGTTATCAAAATTAAATTTTTAACGATTATGGCTTTTACTACAAAGTATTGAATTTTTTTTATATTAAGGGCAAACTTATTTGTATTAATTTATATAAATAAAGTAAATATTATAGCAACTCTTCTTTTGGCACGCAATCGTGAGTAAAATAAACGAGTTATGCAAATATGCGATTTAGTTAATTGCGTGGGGTTTTCTAAAAAAATTTGGCTGAGATTTTCTGAGACAAAAGACATTAGGATGCATTTTATATTATTTTTGAACTACATACATTAGTCTACGTAATATATTAAAAATTAATGGCTCTTAGAGGCTATTAACAAACTCCTCTCGTACCTATTTTTACTTTCTCATTTAACGTAAGGTAAATTATTGTTGTTAGAGAACTAAACGAAATCTAGATAACGCGTTTAATTAACAATATATAAATCGTCTCTTGTCAAACTATCATCTAGGGCTCCCCCAAGCAAGATCTTTCAATAGTCCTCAAAACTAAGTAATTTTTTTATGATTTCAGACTTTTATTAGTTTTTTATTTTCTAGCTTCTGAAAGGTATCTTGGGGAAGTGATAAAAAGATATTGTCCTGTTAAAACACGTTGCGGTACAGCCCAATGGACAGTAGTCAAACAAAGAAAGATAACGATCCTAGAAGTCCCCCAGGAAGATAACCTCGGACTCACAGTTAAGTCGGACATCTAATTAAATATGCGTTGTACCAACTTGGATCAACCCATTGCAAGTATAAAGTTATTAATTATTAATTGTATTTCTAAGGCTAGTCCTTAGTGGTTCGTGGTTCCTTACATCGCGAGCTCTCGGATTTATTGTGCTTTTCGGATTTAGTCTTCCCTTATGGGAGTTGTGTGCTTTTGATAAAGTCCAGAATTTTCCCTATTGATAAGTTAGGCAGTTCCTTTTGGGACATCTTCTCTTTCCCGAGAATGCTGTAACGACTTCTCGTGAAAGCCTCACAGTGTAGCAGAAGATGAATTGGAGTTTCCTCCTCCTCTGCACATCCTCTGCATAGTGAGTCTTCTTCTAGTCTCATCGTATGCAAGTGCTTTTTAAACTGAAAACGGCCCATTATTATTGCCGTTGCCAGCTGTAGTTCATCTCTGCTCATTCTGAGTGGAGAGCGAGTTCTTTTGTTAGAGGGTTTCTCCAGTAGGCCTTTAGAATGTCCCAGTCCAGGACTTTCCCTCCAGTGTTTAATACGCCACTGCACTATAAGTGACTTTATTTCTCTCTTTGCTATTTTGTAAGAAATGCTAAAGACTTTCTGGTCCAATGGGTCTTATTTTGCTCTTTGGCCAGACCGTCCGCTTTCTCGTTCCCTTGTATGTTGGCATAAGTTAGCACCCATACCAGGTTGACGAAATTTTTCTCTAATAGCGCATTCAGTCTGCGGATGCAGTCCGTTACTAGTCAGGACTTCAATTCACAGCCGTTCAGCGCTTTGAGGACTACTTCGCTGTCAGATACTACGAGAAGAGTCTTTGGTTTTGATATCCCCTATCTAACACCATTTTCTCACATGTTAAGATGGCCTAAATTTCTGCTTGGAAGACGGTTACGTGCTTCCCGAGCCTTAATATTACCTCTTGCCTCAAGATGCCGTCCCCGATTATTCCAGCCTGTTGGAACCTGTTGGGTTTTTAGAGCCGTCTACGTAGCATGCAAGTCCATTCATTTTGACTGCCTTGCATTCCCATTCTCTCTTTGTCGGAATGTTAATTCCGTAGGTGTATTCGATGGTATATGATTTGGTTATTACGTCAGACACCATACTAAGTATTGCTTGTTCTTCCATCTCTCTTAGGATTAAGGCACGTCCTTGCTCATTTCTTCCTATGGAGGAGTGAGTTTTTAGTCTGTAAGTCTCACTTAATGCTTTGGGTTTCACCACTAGATGTAAGGGTGGGAGGTTTAGCATTGTTTTTATTATTTCTGTAGGCGTAGTACGCATTGCTTCAGTAATTCCTAGGCACTGTTAGGACCAGTTGCCGGATAGCTCAATGGACAGTTAGTAGTCAAACAAAGAGAGATAATGGTTCTAGAAGTCCCCCAGGAAAAGCTTAAGTCTCAGTTGTATAGAACAAGATAACGACGAGCTCACAGTTAGCTAGGGCATAGGTAATCCGGGATCTAATTAAATATGCGCTGTACTAATTTGGATCAACTAATCGTAAGTATAATGTTAATCCTGAATAAAGTCTTGATTCATGGTTTACTGATCTATGAATTAGCTCACTTTATACAACTATCGCTAGTAGAAAATGACGAAAGCCTATTTTATTTTGCAGAGGTTATGAATAAGATTAAGTACGTCATAGAACATCGAAGATGGGGTGTGAACACAGTTAAATAAATTTATTAATAATTATATAGTTCGGATCAAAAAATATAGTACCTATGTGGTAACAATAAAGTTGATCTTTGAGTGTTTTCGTCTCGTCTCTTTTCCCCATACTCTACCAGGAAAGAGTCATTTAGCTAAGAATATGGATCGCAATGGACGAGTAAATATAGCGATTTCCGGTCAATTTCTCCAATATAAATAGTTGCTTATACTCCCACTTATAAAGAAAGATCGTGACAATTAATGATAATGTAAACTCGACGAAATGAATGAGTCATCCATGGACTTTTGAAATGTCAGTTCCGTTGCATTTTCTCTTATAGGCAACGGCTGCTAACCCCCCTTCCGGGTGTTTTATGATCTAAGATCACAATTTCTTTATTCGTTAAACCTTAACACTAATAGAAAAGGGCTTGCCAATCATTCTGATGGGTAACGTTATTGGTCATGTGGATCAGTAATAGAGGATGAATGCGTGACGCCCTCTCAAGTCCTATTCTATTTTGGATAAGCTCTATTATTATATTTTCCTTAATACGTCTTTAAGGTGTCAATTTAGGTGTTACTTTTAGAGTTTCCCAGTGAGCTGTGATGTTTATGAAAAGATCAACTTTATTGTTACCACATAGGTACTATATTTTTTGATCCGAACTATATAATTATTAATAAATTTATTTAAGTATGTTATATTTCTTATTCATGCAATTTGTTTTTATTTAAGACATCACCCACAATATTACATCTATTAGGCTGGGTCTCGGGTAACAATAACAGGAGCGCCGTGCCGATGTTATTCAGGGGGCGAGAGACAGTTGTTTGGCCTACGCCACCTCTTATGTTCTTCAACCCAACACTTTGTGATAGTCAATATGGTTAAATTGTCACATGTATTTGACTTTACACTACAAATGAACAAGTTCTATTTACCTTTTTCAATTGAATCTGCATATTTTTTTGTACATGTGGGTGTAACAAACACAAAACTCGTTTGCTCAAAATGTCTTAAGAATTAGAATAATATGTTAATTATTACTTTTGTTTTTAGCCTACACCTATTCGAGCTTTCTTTTATGTTAACTTTTCTAATAAATGTAATTACTTTGTTTTTTTGTTGTAGTCGTAAAATTTTACATGTCGGAGGTAAATAAAAGAAGAAATCTCAAACTATGCCTTTAAATGCAGAAAATGACAAAATTAGGAATTATTTTAAGGTTTCATAAAGGAATCTGCTGCTGAGTTTTTATGTAGAGGAGGGTGAATTCTGCTCTGATTGTATGAGGTACTCTCTCTATTAATTTCGGTCCACAGGAACGTAATTTTTTCAATAGAATGAATAAGCTAAATTTCTTATGTTTTTGAAAGCCTGGTGATGACTTAAGACAAATTTCCCTATTTTCAAAGCTTAATTCTCAGCTATCCGAATCCGTCGTATACGACTATACGAAAGTTTTCCTATTGGTGGAATTTCGAAATTCCACCAATATATATACGACGGTTTCGGATAGCCGAGAATTAAGCTTAAGGATGTTCTGAAAATATATTTTTTTGTTTTTGCCCAATAATTATGTTTTCCAACGTTTCTGTTATTTTCCATTTGAAAGAATTTGATTGTTAGAACAAGTTCAGTATGGTGATGAAAACTTTCCAGCAAACTTTAAAATGTAAATTCTCTTTTCAAATATTATTTCATTGCTTTACAATCTGTTCCTAACGGTAACTTCTTACCTAACACAAAGAAATACAATTAAAAACAATTTGTGACATATGTTATAGTCTATTGGTAATGTAAGTATGTTGCAGGTTTCATATGATCTGCATCAGCGTGCTCGTAAAATATGATTTACGATGTATACTTACATAAGTATGTTTGAATTTACTTAACTACATATTAAATTACGTGGAACTTGCTCACTATTTTAAATAATATCATTCCAACTGATTTCATTCCAATCGCAATATATTTTTGATTTTGTTTTCTAGCGAGCGTAGCTGAGCTGTCTGATAATTTGACTTGGGGTTTACAACGAAATTTCACGTTTTCACACCCAAGTACTACCAAAAAGAGAATTTGGCAATAACGTCTGCCATTGCACCTAGCACCTAAGACGAAGTTGTTCAAATTCAATTTTCATGATATTCTCAAGATTTTCTTTATTTTCTCGATAGTTACTGATAGTGTTCTTCTAGATTGGGGCCAATTAGTCCACAACTGGCCATATAGCACTCTCGTTTTTAATTCATCTTGAATAAGTACTTAAAAATTTCTTTATTTCCTTCATATTTACTGATTCAGTACCGCGGGAAAAATCTTTGCTTTCATTGCAAATTTTCGGAAGTTTTATACACTAGACTTGTAAGTATTGTAATTTTATTATTAACGTTACACAATTTGCTAACTAATAAATTAAAAAATTGTATTTAGTGAACAAAAATAATAAAATTTTGCAATACGTTGATAATTAATTTTCTTTATTGCATTACCAAGTGGCAATTAAATCTCTCACAATTGATTAAACGACACTTAATTATCGACAAAAATTAAACATTAATTTACACCTACGGTATGTTTTAATGTATGATCGTAAATATATCATTATGAACCACGACCTTCTTTGAAGCTCTATTCTAATCTTAACGAGCCATAAGTAATGAATAATTCTTTGGATGCTTTGATTGTACGTTGTAAATTACAAGTAGACGTAGATGAGGGAGTTGTACAAACTTTGATTCTAAAATTACAACTAATAAAAGTTCTTTGAAATATGTAAATTAATATTAAATTTATAATAGTCGCCTACGCTAGTTACATGTAAGCGGTAGTACTTAGAGTTACAAAAAAAGGAAGAAGAACTTTAAAATTGCTCCAACTTATAGTGTGGAAGTCGTTAAATACTTTTTTCTCTCTTTTGTAGGACACTTTTTGTTCTCTTAGGGAAAACGTTTATACGGCTTATAAGAAACATTTCAAAAGAAATGCTAAACACTCTTATGGAAGGTGCTTATGCTTATAGATGTATTGAAACGCCTTCTCAATTCTGCGTGGAGATAGGGTGAGTATTGTTCATAAACGAACTTTTGTGAAAATTAATTAACTAGTTCATTAAGCTCTTGAATCTAAACACACACAATTCCATTAAAAATGGATGGAATATTGAAGAAATCAAAGAGTCTGAAAGGAGCGTTCAGACCAGACACGCAGTGGAAGCTATTTAATTAATGAGGAAAATAAGAGATATTTAAATTATTTGTAACAAGTAAAAAAGAGTCACCACTTAACCTGGACACAAGTCAATCCTGGATTTCACCAAAGTCGGACTCATTTTACACCTTCCCAAAAACGAAACCTGCATTGCTCACTGCTGCTCTGCTTAAGGTATACTACACAACTGCACTTAGAAAGAAATAGACGATTTTGACAGATGGAGTGTTACTAATTCTCGCCATGTCATATCAGAAGCTTTCTAATATAGTTCATCTAGAGTCTAGCAGAGATAAAAATATAACAATCCCAAGAAACGTGCGTTAGAGTCCGTTCATTTGTTCCCTGACGAATTTGAGAAAGCTGCAATTTTTACCTAACTGTCCTACAGTAAGGGACCCTCAAGATTACAGAGCAATCCTTTCTAACACAATTTCGCTAACTTGTCCATACATTATTGTTATCAGCACTTACTTAACCCAGCAGATTTCAAGAACATTATACTAGTCATTACTTACTTCATCGTTTGCATAATGCCTTCAAGTAACAGACCAGAAGTGAACCTATGGTAACCCAAGCCTATAACATCCGCTCTTCCTTCAAAAGCTGAACTAGCGCAACACGGTATAACATAATGTTCCTCCGGAAATAAGCTGGTGCTTGAGTTCTGGTTCTGTAGAGAATATGTCAGCACCAGGGCTTACATTATTTTTAGAACTGTAGGTAAAGTCTATGGCCACCAAAGGCTATAACATCCGCTCTGCAATCAAAAAGTGAACTATCGCCACAAGGTATGCCGTCGAGTTACTCCTGAAATAAGCTGTTGCTTGACCTCTAAATTTGTGGAGAAGGTCCAGCACTGAGTCTACATTATTTTGAGAACTGTAGGTACAGTCTATGGCCCACAAAGGTTATAGCATCCGCTCTGCTGTCAAAGAGTGAACTATCGCCACGAGATATGCCGTCGAGTTCCTCCTGAAATAAGCTAATCCTCTAAATTTGTGGAGAAGGTTCAGCACCTGAGTCTACATTATTTTGAGAACTGCAGGTACAGTCTATGGCCCACAAAGGTTATAGTATACGCTCTGCTGTCAAAAAGTGAACTATCGCCACAAGGTATGCCGTGGAGTTACTCATGAAATAAGCTGTTGCTTGACCACTAAATTTGTGGAGAAGGTCCAGAACTGAGTCTACATTATTTTGAGAACTGCAGGTACAGTCTATGGCCCACAAAGGTTATAGTATCCGCTCTGCTGTCAAAGAGTGAACTATCGCCACAAGGTATGCCGTGGAGTTACTCATGAAATAAGCTGTTGCTTGACCTCTAAATTTGTGGAGAAGGTCCAGCACCTGAGTCTACATTATTTTGAGAACTGCAGGTACAGTCTATGGCCCACAAAGGTTATAGTATCCGCTCTGCTGTCAAAAAGTGAACTATCGCCACAAGGTATGCCGTTGAGTTACTCATGAAATAAGCTGTTGCTTGACCTCTAAATTTGTGGATAAGGTCCAGAACTGAGTCTACATTATTTTGAGAACTGCAGGTACAGTCTATGGCCCAAAAAGGTTATAGTATCCGCTCTGCTGTCAAAAAGTGAACTATCGCCACAAGGTATGCCGTCTAGTTACTCATGAAATAAGCTGTTGCTTGACCTCTAAATTTGTGGAGAAGGTCCAGAACTGAGTCTACATTATTTTTAGAACTGCAGGTACAGTCTATGGCCCACAAAGGTTATAGTATCCTCTCTGCTGTCAAAGAGTGAACTATCGCCACAAGGTATGCCGTTGAGTTACTCATGAAATAAGCTGTTGCTTGACCTCTAAATTTGTGGATAAGGTCCAGAACTGAGTCTACATTATTTTGAGAACTGCAGGTACAGTCTATGGCCCAAAAAGGTTATAGTATCCGCTCTGCTGTCAAAAAGTGAACTATCGCCACAAGGTATGCCGTCTAGTTACTCATGAAATAAACTGTTGCTTGACCTCTAAATTTGTGGAGAAGGTCCAGAACTGAGTCTAATTATTTTGAGAACTGCAGGTACAGTCTATGGCCCACAAAGGTTATAGCATCCGCTCTGCTGAAAAGAGTGAACTATCGCCACGAGTTATGCCGTCGAGTTCCTCCTGAAATAAGCTAATGCTCTGAATTTGTGGAGAAGGTTCAGCACCTGAGTCTACATTATTTTGAGAACTGCAGGTACAGTCTATGGCCCACAAAGGTTATAGTATCCGCTCTGCTGTCAAAAAGTGAACTATCGCCACAAGGTATGCCGTTGAGTTACTCATGAAATAAGCTGTTGCTTGACCTCTAAATTTGTGGAGAAGGTCCAGAACTGAGTCTACATTATTTTGAGAACTGCAGGTACAGTCTATGGCCCACAAAGGTTATAGTATCCGCTCTGCTGTCAAAAAGTGAACTATCGCCACAAGGTATGCCGTTGAGTTACTCATGAAATAAGCTGTTGCTTGACCTCTAAATTTGTGGAGAAGGTCCAGAACTGAGTCTACATTATTTTGAGAACTGCAGGTACAGTCTATGGCCCAAAAAGGTTATTGTATCCGCTCTGCTGTCAAAGAGTGAACTATCGCCACGAGATATGCCGTCGAGTTCCTCCTGAAATAAGCTAATACTCTGAATTTGTGGTGAAGGTTCAGCACTGAGTTACATTATATTGAGAACTGCAGGTACAGGCTATGGCCCACAAAGGTTATAGTATCCGCTCTGCTGTCAAAAAGTGAACTATCGCCACAAGGTATGCCGTTGAGTTACTCATGAAATAAGCTGTTGCTTGACCTCTAAATTTGTGGAGAAGGTCCAGAACTGAGTCTACATTATTTTGAGAACTGCAGGTACAGTCTATGGCCCAAAAAGGTTATTGTATCCGCTCTGCTGTCAAAGAGTGAACTATCGCCACGAGATATGCCGTCGAGTTCCTCCTGAAATAAGCTAATACTCTGAATTTGTGGTGATGGTTCAGCACCTGAGTCTACATTATTTTGAGAACTGCAGGTACAGTCTATGGCCCACAAAGGTTATAGTATCCGCTCTGCTGTCAAAAAGTGAACTATCGCCACAAGGTATGCCGTTGAGTTACTCATGAAATAAGCTGTTGCTTGACCTCTAAATTTGTGGAGAAGGTCCAGAACTGAGTCTACATTATTTTGAGAACTGCAGGTACAGTCTATGGCCCAAAAAGGTTATAGTATCCGCTCTGCTGTCAAAAAGTGAACTATCGCCACAAGGTATGCCGTCTAGTTACTCATGAAATAAGCTGTTGCTTGACCTCTAAATTTGTGGAGAAGGTCCAGAACTGAGTCTAATTATTTTGAGAACTGCAGGTACAGTCTATGGCCCACAAAGGTTATAGCATCCGCTCTGCTGAAAAGAGTGAACTATCGCCACGAGTTATGCCGTCGAGTTCCTCCTGAAATAAGCTAATGCTCTGAATTTGTGGAGAAGGTTCAGCACCTGAGTCTACATTATTTTGAGAACGGCAGGTACAGTCTATGGCCCACAAAGGTTATAGTATCCGCTCTGCTGTCATAAAGTGAACTATCGCCACAAGGTATGCCGTCGAGTTACTCCTGAAATAAGCTGTTGCTTGACCTCTAAATTTGTGGAGAAGGTTCAGCACTGAGTTACATTATATTGAGAACTGCAGGTACAGGCTATGGCTCACAAAGGTTATAGCATCCGCTCTGCTGTCAAAGAGTGAAATATCGCCACAAGGTATGCCGTCGAATTCCTCCTGAAATATGCTAATGCTCTGAATTTGTGGAGAAGGTCCAGCACCTGAGTCTACATTATTTTTAGAACTGCAGGTACAGTCTTGGCTCACAAAGGTTATAGCATCCGCTCTGCTGTCAATGAGTGAACTATCGCCACAAGATATGCCGTCGAGTTTCTCCTGAAATATGGTAATGCTCTGAATTTGTGGAGAAGGTCCAGCACCTGAGTCTACATTATTTTTAGAACTGTAGGTATACCTAGTATAAGTTCGTAAGCTGAAGCAGTTCTTATTGCCATTTCTCCAATCTAAAGGTGAAGTTAGACCAGCTCTTCAATAGTTGACTCGAATCAAATCCATATATTAAAGAAAAGTTGTTGAAGTCATGTTATAACATCTAGTGGATTGCATCAGCGTGAACTTTGTGAATGTGAAATGTGCATAGTAGGAGTATTTTACTTAATTTCGACACATTGATCAATTTTCTCAAGAAGATTTTAACACCTAGTCCTTGTTCTAAGGAAGTAGAGAGATTCGTTTAACATTCTTAGGTTTTCAACAAAACTGTTATTATAGAGACAACTTTTCCGACCATTTGGCTAACTTCTTGTGAAATTTGTTAAAAATTGTTTAAATTTAATCGCAGAGCTTAACAATAAGCCTACTGATTAATAAAAAGTAACAGTGGTTTAATTAGATGTGCAATAAAAATTAATTACATATAATAATAAGTATAAAATAATTCAAGCATAAATAGTAAAATAAAATATAATTAGACACTTTAATAGATTATAATTACATAGTAGTTGTAAATTATAATAATTTAAATTATAACATGAAAAATTTGTTTATTTATATCTAAACAATATAAGAGGCACGCGTCTCGAAAACTTACGTAGAAAAGAGTTAAGTTCACGATTCGCACGAGTCGAGCAGCTGTCGACGGCTACATCCATCCTCCTATCTCACGATTTATCTGCGATAGATGTCCGAGTTGGTACTCATAATTTTCAAATATCTCTTTTGCGCATCTGCATATAATCATTTCATGTAAGAGTAATAGAATTTAAAGTTTTTTTAGTGTTGCGCTTATAACGGTAAGCTTGTGGATCTTGGATAACACGGTAACGTGTGCCAACAATTTTCTTTTTATTTTGCTCTCTAAAGGTGCCTAAAAATGAAAGCGTTTCACTATATTAACATTTTATACAAAATTTTATTATGTAATTCATTGCGCACTATAATAAATGCCAGTGGTATAAGTTGTTTTAAGAAAAAATTGTTCGTTTGGATTTACGTTTCAACTGAAAATGAACAATCAGGGTATTTTCCAATTTTTTAAAATGTATCTAGAAAGTTACCTTATTGATAACGTAATCTCAAAACCACATTAAAGAAAAATTGCGACTGTAGGTTTTGTCAAAAAAATTATTTGAAATTTAAACTATAAAGTTTCCCGCATAAAAGCGGCATGACGTCACGAGTCGTTGCTGTCAATATTAGTCAATATTCAACTAATGAGCTCCAACTATTACACATTAACTGACATTTAATACATGTAACTAAGCAACAAACGTGATGTGTATGACTCGTGACGTCACTTCCGTTTTAATTTTCACTTTGAAACTGTACCATTTAATACTTTTTCTAAAGCAGTTTTTGATTAAACTTTCTATTCATGATTTACTATACCGGGTGTAGCGCTTTATTGGCGAGATTTTTTGCGAAAAACGAGCAATTATTTGCGAGGCGAGAATGCAAGATTCTCGCACTTTTACAAGACTCGCGTGAAACCCTAACAGGTAATAGGAAAAATAATTTTTAGATCCTTGTTTCCTTGCTCTGCAGAGAAATCGTGACTCACAGAGCGTGAGTTAAAAAGAAGAATTAGAGGTAGACCCATCTCAGGTAAAACTGAACAGGAAGCAGAGGTATAGGCAATAGGCATATATGGTCAAAAATATGGGGCATCAATAGCCTTAGGAACTTACCCCATAATTATGCAAGCTGAAACTCTTGCAATAGAACTAAGTTGCAGAGAATGCTTACGAAGGAATTTAAAGGGCAAAAAACTCTACATAACGCCTGATAAGGATTCAAAGCCGATAGCTTATCCATGAGTCCTTATCCACTGGAGAATGCAGAGAATCTCTCAAAACTCTGGAAAGGGACAAAAGATTTGCCCTTCATTTTGTACCAGACCACGAAGGAATTGAAGGAAACGAAATATCCGATGAATTAGCTAGAACAGGCTCAAAAGCCCTCCCAATTGGACACGAACCATTCTGTGGGTTATCTAGAACACATAGAAGGGTAGAGATTCAAAAATGGGAAACTGAGAACAGAAATTCTCACTAAAACAACGCACCAGGACAAAAACAGTCGAAGATATTCATTGAATACTCGAACACGAATGCTAAAAAGCTTCTTCTATTATCAAAGAACGAAATCAGACTCACCACGGGTCTGTTTACCGGACACTACCCAGTGAGGTACCATCTCAAAAAACTAGGACTGGGGGATAGTTAGAGGTAGTACGTTATCTCGTGAACGATGAGTCACACCATCGCAGTAGTCGAAAATGTGAATAACTTCCTTATTACTAAATAATTTTAAAAAAATTTTAATCTCCCGTCATTTATATAAATTAGTCAATGTGTTTATCTTTTAAAATTTCACTACAATAGCCCTCTTCCTTCTAAATAGCCCCGTCTTCGCGTAGCTTTTTTCAAGGGCATCGTTCACGAGATACCGTACCACCTCTACATATGCAGACTCTGTGAATCGGAGATCGAATTCGTTGAACACATTCTCTCAAATTGCGTGCATGGGCTCGGCTTAGGCTGAAACACTTATAGCGGACTTAATTGACGTCTGAAGAAGTGAAAAGCAAACTTGTCAGGAACATTATATGGTCGCAGTTCTGTAAGGCTTAGAAGCTAATCGACCCATCTGAGTACAATACAATAGAGCCATCTTACTTAGAAAACAACTTTAATTTATCTTCACTTGAACTTAAATAGGCTCTTTCAAACTACTCCCTCTGTAGTTCTTTGAAGCTGAGATACTCCAGTTCCTCCTGATCTGCTTTAAAATTCATTCTGATATCAACGATAGCATACCAACTATGGATTCAAACTCCCATAAAATGAGCTCATCTAAAGTATTTCATAGTTTGCGATACCACGTTAACACCTCTAGATCAGAGGATCAGAGCTTCTCTGTAATCCTACATGGTTCGAAGTCCCCTGCAAATTCAGAACCGTTTAAACCAAAGTAAAATTCTTACAAGCTCAATATGGTATGACCCAAAGGAATCATCAAGAGTGAAGATTTTTGGGAATGTATTAAAGGTCATGCATGAAAGATCATCTGAAAAATATAAAATATTTAAATTTAAAACTAGGTTTATGACAAACTCCTTAAGAAAGCACACCAGTTCAGACGAACTTGTAATAGGGGTAGATGACATTGTAATCTTACGATTAATCTCTTTAGCGCCGTTTCAAATGCATTTTAACGTTTTGACTGTCAAAAATTTCGCTAAAACCTTAAATTATACATTAAATACGCCAAAAATCGAATACATAAATTAAATAGTCTTATTTTAACAATGTGTTGTTGATGTAAGCGCTAGATTCAACACTATTCTTTGGTTTGAACAATTTGAAAATAAATTAAATCAACATGCTCCCACAATAGATAATTAGGTGACAGTGATCAAGTAGTTGGCTGTTAATGGTCGTCGTCGCGACGCATCACATGCACGTAATGCATTGTGCATCTCTGAAAATGTTACCCAAAAATTCTGACAGTTCTAAAGTTAAACCAAAATTTTAAACAATAATAATAATAATAACGCATGAATCATGATTAACGATTACACAAATGCATAAATTTAATGTTGAGAACTGCCAAAAAACAAAATCCCGCATTTACCTACTACATAGTGTATAATCTAAATAGCATCAAGTGGCTAGTTTTAACCATCTGGCAAAGTTTATTACACATGCACTTGCTGCTTCAGACACATTCCCCGACACGCGAAAAATGGGAAACATACTATTATTTTGAAACACGGCCTACAGTCATTACACTTTTAGACACTAACCTCTTTTTATTAAATTGTTTTGTTTGGAGACATTTCTATTATACGCAAAACTCGTATAAATGTCGCTTTTTTACAACAAACCTTTCTATCACAAATAAATAATTCTCGAAAATAAAGGAAACTCAAACAAAAATTTATAGTCAAACAAAAGCTTTTGTTATAGGATTTTGACAGTTTGTTTTATACAGAGTTCTTCAAAAGTATGAAATATTGGTTGTAATGAAGGAATTCTTGGTTTTAATATACGAAATTCTTGGATAAAAAGATATTATTGCCACACTCCTTCCTGTAAAAGTGACTTTTTTCTACCGATGCTGGAAGTTCACCGGTGCAATCATTTTTCAAAAAATGTCACCTTACCTACCTATTTCTTCTTCTTATTTAATAGAATTTCTTTTCTCTTCTTAGTGGTAGACTATTGAGACTCTAGCATTTGTATACAGACTTGGATGTGTCTCACGAAATGAGAAGAGCATTGGGATATTGGAAACTATAAGATATACAAAGTCGGTTAAATAGGAAAAATTTTCCTATTTTGTGAGCCCATTTTGAAAGTATAATAAGGTTTGGCAAAATTATCATAGCCGACTAGATATGAGGAAAAACCTGAAAAAATCTATATTTTTCTATTGCTAATAACTTCTTAACGAATAGAAATATAAAAAAATAGTTTAAATAAAAACAATAGATATTTATTAGCTTCAGTCAGTGGTTAAGAAAAAGAATTTTATTAGAGCCTAATTTGAAAGATATGACACATACTTTTTGTTCAATTTTAGAGCGTCTATCGACGCTGTCCGGTAACTATTATTTTTCTCCAATTCTCTCGGTTATAGCAATCGTCTTCGTGTATTTTGCGATCACTAAGCGATTTTTAATTTTCCCTGTATCCAGGTCTTTCTAGGCCATCCTGTCTTTAATCTTTCGGTTGGGATCCAATTCAGTGTTATCTTTGGTAGTCGGTGTTCTCCCATTCGCTTAACATGTCCTAACCAAATCAATTGCCTCGTTTTCTTGACTTATTTTTTCTTTCGCTTGTATCATTTCTTTTATTCCATCATATGTTATGTGTTCTCTTCTCGATACTCTACACGATCTTCTAAAGGCGTCCATTTCCATTGCTGTTATTTTTACTATTGTGTTATAAAAATTAATTTTTCTATTTCTTGTTATGTCTTTATTCCACCAAATACTGTTTAATCGTTTTATAATATTTCTTCCAATATTTATCTTCTATCGAATTTTTACCATTATTTCTTTGCTCCCAGATATTTATATTCGTTGGAGGATGCTATTTTTTTAATTTTTTTCTACTACAAGTTCTTCCGATCGACCTCCTACCCACATATAGTTTGTCTTCTTGATATTTTATTTAAAGACCTCATTTGTTGTACTCTTTTATTAATTTTCTAGCCATATATTCCAGGTCTTCTTTATCATTGGCAAGTAACACATTCAACGAATTGCAAAGTGTAGATATTGTTGTCATTCATTTCAATTCTCATATATTTTCCATTGTTTCAATACAGCTCGTACGTAGATTTGGAAAAACGTTGGAGATATACAACATTCTTTTCTCAGTCTCTTGGTGTTAGAGAAACTTTTTGAAACTAAACTGAATAAATTAGCAAATAGAATATTAAAAAATAACCTTTGTCTAAGGAAAAATTATAAAGATGTCAGCTAACAAAATACAATCTGCCAATAAGACTGTGGACTACTTGAATTCTTCCCAAATCACTAGTTCTCTCTCTTAAGAGAAATATATTAGTAATAGTCCTGTGGATTTCGAGGATAAAGCACGTCCCAGATCAATTCTCGTTGTTACCAGATGGTCGAATGGTCCTCAGAGAGAGATCAAAAGTCCTAAGCAGCCACAGGTGGGCTTATCCCACTAGATTAATAGTCCTCTCTTCTAAGAACGAGAGATCCTAGAGAGACAATGTGAGTTCTCCCATCAGATCACTAATTAGGTCTCTTAGATCAAAATAATTTTAAGAGAGAGATCAATAGTCCTGGGGAGACACAAACGGAACGACAGAGAGGAACGTGTCTTCAACCAGATTCCGAGTCCTCTCACGCTCTTACTTAGACCAGAATAATCCTAAAACAGAAAAGTTTTAGTAGAATTACAAAGGTTCTTCTCCTAGATAACTAATCCTTCTATTAGACCAAAATAGTTCTAAAGGAGAGATCAACATTTCTGGAGAAACACGAACGGGACGACAGAGAGGAACGTGTATTCCACCAGATCGCGAGTCCTCTCTCTTAGACCAGAATAGTCTTAAGAGAGAGAAGGATAAGTCTTGGTGGGATTACAAGGGTTCTTCTCCTAGATCAATAGTTTTTCCCTTAGATCAAAATAGTCCTAAGGGACGATCAATAGTCCTAAGAGTCGAAGGAAATGATTACTCAGATCACAAGTCTTTCCTACAGATTTTATATAGCCCTGTAGGAAGATCTAAGGTGTTCTAATCAAAGGGCCTTACGGATTTGCTGAAAGCAATGGGAAATAAATGAAGAAAAATTAAATTTGGGTAATAATTGTGATCCACTTTCAACGAGATTAAAGAATTTGTATCTTTCTCTTTTATCCAACGATTTTTAAATGACGTATCTGATCAGAGTAGTCCATCCTTCATGAGATCTTTTTCTTTTTAGTCGTCTTTTAAAATAAATTTAAGAACAAAGTTCGAGAAGGACTAATGAAAAATAACTGTAGTTTGCAGTCGCAACTTTATTAAATTTCCATTGAAATAACTCAAAATTTATTTGTGGAGAAAAAATACAAAAAGCTATGAAGAAGAACTGCTCTTAAATTATGAAATGTAATTTTTATTTATGGAATTACATACTTCATCGATGCTTAACCGTATAAAGATTGACGTAATAAATCCGTCAAATTAAACCATATCATAAGTCGCATTGATATAATTGATTGAACGAAAGTCAACGGGTAATCATTATAAGTGCCCATTTTATTTCCCATCTAAAGGAAAAATCGCAATACAACAGCTTTGGCATACTTATTTAGATTGAATAAAAAAATAAATTTTTCGTCCTTAAGAAGATTTGTACAAAAAATATTTCCTCTCTTCTTCAATTCGGGATCGCTTGTACCAAACCTACAAGACTAATTGAATTCTTTCGAATTTCGCAACAATGTAAAAGATGTGCTCGAAACCTATAATTCTTGTAATTTTACAACAACTGCACGAAGCTTAACATTACAAGTCAATTAATATTTCAGGAAAATGATTATATGTGACATAAAACTATAACATGTATACACAAATAATTTACGTAAAATGGAAAAGGTTAACCAGGTGCATTATGAAAATACTCTCCGCCAACAAATGTTCTGATCTGCGTCCAGAAATAATGAGATTGTTTAGTCTATCTGCCTGCATTTACAATTTACATAGTCTTTTGTATAATTAGCGCCTTTTAAAATTCATAATATAGTAGTTGTGAAGAATTCTTAATTACCACCGTTTCTATAAATACCTGTGTCATTATAATTATACTTAAATAATTATTTCTGTGTCCATTATCTTAATGTTAAAAAATTGTAACATTGTAACATTCGGCGAAAACTCGAGAGGACAACAGTTTTTGGCAAAAATAGTATAAGGTACATCTGTTTTATCATTAATTTTTGTACTGACACTCTGTTTATTCCAAACATGGCCACTGTAATAATTACTTTTCAATCACCTAAGAATTTCATTATTATAGACACCATGGTGTTCTTCTTCATGACATAAATCTGTAAACTATTAGGTTCGTTCCCTCTTCAAGCCAGGCTCTCTCCACCGTTGTTTCCGAGGCTTTGGAGGTTGGCTATTGTTAAGAAGATTTTTTGAAGCACGAGTTTTTTTCATTCGTTGTAGATAGTCCTTCCATTGTCTTCTGTACTCCGTTTAAACTAGAGACGTCTTCTAATAGTATGTGATAGTAGTTCAATTTCCAGCAGCGACATTTTGTTCACCAATTTAGATTCAGTATTTCTTACAAATGCCTGATTGTTCATTTCAACAAAATTTTTCCCGCCTAACGCCTGAGTCTTTTCCGTTTGCAGACCTAAGGGCCCGAACTTTAGCGATTGATAGTATAAACGCATAGTGGTCAACGAAGAGCCTTTTATGGAACTCGTTACATTTAAATTTAAGGTTTTCTTTCTGTAGCTGTTTTTCATTAAACTATAAAGTGATATTGTTGAAAATTATTGTTTAGTTATTCCTGAAATTTTTAAGAGGGGATATCTAGATTAAACATAAATCATAATTTTGAAGAAAAAATTATTAATGTTACTTTGTCGCAATAACTTAAAAATAATTACTCCATAACTCATTTATACAAAATGCTATAAGAGAGAAACAGTTCATTGCCAAATTACGTATTATTGCATTTCACAGTCTCAGACTGTTGCCAATAACATCACCATGACGGCAATTTTTCTACAAATATTTACAACATTTCGTGGGGGCAGCACGTTATACGTATGGTCTGGGACTAGTTGCATCTGTTTACGTATTATCATGTAAAAATAGACCACCGGCTTATGTTAGCTTTTACGTGAGACGGCGTGTTTTCAAAATATGCCAAGAAAAAATTTTAAGTGTGATAAAATAGAAAACACTAAAACATGATAGAGTCGTTGGAGGCTTTCAAAATATTTTGTAGAAATACGTAATTTTGAAGTAAACTACTAACACGTCAATAATTACATACTCGTAGGTAGGTATAAGTTGTTATTGGTTTCGAACGCACCTTCGTTCAAAAATAACTCGGTACAAAGTTAAAAGCGTCGTTGGTCGAGGATTGTTTGTTCTTCTTTTTTAAAGCTATAAATCGTATAAATGCTTGATCTACTTACATTTTAAGACCAAAGAACAAGATACGTTTTGTCACAGTTTCACTTTTTTTAGATAACCCCATTCATGTGGGGTTAGAATTCTGTAAGTTTCACCTGTCATCTCATCTCATTTGCCACTCTCATCTGTCAATCCCGTCTGTCATTTCATTTCAGCTGTCAATCTCCTCTGTTATCTCATCTCATCTGTTATCTCATTTTATGTGCCAGTCTCATCTGTTTTATCATTTCATCTGTCAATCTCATCTGTCATATAATATTATTATGTCAATCTCGTATGTCATCTCATTCTATTTGTCAATATCATTTGTTATTTCATATCGTCTGTCATTTCAACTGTCAATCTCATGGACTAGCAGATGAGATCACTCCCTTTAACGTTGACATATCTTTACAGATATGACATTGTAATATGGTGGATGCCAGATGAACCAACCAATGACATTATAGTGACAGATGACCTCCCTGACTTTTGACATACTATGACTGTTACCATATTATGGTAACCATGGTGACAGATGACCTCTCCAGAAAATTGGGTAACTATGGTGACAGATTGATATTTGACCCATAGTAACTATGCTGACAGACTAAATAGGCTCTATTTCGGACCTTACTGCGCATTCCTGATGACAGTCGTGTTTTTTATTATTTTGATATGAAAAGTGTCGATGTGGGGTTAAAATTTTTGCAATGAAAGGTGTAACATTCGTTATGACTACTTGCTCTTTTTTAGACCTTGAACCTTGGGATGGACCTAAAATTATTAAAAAAGGTTAATACTGTGATCATGTTAGGTTAGATCGACATGGGATTCCGTTTTGCAAAGAAGAGCACAGTAATCACCAGTCGGAGCTTAGGGCACACGTTCCACGTTTATGTGCAAAATAATATCGAATTTCAAACTTTAAACAGTACCAAGATACTAACTAACCAATAGTCCCTTAAAGTTTTTATAGACTATCAAAGAGGAGTTTTTAGGTTAGGGTAGGAATAGGTTATGGTAGATCAAATTATTGTAGGTTTTAGGTTATATTCGTTACTAAATGCTAAAAACTTGTAAAATAAATCAGTGTTAGGCTGTAAGACCGATCTTAATATCGGGTCTTAATTAATCTCCTCGGTATCACTCTAGTCGAAGACGGGAGGGTTCGTAGAAATAAATCAGCAACAACAACACTTTCTACCCAAATAAAAATATTTATTTAAATAAAAAAAATATGATTAACAATTTATGTTAATAAAATAAAATAAAAATAACAATTTCTGTTATTAAAACGAAGCGTAGGTTTTGTTTATAACACAAAATGACTTTTATAACGAAGATAAACGTTTATAATAAAACCCAAAACAAAATAACTTCCTTCGGGATGTCTGACGTTCTTTGGACACCACTCGGATTGATGACTCGCCACAACTCGCTCCTCTAACGTAATTTGGGACGCGTGGTTAACTTTACAGCTAAACCAGCGTTCCTCCAGATCAACAGTCGGTCCAACAAACCCAAGACTGTAATCAAGCCCACACAAATGATCGACAGTCGGCCAAAAGGTCAATCTTGTTCACTTAAATGATCTACAGTCGGATCAAAGCCAATACTGTAATCAGAGTCCTGCACAACTGGAATGTACTGTGGTAGCCGCGATCAGCTTATACCCTACAGCTGCAGCTTATCTCAGCCGCTGGTGCAGGGACGCCAGACCATCAACTACCCACAGCACAGAACGATCACTCTGGCACAATAACAAAAGTTGTACAGTTAGTGTATACGGTTGGTCACGGACTCCCCTGAAATCCATGCACGTCGAATATTTATTAATTCTCCACTACCAAGTTCCAAGCACCAATAGAACTCGCTTGTTCGATTTATCTACGAAGTGGGAATGTACATGTGACTCCGTACGTTTCGTACTCATATCTCTACGATTATCACTCATCTACTACATGAATGCGTTTTATGCGATTATATAGGTGGTGATAGATGCGGGCTTAAAATATACATCGAATGGTATAAATTGCGAGGGGTTATTGTTACGTTATAGTCCTGGGGCCTGTAACAGAAAAAAGGGGGTGATCGTATTCAGGCCCATCTTTTGGGAATAAGCTATTTGAGTGCCAGGGAACACGAAAATCTGGTTGGCTTCCACAGGCAGTGGCTTAAGGCCTCAGAGCTGTTGATAATAAATTTCTAATTGGTGAGGAAGGCGGGAAACCCACCTGAGAGGGATGGCAAAGTAAAATCTTACTTTTTATGTAAAAAGTAGTTACTTTGCCAGTGAACAACTCAAATACCGTTTATGAGTCACGAGTTAGTGTTTGCAGGTGTGTAGCATAAAGACGTTAATTTCAGTCCAGCTGCCACGCTCTCAGAGACATTGTAGAGAGTAGCCAATTTTTTTTTTGGCTTTTTTTTATAAGAATGATAAAATGTCAAAGTTGCATCCCGAATGCTGTCACATTTCTTACTTTTTTCCTTCTTTAAGAATTTCATTGAAGGATCCTGAGGCCTTAAGCCACTGCCTGTGGAAGCCAACCAGATTTTCGTGTTCACTGGCCATCAAATAGCTTATTCCTAAAAGATGAGCCTGAATACGATCACCCTGTTTTTTCTGTTAAGGGCTCCCGGATTATTACCTATAAATAATTTTTAAAAAACATTTAAAATAATTAATAATTTTAAAATGATTTTAAAATTAGAAAAAATTAATGATAATATTAAGGACGTTGAAAGTAAAATTAAAAATGATGAAAAAAATATATTTCGGATGCCTGAAGGGCCAAAATAAATTAAAATTAAATAAATAATTTTAAAATTAAATAAATAATTCCAATCTATCGGGGACATTGAAATTAACCGGCGACCTCGAGTACATTTGCAGTACGTTGAAGTGCAAACGCCGGATAAAAATTTATACCATTATCGCAGATGGTACAAAAACGAATATCAGATGGTTGCTGATGGATTACGTACGAGTCATTTTTTTTAAATAAAAAACGCTCGGGTGCGCAAACAATGTTAATTTTTCACGTATCAGAAGCAGAATCTTACGGATTCGTAACACTCTGACAGGTGTAGAAAAATGCATCGTTACAAGGCTTTGTGGGCAATTGCTGTATGATTGACCCTGTATGTAGTGTCTTCTTAACATAACGTAGTCCTGTCATCATTTTGATACAAAATCTCTTGAGTTAGAGGTTATAGCAGTTATAGTGACCAGCGACTCCAGTATGTTCTGGTATCTCGAGTATCTCGTGCAATTAGCTCAACATCGTGATATTTTTTTCTCTATATTACTCTCATTTACAGAAAATGCTTTTGCAAATTTTCTAAGCATTGCAAGAAATGTAAATTTTTTTACGATTTTTTCCGTATTGGAAGAATGAAGGTATAGAAAGTATGAAGTCTAACAGAGCAATTAAAGAATTAAAAGACATGATAACAATGGTAAGAAACATAGATTTGGTCTATCAGCTTCTGCTGTGTAAGCGAATTTCTGGTGGAAATGGTATTTATGAGAAGAGGGAGTATTGAATAAGATCTCGAGAATCTTGACCTATGGGATCATAACTCAAAATAATACAGTATAATTAATAGTAGCCCACTAGTTCCCTTTTTATCAATTTTTCCTTTTTACGTATTCTTCAAAATCGTGCAAAGTCCAAAGCTCGAGAACTCAAAGAATCGAAAATCGAGAATTAAAAAAAAATCGCTTTAAAAGAGTTGTCGAGCAAGAATAAAAGTGAAGAAAAGAAAAGCCATCCACATGGCTATTAATAACTGTTTAAGTTTTTATTCACGAAAATAAAAAGAAATATAGCATAAAATTTATAAGAAGAAAATAATATTCTTTACCTTTTTAAGTCGACAACTATGTAATGTATGTTAATATACTCGTACAAAACATAAGACAAATTGTAATACGAGACTTCTTGACGCTAATTTAGTTTGGCTACTGCTTGTTTCTCGTTTGTATCTGTGTTTGCAAGTGCTTTTGTGTTTCAACAAAGAAGAGAATCCTTTCAAGTGCACGCCGATATTAATCAAAACGCCCGCGTGACATAGACTGTATATTATTTAAAAAGTCTTCTACTGTTATTAACTCTTTTTATTTACGTTATTAATGTTTTTAGCTCGTCTTTCTTTAAATACCTAAAAACCTTCGCGTTATTTCTTTAAAATACCTTGATATAATCTAGAACGACGTCCGAGATTATTATTAATTAGCAACGGTATGAGATATTACCAACTAATTCTTAATTACTCGCAATCCAATTACAATTTGTAACTTTCAATTAAATGAATAAGCTTTCGAAGAAACTAATTTAGTGTTAATAGGCTTGTTAATAACCAAGTTATACATTATATTTTACCTTCTTACTTCCACTTATACTTTTTCACTATTTTTTTTCCTAATTTGCAACTTTTTAAATAAACGATACCTCGTCTGTTTAACTTGGCTCTTAATATTAGATTTTAAGATTATCTACATACAACGTGTTACAATGTATTTAATTTTCGTTATTCCCTGCCAAGTGAGCATAAAGGAAGGTTTGATGTCTCAGATTTGAAATTTACACACAGGTATGAAACAGCAGTGTGGTTAGATATCCCACGTAAGATTGAAATTGCAGTTTTTGAAAATTAATTTTTGTTTTAACTAATCGCTTTGAGATTGAAGCTTGAGGAAATAATTATTATGAAGAGGATTAATAATTCCATACGTAAGCGCATTCTGGAATCTCAAAATAGGAGTATTAATGTCTAAATGTATTATACAAACTCTCACTTAGGAGAAATTTTTGAGCTAAACTCAAATAAAATACCCCATACTGAGTACTGACAAGCAATTTAAAACACCCCATACAACTTTGGTCAGGGACACACGGTATCAAAGGACACTGGCTTAAAATAAGGGTGAACATTGAAATTCTACTAGCATCTGACGCTGTTATAAGCCTATCCACAGTGTACCATGACCAGGTCTAAAGCCTGTCTGATATTCTGGAATAGACTTTGTTAACAGAAAATAAAGTCGTAGTTGCTAATTCATTATGCTTTTCATAACCTTCATAGATAGAACAGGGAGAGTCTAATGCCGATAGGACGAGAACAGCAACAATCATAGGGAGGTAATTTAGTCACGACTGGAGTGACAACAACCTTCCTCCAAGCATTTGAAAAGGTGTTAGCACTAAGAAAGCAATGTTGCTGACCATAATATGACTCTTATTACACTATACTTGTAGAGTTCCACTATCGACTTCCGAGAAATTGTCAAATACAATACTAGAAGTAATAGATAGCAGTTAAAAAAAACGTATTATTAATGTCTTTAGGATTACGCAAATGAAGAAATAGATCTCAACTCAGAAGCTCTGAGTTTACGCTGCCCGATATCTACAATACGTCTTCTGCAAAGCCGTCGAAATTCGAGTGTCAGATCAAACTGTTAGAAATCGATTGTTTGAAGTAGAAGTAGGAAAGTGTTCAGAACAGCAGAGCAGAAATTGAATGGGCACGATAACGTCTGGCAGAAGCGACAATGTGAAATGACATTCTGTTTTCTGATGAATCCAGATTTTGTCTAAGTAATGAAATTCGCTGTCTCAGAGTATTATACTACAGTGTTAGAGATCAAAATTTAACACAGTACGATCAACCACTTGTTGCATGTACGGTATTATGATATTGGTAGGAATTGCTATGGATTGGAGCCTTGGTTTTAAATCTTTTTGAAGTCGGCGAACACTAAGCGTGTTTACTGTGGCTACATGGTGTACCAGTGTTCCGCGGACCACGGATTGAGAACCAAGGGATTGGAGCACTAATCTCCACATCTTCAATGAATCATTAACAGGCCAAGGTTCACCAGGAGATAATTGTAAGTCCCGTTTCTAATCGTAGTAATGCCATAAGCCGCACAATTTCATATTTCTTTACAACAACGCAAGAACGCGCCAAATGGTGGTAGACATACTATAGGATGAGGAAATTAGCACATTCCGCTTCCTCCGCTTTCTTCTGATCTTAACCCATAACCATTCCTATACCATGCAGATAATTTTTGAAACATTGTGAGTACCTGGGTGATGTAATGATAATGATCAACCTCCCCAATGTTCTATTTATAATGATTTTTCTGTTGGACCTTATTCTTCTTTTTACTTTCCCATTTTGTTTGCAATTTTTATAAGCTTTTCTCAATTGATGATGTCGTTTGTTAGTGGATCTAACTTCAACTACTCAAACATAACCTAATGTAACACAGTTAGAATATCCTCTCTACCAAATTAGAGTGCCACTCAAGTCACTTACACAGGTCTTCGAGTTGAATCCGCAATTAAGAATGTGATTTGACAGAGGTTTGATTTCGATGAATCTAAAAGCTGTGCGGCTGTGCCACACGTCAGGCTTTTACTTCGACCAGGCCTGTGCAGGGGAATTTTAAAGCAACGCTTGAAGTTGTACTTTGAACGATGTCCAGACGTTTCGGCTTGGTCTGTGCAGGCCGCCTACTTCCCTTTAGTTTACTACATGTACTCCTACTACCAGTTTAAATGTTCTTGAAGGAATCCATTCTATAAAACTTGAAAAACTACATCAATTATGTATGTGTGTCATAGGTATTAGATATACATATTATTAAATGGTCATTTGAAGCGTGAAATATTAAATTATAGCTACGCTATTAGGTACCCCCTGTTCTGTGTCTTAATAATTATTCTTAACCTGAGTTTCATAATTTTAGATGAAAATATATCACTTTTTTTGTTAATTATTGTTTTTATTTCGTAGCACTTTTATTAGGTAGCAATTACAAGTTAATGTAAGTTTATTTATTGTGTTCTATTTCAGATGCGCTATTTAAAAATATAATGGCATTAGCTCTAAAAATAAATTTCTATGATGCATGTTATTTAAGGCCAAGTTTATCTATTTTTGTTTTACCTATACCATTTTTACTATAGGAAATAAATATCTCTTGTAGAGTTTAAAAAACAACAAATACTTGCTTGGTTCCACTATAGGTATAGTTATTTAATACAATAATTTTATAATACCAGCAAGAGCAAGTGTTGGGTGCTTACCGCATATATTTAACAACTATCATTTTATATGTCGTTATAAAAATAAAATAATAGTACATAAAGGCGATTCAAGAAACACAATGAAAAATATGTGTGGAGTTTTATTATGTATTATTGCATTCTTTCTTTATAAATCATGTGCACAATTATTTATTAGTTGTATTCATAATAAGGATGGTAATATCTTTTATATCTTTTGCTTATGGAGGTGTATACAGCGTGTCTACAGACTCTTTCTGAAAATGTGAGTTGATGACATTTTTTGAAAATTTCAGCACACTACTAGATTCTTCGAAAGTCCACAATAAAAATCAGTCATTGACAATAATTTAAAAAAAAATGTATTTTCGACTAACCGACAATTATTATTGAAAAAATCCAATTATTTGCATTCTTCAAGCGATTTGGAGTAAAATTCCGAAGCTTCCAACTTTAGGTACCTATCTATATACCTACGTATGGAAATCTTTTGACCTCAAACATTTTAAAAAGGCTGCTTTCACTTCTTATAATTTTCACGAATTAAAAATTTTTAAATTTTTCGCTTATTAACCAATAATTATTAAAAAATCTAATATGTGATTTAGTGACCAAATAACTCTAATTAACTACTGTAAAAGTGTCTATAATGTGTTTTTTTATATATTTATTTTTCCGGTCTAGTTTACAACGTGTCAGATTTTTCTTTCAACACCTAATTATTAACAACACTTAATTTTTAACCACTTTGTAATTATCAATAATTTGGTAGATTAAAAAATGGCTGTTTGTTTCAAAAAACATTTTAATAACATAAGCAAGCAAATAAAATTATGTAAAAATATTTTTGCTCATTTAGTTTCAAGAGTGGAAAGGTGTGTTTATTATACTCTCATACCTAAGCAATTACGGTAATTAAAAGTTTAATTAAATTTAATAATAACTATTGACTTAATTATTTATTAACAAATAATTGTAATTGTGGTATTCGGATGTAGAGTATGGGGTAAAATTGAGTTTCTCAGTCGAGCATGACAACGGCGTAGAATTTGTTATGATGAATTCTGTGGTTCTGCATTTATTGATCATTGGTTGTTAAAAAACACTAAAATTAAAAATTTTGCATACTAACTCAGTTCATCTTCATTTTTATCCAGATTAAACGCTTCTGCAGAACTAGCAAAAATTCTAGAGGAATAAGAAGAAAAGTCGATGCGTGTTGAACTAATGATGCCTTTCTTAATCAAAGATATGAAGAGATTTGAAATGTTATTTCAGTATTCAAAAGTGCATCTGTCACCTGTCGGGACGTCAGGTTTTAAGAACAAGGGACGGATAATATAAAGAATGTTCTAGAGAAGATCAAACTCTAAGATGACGAGAAGTTTCCCTTTAGAAGCATTGCATTAAAAATCTTGGCCAAGGGATACTCAGGCTATCTGCCGCAATAATCGCTTCCAGGCGAATTAATGGAGTACGAAAGGATGAAACAGGTTAGTCCAAGCCCATAACTATAAGAGAAGTGGAGTTTCTGTAAGTTGTAGCTCCATAAAGAAGAGTTCAGTCTCACGCTACTGTCGTCGCCTGTCATCTAAAGCGAATGTACCTACTATTTACAGATTTCCCTTCCTCAGGAAAGAAATTCAGATTAAATTAGGTTCTATTATTAGATAGATTTTCTAATCCCTTTTAATGTTGAAGTACAACCGTCGAGACCAAACGTCTCTCATAATCTCCCGATGGCGTCTTTTGATGGAAAGAACTGGATAAAAGGATCAGCTGCAAACAATGCTAAACCGATGCTTATACATACAGGGTGGGCCATTTAACTTGTAACCCCTAACGATTTTTGGATGCAACCCAAATTACAAATATCAATACAGTCTAGATACATCTACTTTTAAAAAATAAACAACAGATCAGGGTAGGTAAATATCAAACTAAAATGCTAATTTTAATAATTGACATTTGTCACAAAATTATTTTAATAACGAAATTTTATACTTGTAATAAAAAATACACAATTTTTATTATTTTTTTGTTCCTATTCTAAGTCCCAATTCTAGTGTATTTTTTATTACAAGTATTTAAATAAAATTTCGTTATTAAAATAATTTTGTGACAAATGTCAATTATTAAAATTAGCATTTTAGTTTGATATTTACCTACCCTGATCTGTTGTTTATTTTTTTAAAGTAGATGTATCTAGACTGTATTGATATTTGTAATTTGGGTTGCATCCAAAAATCGTTAGGGGTTACAAGTTAAATGGCCCACCCTGTATACATGCTGGTAATACTTCCGTATCTTCCAGGTCAGGTCTCTCCTTAAAAGTCTGATAGGTCTTGAAGACAGGTCTGGTAGTCTGAGGATTCCGTTAACCCCTCCCATGTCTTCCAAGTCCGGTGGTCTCTCCTGTACCTCCATGAAGAGGAGTGAAATCTCACACTGCTATCGTCGTCTGACATCTAAGGCGAGGGTGTGCTATTTAGAGGTTTTCCTTGCCCAGGTAAACATTTAGATGAAAGTAGGCTACGTTGAGTTTGTTTAGCTTACGTTAGGTTAGATATTAGATAGCTTTTCTAAACCCTTTTCATGTTGAAGTACAACCATCGACTACTAACAATGCTGAACCGATGCTTATACATATTGGTAATACTTCCGTGTCTTCCAGGTCAGGTCTCTCCTTAAAAGTCTGATAGGTCTTGAGAACAGGTCTGGTGGTCTGAGGATTCCGTTAACTCTTCCCATATCTTTTAGGTCAGGTGGTCTCTCCTTAAAGGTTTAATAGGTCTTAAGGGCAGGTCTGGTGGTCTGGGGATACGCTCGTTTTTCCCGTGTCTTCCAGGTCAGGAGGTCTCTCCTGTACCTCCATGAAGAGGAGTGAAGTCTCACACTGCTATCGTCGTCTCACATCTAAGACGAGGGTGTGCTATTTAGAGGTTTTCCTTGCTCAGGTAAAAATTTAGATAGGTTACGTTGAGTTTGTTTAGCTTACGTTAGGTTAGTAGATAGCTTTTCTAAACCCTTTTCATGTTGAAGGACAACCATCGAGATCGAACGTCTCTCATAATCTCCCGATGGCGTCTTTTGTAGGAAAGGACTGAATAAACAGATCAGCTACTAACAATGCTAAACCGATGCTTATACAAATTGGTCATACTTCCGTGTCTTCCAGATCAGGCCTCTCCTTAGAGGTCTGATAGGTCTTGAAGCAGGTCTAGTGGTCTGGGGATACGCTCATCTTTCCCGTGTCTTCTAGGTCAGGTAGTCTCTCCTTAAAGGTCTGATAAGTCTTGAAGGCAGGTCTGGTGATCTAGAGATACGCTCGTCCCTCCCATGTCTTCCAGGTCAGGTGAGCTCTTCTTTAAGGTCTTGTTAGGTCTTGAAGACAGGTCTGGTGGTCTGGGAGAACAGTGGTCGCGTCATAACCTGAGAAAGTGGTATTTGTATCTGGTTGGTAAATATATTGTTTTTTCTTAAGAAAACTTTTTAATTTTGTAATTTTTAATTTTCGGTACGTGGAAGTATTTGTTTTACTTTTCATCAGAAGTGTATTTTATTGTGCCTTTGAACCCTCCCTTCTCCGACTGAGTAATGCTAAAGGGAGATTTAATGCACCACCCGATTTCCAGTTGTTACATTATCCTCTGAATATTATCAGAGGCGTTCTTTTTTTTCTTCTTGGAGAACCTGTTAGAGGTTGCAACACTTAGGCCAAAGCGACCGTTTGTGTTATCCAGAGAGGTTATGGATCCAACCTTAGTCCCGTTTACTCAAAGAAGGTTACTAGCCTACAAGGGTGGATTCTTTGTTTGTCTGCTAGTTCCGGGTAGGCGGCATTCAGTGTTTTGAGTCTCGGTCCGCAAAAGTAGGGCACTATCATAAAATACGTTAGGTGGATTAATTTTCCTCCCTGTGGCCTCTACATCTAGGTTCATTACACATTCCAATAGTGTATATACAGTGACCTGTTAGTAGACCTATCACTATCCTCGGTTGAAGCCTGCTTAGATTTAGCAATGTGTTTGCCTTCTCAAAGCAAGGTTCTTTAATAAAAAGCTTCGCATGCCTAACATTTCGGTTTTTCCCTTGTATTTTGATCCATTTGGCAATGCCTTGTTTCCTGAAGCTGTAGGGGATTCGAAGTGCTCCGGTCCGCAGAAAAGTGTCAGGGTGCCCCTTACTGCTACCCCATCCGCTATCTCGTTTCTCTTTATGCCAGAATGACTTGGAACCCAGTGGAACACGTTGTTATGTATCGTTAGGTTCTGTAACATTTACTAACATTCCAGAATGAGCTTAGAAGTTTTCTTAAAATTGAGAAGAGTTCTCAGAGCTACCTGGCTGTCGGTGTAGATGTGAATTTTCCTACCACGGTAAGATCGTTCTTGGTTTAGCCTAGCGCATGTTGATATACCAAAGATCTCCGCCTAGAAGGCGGGTGAGTATGAACCTAGTGCAAGACTAAGTTCTGTTCTTGGCTCTAGGCCATAAATGCCTGCTCCTGAGCCCAGATGGAACCTCATGTGTGTTGCAGATTAGCCCTTTATGCGACAAGAGGCGTTGGGTTATAGATGTACAATAAATACCTAAGCATTGGTTAGGAGTTTTAATTCTTAAACTGTTTTACCAACTATCTCTTCTGTAATAAATATTTTGTTCCAGGTCCAAACGTTCTAAGACTAAGTTCTGTTCTTGACTCTAAGACATAAAAGCCCAGATCGAACTTCATGTGTGTACCAGATTAGGCCTTTATGCATCTGACTAGAGGCGTTGGGTTATAGATGTACAATAAATACCTAAGCATTGGTTAAGAGTTTTAATTCTTAAACTGTTTTTAGATTCAGATCCAAACGTTTAATTTTTCATTTGAAATTTTAGAGTGTCTTTCACACTTAATATAAAAAATAGTTATTTTTGTATCAAGAGCGCGAAGTGAGTGTTTTTAGTGCGCGAGATGTTACTTTTTTCAAAAGGCGTAGCCGAATGAAAAATATATTTTAATAGTTTTAAACGAAACATTATGATGGGGGAACTGTAAAACTTTTAGCGACTCTGGCATGTGGCATGTACGAGTGTTATACAAGAGATTATACGTAGACGTATACTACTATAAAGTAAAGATATAATTTAAATTACGTGTAGTTTTATTACAAGTATAAATTTGCATGTTTTGTGAAATCTCATATAATCTCAACACATGATGCATATCTTATTTTAACAACCAAAATATAATTACAAGTGGACAATTTGTACAAGTTCAACAAGGTTCCTTCTCATAAACTTGTTAACCGCTAACGCAATTATTGCAGCTCGTTTTATTGTTGGTATTTCACATCTCTGCTCTTTTTAAATGACTTGCCGTTTTAATTCTGATAGAATGTTCGCAATCCACATTAATTGTATCTATATATATTTATAGTTACTCCAGATTGTTGAAACAATGACACTACAGTACAAGAAACAAATACAAACTTGGCTAACGTTTCTTCAAACTATGTACATTTACAAAACAATAAGGAGAATTTTTCAAATATTTTATATTTCAAAACGTAACTTTAATTGTTTGATTTTTCTCTATAAATAGCTATTCGACTTAATATGGAGAGAGTTGCACTCTGACTAGATTTATAAAAAGGAGAAAAAAACTATAAAGAAATAAATTAAAAATAAATACTTTCGTTATAAATATGGACTTATCGTAAATAAGTTATTTTATTTTGAAATTTAAAAAATGCCAATTAGTTTAAAGAACTTTATAATTACAGTTTTTCTTCGAGCTGCAGAGAAGATACTTCAACTCTTCAAAATTTCATTCCAGGAGCTCGAGAAAAATTTGACTGTTCTTCTACGTTGAAGTTTATTGCAACATATGCTTGAGATATTTTGTTTTATGAGTATAAAAACCTTCTTTTCCAGCGTAGCCTTTAGCTACACATTATTTAAATATCAAAGATTAAATCAAAACTAAAGCAACTTCTCATATCGTACCAACTACAGACCGTAAACTATTTTGACTTTTTAAGAATAAAACGAACGTTAAAAAATTAGTTAATTTTTGGTGCTTTACACGCAAAAATAATGCAAATTATGCCAAAAGTATATAATAAACAAAAATTTTAATTTTTTAGCCTAAAGATATCAAGCGCGTGGATTTAGTTTCATGTAGCAAAAATTAGCGTTAGTAGACACAAGCTGTTCGTGCGTTAAAAAATAAAATTAATTTACTATTTTGCATTACAAATTATCTTTTAAATTACATACACCTATCTTTAACATTTTTATGAGATGTTGAAGCTTACCTTAATTTATTATCATATTCATCATATGCACATTTTAATAATTTGTTCGAGTTTTTAATTTTGCAAAGTTAGATAACACAAGGATATTTACTGTGACCCTGTGACGGTCTAGATCATTTTGGGAATGAAGTTCCTGTACCTATCTGATGATTATCCACCTATCGATCTATACCGTCCGTTTCCAAAAACGGGCCCCAGCTTATAGAGGGTTTATTCGTAACTTTAGACAAATAAAACCTAGTATACAATTAAATGTGACGATCTTTTATACAATTTTAGCGAAAAAAAAGTTATTATTTTCCAAACAGCTAAGGCTGATGGCGTCTTCGTTACTTTTTTGAAATTGCACAATATACATTTTTTAGTCTCATAAGAGAGAGAATTTTTTTCTCTTTTCAATAAGGTAAAGCATCCATAGGGTTAAATAAGAAAATTTTAAAGAAAAATTGTAAAACCTAAATCTACATTAATTTTCATCAAGCACGTGGATTGTTCAAAAAACATGATTTTCAATTGTTCAGCTAACTGTGTAAGCTTCTTCACTCAAATCTAATGTTCCATTAATTAATTAATTAATGTTGCTCTAATGGAAAAATTTTATAAAACATTTTTCTGTAGAAATGCGTCATCTATAAAATAATGCTTTAGTAATTTTTCTCTACATTGCTTAATTTTGGCGAAACTGGCGGAAACTAGAAGTAGTCATACGTTTGCCTCTCCCCTGAAGTTAGCAGAGGGGGTGCGGATGGTGCATTTTTATCACTTACTCATGAGGTCACCCTCAACACATTTCAGCAATAAAATCTCTGCCAGATATTTTTTCTTTTTCAAAACATCTATTTTACTAGGCTATGTTACGAATAAATTAAAAGTAGAAAAAAATAAATTAAAAGAAAAAACTCGCAAAACATTATTTATTTATTATTAATTGGCGTCATCAACTAAAGCTATTGACGATGAATATTTAAAATAATAGATTTTCACAAAAATTGTTCAACGTGAGAGCTGTTGTTTTCTACACAAAGTTGACAACATAGTAACCCATTTACATTAGCAGACACTGTTCAAAATACTAAGTCATTTATGTAGCTCCATATAAAAAAGTTTTTCTTTTTTTAATTTATTCGTAACAAGCTGATGGTAAACAAACCAGAGGCCTTGGCTTAATGAAACATTAGATTTGAGTGAAGAAGCGTACACAGTTACCTAAACAATTGAAAATTATTTGTTTTTTTAACAATCAGCTTGCTTGATAAAAAATAATGTAGCTTTAGTTTTTTAAATTTTTCTTTAAAATTTTCTTATTTAACCCTACGAATGCTTTACCTTATTGAAAAGAGAAAAAAATTCTCTATCATATGAGATTAAAAAATGTGTATGGTGCAATTTAAAAAAAGCAACGAAGATGCCATCAGCCTTAACTGTTCGGAAAATAATATCTTTTTTTCGCTAATATTGTAGAAAAGATCGTCTCATTTAATTTTATATAAGGTTTTATTTGTCTAAAGTTACAAATAACCCCCCTATAAGCTGGGGCCCGTTTTTGGAAATTCACGGTATATAGTCAGCCTCATAATTATTGGCCACCCTGCTATAATTCTAGCACAAACTGTGGATGCAACCTTCATAAAACCTCCTACCTTAATTGAGGGGTAACTTTATTTTGTCAACAAGTGTTAAATCAACAACCTCCCCTTCTGTCCCTTTGCCGTTGTGGGCTAATAACCACCCTGTCGTGTAGCCAGGGTGGCCAATAGTTGTGAGGCTGACTGTACCTCTCTATCTGTCTGTTCGCAAGTCCATAGGCCTGCATTAATGTCTGCCCGTCTGTTAGTTCGTGGGCCTCTCTGTCCGTGCGTCTTTATGCCTGTTTGAATGTCTATGGAGTGAGACTCCATCTCAGCATGGAGGTGGAATGAGAGTGAGTGAAGAGTGTGACCCTCGACAGTCGACACCCTAATAAAACAAAAGATCCAGACTCTTCATTCTACCAATTTATGTAAATCGAAGTGATTGCCGACAAGAAAGAGTTGTATTAGTTCCATCTTTAGGTAAGTCCATACGTTTCTGCTTGACAAAAAAAATCGACCAGACGGAATCTGTAGTTAGGTAGTACTAGGAAGAAACTATTTGGAAGAAAATAAAAAATTAAGAACAGAATGACAATATAGCAAGCAGCTATATTTATAAATTAGTTCGATTAATAAAATTCTAAAAGAATCATTGAGAAAAAGACCCAATGACCTTATCGTCAGCAAACGCCTTTTGCAAGTAATTTTTAAACAGAATAACAACCCAGAATATGCACCTTTTTAAAAATTAATTCTTTAGGCTGGAGCGACACACACAGGCTTGCTTTCCGGTTTGGTCTCTGAAGGCCTTCTGAGCATCTGGACATCGTTCTGGCGGCTTGCCGTATTGATAAATTGGTTCGATTAATAAAATTCTAAAATAATCGTTGAGAAAAAAACCCAATGACCTTATCGTTAGCAAAAGCCTTTTGCAAGTAATTTTTAAACAGAATAACACCCTAGAATATGCACCCCTTTAAAAATGAATTCTTAAGACTGGCGCGACACACACAGGCTTGCTTTCCGGTTTGGTCTGTGCAGGCCTTCTGAACGTCTGGACATCATTCAAGCGGCCTGCGCAGACTTTTCGGCTTGCCTGCGCAGGTTTGGCCTACGTAGGTCAAACCGGAGCGTCTGGACATTTTTCAGGCGATCTGCACAGGCCAAACCGGAGCGTTTAAACATCCTTCAGACGATCTGCACATGCCACATCGGAGCTTCTAGACATCCTTCAGATAACGTGCACAGACTGAACCGGAGCGTCTGGACATCGTTCAGGCCAAAGGCGGATCTACATTTGAACTATGAGGGCTTAAGCTCTGGGCCCCCAAGTGTCATAGGGTTCCGCAAAAATTGAATTATTATGAAGCAAAAATGAATTTTAAACCTCAATTAAAAGATTCTTAATCTAACAAAAAATGCGACCCCGTTGGATTTCAATAGCCCTGAGCCCCGAAAATCCCTGGTTCAAGCGGCCGGTGCACAGGCCAAATCGGAAGGGAAGACTGTGTGTGTGGTGCCGCCTTTAAAACCAGCATAAAAAAGATGTTGCCAATTTATTTCTTTACCCTTTTTTCGCCATTTTTTAATCACCCTGTAGAATATTCAACAATTTTATTTTGAATATTAAATATTTAACAATTTTAAAATTAATAAATTTATTGCATTTTAAAAATTAAAAATTGAAATAAACGCATGTGTAATACGATAAGGTGTTTTTGATTTTAATTTGTCTACATTTATCTCGTCTTTTAGCACATTTGTTAATTTTGATAAAATTTACGTTTATTTGCCAGTACATTTTAAACCTCTGTGCGTTCGTGTTTATAACAGCGTTGGTGCCTTTTGGATTTTTGAGATTGTTTTTTCGAGTTCGTTACTGTGACTTTTTTTTAAGGTTAGTTTTATATTTTATTATGAGATCGTTATCCTATTTTTTATGAATTTCTGCATGCATTTAAATAAAAAATGACAATAATAATTTTATTTGAAAAGTAATGTCAAAGGTTTTTGCCTAGAGGCAGTGGTAGATTTTGATCAATGATCAAGAGAAATAATTTTTGTTGAAAAAATGATGAAATGCTTTTTGTGAGTTTTAGAATTGATAGCCAAGCCACCAGCATCGTTTTTTCGTTAAAAATTTTTTTACTTTGTTAAAATTTCATTGATAAACACCCACCAATCTTTACAGATTTAAAAATTAATATCTTCGAAACTGTCAGTCTAAAAGGCAAACATGTGTATATTTCTGAAATCGTAAAGAAAATATATGGGATTGCAATTAAAAAAAAAATTTGATGACGTCCCTGCTTGAAGAGGGTAGAGTAGTTCCAAGAAAAGATGAATACACCACGTGATTGCCGTTAAAGTTGCGTAGTAGTTTTGTACTGTCGTTGCTTAGAAACGAACGCAGACAGTGTCTGTCGTCGTATAGTTATTAGATTACGTTTCTTTGGTTAATAATGTGAAGATCTCGTTCTCGTTAAAACGTTAAACCTGTAATTAATGATATTTATGTAATCATTACATACAAGATTTTTTCTAATTTTGAATAAAGTAATAGTAAAATAGAATATTATTGATAAAAATTGTGAAAACATAAATCGAGTCTCTTGACTGCTATCACTTCATGTCAGTTTGACATTTTGTAAATAAATAAGCCAGAACGCACTCACTGCGTTCGTTCCGCAAAAATCTCACGCGTTACACAAAATTGCATTTTCACTAATTGTAAAATCCATTTTTCGTCACCAGTTGCATAATATTTTACTTTGTGCAACTAGTTACACAAAGTAAGACGTTTCATAACGTCAATCAGTTCTAAAAAGTGTCACTTTATAAATATGTCAAAATTATAAAAAAATTAAAATGAAGTAATTATTTTGAATTTTGACACATTTTAAAAATATTTTTTTTAAAGAAGAAATAATTAGCTCGGCCACTGGGTTCTGAAGATACGCCTCGCGCAGGCTTAGTCACATGGTGTGTTCATCTTTCCTTGGGACTACTCTAGGGAGTAGAAAAATGAAAATCATCGTAAAATGTTTGTTTTCAAATAAACGAATTTGACGCTTCCAATATTGTTCTATACTTTTTGCACGCACTGTATTTTCACAGTGGCGTTAATTATCCATCATAAGCTTGAAGCGAGCCTGTGAACAAAAAGGATTTTTTTCAGAATGATCCTAGAAAGGATTTCTGCGACAGAAAGGTAGCACATTATTAACGGTTTAAACTGATTAAAATTTAATACTAATTGTTTAATAGTTTAACGTAGATTTAGAGCCACTTACGACTTAGTGCAATAAAGGTGAATAAGGAAAGAGCAAAATTAAATTATTTAGTTAATTTTGCTTACAATGTTACAATTTCAGTACCACACATGCAAAAAAAAGAACGAACAATGAAGTAGGTACGTCACATTGTAGTAAAATTTTACAGTGTATACAGTAATACATTAGTTGTATCGCGGCATCTCTCTTTAGCAAGGGTTGTCTGATTTCAATTACTAATTGGACAAGCAGCATTCATGGAGTACTGTTTTATACATGTTTATGCCATCTGATTGTATAGTTCATTGCAATGTTCAATACGTACTACTACAATTGGCGTTACGTGGGTGTAATTTTTCTTTACCACAGTTACCATTGTGTGTCGGGCAATTATACTAAATTATCTGACACCTCGAGTTAAATGTGAATTCGCGTTCGCCAAAAGAGTTGCGCGTTTGAAAAATGGCGATTCGGTATTATCGCAGTCATCGCGCGCTGCTCATAATTACAATAAAGGAATGCACTTTAATTTTGAAACCTAATTTTTAATGTTAAATGAGCACGAGACATCACGTCAAAATTAAATATCTGGTTTTAAGGCACCTGCCGGGGGCGCAAGGTGATCCGCCCCCCAGGTGCCCCGAGGTGCACACCACCACCTGCTCGATACACCGCTTAATTACCAATTAAGCGGCCTGTCAAATCTAGATAGATTTTACAGAGCGAAAAATATGAAAAACCTACAATAATACACTTGTAAGCATTAGTCATTTATATCTTATAATATGTTTAATACATTGTTTGTTTAATTTATTTTGTAGACAACGTTTTTACGATGTGGTTAAAGCGACACCCTGTTGAGAATTTTACCAGATTATGTTCGGCTAGTTTATTTCTAAGTCAAATACGCCCTCTCTCGCTGTTAGTTACTCGATAAATATTAATAGAAAAATTGACGGGGATACCCCCTTTATCTCGTGTCTACAAATTGTTGGAATAAAAAAATTGTTAAGTAATTCTTACACAAGAAAGAACTGTAATGGTGCTCAAAAAGAGTAGAAAGCTTAATTATTTTGTAACATAAGCTTTATATGGAGTAGTTCATAAATACTAATCACTAATCAGCGATTAGTTTACCCCCTGTGAATTAAACACGGTTACTCTCTAAGTATTCCTTATGCAACACGAATTCCATGAATGAAAAAAACTGGAATGAGAAAGAGGAAGAAAATTACTGGTTATGGTTATTTAAAAGTGTAATTTATTTGAAAAATTATTAATTACACGTATTTTTCTGAACCCTATTACTCATAATTTCAACTCGACGAACTCGACCATTTTCTATTTGCATAGAGACATGAATCTTTGTAAAACATATTTTGTTAAACCTCTTGAATGTTGCCAGTAAGTAAACACAAGAACTAAGACTTTACGTCGACTGAATTTGTAATATTGAATCGGTCTTTTGATCAACATAAATATATCATTATTTTGTTTTCGTTACTATAGCAACCACTTTGTGGTCCTTAATTATGCTTAGACAGATGCGCTATCTATTGCCATTTATGTGAAGTTCTTATTCCACAGAAGTAGGTATAAGAAATTCCAATAGAGAAGAACCTACCGCTTTTAGAGTCGTGCAAAGGGCGATGCCCTGGGCAGAGGCGCAAATCAAACTAAAACCTATTTAATGTTATCGATATGTATCGATATATCGTTAAATATCGATATTTTTTAAATATATATCGATATGAAATTCTCAATATCGCCCACTCCTAGTACTGATGCATCTCGACCGCCTGACCCCTTAATTAAATATATTTTTCTACTCTCATTTGTTTGTAAAAGAAAACATTTTGTCACCACTTTTAAACATTTTTTCTCTAAAGAGCAAAAGTAATATCATGGTTAATTAATTATTTTAATTGATAAATTTTTATTGAAATTTAAGACACTGCTGTCACTTTTGCGTCATCTAGCGGCTTTTTAAAAACCCTCTCTTGAAATGTCAATTTAAATTTTAGTAAAAATGATAATATTAAGGTGTACTAATGATTGTCGTAGAAAAAATAGCATTTAAGACTCGAGATAAAATCCGTTTTTTTCGTTTAAGGAATTTTGCACTCGCCGCTACGCGGCTCATGTTTAAATTCTCATCTCACGAAAAAACTGATGTTTCATCTCTTGTTATAAAATATACTATTATTTGTTACTCAGTTGTAAAGCGTCAATTAACCAAGCTGTCTATAACTTTTGAAAATCAATGTTTACAAGTTTAACTTTCAAAGCTTTCTAAAAACAATTTAGGCAATTTTTGACACAACTGACAGAATTCGTTTAGTTATAATTTAATTAAGCGTGAGTAACAAATAAAGTGTTATAGAGGTAAAATATTTTAAGCTGACAAGATGACGGGATGTGCAGATACCTAAATTGGTATTTTCCAAATAAACCTGCGCAAACTTATCCCTACCGCTCCTCACTTTAAAATATTATACTTATACATTACGCCAGATAAATGGTTTTAGTTGTTACTCATTTGTAAAACGTCATTTAACCAAGCTGTCTATAACCTTTAAAAATCAATGTTTACAAGTTTGACTTTCAAAGCTTTCTAAAAACAATTTAGGGACCTTTTTGACGCTACTGACAGCTGACAGAAATTGTTTAATTATAATTTAATTAATTTGTAAGTGAATTAAGCATGAGTAACAAGTAAAGTATTATACATTACACGCCAGGTAACTGTTTTAACAGGCTCAAAGAAGTGACAGGCTCGCCGGGGCGGCTCGCCAGTCATAATCCTCTTTGCGCCAGTTAAAACAGTTTTACCTGGCTAGTAATGTTAAATACTATTAGAGGCTCGACTGCGACTCGCCAGTTATAATCCTCTTTGCGCCATTAAAAATAGTTTTACCTTACTTGTAACGTTAAATACTATTTATGGCACTCCTAAATGAGCGTGTCTTTATTTTCTGTGCGCATTGACGTCAGCAGATGGATTCAACTCGTTTGGAATTAACTATAAGTAGCAATTTTATCTGACGTGTATAAATATTTACTCCTACTATTATACCATACAATTTGAGGTTATGTACAATTCATTTAAATATTGTAAAAATTTAAATTATTTTATTTTATTTAATTTAGTTTACAGTCAAATAAAAAATACTGTATGACACACGAACGTAAAATTTTCCGATCTCAGGCGGTTGCGAATCTCGACTTGTGCTTTAATTCGCAAGGCTCCACCTTCGCTGTGAAACATCATTTTACGTCTTTGTATTATAATATACTATTAACTCGTAGAAGTCTACGGATCATTGGGGTTTGGATCTGGGAAACGACAATCCCTATACTGCTGATACCAAAAGGGCATTTCTGTTTGATGTGGAAAAGTACTATTTATTGTCAAAGTAGCATTAATGTTTAAATAATACTGTTTTGGTGTTATGTTTGGCCATTTAACGTTTTGAAGTAATTTTTCAGATTTCGGGGTTGGATTTCTAAAAGCAAAATTACTCTAATTTTCTATTTTTTTGAATTTTTGAAGTACCTATTAATAGCAAAATTAGTCCATAAAGTAACCATACGTTTACGTGTCAATTTATCCATATCGCTTTCAATAGGATCAGCGTTATATTGTTGAGGATACCATAAATATAAAATTTCTTCTGCATGTGCTACGTCTCTGGCTACAATTTTAAAATTAAAGAAAAATTGGTTTCCGATATTTACAACTTAGGGTCGTTTTACACGGACTAAATATCGTACTAACTTGTTAGTGCGGAATGAACTCAAGGAGCAAAAGTGCGGGAATCTAAGCTTTAAGTAACGTTGACACGGGTAGTGAACCACGAATATGAGCCACTATTCGTGAAATACGAATCGTAAGTTTTCGCCACGAACGGATAAAATTCCATTCGTGGTGAAATCAAACATGTTTGATATTTGCTTCGTAAAGTAGTTGACACGAAGCGTGGCTAACGTTCGTAGTTCACTACTCGTGTCAACGCTGCTTTAACGTGGTGCATGGTCGTGCGTCGAAATTTCTAAGCACAGCGTTTAAGCTTAGATTCCCGTGCTTTTTTCCTTGAGTTGATTCAGTACTAACAAGTTAGTACGACATTTAGTCTATGTAAAACGCCTCTTACGCCTCAAATACGCTGTGTTTCTACTTCCAACGTAGGAAAGGTAGTAAAAATAAATCGGAACTTCTTTCTGTACATATTTCACAGTTTCCAAAAGTCCTATTACAAATATGTTTAAAGATGTGTACTAAAAGTAAAAATATAATTTCTCTATAAAGCAAAATTGCAATTAGTTACTGGTATCCATTCGTATGGATTGGTGTAGTTTCTATCTGGATAATATTTCTGAGTGATGTTTGCAAATGTTGTATTAAAACAAAGAGAATTTTCCGGTACATTCATATAGTCTGGAACTATATGCAGCGGGTCAGGTTGACATAAATTCTTGTCAGGATATCCGGACCTACCTACGATTTTAAAATTTGTCTTTATGAAAGTAGATAAAAAATATATTTCTCGCAACTTACCACCCCAACAAATTTCAGCCTCTTGGCTGTTAAACCCCATAATTAAAGGAACTTTAGTATATTTTCCATTTCGAATCAAATTAAGAGGCGATTCGCTTAAAAATGATGTGTTACTTTTTCTTTCAATTATGGGCCCAAAAGCTTGACTTTCGTATATAGTGAA
Organism: Malthinus seriepunctatus; assembly: GCA_963924605.1. Taxonomy (NCBI): domain Eukaryota; kingdom Metazoa; phylum Arthropoda; class Insecta; order Coleoptera; family Cantharidae; genus Malthinus; species Malthinus seriepunctatus. The sequence goes on along the minus strand of OZ004600.1, from coordinate 79,163,391 downwards.
AATTCCCTAGTCATATTTTAGTGGTTATTTTTGTTTATAGGTTCGTTTCAACAAACGCTCGAATTTGTTCGGGACCATCAGGAGTGTGCGCAAATTTAAGTTGATGTTCCAACTTTTGATAGTTCAAGTACAAATTTTTAAAGCGTTCCAACAACGTGCGAACCTCGGTGCGAACTAATAGCGAACTGATTTGGAGACGGTGAAAACAGTTCGTGCTTCAAGCAGGAATCTTAGGGACGATTTCTAACAGGTTCATTATACCAGACTTTACTAACGCGTGCACTTAAAATCGTTCTTAACTAATTCCGTACAGTACTCGAATTGTTTGTTGGAACAAACCTTATGATACCTACTATTTTACTAACTTACCACAACAGAAAAACTAAGAGATGTACTAAAAACTGTTTCAGCATCAATTGCTTGTAATTGTTTAACTGCTTCTGCATTATCAGCACTATCAATGTTAAGAGCCTCCAATAACCTTCTAGTGTACTCCAGTGGATGTCGTTGTATGGACGCACCATTTATTGGATTTCCAGTTTGAATTATGGCTCCGGAAAAAAGGCCTGGTTTGAGTTAGTAAAAATAAAAATAGTACAAATATGTTTAAATAACCTTTGCTCAGCGGCGACATCATGTGATAAAAGACCGCTATTCCAGCATTGCCATTTCCAAAAATAGTTACTCTAGAAGGATCTCCATTGAAGTATTCGATATTATTTTGGACCCATTTTAAAGCTAGTGCTTGATCTTTAAGACCAACGTTGCCTTTTGCATTATCGTCGAGAGTTGTAAAATATCCGAAAACACCTAGACGGTACGCAAATTGGACTATAACGACAGGTTTTTCCATAAGATAATCGGGACCGGTATCGTTGATGGATCCGCTGACCCAGTTTCCTCCATGAATCCATACCATAACCGGCATTTTTTCCAAATTATTTCCCGCCTATAATTTACGATTTATAATTTGAAAAGTACATTCTTACATTTACCGTTATCGGTATGAAAACGTCCAAATACAAACAATTTTCACCTCCAAGAATAATTGTACCGGTAGCTACGTCATATTGCATACAAATTTGCCTGTGTTTTAAGGCACATTTGGGAGTTTTCCACGATCGAGGAGGTTGAGGTTCCTAAAACATTTTTCATCAATACAATGTAATTTTGATTAATAAGCTGTTACTTTAAAACGCAGTTTTCCGAGTGGTGGAGCAGCGTATTGTATACCTTTGAAGGAGAGATACCGTATGGTTGAATTGGCCCGACTTGTTGAAATTTGTCCACGTACGGGGCCATATTGGGTCATGCGAACTGTTTCTAACTGAAATGAGTTTGATAGGGATGTTTAAATATTAAAATACTACTTTTGTATACTATCTCTCGACTCTTTGCTCTTGACATTTTGATGTATTGTCACGGCTGTTCTCGTGACTTTTGAGGGATTCTCAGGTAGTACCAGGATGTTTGGGGGTTTATAAATATACGCCAATAATTATAATAATCAAGTCTTACTCATTCTGCTGTTGTTATACGTTACACTTAATTGTGAGTTAAATTCGCGCCTCCCTTCCGATTAGACGTTAACTGGGGTTCCTCACCCTCTCAATCCCAGCTGACCTTCTAACTGTAAATTTAGCCAGTTAGCAACTAACTCTCCTGTCTTCATTCAAGGCCTTTTATTAATTCTTAACGTCCTATTTACAACTGTCGTAAATGATGTCGTGTGCATACCTCGTCCCCTTCGTTGTTTTGATCTTGTATTAGATTACAATCTTTGTTATTATCAAGTTATACTATCAAGACGATGTAAGTTTAAGTTTTCGACTTCTACCCGTAAGCAGACAGACACAATGGGCAATCTAAACATCGTCATCAAAATCTGCCAAACATTTACAAGTTTGTTGATTTTGCATTTATGGATTTATTGTGATCTGTGAAAGATCATCTCAAAATCTTGGGATTTTTGAATTATTAATACCGGGATTTCGAGATCGAATAAAGGGAACATTATATTAGCAAGTCAGGATAGGTATTTTTCAAGACAAGAAATTACACATAAAATAGTACAAATTGAATAATCGACTGTTCGAATCAATCACTGCTGATAAGTACAAATAAAGCTTCTTACCTGTGCTCTGGAAACACTGAACGAAATTAATATCATGATCGTTTTCAATAACATTTTAGATCGATAAACGTATTGCCGTGGAGGACCCTGCTATTTATGTTCATTTGGAAATTTACATGTTGATTATAGGTAATGTTAATTTTTAAAATTAAAAACTTTTTGTATTTAAATACTAATGAATAATTAGCCAATTAGGTCTTTTTAAAATCGCATTTTATTGCTTATCAACGGAATTACTTATTCTCAAAAGCATGTAAATTTCCAAAAAGTTCTTTGACCTGGAAAACTTTTGCATATAATCCATAAAATAGTAAACTATACAATGAGAGCTAAATTGAATTTGATACAAATATTTACATTGTGTGTCAAGCGCTATGAGAAAAACGTTCCTTCCCCGCTCAGTTCTCGTTATCTACAGAGCTGGACTGGGAAAAACCTTAATACTGATAAATCTGGATAGCTCAGACCAGCTTGGGAGGATGCTTTAGCGAAATAAAAAAAATGTCCAATTTAATTCATTATTCAGAACGTTAAAGGTTAAAGCTTCAATAAAAATACCTCTATAAGGATTATTTTGAGTGGGGCTTGCGAAATAGCTTCTTAGTGACAAATATTGTTATGCAAACTTATAGATAATTGAATTTTCTATCATTTTCATCTGAAATAATTTTTTCCCACGTCAGTAATTCAGAAGATATCAGTCTTCAAAGTTTAACTCACAAACCCTTCAATAAAAGATTTCGGCCTTTTAAATTAATTGTTTCGTTATTTCGAATATGGGTCAAATAGTTTAGTCTGTTGTACTGGTTTGTATATTGGCCAGCCGTTATTGATAATTGAACCCTATCATAGACGCGGGCAGCATTGTATATTTTAAAAATTTTTTTAAATTTTTTCTTTTTTGCCCATTTTTGATTTTTTCAATTGAAATTTTGTAATATTTGTTTAGTCTTTGTAACGTCGCAGGTCACCGGAAAATTCCCAGTAGCCTGCAGGGCTAGTGCAGCTCTGATTATCTACTTAATTCAACACAGAAATTCATTTTTGGTACATAATATTTTATACAGTTTCTTTTATTTTAAGTAGTTTTGGCAATTTTTGAAATGGGCCGCGTCGACCCTCAAGAAATTATTAAATTAACAAAATTTATTAGTTTTGTAAACTTAAGTCAATATTTTTATGATCTTGATTAGTTACATAGGTATTAAGTTAAATAAACTTTGAACTTGATAAAACATCGGTAAAATAGATAAGCTCAAAGTTATAACACGCACTTGTTCAATAAACGTATGTGCTTACATTTACATGTAAATCGTGATTGATTGGTCGATTTGAACAAGTTAGAGTCGTCATTTGATTATCTTCTTAGCACATCGTGGGATATTTGAACAAGAGCAAACTAGAACTGATAAATTTGTAATACAAGTAATACTAATATCTTTTTATGTTTGCTAAAAAGAAATGTTAAAGTACAGCAAAACATATACTATACAAAAGTGTATAGTCTGTACCAAGTTATATGGAGAAATAACTTAATGATTATTTACTCAGCTGTGTGGTACGCAGCCTTTTTTGCTAAACCAGCGCTTTTGACATGGCATCAAAATAATCACTGCGAAGGGCGCCCAAATAAATAAATAGTCTAACAGTGAGGTAGCTACTTAAAGAGCTTCAAATTGAAATGAAATAATTTAAAAATATTCCTCTTTTAAATCTAATAAAGAATATAGGCTTTATCGATAGTTCTAATTTAATTCTCTAAGACATTAATTTTTTAAAAGTAAGCAAAAAACACGTAATAAATAAACCTTTTAGACTTGCAGCCTTTAGGGGTTAAATCGCTGCACCCTGCAATCCTTAACAATTTTTTGTTTATTTTAATTACACTTTAATCAATTTATATATTATTGAATCTATAACTTTCTGTCATTAAATATATTATGATTAAAATCCTTTTATCTAATATATATTTTAATATCTTAAAAATAGTAAATTAAACCAGCAGCGGTAAGCGGTAGCAGACGTTTATAATGAGATCAACTCGTAATGTATTATTTTTAATTTGTATTTATGTAAGACTTGATTTCCATAAACTTGATATTAGGCCTCTAGCAAAACCTTTCTGCTTATAAGGACTTAAAGATAATATCAATTTAAGTTATTGCACGCCTACTGTTCTTCAACCTCTTTCTACGATACAATCAAATAAATTCTGAAAATAAGTAGGCGAATTTGAGTTTAATGCATAACATTGTGTTTTATTTCTATTTCTACAAAAAATTTATTTTAACTGAAGGTTGACCTACTCAAAATTATCTTGTCGAGTTATCTTATATCGGTGGATAATGTAACTTCTAAACAAGAAGAGCAATTGCCCTTTGGCAAATTTTGAGCTCTAAGATAGCTACTTAGTGATAACAGTTGTTCTTGAGACATTGTCTAGTTTAGCCCTTTAAGATATTAGGTAAGAGGGATTAAACAAAGAAAATTTTTTGTTCAAATAGTGCAGAAATTATGTAAACGGAGAGGTTCGGTTTAATCTTAGAACATTTGCGATTTTAGCTTTCACGCAATTAATAATAGTTTCTTTTTAAATTTTAAAATTTTAATAAAAAGAGTTTGGAATTACTTAATTAGTAAATTTAATTGAGTAGCAGATGTTTTAACAGATTTGGTCGAAATGGACAATCTTACATGAAGGTAACAGTGAAAATCCAAGATTTTTTTATCTTGTGCATAATTGGAAATAAATAAGCTTCTCGTATTCAAAAAACACGTAGTAAACCATAAATAATGTCGAAGTTGAATTAGAAACGATATTAAATTAAATTAGAATCATTAATTTTCTGCATCTTCATTAGTCGTTAAAATAAAAAATATTCGATATTATGAAGACAAATAAATATCGTTAACAAGTAATCGTTATTTTTGCTAATTTTCAAAATTTTCAAATTTAATTTTTGCCGTTATAAAGCATTCAAAATTAATTTTGTTAATTGGCTTAAATGTAGAATTTTATGTTCTAAAACTTTTATTTCATTATTTTTTCCAAAATAAATTGGGAAGTATCAGGAAATGACTCAATTATGATTTTACATGTTAAATCCCTATGACCGATAGTTCCAGTCACCACCCTGTGTAAAATAAAGCTTTATTTATTTGTTGTGCTGAGCTAGGGGCACTGGGACAGTGCTAGACGGTGCGTCGGCGTGACTTCTTTACATACTTGGTGGTGACCAAAGTGTATTTGGGTTTCCTGTAAAGACATTATATACTATTGTTTACAATTTTCTATTTTCCGAAGCCGTACAATCTAAATTAAAATTAAAAATTTGCTTTAAAAACAATGATGCTTTGGAATTATCAAAACAAACCACATAATATAATAATAATTTAATAAACATCAAACCATAATGACAAAAATACAATAAATAGTATATTAAAAAGAAAGTGTCATTACTCATTAGGCACCTTCTTAACGTATGAGTCCAAAATTTAGAAAACAAGCGCCCAGCATACGTTTTCTAATGGAACAAATGCGTTAAGGGCCTAATGAGACGTGTTTTTTGTATTATTTTTTCTATTTCGCTGCATTATTTTATAAAAATCAGGTATCTATTAAAATTACGCAAAGGTTGTCTAAATATAGCGATTTCCCGTCAATTCTCCAATAGAAATGGTTGCTATAATCCCACTTATAAGAAAATACCATGATGACCAATGATAATGTAAAGTCGACGCAATAAATGAGTCATCCGATGCTTTCCAAAATGTAATTTCCGTCGCATTTTCTCTTATAGGCAACGGTTGTCAAGGCTCTTTCATGTCTCTCTATATTCTAAGCGTTTGACCCATTGAATAAAAAAAAATCGCTTCTCTAAGAAAAAGGAGCCTTCTAGCTAATCGTATGTGAATGCAATGGTTGTTCAAAATGGCTGATCGGATAGCAGGCAGAGTTAGGGCTATTTTTTTATTCAAAATGGAATAAGAGCTATTTCTTTACGGTGGCGCGAAATTTTGAATTTGAAAATAATACTAAAGGTACTAGCCAGCAAACGAGAACTTTCAGTTGATTTTAAGATGCGCAGTATCTAAAATGTGCTATCACTACGTAAACTACGTAAATTTTACATTTGAACCTACGCACATCTCTGTTACTCCGAATGTCGTCTCTCTTCCCGTTGTGCGCGTTTGAACTGAAAGTTCTCGTTTGTTGGCCTGTATATAATAATACTCGTGAGCGAGAATAGTCTCTCTTATATAAATAGTCCTCAAAATTTAATTGTGGAAAAGACTTTTTAATTCACCTAGATGTAAAAAAAACGTAGATGAAAAAGAAAGTTAAGGGCGTTTAAAGTCGAAACTTCGTAGATTTCGTAGTGGCAATTCAATAAAAAATGATTTCTGTTAAAACTGATTTTTGTGATGTTTTGTATTCATCAATAAGTACTCTAAAAAATCTGCTCTATGCATTAATAATTAATAACAGAGAAAAAAATCATTTTTTATGTTGAATCAGTTGTCATGTTGCTGTCATCGATTAAAATTAGACTATACTAAATTCAAGGAGACGAGATAGTGTTGCATGCGATGTTCACGTGCACGTGCAAGTTCTCACGAGCGCGGTTTTACGTAAACTTAAATTAAATACCGTGTAAATTTTTCAAAAATTATTAATAACAGCCGGTTTCATAATAATTCCCTAAAAGCTCCTTTAGTTAAAGTTGTCTCAATCATTTATTTATTTATAATCGATTACATTTTTCCTGTAATCGTCCCAGCTCTAATTGCCACTATAATATTAGTTATCCGCATCAACGCAGTTAGGTAACCATGCAACAAGCTTAAAATAAGTTTATACGTTAGAGCCAATCACAGCGCTAAACAGAAGTGTTCACGTGCACAACACGCGGGTTGTTTGTTTACATTCACTATCTCGTCTCCTTGAATAAAGTATAGCGGCTATTTATTCAAAGATAAAAATGAGTCATCCATGGTTTTCTAAAATATAATTTTCTCTTACAGGTAACGGTTGCTAAGCTCCTTCCTGGTTCTTTATATTCTAAGCGTTTGATCATTGAATAAATAGATCCGAAAGGAGGGTTAGCAACCGTTGCCTATAAGAGAAAATGCGACAAAAACGACATTTTGGAAAACTATGGATAACTCGTTCATTTCGTCGAGTTTACATTATCATTGGCTGTCATGATCTTTCCTTATAAGTGGGAAACCATTTCTATTTGAGAAATTGACTGCAATATTTAGAAAACCATTGCAATCCATTTTATTAGCTAAATAACTCTTTCCTGGTAGATGAGGGGGTAGGTATTTCTTTATTCAGTAGTCATAATTCATCTGTCAACAGTGCAGTGCTGCACGTTGAAAAAAAGTCCCTAGAAACAGTGCTCTTATACACTCTAGGTCTAAAAGCAAACTATTATGACGTCAAAACAGTGTTTTTATAGGCTTCTTATAATTCCAAGGCACCACTGTTATTTGTAAAAATTAAATAATATAATTTCGCGGTTCGGAAAATTGAAAATTGCAAACAATAATAGATATGTGTTGATGCAGTAAAAAAACTAAATACAGTTTAGCTCCAAAATATGCTGCGTGGCTGGCGTAAGTCATCACCCAGCATATACATATTTGTGTTTCAAAGCGCACCTTTAGAATGACACAAGTAGACATGACACAAAGACACAAGTATTTGGAGTCTATGCAGCCTCTTATGAGTTATCGATTGCCTTCCGAGAGGTGCAGATCACGATCACCATTCCAATTCGCTGGTGTATTGCAGTAAAAATAATTGTATTTATAATTGTATTTTTAGTATTTTGTTTAAGAAACAAAGCTTTAGGTTTGTCTATTCTTTATAAAGAGAGCAGTTTGTTAATTTAGTCCTTTAATAAAGTTATGACTCATGAGCACATGACAGCTAGCCCAAAGAAATGGCAAAATTAAATTTAGTGACATCTTTATATTGTTCTATTATATCGTATATGTAGTAGAGGAATATTTATTCTATTTTAACACTACATCAGCTGGTCACCTCGGGCTTTCGAATAACTTTTAAAATTTTAATAACTTACTACATAAAGACAGACAGTAGTTATTTTCGTTGATTAGTGCTGTAAACAGCAATTAAGAGATTAAACACATAACTGTATATAAATTTTTCTTACAAAATTATAAATTATTTTATTTATTAGTTAGTTGTTTCTTCATTTTTTCATTAAAAAATTAAATTTAGTTTAAATTAACTTAAGCAAGCATAAATTAGAATTATTTTTTCCCACGTGAAAAATTTTTAATTTTTATATCTACAATTTGTTTTAAATGAAGTAGTTATATAAAAATATTTTTTTTAATTTGGCCACACATAGTGGACTCCATCACCATCCATACACTAATAGCCACTACTAACTCTGGGACTGGTTAACTGGTAGCTTATTCGAAATTCTTGGATATAGTTCAATATAAGGTACATCATAATAAATGTGAACTGTTAAGCTATAAAAGCTATAAAGCTACTAAATAACAGCATTACTGTGCTTAAAGTGAATCGAAATAAATAATGTATAAAATATAAATTCTCTCGGAACTAAAAAAATGAACGAGTAAAGCTTTTGTGGAAGGAAAGTTGCTAACGTTGGTGTCTAGAATTCTCGATGTAAGTACCTATAAATCATTTACATATTCTAAAACCGCAACTTTCCAATTGTTTGTTAAGTATCTAAAACTACTGCAAAGGCTTTAAAATAAAAATCGATGTATAGATGTAAATGCTGGTATTACATAACGGCGAAATCAAAGAGATGGAAATTTAAATTTTCAATAGAATAAATAAGACTTCATTTACATTCGCAAGTGTTTATTTGTATTATTTAAAAGCAGCGTTGAGTATCAATCAATACAAGAGAAAATAAAAGAAAAAGGATTCTAATGAGATTAATTACTCGCTACTTGCCTTTACAACTCCTTTTTAATACCTCTAACCTGTTTTATTTATATATCAATATTGAGAGCGACTTCAAATTAACTTAATTACTAACCCTATGAAAAAACTTACCTTACAGTACATTCAATGAAAAATGTTCAACTTTAAGTACAGCTTTGGTTTTATTGCTATACTAAATACAGTGTGTCCTCGCTGTCCAGTGCACGCACTCTTTCTCAACATGGCTTTATTTATCTTTATTCTGAAATTTAGTTAAAGGGGATGATATGCTCATTAGGACAAGTTTGACAATTGCTTAAAAATGATACAAGAGGAATTCATTGCAGTTACAATGTACAATTACACCTTGGCATGTGTATGTGGGGATAAAAACTATAGATCTACAATTATTATTACTGTAAAAAAGCTTGTTAAAAACTTACAAGTTGTTAAGCCTAAAGTCACATTTTAAATAAAACTAAAGCTCGTTAAAGCTTACCAATTAAAAGACTAATCTAATAAAATTACAGTTTCTTAATGTGATCCAACTGACGATCAACAATACTAACGCATATTAGTACCCCATGGAGGCAAAGAACAAACAAGCGGCTTCTTTAACCAGCTTTAAATGTTACAATTTAGAAATTACTAATTAGATCACTTTTTTTAGATAATCACATTAAATTGCGTTTAAGGCATTTCTACAAAATAATATCTATAATAAATGTAACGGTTTTGTTTAAACGATTATAAATTTTGTTTCCTGCTTGAAGACGAAATCAGTCAAATATCGTGATGATTGATGATACCGTGCGTTTCCAAAAAAAGGGCTCCAGGTAGCTTATAGGGCGTTTATTTGTAACTTTAGACAAATAAAACCTTCTTTAAAATTAAATGCAACAATATTTTCTACAATAATAGCGAAAAAAAGTTAATATTTTCCAAGCACGTAAGGTTGATGAGGTCTTCGCTATTTTTTTTAAAGTGCACGACACACATTTTTTAGTCTCATACGAGAGAGAATTTTTTCCTCTTTTCAATAATGTAAAGCATTCCTAGGGTTAAATAGGAAAATTTTAAAGAAAAATTGAAAAAACTAATTCTACATTATTTTTTATCAAGCAAGCGGATTGTTCAAAAGAACAAAATAATGATTTTCAATTGTTAACTAACTGTTAGCTAACTGCCATGGCTAACTGTGTAAGCTTCTTCACTTAAATCTAATGTTTCATTGGGCCATGGCCGCTGGCTTGGCTACCATAAGCTTGTTACGAATAAATTAAAATATTTCATTTTCAGCTTCTTTCTCTTCCTTTTCATCTCCCTCGCTACCTCCCTCTAACGGTTTCTTCTTCGCCCTTGTCATCATTCGTTTTCAACTGGTTTTCTTTAACTGAATTCTTACTCGCTGAGTCAAGACCCCGCCCGAGGCTGCTTTTCGGATGATAGATGCTGATCATCTGTAGGTCCCTTTGGAGGTTGCTGTTGCTGTTGCAGATGAACTATAAAGCATTGACGATGATCCTCACGATCTTGTTTTGTATGGTCTGCATCTTCTTGATGTTTGACGGTGCGGTGCGGTCAATATAATCTTCTCAAATATAAATGCATTTATTACTTCTGTGAATTAATTTTTGTAAATCTTCAAAAAAGTAATTTTTGTTTTTGCTTGTAAAATGCGATTCGTCTATGTCGAAATGCTTTCCACGAAGTGTTTTTTTCAAATTTGGAAATAGGTAATAATCATTTAGTGCTAAATCTGTACTGTAGGGTGGATGAACAATTTCTTCGAAACTGCATGACGTCACGGACTCATCACAATTTTTGCCTTGTGAACAGGTGCATTGTTTTGCAGTAAATTTTTAATTTTGTCAATTTTCCTCCCCTTTTTGATTTAATTTTTTCTATTAATCGTTGTAAACTATTAGCGTAGTATACGTCTGTTATAGTGGAATGGTGCTACCTTTATTTTTGCAATCAATTGAAAGAATTGTCTCAGAATTCCAAAAGAATGTTGTCATTACTTTTCCAGCAGAAGTCACAACTTTCTTCAAATTCAAATTTCTTTGATGCTGAACCACCTTTTAAATGGCACTCCATAGAGTCCTGCTTTGATTCAGATCATAAAAGTGAACGCAAGATTCATCTCCTGTGACAATTCGGTTGATAATAGCTCGAATTCAAAAAAAAATCGGAAAAGTTCAAAAATCCTGACATTATCGCTAGAGCCCGGGCTTATAAGCATTTATTATTTCAAAATAAGCACTTAAAAAACGTCTTAAAAAGTTTTTAATAAGTCATAAGAAGCTCCTAAAAAGCAATAAAAATCCAAAATTGAGTATCAAAATTTAATTTTTATTCAAAATTTGAATTATCATTTGGATAGAATAGATCATTTGAAAGAAAATAATTATTTTAAATATAAAATTATACGTTCTTTCCAAATTGTTCATTGAAAAAGATTGTAGTCTGTTGTAAGCGTATTTCTAAACCGAAAGAAGATCTTCTTTTTACCTTAACCGGTGTAATGGGAGCTCTGGTTAAGAGTACGGCGGGGGAGAGGGGGTAGAGACTTAACACTAAAGAAACACGAATTATCTAAGTTTATTCAAATTTATCTAAATAATTCAAAATTTAAATAAAAATTAATTTAAAAATCGTCAAACTTTGTAAAAAAAGCACAAATATATGTATTTTAAGCAAAATAAGCATTATCAACAATCAACATTGTTGAGCCCCACCACTATCGCGGACAAGTTATTTTTTTGTATGTAGCTCTCAAAATCTATAAGAATCAAACTAATCTTATTTAAAACAAAATTTTGGAACCATACTAAAACTACCTATTTGTATCATGAATCTGGGGTACTAGATCGGTGATATTTTTTCCATAATGACTGATTGTGCACTTTTACTGAATTTTTTCTCAGGAGGTAATTTTTAAAACATTCGATGAAAAAGTTCAAAATTTTTCAAAAATATCCAAATTTTCTTTTTCTTTCATAACTTGACCTTTAACTTAACTTTAACTTTCATAACATACCAAATAAACTACAAATATGCTACAACTCTACTTTTGTAACTATTGTATAGACTTTTAATTGCTGTCTATAGAGAAAATACTGGAGAAAACGATTAGTGTCAAGAGTGTTCTACAAAAATGTTTATTCTTTTTGTTTTTTCTATTATTTATTTTTGTTTAATTAGTGTATGGCAGTATGGCATCAACTACTAAGGTCATTAGCCATATTTTAAATTATTTAATTGTTTTTGACTTTATATTAAAAAATACAGATGTAACACAAATGTAGATAATAGTATATTATAATACATGTGTATAAGAAAGACTTTATCGCATTAGCGACGAAAATTACAAGCACGAGCTTGCGAGTGCTTATAACGGCGCGTATGCGATAAAGTCTACTTATGCACGAGTATTATACGCTATTTTTTATTATAATTGCAACTAAAACCTCTATAAAAGAGAAAAAATCTGTATTTAAAATTTGAAAATTAAGCGTGCCGATTTTGGATATATTTGTTGCCACAGAGATGCTTTGTGTTTACATTGCAGAACAACAGTCGCACAACAGTTAATATTATTGTTGTTACCTAGACGACTTTATAGAGCACTTGTGCTATAAAGACGATTTTATGAACGCTTTTTAGTGTGAAATTGGCTGATTATAATGCAAGTATAATAAAAAATAATATATCTATCCTTAAGCACATTATCTTAAACTACTAGAGTTAAAAAAAATATTTGATTATAGAAATAGATAAGGTCTCGTGTTTAAAAATGCCTCTGGTATAGCATAGATTAAAAGTAGGTGTACGTAAACACCGCTTGCTTCTGTTGTTTAAAAGTAAGCATCGGTAGTTAATTGGTCCGTCAAAGATTAATGCATTTGTCAAAAAGACTTATTGCCAATGAATTCGTAATTAAACAGCTAACTTTAACGATGTATTTTTTATCATCTTGCAAGAACATAAATAACTATTTAAAGAGTTCCACTTAAACATAGTATAGCAGCACATTTAACAGAATAATTTCTTTAATTGTCCCAAAGAGTGAAGATGATCTCGCTTGCTCGATTTGCTTAACTTTTAAATGGAAACGCTAAAACAACTACTTAATCAATCAGTCAGTTATAAAATTGGTGGAATAATAATGAGGAGTATAAGATTTTAACCAACATTTAAATTTTTTTTATTATGAAAAATGATTCCATGAAACATCACGTCGTAGATATGCCATATTATAGTCACATTTCGTCAACACCATAGCTGACCTTTTTTCGAACTTTTGTTAGACTTTTCGTTTCATAGTTTTCTATGGCTACTCGTAGGTGAACTCGTCTGATCATCCATCCGTCCTTTGGTCTACTCGTTTGTCGTTTGTCTGTCTAAACGATTTGTTTGTTTACTTACCTGGTCTTAACAGAGAATACCTAATTCGCGTAGAGATATAATTCATTCTATCTGCCCGTTTCTGTCTGCTTATGCTTTTCTATCTATGAATATTATCTACCAGTCTCACATTATGTCATATCATCTTATCTGTAAATCTCATATCTGTCAATCGCCTGTGTCATATAAGTAACAATCTCCTCTATCATATCATCTCATCTGTCAATCTTATCTGTCATCTCATTTTATGTGTCAGTCTTATCTGTCATTCACATCGATCGTCTCATCCTACCTGTCAAACTCATCTGTGAGTTGAGATGACATATGGCAAGACCGATTTTATGATAGATGGAATAATAGACGAAATAACAGATAATATGACAGATGAAATGACATATGGATTGATAGATGGGATGAGGATGACCCCTGACATAAGAACGGACAGTTGAAATCATATATGGGATGACAGATGATTCCCTCCCTATAGTGACAGAGTAACATTTGACATATAGTAACTATGGTGACAGATTACCCCGACTCCCCATCTCTCTAAACCAATCTCTGAAATTGATACTCTACCTGACATTTAATTTAACATATGGTGACAGATGACCTTGACATTGACATATGTTGAGTGATAGTTGAACACCCTTTTGACATTGGTGAGGTCAACTATAGTGACAAGTTGACATATTTGACACTTGGTAACTACGATGACAGATTGATATTTAACACATAGTAACTATGGTCACAGATCACTCCCTATTTCTCTAAACCAGGAGTCGGCAACCCTATACCCGCGGTTCACGAAGTTACCCATTGGATCATTTCAAGTGACCCACTTGAGTTCCGCAAATAAAGCATAATACACTATTAAAAAAAAGTTGGCACTTTTTCACAGTGGCATAAATTAAGTCAATTTGGGCACTTTAACGGATCTTTTGAATCTTAGATTAACTTCATTACTTCATGTAAGCCTATTTTGAACAGTTTGGTCACTAATTATCTGCTCCAGTAGCTTGTCAAACGTCTGTCTGAAGATTTTGCGCTGTAACTGTACTGTACTGTAACTGTAGAGCTTGCAAAGGAAGAAAACGGTCCTTAGTCTTCCAATGCGTGCATCTCTGTGAATACATAATGCTAACAAGCAGTTTTGCACTATGGATGTAATAATAATGAGCAATGGCTATCCTACTTTGATTTTTTTATTTAGGTAATCTAAATTCTTTGACATAAATATACTTGATGATATTTTGGTATTAGGTAAAACTTAGGATAAGGTAAAGGTAATCCTAATCCTAATCCTAATCCTAATCCTAATCCTAATCCTAATCCTAATCCTAATCCTAATCCTAATCCTAATCCTAATCCTAATCCTAATCCTAATCCTAATCCTAATCCTAATCCTAATCCTAATCCTAATCCTAATCCTACCCTTGAAGATAAAGGACAAGTGTTCCCGTATACCGTTTCAACAAGATTCCTCAACTGGCATTAAAGTTACGCCACTTTGAAAAAGTGGCTACTTTTTTTTGAGCAGTTTATATAAAAATAAATTATAAAAGGTGCTTTAATTTAAATTTGTCGAAAAGTATAGCTCCGAACAGTTCCGACTGTACTTGCTGAATGTTTATACAGGGAACTGTTCGGAAATGTACTTGTTGTGGCAGCCAAAAAAGATTGCCGACGCCTGCTCTAAACCAATCCCTATCCTACTTCCCTCACTCTCTCTATCTGCTTTTTTATATATCTGTGTATTTCGGACCTTATTGCGCATTTCCGATGATCCATGTGTGGATAGTGGTACGACAATACTTAAGAGAATCATATTATTTGAGATAATGTAGTACAGTCAGCCTCACATTTAATGGCCACCCTGGCTACACGTTTAGCACTAATTGTGGATGAAACCATTATAACACCCCCTACTTAAATTGAGGGGTAACTTTATTTTGCCAACAAGTAATAAATCAAAACCTCCCCTTCTGTCCTTTTGTAATTGTTGGCTAATAACCACCTTGGCGTATAGCTAGAGTGGCCAATAATTATGAGGCTGACTGTACATTTAATCTGAAAAGAAGAGTGCTGTTTAAACATTGTTCAACCCAAGACCAGAGAAAGTGTTTAGAATATATGTACTTTTTAAATTCTCCATTAGAATTTTTTTATTCGATGCTCCACTGATTTTTCTTGGAAAAACTGAAAAGTTGCATTTTTTAACTCTTAGAAAGCTGTAGCGGTATTAACAGATATTTTCTGCTAAACTCGCTTCGTTCCAACATTTATCAAATAACTTCTGATACTGTGCAATTATTTTTTTATGTTAAGTGTTTAACATTTATTGCCAATTTGGTTTTATGGATTAGTGAAAGAGAAACCATAAAAGAGTTTCTAACTTAGTTTTTTAAAATACATAAAATTCTCTAAAATGGGTTCTTCTCGTTATTGTAGAAGAAAAAGACCAAAAAAACTGTTGTGGAGTTTCAGTGTACGATATGAAGCTAAAAAGGCTCGCCATATATTGGCTGAAAACAGTGGCTTACCGCAGTTTTTCAAAATAACGTAGGTAACTGAGGTGGTCCCAATGCACTCCAAGTGATGGAAATAATTGACCCTTGAAGAGTGCCCACCTACTTAATTAACCATATATTATGTTGACCCTGTATCTATCGAATGTAGAAAACTTGCAAAACTTATAGCTTGTGTATTGTTAAACTAGAATTAAAAAAAAATTTAAACAAAATGTTAATTGTTAAGTATTTAAATTTACATAAAATGAATATTAAAAACCAGTTATAAGTGTGTAATTGTTAATTAGCTCTTTTACAATAATTAATAGTTAACCATTGCTAATACATACTCCTATGCGCCTTTCTATTGATTCGTAAGACAAATATATCATTTTTATTATCTAGTTACCTATAAATTAAAACCTAATTAATTATATACTCATTAATTTTTCCTCAAAATTAACTTTGAAATGTTTCTTTTATTACAGTAGCTAAATGCCCTAAGGAATCAAATCAAAATGTACCACAGAGTATTTTTATTACAAAATTATCTATAATACAAACTGATGTCATCTGATTATACTAACGGTTTACAGGGTGGTAATTTTTAATTTATTTCGTTTTTAGTTAAACATAATTATAAATTATAATTTTCGGAAACGATTTTATCTGCTCAAAATGCTTAATGTATAATTAAAAACAGAAAACCTTTAGTATTTTTTATGTAAGAAAGAGATCATCAGTATTCGCACGTTCAAAATTTATTTAACACCGACTGGATTTAATTAGCGATTAAATAATAAACACCATACAACTGTAGTGCTCAGCAGCATTTGATGTAATATCGCACCTCTCGTACCTGTTTATACAATAGAAATTACATTTACATTAGAATTACACAGTCATCATTTGAGTTACTAATTTATAATAACAATTTGAACTTCGCGATGAACAGAGTGATATCTCGTACTTAATTTGTTTTTTTAAGAGAGCACTTACCTTCTTAAGAGAGTAGGTACCACAAATCATTTCCATCTCCATAACTTTTGAGACAATATGTTGCTTAATTTTTCTCATTGCCAGACTTCATTGTTTCTTTTTAATCGTCTGTCTATTAATGAGCTTTTTGTTTTTTCGCTATGAGCGAGAGGTTCGGTCGCCACCTTATATTAACAGCACTTCTCGATGAATCTTTGCCAAAATTAGATAGTTTGGACCTTGTTTGGACATACTCTCGCATGGCATGGAAAATAACATAAAATCTGACGTCAAAAATTATGTGAATTTTAAAAGTAGTTACCATTTTATTTTGTTTTCCATGACAAGAGTAAAAATCGACTAATTAAAATGGCCTATAATAATGAAGTAATGGCAAATAATGGAAAAAAATTATAAACCCTAAAAGGAAAAAATACAAATAGGTATTGCTTTTCATTTTTCAACCATATCTGCCCCTCCTTTGGTTAAACTATATTGGTGGGAGTTTTCATCAAAAGAAGGCCAAATCTTATCTAATGACAAATTCAGATATTTTTTTTTATAATGAAATATTACACATCATTTTATATGTGTAATACATTTAATATCAAAAGCAGTAGTAAAAATTAATTTATGCCTTTAAATAAATTACTTGATATTAGGTAGGTACTTAGTTATAATTTATGCGTCTATAAACTGAACTAATTAAAGCTATATAATAGTTTTATAATTTCGCATTAAAATCATTAATAACTTCGGCAAATGCCAGCTTTTTAAAAAAACTATACAGAAAAGACATAAAAATTACCTCTACAATCTACTTGAAAAATATTTCATGAACTAATGAAGTTTATGGACTGTAATTTTGTAAATTATTGAACAAAATTGTTCATAAATTGAGTTCATTAAAAATAATATTGATATAAAAATACATATTAGGGTGGTCTTTATTTGTATAAGAACCTTTAAATTTGAAATGTGGGCACTTAAGCAGTCTCACTTTTCATCAAATGGGTAAAAAGAAATAATATTCAAAAAGTGAGACAATTCAAATCCCAAATTGCATCATATTTAATCGAGTCTATGTGGACACAGAGTGGCTATAAAAATTTTCCAATTTTTCCAGGGTAAAATGCTTATTTTAGTATAGCCTAGGGATTGACAGAATACCGTAGGATTCTTTTTGAGATTGTAAGCGTTTGCCTTTGATCTATTCGACGGCTGTTAGTACTTCTACATTGTTTCTATCATTAATCCAGATCCAGCTGTTCTATAGCCTTCAGAATCCTCATTTTATTTCAATAAAAATGACCCAGTTTTCGTCGATTAATGAATTTGTCAATGCAGAGCTGAACAAAGCTGTCATGTTGCAGTCAAGTATCGTAACTGATAATGTGGTTAACATAGCAACAATGATATCAAATTTCAGATCTGACCATCTTATAATTACTTACGGATGTTTGGCTCATTTAGTAAACTGGATTGAGTTAAATAAAAAGGTAAAAGTGAAAATATAGTATCAGATGATCTAGATGTAGACTGCTTCAACTGTTTTAGGCATAACTATCTCTTAGTATTGTGGTGCTGTCAACTCCCAAATATTATGACGTTAATTTAAAAAGTACCATCAACAAATCAATGTAATCAGTTAACTTGTAAAGTAAAGAAACAATCTTAACACTGATTTTTACTAACTTTCATAGCATAATTGTAGGTACTAGATTTATAGAACTAAAAGTTCATTTATTTATTGAATCAGATAAGCTTTAATAAGCAAACAAGTTCAATAATTCAAGTTTAAACATTCATTAATAATATTGAAAGTGTAATGTGTAAATAGTAAAGCAATCGACGAGCTGCAAATGTAGTGTTCGAGCTTTTCATGGTCATTTACATTTCGTTAGATTATGTCGTTAACATTCAGAATTCATAATTTATAACTTCTGAAAGCACACAACATGCTCTTGCAAATGAGGTAGTAGTTTCTAAAGTGTTACTGTCATCTGCGTATAAGTATAAGTTCTCAAAGAGAAAACTCAATTATCTTAACAAAAATATTGAAGATTTTGAACAAGGATACAAATACACAGACAGATATGCCCCAAAATATCCGAAATTAATAGTCTTTTAAGAACCTACCCCGCAATTATGAAAGCTGAAGCTCTTGCAATAGATCTGTGTGCCCGAGAATGCCTATGAATGAGTTTAAAGGGCAAAAAAGTCTACATAATGTTTTATAGCCAAGCTGCCATAAAGGCACTCAAAGCCAATAACTTTGAGTCCTTATCCACTTGGGAATGCAGACAATCCCCCAAACTCTGGCAAGGGACTACAAAGTTGCCTTTCGTTGGGTGCCAGGTCACGAGGGAATTTAAGGAAACGAAATTGCTGATGCATTAGCTAGAACAGGCTCAAAAGCCTTCTCTCGATCGGATCCGAACCATTGTGTGGACTATCTAGAACATATAGAAGGGCGGAAATCCAAAAATGGGAAACTGAGAACAAAAATTCTCACTGGAATAACGCACCAGGACAAAGACAGTCAAAGAAGTTCATTGAGTACTCGACTACGCATAAAAAGCTTCTTCTATTATCAAAGAACGAAATCAAGCTCATCACAGGTCTGTTTACTGGACACTGCCCAGTGAGGAAGAAATTGAGGCTGCAGGATAGTGACATATGCACTATGACTACGACTCTGTGAATCGAAGATCGACTCCGCTGAACACATTCTCTACAATTGCGATACATTGGCTCGGCTTAGGCTAAAACACTTAAGCCTGGGTCACATTAGGCTAGTTGCCAACGGCGAGTTGTGAAAGCCGCTACTGTCAGCCGTCAATCAGCTTGGTGTGAGCATAAAGTATTTATCAGCGGCTGGTGGAATTGAACATGTTCTATTTTGGTAGCCGGGCAGCGGCAACTAGCAGGTCACGTGATATAAATAAATTACCTATATTAACTTAACTAAAAATAAAGATGAATTATATTGCTTACCAATAAATGGTTGGAGAACTTCATAAATAGCAGCCATTACTTCAGTTAAAAATAATGAATTTGAGTTGTGAGGTACTCTAAACAATAACGCTAAAGATCTAAAACTATCTCCAGTTGCGAGGTATCTTAAGGTAATTTCCAACTTTGTTTTACACAAAATTGCCTGTCTAAATACGGTATCTTGTTTTTTTATCAAAGGTTCAATTAATACCAACAATTTTTGAAATTGAGAGGCCGTCATTCTTAAAACATTTTGGTATGTTTGTGGATCCTCTTCTTTCAGCTCTTGAAGAAGTATTGAAGACGCTCCTATTTTTTTCCTTCTTTTTATCCATGGCCTAACCCACCATTGTCTCTGATTGCGGTTAAGTTGGTAGTGACACTCGTTAAGCATTTCTAAACAAAGCTCCCTCACACCTACCCTTAGCAACTGCTTAATTAATCGTTTCCGTGGACCCACAGACGACATTGCTGAAAGCGACTGGCGAGTAGTAGCATGCAGTGTGATCGGGTTGCCCGCCGCTACTCGCTGGTGCTACTGCCCGCCGCTGTTCAGCAGCGGCTGGCAACCAGCCTAATGTGACCCAGGCTTTACACCTGAAGAAGCGAGTCCCGTTTCACATAGAGCGTAGGCTACGCGCTACGCTCTACACTTGAAGATTGGTTACCATTGTACCAAATGTAACCTTTCACATAGGCGCGTGTTTATACGCGCTACGCGCGCGTAGGAGGATAGGTCGAGGGCTTCACGTCTGGCGTAGCTACGCGAGGGGTGATGGCATTGCATCAAATGGTACCTTTCACATGCTACGTCGCGCGTTTATACACACAGTTGCCATTCATTTAAACCACTGGCCGTGATTTCAATTTCTTGCTGTTTAACGATGGAAGGCATCGACACAGAATTACTAATAAGTGCAAATTGAAAAAAAACTCAATATTTGGGATTTATAAATCATTATAAAAACCGGGATTTACGTCAAAAAGTGGGGGAACAAATTTGTACGTTTTTGATTAAAATTTTTGAAAATTTATGTTATCAGTATTTACAATATGAAACTATAATTGTAGATTACATAATTTGCTGAGGTATTCATAAATGTGAGTATACTCCAGTTTCACAATTATAGAGAGTGACTCATTCCGAATATGTGTTCACAAGCTTTAGCTAACTATAGACCGGCTTCTATTGAGATAGATGCAGAAAACACGTATTGTGCGTTTTAGTCTGTAGAAACTGAACTATGAAGGAAGTGTACTAATTTTCCTATTTATTCTACTTTTCCCTCTCACTTCTTGTGGTGAAGTATTTTCAACTCGATTTTCAATAATAGAAGACAAAAGGATGGGTCGTTAATGTATTTCTGATCTCTGATAAAATAAGACCTGTGTATGGGCGTACTTGCTTAAACTTGATGTGCACATTGAATACATTTTACTCTCGTATTACATTGGGGTTTCTGTAGAGTTTTTATTCCATGGTACAAAAGTCCAATCTCGTTCCATTTAAGATATCACTTATCCTGAAAATAACTGGAAAGTTGTCATTGATACAACGATCGTTGCGTAGTATTCACGTAAGCTTTATCATAGGATAACAAAACAAAAAGAGAGATCTATCGAGACGAAGCTTCCACAAGCTTGAGAGTAATGAAAATGTATAATGTCATTTTATCCAAATTTCATCTGAATGGCTAATTCTGTCCTCTAGCACCAACATACGTACCCTACGATTTACGCTATCACTTTTTGATATTTCTATTGACATTCACATGTGATTGCAACACAAGATACTCGATTGGAAAAACCAATCAAGATGCATAATCTCCTCACACATATTTAAGGAGAAGCTGTTTCGTAGCACACATCGTTTTCTTCAGAGGAAACCTTAAACCATTTGTTTAAGGATTATAAATAGAAAAGGCAGTTGGTAAAGTGTTTCAATTTCAAGTTATCAACACTGTCAAGTGTATACCTGTTTAATACTCAAATTGTATTGCGTGCTTCTTTTTTATTGTTAATCGTAACCGTTGAATAATTTTTCTAGCATATAATATTGTATTAACAATAAGAAAGAGTATAAGGATAATTAATCAGGTGTTATTAATGATGCGTCTAAAATTAAATGAACGTTTACAAACCTCCGTGAAAGTTATAAGTTAACTTATAATAAAAATATCTTAATAAATATTAAAATAAGCATAAGTTGGAAGGTTATAATACTTGTAAGGTGCCCTGTAAATAATTAATTTTCATTAATTTTATTCAATTGCAGACGTCTATTTTGGAGGATATTTTACTTAACTAAAATTTGAAATTGTTTGTAATTGCTGGTTAGTTTGATCTCGTGTAGTTACGACACTATAATATTTTCTTGCTAAGATTTATTAAAGTCACTGATGGTGTAATGTAACATATTACAAAAAATATTTTGTAAACCATCTATAGATTAGGAGTTTGCTCAAGATTGCTCATTGGTCAAAGAGAGAACATTCATAAACATATTCATGAACCTTTTGCTTCTTAACTGAACTATAGTTCAATTAAGAGACGAAAAAGGATTACAATCTAGAAAAAATAGTACAAGAGCCAAAATTCGGTGCATGGTCTTTTTGAATGCATATTCTTTAAAAATAAAAAAATTTTAAGTGTTCCTTTATTAAATAAACTGAATCTGAAATTTGAAAAATATCTTTTTCTAAATATCTCGGGAAATTGTATTCGAATTAAACTCAAACTCAATTTTTTCAATGAAGGCCCACCTATAAAATTGAAAACATTTTTAATTTTTAAAGAATATATTTTCAAAAAGACCATGCACCGAGTTTTTCCGTTTTACTATTTTTCTGAACTTGTAATCCTTTTTGGTCTATAGTAACTGAACTATAAGTAATAAAGTAATAAATTTTGCATCTGAAATTAATAATAAATTGCATTTATAATTAAAAACATAACTCAATATAATACAATTTGTTTTTTTCAAATAATTACAAGCAATTGTTGCAACTTGAAAGGCTCATATCGAATTGAATGGACTGACTTTCTTTTGTACAAAACACCTGGAGAAAAAAAATTAATCAAAATTTCAATTATTTTTCACGCTTTAATTTTTATTTATCCCAAAATAAAATTTTAAATTACACATAAAACATCTAAAATGTATTTAGATCAACAGGTGTGTAAATATAACGACCCTATTTGAAAGCGAGAAAGAACAGGGCTAAACGTTAACAATTAATAAACAGTAATAATCTCTAACGTGAGCTTTTCTAAACACCTGTAGTAGTACTCGTATGTTAAACCCCTAATTTTTTTAAATTTTCACTGTGTAATTTCCTACATTTACAACATAACCTATATAATTATGCGATATAATTTTGTGATAGTTTTTAAAAGATCAGGTCATGCAGGTTTTTGATTTATTTATTACAGATATCTTTTAACATGTTTGATATTAATGTTAAGTAAGTTATGAATAACTACCGGTAATTAATCAATGTTAAGTAATGTAAGCTAATAATTGATCACATTTGTTTTAATTTTTGAATTTGTTAATAATTATTGATAATGAAATTGTAACTACATTTACAACTTTCAATTAAAACAACAACAGTAGGTAGTTGAGGTTGAATAATTTAAAAATACTTTATTAATAGACTTTATTAATTTACCTACAGACTGGAAAGAAACATCTGGAATCGTCTATTTCGATTGCGAAGTAATTTGTTTCCATTTCCTGACGTACATTTAATGGCCACCCTGGCTATACGTTTAGCACGAATTGTGAATGCAACCATCATAATACCCCCACTTAAATTGAGGGGTAATTTTATTTTGCCAACAAATAGTAAATCAACAACCTCCCTTTCTGTCCTTTTGTCGTTGTTGGCTAATAACCTGGCGTACAGCCAGGGTAGCCAGTAATTGTTGTTGAGGCTGGCTGTACCTTCACTTTGGAGAACATAAATCTCTTCTTCTTCCCTTTCTTGCTTTTGCTGGAACACATTCGGTCCTACATTTGTAGGATTTATTCATAAACAATCACTTATAATGTTTACAGGACTGAACTGGCCCGGCGGGCTATTCCCGGTAACACATGGTGTGATAGGGGAAAAAAAGATACTCCAAAAATTAAGATAAATTGAAAAAATCAAAAATATAAACCTGGATTTTCAGATTTCCCGGTACTAATTTTTTCCCTGTCCAGCCTTAGATGTTTAAGTCCTCTCTTCTAGTCCTTTTTAGTCCATATTTGAATATAGACTTCTCTTTTATGCTTCAACTACACTTCTCGATTTTGTTTCAGTTCCTACTAGTGGAAGCCGCTATTTTCTTTAAGTCATCACTAATTTATTGTTGCGGCCTACCGGTACCCTAGAATCTCCATTTTTATATCATACATAGTATAAGTATACATAGTATGCCATTCCGGTGTACAAAAATCGTACTCGGCTGCGCATAACGTCAGAAGGGGTCAGCACAGACGTATGCAGGTGCGAACAAGTCGCACTCGACGCATTGTGTTGATCCCTCCTGACGTCACCACGACTTTACAAAACCTGCGCAATGGCATATTATGTATACTTATACTATGATGTCATCTCTGCCATCTCCCCAGGGTCTCCATTTTCTTACTTCCTTAAGCGCATCTTATTGAGAGTTCCAAGGCTTATGAAACCTCTATCCAGTGTCCTTATTCCTTATGTAGATCATCTGTTAAGCTTCCTGTGCGGTTACCTACCAACCACTTTGACCTCTTCTTGTAGTTATTTTTATTGTTCGATTCTAAAGATGGGACTTTTGTAGATTTGTGGTGCTCTTTCTAAGAACTAGTTACCTATTAATTTTTATCGAAATAATCTTAAATGTAGAGTACTTAGTACTTACTTATGGACTTGAAACAAAATTGTTCATTAAGAGAAGCTTTAAGTAATTTCTTTTAATCGTAAACGTCATTCACCTGTAGTAAAGTAGTTAGTGACCTCAAGAATATCGTGATGAAGGTGACGTTACGCAACTGCGGTACCAAGAAGTTATTAGAATAAATCTTAGACAATACTGAAAGTACTTAAAGCTTGAGGTGACCATTCATTGTATTCACCCACTTGCCAATCTCATTGTGGTTATTCTTTAATTTGTAAATTATTATAATTATTTGATGACACAATAGCAAATTATTTTGGAGTGTTTTGATTTAATCATACCGAATGTTAAGTGTTTTTGACTTTGATATTTAAACCTTGATGTGTTCATCTTTAGTGACAACTGAAGCTTTAAAGTACTTCATATCGCTACAAAAGAATTAATAAGTACGTCGTTGCAATTTGCAGCCTACTGTTTTATGTTTCATAAAACATTTATTATTATTATTGAGCGAGGTTTCCGAACAATTTATAAGCTTAAAAGCAAAATTATAAAACAGCCAGAGGTCAGATCAGAGGTAATTCTCGATTAGCCATAGCATCCCTTTTGATTAAGTGTTAAGAAATGTTTAACATTTCACACAACTCGGGCCGTGTTTAGTGAACTAAACTGAGTCTTCGGGGGGGGGGGACATACATACATACATACTGTAATAATATTTTAAGTAGACGAGCGGTGACAATGCGTAGATACCTAAATTGGTATTTATCCCCACCAACGCAGTAGTTAACGTATTTAAATTATTAAAGGGGCGTGGCCAAACCTGCGCGAATTTACCTCAAGTTAAATTATTTTTACTGTACATAGTACATACATACATACATACATCCTGACATTTTGGTTCAAAAAATCGAAGTTTTTTTTTTATTACGTTTTTGGAATAAGCGCAACTCAAAACGTCGAGAATTATAAATAAAATTATTAATTAAAAATAAATATATTTGATGACACAATAGCAAATTATTTTGGAGTGTTTTGATTTAATCATACCGAATGTTAAGTGTTTTTGACTTTGATATTTAAACCTTGATGTGTTCATCTTTAGCGACAACTGAAGCTTTAAAGTACTTCATATCGCTACAAAAGAATTAATAAGTACGTCGTTGCAATTTGCAGCCTACTGTTTTATGTTTCATAAAACATTTATTATTATTATTGAGCGAGGTTTCCGAACAATTTATAAGCTTAAAAGCAAAATTATAAAACAGCCAGAGGTCAGATCAGAGGTAATTCTCGATTAGCCATAGCATCCCTTTTGATTAAGTGTTAAGAAATGTTTAACATTTCACACAACTCGGGCCGTGTTTAGTGAACTAAACTGAGTCTTCGGGGGGGGGGACATACATACATACATACTGTAATAATATTTTAAGTAGACGAGCGGTGACAATGCGTAGATACCTAAATTGGTATTTATCCCCACCAACGCAGTAGTCAACGTATTTAAATTATTAAAGGGGCGTGGCCAAACCTGCGCGAATTTACCTCAAGTTAAATTATTTTTACTGTACATAGTACATACATACATACATACATCCTGACATTTTGGTTCAAAAAATCGAAGTTTTTTTTTATTACGTTTTTGGAATAAGCGCAACTCAAAACGTCGAGAAATGCAAAAAAAAAAATTATTATTATTTTTTTTTGTCTCGATTATAAAATGAGAAAAGCAGTAAAATATAGGGTGGTATGAATAAAAAAAAGTATTTATTAGTAGTAGTAATTACTACTACTACGGAATATTAGCAAGTAAGTACTTCGTTTTATTCATACCTTATAGTATATAACTATATCACTATTTATTTGCGCTATGGTTGGCCATGAACTTTTGTTTTTTGGTTTGCCAAAATAAAAAGTCCCTATAAGTTGACTGACAGCTCTTGACAATACATACAATACAATAAATAGTGAACAGATAATATTATCCGTTCATTATTTATTTGCGCTATAGTTGGCCATGTTAGGGTGACAGATTCCACCCGGTATAAATTAGAAAAAAATCAATTAGGTACGTTAAGTATTGTAGAGTAGCGGCTTTTATTGAATTGTGTTAATAGTTGTTCTGTCAATGGTCTGTCATTTTTTTGGTACTGTCAAGAGCTGTCAGTCAACTTCAGAGGGACTTTTTATTTTGGCAAACTAAAAAGTAAAAGTTCATGGCCAACCATAGCGAAAATAAATAGTGAACGGATAATAGTTGCATCAATTATAAAAATAACAAACGTCAAAGTGACGTCTACCTATCCTCGCCATTGAAAGGTGGTGGCTAATGTCATAATGAAACACAAAGGTAAAATTATTTAAAAAAATATGTTATTTACTGTTATTCCAAAGCTGATTTTAATGTTTCGTTTGGATTAGTATAACCAATTACATATCTTAATCTTCACTGGTGGCTTAACGTGCCCTACAAAGAATGCTCAAGTGTGGGATATTTCCACATTTAAGAGTTAGTCGAATCCGATATTTTAATATCGAAAAGACTGTGACAAACGGTTCGAATACCGTCGAACGTTATGCACTACGCAATCGACGATCTCTTACTTCATTTTTGAAAGAAGTGTAAATACTACATTTTTTGAAAATACTGTAGCTATCAAAAATATAAATTCATAACAAAGTTCAAATTGAGCAGTGGAATCCTAATATTGTCTGTGGTTCGGGAAAATCGACATCCGGTTTAACCCTACGAGTTGTACTAAATCATTACCAATTTGAACGAAAAACGTCATATCTAGGTCAAAACCACTTGTTGAATTTTATTCAACAAGCGAATATAGGTTTATTAGTACACACGGGTACTTATGCACTCGCGTGTTTACGTCAAGAGCAGGTAACTCACACACTAACGATGTTGTGAGCAATTATAATGTAATACGGCGGATGTTCAATTAAAAACTTAAGTCAAATAATAAGCAGATGTCAAAATTGAAAAACTTATAGAAAGTCATATTTTAAAAAATAATAAAAATTAATTAAAAGGATGCGTTTAAAACGCTCTGAAGAGAGCGACCAAAAAGCTGATTCAATTATTAGGCACATTCAGACTAAATAACAGTCTCTATTTTAATAGGTACTTAAAAAGAGCTAGAGAATCAGGGATCAGTCAGTATAAAATCTGAAAACAAAGTGTTAGCAACTGTTGCTTATAGAAGAAAACGCGACAGAAGTCGCCATTTTGGGTTTCTATCGTGTTAGCATAATTATTAGCGTATACATGTGCAGGCAGGCACACCAGGCTATCAGACACGAAAGCAAACATCCAGATGGACATATAAACAAGTAAGAAGATGAGGATACATAAACGTAAGCAGGAAGACAGATAGACAATCAGACAGACAGAGAGGCAAACTGAAAAATTGGAAGAGCGATAGACAGGCAGATAAACAGATACATGGATTAAGATTGTTAGGGTGGAGGTTAAACCGAGGTTTACGCGCACTTATAGGTCACTTGATCGGGCCCATTGTGCTGCCTCCTTTTAGCAACTTCTTGCGGCCATTCAGTCCTTAATCCACCCCAACCTTTGGATGAACTCAAGGATACTGGTGGGTGAAGTTTCGCTGCTACTGGCCATGTTAGGCCAGTATTCTCTTAACATCTCTTAACATTCTCACGTGTTCCGGTGTTTCATCTACTTCGTTGCATCTTCTACAATTGGGGCTGTCAGCATCACCCATTTTGTATAGATGCTTGTTCAGTCGACAGTGTCCAGTGAGAGTGCCAGCTATAAGAGACAGAATTATTTTTCAGTTTTTCGTAATCGATACAAAGCTTAATGATCAACTTCTTCATCCGAAATGTCTTTTAAAAGTACCTAGCGTATAGAAAAAATCATCTGTTTGTTTTGGCACTATTAATAGGAGTAGCTAGTACTATAGAAGGTCAAAATATTAAAAGCTTCATCAATTTAAAGTACAGTTTTAAAAAATGTACATCACAATATGTTTGATTTAATACAATTTCTCTCAATTTTGTATAAAAGAAAGCATTTCAAATTTTGGCATATTTACCCACACCCACAGGTCACATACGCAGTTACCTGATTATAATAATAATTACTGTTTGCGGTTTCGATAAAATAAATAGCAACTAATTGGAAATTTCTGTGTGCTTTCGACACCTTAGGCAACTTTAATCTTTTAGAATGAAACTATAACTTCCCACTTACTCGAGAATAGACTAATTTTATTAGATTGTTGTATCGATTCTGAAACGGTTTTAATTCAACCTGTAGAAGTTGACAAATCACTCTATAAAAGCCTTTTAAAAAACTATAAATTATTATAGCATTTAAATCGATTGAAAATGTTATAACATTTAACGGTCAGTAGCATTCTTCTAATTATAGGGTTTGACTATAATCCAACCTTAATCGTACGAATATATAATCTTAATTTCTGTTAAATTAATTTAATAGTTTCTAACGCGTATAATTAATAAAAAATATGCATGAAATAATTAATAAATGCACAACTAGGTACCTAGCAATTTGAAAAATTTTAATTATGTTTTTAACTACCGGTTCCATCAACAAGTGCAAAATATGTGGGAGTTTTATTTTGGAAACTTTTACGGGGGAAGTGGTAAAATTTACAAACTTAATGCAATTTTTAGCAAGGGTAGGGGTGATATCAATGAAAATCTACAGAAAAATCCAGCTTTCTGCGAATTTTTTCTCAAACGAATCCTAATTTGTCTGGAGTATTAATTACCCATTACCACTATTATCATAAACAGAAATCTGGTGTTGCCGTGGTAAACAAAATAATACATTCGTCCCTCTAGATTTGTAAAATTAATTTTGAATTATCTACAACTGTCAAATCTGACATTTACCAGTTATATGTATAAAAGTAGGTAATTTTGCGTCAAAAGTAATAAAGCTTTAAAAATATAATTAAATAAACAGAATAAATTCGTGTTAAAAGGATTATTGTTAATATAAACAAAAATCTGCTATTTTAAAAATTCTTGCATTTTTAAGTCAAATAATGTGATTTAAACACTTCTAAAAATGTAAAAACTAAACAAACTAATTTAATTTTTACAAAATTTCTATGTAGCACTTATTTGTGTTTTGACAAACTTAAAAAACTGATTAATTACCCTTCTCTAAATTTAGCTATACCTTCTTAAAACAAAATTAAGGTAATTTAAAAATTAAAAAAGCGAAGGTGTTCTTGGTTCATTAACACTCTAAACAAACATTGTTTTAGAGTTCAAACGATTAGTTATTTTTTGAAATTTTGTGGAATTTAAACCTTTTGATGACAGAAGATAAATACGTTGTGCACGTTCTGCATTTCCACGCACCGTATAACTTGTCAAACTCACCAGCCAAATAAATTTTACATTTTGAAAAATAACTTAAGTCAATGCAACCACAACACGACAGCCTAACATGTTAAGAGAATAGATTTAAAAAATTGTAAAATATAAATATAGATACCTACTTGGGCGAAATCGTGTAAAACATGCAAATAGGAGCAGTTGCACAAATATAAGACAGATATATTTAAAACAACAAAAAGAGACTGATCTCAGGTTTATTATTTATTCAACAAGCGTATAATGATGGTTTTATAATAATGAGGATGAGTTTCGATACGATCCGCAGGGCCATTAATTACAAATGGTTTAATACAAGGGCAACAAGGATTCGTTAGTGCCAAATCTTGCAACTTTTGTCTTTCTTAATTTATTATTATTAATTGTAGTGCTGTGGCTAGTCCCTAGTGGTCCCATCCTGGGATTTGGTCTTCCCTTATGGGAGTTCTGTGCTTTTGATAAAATCCAGAATTTTCCCTATTGATAGGTTTGGCACTTCTCTATACATCTTCTCTTTCCCAGGAATTCTGTAACGACTTCTTGTGAAAGTCTCACTGTGTACCAGAATATGCACATCCTGTTCTTTTGTCAGAGGATTTTTCCTGTAGGGCTTTAAAAAGTCCCTGTCCAAGAGTTTCCCTCCAGTCATCACTTCAATACGCCTCTTTAACAGAAGTGACTTTATTTTTCTCTTTGCCATTTCATAAAGAATGCCAAAGGCTGGTTGTGGTCCAATGGGTCTTATTTTGTTCTCGTTCTCTGGTATATTGGCATGAGGTGCCACCTATACCAGGTTGACGAAATTATTCCCCAGTAGCGCGTTCAGTTTGCGGATGCAGTCCGTTACTAGTACGGACCTCGCCTCACAGGCGTTAAGCGCTTTGAGGGCTGCTAGGCTTTTAGATATTACGAAGATTCTTTGGTTGTGATAGCCTCTATCTAACAGCATTTGTTCACATGTTATAATGACGTAAATTTCTGCTTCGAAGACGCGTCTTAATTTAACACAAGATGTTTTCAGGGGCGCATCGAACACATTTACCATACGTTATACATGTCAAATATTTGAAAGCTGCTTTAAAAATATCTGTTGTGTCAACACAAGACTTTCCGATTGAGTTGATTATTTTAAGACCAAAACAGTTAGAAAACAAAATAATACTGAACATTTTTATAATCACTGATTAAAAATAAATAAAAGTCAAAATTTTTTGACAAATGTCAAATTTTTTGACAACTGTCAAATTTTTTGACAATTGTCAGAAACGTCAGCTGCCAAATATTATTAGATATTTGATTGCGTAAAAACTCTTTTAAAAACAAAATAATTTTTAAAAATTTTATATCATTGAATAAAAAAAAAGTTCTCTATCGGATGATTTAAAAAAAATTATATAGTTCCATTTAAAAAACACAAAATTTCCTTAATTGCACGCCCCCTAGCGGACCGATTTTGAACAAACTCCTTTCTGCACTCCGTCGTTATCTGATAAGACCCTATACCAAATTTCAAGTCAATCGGTTCGGCCGTTTCAGAGATTTCGTGGGGAACTACATCCACACATACATACACACACAGACTTTTTTCTAAAAATGGTCTAGATCGACTCGGGGGACCTCAAAATACATATATCCGGTGTTATCTCAAAAAAATTTTTTTACCCCATTACAATACTTTCCTTTAATACCTTAAGGTATCGGAAAGTAAAATTCAAATTTGGGATTGTATGGAGTAAAAACGATTTCAATTTTAAAAGTCTTTACAAATAATTTTGCAACGGTTCCGTTTTGGTTGTTATACCCTTTAATTTAACTTTTAATACAATTTAAAAGTTATTGTAATTACCTGTATAATATTTTTACCGTAAACATTTATGAATATAAATCTGCAATTATCTATTTTATAATAACAATCAAACACACTGCTATAACTAAACAACATCAAAAAGAGGTGATTTAAATTTGAATTTAATGCAAGTCATTGTAAACCGAAATAATTTACCACATTTAAACGGTAACTTTTAATTTTAATTAACTAAAGGCAAATTTAACCGTACAATTACATTATTGATCTCATCATTTTATAGATCTCTTCAGACCATTTAAATTTTTTAGTTGGTTTAAATTTCAACCCCTTATCAAATTTATCAAATCTAAACTAATTTTCTTCAAGAGCAAGTTTGAATTTGAAGAACACGAAAGTTGATTGAGATTACAATCAGCTTGGAAACTAAACGGTTGTAAAATGTGTGGGTATAAGCAAAGAAAAGATACCCTTGGAATTTTATAAGGAACAAGAAACGACTCCGAGATGAAAAGGTTAGTCTTCGTCTAATGCGCATGTCGCTGGATATGTCAGTGTCACAACATAACCTTATTAATTAGACATAGATCATAGACATACTAAACAAAAATATATTTTTTGTAGGCCACCACCATTTAAAAAAATGTTAGTTTAATTGTATTTAATAATTACATAATAGACTCAATTTTGATAAAAAACCTTTAACAAAATGATGTTTTATTGAAAATATGCACAATTATGTCACACTGATGTGTGAATTGATGCATATACAAACATCGTCAATTTACATTCTATGGTACAATATTAATTTGACATATTGAGTAGTAAAGTTTTTGACATTTGAAGAGAAACTTCATTTTATTTAAATATTTAAAAAATAACGCTTATTTCAGATGATATGATTGGTTTAGAAGCAATTTCTGACATATCCAGCGGACATGCGCATTAAAAATCTATGCAAAAAATTAACATGGGATTTTGAGCTTGCATCGTTTCTTATTCGTTAGGGTATTTATCCTTTGGTATAAGCATCAGGGTCAGGTAGTAAAACAAAAGCAATAATAGAATTGATAGCAGAAAACAAAAAAAAACAAAAAGGGGGAAGCCCAATAGAGCCAGAATGGCAAGATGAGATAAAAGTAGATCTGATCTAATGGGCTAAATAAGACGTAGGAAAGGCAGAAAACATAAGAACTTGGAGAGAAATCAGGGAGAAGATGAAAATGAGGAAAATAGCTCATTCGACAACTAATACATTAAATCGTCGCCTGTCTTGATCTGTCGTAGATTTACGCTACTATAAAGTCATACCAATCCAAGAAATTGCAACTAGAGGCGCTAGTGCATCAGGGAACAATGGAAACTGTAATAACATGTTTTACACTGGAGTAATGTCATCATACTGTCACTGTCTATTCGACAACGACAAAATT
Organism: Malthinus seriepunctatus; assembly: GCA_963924605.1. Taxonomy (NCBI): domain Eukaryota; kingdom Metazoa; phylum Arthropoda; class Insecta; order Coleoptera; family Cantharidae; genus Malthinus; species Malthinus seriepunctatus. The sequence goes on along the minus strand of OZ004600.1, from coordinate 79,129,931 downwards.
AAAGCTACATTCAGAAAACAGCGACTGTACCCCCTTCTCTCATAGAGTACGAGATGTATTTAACTGTGCTGTGATTGGTGTCACAAATGTCAATATGAAATTTGCACCAGTCACAACAAAATGTCTAATTGACTATCGGTAAAATAAATTCCTATGTTCCCTGAAGTGGAGCCATCTACCTTATTTTCACAGCATTATGTCATCGCACGATTTTGAGCGATTGGTATAACTTTATAGTAGCGTAAAACTACGACAGATCAACGCAGACGAAGCATTAAATAATGAAATAACGCAAAACTAAAAAATTGATCAGTGTGGGTAAGTGTCAACTGTCAAACTTCTTACTAAATTAATTTTCTGACAAACGTCATAATTTCAGTTCGCTATTTTCTATACCCTGATTTTTTAATTATCAAAATATAACTCAACTTGATTTTTTTTTCATTGCAATCAGGTGACTTTTCCCTTGACTTTGACTCCTAGAGACGGGTCGACGTTCTCTATCTGGACTTTTCTCGTGCGTTCGATCTGTTTGTCACCGGGCTTCTCGGGGTTAAACTAGAACATTTCGGAGTTCGCGGTGATATGATGTGCTGGATTCGAGCTCTTCTTGAAGGCAGATCGTTTAGAGTGCGCATTGCGGACACCTTGTCAACGAGCAAGCCTGTTCTTAGTGGCGTACCCTAGGGTTCGGTCCTGGAGCTTTTTCTGTTTTTGGCGTTTACGTTGGACTTGGCTTTTTCAATAACAAACTGTTGTTCGTTCTACACGGATGACGCGAAGGCGTTCGAGAACCCTGCAATTTCACACGCTACTCTGCAGCGTGACTTGAACAGTATCCACAATTGGTTCGTTGTATAGGATCTTCCACTAAACATCGAAAAGTGTGTAGTGCTCCATATCGGCAAAAGCAACCCGAGATTCAACTACTTCCTTGGTCTGCGCATGCTCTCACCCCTTTTCTCATCAAAACGGCCACCGAGTCATCATCTCCGAAGACCTGTCTCGTGGCCCAAACATGTCGAGAGAGTCTGCAAGAGGGCTAATTCGACATTGTTTATACTGCAAAAGAGCTTCATCAGACCACAACACCACAGCCATCCTACTCAAACTTGACTTTCACTGATTGAATACGCTGGACCTGTATTACACGATGGCACCTCTACTTTTCTCAAGATTCTTTGAGACTTGAGAGGGCCCAGAGAAAATCCACGCTAATGGCGTATGGTACTAAAAGACCCACGTACGAGGAAAGACTGAACCTCATGCAGCTGGACAGTTTTACCAACAGAAGGCTTCGCGGTGATTTGATTGTGGTGTATCGTGCCTTCTTGACCAATACTTTCTCGATCAATATGTCCAACCTGTTTAGGCTCAACTCTGATGAGCGTCTTCGTGAACATGTTCTTAAACTAAAAAAAGAGCGGTTTCACACCATGAAGCGCGAATCGTTTTTGTCTAACCGTGTATTTACTGCGTGGAACAGCCTGCAGTCTAGTGTGATTTCAGCTCAAAGCGTAAATATTTTCAAGAACGGGCTGGACTAGTGCCTTCCGTCGTCTGGTGAGCTATTGGGTTTCGTGGACTTGGTTGATTTGTTTTGAGTTTGTTTGTTTTTGAATGTTTAAATTTTTTCGCATTGCCCCGTTATTTGTTATTTTAAGGTTATGTTATTTTTTATACTTGAGTATTTTGTTTTTGTTTTATTATTGTTTCCAGCATATTCTGGAAATTGTTTCCTCCTTTTATTTTTCAAATCGCTTGTTTTAATTGCATTTTTCTGTCTTTAATTTTTTTTGTTTAGTAACCAGTCTGTCTGGATAGTATTTTCTCTTTTTCAGTCTGTTAATAAGAAATTTTACATAAAACTAAGTCCTCTATTCCTAACGTGTATACCGGGCGATAACCACCAAACCTGGCCATAGGGCTATTAAACATTATGCATATTTCCAAAAATATATGAATTGCCATGGTAAGGTAAGATAAAAGGTGCCATGGTAACCAATCTCAGCAATAGCGATTTCAATTACCGTATTAGGAAATAGTTTGAAAATTTTAAACTGTCAATGTGACTTAAAGAAATATATTTCAAGGCAATTCATATATTTTTGGAAATATGCATAACCTATGGCCAGGTTTGGTGGTTACCACCCGGTATTATAATAATAATAATAATTAACAATAAAAGTATTAACTAAATTATATAATTAAGCTCAATAAATACGTCGTTTTTATTTCCTTCATTCTTCATACATTATTAAAGTGTTCAGGTGTCGGTCAAGAATTCAAAATTCATGTAGGTATATCTAGACTAATGCTATTTGTTGTTTGGATTACATTCAAAAATTGTCAGAGCCTACAAGTTTAGTGGCCCACCCTGTATCTTATTTTCTTCTGAAGCTTTCAGATTTCTGCCAGCAATAAAGATGATTTCCAAACTGGTGTGGGAGGTCGATTTTGCAACAAAATTTCTGATAATTATGATTATTCTCTTTGAATACTTTTAACAATGAAAAATCAAGACGGTCATGTATGAGAGAAGCTTTAATTACCTACTAGCTTTAAATTTCTTATTAAAGTACATTTTATTAAAGTGTTAGATTGTTGCCATTGTTATAAAACAATAAACTTAAAAATTAAATAAAATATAAAAAGAATATAAAAAAGTGCTTTTTCAAGTTTATTAAAAGCAATAAAGTATACAGTTATAACTATCAATGATATATAGCTTCAAGCTACGTTACAAGCTTCGCAATTTGTATTGACTTTACATGTCATGTAGTTATAATATAAAAAGTACAAAAATTTAGACAAAAATCGATCACTTTATAAAAAATTAACATAGAAAGTTTAAATTTACACTTTATATGTGTTTAGATTACTTGAAAATTGTATTGTAACGCAAAGTGAATTTTTAAGATTTTTCATCCATGGAAATCTTCAGCATTAGTCGTTATCATCTTTGAGTCCTTCAGCAACCGCAAAATTGATGATGTTAAAAAATGTTTTATATCAAAACCATGTCTACTTATAAACGTCAAAGAACAACTGGCTATATAGAGGAGAGCGCGCTGAAACTCGCAGTACAAAGTCGTTAGTTAGTAAAAATGTAACCACGGCATTTTATTCGTTTTTTTGACATAGAATAAATCAACAATAGCACTTGTTCGAATAGTATATTTACGAATTTTCAGCGAACAAAATAAGTGGTTTTTACATCAAAGAATGATATGAAAAGCATCCAACATTGCTTGTCTGTAGAGCAGGTACCAAATTCCAAATTTTAGACTGATAAGCTCGTGAATTAATGGCTCGTCTAAAAAAATACATAAAATGCAATAAAAATAAACTTTATCTTTGAAAATTGCCTCCAAGAGAGCAGAATTACGTCGAACGACATTTATTGATTTCAACATTAAATAAAAAAAAACATTCCATATGTTGTATAAATTGATGAAATATTAAAAAAATGTGTTCTATTTGGAACGGCGCGAAAACATAAATTTGCAATTTTAACAACATAATTTGTTATACATCCAAAGGAATAGCGTATACAATTTTGTCAAACAAGATTTGAATAACTAAAACAATTTATACTATATTTCACCTAACGCTACATCTAACATAATCCGAAATTATTTTAATAAAATTTTTAAGATAATCGTTTGACCATAGTGTAAGGTGAAAGGTCCCATCAATCTTAAACTTATGTTAAACGCTTTATGAAATCAATTAGTGGTCCTGGTACGAGCAGGTTGCTCACATAGGGGCATTTAGATAAATTTCTATATTTTGACTAGTTATTTCTAATTAGTATACAGGTGGATGGGGGACCGCTGAGTAAATCTTTAGTGATTATGATTTAAAAGACAAGATGAATTTGATAACTTTTGTACTTTTTACCGAAAAAAATAATACTGCTAGTTTCGAATTGCGGGATCCCGTCATTCTAATCCTAACTCATTTGTTATATTTCAAAAATATATTAACACGTTTACCTTTTATTAATCGATATTTATCCACAAAACTCAGCAGCGTATTAGAAATCCCACAGTTTGTCTTAACACAATTTGTTATTCCAAAACACCAATGACAAATATTTCATTATCTCATTTGCATAATTATCACTCGTAGATGCGGCTTATGTGTTTTCTAGATTCCACTCCAACACATAGCCGTTACCTATTACCATAAAGATAGAATAGATTATTTTGATTTAGAGATTATACGCGCATTTTTTCGCATTGCTCTATGATTGATAATATGTATTAATATTAAAAATAGCTACTAATTATTAATCATTGTTAAGAAATAATTTGTCTAAATATCACGTAGCGACATTAAAAATGCAGAGTGAATCAAAATTAAGGAAAAATATTTCCAGAATTCTAGATTTTTACGCTGATGTTAGACATCGTCATTATAACAACCTAAGACTTGGCGTCGTCGTAAGCTTTTAAAAACTTAAGCACTTATTGATACATATGAATTATTGTGATTTAGAAACGAAGACCAATGGTAATGAACTGCACTGCTCCCATCTACAAAAAATACTTCCAAGGTACTACAACACAGATCCCTGATGGCGAACGGTAGGGATAAGTTCGCGCAGATTTGGCCACGCCCCTTTAATATTTTAAATACGTTGACTACTGCGTTGGTAGGGATAAATACCAATTTAGTTATCTGCGCATTCCCACCACTCGCCAACATAAATATGTCTTGCAATAAATACTATATTGTTAAACATAGATTAAATACTGTGAACATAACAAATGGTTTGAGTTACAGCTTTTCAGAACAATTACATCAAACTTTATTGATATTTCAGCAAATTTCGGCATGGAGGTAACAATATCTCTAGAACGGTTAGTACTTTACTATTTAAAATAACAAAGTTAGGTTAAGTACATCTTAAACGAAACACCTTGTATATACAAAAATATTTTTGGGTTATAGAAAATGTCATCATTATTAAGTTATATCAAACATAACTGGATTTGGACTTAATCACTCAGACTCACTGTGTATAAATCATTAAACTTTATCACTGGGCCGGGTCACTGAATATGTTTTTAAGCTAGGTTAAAAAAGAACCCCGCATAAAGTTAGTTGCCTTTGATTGTATCAGTAGATCATCATCAAAATTATTATTCAATGATTAGACTCTATACACTATACAAGGTGTTTCACAGAAACCGTTGGTTAGACGTTTTGGAGCTTTGAATAGTACGATCGATGTAATGTCTATGAATGCTGTCCACACGCTCCGGTTTGGCCTGTGCACTTGTGCAGGCCGCCTAAACGCTATGTCTACCTGCTCCGGTTTGGCCTCTGCAGGCCACCTGAACTATGTTTTGTGTGTATATTTGTGTGTGTAGACGAACCTTAAGGCATTGTACACAGGCTTGCTCTGCGTGCGTGTGAACATTGCGTTCATGCGGCCCGTACAGACCAAACCGGAGCGTGTGGACAGCGTTCAGGTGACCTGTGCAGACCAACTGGAAGGCATGCCTGTGTGTGTAGACGAGCCTTTAATCAAAGCGGTCCTATGAACTGGCTGCGTGATCAATCTCCTGTACCTCAGATTCAATTTGTGTACATCCGTACGTAATTTAATTGCTCGGAATAAGTATGGAGGCCTTTAGTTTATAATGATTCGATGACACCGAATGACACCGAACACCGCGAAGTGCAAACGGCGTCTATGCATGTTAAGCCAACCGACATGTGCAAGCTTATATGAGCTTCTATCATACTTAATTCTAAATATCAACCCCAAACATTAGTTTTACACTCTTTGAATTCTCTTAGAACAATCCTGAGTAATTTAGGAACCGTTGATCTGAGAGCAATATAAGAAGTGAGACAGTACGAATGAGTCACAGAGCAAGATTTTCAATCGCACACTCAAAGAATGTCTGTGCGGATAAATCAATTTTAGGTTCATGTACGCTTTCTTTATATAATTTGTTATTTGTGTTTGATAACTGTAACTGCCGTCCATAATTAGATCTAAGTTTGTGGCCTCTTCAACGATAGGAACTGTATCATTACTAACTCTGAAATTCGCCAGATTGCGGAGCTCAGGCACACCTCTTGAACTACCAAACGGCAGGATTTTAGATTTCACAGCATTGATCACGAGTGAATATAAATTCGTCAGGTCGTGGATGAGTAAAAGATCGCTGTAAATGTCCGCCACAGCCTAGTCAGACTCTCTCAGATAGAACGAGTAGTACAGCTGTGTATCGGCAAACATATGGGCAGTGCATTTACCAATATGCTTACAAAAATTAGAGGTCTATGGGGCGAAGAACTGCGGTTCCAGTATGGACCTCTGTGGAATACCCATAATTAGTTAGACTCTCTGGAGCCTATCCTGCAGATAATCACTCAATAAAATCAATGCAGCCGGCCCAGCTAAAAGCATTTCGTGATAAATAGTAGGTATCAAGTATGATGTTGTATGATGATAACAGGAGCTACGAACTACGCAGTTTTCAGATATTTCTCTAAAGGGCCGTGATTATAAACGACAAATATAGTTTTTCTTCAAACGACAAAAAAAGTCGCCCTTGTGTCACTCAATATGTAAGGGTGAAGTTTAACTTTCCCGCCGCGGCAGGAAACGCGGCACTTTTCTCTGTCTAGACAGACAAAGTAAAATCTTAACCCAAAATGATTTTTATTTTCACGTAAAAAATGTTTTCTAAGCATTTGTGATGTAAAAAATTAAATGATTTTTAAATTTTCCTTTATAATTAGTTGGCTGCGTTTAATAATTAGCTTTTTTTTACAAATTGAAGTTAATATTAAAAACTATTTGACAATTAAACTACAAGTAATTGACAAGAGATGTCAATTGTGCTCTTTCAAAAATCAAAATTTTCAGTTTTGCGCTTTACGTTTGCAGAAAAAATAAAATGTTTTATACGGTGTCAAAGTAGTTTTGTGTGACTCGCCTGTATTGCCAGATTCGCTCGCTACGCTCGCACTTCGGCCAAACACAGTCTTGTCACACAAAACGTGACTTTGTCTCCTTATAAAACAAATAACTATTATCTCGAGAATAAAATTTATCTTTTTTAGACGTGGCAACGTTACAATGTCTTTTTGTGTTGTCGTTGCTACGTTGCCATGTCTAAACAAGATAAATTTTATTCTAAAGATATACTTTATTTGTCGTTTATAATCTCGGTCCTAAGAACCTTAGACCACGAGCCTTAACGTTACAATTTCTTGCTAATAATATACAGCGTGTTCAAAAAGTGATGACTTTTAGAGGAAATTTTAAACCTAAAAAACTTTTTAATTTCAAATGGAATATAATGTATTTTTCAACAGTTTCGGATGTAGACGAAACAGAAGAAGATGAAAACTAACAAAACACTGATTTTTTCACTTATGAGACCCGTAGGAATCGTGAAATTTTCCAAAGCACTATTTTGAGTAACTACTCTCTTCTACCAATTCTAGAAACTTTGTGTTTCGCAAGTTTTAAATAATCGATTTCCAAATGGACTACTAGAATATACATAACGAACCACATCCACACATGCTTAGTTTTCTTTGTCGGCATCGCTAGTTACAAATTGTAGTTATAATGGCCAATATAAAAATCAAGAATGTTGGAGTCTTTTTTAAATATTTAAAGTATTCCAAAAATATTTAAAAAAAACGTAAAAACTAGAAAATAAAGTATTTAAATAGTTATCCAATACATAGCTTTTTATGTTTAGCAATTTGTGTACCTATATTAAGATGTAAAGATAAAATCAAAATTAAAGACCAAAGTTAACACTTGTGTAAAAAAATTTATCATCGGCAGTAAAGTTAAAAGGTGTAAGTAATTATTTAGTTATAATATTGCTTTTATGCTTTTCCTCAATGTAAAATGCACCTACACTCGAAAACGAATTTAAATATGAATAACCTTCGTGATTCTATTTACATAAATATTTACACCGAATGTCTTTCTATCCTAGGTACTCAAAAGTTAATGGAAACGTGATCTACTTAAGACTCCCACGCACTCGGTTAACGATTAAAAATAAGGTGGCTGTCAAAATTCATGTTAAATTAAAGGCGCTCCTGCTGTTTTTTGACGATGTTATTTCAATCTCATCATTAAGAATTAAAAATGTTCTAGTCTGAAGATGTTAAACCAGTGAAACGACGATGAAAAGGTAACAAAATCGCGTATTTATGTTTCTACTTTTGTGGGGACTTCGAAAATATTTTATAAAATATTATAGCTCACAATTTAAAAATTATGTAGAACATATTTTCTATTTCCACGTATTGAGCTGTCAAATGTTAAGCATTCATCTTGTAATGTCACTTCTTGTAGAAAGTTTACTGCTGATATGTTAAGTTCCCCTCTAGTATCCATTTCAGCGATTTTATTATTTATGACTCAGGAAATATAAATTCTTCCTATTCCATGTTTTGTCTTTATTATGTAACTATTATTCTAGTATCAAACAGGTGTTGTTTTTGATTTCTTACTGAAGAATTTACTTGCAATCAAGACCTGTTATAGGTGTCTCAAAAGCTCTTTATATCTATTTTACTATACGCAACTGTTGGAATTCGCTACTGAGTAAGGCCCTAAAACATATTATTTTTAATTTTTACAGTTTGTTGTTGTTGGTTTACTGTAATTGTTACAGCTCTATTTTATAGCGTTGTGGATAGATTGTCGGTAAGTGTATCATTGCATACTGATTCCCTTCACTGTCTCATTTCTTATGCTTTTTGTATGTTTAGTTTCTTATTCCTCTACTTTACATAGTTTCTTCTTTTTGTTATTTTCCAATTTTCTCTTAGATATATTTTTCGTGGCTTTGTCACTTCTCAAGGGTTCCAATAAGCTGGTTTTCGTTGTTATTGGTGTTTACTTTGATGGAGAAACGTAGACCCAATAAATTGTCGCAGTTTTGATGAAGTATCTAGAACGAAATAATTTTTATTTGTTACTCAATTGTAAAACGTAAATTAACCAATTTGTCAGTAGCTCTGCTCTGTTCGTTTGATTTGCACTAGCTGCTCAGAACTGTAAGTGAACCAATGACTGAAGACTTTATTCTGTATTCTTTATTCTTATTGGTTCACTGACGGTTCCGAGCAACTAGTCCAAGTCAAACGAACAGAGCTTATAACTTTTAAAAAGCAATGTTTACAAGTTTGACTTTCAAAGTTTTCTAAAAATAACTGACAACTGACAGAATTCGTTTAATTATAACTTAATTAATTTGTAAGCAAATTAAGCGTGAGTAACAAATAAAGTATTATACATGAAACGCCAGGTAACTGTTTGTACAGGCTCGTCTGCGGCTCGCGAATCATAATCCTCTTTTCGCCAGTAAAAATAGTTTTATCTTGCTTGTAATGTTAAATACTATAACAAAAGATTTAAAATAATGAGGAAATATTAAGAAAAGCGTTAAAAATTATTAAGAAGTTGCCATTAGTATAAATACTAATAGAAGTTATTAAAATGCTTTTAAAAGTATTATGATAAATTAGGCAATTAATATATCTGTGTCGTTAGGTATATTATTAGATATTTTAAATTTTAATGTGTTTTGATTAGTTATTTTTAAATTTTTATTTTGGCTACATAATGTAGGTAACTTAATTTGAATAGATTGTTTAATATTTTTCTACAAAATACTCGACTTTTTCAAATAAAAATAAACATCCAACAGATTACTCAATTTACAACTTTACAAATTTTCATAAAAATTGCCATGAATCACGGACGGTATCGCAGATTGTTAAGTTTTAAGTTTTGTACGATTTGAATGTATTTATGTTATCGTTATTTTGAATGGTTATAATATGTATAAGGTGCAATCTGATCGTCAACAGATAACCAATCTGTTCGCTGATCTATTTATTGCTTCGTGTGTGGGCTTAAGCAATCAACTCGAAGCGACCAGTTTTGACATTATATTGAGAAAAATTTCAAATTGCCCATTAAATTATTTTGTGTAAACAAAAACAACGTACCTACATCCACCGATTTAAAAAAAAAACTATAACTTCTAACAGGTAGATACTTCCTAATCAATAAAATACCGGCTCTGATGGCACACTAGATTTGTTTATAGTAAGGCTAAATACTGAGATCAAAGTTCAACTTTTTCAAATCTCTTATAAGCCACTTACAATTAGAATTACCAAAATTGTCATTGGATTTCTTTATATCAAAAACTCTCTAACTCTGATCATTCAGCAGTGATCCTCACTTTAAGTGAAACAATAATTAAAGAACAACAAAGAGCCACACTAGTTAATAAAACCACGGATTGGGAGAGCTTCAAAATGGAGCTCGAACACGGAATAAAACTTAATGTAAGGCTACGAACCATTTAACAACTAGAAACAGCAGCGGAAAACATCAACCAAAAAACAGCTAGGAAAAATACGAGGGAGATTACCTACAAAACCGTTGGAGTTAATTATCCTGTGGAAATAAGAGAACTGGTAAAAGAAAAAAGAAAGCTCAGAAGGAGGTGGCAGCAGACCCGTGACCCAGTGGACAAAACTATACTCAACAACAAAACACAACAATTAAAGAGGGAAATCCAAAAAATAAAAGAAGCTTCTATTGAAACATATCTGGAAAATCTCACAGCCAACAAGGAAAGTGATTATTCTTTATGGAAAGCCACGAATAAAAGTAAAAGGCCATGCACTCATATTCCACCTATTAGACGGACTGATTCAACATGGGCTAGAGATAACAAACAAAAAGCCGAAACTTTTGCAGAGCATCTTGAAGAAATTTTCCAGCCACACAACATTGACTCTGATGTAGACATAAACGAAGCTCTAGTTTTAGAAGACGAAGACATTCCATTAACATCACCAAAAGAAATAGCAGAACAAATTAAAAATAATCTAAATCCTAAAAAGGCACCTGGTTATGATCTCATCACAGGTGAAGTACTCAAGCAGTTACCAAAAAAGCTATTGTTATGCTGACGTACTTGTTCAACGCAGCATTTAGACTAAAGCATGTTCCTAGTATTTGGAAAGTGGGCGAAGTCATCATGCTACCAAAACTAGGCAAGCCACCGAATGAAGTCAAATCCTACAGACCTATATCCCTATTACCGATTATTTCCAAATTATTCGAAAACTTCTTCTAAACGACTCAGACCGATTATAGAAAGAAAAAAACTGATACCAAACCACCAGTTCGGTTTTAGACAAAAACATTCAACAGTCGAACAATAACAGATGTCATCGAAAAGGCGTTAGAAGGAAAAAGTATATGTTCTGCGATATTTTTGGATGTGGCCCAAGCCTTCGATACAGTTTGGCACGAAGGACTGGTTTGTAAATTAAAAAGAATGCTACCAAAACAGTACGTTGACGTATTAACAAATTATATAACAGGCAGATTTTTTCGTATCAAACAAGCAGATGAATATTCAGAGCTAAAAGAAGTTAGAGCTGGTGTACCTCAAGGAAGTGTCTTGGGTCCCATCCTCTACGTATTGTATACTAGTGATCTACTACAATTGGAAGACGTGACTGTTGCCACATTCGCTGATGACACAGCATTAATGGTGACTGGAACAATCTTACACGAAGTTACTGCTAAACTTTAGGAAACTTGCGACCAAATTCAGCAATGGACAACAAAGTAGAAAATGAAACTCAACGAGTTAAAATCAGTTCATGTAAACTTTACCAACAAAAGGCTCGAAAACATCCCATCATTAATTTAAATGGTACCGTAATTCCTTACGAGAACACTGCCAAATACCTTGGAATGACCCTAGATGCGAAACTACGATGGCGAGAACACGTAAAAAAGAAAATAACAGAACTTAAAATTAAATACCGACAACTGTATTGGCTTTTAGGACGTACCTCCGGGTTGCCAACAAACAATAAGATCATCATCTACAACCAAATCCTAAAACCAATATGGCTATATGGCATCCAACTTTGGGGATGTGCCAAAGAAAGCAACATCAACAAAATCCAAGTTTTTCAGAATAAAGTGCTGCGTAACATGGTAAATGCCCGTGGTACATTAGGAACAAAGACCTCCATCGCGATCAAAAAATTCCTGACGTGGCTACAGAAATAAAGAGGTTTGCCAGAAAACACGAAGATAAACTTCATCGCCACGTCAACGTTGAGGCAATCCAACTTCTTGACCAACAAAACATCAAAAGAAGACTGAAGAGGACTAAGCCATTTGAAGTAGTCTAGCTAGTGATAGTGCCAAAGCCAGATAGGTGTATAGGTCATCATTGGGTGAACTATGTGAATTGTGTGTTTAGTATTTAGTTGAACTTAGATGTAAACTAATGGTTGGTCTTGTAGACCAGTTTTAGTCCTAGCGTGCGAACGCAATTTATAAATAAAAAAAAATTGTCATTGGTTATCCGCGAATCTGCACAGTTCAAATAAAGATCGTAACGATTGGTGATTAATAAAAGCGTTGTCAATAAGTTGCTCAAATATTTCAGTTTCCATTTACATAGTGTATAACAGTTTTTTAGAGTCTGTCATTGCTGTCCATTCTCAAAACTATTTCCCGCATCTGAATCAATCTAGGAGAAGTTGATCCTGTAGATCCATTTTACTCATTGCTTCTTTTCCAAGTTGTTCTGAGTCTTCCCTTTTTTCGTTTTACCTGTGTAGCTTTAGGCAGACGACCCTCGTTCATTCGAAATGCAAGTGGTAGAACCATAATAGTTATTTCTTCTTGTCATTTGTAAACCTATCGAAAAGTGATACCACTGCAAGATATTCTCAAGACTTCCATCTCCATTGCAATGGGTTTTATACTGTCGGGAGATGTTTTTGACTTTTTTCTACTCAGTCCATGCCGAGGCCCATGCAAACTCTGTAAAAGACTAAATAAGCCGATTGTGTGAAAATAACAGGATTATACAAAAGCCAGGAATAACTTAAGATGACTTAGGTTGAGTTTCATAAAGGATGCAAAAATTTACTGAGCTGTCAACGATAGTCATCGGCAGTCAATAGTAGTCATAGCATAGGCAGTCTTTATCCCTTTGGAAGATATAAAGTCGTTCACTAATAGTATATTATTACGATGCAATGACGTAAAATAATTTTTCGCGACTCGCGATATTTGCAAATCTAGGCGTCAGCCAAGATTCGCAACAGCTTCAGATCGAAAACTTTTACGTCCGTGTGTCATACAGCATTTTTCATTTGGCTGAAAACATTTAAATAAAAGTACTCTAGATATTAAGACGTCAAGATAAAATAGATATCTACTTATTTATAATAAAATACTCACATAAATGTCAATAGATGATGCATCCGTCTAAGTTTAATTAAGGACCATAAAATAGCACTTTACGGTTTCTAAACCGTAAAAAGATTGTTATAGTAACAAACTCAAAATAATGATATGTTGATGAAACCAGCGATAGTTACGTCGTTATACAGGGTGTCTCATAAAGAATGGGACAACGCTTGGTTACAGATTCTCTAGGTTAAAATAAACCGATTAAACCTAATATACCTTAATACCAAGTGCTCCGGTTTCCAAGTTAAAAGACCTTAAAGTTCAATTTTTAATATTTTCTTTTTATGATAATTTCCACAAATGTGAAAATATTTACTTCAAATTTGGAACAGGTGCTTATTATTACGAAGTACATCAGTAGAAAATTTTTCATAAAGTAGGCTTGATCATAAGAGACACTTAACCTAACTTCTACAACTTATTTTAGCTTTAACTTTGTTATCGGTGAATTTTTTTTTAATATTGCGTTATTTTCTGAAAGATAATTAAAAAATAAAAAACTAAAGTACTCTTAGTTCATATGCGTAAAACCAACCATTAACCTTAAAATCCCCGTTGAAGTATTGAGTTGTCGTTAGGACGTGCAATTATCAAGTAGCAATGATCACAAAAACAAAGGACAAAATAGTGGAAAGCGTTTGTTTACAAAGAATGTTTAGTGTAGTATCATTAGAAATTGTTTTGTAGGCCCATTCGTACTTCCACCAAAGCTCAAATTTAATCACTATTCAAACTTCTTGGAAAATAACCTGGACGAACTATTACGCGACGTATCTTTGATTTTAAGACACTGTTATTGGTTTAACATGTTTTCCAATATTTTACACATCGTTTTTGTGATGATGGCTACATGATAATTGCTCGTCTTTTAACAATAATTCAAAACTTGAATGCCAATTTTAAGACAAACGGCTGCTTTTACGCATATGAACTAAGAGTACCTTAGTATTCTGTTTTTTAATTATCTTTCAGAAAATAACTTAATATTGAAAAAATTTTCACCGATGACAAAGTTAAAGCTAAAATAAGTTATAGAAGTTAGGTTAAGTGTCTCTTATGATCAAGCCTACTTTATAAAAAATTTTCTACTGATGTACTTCGTAATAATAAGCACCTGTTCCAAATTTGAAGTAAATATTTTCACATTTGTGGAAATTATCATAAAAAGAAAATATTAAAAATTGAACTTTAAGGTCTTTTAACTTGGAAATCGGTTTATTTTAACCTAGCGAATCTGTGACCAAGCGTTGTCCCATTCTTTATGAGACACCCTGTATATAATTCAGAAAGTTTAAATTAAAAGAAATATAAAATAAACTTTCTGCACTACCTACACTTCCAATTGCACTAACATTTATGTGATTGATACTTTAGGGGCTGGGCTGACCTCCATGTTAATATTGGTAGGTTGGAAGTACGGATGATGTATTTATAGCCACTTACCTTTCAACACCTACAATTTTTCTTCTACTGGTGACATCAGGATTAGAAAACAAATAGTATTGGAAAAGCTATTTTCTAAAATTCTTGCTCTTCATGTTAACGTACGGGAAAGATGAAAACACGTGAGCTTTATTGAGCTTTTATTAAAATCAAATTACAGCATTTGAATTATCTCTCTTGCCATTTAAAACAATCTAAAACGTCAAAAAGAATAATTATCGTCACAATGAGCTATAATTAAATTTTTTTATCTTTACCGACACGTGACTGCCTTAAATACATGAATTAATATAAAAACGATGTATTTATTGAGTATATTTAATTTCTTTAATACATTTATTGGCAATTATTATTAAATATTTATTTTAAAAATCTATTATTAAATCATGGTGTTAATTTTTTATTGAGTTTTCTAAAAGTCACGTGTCGGTAAAGATATAAAAATTCAAGTTTGTCTGTTTATACTTAACTATGATTTTTAAAGTTTTAAATTGCTTTCCATGGCAAGAGTGATTTCATTCAAATCATAAAATCATGTAATTTTATTTTAGAATGACCAATCGGTACGAAAGTGATTAATTTCATTATTACTTATGTGATAGAAGATTTAGACGCTTTAGACGCCGAATTTAGTTTATTCAGATTACAGTATTATTAATTATTACTATCCATTTGTGGCAAATTGGTTAGGTATTTATGCAATTACAATAAATTGTGAACTGATTAGAGTTGATATTTCATTTACTATCACCCGATTCTCTGGTTAGCATAATACATCCAGCAAATTCTAGCAAATAATTAACAAGTGACCATTTATATTCTAAAACTATTGAATATCTTTTTCCAATATATAAAATAACAAAAGAAAGCTTATGATCAAAAATTATCAATGATGAAAGTTCTTTGGGACAATACTTCGACATCCACTTAAGAGTTACTTTTGTCTTAAATAACACTTCAATCATTTTTCAAGATTTAAACAACAATACCGACCGCTAAAATTGCAATGTGAATGTTATGGATAGCTTTTGTGAAATAGTTGCTCAAATTTTTAGTTCGACTGTAATACAGTAGAACCCGCTATAACGTACCATCAGGAGTCAAAAAAAGATTGTACGTTATATCCAGAGATACGTTATAAAGGGGTACTTTATAACGGGGTTCTACTGTATCTACCTAAATTCGTAGTTAATAGTAAAAGAGTGGAAATTTTTTTAATTCGACTTGAATAAAAGATGTAAATTTATATAATTTGAAAAGAGTTAAGTAATAAATTCGGCATTTTAAATTTAAATATTAACAAAGGCGCTGATAGTAAGCTTAAGCTTTTTGACTTAAATGCATCAGTAGGTACGCACAGTAATATTATTAAAATATATTTAATATCACTTGAACTTACATTAAGAAATGCAGTTTAGATGCAAAAATTGTATATAAACAAAACGCGCCAGACATTAATGTGCAACAAAATTCAAAAGTATTATTTATTAATATTATGGTTCCGCCTCTTCAGACGAGCCGCTTATGACGACGACGATCTTTTAATCAACTGTCACTATATGAATATTAAAACGTAGGCGGCAACCTTAAATTTGCTTTTAGTAACCTGTATTTGATTATTTTATTATGGTTTTTAATTGAGGTATAAAATATCTCGGAAAATGTTAATTTATATTAATGTTTAGAGCAGATGAACATTTAGTGGAAAGTCATAATTTATAGTTTATTGTAGCCTTGTGGTCATTTTAAAACCATAGTTTATTATTATTAGTCTTTAGTAGTGTAACGTACTTTTCTGTAATCAGCCTTATGCCGTCACAGCAAAGTTCGGTGCACTCTTTATTTATTTTATTCGGATAACTTCAATCGTGAAGCCAGAATTCGACGTGACTCCCTTGCAATACCAGAAATAAAAACAAGATTTCAATAACTAATCGTATAATATATTTATCTATGTACACACAAAACGGGTACTTGATTGCTCGTATTTACACGCTGCTCTTCTTTTATCTATCCTAGTAGTCTTAGCTACAGTGTAACTTGACCGGCACTTGACTCGGTTCAGGTTAACCCCCTCTGGCCTTGTTGTGGCTAATTCAGCTGGGTTACGAATTACTCT
Organism: Malthinus seriepunctatus; assembly: GCA_963924605.1. Classification (NCBI taxonomy): domain Eukaryota; kingdom Metazoa; phylum Arthropoda; class Insecta; order Coleoptera; family Cantharidae; genus Malthinus; species Malthinus seriepunctatus. The sequence goes on along the minus strand of OZ004600.1, from coordinate 79,113,054 downwards.
GCTTGCCTTCTGCTTCACTACACCTGAGCTGTTCTCGGCGATGACAGCCGGGAAAACTTCTCCCAGTCTCTGAAACACAAGGATTACGTCGACTCCATCTTCGGCACTCGATCCACAAATCTGTCCCCGTTCGGGAATTAACTGAAAACTCGGGAATAATCGGAAAACTCCGCTGAAGCGTACGAGAGCAACAAACAAGCGTCACCAGATACACGAAACTTCAACGGTTCGGGAATTAACGGGAAATTACGGAAATGATCGGTTACCTTCGAAGAAGCGTACGAAGTTAACGAATAATCGTCACCAAGTACACGAAGCTTCCACGAATCAAAACTGCACGACAAAGCACGGAAATGATCGGTTACCTTCGAAGAGGCGTACGAAGTTAACGAACGGGCGTCACCAAGTACACAAAGCTTTAACAACTCGGAATTGAATGACAGAACACGAAAAATACTTAGCTGACTGTGCAGAAATGTACGAGGTTAACGACCAAGCGTCACCAGATACTGAACGGTGAATATCGAAGAAGTGTACGAGGTTAACGAACAAACGTCACCAAGTACACAAACGGCGAATCTCGAAGAAGCGTACGAGGTTAACGAACAAACGTCACCAAGTACACAAACGGCGAATCTCGAAGAAGCGTACGAGGTTAACGAACAAGCGTCACCAGGTACTGACCTTCCACGGAGCACACAATAATAAACACAAAATCACTTACCCTCAACGATGTCTAGTAGCCCGTATACCGCTTTTCTAATATTAACCCGTGGTTAATATTAGAACCCGAATTGAATTATTGAATTCAAACTCAATTCGAACTGCCTTCCGATTTTTCTCTCCCCTTAATATAATTATCTTTTATATTTTATGCAGGGGAGAGATAAATCTTTTATCTCCTTCCTTATCCTACGTTGACCAGGGAGTGATAAATTACCTGTCTTCTTGACATTGTCAATGTCAATGTCTTGCAGGTTACTTATGTTTCAAACATTGACATTGACAATTTGTTTGATCATGGTTACTAAAATTTTATTTGATATCGTTATAACTTAAAGATCCAACTTTTTCTCTAGAATTTTCTTCTGACCATCTCCACTGGTCACATTCTAATTGATCTGAAAAAGTAACCGTTACAAAACTTTCCCCTTAGGGTTAGAATGCAACCATGGAGATGCCACGATCTCCATTATGATCTCTTTCACTTGGTAAATGGTCTTTGCTACCTATTCCGTTTCATCTGACTGTGCCCACTTTCTTTTGCTATCCTAATACCCTCCGTAATATTCCTTCAATTATTTCATCTACCACCCACCAACTTTCTTTTGCTATCCTACCCACCTTAGCTGTTAACAGACCTATTTCCCAAGTCCGACGACCTACATTGTCTGTATCCTGCTCTACTGCCATTTGCTACTCATTCCGTTTTCTCTGACTGTGCCCACTTTCTTTTGCTATCTTAGTACTTTCCGTAATATCCCTTCAATTATTTCATCTATCACACGCCAACTTTCTTTTGCTATCCTACCCAGCTTAGCTTCTAGCAGACCCCTTTTGCAGGTTCTACGACAGTTTTACCTTTAATTCGAGGGTACCTAAGTTACGAGACTCATTTAGTCTCTTAACTTTGATTCAGTCTTTAATTTCTAACCATCTTATTTCATCTGTCTGGGCCAACTTTCTTTTGCTATCTTTCATCCCTTTTTATCCTTCTTTGTTTATTACATCTAACTTCTCCCTACTTTCTTTTGCTATCCTACAACCCTCTTTCAAACGTTTCTGTACTTACTTGATTCATGACTTCCTAAAAATTATCATACCTTTAGAATTTTGACCACAGATATTCCAGTAGAATTCTCTATTGGGATACCACGTAGGGCTTAATGTCCTTCACGTGTACCCGACAGGTTTTTCCTCTCTTTAATCGCAATTCCACGATTACAGGAGACGGTACCTTCACAATTTCATGCGGCCCGCTGTACTTCGCTGCCAATTTGGCGGAAAATCCCTCTTGTCTTTTAGACAATGGACGCTCTTTCCTATATACCCAGGCGCCTACCTGCGGTTTATACGGACGCCGTCGTAAATTATACTGGCGGGCTTGAATGTTTTGGGCGTTTGCTAAATTTACCCTAACATTCTCTAATACCGTCGACAGGTTATGCATCCTCTCTGCCACCTCATTATGCGTTTCCTCTCGCAGATTATTCTCATTCTCTACTTGTCTCCTTAAGATTGCAGGAGGAATCAACTCTCTCCCATGGGTTAGCAGACATGGAGTATAACCCGTCGACTCATGATGGCTAGTATTGATGGCAAAGCGTATTTCGCTTAAATGCTCATCCCATCTACGCTGATCACCATCACAAATCTGCGCCAACATGGAGCCTATCACACGATTTGCCCTTTCCACGCAGTTTTCCTGCGGGCTGTATGGTGCCGTTAGCCTATGTTGAATGTGATAATCCAGCAGCATTTGTTTTACCGCTGAATTAACAAACTGGGTACCATTGTCTGAAGTAAGGACACGTGGACATCCGTAACGGAATATAATGTCATCCTTCAGACTGGTAATGAATGCCCTGGTAGTCGCCTTGCGAAAGGGCCTTAACTCGACCCATTTGGTAAACCTATCCTGGAATACCAATAGGTACCTAAACCCTTGGGTAGAGCGTACCAGCGGACCGATAAAATCTACACTTACTGTATCCCATGGTCCTGTCGCTCGAGAGGACAACATCTGACCCAGAGGTTTTTGATTGGGATGTTTATACTTGAGACAGTTGTCACAACGTTTAACGTACCTCCTTACATCCCCGGATAACCTCGGCCAGAAATATTCTCTTCGTACCCGCTGCAAAGTTTTGTTAATGCCCGCATGCCCTGCATGCGGCACATCGTGGCATTCCCTCAACACCCTCATGCGTTCACCCGTAGGCACGCACCATTTCCATGAGTTGTGAAACTCATCATTTGAATTTCCCAAACATTGGCGGTACAGATCATTCTGCCGAATACGATAATCGGGAAACCCTTCTGGATTTTCCATTATCCTTGCCTTCATTTGACGTAACCATCGACAGTCCTGCCATGGTTGGTCTTCGACGGGATAATTCTCTTCTGCGGGAACAATTTCTGGATCTCCTTGAATGGTTACATTTACTTCAATCGGACCTCTATGACGAAGTTCGTCGCCATTACGCCTTTCCTCGAGGGGACCTATATGATGGATCTCCTCGTTTTCTTCTATTCTATCGAGGGGACCTAAATTATGGGGCCCTCCGACCTCTTTCTTTCGGGTTCCTTTCTGGTAATTTAACCTCTTTCCGGAGGACATCAGGGGCTGATGGTAGTTTAACCTCTTTCCGGAGGATATCACGGGGTTCTGGTAGTTTAACCTCTTTCCGGAGGATATCACGGGGTCCTGGTAGTTTAACCTCTTTTCGGAGGATATCACGGGGTTCTGGTAGTTTAACCTCTTTCCGGAGGATATCACGGGGTTCTGGTAGTTTAACCTCTTTCCGGAGGATATCACGGGTTTTCTGAAGGTGGCGTTTTCTTCCACTTTCATCTCTATTTCTTCATTTTCTTCCCTACGGGACAATGCATCCGCTACCGCATTAAATTTTCCTTCTCTGTAATGGATGGTAAATCTATACTCTTGTAGTTCCATCATCCATCTAGCTAACCTCCCTGTTGGTTGAGGTAAAGCCCTTAACCACTTTAAACTGCGGTGATCACTTATCACATCGAATTCATAGCCCTCCAAATACCCCTTGAGTTTCTTTATGGCCCATACTACAGCGAGGCATTCCCTTTCTGTGACCGAGTAATTTTTCTCCGCCGCATTCAACCCTCTGCTGATGTATGTTATAGCTCTTTCTTCTCCATTATGTGTTTGTGTCAATACGGCGCCTAGCCCACTTCCACTAGCGTCGGTCTTGAGCACAAATCGGGTATTAAAACACGGGCATGCAAGTACTGGAGCCTGAGTCAACTTGCACTTCAATTCACTCAAAGCCTTTTCTTGGCGTTCCGTCCATACAAACTTCACATCTTTCTTCAACAGATGATGAAGTGGTTCTGCTATCCCCGCAAAATCGGGAATAAATTTCCGGTAGTAACTCGCCATTCCTAAAAATGAACGTACTCCTTTGACCGTTGTTGGCGATCTCATGGTACTTATGGCGGCTACTTTATCCGGATCTGTGTGGATACCCTCTGTATTAATTACATGTCCCAGGTATTTCAACTCAGTCTGGCAAAAAACAGACTTGTCGGGGTTTAACCCAAGCCCAGCTTCATATAATCGGTCAAATACAACTTTGAGGTTATCCAAATGCTCCTCAAAACTGTTCCCAATTACTATGATATCGTCCAAGTAACAAAACGCCTTTTTATCCAACTCTGGACTAATAATCGAATCCAGGAGTCTTTGAAATGTGGCGGGTGCAGAGTGCAATCCGAACGGCATTCTTTTAAACTGAAATAAACCACGGCCTGGCACGCAAAACGCGGTCAGGGGTTTGCTCTCCTTATCCAGGGGTACTTGCCAATATCCCTGCCTCAAATCAATAGTACTCAAATACTTAGCGCCACGTAATTTATCCAAAATCCCTTGTATGTATGGTATTGGATATGCATCTGGTTCGCTCAGTGCATTCAGTTTCCTGAAGTCAATACAAAAACGATATTTACCATTTTTTTTATGAACTAGAACGATAGAAGAACTCCACGGACTAGAAGATGGCTCGATTACATCTTCCTGTAACATGCGATCCACTTCTGCATCCATTACCTCCTGCATCTTCGGATTCTTCGGGTAATACCGCTGCTTTATCGGCACCACTCCTGGTTTCAGTTTGATATGATGGTGAGTTTTATGGGTTACACCCTTCAATCGTGTAACCTTCTCCAACTCCACCTTCAATAACTGATTCAAGCGGTCCAGCTGAGTTTCCTCTAAGGGGCGTAATCCCCCGAGAAGAACTTCCTTTACCTCATTTACCAATTCAATTTCTTCTCCATCCAAACTCAATTGTGGCGGATCAAAGCTGATTGTGGCTTTCAATCTTGTTAACAAATCGATTCCAATGATAGCATCTACGAACAACGCCTCCAGAACATTCCACGTGTGAGACACTCGACGAGGTCCAATTCGCACGGGAAACTGATACGTCACGAAACTGTTAACAACTACGCCATTGGCTAACTGGCTTTTCCTGTTATTAGTGGCAATCACCACGTCTTCCTCTTTCTGAAGTGCATTGGCCACTTCTCCGCTTATATGGGACTCCACTGCTCCGGTATCCACCAGTGCTTTTATTCTCTGCGTACCACAATAAACATAAACTACAATCTTATTCACATTTCCATTCCAATTATTGGATAACCCACAAACTGCCTTCTTTACACATGGAAACTGATTAATATCACTAACAACTAAAACTATTGAAGAATTATTTACACACGGAACTTTCACAGGATTTATGTTGCACACCAGAGTTGGTGAGAGGCAATTATTCTCCACCTGAACTCTGCGAGTTTTTACGGGATCTGCTTGTACCTTTATTACTGGTTGTGGGCATCGTGACGAGTTAGGATCCCGTTGATGAATTTGTTTCACCCTAAGCAGCCAAGCATCCCACGCCTGCTGATCATGTCTAACCTTTGCCCGTAATGAAGAAGTCAGTCCTACTCCTTCGGGCCAGCTTCGTTTCCCGCCAACTGATTACATGGGCATGTTTTCAACAACGGATTGCGCCTATTACACCGCAAACACACACGATAATCCGTATTATTGCAATCACTGCGCCAGTGCCCCATGGTACCGCATTGAAAACAACGAGACGTCTCCTTATTAAATAATCTGTTCGCCCTTGGACCATTATTTCCATCATCTCTTGTTGTCACTTTCGGCGCCGTCCTTGATTGGAGATCTGGTATGATAGCTCGTGATCGTGGCGTACTATCAATTGCTGCCATCAAACTAGGTCGCTCGAACGGTTGTACATATGCTCTTGGAAACGGTTTGGATACCAAGGTTGAAGGAAAATTACTTCTGTTGTTGTTCCACCGTCGTGCCTCCACTTTCTGTTTCTCGAATAAAGCCTCTAAATCTCTTGCTTGTGTCAGCAGCTCACTAAGATTACGGAAACTATCTCTTTTAATGTGCAGCTTTATCTCATTCCTGAGATTCTCATAGACGATGTCTGTCTCTTCCATTTCTGACAGGTTGCTTCGCCTAATCATCGTTTGGATTTCCGTCAAGAACTGTTGTGTCGTCTCTTGCGGTTGTTGACACCTCTGATAAATTTCCCGACGGAGATTTACCTCCTGCGCCCTCGGAGCATAATTGACTCGGAACAGGTGGACAAACTCATCCCAGCAACTCCATATGTGTCGGTTATTTCTATGCCACATTAGTGCTTGGTCTTTAAATAGTTCTGGTAATGCACTCAACAGGTCTTGATCCCGAAGATTATAACAATCCTTCATTTCCAACAAACGTTCCAGAAACGTCCGACAATCTCCTTTACCATCGTACCGCAAATTCCATTTCCTCACCGTGTTACAGATTTGAGCTGCACGTGGTAGGTGTGTCGACGGATATTCCAAACAGTCCATCCTACTCGGCAACCGGGAATGATCCATCGCTCTTGGTACGTCTCTCTCTTCATCGATAGCTCGTGTGGGTGACTCGATACGCCTGTGTCGCCTAGGTGATCGTTCCAACTCTCCGCGGTTTCTCGACGGAGATTGCATTGTCTTCGATGAGGTCATACCTGGGATCGTCGGTGGTCGAGGTTGTGTACCTGCGATATGTCCTATATAACGCTCCTTTAATTCCTTGACCGTACCTGTCGTAGGTAGGTTCAACTCCTCCAGCTTCTCGATATAATCCACCTTGTGCCATTCCGACACATCAATAATGATACTCGGTGCACTTCCTGGATTACTTCCTATAGCCTGGGTTGGTACCTCTGTTTCCACCTGCGGAGGAACATCTTCTTCTGCAGTGGTCGGTGCGGTACTTATACCCGGAGGATTCATTTTGTTTTTATTTCTGTTTGCAAGTTTTTACAATAAAATCAATTACTCTGACTGACAAATGCAGTCCCTGCTCGGGCGCCAAAAATGTAACGTACTTTTCTGTAATCAGCCTTATGCCGTCACAGCAAAGTTCGGTGCACTCTTTATTTATTTTATTCGGATAACTTCAATCGTGAAGCCAGAATTCGACGTGACTCCCTTGCAATACCAGAAATAAAAACAAGATTTCAATAACTAATCGTATAATATATTTATCTATGTACACACAAAACGGGTACTTGATTGCTCGTATTTACACGCTGCTCTTCTTTTATCTATCCTAGTAGTCTTAGCTACAGTGTAACTTGACCGGCACTTGACTCGGTTCAGGTTAACCCCCTCTGGCCTTGTTGTGGCTAATTCAGCTGGGTTACGAATTACTCTGCTTGCCTTCTGCTTCACTACACCTGAGCTGTTCTCGGCGATGACAGCCGGGAAAACTTCTCCCAGTCTCTGAAACACAAGGATTACGTCGACTCCATCTTCGGCACTCGATCCACAAATCTGTCCCCGTTCGGGAATTAACTGAAAACTCGGGAATAATCGGAAAACTCCGCTGAAGCGTACGAGAGCAACAAACAAGCGTCACCAGATACACGAAACTTCAACGGTTCGGGAATTAACGGGAAATTACGGAAATGATCGGTTACCTTCGAAGAAGCGTACGAAGTTAACGAATAATCGTCACCAAGTACACGAAGCTTCCACGAATCAAAACTGCACGACAAAGCACGGAAATGATCGGTTACCTTCGAAGAGGCGTACGAAGTTAACGAACGGGCGTCACCAAGTACACAAAGCTTTAACAACTCGGAATTGAATGACAGAACACGAAAAATACTTAGCTGACTGTGCAGAAATGTACGAGGTTAACGACCAAGCGTCACCAGATACTGAACGGTGAATATCGAAGAAGTGTACGAGGTTAACGAACAAACGTCACCAAGTACACAAACGGCGAATCTCGAAGAAGCGTACGAGGTTAACGAACAAACGTCACCAAGTACACAAACGGCGAATCTCGAAGAAGCGTACGAGGTTAACGAACAAGCGTCACCAGGTACTGACCTTCCACGGAGCACACAATAATAAACACAAAATCACTTACCCTCAACGATGTCTAGTAGCCCGTATACCGCTTTTCTAATATTAACCCGTGGTTAATATTAGAACCCGAATTGAATTATTGAATTCAAACTCAATTCGAACTGCCTTCCGATTTTTCTCTCCCCTTAATATAATTATCTTTTATATTTTATGCAGGGGAGAGATAAATCTTTTATCTCCTTCCTTATCCTACGTTGACCAGGGAGTGATAAATTACCTGTCTTCTTGACATTGTCAATGTCAATGTCTTGCAGGTTACTTATGTTTCAAACATTGACATTGACAATTTGTTTGATCATGGTTACTAAAATTTTATTTGATATCGTTATAACTTAAAGATCCAACTTTTTCTCTAGAATTTTCTTCTGACCATCTCCACTGGTCACATTCTAATTGATCTGAAAAAGTAACCGTTACAGTAGGTACACATAATAGTTTTATACTGCAAACAAGTACTTTCTTACTTCTATTTTTGATTACAATTGTATATTTTATAAAATAAATCAACTGTGGAAAATGGACACTGGACACTATAGGACAGTGAGTGCTGCTACTTAAATCGACTAAATTGTATAGCTCTTACGTTAAGAATAAGTAGTAAAAGCTCAAATCCAAATCCTGTACTGACTAAAAATGCTAAAATTATTTATTAGCAGACGTGGGGGTCAATTCTCTACCAAAACCGCTAAATTTAGCGGCCGTTAAAAATTTATAAAACTCGCGGACCGTTAAATATTTAAATGCAATTCTTATTTTCTATCATCAACTTTTATCAGATCGCTATATTAGTTTAATTTAGGAAGATACACTGGATATACGCTGAAATATATCCAATTTTATCGGTCGTTAAAACCATAAAAATTAGCGGTTTGCGTAGAGAATGTCTATAGTTTGATGTGTACACAGTGGATCTAGAAGATTTAGTCAAATGAGCATATCGATGGACCAAGAGAATAATACAATTAGTACCGAAGGTACAGAACATATCAGGAATGGAATGAAACTTGGTACGTAGTTTACTGAAACTTTATAGAGTAATTTGGTACGAAGAAACCAAAAGAAAAGTTCAATGGGGTTCGCTGTACACCCCTTTTAATGCGAGTTATGCACGACAAATATACAGGGTGAGTCTAAAATGGCTACCATGACTTATACGGGTGATTCTACAAGCCAAAATAAGACGATTGAGCTAAACATGCCTGACCCGAAAGTCTACTCCTGCTGAGATACAGCGATACAGGCTGTTAACGTCTTCATTATTTTTTCGATATTTTGCTTTACTGTTTGAACGGCTTAAGCTACAACGATAAAATTTTGGTGACAAGGAGTAATTATAAGTATGGTTAATGAGAAATAAATTTAGAAAAATCGTTTGAGCATAAGGGTAGTTTTGGGGCGGTATTGATGGTTGCCACCCCTAGAACTTTCTAGCCTTTTACATTTTTTCAAAATCAATTTTTCCATATTTTAGAGAATTTAGTAGCAAACGTTTTTTATAACTTAATAGTTTGTATTAAAATTAATACTTTTGGAAATAACTACTTTACTATAGTAAAATTGGTTGTTGGAGCTGATTAGTGTTTTTTCTTTTTACCTTTGTGATTCATTAGCACCCCTAAGTATTTTACAGCTCTTAATTAATTTTTATTAATTACTTTAAGATTGAAATTTCAAATTGAAATTACAAATTTTATACCGACGTGCTCGTTATTTTAGTGCGATTCCATTGAGCAAAGTTTTACCATCGCTCGGCCTTTAATTAAAAGTTATAATTTAATTAGTAAAATTTATAACGTGCTAAGTGATAATTTTCCTCGAGTACAATTCAAGTTTGAGCGTTTCTACTGGTTGTCGAGTGGATCCGAGTTGGTCGTCGGATCTTCAATATAAATCCCTTCACCGTTTTGATAAGGGATTCCTTGCTTCACCTTTGAGGTGAGCGGGTGCGCGTGCAATTTCCTTGCGTCATTTTTATTTGCGTTCTGTGCTATTTAAGTATTTGAATTAATTAATTTATTAGCCTGTTGCCTTCAGCAAGCCCGTGATTTTCCCTCGTACACTAGGACTCAGTGGTCTCTCCCTTCATAGAGAGGTCTCGGGATCTGGTGTACGAAACCCTCCTCGTTTCCAGGTCTAGTGGTCTGTCCTTAAAGGGTTGATAGGTCTTGAGGACAGGTTTAGTGGTCTGGTGACAGGAATTATACATGTGCTCTTGTCCATTTATTACAAAGCTGCTGAACCGATCTGTCACCATGCTGAATCCGTCTGAGTATCCCTATAGGCGCAAAACCGTTATTTTCCTCCTTGGCGTTATAAAAATGGTCTAGACCTCCAAAAAGAGGTCCAGTAAAACGATACTGCACTTTTGGTTAATGGAATGAAACTCAGTAGATATGTTTACTATAGGATTACATAGAGAAATTCTGTTCGATGAAACCAAAAAAATAACGATGAACAACGCCCCACTAGAGTGATTTTAAACCTTTTGAAAGAGCCTTTTTAAAGCACTAGAGTAAAACATGGCTATTTTAAACACCTGGAGTTGCTCAGATGGATGACATGGTCACAGATTCATTCAGCACTCTCAGAATGTACGGTAACAAAATACTTCCCACAAAAAAATACGGCCAACATCAAATCTTGAAAAAAGAGGGATGTGCAGCGACAGTAGCCCTTTTAAACATTTTTTTGGTCTCATTGGACATAATTACTCCATATGGTCCCAGTAAACTATTTGCCAAGTTTCATTTCATTAACCAAAAGTGAAGTGTCATTTTGTTTAGCTTCCGTACTAAATTTAAACCATGTGAGCAGAAAACTTGTAAGGCCACCCTCCTCAGAGCAAGATTTAGGATCTAAAGATAGTAATCATCAGCCTATCAAGGTTGGCTACCAATATCAAACTGCCAATAAGAGATAAAAATGATATAAATAAATGGAAATTGTTATTATTTTGGATCTTTAAACCTTGTAAAAATCAATCATGACGTAGGTAGGGGTGACGGAAATGGTAGCTTTAGGCCATTTTCTGTTGCGTAGGTTCTTATTTTTATTTAAAAACTCGTCTAAATAAATTTTCTTTTCTTTCCTTCTCATAATACCTAATTTTTTGTAAAATAGCCAACAATCTTTCCAAAGTGCCAACACGGTTGTTTTCTCATTTCTTAAAATTGTCAAGTAAACTAATATCTGTTAAATTTACTTTGATGTTTTAATTAGTTTCAGTTGTTTGAGTTTGAAACGTAACAATATAATTTTCCGCTAGAAACTTCCATGTTACACAATGTAACTTGTCTTACATTTTAATAGCTTACTCGAGTTGGTGTCAAATTTTTAGTCACTACTTATTCAACTTTTTTCACATCTTCCTTTTTTAAATTAAATGCTTATTGTGTTGGCTTATTTTAAGAGATTAAGTACTATTTAATTATATTGGGGAAAACTCGAAAAGTCGAGTCTTTCTTTGCGTAACAATTACACCATTTATTCACATAATCGCTTTTGCTTTGATGTTTGAGCTAATAATATGTTTCAGCCTTGCATACAATGGGTACCTTAGAAGCCATAATAAGAGACGCGAGTTAAGTTAAATTGGCAAAGTTATATTTCAGGAAACCATCAATAACCTATTTTCTTTAGAGAAAAACAGTCGTGTTTACTTATAACACGATGTTTACAAAAGTTGAAGAGGGCGAGTTTTTGAGCAACAAAAACAAAAATAGTTGTATATAAGATGTGATATTCGAGATGGAAAAATTATAACATTTTTGAAACATTTTTTGTATACGAGCGACTACCACATTCGATCGGGGTTCGAGCAGACTAGCAGGCAGACAAACAGATGACCAAACACAGAAGCATTGGGCACGTACCCACACATTAAAGCAATCAGACAGACAGAACTTTTTTCTGCTTGAAAATTATGTTGATGGTCCCCTCCTCCCCCCACTTGAAAATAATCAAACAATTTTTCAACTTTTCGACATCGTTACAGAGCTACTGCAACACAGATCCCTGATGGTGAACGGTAGGGATAAATTCGCGCAGATTTCGCCATGCCCCTTTAATAATTTGAATACGTTTACTACTGAGTCAGTTGGGATAAATATCAATTTAGGTATCTACGCATGTCCACAGCTCCTCAGCATAAAAAATTTAGATCCCTGATGGCGAGCGCTAGGGATAAATTCGCGCAGATTTTGCAACGCCCTTTTAATAATTTAAATATGTTTTTCTATTTTGCGTTTGCAATATACTCATTACAGTATCGAAAACCGTCAAAAACGATGTTGTACCTAATGTTCTACTTTTAAGTACTGTTTCCAGTTTTTTTTAGTTTGAGATTGGTTGACATTGGTAATTAAAATAATTATTTTGACATATGATACAAATCAATTATGAAAAAATTATTCTTAATTTTAAAAAATAATTACAAAAAATGCTTATTAAGTAATAATACCAGAGGAATAATAATGTAATTTTTACGTAAATTGATTAGTATAAAAGTTAAAAATATTCTAATCAAACAAACTTTACCGCCATCTCTTGGTAAATTTTAAAAGTTTAAATAAACGTCAACTGTCAGTAGAATCAACTTAAAAATTTAAGCAATAACATTCTCTAACACGATTTTTTTAGAAATAATTTTTAAAATAAATCATTGCAAAATAGAAAAAATAGTATAAAACACTTGTGTCACAAGAGCTTTTGACGCACTCAGGCATTTGCAGACCTCCTTTCAGTCGGTCTGGCAAAATTTGCCTTCGTGCGTCAAAATGCTATCTTGTGACACATGTATTTTAATATACTATTACTACTACGTTGGTGGGGATAAATACCAATGTTGGTATCTGCGCATTCCCACCGTATGTATTAGGGTGGTTCTTATATTCGAGTGCGGCGTTGAATGTAGATGGCGCTGTTTTAGCTTAATATGTCGGTTCGAGACGGGATTATTTGACAATTGACAGTTGTTATTGGTTATTGTTGAGAGTAAACGCCTACACTCATTCAAATATACGTCAACAACCGAGCCCGTCTTGTTTAATTTCAGAGTTAACCGCAAGGTGCATAGCGATCGCTGTTTCATCCGAATAGCTCTTTTCTTTTGAAAATATTCGCATTAAAGAGTTGCAAAATGACCCAAAAATTTATTGTTTATTTTTTTTCTGAAAAGTAGTCTAAACGCCAATTGATTCAATATAAAACCATAATTTTCTCTCAAAGAGCTAAATAAGAGTATAAGAGTATAAGAAAAGTTTGGCTCTCCTAGCAAAAAATATAAAATTTTAATATTTTGAAATTAATAGAACTACTATAATATATTTTAATTTTTATTGACAACCATCCAAGGTAATTAAAAATCATTGTAAAGTTTTTATAATTACCACTTTTCATATTTCGATTATTTATTTAACTAGGTATATGTATATAAATTTAAAAAAGCTTTATTTATCGCACACCCAAGCATTTTTGTCAAGAGACGCCACTGATATTTGTGCGACTGCATTAATGAAGCGGCACAACTAGTATGTATGTAATATTAAGGATTGTAATGCAAATTGTGAGTTCCGCTATTTAATTGTAATAGACAGAACCCGCATTCCTTAGATCGTTTTTCTTTGGAGAATCGTACAATATGTATAATACATAGGTGACATGACAACATAATAATCCATTTCAAGAAAATCTCTCTTGCCATGAAAAACAATTTAAAATTGTTCACGTCAAAAATAATAAAATAGGTCAAAATGAACAATTTCCTTAAAAGAAAAGCGTATTGCGGTAGCCATCGTTTGCGTCAAGCACGTCATCTATTTCCTGAAAATCCTCTAATCATAATTATAAAGTTTTTCTCCGAATGAAATTGTTAAGCCAACGTAAGGATTTTTATTGTACCAAAAATACTATTAAGAAAGAGTCCGTTCTGTCCGTTTTCTTTTTAAATTTTAAATTAAAAAATTCTTGAAATTGGTAGCACTTGGATGAGTGACTATTATAGTATATTGTTTTATAATGAGTAAAAGTACTTTTTTATTATACTTGCATTATAATCTGCCAATTTCACACTAAAAAGCGTTCATAAAATCGCCTTTATAGCACAAGTGCTCTATAAAGTCGTCTCTAGGTAACAACAATAATATTAACTGTTGTGTGACTGTTGTTCTCCAATGTAAACACAAAGCATCTCTGTGGCAACAAATATATATCCAAAATCGGCACGCTTAATTTTCAAATTTTAAATACCGATTTTTTCTCTTTTATAGAGATTTTAGATGCAATTATAATAAAAAATAGCGTATAATACTCGTGTATAAGTAGACTTTATCGCATACGCGCCGTTACAAGCACTCGCAAGCTCGCGCTTGTAATTTTCGTCGCTAATGCGATAAAGTCTTTCTTATACACATGTATTATAATATACTATTAGTCTGCATGAAACATTTTATTTTGTTTTTCGGACTGGGCCATTAGGGTCGGCTTGGGGCCAGCCTAAATAGTTTTTTGTTATCCCCACTCTCTAAGGGCCGTTTTACATGGTCTAAATATCGTACTAAATTGTTAGTACTAAATGAACTGATGCGTAGAAATTTCAAGGCACTACCGTGCACGACGTTGGAGCTTAGATTCCCGTGCTTTTGCTTCTTGAGTTGATTCAGTACTAAGAAGTTAGTACGACATTTAGTCCATGTAAAACCGTCCTAACAAAATTCTTTTGGGCCGGGAAATAAATAGGCAATTTTCAAATAGCAATAATCAAAAATTGCTAAACCTTGAATTAAGTCATAAGCTCATAAGTAAAGATATCGCTCTAAATTCTTTAATTCAAGTTATGTCTTACACTTTCCACATTAGAAATTAAAACCAGCAAAACCTATAAGTAGATAATAAATTACCTACGACCATCCCAATTTAAATCTTTGATATAATAAGGCTATATGGTGTAAAATATGAGATCTTGAGAAAAATGTACAAAATAAAACAAAAACTTAAGCATTTTTGTACTTTATAAAGAAAATATAAAGAATGTGACCTGATATTTACGAGCTGCACCAGAATGTGTTTCATCTGATGAAAGGCCATTTGCAGTTATGTTGTAATTCAAAAATATTTTTTTTTAATAAAAAGAAAAGTATGTTGAATTATTAAGATTCTGCAAAAACAAGAGTATAAATTTATGTTGAAAAAACCAAGTAGCAAAACTTTTTATAACTTGACATAATAATTACCTATTAGTTCATGAACTTTTTTTATAAAAGTTTTGAATTACACGAGTTCTTTCTTCTAAAGTAAAGTTAAAGTAAAAGCTCACTGTATGTTTATTGTTTATACCTACTATAAAACATAGGAAGTACATTGGAAATTTATACCTTCCAATGATACAAAAAAAACGTAAGGTAAAGAAGTGTTAGTGCCATTTGACATGGACTAAATTTCATAGGTACTACATTTTTAGTGACGAATCGGCGCAAAAACAATAGCACAGGAATATAAATTTTACAGTCGTGCTCAAAAGATTTGTGCGCACGACTTTAAAGCTTGATTTCTGTTCGTTTGCGCTGATTCAATACTAACAATTTAGTCCAGGTCAAACGGCTCTTAGTTCTAAAGTGAGATGTTAGGTCGTATAGCCGATAGCCATAGTCGTAAGATGTAAATTATTTCAATTGATGACTGTGACTAATTGAATATAATTAACAATACCTAAGGACACCAACTACACCAGTTAAAAACAAATGAAAAGTGTGCAGTGGCCATCAAAGCATGCCAGGCTTCACGTTGAAACGCATGGTCAAATTTGCATGGGAAGAAGAACCGGTCGGTAAAAGACATCTTGGCCCTCTACGCTACCGATAAAAGAATAATATTGTTAAAGACCTAAGACAAACGACAGTAATCAAGTTGGGTAAGACCCATCCAAGGTTGTGATGTTGTGAGCAAAGCAGTAACTAAATGAACAGCAAATCTAAGAATTTATTCATTCCAGAAGCTTAGATCGTGCTAGTAGATAAATAGTTATTTACGAACCGAGTGCTGGAAGCAAATTTTCCCGCGTGAGCGCAGTTTTAATGTACGAGCGAATGCCTTCATTATTGTTCACTCATGAGGATTGTTCACACAGTTTGTTTCCCGATGCAGTAGACCGAGAAGCAGTGTTTCCCGGTCGACCACAGAGTGCGTCAAACGTCATTTTCAAAGCAGTGAGTACAAAAATAAAATTATACTAGAAATTAGCAATTTTACAGGAGTTCTATTGTATTGTATTGTACTCAGGGGTCGATTGGCTTCTAAGCCTTACAGAACCGCGACCAGTGTTGATCTTTTGTTCATAACCCTACTGTCCCTACTCGTATTTATGTTCTCAGGAATTCAGTTTTGTAAGTTTGGTGAATGTTCTTGAGAAGCTTGCTTTCACTTCTTCAGGCGTCAGTTGAGCTCGCTCTAAGTGTTTCAGCCTAAGCCAAGCCAATGCATCGCAATTGCAGAGAACGTGTTCGGCGGATTCGATCTCCGATTCACAGCGTCTACATATGTCCCTATCCTTCAGTCCAAGTTTCTTGAAGTGATACCTCACTGGGTAGTGTCAAGTAAACAGACCCTTGATGAATCTGATTTCGTTCTTTGATAATAGAAGAAGCTTTTTAGCATTCGTGGTCGAGTACTCAATAAATTTCTTCGACTGTCTTTGTCTTGGTCAGTTGTTCCAGTGAGAATTTTTGTTCGTAGTTTCCCATTTTTCCACAGAATGATTCGGGTTCAATCAAGAGAGCTTTTGAGCTGGTTCTAGCTAATTCATCAGCTATTCCTTTTTTTTCAATTTCCTCGTAACCCGGCACTCAATGAAGGGCAACTTTGTTGTCTTTTGCCAGAGTTTTAAGGTATTGTCTGCATTCCCAAGTGGATAAGGACTCAAAGCTCTTGGCTTTGAATGCTTTTATCGCAGCTTGGTTGTCATATATTATATAGACTTTTTTGCCCTTTAAATTCCTTCGTAGGCATTCTCAGACACATAGATCTATGGTAAGAGTTTCAACTTGCATAGGGTAGGTTCCTAAGGCTATTTATGCCCTATATTTTGGGCCATATATGCTTATACCTGTTCCCTGTTTAGTTTTAGATTCATCTAAATACCAGATGGAGGAGTTTGGTTCCAGTTGTATTCATTGACTTCTAGACGTGTTGCCGTCCTGAATGACCCCCTTGAACTGTGTCTGGAAATCAAACACTCTAAGAATTTTTCAAACAATTCTGGCCGTAGAAAGTCCAGGGTTTTTAGCTGACCTGTTCTGTCACCCAGATTGAATTTTTTGCGCTGTGCAATTTTTACGAAGGTTTGAAGACCCACCCTCTTCACCCGTAGGTAAAAGGGTGGTAGGTCTAAAAATGCCTCTATAGATGTAATCAGGGTTGTGCTCGTAGCGTCGTAGCCTTTTTTCTATGTTTGGGTATAAATCCAAACACACTAGGCCTTGCAGTTTCTGCAACTTGCAGAAATGGTTGCAGCTTTTTTGTGTTGTGATTTCGTTCGTTTTTGTCCACCACACGAACGAGACGTAAGTGATAATGGGTTATTATTGATGTAAATGACCAATAGATCATCTTTGGCTTTAGCCCCCATGCCCTCCATGTTTTTACGAAGAGTTTGCGGCACGCCCTAAAGGCCCACGTTGCTTTGAAAAGAGTTTTTTCTATGAGGTTTCCAGTTAAGTTTAGCATCTAGAGTTACCTCTAGATACTTTACCTTTTTAAAAAAACTGTATCGATAGTCCCTGTAGCTGTGGAGTTTTTAAAATTAGCTTCCTGCGCTTAGTGAATGGAACTATTGGGGTTTTTGTAGGGTTTATCGTAGAGAGAAGCGTTTCAACTTCATATTGCATCTTTTTTTTTTAATTCTTATTATTACTACTATTGCAATCCCATTGCATTTTATGAGATCGAGAAATTGTGGTTAAATAAAATGATTATTAAGGGGAATGGGTAGGGCCCTCACTGTGGATTTTGCAGGAGGACCTTCAAACTCTTAGTTACGCCACTGCCTGTATAACGAGTAACTGGAATGGGATATGCAGGTTAAAAACTGATAATTGGTTATCAATTAATTCTTTTCATATTTCTAGTAACTATTTCAGAATGTGGAATTATAAACATAAAAACTAATAGTAATAATCTTCACGTAGAGAGAGAAAGTTATAATGCTTTGAAGTGGTGGCAATTTATGAATGGCAAGTTATGAAGTGGTCGTAGTTTTGTGAATAAAAATGATTGGAACAATTTGAGGTCGAATTCGAGTCAAATTATAAACGAGTTACTTAAGAGACTGCGTGAGCAAAATTTATTCAACATTTTCGTGTTGTAGGCTTTCTTTTAGAGACCTCTATCTACATACATATAGAGAGGTAGTAGCGAGATAGCGTGTGACTTAACCCTGCAATCATGAACAATTACGTCTACGCGTGGTTCACTAAACGTTTAATTGTAGGTGATGTTTAAATCTTTTTCAAGTTTTCAAGTTGAGCAGGTGTATTCATATTTAATATAAGTGCACGGTTGGCCGTCTTTTAAACAATTATAGTGGAAGATGGGAAATTATTACAATTTTTTTTTAACTTTTCTTTGGATGTATTTATATGGCAAAGGCGACTTTGAGGGATATTTTGTCAAAAACAGTCGTTTGCATGCAATGAGATATGAGGATCAAAAAACCTGCTTTCAGTCATTTATTCATATAGTGAAATTTTTTCCATTAGAAATCAGCAGGCACATAAAACTATCAGTATTTAACATAATATTTAAATATTTACAATAATTTGATCGGTTCCATTAAAAATGTATTTGCAAAGAAGTACGATACGACCTCACTTAAAAATTCATCACTGTATAGCAAATGATCTGTTGAACAAAACCTCGGCAAGTTAAAGATCATAATATTTAATATGAAGCAAAATAAAAATTTGTAAGTATATATTAAGGAGCTGTTCGTCATGACCTGGGGCAGGGCTGGGCTCCAGCGGTAGTTACCTCGCCCACACATCCACCCTCGCCTTAGGGCACCATTAAAACACGGTCTTATACTTGCCAGTTTCAAGATTACAGTACTCGCATGTAAGAAATTTAAAAAAAAATAAGTATAACAAAACACACTTAATCATCGTTCGTATATACGAAAAAATAATAGTAAGCCTTTCGAACATTATAATGTGTTATTTACTTAATAATATTAACATTTATCGCAGCACTAAAGAAGAATTTATATACACGTAAACATAGCATATTACAGTAGTAAAAAAATCACATCTCTTTAAAATATCTAATACGTATAAATCTCTCTTTTAATTCGTTAGCGGCGTTTTGAAAGACTGTAAGGGAATGTGGGTGCTGTCTTTAACTGCGCTATTAATTATTATCCTTATCAGGACGAAAGTTGACAGTTTTGACAATTTTAGAATTATATATGAAGGCCGAAGGCCAGTTTTAAAACAACTCGTGAGAAATGATAAAAGTTGATTAAATTTTATTAATCACCAAGACCAAGGATTTTAGTTTGGTATTCTTCATACTTCATATAATGAAAAAGTATGATTTTTTCCTAGCAAGACCAATTTTGGTATCTTCAAAATTGTAATGATCATTTCTTTTTTATTACAACTACATTATGAATACGCGCATACGTGCGCTTTCTGCCTCTTTCTCTCTCTGTTTCTGCCTCTCACTCTATCTCTGTCTCTAACTATACCTCTGTGTATCTATGTCTCTATCTCACTCTTCCTTTGTATCTTTTTCTCTCTCTCTCTGTCAATCTTATATGTCATCTCATCTGTAAGTTTTTTCTGTCATCTCATCTCATCTTATCTGTCAATCATATCTGTCATTTCATCTCATTTGTCAAATCATATGTTAAATCTCTTTTATCGTCTCTTCTCATCTGTCAATCTCATCTAATCTCTTTTCTCAATTTCATATATCTATTTTATTTGTACGTCTCATATGACAATCTCATCCGCCATATTATCTATCAATCTTAAACAGTGTGTCCCCAGATGGACCTAACTATACTTGTGAACTTCTTTATTTTTCATTTTTAGAGAAAAAGTCATTCTTTGACTTCGACATTTTGATTATGGCAAAAGACTTTTCAGAAGAAGTAAAACTCTTTATAAAGAGTGACTTTTTCTCTAAAAATGAAAAATAAAGAAGTTCACAAGTATAGTTAGGTCCATCTGGGGACACACTGTATATCATCTCATCTGTTGCATCTATTATATCATATCATCTGTCAATCACATCTCTCACTTCAGCTGATTTGTCATCTCATATGTCAATCGCTTCTGTTATCTAATCTCAACTGTCTTTCCTATACATATGTGTTCTCGTCTCATTTCTTAATCTCATCTGTCATTTTATTTCATTTTTCAGTCTCATATGTCAATCTTATCCGCCATATCGTCTGTCAGTCTCATCTATCATATCATCTGTCAACCATCTATCAGTCTAATAAGTCATCTCATAAGTAAGTTTCATCTGGCATCTCATCTCATCTATCAATCATATCTGCCATTTCATCTAATTTGTCATCTCATTATATCAATCACTCTATCATCTTTACTGATCTGTCAATCTCTTATGTTTTCTCATCTGTCATCTCATTTAATTTGTCAGTCTCATATTTCAATCTCATCTACCATATCATATGTCAATCTTATCTGGCATATCATCTGTCAATTATCTATCATCTTTATATGTCATCTCATCTAATCTATCAATCACATCTGCCATTTTATCTAATTTATCATCTCATAAGTCAATTTCTTCTATAATCTCATCTTATCTATCAATCTCATATATCATCTCATCTCATTTCTCAATCTCTACTGTTATCTCATTTCATCTGTCAGAGTCATAGGTCAATCTCTTCTGTCATATCATCTGTCATATCATCTGTCAATCTCATATGTCATATCACTTGTCAAATAATTTTTTTCTGCCTAAACCATGATAGATATCGAAATTAACAAGAGACAAGAAAATTTCTAAAATAAAATTGTCTTTTACTAAAAAAAGGTTAAAATCCATTATCTGAACTGGGATAATTTGAAATTATGGGCGTCTTAGCAGTAGCAAGGCCAACTTTTCACCTCGTATATAATACTGTGGATTAAGAGAAAAATTATGTCAAAAAACGTCTATTTACATCTTCAATTTCATTACAATCGCTAAACCATTCTTTAGCTATTGAAAAAAATTAGAAAAATCTTTAAATAAGTATTAAATAAGTGGTCGATAGCGAGTTAAGAAAGCACTTTATGATAGAGGTAAGTTTGACTCAATCAGTCTATTTATGGCCAGTCTCTGGTACATTTTTGCTTAGTTATGGATCCATAACATTCCAAAACTTAACCATTTCTATTGTTTGAAACCGGTTTTTGAACACTTAGGGAATAGATATCTATTCGTCAGTAGATAACTATCTTTTGAGAGACTCGCAGTTAGTCTCAGGAATATGTGGCAGCTGTTTGTACAGACCTTTTGGCTACACCCTGTATGTACAGCCTAATATGAAGACAAAAGTGTCTAGAATCGAGATCCAGATCAAAGGTAATGCGACAGTAAAGTCTGACATACATCTTTTATTAATATGTAATTTAATACAGAAATTCACTGCAGAGCAAATTAGTATTTAAAATGAGTTACCTATTCTAGATAAAAGCGGTATAATAACACAATTATTGTGATTTGATGAATTAATGTAATGATCTGAACTCCTGCAACCACTTCCAACCCATACTTTCACAGTTAACGATTTTGTCTGTTGATGAAAAGCATTTATGAAGAAGCTCGAGTGCTCGGGGGTACCTACTCTTTGTTTATCCATCATTTTCTGAATCATCAAAGTAAGATATATCTATAATTGATATCTTGCGAAACTTGCTCAAATACATTATATTTATAGTTGCTCCTTTTGTACATTAGATCGAAAATTTATATAATGTAGGTACTTTTAATCCTCTTCCTTGTGAGGGAGTAATCGAATTGTAAAATTTCTCACGTTGTTACAAGATACCATTGGTAGTGAAAATACTCGTGCGTTCGGTAATTGTCCTTTAGATGGAAGAACGATACAACTGCATTGATTGACATTACAATGCGCATGAGCTTAGTTTAAAAACGTTTTAAATAAATGCCGTATTTGTTGTCGGATAACTTAAACAACCATTGTTTGAGTTTATTATAAATTGTAGTGTTTTATGAGGGCAAAATCTTCTTTAATGTACCAACATAGCATTTCTTGCACAAAATTTACTTTCAAAATTGCGCCGCTTTCCGAATAACTGCTTTCTTTGAGGAAGCTCCAAAATTTGAGCGAGAAAAATTTTTTAATTCCAATTGTTTTGTCTAAAAACAGTTAAAGGAGTTAACGCGATGTTAAATAAAAGAAGCTGATTTTTGACGTAATTATTTTAGTAAGTTGAGGGCGATGAGGTCAACGTGGGAGCATCCGTAGCTGGAAGGCATATAAAGAAACAGGTTCTTCGGAAGCCAATAATCCCAGAGTGTATTTATAATATTAGCTCTTTAGTTAATTTTAATTTTGTTTGTACAAGCCGAAACAATATAAGAATTCTTATCTCGCATACTAAAAATTCTTTATAGCAGCAGGTGCTTGTGGGTGCACCTCAAAAACTTTTTTGATTTGATTACATTTATTTTATTCGGTTAGAAGATTGCGTGTCGAATAACTTTTTACAGAAGTAATAATTAACATATCGTGTAATAGCTTCCGAAATGAATTATTGTAATTAACATTCTGGATATTGTTATACCTACAAATTCCTTCGTCCTCGAGAGGTGGTGTTTGTTTTGAAATACTTACGTTTTCCAAAAAATTACCGTACTGGGTCATTGCGTTACCTTTCAATTTTTGAACTTCCACTCGTCGATTTCAATTAAAATCGCACATAAGTTACGTAAAAAGGTTTTTCTACAATCCACGAGATAAAGATTGCTCCACTTCTTCTTCAAAAAATGTAATTCATTAACGAAACTTAAATTTCTCAACGTTTAATTCATCACGCGCTCGTTTTCTTTTTAAGTAACAGTACATACAAAAAATTTTAATCGATATTTAAGGCACATCTTTATGTGATAAAACTACAAAAGAAGAAAACCTGTTAACAAAGCAACAATCCATCACAGCGTGTGCTTACTAGCGCTGGCAGAATAACATAGAGGCCATAATTTTGAATTTCAAACCGCGACCGACGCCTACAAAAATGATAACTTGTAGCAATTGAAATTACAAGAATGTGAATGACAATAAAATATACCGCGGAAGAATTAACAAATAGAAATCACCTGCTATCAAATGAAATTTAATACCGTCCATATTTAATGATACGTATCACTAACAGTGTACATGTACGACAGGGTGGTTCAAATTGGAATAGTGGATACTTTGATAAAAAAAAATTTATATTGGCGAGTTTGTTTACGGCATTCTTGGCCGTCTCTTGCATCCTCTTCTCCATTCCTCTTTGTCCATCCATCCATTGTTGGTCTTCTAACTCTCTTCTTTCTATGTCCTTATAGGTAGGGGAGAGTGGGGTATAATGATCCCTTCAGGTAAAATGATCCGCCCAATTATTAAAGAAATCAAAGGTGTCATCTAGGTTGCCGTGGCAGAATGTCATAGTTCAAGTTGTTTACACTTACTGCGTGCAGTTAATGTATACTGCGTTCGTTATATGCATCCAGAGATAGATGAAAACTGGAGGTAAGTTAGTAGATTACAAGTCACATGATCAACAAAGATAGTAGAGTGATACGTAATTAACGAACGGTTCTAGATCATTTGGATGTGGATTCTATATTCATGTTTACTTTTACACGTTACACAAATACATTATTTCACTATTTTCCATAATACTGATAATACCGAGAGGTCAACCACTGTTCTGAATTTGTACACTGACTGCAGTTGACTGCCTATGACTGCATATGCTATGGCTGCCATTGACTGCAGATGACTACCAGTGACTGCTCAATTTTTGTACATTGACTGCAGAGAGTGGATAACCCCTCGGATAATACCAAATAATGAGAGCACCGAACGAGTCACAACGACATTAAACATGCATTAACTGGCATTAACCTTATAAAATTGAGGTTATGGTATGTTTCAAATCTGAAAGATCTTTCAAAAATATCGGAGCGAAAAGATCTACATCTAACTCCTCCACGTGCTCCACTTATGTATTTACCGAACTATCGTAGTTTTATTTGGACACGCCCATTTGCAAAATACCGAACGATTTAGTGCCGGTTTTTCAATCATCGTTTAAACTAAGTTCCAGCTGAACGAAGTTCAAGCTCATGCGCCGTAACTCGTTTACATTACAGTAAATTTACAGCGCATGAGATTGATCTTCGTTCAGCTGGAACTTAGTTTAAACGATGATTGAAAAACTCGCCCTTAGAGGTAAAAGAGGATAAAAATGCATATAACGAACGCAGCAGTAGTAAGTTCCTAGAC
This sequence comes from Malthinus seriepunctatus, assembly GCA_963924605.1. NCBI lineage: Eukaryota > Metazoa > Arthropoda > Insecta > Coleoptera > Cantharidae > Malthinus > Malthinus seriepunctatus. The sequence continues at coordinate 79,088,324 of OZ004600.1, read as the reverse complement.
GTTCGTATTACAGTTATTTTCGTTTGTTTGTTTTTTCACTCATTGATATAAGGTAAGAGCTTTTTAAATTCTGCATTAAACCTATGTGTTGTTATTTATTGAATCGGATGTGAATACAACGTGTTATGGTATATTTGGACTTTAGAAACCTTAGATAGTTAAACGCGTATTATCTCATTGAAAATTTGTAGGTTAGATTAAATCCATTAAGTGCATTTGGGGCAAAACGATCCTCTGTTGGTAGTCCATAATGATCCCAGGATCATTTTACCCCACTCCTAGGGAATTGTTTTACCTAAAATGTTATGGTTATAATTATGAAAGTCAATCACAAATAGGTAGGTAGATACCGTAAACTGGGGCTACTTCGACACGTTTTTCGTATAAATCTCTTTCTAACTCATTATACAACCTATTAACTCAAATAATACATATTATGTCATTATACCAAATGGACCCTTATAATTCGATTTTGCGATTTTGAAAGTATCAGATATACAAAAATGCCTTTTTTTTAGTTTTGATTTGGTGTCGAAGTAGCCCCACGCATTGGGGCTACTTCGACACCCTTTAAATAACTCTTTTATAATCAAAGATATGCAACATAAACGAAGCGGTTTTACCTGATTTTCAGAAAATTAACACAAACTGAAGGAAAATTAATAAGAATTAGCAGTTAGGTCAGTTATTTGTAGACATAACATGTAGAGATATGTTTACCATGCACAAATTTTCGGTAATAATCGAATTATTGAAGGTGTCGAACACTTACTTTAGTTCCTCTATGAGGCATTCTTTTTTAGAGGGATCATTATACCCCACTCTCCCCTACTTGTTTTTTCCATTATTCTGGTGGACGCCCTCTTTTTCGTCTTTCTGTCGATTGCCAGTTCATTATTTTTGTGGCCATTTTGTGGTGTTCATCCGATGTACGTGTCGAACCATTTTAGTCATTTTTCTTCCACTATCTCCACCACCGTTTTCTCAATTTTCATTCTTCTTTTTATTTCTTCGTTTCTTATTCTTTCAAGTCTTGACACCCGACAGCTCCTTCTGAAGAAATTCCACCACTGCCAGTCTCTCTTTGTCTTTTTTCGTCATTTCCCATGTTTCCGCCTCATATAGCATTATACTTTTTATAATTATTGTGTCATACATTCTAATTTTTGTTTTATTTTCTGATATGTGAGGACCATAGCACTGCATTTAAATTATTTTTGGCACATTTTCCTTATGCCACCCATCTTCTGATTTGTAATTTCTTTGTAATCTTTTGTAATTTGTACGCCCAAGTATTTATACTGATCTCACATGTTTGTATTGTTTTATTATTTATTTTAATGTCGTTGTTGTGCTTCTCTACTACTAGGTATTTTGTCTTTTCCCAGTTTACTGTAAGTCCGTCCAGCTTTCTCATATTTCTCGGCGAGTTTTTGCATCATATACTCTACAGTGTGTCCAATATAACGTGCACAGCATGGGGATCTCGGACACCGTAAGAGATACGAAGTCGGTTAAATGGAGAAAATTGTGCATGATTTTATGGCCACTTCGATGCTGCTTTTGTTTTTTAAGAAAAATCTATTAGCACTCTAGATATTTAGGAAAAACTGAAAAATTGTATTTTCTTTAAATGCTTATAACTTTCTTATTAATGGAGATAATTGCAATTTTCAAAAAAAGAGATAATAGGCACTACTAAAACGCAAATAATTAATTCATAAAATAATTTTTTTAGTGCGCCGTTTTGGAGATATGAGGCAAACTTATGTTTTTTTAAATACAAACCTAACCTCATATTTATGTTTTTAAAAATCTAATTTTTTTCTCTTTTCAAAAATATAAGGGTTGATTTTTTTAATTCCTTTACGGTAACACTAAAATAGAATATTTTGTTATTTATGTTCAAATAAATTTTAAAAATGAAGTTTACTATGAAACAATTTCATAAAAAAGAAACAACTGAATTAAATAAATAAATACCAAAAAACGATCAAAAATTCGAAAAAAAGTACCTTCTAAAAAAAATTTAAAAATAAACCTATCAACCCTTATATTTTTAAAAAGAGAAAAAAATTAGCTTTTTAAAAACATAAAATTGAGGTTTGTATTTAAAAAAACATAAGTTTGCATCATATCTCCAAAACGGCGCACTAAAAAAATTATTTTATGAATTAATTATTTGCATTTTAGTAGTGCCTATTATCTCTTGTTTGAAAATTGAAATTATCTCCATTAATAAAAAAGTTATAAGCATTTAAAGAAAATGAAATTTTTCAGTTTTTCCTCAATATCTCGAGTGCGAGAGTAAATTTTTTCAAAAAACAAAAGCAGCATCGAAGTGGCCATAAAATCGTGCACAATTTTCTCCATATAACCGACTTCGTATGTCTTACGGTGTCCGAGATCCCCACGCTGTGCATGTTATACTGGACACACTGTATATCGAAATCGTCGGCTGCTAAGATTATTTGGTCGTCGGCGAATAGAAGACTATATGTAGGTAGATGTTAATTCCCATGCCTCTACCTTTCTTTTGCAATTCTTTTAATAGTTTGTTGATAAATTTTTTAAAACTATTAAAACATTAACACTTTTTATATAATTAATAAAATTGGAGGAATTGTAGCTAAATTATTAAATATAATATTTTATTGACGTTTCGCCAAAAATTTAATTAATTTTATTAATTATATAAAAAAAAGCTAAAACTAAAATTTATAAAAATTAACACTTTTTAGTGTAAATCAATAGTTCACAAAATCCACTTCTTATAACAAGATTTGGCTTTAATATTTGGACGGATTCAAACACTCGTGACTTTGATCGGAAATAGAATTACTGGTTCAATTTATGTATGGATTTCAATGGGCAACTTCATTAAGGGACTAAATTGAAGAATATTTGGAAATTATTATACGTCTTGAACTGTGATAAATGAACGCTGTTGGAGATCAAACTTTCATTATCAGGAAGTCCAAGTATATCTTTTAGTATACAGTATATTTAGTATATAGTTTTTTGGAAGTAAAGCCGTAGCCAGGCCTTATATATAACATCGTTCCGCTCCTCTGTCCCTCGCTCCCACATTCATGGTATTTTAGATTATTTTTGCATTCCGTTGCCCTGTGGCCTACCTGGAGGCATCTAAAGCCCTTGTCTTACGCATGTTCAGTTTAGGGTTGGGGCAGGTTGCCGCCTCATATCCATGCTGATAGCAATTACAACATCATCTCTTTGGTATAATGACTTCGTATACTCGGATGCTTGCCCATCCGATCCTCATTCATTCAGCTTTCAGCGCTGACTCTGCGGCTTCTCGGGGAGGCACCACCGTGGCCACCTCCTTTTCTTAATCAGGCTAAATCTCATTGATGTAAGCTTTACTCCTTCTTCAGGTTTCAGCTATGTTTAACTCACATCTTTGTTAGTCGTTCCGGTGAGGAAACCTCTCAAGATTATTTTTTTCCCGGCGGTTCCGCAGCCTTGGCTGTAGCGATCCCTCTAATTACTGCCTAAGCCTGTTTTTGAAATTCCTTAGCCGATCTCTCTCTCGTACTTTTATTTAACTTATATTCTTAGCATCCCTTTCCTGGTTCTCTTTTTGCTTCTAGAACGTGGACTGGATTCCACTCGAGGAGTGGATGTACTCCTCTATAAAATGTTCTCATGATGGTCGCTAGTGTAGTTCCTTGCGACGCACAGTGGGTCAGAATGTGTCAAAAGCAGAGGTCGACACTTTTGTTATAACAATAATATTAGCAACTCTTATTATACAAAATGATTAGAAGCTTTTAGAAGCGTGAAAGAGTTTTCAATGAAATATCGATTTCTTCTACGTAACAATATATCGATCAAAGCAGGTGTTTAAGAATTAAATCCTTACGGTTACTTAATCTTGTCTGTGGAATGTTGATCATAATGTCTGCAACGATCGCCAGAGGGTTTCCACAACTGACGGCTTTACGTGCCCTCCAAAGCAAAAATTTATTTAACAGTATTCTATCTTATTTATTGTCTAATATATTTTCATGTAGTTTGTCTTTATGATTAGAAAATATTTCTAGTCATAAGCTACTTCTTTATTAAAGCAAATAAACAAACATATTATAAGAAAATTTTTATAAATTATATCTTATGTAAACTTCATAAAGAAGATACTCCAACTTTTTACTTGTAAGATGATTTAGTGGATACTTAAAGCCTCGATTTATGTTATTAAGTAATAAGGTGATCACGAAAAGGAGCTTGAATAAAACTGACATTATCCTCATAAATAGCCTTTAGCTCTAGTACATTTTCTTATTATTTCTTCTCTCCTTGAACCCAATATCTAAACATTTCCACTACGCACAAGAGTCGTTTTGTCGTTGACAATCAAAGTTTTTTATTTATTTATTTCAGAAATAATTTTTTACGCAAAACCATAGATTTATTATGTAAAAAGAAGATTAATAGATTTTAGAAAAAGTAATTTTTCATTTAAGATAAAATATTTTAATGTTCTAGGTAGATTTGTTGGACTTTTCTTAATAGTTTAAACAATTTTTCAAATAGTCTAAAAGGCCCATTAACGCCAACGAAATCATTTGTTTTAATAAAACATAGTGCGTTACTTTGACTCAGATCTTCAATTTTGTAGCAGAGGTAAACAGTTTAAAATTAAACTAGCTTCAACCAAAGCAAAACTGGATGACTTTTCCATTTTCTTTATTTATGGAAATTTTTTATAGGTCCATTAAGTATACTAGAAAGAAGGTTGTTTAATTAAAATATTTAATTATTGTGCGTGTTTGTAGCAGATAATTATTACAATTGGCAATTTTTTAAGAGAAAATAACTAACAGAAATGAGGAAAGTTGCCAAATCGTAAATAACTTCAGACAAAAGCTTTGATGTCGTTAAGCTTTAGGTTGACATATTTAGCATCACCCCCGCATTGATCTTACGCTTTTGTGGTTCTTTAGATCTTCACCATAACAATAAACAACGCATTTATCACGTAATAACAAAACAGTAAATTATTTTAAAATCGAATTTATATATTTTTTTAGCTTTCGTAAAAAGTGAGTAAAAACAAAGGTTGTGGTTTTTGTTGTGTTATTAAGTTGATTCATAATGGAGAACGGAATGTTCGTACGAGAGCCAAATGATCATACAACCTGCAAACAGTCACAAAATACTCATAAATTAAAACAATTTTCTTCAAAATGTCTTCGGATGATATTAAGAAAATTTATGTTATTTCAAAAGTCACTTTATAGTAGATTAAACCACCTTCGATATAATAAACACACCTGTCTCCTACTTCTAACAAAACACTATTTTAAGTTTATTCCTTTGACACCCACTAAAATATTTAATTAGCATTAAAAATTTTTTAAATTTTCATCTTTACGCTTTAAATTATACTTATCGTTTTTTTAATTTAAAATATCTATATTATGCTCATTCTTGTCAAATTTTTTTAATCATTTGTTATTCGTCTATTCTTTAAACTATCAGGGCCGGATTTACAAAGGAAACGGATAGAATTAGAATGAGCTATCGACCTAGGTCATAAGTAATCGATCCCCATGGATTGGTCTTGAATGAAAACATAGTCCACAAGTCAAAAAGTTTGCATAAAGAGGTGCTTTTCGTCTCACGTATACCAACACGAGTAAGATCGCTAAACCCAGTAGCCCTCAACTGAATTTTCTGGTTCAGTGGTACATACTTAGTTTATCAACAAGAGATGGGGCTAACACTATCACCTATATTTTTCCGCTATAAGTCCCTAATCTTATACCGACGTGCTTGTAATTTTTGTGCTAATCCAATGAGCTAAGTTTTATCTTCGAGCTCGCGCCAATTATAAAGTTTACAATTTAAGTTATAATAATTAATTTATAATTCCTCCTGTGTTCAACTATAATTTCTGCGTTCTTACTGGCTGTAGAATAAATATGAATGAATCATTTTCTATTTTGATAAGGGACTCTTCGTTTCACCATCATGGTGAGCGGGAGCGCGCAATTTATCAATTTCACCTTTCTTATATCCAGTTACATCCCTTGTTCAATATTTGCCCGTGTTAACTGATTAATTTAAATTCCATGATAAATGAATTGATTTAATATAATTATTTAATTTATCCTATTGCCTTCAGCAAATCCGTGAGTTTACATTTCGAACCCTAGGACTATATTTATCTCTCTTAGAGAACCGCTTGATAAGTTTCCATGCCAGTTTCTCATCAGGGCTATTAGTCTCTCTTAGAGGACCGTTTTAGATCTTAAGGAAAGGACTGTTGATCTGGTAGAAGACGTAGCCCTGTTTCTTTTATTTAGGGCTTGTGGTCTCTCTTAGAGGACCAATTTAGACTGTGTCTCCTCAGGACTATTGATCTTTCTTACAGGACCGGTTTAGATCTTACAGAGAGGACTATTGATCTGGAGGAAGACGTAGTGCATATTTCTTTTATTTAGGGCTTGTGATCTCTCTTAGAGGACCAATTTGAATCTTAATGAGAGAATCCTCTCTCTTTAGTCGACAACAGTCGACTATTGTTCTGGAAGAAAAATTACCCCTCCATATCTTTCTGTATCTCATCATGACTATTGATCTTTCTTAGAAAACTGATTTAGATCTTACAGAGAGGACTATATTGATCTGGAAGAAAAAGTAATTCCTGTTTCTTTTATTTAGGGCTTGTGATCTCTCTTAGAGGACCAATTTGGATCTTAAAGAGAGGACTATTGTTCTGGAAAAAAAATTGACCCTCTCGATCTTCCTCTGTCTCTTCAGGACTATTGATCTTTCTTAGAGAACCGGTTTAGATCTTACAGACAGGACTATATTGATCTGGAGGAAGACGTAACTCCTGTTTATTTTATTCATGGCTTGTGATCTCTCTTAGAGGACCAATTTGGATCTTAAAGAGGGGACTATTGTTCTGGAAGAAAAATTGACCATCTCAATCTTCCTGTGTCTCTTCAGGACTATTGATCTTTCTTAGAGAACCGGTTTAGATCTTACAGACAGGACTATATTGATCTGGAGGAAGACGTAATTCCTGTTTCTTTTATTTAGGGCTTGTGATCTCTCTTAGAGAATCAATTTGGATCGTAAAGAGAGGTCTATTGTTCTTGAAGAAAAATTAGCCCTCTCTGTCTTACAATGTCTCATCATGACTATTGATCTTTCTTAGAGAACTGGTTTAGATCTTACAGAGAAGACTATTGATCTGGAGGAAGGCGTAGTTCCTGTTTCTTTTATTCAGGGCTTGTGATCTCTCTTAGAGGACTAATTTGGATCTTAAAGAAAAGAACTATTCTTCTGGAAAAAAAATTACCCCTCTATCTTCCTGTGTCTCATCAGGACTGTTAATCTTTCTTAGAGGACCGGTTTAGATCTTACAGAGAAGGCTATTGATCTGGTGGGAGACGTATATCCTGTTGAATCTTTCCAGGTTTAGTAACCTCTCTTTGAGTACCTGTTGGATCTCTAAGACGAGGACTAGCGGTCTGGGAGAACATTGGCCGAGTCACATCACCGAAGATTGCTATTTGTACTTAGTCGGTAGTCATAGTTAATTTTTTTTTCCCTTAAGAAAGTTTGTTTTGGTTTTGTACTTCTACCTTTGAAGTACGTAGAATTGTTTTTTTATTTAATAAATACTTTGTTTTACTTTCCATCGTATGTGTGTTTCATTGTGGCTTCGAACCCTTTCGTCTCTGTCTGAGCGATACTAAAGGGAGAATTAATGTAAGATCCAATTGTTGGAGTTACAAGGTCGGAATAATTCGAAATATTCTCTTAGAAATAGAAATTTCTTCCTATATAAATCACAATTCGGTCTTAGAACCGAACACATAATAGGAATGATAATTATTTTCTAATTTTCTTTCGATTAGACCCACTAGTCAAAATAAAAAATACAAATATACCTACTAATTTTTTTGAATTCAGTCCAGTTAGCAAACGCTCAAAAAAGGGGTGTAGAAGACATGGAAGAGGGTGGAGTTTTTTCTTCAGGAATGTATTTGGAGTAGTTAGGAGGTAAAAATGCTGCTCCTGACAGTAAGTCCTTAAGTTCCTACAATGAAGGAAATTTATTTCTTTACCACTTCTTCTTCTTCCAGACTTTTACTGTAAAACGTAAAGCTGAGGTGCAAGAGGAAAAAGCTTGACGTAAAACGTGAAGAAAAAATTTTTTTTGACTCATTAACGATTTGTGCAGGCGGATATCTCTAAAACTATAAGAAATAGAGAAAAAATAAATAGAAACAATCTTTTAGTAAATTTGATAAGTTTTCATTTTGCTTTTTCCCTATAACCCAGCGTTTTCGAGATATAAGCAAAAAAAACCCAAAACGGGACCTTTCTACTCCTCTCCCTCTCTTAGCCATATAACTAGGAACAGGAACTTTTAGTATTATTTTCTTCTAACTAATCCAAACACATTCCTAAAAAAAATTTACCCTCTTCCAGGTTCTCTATATTATAGAGAAGAGGGTAAATAAAAAAAGGATATTATCCTTTTCGTTAACTAAACTACTAATGGAGTAGCAATTATATAAAGCTTCATTTTTCTGAATATACAACATTGCCCTGGAGCTTTGTGCAGATTTAGACGACAAACTCATATCAGAGTGGGAGTACTCATTTATGTCGGCTTCTTTAGAAAAGAAGAATTGGACTACTAAAATCGTAAAATCTTGAATTGGGAACAACATCAAAACAGTTCTATGAAATAAAGAATAGCCTTAAAAAATTCAAGTGAAGTAAGAAGTGAATTATTTTATATACATTGTATTATTACAGTATGTTTTTACTGCACCGCCAAAATATATAAATCCTTCCCTGCTTTAAACAAACGATCGCAATCAGTGAAGCGCCTAAAGCAAGTCTGGGTGGGTGGATCAAAGAGGGCTCAAAAAATTTTAAATTACTCTTCTAATTATTCCAAAAAGTTGAAAATAATAACTATTATTATTAAATATCCGTCAGAAGTGTTATTACGAAAAACCTTTATCTTGCAGCTTGATTTTTTTAAAGAAATAAGTCAACTATACGTATAATGGTGGTACAATAAATCACTTTAAAATTATCAACTTATAAACGCAATTAAGTTAATTTTATTGCCAATAATTGATGTGATAGTTAAAAGTATTGCAAAATTTTTTTAATCTTGATCTACTTAATTAACATAGTAATATGACAATAATTGTGCAACCCTGAATTACCGCATGTTTTGTAAATTAGATTTTGGAATGTCATTAACATTCTTTCGCTTAATGAATTTTAGTGCAAAATTCAATACACCCTATCTATCATGGTATAAGAAAAACACTCATTTGCGTAGGCGAATTTGTACGTGTAGAATTTGTTTTTAATTTTAAACTAGAACACCGCATTATAAGCGCTTTACAAAATAATTTATGTTTTGGGTTTAATATTGACATGACATTGGCGTATTATGTGGACTAATTTATTTATGTCGTTAAGACAGAACATATTTTCTCCTAGCTAAGGCGTAAATTAAAAAAATATATTTTGATATTAATTAAAAAGAGGTTTCATTTTAAAACTTTTCGGTTTAATAAAATGCCTAAAAACAGTAACAGACCATCGAAAACCTCTAATCGCCAAATTTCAGCAGACAAGTGAAGGCTTCTCTCTGTAGAGTCAAACTCGGATGTAAAGTTCACATCTTCACATGGACTGAACTAGACGCGATTTCTTGGATCTATTGTGCGTCTCGGATTTGGTCTTCCCTTATAGGAGTTCTGTGCTTTTGATAAAGTCCAGAATTTTCCCTACTGATAAGTTAGGCAGTTCTCTTTAGAGCATCTTCTCTTTTCCGAAAATGCTGCAACTACTTCTTGTGAAAGCTTCACAGTGTAGCAAAAGATGAATTGTAGTTTCCTCCTCCTCTGCACATCCTCTGCATAGTGGGTCTTCTTCTATTCCCATCATATGCAGATGCTTTTTGAGCTGAAAATGGCCCGTTATTATTGCCGTTGCCAGTTGTAATTCATCTCTGTTCATTCTGAGTAGAGAGCGAGTTCTGGTCCAATGGATCTTATTTTGCTATCCGTTTCGGCCAGATCGTCAGCTTTCTCGTTCCCTGGTATGTTGACATGAGCTGGAATCCATACCAGGTTGCCGATGAGCAGCACCCCTGTTACTCAACTAACGATTAGCTCTGTGCCACAAGTAACATCTATGTTACTCAGCTCGCGTTGTATTCAATATGGCTTTCCAGAGAACCTTTCATACTTTCTGCTTGACTTCTAGACAATCTTACGTGACATTATTGGTTATTTGGCTTGCCTTACTAATTTGAAATAATTTAATTGCCTGCCCAGTGCTAGTACTACCTCGGCTCCTGGAGAATGGTTTAGGTGGTCTTATGGTGGCAGCGAAAGTGTTAATAAGTATTTATTTTGAAATTGTCGATTGAGTTAATGAGAAAACAGGGAGATTTAATCGGGAAGAAAATAATGACCTCATTGTTGAAGACAATACAACAAGTACACCAGGCAATGCTGGAAGAAGAAGTGTCCCAGAGTTCAGTGATTGCATTCGAGAGCTTTCTCGAGCTGCTAAAAAGCCGCGAATTATACACAACATCATTTAATACTCATATCGAGAAGAGCCACGATGTGCTATAAACGGTGTGAGACATATGTCGAAGTCAACCGTTTACTCTTCTGTTGACATCGACCCAATCATCTCCACATCATCTACGATTGCGGATACACCGATAACGTAGGTGTGCCCGCATCACAGCCATGCGGGAACATCGAACATCGAACAGCAAATCGACGAGTTATTCGGACACACCGATATGATGACATCTGGTCTACTTTCATTCAGCATCGCCAGACGGTACAGGGTGGAAAATTACTTCCAGTTTTCATTTTCAGACTGCTCTAGTTAAAAAAAAAGGATAAATGACAGTTTTAGTTGACAGGAATGTTGAAAAAGATGGACACAATCTTTCATTTTTTGTCTTGGCCATCTTTCATCTTTCAGTAGTTAATAATTGTCCGTATTAACCCAAAAATCTTAGACCTTTCTCGTTGATCCACGAAATTTTGAGCATTCACCTGAACATCCACAAGCCGAAGTACCTTAAGCAGTCCATGAAACACGCTCTCTAGATTAACCTTTCTATACTGTAAAGCAGCAAAGAGCAGTGCGTTTTAAACTATTTGTAAAGTATCGTGTGTCAAGTGAAAGTAGGTAAAGAGCTTGTTCGTACTTCCTTCGTGTAGGGACTGTTTGTTGACAAATAGCGGGATATAATTTTCACTTCAATTCTGCATTTTCAGCAATCCAAAACTTCCACAGAATTTAATCAAAAATTTGGATAAAATTTTCTCAAAAATCATCAACCTAGATCTAAAGAGGTTGTATCCGAAATGAAAGGGGAGTTATTTTGCGACGTATTGTATGCAGAAAATTTGATTTTCCGCCTTATGAGAATTTAGAGAAAATTACATGTGTTGTCGTGTGGTCAACTAAATGTTTACTGATGTAACTGAAGAAGAAGAAAACACTTCCATGCAAATTGAAAATTAAATACGCTGTGTGTATATTGCTTTTGAAATTCAAATGTTTTTTTGTATAGTGATAAAATAACTGAACTTAAAAATTTTAATGCTTCGATAATGAGTTGTAAAAACAGGCTATAAATGGAAATATATTTGATTGGAAATTACTTTAATATCCGTACTCGAAGAACCAATACCAACAATGTAATTGACATTAAAGAAATTTCTGAAGTAGGGAGTTCATAAGAGATGTACAAAGTTTTATATCGATTAATTAAAATTTGATACCGGTGGCAATAATAATAAATAGTTAAGAAAGTTTGATTGGGGCCGCGGGGAGTGGTCGCGTGAATAATGGCAGATTGGACAGGCACAATCGCTACCGCTCGCACCGACAAAGGAGCTACCGTTCACTTCAACTATCTACCTACATACGCACCATTTGTTATTATGCATTAAATTGATAACCTTAATTATGTCGTGATTGGGAATTTTTCAGATTATGTACCATGTCATACTTTTTGATACAAATATAATCACTATCGATAATTTTTTTTTAAATTGTAACATTTCCACAAACAAAGAAACAAACTTGTCGATTACCTTTAAGTCGCAGCTCACATTCAAATTTTCTACACTTCGTTCAACTAGTGAACATGAGTAAACAACGTTTTATGAAGCAAATTAGCCAACCAAAGAAACCTCTTTTGGTTTTACTCACGTACAGTCTACCGGCCGGCAGTCCAGGATTGGTCGGCTATTTATCACTACACATAAACAGATTTTAGCCCATCGTCTTTTTCCAGTTACCAAAAACTTAACATGTGTAGTGGCAGGCCTCAATCGAGGTTTAAACTTAAGGTACATCTTTATCTTTAAGCTGACGTTTAACCAATAGAAATACACCAAATTGTAGTAACGCACAGTGTAACGCTGCAATTTGGTTTAAGCCTTCATTTAAATACTGGACCTTCGCCTTAGGGTCGATTTTATAATCATGACTTAAGCTGGCCCCAGTTAAACCGGGTATGAATCTACATGAGCGCATGCGCCGTAACTCGTTTACGTTACGAAAGTTTACAGCGCTTACGCCCATGGGGGTTCATACCCGGTTTAGCTGAGACCAGCTTAAGTTATGATTGTAAAATCGACTCTTAATTATCTCTACTCGACTCTAGTCGACTAAAAACTGTTTTGTGCAGTCATAAACGGCCGGGCGGCCGTAAAATGCCGACTATAGCCGGCCGGAGCACTATTTGTGGGTAGAAAGTTTTAGAAAGATAGAAAAATCCGCAGATAACTGTGGATTTTAATTATAGAGAACACCAATTACCTTTTACTTATTGTCTAGACTCACGTACAGTCAGCTTATACCGGCCATTTATCCCTGTAAATGAACAGTTTTAGTACAGTCCAGAACCTGTCGTCTTTTCCCATTTACTACCATTTACCAAAATCTTAAAGTGTGCAGTATTTCGCAGACCTCTATTAGGGGACTGGTCATTGCACATGTTAATTTTTCGTATTTTGGAAAAGACCACAGACCCTGGACTGTCATAAATCAGTACGTGTGTACTGTGAAGTGGTAAATGGCCGGCCGGAGGACTGTTCCTGAGCAGCGTGAGCAAAAATCTTTGAATTAAAATTGCAAATTAAAGAAAGCACAAGTAGAATGGTGCTTTGGTGCTTAAATTGATGGTCTGATGGCCCAGACACCGTTTATAACGTATAGAAAAATGAAATCGCAAATTTGACTCTCCGATCGGGATCATCTTCATTAAAGGTGTGAAAATCCGATGTATGTACGCGTCTGTCAGGGATCGTGTGAGTTTCTCAATAAGTTTCCATCAAATCTGTTCCTCTTTTCCTCTTTTTCGCCTTGTACGTTTCCGCTACTTTTAGACGTCTAACACTTCCATCTACTTTAGACTTATCTCTAATGTGAGTATTGGTAAGCACGTAAGTGAATTTGCTCAAAACTCTCGTCCTTTCTCAGCTGTATTTACATTTCAACTACATTCTTACACTATCACTATATTTAGGTCAAATTTACATTTTTCAGAGTTTAATCTAAGATTAATCATTAGTTTAAAACAGTTGCACGTAAAACAGGACGAATAATAATGAAGTTCAAGCTCCACCAACCAATTTTGGGTTACGGAAAATATGTCAACTAAAATAATTTTATTTAAAATATTGTTTGCGGGAAAATATTAACCTGTATGCAATTTTATTGACAGCTAGCTAATAAAGCTGGTGGGACTGTATAGACTGCAAAATATGTATAAATTTTGTAGCAGACCCTGTATATGTAATAGTTTACCTACTCGAATGCAAAGAATCATAATGTTCACAACTAAGCAGGAGCTTCAAGAACTCGTCCCAACTCATAGTCCCGATCTAGAACTCTATTAAAAGAAGGTGAAAATAATTGGTCTTTTCAATGGCGCAAAATTTGCATTGCGAAATCCGAAATGAGGCGTAGCCACTCAGGAGGGAGGCTTTAATCCACAATAATGAAAGAGGTCCTCATGGATCCCCGTTAATTCACTATCTATTATATAGTGTTAGCCACACTACCAAAGCTCGAGATTTGTGATTGGCATTTTAAACATTATAAAAAGGGCACATATTGCGTTTATAGGTATTAAAATTTTTAATATGAAATTTTAAATCTTGGGAATGGAAAATTTATATCTAGTATCTTATTGCTGAGTTGTGTAGGAATGCATTAAAGAAACCGATAAATAAAAACCCCATTGTGGCAATTAATTACAAGACACTTACATACACTATCGATGACGTACAATAATCCATTACATACAGTGTCGTGCACCAAAACACATCCAATAATGAAAATTGAAAATATTTAGAGCAAAAGTCTGAATTCAAAGACGAAAGCAACAACAATTTTAAAGAAATATACTCGATACATCCTTATTTTGATCGCCCAGTCAACGTATGAGTGTAGACGTTTCACTTTCAATGCTCATTAGAATAGAAATAACTAGTAGTTCTACCTAATTAACCAAATGAGATTTAATTGAAGAAAATTATACGCCTTTTGCCTGAAGAATTTTTCTAAACAAACCCAGCATTGGTAGAAAAAAAATTATTTTAACCACGAGCGTAACTAATTAAAAATAGTTTAGTAGCTTAGGGTAGTGTAGGTTGGTAGATATCTAAGAATCTAACTCTGGGTTGATTTATCACTTGTTATATAAAAAGGTAGCTACTCTGATACTCACACACCCACAAACTCCAACAATAAAATATATGTAAGTATATTCTATATGAATCTCAACAACTTGCAAGTTGAAGATATTGAAAAAATTCCTCCTACATTCTTGAGAACAAATTAGTGTCATTTGAAACTTTAATATATTACCGAGAATATTTTACCTTTGCGTATACAGTAAATTACATGCAAAAAATTTTTTAAAAATTATTATTTTTATACCGGGTGCCTAAGGATACACGCTTTTCCAAAGCGAGTTTTAAATATAATCCCCATATGTTACAGCTATCAATATGTAATGTATATGGCGTAGTTATATTGTTAAATTCATCATTTCGTGAAGAGGCGGAGCACTTCCTGAAATGCCGGTAGATAGTGTCGGTCACTGAGATTACATGAACTTTTAAAGCGCCAAAAGAACACTAATTTAGGTGCAAGAAGAGAAATTGAAAATAATTCTCAATATCGCTAGGTTGCATAAACGAAAATTATATTTTAATCCGAGAATTAGATTTATAATCCTTTTATATGGCAACGTTGTACACTCTCTAATGTCAAATTTTGACGTTTGTAAATAAATATTAAAATTTGAGGTTAAGTTCCTTTTGTGTTGAATTGCAAAAACAATTTGTCAAACTTTGACATTTTTATTTATTTATTTTATTGTGTGACGTTGCCATATCGCTATATTAGTATTACAAAGATTCCATTTGACATTTTTTCAAAAATTGATATTTTTATATAATAGGGTTCTAAATGCTAAATATTACCGTCAAAATGCCGTTTTGGTAGAAAACGTTAGAAATAAGTTTGGTAGATAGTACCTTGTAACACCAAGGTAGCGATATATAAGGATTATAAATCTAATTCTCCGATTCAAATATAATTTTCGTTTTTTCAACCGATGGTAGAGGAGCTGAATATTATACATTTATATGTTTGTTTAAAGGGTGAATAAAATGGAAGCTTCAGAAATTCCCAGTTTCAATTGTGCTCCATTGACTTCCTGCGACGTAGAGCGTATTTTCTTCATACAAGCAAGTTTTGACGGAACTTTTTAGTTTTAAATTCTTTCGTTCAACCGTTTCCATTGTTTTTTAAATGTGTATTTCTTTTATTTCTTGATCAAATATTAATAACTTTTTCTTATATTCAGATAAGGTAAGTCGGGGAAGACGCCATAGAGGGGCAAGATGCCCTCACAGCATTTTTCGAAATTCCTCCAACATATCTCCAGAAATTGTTATCTATGGGTTGCTTTGGTTTATAAGCTACTAGCAAACATCGCTGAAAACAAGTTCTGGCAAGTTTTCGAAAAGTTTTCTAAAAAATTAAATAATTTTTTTTGTTTGACTAAGTTTTTGCTACATCTCAGCTTTTAAATTTTATTAGGTGTTATCGATATCGACGAATTGTTAGCTGAAAATAATGTACTTTTCTATTGTAATTTTTGCAAAAAAAATGCGCATCAAATTTGATTTATTTAGCAAGTTTAGCATTTTCTCTTATACAATGGGGTATAAGATGCCGGATTAGTACAAAGTATGCAACTCATAGGTAGGTATAAAATACACATTTTATTTGGATTTATAGTAATAATGCAGATATAGTGCCGACAATGATGAAAATGTTTTAATAGTGTGTAATGAAAACTATTACGACTACAGTGGGCTGCGTAGATAGGATTTGCTGCTTAATTTGCAAGAAGTGGTTACACCAAACATGCACATAGATTGATGACCCATGTGACGATTGTGGTCAATAGTATCTAAGGATAAAACAGTTTTTTTTTGTTCAGTACCGTTCTCGACGTTTTAATTCGGGCGAAAACTTACTTGGGTGTCTTACCCCAATGCCTGGGGTAAGATGCCAAATTGTCAAAAAATACAAAACAATTTTTTTCATGATGTTAAATAAAAATTTATGTTGAGTTGATATTACTATCTAATAGTGTATTCTTTGAGTAATAAACACATATTTTAAAATTAATCTAAATACGTATAATAACGTTTTTATAAATTAAATAAAAAATGTTAGGCATCTTCCCCCGACTTGCTTTCAATATTTGTTTATTTCTGAATCACATACTTTTTTCAGTGCCTATTTGCTGTTTATAATTGAATTTTTACTGCCTATTTGCCTGCCTATAATGGAACTCTTTAGTGCCTAAAAACCCGAGCCTTACTAATTATGCCTATTTTATTGATATTACCCCTACTACTATGCTAAAATTTGAGGCATTGTACAATTCGTTACAATATTATTTACAGTCGACCAAAGAATACTGTACGACACACGGACGTAAAATATTTTGGTCTTAAGTGGTTGTAAATCTCGGCTAAAGCCTCGATTCGCAAGCCCCGCCTTGACCCGTGAAACATCATTTTAGGCCCTTGTATCATAATATACTGTACTTATATGGGTATACACTGGCTACTTCTATTTAAGAAAGTTGGTATTAGACAAAAAATCGTAAAAACTTCATTATTTATTAAAAAAAGCTTTAAAATAACCATTAAATCCAACACCAAACCCTCGATATAATAATATAGACAAAACTAATGAATGTTTTTATTACAAATATGTTGATTTAATAATAGCCGTGGAACGCGCCATAGAATTACACACATTTTAGAATTTTTGTATAAAATATTTGCCGTGTATTTAGGCTAAAAGTCTAGACCAATGCTGAAGGCGAGCTTATAAATTGGCCTCACTTACGAATTATAAATTTTTGGATGAACATTCGGCACGTCAAAACGAATAAACTACCAATTAGACTTTTCTTAGTATAACAGTAATTATTTTATTTTTAAGTATATAATTGTAAGTTGTGGGAGATAAACGTTCATTTCTATTCTAGCAATTAAAATTTTTATACTCTTCTTCTTATATAAGCGTTATAAAATTATTGTTTAATATTAGTCCGCCAGTAGGTAATTAATTGTTAGATAGGTACATATTTATTACGGAATGTTCTTTTAAATACAATGCAATAATTGACTACTAACTAAAACTATTTAAAAAAATTTCATGCCGCTTTGTAAAGGTTTTCAATTTTTTTTTAATAATAGGAGAGGTTCGTCTAATCAAAAAGTCCGCATCTGATGCTGTTTAATCGTAAGCTTATATCAAAACTGTGAGGCTAAAGCTATTCGCTATACACAAGCCTCTGGCGCTACAATAAAATTTTAGAAAACTTTGGAAGGTTCCGAATTAAACAGTAATATCAGTTTACTTCTTTTGGCTAAAACAACAGAAATAAACACTTTTTAATTTTTTTTATATGGAATGATTGTTAATAGACAAGCACATGTGACTTTCTCTGGAATTGCCAGGCCGTATACCCCTATAGTTAAAAAAACCAGGTTGATTGGTTGAGGGCCAAAAAATACTACTCTATTTTACTTAATTTATCAGCGATTTGAGTGCCACTTAGTCCAAAAATGCAATAAAAGAATGACCGAAAAAAATGCGCAAATGACTCCGGTTGTCCAATCTCTCAAATTTTCGATTGTATTGTAACATTTTGCTAGTAAGAAATAAAATTGTGCGTTTATTTACGTTGCTTGAAAATAAACGCGCCTGAAAAGAGTTTGAAATATTGAAATAGAGGTGTAAAGTGAAAGTGAAGGTAAACTAACATAACAAGCGCATAGAGAACCTAACACTGCGCCGATGCAACACGGAATATTGTTTTCATTTCTAATTTCATTGTTATTAGAACAACAAATATTAAATGTACGAGTACAATCAATACAATGGTTTTTAACGTTGCAATTAAAATTAAAATAAAACTTCAACAAAAATTTGTATTGTGCGAAATTATTAGAAAGTTGCAGTTGTAAATGCAATAAAAACTTTATTGTGCACTTATAGTGTAATACATGAGATCATAAGCAGATTATTATTTAAATAATGGAAACTAATAAACCGCTTAAAACAACGTGGTCGTGAACATTTGCTAGCGAAATTCGCGAAAGGAAAAGAGTCGAAGATTCACCTGACACCAACGCAACACGTTTCTTGTACAAAACATGTGATAACAACATCGGCACAATAATGATGATCGGAATCTCGATAGGTGTCTAATTTCGTACAATATGGAGGTACTTGAAACTATTAAGTAGAAAATTTACACGGCTAGAGGATATTGATATGAGTCTTTTTTATCTGCGCTTGCGATGACGGTGTCGTCGCTGCTCCTGGAGTTGCGCCACGAAGTTGGAAACGTCGCTTGGAGACGCACGAGACACATTTGTATTAGGAGCACATACAATATAGAACTAATTTTGATATGCTTAATCGCGTCGTAATCAAATGTTCAATAGTGCTGAAATATTTGAAATTCGTCTCAATTCAACACCTTGTAAAAAGTACTCATCGTTGTAACTGTATACAAACGCACGACAAAAGTTAATTACATCATTTACAGTTTACACGAGATATGAAGATTATCATTGTTTAAAAATAGTTTAATTTATTATTCAGATACTTTTATTTTATTTTAAAAAACGTTAGTTTTGTTATTATTTGTTAATTTGTAGAAAATTATTGAACTCTTTTTATTGGCACAGACAAATTTACCTACCAATTTAGAAAATCATGTTTTGGTAAGAACATAAGAATTTCCATTCTTATTGAATAGTCTTTCACTAGAAGAAAGTTTTTACGTGGCTGATCATCCACTTTTTCTTGTCACTGCAAAAGTTTCATGAAATCCTTAAAAAAATATACCCTTTTTATGACTTGATCTTTAGCATAGTGAAAATTTTGTGAAAACTCCAACGTTTTCCATAATTTTAATAAAGAAAAAATTTAGCATAAAGTTCTACTAGGTCTTTCTAAAAGTGTGTTCACTCTACATGATTTCTCATAGGAGATAAGCTCAGGTCATAGCAAAATAATAGGGAATTTTCAGAATAAAACTGTTGGTTATTTACCACATTAGGTTATTTACCACAAATATGGTAAATATCCAACAGTTTTATTTTGAAAATTCCCTATTATTTTTGGTAAATAACCAAATACGGTAAATAACCAACAATTTTATTCTGAAAATTTCCTATTATTTTGCTATGACTGAGCTTATTATTTTGTTATGATTTCTTGTAGTGTGAACACACTTTAAGTACTAGGTACACAAGTGACGTCTTACTGCGAGTTTCTTCAAAGATAGTTATGTACTGAAGAATAGATATCTATTCCTTAAGTGTTCAAAAACCAGTTTCAAACAATAGAAATAGTTAAGTTTTTGAATGTTATGGATCCATAACGTTAGAGAAACTCGACAATAGCGATGTAACTCGAAAATTTCACCACCGGCCGCATCATACAATTTATTATACAGGGTAAGTTAAATTTAAGCGTCGATCTTCGACGGCTTACATTCCACTAGTATAGAGTATACTTTGGAAATTCTATTATGCTGTATTTCCAGCGGCAAAGGAAATCGAAGATCGGCTCCTAAATAACTCATTCTCCGTATATACAGGGTGGGCCAACGAAAAAGCGTGTTTTCTCATATTTAACTTCATTTTTTCAAAAATCTTTCGGATCCGTCGATTTTATTTTCGACAGGGGCAATTTTATTTGCTACTTTAAACAGCGCTACTTCAACTCCTTAACGGTAGAGCAATCAACCCCCAACATTTTAATAGGGAAAGGAATCGAGCGGTATATCCTTTTAAAGCCCTTTAAAATCTCTTTTTAATATTGTCTCAATTTTTAAATTTGGACCAATTGATGTATTTCCAAATGTTTTTAAAAATATCAAAATCTAGTAAACATTGGAAACTATATGGTGACCTTTCAAACGGACGCCTAAAAACGCGCTTTGCTCTTCATCCATGAACTCCATAAACAAAATTATATTAATAATCCGAATAATCCGAACAAATGCCTAAATGTAACTTAAACTAAGTATGTATTCTGCTATGCGTATTCAAGTATTCTGCCTTTCGGTACAATGACGACAAAACAATAAACAAAATCACTACATTCTTGTAGTATCATTATACCAATTGCATTATACCATGAAAATTGAATTATAACAAGTTCAATAAAACAAGTTACGAGTAACGCGTGCTGACCGCTGATTTTATGCCGCCTGTATTCACGACGAAATACTAGAGATGGGTAGTTCGTGACCGAATAGTTCAAATGAACTATTCACTTGTACTGAACTAGATGAACTATGTCACTTTCTCTAAACGAACTAGTTCGTTTTGAACTATAGGTTATTATTCCCTTCGTTCGTTTTCATAGAAAAACGAACTAGTAAATTTTGAACTAATACTTTGTTATTCTTCGCTTCTCTGGTTTTGCATCATTTGAAATTGATAATTTGAAGAAGGTTTTACCTACTAGTTCAGGGCATTGTAACCCGTACACGAACTATGTCACTTTCTCTAAACGAACTAGTTGGTTTTGAACTATAGGTTACTATTCGCTTCCCTTATTAAATAACGTTTAATTATTTGACGGTTTTAGCTGCTAGTTTAGGGTATTGTCATCTGTACACCCTCATTACGATGTTCATAAACCCAGCAAGGCTGTGCACTTGAGCACTTGCAAGAATCAAAGAAACGTTGAAGATCCTGAGTCCCTTATTTTTCTAGTAATTTAAAAAAAAATCTTTTGAAATAATTTTTCAATACCCATTCTAAATCAACTAAAATTCTGTACTTTCCGGTTTTGAACTTTCTTCCATAAGTTTATTACTGTCACGGTACAAAAACACGGTATGTCAGCGCGCAGGTTGTCATCTATCTCTGTCACACAATGTGACGTCGCATGCGATTTCAAGGCTACTTTTAAACAGTGACAACTTGCTTTACACTAACAGCACAAAAGCACCTCCTTCAAAAATTCGGGCCAAGCCGATCGCAGATGACGTCATGCGCAAATCGGACCAGCTTTAGCTCAGTAGCTGACATACCATGTTTTATTATGCCATGATTACTGTCACCCTTTTAATCCTTTTAAATCAGTGTTAAATAAAGTTTGTGTGGAAATAGACGTGTTATTTTTTAATTTAATCTTTCAATATGAATTTTCACAAAGTTACGACCTCCTCCATCAACTTTTAAATCTGGTTTTTAAGTACATTATTTCTGCCCCTTGTAGGTAATTTTGTCTTCGTGGAAATGGAAATGGAAATTTAAAT
This sequence comes from Malthinus seriepunctatus, assembly GCA_963924605.1. Taxonomy (NCBI): domain Eukaryota; kingdom Metazoa; phylum Arthropoda; class Insecta; order Coleoptera; family Cantharidae; genus Malthinus; species Malthinus seriepunctatus. Next base: position 79,066,372 of record OZ004600.1, on the reverse strand, counting down.
TTTTACTAACTTCAACTTGTAGTTCACCACCTGAAGAAGCATATCACGGTATTTTTGTAACATTTGTGTCTAGAGGTAACAAGGCCTAGAATAACTACCTACATACTAGATCCTTTGAACTTATTTTATGATTTTTAAGGCAATTACTATACCGAGTGACACAGGGGTTTGGAACACTCTTATAACTTCGTTATTTATTAACAAATCAAAATGAAATTTGGTGTGGATTATATTCACATAAATTGCAATTGTTTTAACTACTTGTGAAAATTCTGTCACTTCCGATTACGCCGAAAATAAAGTAAATTTTTGATTTTTAAATGGAACACCATATATATTTTTACTTTTTTAAAACCTACATTAAATTTTGAAAACAGTAGCATCAAAAAAATTAATTTTATAAGCAAAAAGAAATTTTATTTTCAAAAATTACGCTGGTTTCAAGAGTGCTGTAATGTGGTATAAAATCATCCGTGAGAGGTACTTGTACTATGAAAATTACTTTTACACCATAAAAGCTAAAGGATAGTGTTGTGGAGCTTTCAGAAGGTAATTTCGTCACATTTCCTTCAATAACTTCATTTTTTCAAATGGTAACATATCGGAACAATTCTACCTAAGATGAAGTATTTTTTTCTAAATACAACGATAGAGTTGTTCCGATATGATGCCATTTGAAAAAATGAAGTTATTGAGGGAAATGTGACTAAATTACTTTCTGAAAGCTCCACAACACCAACCTTTAACTTTTGTAGTGCAAACATAATTTCCTTAGTACAATTAGCTCTCACCGATGATTTTCTACCACATCACAGCACTCTAGACAACTGATTATTTTTTGAAAAATAAATTTTATTTTGCTTATAAAATTAATTTCTTTGATACTATTGTATTCAAAATTTAATGTAGTTTTCAAAAAAGTTAGAATATTTATGGTATTCCATTTAAAAATCAAAAGTTGACTTCATTTCCGGTGTAATCAGAAGTGACAGAACTTTTTTAAGTAGTTAAAACAATTGCAATTTATGTGAGTATAATCAACACCAAATTTCATTTTGATATTTTGATAAATAACGGAGTTATAAGAGTGTTCCAAACCCCTGTGTCACCCGGTATTTATTTTCTTCTCTAATCAACCCCGGTCCAGCTATTTGATATGGATGTACCAACCTACTATAAAAGACAGAGCGATAGGGCATCGCATACGTAACATTTAACATTGATGAACTATAGTTCATTGATGAACTAGTTGATCGACGATGTCTACCTACCATATCTATACAACTATATCGATGATATAGTTCATTCGTTCATTGATGAACTATAGTTCATTTCGAACTATTCAATTGAACTAGTTCATTTAAGTGAACTAGTTCAGTATGAACTATTCAGCAAAATGAACTACAATTCCCACCTCTACTCTGCGGAGTAATGGATATAAATCAAAAATTGAACTGAAAACTACGAGGGTTTAAGTTCGCGGAATGAGATAGAAGGAGGCGGCCTTTTTTTTATTTTTTGTAATTAATGCCCATTTTTATTTTTAAGCAGACACTAAAAATTGTATGCATTATATAGACTAGGACTGTTATCGGAAAAAACGTATCCTTAACCATACAAGCGGCATTTCATATAACATTTTGGTAACCGATGTTTTCCCAGTATTTCAACCCTGCTGAATACGAAAATTGCGGTTATCAAAGCGAAATCTTAACCGGAAGCGTGATATTCAAGATGACACCCAAGATGTCAGCTTTGTTATTTTTGATGGAATCATTATGGACAATTAAGACAAATATTTTTATTGGTTCGGATAGATAATTTTATACTCTACAATTTTTATTTGAGGTATAACTATCTTCAGATCACTCCTTAAGGAGCTACAGTCGGAAGAAGCACCGTGAAATTGGAACAAAATCCCAGTATCGAAATGCTAGAGGAATTTCATATAACATATTGGTAACCGATGTTTTCCCAATATTTCGACCCCCCTGAATCCAAAAATTGCGGTTACCCACAGTAAAATTTAAACCGGAAGCGCGATATTCAAGATGGCGACTAGGTTGTCTGCTTTATTAATTAAGATTGATTTGGATGGAAGAATTATTATTGAAACTTGGACAACTGTTTTGATTGAATTAGATATACAAGGTTCTCTACAATTATTATTAAATGTAAAAGTACCGTAAGATTGCTTATTAAGGAGCGAAAGCCAGCTAAAGACATCGTGTGCGTAAAAATCGTCGTAATATACATGTTTGCTCTTTTTATTTATTTTGATGTATTAATTATTATGGCAATTAAGACAAATATTTTTGTTAGCTCGGATAGATAATTTTATGGCCTACAAAAAATTACAGTAAAATCACTCTTTAAGGGTTTAGAGAGTCGGGAGAAGCACCGTGTGTTGTCAAAACAGAAGACGCAATATCCTCTTTATGATCGACTTTTATGGACTTGAGTTGCTCTGATCATGTTTTAACAGATACATCCTAGCTGGATACTGGGAAAACTACCTCGCTGAACTCACCAAGATGTTTCCATATACTGCTTTATGTATTAAGACGGTTTATACAACACTGGTGCTTTTATCGACTCTAGCTCCCTAAGGAGTGATCTGAAGATAGTTATACCTCTAATAAAAATTGTAGAGTATAAAATTATCTATCCGAACCAATAAAAATATTTGTCTTAATTGTCCATAATGATTCCATCAAAAATAACAAAGCTGACATCTTGGGTGTCATCTTGAATATCACGCTTCCGGTTAAGATTTCGCTTTGATAACCGCAATTTTCGTATTCAGCAGGGTTGAAATACTGGGAAAACATCGGTTACCAAAATGTTATATGAAATGCCGCTTGCATAAAATACTTTAACTTTTGCGCCTAGTCTAATATGTCAAGCAGTTTAGTCGCAATCAACAAAATGATACGTCGTGATAATCTGATAATGTGAGGATTTTTTGTTTTTTTCGAATTTTTTTTTTGAATTCAAGCTATTATAACCGAATTGTCACAGAAGATGAAGCTATTCCGAACGCCTAATAGGCTTATGGAATGCTATTTTTTTTATGGTAAATACCTTATGTATTGTAATTTTTATTGTTTATGCATTCTAAGGAATAAATTACTACCTACTTACTTACTTACTTGGGTTCACTTTTATGATTTGAATCGAAGCAGGGGTCTATGGAATGGCATTAAAGGGTGGCCCAGCATCAAATAAATTTGAATCTGAAGAAAGTTATGTCTTCTGCTGGAAAAGTGATGACAACAATATTTTGAGATTCTGAGGGAATTCTATTAATTGATTACAAAAATAAAGGTACACCATAACAGGTGCATACTACGCTGATAGTTTACATCGATTAATAGAAAAAATTAAATCAAAAAGGGGAGGAATATTGACTTTTACTGCAAAACAATGCACCTGTTCACAAGACAAAATTGTGATAAGTGCCGTGACGTCATTCAATTTAAAAGATAGTTTTCATCCACCTTACAGTACAGATTTGGCACTAAGTGATCTGATTACTACCTATTTCCAAATTTAAAAAAAGATCTTCGTGGAAGGTATTTCGACATTGGTGAATGGCATTTTACGAGCAACATTAAAAAGTATTATTTTGAGGGTTCACAAGAATTAATTCACAGAAGTAATAAATGCATTCATATTCGAGAAGATTATGAATCAATAATTTAATTACGTAAAATGTAACTCAAACGTTCTTTAAGAGCTTTATTGACTTGAGTGGACTTGAGAAATAAAAATGTAATATTTTTGTTGATTATAAAGAAATTGTTGATAAGTACATAAGAATTATAATTATTAATTAATTGTTTCAAAGTATTTATTTATATGTAGTTATTGATATTACATACACTCCCTCAAAGTTGTAGACTGTAATAATAATAATAATGGTAATACATTTAAATTATAAGAGCTACAATTTTCAAACTAAACTACCCTTTAATAATAATTTGAATAGTATCACTGATATAAAGTGCAGAGTTGAAAAAGAGATGAAAATTATGCGTGACTTATTCAAGATTCTTAGATTCAATAAATAACAATAAAGTAAATCAATTTTCTATAATAGAGCAATATTAATTAATGATTTGGTAATCTCTATATATAAGAATCAAAGTCCTGAATGACTGACTGACTGACTGACCTATCATCGCCCAGCCCAAACCGCTGACCCTAGAATCGCGAAATTTGGAGAGCGTGTTCCTTTCACGATGTAAGCACCCACTAAGAAGGGATTTTTCAAAATTCCACTCCTGAAGGGATATACAGGGTGTTAAAATAGTTTTTATTATTTTTTAATACTACCAAACCGCTGGTCCTAGACACACGAAATTTTGGAAATACATTCATTTGACGATATAAGCAGACACGTATTCAAGGATTTTTTGATATTTGACTCCTGAAGGTATATACAAGGTGTTTATCTATACAGTGTAAGGAAGCATTGGAATATTATCATTCCCGATAGGAATATCAAAAAACTGTTTGATACGTCAAATCGATTTATTCAAAACCAAACATTTTCCGATAATTTTAATTTATCTACCCCTTACCCCCTTCGAGCAATGACGTCACCAGGATTTTTTTTAAACGATAATTTATTTTTTCTTGCGGAATCGGATAGTACAGTTTGTTATCGTCACAATTTGATAAAAGTATTTTTGTAAATTCCACCCCTGAAGAGATATACAAGGTGTTGAAAAGTTTTAAGGTATTTTTTATTAATCCCAAACCGTTGGTCCTAGAAACACGAAATTTTGGAGCTGTATTCCTCTGACGAAATAAGCGAACACCCCTTAAAGGATTTTTTGAAATTCAACTCCTGAAAGAATATACAAGGTGTTTAAAGTTTTTTATATTATTCGTTAGCAATGGAAAACCGCGGGTTGTAGAAACACAAAATTTTGGAAATATAATCCTTTGAAGAAGATTTTCTACAATGCCACTCCTAAAGTGCTATACAGGGTGTTTAAAGGTTTAATAGTGTTCTTTGAGATCAATTGATAAAAAATATGCTGCTTTTACCGACATAGACAGTAGACGCCCACCATCAAAAGATATTTCGAAGTTCAAATCCTAAGGGATATACATTCTACAGGGTGTTTAATGTTCAATCTCAATTTATTGGTTAAGAAAAATCGGTTATATACTTATTGTAACGCCATATACACACACACCAATAAGAACAGCTGTTTAAATGCAACTACCAAAAAAAGATACAGGGTGTTGAAAATTGTAATACTCATTTGTAACTGACACAGCGTAGCATTCTACATTCATTTAACTACGTAGGCACCATCCGCTAAGAAGAGAGTGTTCGAAATGCGACTACTAAAGTGTGGTACAGGGTGTTCACAATGTTAATAGTGCTCTGTAAACTACACATACGATTAGCCTTCTACATTCATTTCATGAAATAAACAAGTATTAAGAGGAACATTCTATAAATGGAAATACTAAAGAAATATACAGGGTGTTGAAAATTGTAAGAGTTATTTGTAGAACACGCAGCTTAGCATTCTACATTCATTTAACGACGTAGGCACCCGCTAAGAAGCGATGGTTCGAAAATCGACTTCTCAAGTGCCATACAGGGTGTTCGCAATGTTAATAATGTTGTAGAGCTCTGTAAGCAACACAAATGCTTCCCTTTCATGAAATAAACAAACATTAAGAGGAATATTGTATAAGTACCTGGAAAAGCTATAGAAAAATACAGAGTGTTCATAATTTTAATAGTCATTTGTAAAAGATACAGCTTAGCATTCTACATTCCTTTAACGACGTTGGTACCCGCTAAGAAGGGAGTGTTTAAAATGCAATCACTAAAGTGCTATATACAGGGTGTTCAAAATGTTAATAGTGCTTTGTAATCAACACAAATGATTAGCACTCTACATTTATTTTATGAAATGAACACACATTAATAGGGACATTGCATAAATTCCAATGCTAAACAATTATACAGGGTGTTGAAAATTGTAATAGTAATTTTAAGAAACACACTTTAGCATTCTACATTCCTTTAACGTCGTAGGCACCGGCTAAGGGATTTTTCGAAATGCAACTACTAAAGTGCTATACAGGGTGTTCAAAATGTTAATACTGCTTTGTAATCAACACAAATGATTAGCATTCTACATTTCTTTGCTGAAATTAACACACATGAAGAGGGACATTGCATAAATTCAAATGCTAAACAATTATAATACAGGGTGTTGAAAATTGTAATAGTCATTTGTAAGAGACACAGTTTAGCATTCTACATGCCTTTAACGACGTAGGTACTACCCGTTTAGAAGGGATTGTTCAAAATGCGACTACTAAAGTGCTATACAGGGTGTTACCTATTTATACAGGGTACTAATATTTACGGACGATTACTATAAAAACTGAATCTTCGATGTTGACGTCCCTCATTGTAAAAAAATAAAAATATCAAATTTCATACTCATAAACCATTCTAAATTAGTACATAAAAAGTAAATGGACATAAAATAAAAAGGTTCCGTAGCGAAGCTCGGGTACCCGGCTAGTCATTGATAAATTAACTTTAATTTGAAGTAACATTATACAAATACTTCTCTCGTACTCCTAACGTATAGGCAACCCAAACAGCACATGTACTGAGAATCATAATGGGGAACTGGACACTTGTTTTTTTATTCTTTATTTTGAAACTAGAGTTTATTTTGATCTCATAGCATTTTTTATTTTTTCTCGAACTCGAATATTAAGCCCAAAATAAATTTTTTAAAAACGCTGTGACGTAGCTACTAATATATATCCAGCTCTCTTCTTCCTATGTGAGATTGCCGGTTAGTGCGTTAGTAGTAGCTACGTCATAGCTTTTTTAAAAAATTTATTTTGGACTTAATATTCGAGTTAGAGAAAAAATTTAAAAAAGTGATAAGTTGTTTGTTTAGTTCTTTACGTTTTTATAGAAAAAAGTACAAAATTCGATTGTAGTCCTTAGTCCAGTTCCCCATTTGGAGTAGGAAAGTGTAGAGCAAACCCAACGTAACCTGGGCACACCAAGTGATGACCGTTAAAGTTGCGCAGTAGTTTTATACTGACGTTGCTTAGAAACGGGCATAGACAGTGTCGTCGTATAGTTATTACATTACCACAACATTACTTTTGTCGAAGCAAAATAATTACAAGCATTTTAATAATGTGAAGATCTCATTTATAAAGTATTAAATCAGTAATTAATTATTATTAATACTTCAAATAAAAATTTAAATTAAGTAATTATTTTAATTTTGACAACTTTTAAAAATAATTTTTTTGACAGAAGAAATAACTAGCTCCGCCACTGGACTCTGAAGCCACGCCTCGCGCAGGTTTGGTCACGTGGTGTGCTCAGGTTAAGTTGGGACCACTCTAGAGTGGGATGGCCACGTGACGGTAAAAGGTAATAAAAGGCCAAGTTTTGACCATAAACTGATTTAGTATCAACAGTTTCAATCGGAGTTCGAGATCGGGTTAGGGGAAAGTTGGGTAATTCCCACCACCATTTTACAAATGACCATATATCTCTTTTATATTAAATAAAATTATAGAAACAAATCTTGCATTACAGTCCTCGACCTATTCTATTTTTAATATTTCTACTAAATAGTCAAATTTACTTCTCATGTTTTCTTCATGTTCGGATGGTTCACCTGTGAACCATCCCTCTGCATTCGTTTCATCCTGGATAGTAAGTCATAAAAATTAAAGTTTTTAAACGTTTTAGTATCCATTTAAAATCCCATAAGAGGATTTAGTTTTATTAGAGCCCTTTTGACTAATATGTGTAGCATATTTGATACACATAAGTAAATTACTACTAATAATTAATTAGCATCCCTTCAACTATGAGAAATAAGCCCGCTACAGCCCCAAATAGGATTTACAGATTTGATAATTTTTGTTTATTTTTAGGAGAGCCTAATTTTAATTAGGGGAGTGATGCGACAATTTTGATTGATAAACGTTTTTATACTATCTCTCGTATACCCCTATATTTAATTTCGAGTTCAAAAGTTGAGTGCCCAAATCAACTTATTTTGCCAAAAAATCGCAAATAAACTGCTAAAAGTTGATAAGAATTGACCGGTAAACTATTTCAAGTATTAGGAGTACAGAAAGAGAGTAAGATATCTCCAAAAATATTAATTCAAGTTGTAAATGTATTTATGTAAATGCTAATCATATTGCCTAAATAATATGCCAAGATAAGCTCAAGATTTTATTTTCATTTAAATAAAAATTTAAAAATATTTGCTATTTATAACTAACTTCTAATACCTTATCGTCCTTCTGTAATCCTACTACCTTTTCACCTTCTGCCTCGTTAGGTTTAGTCTTTTAGTGTCTTATTCGCCTTATTTTACCATAAAAAACGTAAACAAACTGCTAACATTTGATAAAAATCAGTGTGTAAATTTTTGGAAGTAATAGGAGCACAGAAGAATGGTAAGGAATTGTCAAAAATGTTTATTTAAATTAAAATAAGTTACCTAAGCTTATGGTATTGTGTAAATGATAAGCTCGTGATTGTAAATAATATAAATTCTCATAAAATTTTAAAAATGTTTTTCTATTTATTTTAAATTAATTTTGAAGGCCGTGTTGTCCTTCTGTGATCCTACTGCATCAAAACGTTTACCAGGCAATTTTTATCACATTGGATCAAATTTTTCCATTTTTTATGCCAAAATAACCTAATTAGGATACCCGACTTTTAAAATAAAGAAGAAAGAGCATTGAAATTACACAAGAAGGTAGTTTATAGGGCTAACATTTATTTTTAATTATTATTAAATATTTATTTTGAAAATTTAGTATTAAATTAATTATTTACTTATTAAGTATTCTAAAAGTCACAAGTATGTAATGAAAAAGTAATTCAAAATTAGATAAAACTTAATAAAAAAAATTTAATGGTTACAAGTTTGTTTGTCCATCACTATGTTATCTACCAAGTTTCAGATTTTTAGACTACGAATTAACCGAAGAAAAAATTTTAATTGCGTAATATAAAAAAAATCTGTGTATTTTACATAAGAAACTTCGACCCTGTATTGGCCGCTATCAAAAAAAAAATTTTTGTTACGTGATAATTTTTTTTTGAATTATTTAGATTGAGGGGACGTTGGAATTAAAATTCAAAAATAGGTCAAATAAGAAGCACTCTAATGTATTATATTGCATACAACTAATAAACAGGTACCTACATAAGTATAACAATTTACAAATAATTGCCCATTAGTAAATTTAATATTTTGCTCCTAATTATACAGATTATGACTTCAAACTTTATAGGAACACTCAGCATAATACTAGAAACAACTTCTTTTCAATAAAAATTTCAAAAATTTAAATTAATTTTTCACACGAGTAACCCTTAAATTTTCTCTCGAACTCCGATTGAAACTGCTGATAAGAAATCATTTTATGATCGAAACTCTGCCTTTTATTACCTTTTACGGTCACGGACCATCCCACTCTACCCATTCCTACTCCAAAGTACAATTTTCTATACATTTGTTGTTTGGGTTGCCTATATGTTAGGAGTACGAATACGTATCATATTATTTTAAAACTGCCAAATCAAAGTATATAAACTATATCTATATTTTATTTATATTGGCCAAACCCAAAGTATATAAACTATTTAAAGTAGAACCACGCAGATGCGAGTTTCGGTCGAACAAAGAATTGCATACATCACTGTCTTACACGACGTTGCGACCTCCTTGTTCAGATATGAGGGGATTCCTATGGCTATATGTAAAATAATATTTTTTCATGAAGCATTTTTAACCTTTGATTTTTTATAGGTTTTGTGTGTTGACTCATAAAAGCGACAAATCGGATTAGAAAAAGTAAATGGAGATAAAAAATTGAAAGTAATTAATAAAATAATTTTTCTAATAATAACAATAGGTAATTACTAATTAATAAAGATTTTTAAAAATTAAAAAAAAATCGGTATCTTTTACACTTATAATTTATATTAATTTAGAAAAAGCTCTAAAAATTATTTAATTTATTCTCTAATAGAGAATTAAAATACACACATATTAATTTGTTAATTTAAATTAGTTCAGATTTTTATTTGAATAACCAAGATTTCTGCAAGTACTCACTTTTGAGTCTATCTTTAGACGTCAACATAATAATTAACCTTGATGTTTCACCATGGAATATAGGAAGGATTAAATAACACAAGGCGACACTGCTATTTTTTAAGAATTTTCAAATTCAATTTCTGGTGTTATAAAAAAGGCGGGTACCTTTAGCAATAACTAAATGAAAATTAAAAAATTTCTATCTCCTTTAATTATAATACTATCCTTTTGATATTTGGAATATACACTAAACATATATCAATCTATTAAACCAAACCCTAAAATTTACAACTTCTCACCCTAAGCACCCCCAGGGTGGAAAAAATCAATTACAATAAATTATTTAAACATTTATAGCTTTCTTTAAAAATAATCTTTCTTTAAATTAAACCAAATATGGGCATTTCACATGACCTTGACAATTAAGAAGAACGCACAAAATTGTTTAATCACATCCTGGGGGTTGCTGAATAATTATTATATCCATATTTAATAAAAATAAAAAAAATTCGTAGCTATTTTAAAACAAAAGATAATTTTAAAAAAATTGGTAGGTATGCCACTTATGCCCGTTTTCACCGACGATTCTTAAAGTTAGGCATTGCTTAATTTGACATTAGCATTTTTTAAGTCGCAATTGCGCTTCACCACGTTTTACCACGCGCACCAGGGTTCCTAAATAAGATAAACAAAGGTATCTGTATATCAATATCGAAATGGTTAATAATTTTTATGCATCGGGTTAGGAATTATTTTAGCGTTAAGCAGTTCTTACGTAAGCAATTGCTTATGAACCGTCGGTGCAAACGGGCATTAGTCACTCATCTATGGACAACCACCCTTAAATTCGCTCAAACTCGACGCAAGGGTGGTAAAAAAAATTTGTGAAATCTTAAAAATATTTTAACTTTTTTATAAAAAAAAACATGTCGATGATTTTTGGTATGTGGGTGTCTAAAATACACATCTATCGAATGGCACCCTCCAATTCGTTTAATCCGGTTAAGGGGGTTGTAGTAATATTGAAGGAAATCTTAAAAAATTCCTACCATTTTTAAAACAATAGGCAATTTAACCGGATTAAACGAATTGGAGGGTGCCATTCGATAGATGTGTATTTTAGACACCCACCTGCCTTTTATACCTGCCTTTTATAAAAAGCATCCAAAAGTAATTTTCAATATTGATTTCGATGCAGATTTTTATGCACTAAAACTTGACATTTTTTTCTAAAATAAATTGGGAAGTCACCAACGTATGACTTTAAATAATAAAAATTCGTCATTTCAATCTTCGTATTTATTATACGGTTTTGTTTTTAAAAACATTTTAATTTTAGATAAAGTTTCCCAGAAGTAGTAGTAGAGACGTGTACGAATTTCAAGGTTATTGATAAACCTAATGAACGCAAATTCGTCAAACTTAAACTTGGCAATGATGTACGCATGCCGTATTAACTTGATACAGTAAATCATAGAAGAAAACTGTAATTATAGTAACGTAAATGGGGGACTAGATGTCGACTACGCTCTCATTTGAAGTAATTTAGACCGTTCGCTCACCACTAGGTGGGAGTACTATCTATATTTTATTTATATTGGCCAAACCTTTATGTTCAAAATGTTTTGCAATTAGTCACGATGAAGTTAATTTGACAATAATTCTCATAATTTTAATTAAAATTGCTTTATCATAGAAAATTGATATACTTTCTGATTATCTATTGAATCTAAGAATCTTCAATAACAACTTGTTGCTTTTTCTTGTTTGAAATCAAAATTTGTTAACCGAATTATCCAAATACACCCCTTTTTGGCCAGTTTAACCGAACTCTTATTAACTAATAAATAATAATAGAATTAGGTATATTTAAGTACTATTTTAATCAACTTGTAAAACAAATGTAAAGATTTTTATACATAAACTGTACATAATTATCAGTAAAAATTGCAAATCAAACTGCTCAATGAAGCAGATATTTACTTGTACCAAGAGGAATGTTAAAATTACTATTACAATGAAAACTCAAAAATTCACAATTACATTCAAGTTTCCTTATTTACACTATAAATTTGTCATAAAGATACAATGAGATTTATATAGTTTTCCAACTCCACAATGTTTTAACAATTTTTCCAATTCAAACATACATTTTAGACTAATTCTCTTTTTAAAGATTTTTTTCAATATAGTTGATTGACGACAAAATAGCGCTGCTTAGGCACATATACAATTACAAAAACATGTAATTAATTGTATAAGTATGGGCTAGTGATAGCAAAGTCTTTCTTGTAGTTTGTCCATAAATCGACCCTGGCTGAGCCCTAAATTAATAAAAATAATAAAACCGACATAAAATAATAACATGCCGTAGCTGAGCACATGGAATGCAAAAATTATAGGCAACATTGCACCTATTAAATCACAATATTTCAAAAATATAAAAATGTTTCGATTAAGCGATAGCAAAAATATCTAATTTTTATAAAAATTTTCTTCGGAGCTGCTTAAAAATTGCCAAAATTATTTGATTCGTTTTAATATAGCTCATAATCTTATTTTATATAACTGTAACAATTATACATTTTTTCATAAGAAAATTAAGTAAATTTTACTAAGTATTATTGGAATGTTAAAAAGATGACAAACTTCATCAAAATAAAATAATCTGAATAACTACACAAAAATAACAATAAATACTAAAATGAATGTAAAAAAACTTAATTAACGCCTTACAGATAACAATATCAAAAAACTCACTAAACGATACACAATACTCATAGCGGCACAATAAATAAATTATCCCCTAATTATAATAAATTGATTAAAACATCAATATTAAAAGTTGCTAATGAATCATCAACATATAAAATGAACGTAAAAATTTAAAAACTACTTTTGTCGATAATTGAGAAAAACTACTCGACAAAATTTATTTTACTTATCTACTATTAAGTAAAAAGAAACAAAAATAATTAAACATTCACATATTAACAAAATCACAACTCATCTACGCATTAAATCAGACTACACTCTCTACATTGGTGACGCCACAACAAACTTCTGTGGCTATCGTCATATTCTCTTCCGATTCGCTTTCCGAAGAAACGTCCGAACATTCGTTGACCCTTTTCGAAGAGAAACTCGATATAGTATTTGTTCTATCAGATTTTGATTCGAGCGTCGAACTTTTACTAGACGGTGGATTTGAGTATTCCGATGTATTGCCTTCGTCAGAAGCGTTTGCTTCTTTGTGGTGCTGAGTTACGGTACATTTATACCTATTTGATCTGCGTCCAAGATAAATAGGTCTTCGAGCCCAACTACAAATTAAAAAAAGGTCAGATTATTGCTTATACTAGTGAATAAGTTAGTGATACATAAAAGGTACATCGAAAGCTTGTTTGAAGTTTAGATTATAAAGTTACCTTAATTTAATCGTAGGGTCTTTTCCAAGCTTACTATAAAAGAAAATGAGTTAAAGTTTTAATTTGAGCGTTAGCTAAAATTAAAAAAAGCTTTATAGAGACGCTAGCTAGTAGGTGAGGGTAGTAGTCCGTTAGAGAAGGATTCAGCAAGGAAAAAAATTAGAAAAAGTTAGAATTTTATTGTCTTCCTAAGTCACCAAACTGGAGTGGAAAGAAATTTAAAATTATTAGCACCTTTAGTGCCTAAAGGGTGCATCTTAAAACATAATTGGATAGAATTTTTTGTGTAAGTAGAGTAAAGTTTGTAATACCAATGTTTGCTCTAAAATTCTTTTCAAGCCAAATATCTACGAAAAAACTCTTTTCATTTTTTGCCATTTTTCCAATATGGCGACCAAATCCGGAGTGAAAATTAACACATTGTTAAGAAGGTGGTTTTTAACGAATTGGCGGGAAAGTTGATATTTAGACATTCCGCTCGTAACCGTTAGCGACTTTAATATCCAGTTGATATCACTAACATTCATAATTCTTGATAGGGTAAGGTTCAAAGAAGGCAATGACATATTTGTATATAGGAAATAAGAACCTAATTAGTGAGAAAAGTTCAATTGAACTTGGTGTAATTTATAAAAAACAGAGGATGTTGTTTTTACCCAATTGTTCAATTGAACTTTTCTCACTAATTAGGCTCTTATTTCCTATATACAAATATGTCATTGCCTTCTTTGAATCTTACCCTATCAGGAATTATGAATATTAGTGATATCAACTGGATATTAAAGTTGCTAACAGTTACGAGCGGAAAATCTAAATATCAACTTTCCCGCCCATTTGTTAAATACCGCCCTCTTAAGCTTCACTCTCGTGGGAAAAAATGTAAAATTACTAGCACCTTTAGTGCCTAAACGGTGCATCTTAAAACAAAATTGCATAGAATTTTTTGTGTAAGTAACGTAAAATTTGTAATAACAATGTTTGCTCTAAAAAAATTTTCAAGCACAATTCTACGAAAAACTTATTTTGGGGTGCAATTTTTCCAATATGGCGGCCAAACCCGAAGTGATGGAGGAATGCAAAATTAACATACTGTTAAAAAAAAGAGAACGGTTTTTAACGAATGAGCAGGAAAATTGATATTTAAACATTCTGCTCGTAACCGTTAGTGACTTTAATATCTAGTTGATACCACTAACATTCATAATTCTTGATAGGGTAAGGTTCAAAGAAGGCGATGACATATTTGTATATAGGAAATATGAGTCTAATTAGTGAGAAAAGTTCAATTGAACTAGGTGTAATTTATAAAAAACAGAGGATGTTGTTTTTACCCAATTGTTCAATTGAACTTTTCTCACTAATTAGGCTCTTATTTCCTATATACAAATATGTCATTGCCTTCTTTGAGCCTTACCCTATCAGGAATTATGAATATTAGTGATATCAACCGGATATTAAAGTCGCTAACGGTTACGAACAGAATGTCTAAATATCAACTTTCCCGCTCAGTCGTTAAAAACGACCCTCTTAAAAACACTTTTAGAAAGACAATAAAAATTGTTCCAGCTCTCTCTCATTTTTTTTCATCATTGAATCCCTACAACATCTTCACTGACTGACCTATAAGTGGGTAAAGAAGTGCGCTGTTATTTTATATACGGCTGTGTTGTATAATGTATCTACTTTGAGTTGTTTAGGCCTGTAACTCCTAAATATTGGCTACTGCATATTTCTATGAAGTGCATGAAAATGATGTCAAAATTTTCAGATACTAACCTTCTCCTTCTTAGAGAATCATCGTGTTGGCCTTCCTCATCTGTTAAACTGTCATTAGGTGCATCTTCAGCACTATCGAACGCATCTCGTCGAATGCATCTACTACTCTTCCTTAAAACACTATCTACATCATCTCCAATATTTCCATTTAATGTCGTTCTATAATCTGATAAAATGTTGTCCGCATTAGCTTTAACAATCGAAAGTTTCCTCTCAATTGTTTCTAAGTTATCGTCATCTCTATCTTTCAATCTTTGTATATTTCTATTCACCATATCTGACTGCTCGATGTCTTCCAAATCGGGACTTGAACTCCTTGACGTTTTTTGAGTAAAAACTTCAACCGCTGAAACAAATCAATTAATTCTATTTTCAAAAATAATAATAAAACAACTAACGTAGTTGAGAATGTTGAGCCATATAATGTATTTGTATAGAATTCCCATTAAAATTTTCTCCATCGCACGACTGTTGAAGTTCTTGTAATATTACTCTCTGAGGTGGTTGAGTTGGACGGTTTCCATTACTTTGGATGGAATTGGCTAAATTGTAATTACTCGAACTGATATCGGTCTCACTTAATTCCATATAATCTGTTTGTGTCTCCGAATCTACTAAGACGGATGAGCGATTGCTAGATATTCTAGAACAAGCGTTACTACGAGGCGATCCCGAATTTGTTCTACTGTGTCTTTTGCGAGGTTTCGAATGAATAACTGATGAAGGTCCTTCCATTT
Source organism: Malthinus seriepunctatus (assembly GCA_963924605.1). NCBI lineage: Eukaryota > Metazoa > Arthropoda > Insecta > Coleoptera > Cantharidae > Malthinus > Malthinus seriepunctatus. The sequence continues at coordinate 79,050,277 of OZ004600.1, read as the reverse complement.
GGCTTGTAGAACTCGCTTGATTATAGGAACACGCTTTAGGATATAACTAAAAAACCAAAAGTTATTTCAAAAATTGTTTTTAAAGTAACAAATTTACCATTTGAGGACTTTCAGGACTTGTAAGACTACATTCGGGACTCGTAGGTGTCGTACTACTATTATGACTCTGACTCCATCTACGCTTTTGTAAATCCATAAACGGTTGCATAAATTTACGTTTTCCATAATTATCCCTTTTACGACACTCTTGCTTTTGATGTTGCCCAACTTGTCTCATAACGGCGGAAAACTCCATATACAATGTATTAACTTTTTCCACTAAACTTTCATAATGTTCTCGAACATCTTGAATATGTTTGAGTTCATTTTCTCTCTTCCTAATAAGCTGCTCTTCTTTCAATTGAAATTCGTGAAAACGTTTTTGTTGTTGTATTTTAAAGTGCGTGATGTGAGTTTTAATTTCGTCTCTCCAACTTTCTTGAGTTTTTTTGAAAAAATTTTCGTCTTTGTAACTACTTAATATCTAAAAATGGAAAGTGTAAAATTTATGTTGGGAAAATTACGGTTAAATTATACCTCTACTGAAGCAATTTCCAAGTGATTACATATTAATTTAAACGACGGTCTGTCTTTGGGATTAAACTTCCAACACATTTGCATTATTAATTTGATACCTTCCGGGCAGGTTGTAGGTACAGGTGGACTTAATTTGCCAGTTCCCACCATATACATTATAGCACTTTGTTCCATATCTTTATAGGGAGTTTCGCAAGTTAATAGTTCCCATAAGACAACCCCATATGACCAAATGTCGATTTTTTCCGAACAAGATTGTTCTTGAATAGCTTCGGGTGCCATCCAAGCCACAGTTCCTGCAAAACTCATTTTTGTACTAACTTCATTCCACATTCTCGAAGTTCCAAAATCGCTTATTTTAATTATTTCGTTTTCACCAATCAAAACGCTGTAAAATTTAAATCAATCAATCAAATAACAGATAAGTTAAGCGACATACTTAGGACTTTTTAAATCTCGATGTATAATTTTATGTGCATGTAAATATTGCATACCGTTAGCAATTTGTTTAGCCCACGTTACGACTCTTTCGGGAGTTACAATTTTTTGTTGATTTCTGAGCAAGTCGTAAAGAGGGCCGTAAGGACAGTACTCCATAACTATGCAATAGCACGGCGAATACGTACAAACGCCTTTAAATTTAATAATGTTAGGGTGATTTAATTTACGTAAATTCTTAATGTCGGTTTCTTTAATATCAGATACTTTTTTAACAGCTACGGCTTCATCGTTTAATACTCCCGAAAACACAATTCCTTGCCCTCCACAACCTAACCACTGCAAGTCTGTTATTGATTCAAAGGGAATTTCCCAGTTATCTAGAAACATTTTATCGGTTAAGTAGGTACTCACGCAGTGAAAATTTATGTTACTACCTTGATTCCCTTTAATTTCATTCACATTTCCTTTTCCTATTATGGATAAGACAGGTTTTAAGCAACCAAATAGACCTATTACCCAGCCTTGTTGTTTAAAACTATAGGCAGGTTGTGGTGTATCTGGTGAGCTCGAGTCGTTACACATGGCTTCAGGTACACTTATGGACACTTTTGCATGATCTACTGTAGGTTGACGAAGACTCAAATGACCCATTTCTTCTTGAATACACAATAAACTGAAACAGAAAGAAAATTCAATTTTTAAACTATCCTAATCGACACAGGAAGCTTTTTCAGGTGATTACAAAGTGGTCGCTATATCTTTGAGTTCTGACGATGAGAGTAGGTACTTCAATTTAAAAAAAAAATTCTTCAAGTTAAATGAAAAATTATAAAAATTTTCATTGATTACCTTTTTGTATTGATATACATAGTTGTTGTTTATCATTATTAATTCGATGCGGATTTTAAGCAGGACGATTGTATTGATCTAACGAAAGACGCGAATGTCCTTCAGAGGGTGAATCTAATTTATCGTCGTATTAACACACACGTGACACAGGGGTGCATAAAATAATTAAATTAAGGAAATAAATGTCAAATATTTTAATGTTTCTAAAAAATCATTACCGGAAAAAATCGGCCAGTTCCAAAAACTTTGTAATGAATATTCTTTTACAAACTGCACAGATTTCAGGAAAAAAAATTGAGTTCTTCAAATGCGATAAAAAAAATTTCTGCATCTTTCTTCAAATTTAATTGATCCGTATTTCAGGATTTTGCTTAAATCGGTTTTCATTGTGTGTAGTGTATCAACGAAATATCGCATCGTATAATATTATATTGTACATATTATACCTAATAGACTATGACCCATAACAGAAAACTTGGAGATGATATTACTTTATTGAAGTGTCATCGCTGCGCTCGTTTTGTAATAAACATTGTATAGTAAATTTTGATAAAACAAATTGTTAGTTTTATCCATCGCCACTAAATTGAGATTATGAAAAAAACATAAAAACAAAAACAACTTCTGAAGAGGTCTGCCGCCAATGTTTCGGCAGACCAACGGTTTGTTCCTCACTATTGTTTCTTTCGAATGGCACCAAAATTTAACGGTAGTCCTATGACGTAGTGTTTACTGTCGTTGCCTCCCGGGCTAGTAAGAAAATGAAAAGTTGAAAATCGCGACGTCTAGCGTCGATGTGATAAAAGTTTCGTATCGTTTAATAGCAAAAAATCACCCTGTATAGTGTATACGCCCTGTATAAAAATTTATAAAATAATTTTAGAGGTTGATTATGTCGAAATGATAATAATTATCAAACTTGCAGCATTTGTAAAAATAAATCGGTATTCTATATCAAGGATTCTCGATTCTATGAACTTTATAAATGTACGCTTGATATTATGCCTCCAGAAGAAATTAAATTAGTCATAGCCCATTTTTTTTTCTAAAATAAGTGACAAGAAATTTGGATTCGATAACAAGTGAACGGTAACAATGAAGAACAGGTAGAATTTAAGAGACCCTTTAAAATGAGTCATCAACGCACCTGCAGTTTAAAAGAATCCACCACCTTAGATGATGCCGATATGCCAAACTTAAACATGGGTGAAAAATTTTCTATTGGTGCATGTTGTAAAGGTGTGGGTGGTTAAACATTTTGTTTTCTATGTACACTACACCACTTTCTTTTGAAATGTTACTTAACTAATGATTTATTTTTCTACACCTTTTGAAAATCCAGTTTTATGGTTCTATGTGCATTGTGCAATGTGCAAGTTGTTAAAACCTATTCCACTGGTCGGACTTTTGTCGAATTTTTTGAGGCTACTTTATTGTTTAAAATCTAATTACTCTATCTAACTAATATCGATGAAGAATGTTGTTCATATAGCTTACTTAAGTCGACCCGATCTTTATTGGGATTATTTTTAATGGAAAGCTTTCTAAAAAGCACGTGGAACATTTTCAACGATTAGATGCCAATAGAACGTGACCAAAAAAGCGCCTTCTATCAGCATAAATTGGATTTATTGTTACTGTAACAGCAATGTGTAATCAACTGAATAGGAGTAATCTGACTTCTATTATAATTATACGAAAGGGGCGATTTTGCAGTCATCTCCGTGGTAGCTAATTCCAGCCAATTCATAAAAAATTTAAACCAAAAACTCGTGTCCAAATTCGTTAGCTTAAGTTTTAATTCAGAAAAGACTACTTATTTAGTAGTCACATTTTGTGATCCAATAGCTCCAGCATGTCTTGAAAAGGGGTTCTCGGTAGTTCTACTGAGGCGAATAATGATAGCTTAAAAATCTTACAAAATCAAGTTTAGTGATTTTGTTTTCTTCTAATTCATTTATTTTAGAAGTTATATCCTTTTGTTTCTTTCTAGTAACAGACTTTAATTTTTTAATTTGGTGGTATAGCCGAGTTAAACAATCAGTGGTGTGTTGTAAGCAACCAGTAATAATATAACCTCAACGTTGAGTCTTTTTTCTTTATTCAACAGAATGCAACAGACATAATATATCCAGCTTCGTTCAACGACTCAACACTGACGTTATAAATAAACGGTTGCTTACAACACACCACTGAATATTTGGTTAAAACCTTAAAACAGAAAAATAAATGTATAAGATTTATGGTCGATTAATGGTACTTAGGGATTGTCAAGTAATTACCTGCTTTGAATGTTCGACGAGACACATGGTTGACACAAAACTTTCAAAGCAGGTAATTACATGACAACCCCTAAGTATCATAATCGACCATGAATCTGAAAAAAGATTATTTTTCCGTTTTAACCAAATATTCAGTGGTGTGTTGTAACTGTAAGCAACCAGTTATAATATAACCCGATCGTTGAGTCTTTTTTCTTTATTTAACGGAATGCAACAGACATATATCCAGCTTCGTTCAACGACTCAACGTTGACGTTATAAATAACCGGTCACCACTGAATCAGTGGTGTGTTGTAAGCAACCAGTTATAATATAACGTCAACGTTGAGTCTTTTTTCTTTATTCAACTGACATATATCCAGCTTCGTTCAACGACTCAACACTGACGTTATAAATAACCGGTTGCTTACAACACACCACTGATTGTTTGGTTCGGGTATACAACTCGGTGGTCAAAAAAGAGCAATCTTTCACGTTGCCGGATTAAAAATTAAAATGGCTAGTTTCTGGTACATTTTTGCTTAGTTATGGATCCATAACATTCCAAAACTTAACCATTTCTATTGTTTGAAACCGGTTTTTGAACACTTAGGGAATAGATATCTATTCGTCAGTAGATAACTATCTTTAGATAAACTCGCAAGTCAGGTAGTCGTGGTACAACTCGGTAGTCCCCTGTTCTATGTGGCAATTTATCTAGTTTCGATTTTTTTAAGCGTTTTCAACTCTTTTCAAAATTTAACTATTTTTAATTTTAAGCTTTTCGTCTAACTTCGAGGTATCGTAATGCCCGTACGAAATTTTTTTTTATGTATTTTATATTTATTTCGTGTTTTGTGGACTGTGTTTTATATGTTTAATCATCAATCTACCCAGTTTTATTTTTTTTTTGGCTTTTTTTTAATTTTTCAAAAATTAGCTATTTATAATTTTAAGATTTTCGTCTAACTTCGAGGTGTCGTAATTTTTTACAAACGAATTTTTTTTTATCTATTTTATATTTATTTCGTGTTTTGTGGACTATGTTTTATTTGTTTAATCATCAATCTACCCAGTTTTAATTTTTTTTTAGCTTTTTTTTAATTTTTCAAAAATTAGCTATTTATAATTTTAAGATTTTCGTCTCACTTCGAGGAATCGTAATGCCCTTACAAACACTTTATTAAGCAATTTTTTTTTATTTCGTATTTTGCGGACAGTATGTATGTATGTATATGTTCTATGTAGCAATTTTTAAGTTTTTAAACTTTTTAAGGGCGTTACGACTCTTTCAATTTTGGCAATATTATCACAATTTCATACGTGCTATTTATACGTAAAGTATTGCAATTTAAGCAAACACGACCTTAAAAAATAATTTTTCGCGCCTCTCCGTCTCCTATAGAAACAGTGCTGGTTTCGACGGGCGCTATCAAAAGACGAAGGTTTGGAACACCCCCTCCATACAGAAATACCAAACTTTTGTGACTTTGGTGTTGGTGGCATTAAAAAATGACATATTTTTTAGTTTTTCGCTGCCTAGCGCCCTAGCGATACGTTCAGAAAAAAATGTCTCTCTAGAGAAAAGTTCCCGAACTAGAAGCCAAACAAAATGGCGCAAGATTTTTTTAAATCTGGCTCTATAATTTTGGGCAACGTTATTTTCAAGATAGAGAGTAGAGACCGAAAAAACGTATTTCGCACGATAACGAATGTATATTTTTAGTATGATGAGTAGAAGTAGGTTACATTCAATTTCTGTGATAATTAGGTCCACCTCTTTCATTACTTCTACTGTACTAATATCACTATTCCAAGAAAATTTTTAATACTTTCGTGGTACACGACTGATCCGTAAAAGTTTGAGAACCGCTGGAGTATACCCATTGAATAAACCCACCCCAAAAAATGATGAAAGAACCAAGGACCTGATTTGGAGTGCAAAGAAATATCTAATAGAGAATGATTATATGTCTCAGAGATGCAGCGAATGACGATGGTTATCGTACTGATTTTTTAGCCAAGTTTGTGGAATTGCAAGTCCTATTTGAAACACCTCCATTCCTCCGTGTATCTGCTTTTGTGTCTATGTGTATTTATTGGAGTATTTAACAGAAATTTGAAATCTGGCTCATCATGATCGCAGTGCGTGGTCCCTCTGTTACATTATCTAAGATTAAGCAGACGGAAAAGTTTTGTGGTGGTAACAAACATACACCTATAAAGTATAAATTATTTAAAAAACTAATAACAAACGATTACTGTTATCGTATCAATACTGATATACCGCGCTTTAAACTAATTGTATAATAATAACTAATTTAATTATTAAAAATAAGACGATAATAAAAATATCAATGGTCGCTCCAAAACAATAATTATACCATTTTATATTAATTATTTTTATTAATTTTATTTATGTAGTGAGCCTATCGAGCCATTTACAGACTAGGTATAATATTTCTTATACATTTTTTCTTTAATTTTTTATATTTTGATAGTATGTGAAGGACTTGACATCGAATTTACTTAATATGGATAATGTAGGTCAGCTCAACAAGCAAACTGACTTAATGTTGTGTGCGTTAACTATGGACATGGACATGGAGGCCCAATCTGTTAAATTCAAAATTAGATAAAAAAATTATGTCTACGTAATAAAATAATAGAGATACTAGAAACAAAACAAAATGTTACGTGAAACGCTTAAAAAACCAAGACAATGTACCTATAAGTATGGGTAATTAACGATTGATTCTTTTCACCAAATACATTAGCATATTATCTATGGTATTAAATAAATATTTTTTTTATTATCTAAAATTTATAATAGTGGAACATTGATGTGGAATAAAGTTCAACTAGGTAATTGCTAGATAGCGGACTTAATTTTATATGTTAATAATTAGTCGAGAAAATTTATAAATTAATATGGTTTATACAATAATCCTTGACTTTTATAGATAATTTAAAGATTCCATATATTCTGAAACACTCAAATAAATACAAATAAATACAATCTCTTGAAAGGGAACATTGTACCCAGAATTGGGTACAGACTGATCGGTTTTTAACGTAGAAGTTTATTGCCGAAACGACCAAATTTTGCGAACAACTTAGAATGCCATTTGGTGACTGCTCCAAAATTTAAAGAACGCCCTAAAACAGTAAAACATTCAAAATTCAAAAAGTATTAGGATTCCTCCAAATTAGAACAGCTAAAATTCCTAAAATTCAAATTTCCCGCTAAAAAGTGATAAAACGTCGTGATATAGAAAAAATTCTAAGTCCACCCACGTGCAAATATCTTATAATTTGATTTCTACGTTTCTAGAATTTTGAACATGATGTTCCAAACTTTTTAGGAACACAATATTTGGCGAGCATTTGGTTTTAAGGACCCTTTTTGTATACCCGGCTCTAAAAACAAAGCAACTATGATTATTTTTTGAGATTTCACTCTAATCAAGTCATCCATGGCATTGCATGTTAAAACATTTGAATGCCGTAACAGTTATTTACGTCCTTGTCAAAATGGTAACTTCTGACATAGCTTTTAGGGCAGTTTGACATGAACTAACTATTTAGTAACTGTTAGTTACTAAGTAGGTTACTAAATGAACTCAAGGAGCAAAAACACGGGAATCTAAGCTTTAACGTCAACGTCAAAATGGGCGGATAAATTTTCACGTTGGCGTTAAAGCTTAGATTCCCGTGTTTTTGCTCATTGAGTTCATTTAGTAACCAACTTAGTAACTAACAGTTACTAAATAGTTAGTTCATGTAAAACTGCCCTTAGTATCAAAGTTGCATTTCTAGAGACTCGTGCGAAGTAAGACGCTAGCATAGCGAGTTTTAGGGCCGTTTTAAGCCTGGGTCACACTAGGCTGCTCACCAGCCGCTGCTGTTCAGCGGCGGGCGATAGCACCAGCAAGCAGCGGCGGGCAACCCGGTCACACTGCATGCTACTACTCGCCATTTTGTTTAGTCGCTTTCAGCAAGCATGTCGTCTGTGGGTCCACGTAAACAATGGTTTACTCACCGCTGATGCGCTGCTTGAGTGGTCAAACTGCGCTGCTCGCTGGTGCCAGCGGGTGCGAGTGGTCACGTGACCTGCTAGTTGCCGCTGCCTGGTTACCAAAATAGAACATGTTCAATTCACCAGCCGTTGATAAATAGTCGCCGGCTGGCAGCGCCAGCGGCGAATTTTATGCTCACGCCAAGCTGATTGATGGCTGGCAGTAGCGGCTTCCACAACTCGCGGCTGGCAACCAGTCTAGTGTGACCCAGGCTTTAGATGGACTGAATATCGCACTGACAGTTAGTAACTGAATCAACTCAAGGAGCAACAGCACGGGAATCTAAGCTTTAACGTCGTACACGGTCATGCGTCAAAATTTCAACGCACCACATAAAAGCTTAGATTCCCATGCTTTTACTCCTTGAGTTGATTCAGTTACTAACAGTTAGTAGGATACTTAGTCCACCTAAAACGACCCTTATACACTATTTTTCCCCCTAAGTTACTTGTAGTGGTGTAGCGTGTGCAAACTGATATTTTGACATACTCGAAATTTTATTGGATTTTGAGCTCAGCGTTAGAGGATCAAAAATATATAAGATTTCGTACCTAAAGCATTGGTAGCTAACGCTCGGTTGCATAAAAGCGAATTATATTTTAATCCGAGAATTAAATTTATAATCTTTTTATTATTTGACAACGTTACACACTGTAATGTCAAAGTCTGACGTTTGTAATAAATATTAAAATTTGATGTTAAGTTATTTTTGTGTTGAATTGTGAATACAGTCTGTCAAAATTTGACATTTATTTATTAATTTATTGTGCAAAGTTGCCATATCTATGGATTACAAATCTAATTCCGGGATTAAAATATAATTCGCCTTTATACAACCGAGTAAAACTTTAAACGTCATAAAAAAACAAATTCAAAAGTACGATGACTTGATATAATTATTAGACGAGCGACGACAAACGTCAGATAATAATCAAAGATTGTTTCTATTTGCTCCATTCCCAAGATCTACTTGATTGGAAAAAATTAGAAGTGTGCTTAAATAAATTTTGTTGAGTTGATCGAAATCAAAAATGAACTCTGTTTAATCAATAATCCTAATCTTAAGACACATTGCATGTGTGAATAGTTTTGATCTCGCTTTTGATCATTTATTATTGCAGCTTTTCTGAACAAATATTGAAATATTTGGAGATAAATTATCATTTTATTATTTTATTACCAAAACAAGAAATTCCGAGAAGGGATTATCAGATATCGAACGATGTGATAGCGAGTATTTTAATAAATAATTTATGATTTTTATTCGGCATCAAAATTTATCTTTCAGAAGCTTTTTTTGGATAATTACACCTAATATACACCAGTTTCCAAAGGTTTCAACTCAGGAAAATTAGGAAACGGGGGTTCCGCTTCATGGAAAAAAATGGACTTGAAGAGGAAAAAATGTGTTTTTTTAAGAATATCTTGGAAAATATGCTACCTACAGAAAAATGACTATACCGCCATTTTATAGATGAAGCATTTTTACATAAAAAATGTCCTATAAAATGTCCCTTTAAGTTCATAAAACATCGGAGTGCACTCCTTTGCTTTATAATACAGGGCCCTTCAAAAATTTGAATTAATGATGGTGTATAAAACGTAAAATACCTAAGTAATGCAAGTGTATAAAAGTTATAAATTATTGAAAAGAGGAAGAGAACTAAAACTGAAAAATATGTTAAGCTCCACATAAAAAAATTAACGATCGCACCAGGGCTGGATTATCCATGAAGTGCATGAAGCGCGTGCTTCAGGGCCCGGTGTTGTGGAGGACCCGGCAAAAAAGTTAAATAGTAAAGGAAATTTAATAATCTATAACTTCTTTTCTGAAGACTTTTACTGTAAAACAAAGAACTGGAGTACTAGAGGCAAAAGTTTGTTGCAAAACGTGAGACAAATTTTTTTTTCTACATTAACGATTTTTGTGAGCGGGTACCTCAAAAACTATAAAGAATAGAAAAAGATGAATATAAGCAATCTTGTAGGAAATTTAATAAGCTTTCATTTTGCTAAGAGTAATTTTTTACCTAAGATACACCATGTTCGAGATATAGGCGAAAACTCCAAAAACGGTTCTTTTCACCCCCTCACTCCCTAGAACCGGGGTCTTTTAGTATTTTTACCTCCTAACCAATCTAAACACATTCATGAAATAAAATTCCACCTTCTTCCATGTGAGCTATAACCTCTTCGTTGACTAGAGTAAATAAACATTTGTTTAGTGTTCTGCAGTGTATTTTTGTATGGGGGCCTCAGGCCTTAACGTATGGTATCAATACAAAATTTAAATTTACAGGAACTTTTATCTACGTTTTTTTCGTTAAAACCAATAATTACACCATTAAAACAATTATTGCATACTTTTGAAGGCAACTGATAATATTTAACCAATTAACGTCTACTTTACGTGTTTTTAATGATGATTTGAATGGATTTTCCAACGTACGTTACCATTGGAATCAGATATCAATTACGTTCAATTGAGGTAAGTTTTAAATATTGATCAATTCAAGTTTGATAGATACTTTTGTACTATCGTCCAACACTAAATTATTATCAGGAATGAGGACAGGGTTTTAAATTGACTAAAATTATTGAGAATAAATAAAAACAGTGCTAACCTTCTGTTTTTCTTACTGCTTGTAAATATTTCATTTGTAAGCTGCTTGGCTCTGACGTCTTGTAAAGTAACAATAACCATATTCACAGTTTTGATACCAAAAACAATTAGAGTATGTTTAATATTGTTTTTAATATTATCCGTTAGATCTTGCGCTATTATTTTCCATGTATTTGTATATATCATAACTGAATTAGTATCACATTACTTTAACACTTTATTGTAGTACGCAAGGAATACGAGAACTGAATTTACACTGTCAATTGTTATCTAAGTCACAAGGTACACCCGAGAGTGATAAGAAATTGATAATGAGCAGCTGTTGCTTTATGTTTATGTTTGCTACTGATTGATTACAATAAACTAATTTGCTAATAGCCTTCAATTAATTTCTTTTTCTTTTTTCGATATAAAAATGGTCAAGATAAATGAGTTATTGCTATTAAAAGAATTTTATGAAAAATACGAAATGTATAAAAAATGAAAACAATTTCCCATGAGGTGTCGAGCGAACAACCTTAACCATGACCTTTATGATAGTATTGATTTGTAGGGCGGAGAACGTTTCAATCTAAAATTTCGACACTGAAATAATTGTATTTTTATTGCTTAACTGCGGGATAACAAAGTAGCAACAGTTGAAAAATTATTAACAATATAGGATAATTACAATAAAATCGTATTGTTATTTAACTTGGAATTCGGTAAACAAAAATATTTAAAAATCACGTGCGTTGGCTTATTGGTTCTGAACACGTTCTGAAAGATGTTTAATGCTGTTGAAATTTTGGCAAAAACAAAGCGAAGGTATCTAACCGAGGATGGCAATCAACCCATTTTAGGATTATGTGCAAACGGAAAATCGCTTCAATTCTTGCGGTTATTATTTCAATTCAGTGAGCTTGATGGCCAATTTCGTTAATTTCCTACCTACATCGACATTACAGATATCTAAGCTAGAGCATTCTAAAACCACAGATAGAGATTACGGTGGAATTCAAACCGAGGACGTCTCGTGACCGTGAATTTACCAAATAACATTTTCCCTATCAAAAATAATCAGTTCTATGGCCTCTGGATAAGACAATGCTGTTCATTTCATCTAACTTGGTGCAACAAGTTACACAATTCCCCGACCCAGCTTTGGTAACTAACTTGACGTTTGAACCTTCTCGAAGACCTCTGTCGATCGGAACTGGATATTAAACTAACATGCGACCAAGAAACCGAAGGAAAAACAGAAATTATAATATCTGCGGATAGGTAGACATAGCATCTACCTCTACCGTGTGACAACAAAATAGAGAACATAGGGGACTAACATGGGAAACTACATTCTTCATCCCATGTTATTATAGATAGAGGGATTAAAATGATGTCAGCGAAGGGTCATCTACTCTCGGCAGTCAATGTACAAAAATTGAGCAGTAAACGGTAGTCATCGGCAGTCATAGCATATTAGGCAGTTATGGGCACTCAACGGCAGTCTGTATACAAATTCAGAACATTGACTGACCCCTCGGGTGTCAATTCAAAGAGAATCTTTATGGTTTCTGAAATATTATCATCAAAAATTTAATGAGACGCCAAAGGAATTTATTTAGTTTAAAATTTTTTAAATAAAAGGTCTGTTTGGTATCTTTGCACTAGTTATTCGGAACCGTCAGTGAACCAATGAACAAAGATTTTATTCTGTATCTCATTGGTTCACTGACTGTTCCAAGCAACTATACTCCGTTCAGCTACCAGAAATGGTTAGGCCACTCCCCACAAATTTCTGTCAAATCAAATTGAAGAATGCTAATTCTTGTGTGATTGTTATAAAATGTATTTTCAAAATTCTACCAATAGAAAACTCTATTTGAATATCGTGCGCTTTTTATGGGAGTGGCGTAGCTATTTCTCGCCGCTGAACGGAGTTTAGTGCAAAGATACCAAACAGACCTATTAATTATTACACGATTTGAATATAAACTCTATTACGATGGAAAACAATAAAAAAATTAAAACGTCAAAAATAATTTTAGTCCAATCAGAAAAGAGTTTTGACATTTTAGATTTTATATTGTTTTCCATGGCAATAGATATTATCCATTCACTCTTTATTTGCGCTATGGTTGGCCATGTTAGGGTGACAGATTCCACCCGGTATAAATTTGAAAAAAATCAGTAAGGTTAAGTATTGTAGAGTAGTGGCTTTTATTCAATTGTGTTAATAGTTGGCCAGTCAGTGGTCTGTCATTTTTTTGGTATTGTCAAGAGCTGTCAGTCAACTTAATAGGGACTTTTTATTTTGGCAAACCAAAAAATAAAAGTTCATGGCCAACCATAGCGCAAATAAAAAGTGAATGGACTATGGTACTTATTCAAATCAGGCAATTATATTTAAACAATTTAACGAAATACAGTATTTTGTGACTTCAAATTTTTTAAGTTAGCAGAAATTGAAAAAAAATCTCTTTAGATCGATACCATTATCATCCCCCTACCGGGAACATGGAATATGGAAAATTTTCCATGTTATTTAAAAATTATACTCCTGTTGTCACCTGGTATAGTATAAAAGCGTATGGTAATCGTAATAATCCAGTGGCTACGAAGCAAGAGATTCTGAATTATAATCCCCAACACACTAGAATAACTTTTTTTCGACTTTAAGGTGCACTTGGTCCTTGAAAGTTGACGAGTAGACACCCAACGGGTGCAAAAACTATCGTGTCTAACAACTAGAAGCGTAGTGCCAGGCTATATTTGCGGGCTAATGAACCTACTAAAACACTATTCACCGACAAGATGCAGCTAAGCCACTCCCCAAAAAAAGCTCGCGATATTCGAATAGAAATTTTCTATTGGTCGAATTTTGAAAATCACACAAGAATTGACATACGTCAACCTTATTTGACAGAAATTTGTAGGGAGTGGCTTAAGAGTGCATCTTGTCGGTGAACAATGTATAGTTAATCACCTAAACTCCTAATCCAAAACCTAGGTACATCTCCGAATCAAAATAAAATTGTTGTGATCCGCATTTTTCAGAAATTTATTTACCAATAAACGACAATAAATTATTATTCAATAGTGTGATTTTTCATAACCAAAATTTGCAGCTTCATACATGATACTACAAAATCATGAGTTCAACTTTCAGACCTTTGTAAGAATAGAAATGGTATTTCGTACAAGACTGTTCAATTCACTCAGATTTTAGAAGAAAGGTTTTATAACATGTGGTAACAAGATACTATAAGCAAGAGGTTCCTTTCAGTTCGTATTTATTGCTATACAGCTAAGTTAAGTGTTTTATAGATGCTTCAATAGTTAATGCTATTCCGTCAAAAATCCGTTTCTTGTAAAAGCTTGAGTAGTCTATCACTATGTGAAGTATTAACATTCAAGAGGTCATTGCTCCCAGCACACATTGTGAACTACGTTAATCCGACATAGGTCAAACTAAGAACTCAATTTTGGGCATCTTTCACTCATAAATATATTTGATGATTCTATTGTTATGTGTAGTTTATAAGAAATCCAAAAGTTTTTCAGAACCATCATTTGAAGGCAAATAGGACCAATGGAAGATACTCATGTTGTGAATATCGTGACGTTTTTCTGAACTTGCAGTCTTTTGTGAATTTTAGAAACTTAAAAATATCTCAAAAAGTACCACACATGATGGTTAAAAAAAGAGGAAGCATTTAAATTATTGATAGAGTGAGGTTCTGCAGCACCATCGATAAAAGTCTGAGCTTCAGTACTTAAACTGATTACTTAGTGATATAGTGATTATTTCCAAATAAGTCTGATCTGAGGATTGCTACTATTTAATATTTAACTAATATTTGAATCAGTTAAATTTAATTTTTTAAAAACTTGCTAATAAGGTGATAAAATAGCTGTATTAAAACAAGTTAAATCTTCAATAAAATTAAAGCGACTAACATAATACAAGAATATCTTTTCCCACGTTGTAGTATGTAATTATTCACCGGATGTTACCTCGGTGTCTTTTGCTTATCACTTTACTCTTCGTTCGTATAACAACCATATATTTACTTTAACAAGTAAAAATAAACCATAAACTTCTTGTTCATAAGATATGCATCAAAGTAACAATATAAAGTACTTCTACTATTATTTTAGTAGTTTTTAAAAATAATTATAATTTCTGTTTACTTTTTAATAAAGTTTAATGTGGCTGCAGGTCTGCAGATGGTTTATGTTTATAATATTACCATACAAAATGTAATTTGTGTACTGACCCGTGACGCCAATGGCCATCGCGTGGTCAAAGCTCTTTTAATTTAAAAGACCTCCGCTCCAGCTCCGTATATTAGATTAGATTTACCATTTTATTGTTTTAGTCTTAGCTATATTACCGGTTTGCTAATTAAATATTTTAGTTTTTATCTATACCTGGAACCACTTATGTTAATTTTGTTTTTAATTTTTTATACTTTTAAATTATGACTTTTAAAGTTTGTTGCTCAGATTTTAGTAAATTCTGCAATAAATTGGAAGATGAGAGTTCTGGAACTTAAAAGTTATTCCGTCGGGATGTAGAATGGTCTTTGGTACACATCAGGAGAATACACGTAAAAACATATTAGTCTTAGTCGCTTGATGATCAAGTCTCTTTCGAGTAGCTTTTATATTTCTTCCATTTTTGAATGGTATATAACTTTGCTGTGGCAACGTTTACTATCAAGTAATTTAGAGAGCTAATATTACGGAAAATGTGCTTTTACATGCTATACATTATGTATTTCCATTTGTAGCATTTGTATCAAAAATCATTCCACATCCAGTAGGAAAGAGTATTTTGTGTCCATAGGTTGTAGTAATCCGGTATCTAGTTCTGCAAGTTTGGTACTCGTACATGGAACATGGAATGATAATAATAAGCAGTCGGAAGCCAAATGCTGGCCACACTGCCTTTATTATAATGTCGACACGATTAGCAATCGTGTAGTTATCCCCTACAAAGTTTCAAGTGTTACAAAAACGGTAATTACCTATTGCTATTATATATTATCAAATTGTATTTTTTAAGTGTGTGGAAAGAACTCCTTTCAGATGAGACAACTCGTCAAATACAAAAACAATAAATTAAATGTATGGGGTAAAACATAGAGTCACCAGTTGTTCGAAATAGTAAATTAGTATACCTCAACCATAAAAAAATAATTAATAGTGAGCTTACCTGTTCGCAAAATGTCCACTTTCGTCTAAATTTGGAAGTGATAATACGTGAGGTAACTGTACTTCTTCAGGAAACGTTGTTTCTTCTGGATATCCGTGGGCAGTGTAAGGAGGCACTTGCCCTTTTTCTAAAGTTCCTTCTGGAGTAAGCATTTTCTAGAAAAAAAAATTACTTGAATCAATTTATTATTGGACATTTTTTTGTCCAATTATTGGACAGTTTGTGGACATTGTGTCCAATAAAATACATTTTAAAGAATTTTTTAATTATTGTATTTTATTGTTAGTTAGGTACTTTCGATTTTTAATATTTACACCGTGATGGTTGATTGAACTCATGTGACATAAAGTATCCATTTTAATTAATTTCGAATCAAATTTAAAAACAACATGTTTTGTATTTTATTTCCATTTAATATCATTCACCTCAAAACTCGCCTCAAAAGAAAGAATGGGAAAAATAAGGAGTTTATAGAATATTATTTAAATAATCAATTGATTCTGAAGATAGAATTATAAAATAGAAAATTTTTAAGTGTAAGTAGCAAATCGTTACAAGTAAATTGTTCGCCCTTATCCTAAATAATCAAATAATTTTCAGGTTTAACTGTTTAATTATGTTCATCTATGTATTTATCAATGTTTTTTTTTTAAATAAAATTTTTGATCGTCTGAAGAAGCCGTATGGCGAAACGTAGCGACATTCGAGACCCATCCATGGAATGGAAATGAATTTTTGAAAAAATACAGTTTTTTATAAAAAATTTGGCTATATTACTCTCCATAAAGAAAACTTAAATTTTAAAGAATGTTATAAGTTTGATTTAAAAACTCGAATCACTTTAATTCAGTACCTCCAACATATTATTACCACAAGTTTTAGTTATATACTGTGTGAAAGATGATAATGCGAAGCGATGTCGATGGTGAAAGAGTAAGTTTCAGTTATGGCTTTAATATTCAATATTTGAATATATTATGCCACAGTAAATACAACAAAAAAGTTAAAAAATTGGGACTTTACAACCTCGCATAAACATAAAAGGAATAAAAGAGAAATTATCTAAAGTTATTCTTTGGGAGTTTGGTGCTATAAAAATTTCAGTTCAAGTTGGTTCAAGTGAATACCGTATCATAAATTTTTCAAATAAATTATTGACATTTTTTTTAATATTGAAGTAAGATTTATGAGTACAACCCCAACACTAATGCATTTTAATAAAGCATTAAGGGTTCCCTATTGTAGAAAATCAATACTGTTTGGCAAAGGAAGTAATGTAGTGAAGTTTTCGTTTCTCCTACATAAAGTACTTAAATTTATTAAAATCGACAAAACAAAATAGGTAATAAGTACTATTCGTATTAGGTACTTTATAAATAATTAAAAAAATATAATTTTATTAACAATTACTATGTTAATGCATTATTATACATAATCATAAAATTTATAATATTTTAAAAAATAAAAGTACTTATTGATATTAATACAATGACTCAAAGGTAGGTACCTATAAATAATAACAAATTATTGCAATGAGTTAAATGTTGGTCTTTTACTTTAGGTGTTTTGGCTAATGACTGCCCATCTTTAAAAAATAGCCCAACGACATTACCTCTAATTGCCTCTATTGAAACTAAACACTGTATAGATACAACAAAAAAACTCAAAAAGCTTATAATTATTTGTACTTTCACATTCTTCTTTAATTATGCACACAATGTGACCTCTTGTGCTGTTCTTCAAAACCACTATTCTACAGAAAATAATAAATAATTATCACCAATAAATAGTTAGAAGTTAGACGGTAGTTGCACTACCCTAACTTATCTTTGAAGATTGAGCAACTGCCCATAATGATAGTTCGATTAATGAGAACCAACCAAGGCCGTGGCCAAGGGGTACGCCAGGGCAGGCTGAGCTTGTTCTAGCCAGAGCTTGCTAAGGATTTCGCAATAATAATAAAACGATAAGTTCCTAATTGATTGGTGCTAAAGAAGAAATGTTTTCTGATTTAGAGAAAGTCAATTTTTGCAACCTTTTGGCAAAAAATTTCCATCAGCAGAAGAGATTACAGTGATCAACAGATTTATACGAACCCAGAAGAGAGAAAACCGTAATTTTAGCTTTCAGCATCCCTTGAAAATTTTTGAGCCTGCCCTGATAACACAGTCTGGCTACGGCCCTGTCCAAAACATAAATTTCTTTAACAATCAACTGTATTCACAAATTATTAGTACAACCTACTCTATTACATATTTCATCCCTCTTATGTAGAAATTGACTACACCCACACGTAATACCCTCTCATATATCACGTAACCATTTACTTAGATTAAAACTTGAAATTGTCCTCATGTTACAGAACTAGATCCACACTTCCTTTTACTTCTGAGCGGCTTGATAACCTCCACTCCATTCTTACACATCTTACTAAAAGAATGATATAATTTATTTTAAGTGTGGTTCGTTTTATACGAATTAATACGAGAAGGGTTCAAATTAGTCCGGAATTTTTTTATACTTACAAATACTATTTTTACTAACTCTAGATAATCTCCTCTAACTAGAGCACACGTTATAAAAGATATATTTTGTTACATTCTGCACCATCAGTCTTTATCATCCTTAAATTTTATACCCCCTAAGCATCTTCAAAACAAATGAAAATTGGAAGACAAGTCGATAAGAACAGCATTATAGAGATGATGCAAAAGTGCTTCCCAATATCCCAATAGCGTCTTAATTTTGGAGCGATTTAGGGATTCATCAAGTCAAGTAGCTTGATGTTTTTACAAATTACTTGACTTTACTTGAAAATCAGGTTTTTCAAAAATTCAGTACTTGACTTGCGTCAAGTACTGAATGTCTATGTCTATGCCTGCGTTATCAAAGCGATAACTTTTTTGAAGGCAATATCAAGAAAAGCGAGTAACGACCATTTGTGTTGGGTTCTCAAAATAAACAATCAAACCAATTTTTTTTCCTGACTAGGCTTTCTCAGTAATCTCCGGATAGTTTTTAATAAGTATATTCGTAATTATTTTCAATATTTTATTTTTTAAATGAAAAATCAAGCTAGGTACTTGATTTTTCAAGTACTTGACGTTCGAACTAATTGACTTGACTTGATATTTGACTAACAATACTTGACTTGAACTTGACTTGATTTTAAGTCAAATCAAGAAGCTTAAAAGTCTTAAAAGTGAATCTCTAAGCGATATTGCGAAGAGTAAACACTTCTAATTGATCATTTTTGTCTATTTCATAGAAAGGTTTAACTTCTTCCAATAATAAACAAAAAAAATACTTTGATGCTAGAAGAGACAAAAGGCTTAAACATGAGAGAAGGAAAGAAGAAGAAGAAATAACTTTCAGATCGAAAAATCAGGTCCTTCTCCAAAGCTTTTCAGATCGATATGAGCGCTTATCTTACCCATAGATTTCCTTAAAGAGCACACCAAATGCATTTCTAGAGAAAAGTAATAAAACTTCAGAAGCATAATATTGAACTTTTTTAATTCCAAAGTCGTCAAATATTAAGCAACCCGAATTAATATTTTAATATCAGATAAGGTTCATTTATTCATTAAACGGTGTAATTAATGTTTTAATTAACTACCACAATAACGACCTATAAATTAATAAATTACTAGTACGTGGTACTTGTGCGCATTACGGAACTTATTACCATAGTTTTCGGACGTACAGATTAATTTTTGATCAAATTCAATGTAGAAAAGTCTCTATAAATACAAATAGTAGCAGAAGTCAAGATCTGTTTATGCGGTTTCATCCACACCGTGCTTCACAGGGCACGTTAATCCGTTAATTCCGGTTGCTAAAACAAAACAAACTAAACAAAATCCTAAATGTTGGAATTAAACAAGTCCTCTATCCAACTTATTCCTAACAGGACTCAATGGATCACCTATTCATAGCTGATAGTTGAGTATAGGTAGGGAACAGGAACGAGCCTATCACTAAGAAGAAGAAGAAGAAGAAGAAGAAGAAGAAGAAGAAGAATGTGGCAAGTAAATCGAAGAAGTCAATTACATACTTCTGGCTTTTAAATTTTGATTTGAATCATAGGTATTTGAGGTACAATTCTGATGCAGTCTTTTACAAAATCAAAAATTTTCTACTAATTTTTTTTTAAACATGTTGGAAAGTAATCCTTAGGCTGGTATTAGACTGTCAAACATCTTTGACAAAGTTCTTTTTTAAAAGCTTTATTAAAAAATATTGTACAGTGTAATAGGGCACATTTTCGGCACATTTTATAAAATAACAGTGTAATAGGGTATATTTTATAAAATTTAGCCTATTACGCTGTAAAATATCTTATAAAATAGCTTTTAAAAAAGAACTTTGTCAAAGATCTTTGACAGTCTAATACCAGCCTAATAATAGTAAAATAAAATAAAACAAATGAAGCCTAAATAAGAACTTGGTAGATAGGCATTTAACTTGCGGTGCCTAACTTGGGCTCTAATATCTAGTTCACATAAACAAGTGAAGCAATAGGCAATTTTTATTCGTAGTGCATAACAAAAATGAGAGGGAGAAGTGGAAATTAATGAAAATAAATTATACATAAGTAATAAAACGAGTAATAAAATAAATGTTCTATACAGGGCGATACCAGGGTTATTCAAATTCGAGGGCCACTATGGGGATCTCGGAAACTGTAAGAGATACAAAGTTGGTTAAATAGAGCCAAAGTTGTGTAATTGGATAGCAAATAATATTCAAAAAATAAAATTAAAAAATTTCCATAAGGTCCGTGATTGTTGAAAAAATCGAAATTTCGGAAAATCTTAATTATTTTTTTCTGCAGTTATTTTCTAAAACATCAAAAAACTAAAAACACATTTTCCTTGCACATTTTTTGTCTCTACAAGATGGCAATTTTAAATTTTCGGAACAACGTTTCGGTTTTGAATTACCATCATCAACTAAAAAAATTTAAATACGGACCTGTATTTTTTATTTTATTTTTGAGTTTAGATTTTTATTATAAATACGACGACTTATTAAAAAATGCAGGTCTGTATTTAAAATTTTTGAGTTGGTGATAGTAATTCAAGATCGAAACGTTGTTTTGAAACGAAAAATTGCCATCTTTTAGAGACAAAAAAAGTGCAATGAAAATGTGTTTTTATTTTTCTGATATCTTTGAAAATAACTTCAAAATAAAATAAATGAGATTTCCGGAAATCTCAAAATTTAAAAAAAAATAAAACAAATCTTTTTTTTTAGGTCATTGCATTTATAATAAAAAACTAAACTCAAAAATAAAATTAAAAATGCAGGTCCGTATTTAAAAATTTTGAGTTGATGGTAATTCAAAACCGAAACGTTGTTTTAAAAATCCAAAATTGTCATCTTGTAAAGACAAGAAAGGTGCAATGAAAATGTGATTTTAGTTTTCTGATATCTTTAAAAATAACTTCAGAAAAAAATAAATAAATTTTCCAAAATTTCGATTTTTTTCAGAAATCTTGGGACAATTTTTTAATTTTTTTTTTAAATATTATTCTCTATCGAATTATGCAACTTTGACCCATTTAACCAACTTTGTATCTCTTACAGTTTCCGATATCCCCATAGTGGCCCTCGAATTTGAATAACCCTGTATAGCTTTTAATTTAAGAATTTTATATCTTCTATTATGTAAATATAATAATAATTTTCCAATAAAAATTAAAAAACATTAAATAATTATTTCACTTAGGAAAAAAAGACGAAGCGAATTTATGATAATTAAAAATAATAAACAAACGTAGAACAACATAGATAAAATAATGGTTCATTTGTTTTATTTTTTTGGCCAAAAATTGAAAACTTTACAATTTAAAAATCTCTATTGGTATTACAAAATTATGCTCACCTTAACAAGTTAAAACAGGTAAGTATCCGATCACTAACAATAAACAGGTTTCAGAAACCTGTGCATGGCACACAAAATACTTTTAATAATTAAAGATAAAATTGCACATATGTTTTTTAGAAAAAATCAACAGCATGACGATACAATGCACATTTGAATCACAAAAAGAATTAATATCACCTTCGCAGAGGTATGTTGCATGTCTCGCACAAATATGGCGACAACCTCTCTCCGCGAAATCCCGTTTGAATCTGATGTTTCTTGTTTAGGTGGGCACCAATAGACAAAGAGAAAACACGCTTATCGCAGATCAATATGTTAGAAGAAGAGAAGTAGCGTTTATAAAAAAGAACAGGTATACTTTATAACAAAGAGCCGCCACGCGCGAGTTGTGTTACGTCAGATCAAAACACCTACCACTGGTCGAATTTACTATTTCAAATACTATATTACTCCAGCAAATAAAAGCTACTGAACTAATAACCTAAACAATAAACGCTATTATGTTTAGTTAAGATTTTTTAATCTACCTTTTGTGATCCTTTTTGATCTACTAAATTGTTTACGTACGGGGTACAGGTAGGTGACTGAACTGAATCGTCCTCTTCATTAATTCATACTAACCTACCTTATGATAGCTTGATATCACTCTATTTATTCAGTTCTGAAATATTTCAAAAGAAGTGTGGTTTTATTTAAAAACTATTAATAGGGTTTCGAATAAAATCGGCACTGAAAAATCCCTCTTTATTTATTTTTTTATTTATTTAGGTCTTGACTAAGCAATTAACCCTAACTAAAGGTTATCGTGTGAAGGTCTGAAGCACAGACAAATTGAGTAATAAGAATAACTAGAGAGTCCCCATGCCCATCGAGGTGTCAGTCCCAGAGCCTAGAGCTAAGCTCTGGAGAGCGCTCTGGTCTAGGTATGCAGTCTTGACTACCAAAAACTAGTAATTAAATCTATACCTACCCTAGAATGTAATGTAGCTACAAAAAACCAAATAGAAGTTCTCTGTTATTATTGGGTAATTCCACGTCAGATCGGCCACGTTTCACCCTTAGGTATTCGGATTTTGACGAAAATTGGTGTGTCGATTGGAAATACATATTGTTCAAACTTAAGTGTACAAAGTGGTTTTGCGAAAAAAATATTTTTGACATATCTGTCATATTAACTTTTGAACTATTTTGAAAACATGAATACTTCAATAATTTATAACTCGCGGTCTAAAAGAGATATATTTCTGCAAAGTACGCCTATTTAAAGCTAAAGGAACGCACTATTTATTTCTTTGATTTAAAGCCTTTTTGTCAAACTGTTCCAGTGTCAAATGTTCAAGCCGAAGTTTCCAAAATACATCCTCTTCGATTTTCACAATTTTTTTATATGTTGAATCCGAAGACCTTAAGGGTCAAACGTGGCCGATCTGACGTGGAATTACTCTATTATTTTCCCCATTATTTTACATTACACTTGACATAAATTTCTTAATTTATTTTTTCAAAAAACTGTTTATTGTCCACTTGTCAAGTGTGGTTGTTTACCACCTCCGAGATGACCCTACCCTTAAAACTACCTGGTTTTAAGGGTTCTCGGTAGTAATTTCGCAAGCAATGTTAAATTATGCTTACATTGTTTTCGCATCATTTTTTTATTTCTGTACTTGAAAGAGCGGTCGACGTCTCTATGAATAGGTAACATAATTCTACAGTTCCGTGCCGTCTCAGATTTTTAAAAAAAGGTCTTGATTTTGATTAAATAATTAAAAGCTCAAACTCATTTTTAGCGTGTTTTGACGTTAAATTTTAATTTTTTTATCTTTTAACTTATACCATTACAAAGTCAATAAAAAACTACAAACTTTAATCGGGCCAATTTTTTGAATTAGGCTTTCCCTTAATTAAAAATTAAATTTTACTTTTGTTCAAAATTGTAAAAAAATCAGATATGTGACTTGATTTCAGGCAACCAACCATACTTCTTTCATTGAAGTAAATGCAATTATCCCTCACAGCGGGAGGTAATACGACGACAATAGACCCTTTTTCGTGTAGCTGCAAGCTAGGTAATAAAATAATTTGCCGGATTTGTTGTAAACCTTTACTTTAATTTTGAAAAGTAAACCCACAATTTCAACTTTGTTTATTTTAAGACTTTTTAAAAATCAATATTTCCTTCGAAATGATTTTCGAAGGAAATATTCGAGATGACATAAAAAAGACATTTAAATTTTGACAGAGCAGATGATAGATCAAACGACATATTATTCCATCTTAAATAACCCACCTTAGTCCACCTCATAGTGACTTCTATTTGATGACATAAAAAAGACATTTAAATTTTGACAGAGCAGATGCTAGATCAAACGACATATTCCATCTCAAATAACCCACCTTAGACCACCTCATGGTGACTTCTATTTGATGACATAAAAAAGACATTTAAATTTTGACAGATTAGATGACAGATCTAAATAGAACAAATGACATATTCCATTTCAAATAACCCAATTATAATAATTATAATTAGCTCTGGAAAATTTGATTAAGATCGGATGTTTAATAAAGACATGTATAACTGGGCACACGGACAAATTTGAGATATAACGTATACAGATTACTTGACTTTATAAATCCTTCTTTATTAAAATTCTTATATCCTTTTTACGTTTTACTCTCGAATCTATGATTTCCGGTAAGAGTGCCTTCATGTAAAACTTTTCTAGGTCAGTCGCCATTTTAAACAATGGAGACCGTATGGTTTTGCATCTATAATTTTTCGATATACACTACTATCTCCGTCACCTATCATTTTCACATATTTTAAATTGTGTTTTTCGACGGATTGTTCAAATCCTTCTAAAATAATACTGGCTTTCATTGCCGTTGATGTATTATCCCAGTTTTTAAAACATTTTTGTCTTGGAATAACTTTCTTTAATTTTAGATATTTATTGCATATCTTACAATACTTATTTTTTACGCCTACATGTAAAACTTTCTTCGTTCTTGCCCCTATAATACATCCTACTCCTGACAAAGCATTGTAGTTAGTTTTATAAGACCTTTTGCTCCACGCCCCGTCAACTATAACCGTGATTAGTCCTCTGCCATTATCATCTACTTCTCCAGCTTCCACGGCCAAGTCATATTCTTCTTTACCCGCTTCTATCATTTCTTTGTCTGCCGACTGTTTTACAATATCTATTATCTTATCTTCTGACTGCCTGTACGTTTTCTCCGCCATGAAAAGTATATTCAACGCGGCGGAAAATTCTGAACACTGTGAGTAACCCGCGCCCATAGAAATAACTCCACACACTGCAGCATCGTTTATATCGCCAAATTCATTTCCATCAGAACTAAATGTTCCCTGTAACTGACACATTTGGCACTTATAAGTAAACACAGATCTGAAGCCATATCTTTTTTCTTTAATTACTTCAATATCATAAAACGAGCAATCAAAACCTTCGTGTTTTATTGCCTTTAAAGCTTTTAACAAATATCCGATGTCCACAATTCTACGTCCACTTATTTCACTATTTGTAGATTTCTCCTCGACCTCTGTCAGAAATACATTATTTTCAATGTCCACGATTTCCACATTAGGAAATTCTGAATCTGAAGATGACGATTGGACAATACTATTTATAAAGGCCCTTGTGGAACCTTTTCGTTTTTTCAAATTACATTGCAACAATTTGCTTCGACTTTTTCGTTTTACCGATAATGGAAGTTTGCTCTTGTTACCCATTTCAAAAGTATATTCACGGCGTCAAAAAATTTATAGAAATAAAGCTTTATTCACTCACTACTAAAACACTCCAATTGCATTAACAAGTGAAATTAAACTAAACTCAGTAGGTACTTGAAAATTGGGGTGTTTATATATTTTTGCTAAGCAGGTATGTACTTGGAAGGGGGTAATTAACGGTAACTAACTCATCTAATAATCAACGAAATATGTATGTATTATTATTATTATTATACCTATATTACCTCCCAATTCTAATGTTTTTCTTGGAATTTAAAATTTTTTAAATTGGAGAAATTTAAGCTATAAGTATTTATATAATAATTATTTTTATTAACGTTTCGCCAAACATATAGGCTTATAAGTAATTCAAAATAAAAATTTTTTTAATTAAAATGTCAATTTTTAATTTTTGACTTTTAATTAAAAAAATTTTTATTTTGAATTATAATATAATTCAATATATAATATTCAATATATTCATATTATATAAATTCAATATAATATAATTAGAAGCCTATGTGTTTGGCGAAACGTTAATAAAAATAATTATATAAATATTACTTATAGCTTAAATTTCTTAAATTTTAAAAAAGAAAATTATTAAGTTACTTGATTAATTGTATGGTTAATAGTTAAAATTCCTAAAATTGATTGTTGTATTTTTGTATATTCTTTATGTACTTTCTCGGACACCTATTATAGATATTTACTAAAAATTTACCTTCTTTAAAAAAAATTAAATATGGAAAGATGTAAACTCTATTTAACCCGCTACCTGGACCTAACAAAGGGTTAGTGCACAAACGTAATTTTATGAGGACCATAAATCAACAAAATACTGCTTGCAAAAAATTTTTCTAAACATTGCTACCAAGGTTGCCTAAAAACAGGCGGATCTCAAAAATCCGCATTGTTGTCGAAACTGATGTAAAAGTTTAGTATCGTAGAGCCGTTTTGCCGAGATGACCCTATCCTCTTTATAAAAACTGACCATTTTACAAATTCGACCTACGTCCGCCAGCATAAGCTTCTGCAGACCAGCGGTTTATTGTTCCTCATCCTCACTATTGTTTCTTTCGAATGGCACCAAAATTTAAAGGTATAGTCCTATGACCTAGAGTTTACTGTCGTCGCATCCCATACTAAAGGGTTTATTTACATTATGAAACAATGAAAAGGAAAGTACGGTGTGAAGTACTAATAAACAATATTGCTTTATACATACTGTAAAATAAGGCGTCTATGTGGCGCTCCATTACTATACGTATTGTATATGGGCGCAACCCTTGGCGCCGCACGAGAAATTGTTCCATTTTATCAATAAAAACAAACTTTTAATGTACTTTAACCGATTTAACATTGCGTTAAGCATGATACTGCTTAATGCTAAAATAGTTCTTTTCGTAGGACTTAAACGTCCATATTCTTATTCGCAAATACACATCTTGGCTTAGTGCAGAATAATTTATTTACAATTACAATTTACATGGTATTGTCCATTACATACAGGGCTGGATTATTCATCAAGCGCATGAAACCCGTGCTTCAGAACCCGTTGTTGAGAAGGGCCCAGAGAAAAGAAAAAAATTCAAAAAACCTATAGGATTGAACTCGAAAACGGTTAATCTGAGGGAAAAAATTACTTTTAGCAAAATGAAAGCTTATCAAATTCCCTACAAGAATTTTCCTATTTAATTTTTCTCTATTCCTTATAGTTTTCACGATATCTGCCCGCAAAAATAGTATGTATTACTATATACTTTACTGTAAAATAGTAAAGCAAATTTAATGGCCTAAAACTTCTTCTTTTCTGAAAACTTTTATTGTAAAACGATAACGAAAGGCTGAGGTGTTAGAGGCAAAAGTTTCACGAAAAATTTGAGGCAAAATTTGTTTCATAAATTAACAATTTTTGCAGGCGAATATCTCAATATCTCAAAAACTAAAGGAATAGAAAAAAAAATTAATAAGAACAATCTGGTAGAAAATTGAATAAGCTTTCGTTTTGCTAAGAATAATTTTTTCCATAGGATCGATGGTTTTCGAAATATAAGCGAAAACCTCCAGAACTATTTTACCTCCTCCAACCCTTAGCCATGTAGCTAAGACCAAGGACTTTTAGTATTTAAATTTTTTTACCTCTTAACTAATCCAAACACTTTCTTGAAAAAGAAATTTCACCCTCTTCCATTTTCTCTAGGTATAACACCGTCGTTGACTAGAACTAGAGTATAAATTAACATTTTTGTTTTGTGGACTGAAGCGTATTTTTGGAGAGATCCAAAAATAATTAGCGCCTCAGGCCCCAACGTTTGTTGATCCGGCCCTGGTTAGATATAGCAAAAAAAGTTCCACAGAATGTTTATGGAGTTAAAAGGTCCACCTGGGTCTAAAAGCTCTATCAGGCTTCTTATCATCAAAAACTTTAAAAGGTAACTCAGAAGAATGCGTTTTGTTTTATACTATGGTTTTGTTCATATTTTGCATCAGGGTTGCCGAAGAAATTTATTTTCTGAAAACATGGTACAATTGGAGAAAAAAGATGGAAAAAGCGCGTGAGTTACGTAAAAAATAAAGGGCTGTTAATGTAATGTGATGATCCGTGTCTTTGCTCTTATATGGCTATAGAAAGATATACACCCTTATACTACCGACTACAAATTGTAAGCAAAATGGTTATTTGCTTACAAGTTTCTTCCAGTCTTAAAGAAAATATTAAACCAAGAAACAGTCTCAATAAGAATATTGAGCTATTAGTTGGTCTATATTATTATATCACCCCGCCCCTGTTCCTTAATGAGCATTTTAAATTTAAATTACTTCTATATAAAGCATCTATTTGTAGAGAATCTAGATCTATGATATTTAAATTAAAGTAAGTACATAAAAGTTATGAATGAAATGAAGTTTCCACTATTCCACTACTATACGAACACGTACACAGTACATGTTTTATTTCTGAAACTTTAAAAAGTGAAAAATGAAAGGCTAGAAGACTGTTACACAATGTTTAATATTGCGTAGGTTTCATCGATCCAAAAAGTTATGCGGAGCAAATTCCAAGAATTCCTGGGAAAAGGGATGAGGGTAAATGTCAGACGGCTTTTCTTTCAATCGATATACTACCCCAAATTACGTTTTCTTCACAACATATTATAAAAGCATGCGCGAACTTGAAAAATTACTCGAAAAGGAATACGTAACTACATTTATATAAAAATATAATAAATTCCTTCTTGGAATTCTTGCGTAACAAGATGGTTCTCTAAAGTATTATTTAATTGAAATATTGAAATGCAAGAATTATGAGTTCGCTTCGTGTTTAATATCTTTCTATTTCTACACCTTAGTTTATAGAAGCGCAGAGCTGATGATGACAACAATTTAAAAACTATCCTCTCTTCTTAGATTTATTATGAAAAGTTTTCAAAAATGTTCCAAATAAATACAGAGGGTGATGACCCGACCTCTCGCCTCGCTCATCAGAATTTAAGATGTAAAATAACACTTTGGTGATTTCCTGATTCCCAATTTGTTTTTTTGCAAGAATAAAAATGCGTCTAAATCAACAAACAAAATTAATTTTGGAAAACGCAATAAAAAACTAAAAACGACGGATGCACTAGTGCGAAATTAGTCCTCGATTTTCTGAAATATTTTGCATTATTTTCTATTTAGTACCTAGTTCAAAGTCTATAACTATTTTTTTACCACTCTCGATTTTCCTCCGCGGAAAACGCGAAAGACTTTTTTCAGACAAAGTGTCACTGAAAACCACCGACCAACTACCAATGACGAGTTTCTGATACTTTACGGATCCATAAGTTATAGACCATAAACAAAGACCATCTACATACCATAACTGAACTTTATGATGGGCTGGTACATTGTTTGAAACCAGTTTTTCGACATTTAGGAATAAGATATAGACTATGGACCTATAACAGAAAAAACGGGGTGATCGTATTCAGGCCCATCTTTTAGGAATAAGCTATTTGAGTGTGAACACGAAAATCTGGTTGGCTTCCACAGGCAGTGGCTTAAAGTCTCAGGACCCCCAGGGCTGTTAATAATAAACTTCTAATTGGTGAGGAGGGCGGGAAACCCACCTGAGAAGGATGCCGAAGTAAAATCTTACTTTTTATGTAAAAAGTAGTTACTTTGCCAGTGGACAACCCAAATACCGTTTATGAGTTACGAGTTAATGTTTGCGAGTGTGTAGCATAAAGATGTTAATTTCAGTCCAGTTGCTACGCTCTCAGAGACAGGGTCATATTATCCACTAGGCTGAAAAGGCTAAAGCCGAAGGCGCTTTTTGCAGAAAAGGCGGTAACTTCTAAAATTACCTCTTATATGTGGCAAAATAACCCTAAATATTACCATTTTGTACCAAATATTCAAAACAATTTCCTCCAAACCCCTCAGCGACGACGGTGGTACGCCACGATCCATAAAAATTCCTAGGTGGTATTTAAATAGGCGTCAAATCTGTATTAGCCTAGGGCGCCAAACAGACGTAATCCGGTCCTGCTCAGAGACATTGTAGAGAGTAGCCAATTTTTTTGGTCGATTATTTTGATAAGAATGATAAAATGTCAAAGTTGCATCTCGAATGCTGTCACATTTCTTACTTTTTTCCTTCATTAAGAATTGCATTGAAGGATCCTGAGGCCTTAAGCCACTGCCTGTGGAAGTCAACCAGATTTTCGTGTTCGCTGGCACTCAAATAGCTTATTCCCAAAAGATAGGCCTGAATACGATCACCCCGTTTTTTTCTGTTATGACCCACAATCAAAGCGCTGACTATGTTTATACTTATAGAAACCCGCAGTAAAGTGAGTTTCTGGAACTAAAATAGGACATTTTTCCGTCTTGAAAACATAATATCTAAGAATGCGTTCCTAAAAAGTTGCGGGCTCCAAAAGTTGGAGTTAAAAATGTTAACAAATATTCTTTTTTCACAATAATTACTCTTTCCAATTTTTGTGAAGGATGCGATTGTTCAATAATTACGAAAATGGAAACAAAACAAAATTTCTGAATATGGAATGCAAGAATTTACCTCACTTTACGCCCAACAAAAGTTTTTTTGAGTTGCGATTACACAAGAACCTTAACTGGTTATCTGATCCAAAGATGTGCTGAAAGAATCGACCAAGAAACATATGAGTCAATTTTTTGTAATGACTTGTAAATGTAATCTTGTAAAAAGTTATTTTTGCAAGACTTTATCAAACCATTTTCCCCTGTTAGGTAGGCAAACCACATAACACGTAATCGGCTAAGTTTGTACAGTCAGCCTCACAATTATTAGCTACCCTGGCTATACGCCAGAGTGGTTATTAGCCAACAGCAACAAAAGGACAGAAGGAGAGGTTGTTGATTTACTACTTGTTGGCAAAATAAAGTTACCCTTCAATTTAATTATGGAGTGTTATGATCTTATGATAGTTACATCCACAATTCGTGCTAAATGTATAGCCAGGGTGGCCAATAATTTTGAGGTTGACTGTACACTACCCTACCTGTTCCTCTTGAAGCGTATTATTCTGGATAAATATTTCATAACTCATTTATGAAGAAGCTTTTAAGAAAATGAAGTTTTTAGGATCGAACATCCAAACCCATAAAGATAACTTACAAAACTCCTCGCCAAAATAAACTTACTGCCTCTCAATAAAGCGGGCCTTACATGCCAACTTCTAAAAGCTAGCTTTTTTTTCTAAGCCAATAGAAACCCTGCATTTCCAGCGGCAGAAGCTAGAAAGTTGGTTCAAGTTTAACTTCTAGCGTCTGCCGCTGGAAATGCAAGATTTCTATTGGCTTAGAAAAAAAAAGCTAGCTTTTAGAAGTTGGCATGTAAGGCCAGCTTAAGGCTTCTTCCTCTCTGTTTCTAGCATTAAATTCGATGTATAAGGTAAGGCACTGCCGATCCTAGACCAATTAAATGTTTTTGATAATCAACAAATTAATAATAATAGCTGCGAGTATAGGAGATCTAATTCAAAAAACACCTTAACCTAAAACTAATTCCAACACAAATGATTCCTGTTGCAAATTGAAGTTAACATACCTCTATTCAACATACTAAAAATATACATTCGTACTCTGGTGCGAAATACGTTTTTTCGGCCTCTTCCTTGAAAATAACATTGCCTAAAATTATAGACTCGGATTTCAAATTTTTTTGCGCCATTTTGTTTGGCCTCCCTCTTGCGAACTTTTCGCTAGAGAGACATTTATTTGCGAACGTACTGTTAAGGCGCTAGGCGGCGACGAACTAAAAAATATGTAATTTTTTAATGCCGCCGACATAAAAGTCAGAAAGGTCGGGTTTGTTTTTTCTCGAAGGGGTGTCCCAAGCCTTCTCCTTTTGATAGCGCTCGTTGAAACCAACACCGTTTCTATAGGAGAAGCGCAAAAAATTATTTATTAAGGTCATGTTTGCTTAAATTGCAATACTTATAAGTACATTTATAAAAACATGTACGAAATTGTGATAATATTGCCGAAATTCGAGGAGTCCTAACGCCCTTAAAAAGTTTCAAATCTTAAAAATTGCTACACAGAACATAATAGTACACTGTCCGCAAAACACAAAATTAAAACAAATATCTCAAAAGATTTTTGTAAGGGCAGTACGACCCCTCGAAGTTAGACGAAAATCTTAAAATTACAAATAGATCATTTTTTTTTAAATCATAAAAACGCTTAAAAAAATTAAAACCCGGTAAATTGCCACATAGAACTAATAGCACACAGTCTAAGAAACACGAAAACAAGAAAAAAGTTTTCAAAAAAATTTTTTTAAGGGCTTTACGACTCCTCCAACTTTGGCAATATTCTCACATTTTGTACGTTTTATTTATAAGTAAAGTATTGCAATTTAAGCAAACACGACCTTCAAAAATAATTTTTTGCTCTTCTCCTACAGAAACGGTGGTGGTTTCGAGAAGCGCTATCAAAAAGGGAAGGTTTGGAACACCCCCTCGAGACAAAAAATCACAACCTTTTTGTCTTTTGTGTTGCCGGCATTGAAAAGTTACATATTTTTTAGTTCGTCGCCGCCTAGCGCCCTAACGGTACGTTCACAAAAAAATGTCTTTCTAGCAAAAAGTTCCGAAACGGGAGGTCAAACAAAATGGTGTAAAATTTTTTTTAAAGCAGAGTCTATATTTTTGGGCAATCTTATTTTCAAGATAGAGGCCGAAAAAACGTATTTCGCATCACAGTACGAATGTATATTTTTAGTATGTTGAATAGAGGTATGTTACCTTCAATTTGCAGCAGGAATCATTTTTGTTATAATTAGTTTGACCTCTTTCATTACTTCTACTGTACTATTAGGAGTCATTCTGACGTTCATTTTCATTGAATCATCCAAAATGATCAGTAAAACTGAAAAAAAGAGAAACGGTGATCTCAGCGAATCTTTCTTCAGTTTTTAAGTGCTTGGTATGTGTCTTTCTACTCTGCAATATTCCAGAGACTTTTATATTTTCTAGAAAACTCCAAAATGTCTCTATGAGCGTCGCACCGTTTGAATGCCATTTTGCACAGGAATGAAGCGAAGAAGTTTTGTCATTTTCGGGTGGTTTCACTTTCTTGAACCAAGTGCGCCCTTTTCGACACGATCTCAATACCTCGTGATGAAAAGTGCGCACTGCGTGCTAAAAAAGTGTAACCTCCCAAAAACGTCATATAAGTTAGGCAGGTTAGAACCATAAACACAGAATGAAACGAGAATGAACACGTTTCTCTTTCGTTCCATGTAGTAAAATGATCAGTAAAAATGAACAAAAGTAGACTTTAGACTAAGATTGTATTTTCACTGTAAGCAAAAAATGACTGATCTGTTTCTCTGAAGAGTTTTCACAATCCTTGCATGTAAAGTTGTAATGGAATCAGCTAAAAGGGTCAGTCAGAATGTCGTTTAAGGTTTATCATGAATTCATGACAATGAATTAAATATTAAAAATATATAATGTTAAATAATAAGTTTAAAAAATGTAAAATGATTGGGTTTTGGTGAAGCAAGAATTTAAAAATTAAATGAAATATATTTATTATTATATAAATATAATAAACAACAGATTAGTGCAGGCAATTTTAGGAGAAAGGTAAATTATTCTGCTTTTAAACACCAAATCGAATAATCAAAATTTTAGTGCTCATTGCAGATACTTAACAAATTCAATAAAAACTATGACTTAATAATAAAATGTAACATTTTTTAAGTTTTATTTATTTCCAACCAAATAATTAACAGAAAACAACCTAATTCGACAGTATTCAGAGTTCCTTGTTTTACTATTAAGGCCTATCCTTCTGTACATATTGGCATAACCACACATTGTTTCTGAACTTAGCAGCACCTTGTAGAAAACAATCTAACTCAGATATCGAGACAGAGACATAAGCAATATAAATAAAAAAGGTGTACGAATTACTACAAGTTTTATAATAAATATTGCCGAGGCCTCGCCTAAATAACTGATAAAATAAATATATAATAGTACATTACGTTAAGAAAGCACTATGAATTTATTTCATACGAATCTCTTGTAAGAAAGCAAGTGTTACTATGATCTTCAATCCTCTGTAATTTCGTTATAGGTACTGATAATATTTTTTTTGTATACAACAGTCTTTACAATGTGATAATATAAATTTAAAAATAGCCCCATGCTAACACTAGACACATATTTGGCAACAATTTAAATTATACACACATTCTCTTTTAAAAATATTCAAAATTCTAGGTAGATTTTAACAAATTATGTATTTATCACACTTTATATTATTTTAAAAACGTCAAGCAACATTTTGATTAAAAAGCGTTGTATAAATTGGCAATTATTTCCAATCAAATTTAAAAAACTATATAGGTAATGATAGTATCATCAAATCACCATTTCATTTTATCAATCTGTTACTCGTAAAGTAAAAGCTGTAATTAACGGGACAAATTATTCAAGTTAAATCATAAAATTCGTGCTTGCAAACCCTCAAACCCCATACAGTATTGGAATATTCAAAGCATATTTTGCATTTAAAACATTTATCAAATTTTACTTTTCAAATTCTGAATATGCGTAATATAAAAATACAAAAGTTTTTATTTTAAGTAGAAAGAAAAATTACTTTGATAAGTAAAATAGAATATGGTGTGAGGGGTTTGTTTTAATATAGTCGATCTTCAACTTAAATCTAAATCACTTAATATGCCTCGTAATAAAAATATGTTTTCGAAAGAGAAAATACATTTAGTTTTTACATGAGGCTATTCTTTATGTGACGAATCTTTTACGATTCAACACAAACCACAAAAATGGCTATTATTAATTAATTTAATCGATGCTCTTATATACATATTTTTACATTTCAAGATGCACACATTTAACGATATAGAATTTGACACTGAGTACAACAGGAAATATAATTCTACCAATTGGTGTTACATAAATAAATAAAAATATATCGGCTTCTGCTTACAGAGCTGGTAATCAAATTTACAAGTAAAAAGTTTTGTTTTCGCCCAAGAAAAACAATTTGCAGTCGATTCAAAATAAAACTATATCGTAAAGTACCGAAAACTAATAAAAACTGAGCCCGTACACACAGAAATACGAAAATATTATGGCCAATGTTATCTTATAGCGATAGTCTTATTAACTATTAAATTGGATAAATCTGTAAACCCAACAAACAATTTGTTGACTAGAATATCATCTAAATTCTTTTTGACTAAGCAGTAACTCGATTAAATCAGTTCATTCTTTGACCCAACACAAAAAAATTTTGTTTCTAGTTTCAGATTCGAGTAGGTAATTTAGGAAAAATTTTGGTACCGAGAAGCAGTTAAGTACACTTAATATTAATAAAATTAAAAACAAATAAATTATATTTCGTTAAACCTCTTAAAAGAAATTTTATAGTCAAGTTAAATTTGAAAATTTTTTTTAAATATCCCAATATCGATTTGCGCTATCCCTTTCATAATCAAAAAATATATTTTTCAAGTGATTCGACTTGAGCAAAGAATTTTGGCCCCTGAAGTGTAAATTGATGTTTTCTTTTCATATTTTACTTTTACTTAATAATATCAAAAGAACCTGAGCACCAAAAATTTATTAAAAATATAAGATAGTTGTTATTAGGCTTTTAACTCGACGAACAAAAACATTTTTAAAAATCTTGCTTTTTAATTTCAATACTATCGTACCTAATTGACTGTGTAAAGCGTGATTAAATCTAGAGAATATTAAAATTTTTAAAATGTTGTATTACAACCAAAGGGAGACCCTTCAAAAGCAAATCACACACGAATTATTTGTAACATAAAAAGCCCCCATCGTTTATTGTTAAACAGTAAATAAATTATACTCTGCACACCAATTTTTTTTGCAATTAAAAAAAAGCCTCTTACATAGAAAATAAACAAAATCATCTTAATCTACACCTCAAGTGCCGTTGCTTAAGGCATTTAATAGTCGAGTTTTACTTTCCATTTTATTATTCGTTATATAAACTGTACAACTAAATTTTAAAAAACTTTGAATTTTTGTATTTACTTCGATAAAAAATAAATGTGATTACAGCGATTTATTAGGAACAATTATTGGTCTGCTTCACAATTTTTTGAGTTCGTAAGACCCGAACGTATAATTTGTTTCAACAACACAAGAAAATTTCAATTTTAAAAACCATATTATGTAGTTTACATGATAACTAGAACTTAACTCGTATAAATGTTTATAGATAGACGACGATCAAAATTTAACTTTATAATGAGGCGAGATGTAATTTACATATAAGCGAGTTAAAATAGTTTTTTAATCGTTATGTTATCAGTTATGTAAGATACACAATATATTAAAAAAAATAATAATTTACGCAATTAACGAGTTAGCACAAATGTAGAAATAAAACATAATAATAATAGAAATAATCAAAGAGACACGAATTTTAACCTTCACAACAGTTTTGGTGGTTAACGGAATCAAAAAAATTTCAGTGATTAAAAGAAACTAAAAACGTATCACAATTTAATGAGCATGTTTTGTTTGCCATCTCTGTTGCAGAAATTAAACTAAGATGGTGAATTGATATTTCGACTGCATAAATAAAATAGTAACACCCCTGCATAAGAACAAATACATTACTAATAATATAATTAACAGTTATAATTATAGAAACTTGCACACAAAATAAACATAGTCAAATGTAAAGACACATAAATGTGCTATTTTAAACACACTCAAATTATGCAAACATAAAATTTGCGTGCCTTTAAGATTACTTATATAAAACAAGTTACTCACGTGATTCGACTAAATCTCTTCACACATATTCACTTTGATGTGTGTGTCAAACCAGGTGAGAAATTTAAATGATGAAACCAACCGGCAATCTTAAAATTAATTAGCTAACAGTCTTAAAAAATAACTTACACATTTATTTATAACTGAAAGATATCGGTGCACTAGCTATTCAGGTTGCCATCATAATTTATATTTACAAAACTACACAACAATCTACTGTTGTTTTAATTAAAAGGCTCCAAATTAAAACAAATTCTTTATATATACATACACAGCCCTATATGTAAAAGTATCGAACCACTTTTTTATTCACTTTTTCTACTATTTTCGTTTCTATATTAATTCGACTTAATACAAGACAACTTGTATTTATATCTAGTTGGGGAGAAATTAAAAAAAGTAATCGCCAACGTTGAAAATTAAAAAAAATTTGCAATTTCGTGGCAATTTGACCTGAACAACTAGTATCTAACAAACTATAACTTAAAACCCAACAATGTATACACTAATCTACACTCCCCCTATACAGCTTATACAATATGGTAATTATTTGTCAAAAATAACTTTTGTTACATTAGTTTATATATTTTAGATATACTGCTCCACAGCAGTCATCTAGCAACTCTATGCACAACCCCACGAGGTGGTCCTAAAAGAGGCATCTAGTAACGTGCCGATGTACTTTAGTAATATATAACGTTAGGTATATACTATAAACCAAAGGGCGCTAAACAATCTTCGCGAGCACCAACAACAATATTAAATTTGACATACTCGCCTGTAATGTATAATATATACATTAGTGAGCGACGGCAGTATAGTAGAACTGTCGGCAACAAGCTAAGCGGATCGATATTTATTACTTGAATGCTGTCATATACGCACGTCTTAACTGAAGGCATCGGAGTCGTGCAGTCAAGGGCCTATCACAGACGTACGCGCGAGCTAATCATTGTAGAAACACCCTATTTTGCCTATCAATCCAAAGATTAAATTAATAAACCCTCTTCAAGTAGATGAAATTTAAACAGTATGTATCTCGAGCTAGGAACAAGACTCGCACGAAATTAAGTGAAATCATAAAGCACATACACACATAAACGCCAAAAGTGTTGAATTTTAGTCAGCAGCTTGGGCAACTGTGGCACCCACGATTCACTTATTTTGTTATGGCCGATGACAGCATCATATAGTCAGAAGTTTATATAGAATAATTTATAATTCGCACAGCACTTTTCTACACGGTCGAATCGGTACCGAAGCAATCAATGACATGTGCTACTTGGATGAACGCGAAGGTACAAAATCTCTCAGTTGAGATGTCCGTTGATCTGATCTTCTACGCTGACCACCAGATCTGTCATATCCTAATTTAGGTCCATTTCTAGATTGTCCATGACGGGTTTGGCCGGATCCATCTCTTTGATGACTTCCATCTGTATAAAACAATAATTATCTTTAATAAAATAAAAAAATGTTTTTAAAATCTAACCAACAATAATTTATGGCCATGTAGGTACACAAATTTAATGTGTAAATCAAAATTAAAATCGATGTAATAGTTTGCTCTACAAGTTTTGCACCAGCAAAACCTCTAGAAATAAAATAATTCTATGCAATAAACTAAGCAATTGTTGTAAGTACAATTTTGAATAATTTTTATCGTATGAGGAATTAATAAACTAAAACTAGAAACTTAATAGCATTATAAGCTATGACAGAAGCATGGTTTTTCTATGAAGCTCGAACCACTCTGTAATGTGCACTACACCTTGTAATTCGGTTGTAATTCGGAATATTTCAATTGTAATTCAGATTAGTCAATTGTATTTTAGAAAATATTTCTCCAGTACTTATAGGATAAATTTTAGTACCTATACAGTAGGGTGGCTCTTATTTAACCCTTTTATGAATTTAATTTTTGCCGCCCCCTGATTTTATTGCAAAAAAATCAACAAAAATTTTAAACCTAGTTTTAACTTTCTAGGACACTAAACTCCTCCTGTAACAAGAAGAAGTTTTGTATGTAAAATACATATATGACTTTTCCATCTTTTTGTATTCTTTTATAGAAGTATATAAAATTGAGAAGAATTTTTTTTATATGGAATCAACTAGCGTTGAGACTACTTTTCAGAGAGTAATAAAAAAAATTTTTTGGGTTATTTCGCGACACGAAATGGAAACATGAAATTTTCAAAGCGATTTATAGTAATATAAAAAATATTTTTACTTGTTAATTAATGCAGTCATATTAGACTGAAAAGAGCATAAACTGCAAAGAACCCACGCCTTGTACGAATTTTGATGAAATTTTTTTTTATTGAGTTCTAAATACCCTAAAGATCAAAGTTTATATTGTTAAAAAGTGCATTTGCCTCATCATCTTTTAACACTACTTCTTGTGAATTCAATTTTCATAATCCTGAAAAAATAATTTTTATTTCATAATTTTGGGTGCAAATGCTTACGCGTTTGATAATTAGTAACTAAGCAACAAGTTTACGGAAAAACAAACTTTAAAAATGCATGATGAAATTCTTATTAACATTTACTTAACAGTCACTAATGAAGCACTTCTAGGCATCTCAGAAACTTAAAATTTGGCACAACTGTATATGATGTTCTCAAGATTAATAATAAAAGTCTTCAAGTTCTGAAAACCCTCTGGGGCCGATTGAAAGGGGGGGGGGGCAACACCCCCGTAAACTTGTTGCTTAGTTACTAATTATCAAACGCGTAAGCATTTGCACCCAAAATTTTGAAATAAATAGTATTTTTTACAACATGAGATGAAACATACGTTTTTTTCGTGAGATAGAATTTAATTCACAAGCCCCGTAGGGGCGAGTGAATTAATCTTTCGAACGAAAAAAACGGATTTCATCTCGAGTCGTAAATGCTATTTTTTCTACGACGATAATTAGTACATTTTAAAAAAATAATTCTTTTTACTAAAATGTGAACCGACCACAAAAAAACTGGTTTCACCTCATGTTGTAAATAACATCTGCTTGTAATAACACTTTTTCTCACTAGAGACGAAAATGCTATTTTCGTAACGAGTAAGTGATGACGAAATGCTTAGTTTCACATATGGGAGTAGAAAAAATTCTTTTTCAGCTAATTTTTATGATTTTCAAAATTGAATTCACAAGAAGTGGTTTAAAAAGATGATGAGGCAAATGCACACTTTTTAACAATATAAACTTTGATCTTTAGGGTATTTAGAACTCAATAAAAAATATTTCATCTAAATTCGTTCAAGGCGTGGGTTCTTAGCAGTAAAACCCTCGTTCACTACACTTAATACCTAAAATCGTCTAAAGTCAAACTTTGACATTGAGCAATGTTGGCAGATTTATGAATAATTCTCGGATCAAGATTAATCCTCGACTATAAGTACGAACATAAGTGATTTGTTTACATTTAACCGCCCCAATGTTAAAAGTTTTTAACTGTTTAGGGATGAGTTTTTTCACATAATTTCAAGAGGAGCAAATGTTCCATTTTGGTCTCAGGAAACCACTGTAGGTGTTTTTCCAGGACTCCCTGTATTATTATTATTATTTATAGTGTGAATAAAAAGTAAGGAACATTGATAGAGCATTTATTATTGATGTTAGAAAAGTCTTTAATAAAAGTTTAATGTCCAATTATTTACCACAATTTGACGCTTTTCGATTTTTCTTTATGACGTCTCACTTGATGACGCCATCGGATCTTTTTTTAAACGGTCGTGTTGTCATGTATGTAGAAAAATGAAAATGATCAGAAAATGATGGTTTTGAAATACAGTATTGACCCTTTAATCCGATTTGTTCAGATTACTGAATTAGTATGGGTAAATGTAAATAATATTACAATAATATGATTTTACGTATTAGCAAAAACAAAGCTATTTCAACAAATCTAAAAGAACAATAAATTAATGCATAATACAAAAGTAAAACAAAAATACAAAATGTACTTAGAACAAATGCAACAGATCAACAAGAAAGTTTTCAAACGTTTATTAATTATGGTTACCTAGTTAATAGTTACAAAAAAATCATTAATTTTGGTGTGTTTTGGGGCGGAAATGCCTATCTCACGTTTTATAGATTTTCTAATAATCACACGCGTTTGTTGCGAAATTTTTTATAACTATTAGGATTAAAGAGTATTCATTCGAATTACCCTGCATTTACGCCATGTTCGAATTACTGGAGCGTCGGCTAACGTGGATTCAGATTCAAGGGCCTATACCGTAAACCAATTTGACGTGTCCAACCGTTTTTGATATTCCTATCAGGTAAGAAAATATTCCAATTGTTCCGTACTTTTTATTCACACTGTATGTATAGAGTGTGTCTGTTATTTTGAGAGACATTGAGTTAGTTTATATTAACACACCAAGGCCGACATGAGGGACGCATGTTGCATAGTGATTTCCTGATAAAAGTTTTGAAGAATTTAAGTCATTGCTCAAAATGTTAAGCCAATTTGACTTAAACTTGAGATGCCAAGTTGCTCAAGTCTAATGTGATAGGTGTAAGTAAACAATGGCCTTTACTTACTACTCTTAAAATAAAGCTTAAAAATTTATATTAATTCCTTTTCGTAAAATTTATCTCTCGATTAATTTTAAAATTTGTATATCCTATACATCATCTTCAAACTCCTACTGAGCAAATAGTAAATTATTATTTAAATACACACCTTTAGAATCCCTACTATCTCGATCATTAGGAACACGTCCAGTAGTACTAGGAGAATTATTATTATTATTATTCACAGAGACACCTTGCTTATTATTGGGCGATGTTGTTTGTTCGACAGTTTGTTTATCTTTACTAAGCCTTTCTTTCTGTTGACGTAATTCCTTATGATTTTGAGCTACTTGTGCATAACTCATACGAGGGGGATTGCTTGCAAGTTCCTAAAAAATAAAGTTGAGTTTACGAGAACTACTTTAAAATATAAAAAATACTAACAGATGTTGGCGGAGGTGTAGATGGCTGTTTAACTGTTTCACTACGATTGTCTTGTTTATTCGATTGTAAAGTAGTACGAGTATTGCCATTATTAACTACAGTGTGAACTGGTTTTGTGGGTGCTTCAGTAGAAACTGCTACGGTCATAGTTGCAGCATTTGTAGTAGTTGGACACGATTCTAAATCTCCATTTATAAACGCATCGTCTGTCTTGGTTGATTTGTCGGCCATGGTACACTTAGATGTGGTATGAGATATGGGTCTACAAATTTAAGTTTACTAAAATAATATAAAAAATATTCAACGACATACTTTTCGGGTGTGGGTGGTGGAGAAGTAAGTCCAACTACTGACGTTGGCGTGGGTGTCAAATGAATTACGGCGTCTTTTGTTTCTATAGGACATGGAAGGATTTGTTGCAACGAAGCACCGCTAGGATTAACGTGTTGAGGTGATCCGGTACGAGGCGAATCACAATCTGGTCCACTACCAGTTTCTTTCGTACTGGCTTTCGATTTTGCTGTGCCTTTAACTACATCTGCTAACCTATTATCGCCCCAGTGATTTTGGACTACCGTTTCACTTGATGTTTGGTGTTGTAACAATTGTTGCTGTCCTGCTTCTGTGCTAACCATAGCAACTTGTCCAGTTTTAAAAGTTTCTGAAAGCGAAATTAACTTTAATACGAGATGTTGTAGCTTAAAATTTGTAGTAAACATAGAATATCTCACACATACCAGGTAGTGGTGGGAAAGCCGAGTCTTCTAAATCAAATTGTGCCCCTCTAGTTACAGCTTGCTCTCGTGATTGACTTTGTGCAGATAATACGTGGTTTGTGCCATTATCTTCATCTTTTCGCTTACGACGATGACGAGGTGGTAACGGTTCTTTACTTGAATGTACAGCACCAATGAGTACTGGTCGATAATGTAAAGTTGCCTCTTCTAAAACATCCGTTCTTATAACAGATGCCATTCCTACTGATATACTATTAGACGAGTGAGCTTCTTGACCATCGATCACAATTTGATGAGGTAAGCTCCTAGCAGTATCGGGCATTAACGTTGAACGAACATTACTTGTAGCATTTGGTTTAGAAATTCCTT
The DNA here is from genome assembly GCA_963924605.1 of Malthinus seriepunctatus. Classification (NCBI taxonomy): domain Eukaryota; kingdom Metazoa; phylum Arthropoda; class Insecta; order Coleoptera; family Cantharidae; genus Malthinus; species Malthinus seriepunctatus. Next base: position 79,007,189 of record OZ004600.1, on the reverse strand, counting down.
GAGGAGAAACCGAAGGAGGCACCTGAGCAATTTGTCTACTGCTATTTTGAGTTCCCGAATGTGTACTACTTTCAGATTGTGAATTTGAAATTCTATTTTGTTTGCGCGGTCTGGTATTTGAACGATATGGTTGTGATTTAAAATTAGGTTGAGGAGCTAACCCATTGACTTGAAACACAGTGCTAATGTCATAAAAAGGTGTTCCAGCTGCAGGCCAAGCTTGGACTACAGATGTATAGTACGGTTGTTGAAATTGTTGAGGCTAAAATTTTAATTAATAATACACGGTGAAACAAACAACTCGAGGTACTTACATATACATGAACTTGGTTTCCATATGGGGGAGTACCATTAGCAAATATGAACCTTTGTTGACCAGGTGGATATGTGGCAGGATCAAAAACAGACGTAGTAGCTGCTTGAGCTGCTGGAGTCGAAGTAAAACCATTTTTGAAAGACTGGATTGTGGGCATTGCCATTCGATTCATAGGTTTTGCCTTAATACGTGCCATAATTGGCTTATTTTGGAATTGCTTAACTTCCTCCCGTAAATATCTATAGGCACGTTGGGCATCGTCATCCGATTCAAATGTTACATACCAAGAATTATTATGTGCAAATTCGCACGATATAAACTTGGGACAATTTTCACCAGCAAATAATTTCTAATAAAAAAAATTGTTTATTAATTTGATAGAAATAAGACTTAATTTATTTACTTTCACTTCTTCTAAGGGAGTATTGTCAGGAATTTCACGCAAAATAACAATGCATCGTTTGTGATTAGGTCGCACCTTTGCACCTTCTTTATCGACTTGGACATTTGGTGATTCGCGTAATACTTCAGTAATTAAATTGATATCTTTCGTTAATCTTTTTACTTGATTAAAATTTGCTACTGTCCATATCGGCACATACTGATCATCGTCCATTTGTGATAATAGGTAAGTATCATTTGCTAGGTTTTCCCTACAAACAAAACCATAACAGAGATTAGTAGAAAATTTCAACTTTTCTAATGAAGAAGTGGTTCTTTTGGTTGCATCACCACTTGAGAATTTCTTCATTAGGTTGTCGCTAATTTACGATTATGTTAGTTCCTCTCAAAAATAAATGAAAAGAAGTAAATATTGTGTACTTCTGTAAGTAAAAGTGTTTAGTTATAATGTGCTTACCTAGAAAAATAATATTCAAGTTGTTGTGAAAGTTGGTGTTTTAATTCTGCTAACGAAGTTGAATTTTCCGGAGGAGCTGTGGGTGTTAGAGGGCTCAGCGCCTCCGTGCCCTCAGCTACCCCATTAATTGTAACAAAGTCGGACATGGCACCTCCAGAAGTACCGGAATCAGGGATGGTTGAATAGACCGCCCCGGAAGGCAGTTTCCCGACATCCCCATTCATGTACACTGCCCCTAAAATAAAAGCACTTGATTCGAGAAAAATAGTTTATTACGAGGGTTGCTAAGGTGAATACACTTAGATGTTTCTTATCTATAAAAGTAATTTGACATCTAATTTAAAAATAGACTCTTAGTAATTTGTAACATATGTCTCAAACCTAAATAATGATTAGATTAATTGCTATTAAATTTATAAGTACCCGTTTTTAATTTAAATAAATAATTAACAAACACGGGGTAGTACGAGTGTTCTCAAAACTCGATGACAAACATACATACCATACATTATCAAATATGGTGACTTTTCAGACACTAGGAAACCTAACCTTATTTTAAAATAGTGATGGGTGTAATATTTAAACCAAGGTCATTTATTCAATCTTACAAAGCGCTTTAATGCATTTAACGACATTTCTTCGAATTTTTAAACCATATTTTGAAAATTTGTATAAAACAATTGAATGTTGATGTAATTTAACAAATCGAGACTTGCATTATCGATGTTTTGCCCTGGATAAAACTGTCAAGTAAACGCAAGTAACAAACAAGATCTTTGAACAAATTATTTATAACGTGATTGTGCAATATTTAAAACAAAATATTAAACGTGACAGACAATGCTAAATTCAACAACCCACTAGTCACACGAATATAAACCAGCACAAAAATGTACGAAAGAACCGCAACAGATGATGGTTTGCAAAAATAAAATAACTATTTGAAAAGTACATCGATTACACTTTTAAATTTCAATTAACTGTATCGAATCGTTCCCCACAATTTAACTCGTCAAAATAACCCAAAATCCATGTGCGATACACAGCTTCGATACAATTGTACAATTAACGGGTGGCACTTTTTAAGTAAGACCCGACACAATTGATGACTATTATTTAACGAAATCGTAAATATAATGTTTACTTACTGGAGGAAGTCCACTCGCAATAATAATCCACTAATGTCTACCCAAATCACAAAAAATCGCTTACCACTTTGGTATACAGTGCACAAATTATATGTATTATTCGCGGAAACTTGTAAAATGGCTGTCGCTGGGCACATGCCACAGTAAACTACTTTTAATGGTGATAGACAGAGAAGGTATTATGACGTTGTACTACCACTACACTTGACTCGAAATTCCCTGCTTACACTAAAATTATGATGCAACTAAAGTTTGAATTCCCGCTGAATTTAACCTTATTTAAACAAACTTAATTATTTAATCTATTTATCAAAATATTAAATGTAACACAACATTAACTAATATAGCGCTGCTTATACAAGTTATTTAATTTAAAGGTCTCGAATTTATAATTAATTAATAACCCCAGAATTTCAAGAATTTGTCTTAAAAGCGCGCCTAAAACTTTTTCTACTCAATAAATGTATCGAAACTATTTTTAAATTAAGAATCTTATCAAGCGCAAGCCATTATAATTAATAAGAAATCAGTTCATAAATAATACCACAAAAAGTATTAAAGATAAAATAGAAAAAGCGTTTAAAAGTTCAATATAAGATTAAACCACGATTAAACATTGATTATAAAAACAAGATAAATATATTAGGCGCCATATTGAATAACAACCACTAGAGTTTTTTCTGAAAGCTCAAAGACTAATAAATAAAAATTTACAGAATAATTAATGTTGGAAGTTCCTAAAGCTAGGTTTCACAATCATAAATGGTGTCTAATGTCTAATTATGGCTTGGTTGGTTGCTTGGTGGGAATGGGAAACTCAAAATAGTAGTTTGTTTTATTAGGAGTAAAAGTTTTTTTCTTCAAACATAAAACTTATAAAAAACAAAAATAAAGAATTTTGGAAAAGCGCCATCTCTTGTCAATTACCTACTTGCAGTTTAATTGTCAAATATTTTTTTAAATTAATTTTAACTTGTAAAAAGAAGCTAATTATTATACGCAACGGACAAATTATAACAGAAAATTTATAAAAACATTACCTTTTTTACATTGCAAATGCTTAAAAATATCATTTTACGTTACAATTTGTTGTAAATATTTAAGGTTAGCATTTACTTTTACGTCCTAGGAGGTAAAAGTAGAACTTTAACTTTACTTGTTGCAACAAAATGTCAACTTTTTTTGACGTTTGAAGAAAAAAATGTATATTTTTAAAAATCAAAAGAAAAGAAGACTTATGAGTGTTCCTACTTTTTACGTTGATTCTTATATGAGATAATAGGTACCATCAGGGTTCTGCAAATGGTAAAAAAAGGCTCATTTATTGACTATTGCTGGAAAAATTTTATGAACAACTCTTTTAAGTTTTCCCATTCGCATTTTTACTATGTTCCTCATCCATAGTACTTTTCATGTTTTTGACGAAATGTCCTTATGGTTTTCAAGATTTTTTAAATAGCAAATCCTCTGTATTTAACTATAGGTACGAATCTAGAGAGAAGATAATCTTCTGATGATATATTATAAGGTTTTTCTTAAACTAGCTAGTCTTGTACAGTGGCGTAAATAACGGGCCCGCAGAGCCCGCGTTGCGGGATGGCCCACGAATAAAAGAGACCCCCGAAAAATTCAGTAGTTTGTACCATAAAGCTAGCCTTTCATCACAACTTCTAGAATCCAGCTTCTTTTTTCTAAACCAATAGAAGATAAACTTGACCCATGTTTTAGCGTCTGACGATAGAAATGCAAGGTTTCTATTGACTTAGAAAAAGAAGCTAGCTTCTAGAAGCTGTGGTGCAAGGCTAGCTTAAAGAGGCACTTTAAAAACGTCTGTTTTTGTAATTATGTATTTGAGAATTTAAAAAAGAAGTAGGGAAATACTTTTCTTCCCTTGTAAAGTTACACAGATGTTTCGACAATGAGCAACTAAAAGTCGGTCGGTTGTAAAAGTTTTAGAAATAGTCACAAATGAACCCTAAATTCGATGGCGTAAATAAAGAGCCCACAGACCCCCAGGATAGAATTGTGGTTAATCAAAATGATTAACTCTGGATTTTGCGGGAGGGTTCCCAAACTCTTAGTTACGCCACTGGTCTTGTACCACAACTTCTAGAAGTTAGAGTTGAAATGAAACTAGATTTTAGTTGGAGATGCACTAAGAAACATCTGGTATACGTCATTGATAATTATATTTGAATTATACGGCCGACGTTTGTTAGAACATGATATCTTCTTTCTTATGCCACTATTAAAGTGAAATAAATATATCTGGCTACGCCAATTTTCCATTTTTAACAAAATTGAAATTCCCACCCAAACGCTTATGTGATTACAACTCTAGCTTCTTTTTCTAACCCAATAGAAACTTAATTTCTAGCGTCAAGCTAAAACAGGGGCCAAGTTACCCAAGTTTTTTCTTTTGTTGCTTTGAAGCAGCTTTAGAAGCTGGCTCCTAGAAGTTGTGATGCAAGGTTAGCTTTAGGATTGATAGACAGCTGATTCGTCAGCCTTGTTGGGACGTACGTCAAAGTGACGTTTAGTAGGTAATTTAGGCTATTCCAATTTTTACGAGCTGTAAAGTGGGAGCTACTAAATGTTTCCTAATATTTTAAGGCCTGTTCTCACCAAAAAAATTAAGTTAGAGTGCTTACATTTAAGAATAGCCTAACCCAATTATTTTACATGGGGTTAAGCTATTCTTAAGTTGTTTGGTGAGAACGATCCTTAAGCTATTAGACAACACTATCTAAGAGCCGTTTTACATGGACTAAATGTCATACTAACTTGTTAGTAGTGAATCAACTCAAGGGGCAAAAGCACGGGAATCTAAACTTTAACGTCGTGCATAGAAATTTCGACGCACGACCGTGCACGACGTTAAAGCTTAGATTCCTGTGCTTTTGCTCCTTGAGTTGATTCAAAAATAACAAATTAGTACGACATTTAATCCATGTAAAACGGCCCTAACTACCATGTAGCTACCATTTTGCCACTCACAAAAATCGGAACAGCCCAAATTCACAGAAATTAGATTAAACGGCATTTTGACGTACGACCCAAGATGACTGACGAGTCAGCTATCATTAATATAAGTAGTACTTTTGAAAGATTGATATAAAAAATTTAAGGAGGGGTATCTATAAGGTTATTACGTTATGAGATATTTCCTGAAATTGGCAATGGTATAGGAGATAGTAACTTAGGTCATCCGCTTTTAGGGCAATAAAAGACTATAGACTCAACACTCTTAACTGAATCTAGATCTTGTAAAAATCTTGCCTCCATGCCCATAATCTTGGCCTTCGTCTTGAAAAGTTCCTTTAACTCCATAATCTTGGTGTTTGTCTTGAAAGCCATTTGCTAATTATCATACTCTTTCACTTTAAAGCTTTAAAGTCGTGCATTAAAGCTTAGATTCTCGTAAAAATGCTTTTGCGCCAATTCAATATCAAAACTAGCATGAATGCGCAAAGCCTTTTAGACAAGACTTTACCATTAATCTTGGTCTTGGCTGAATTTTTAAATAAGTCGGTATAGTTGTTTATTTACTGATGGTTGGTTGAATTTGGCAAATGTTAATATCAGCATGTTATTTAAGCTAATTTTGAGTTAATTAGGCTTTGGGCTTTTTAGCCGCAACTCTAATCTATTGTATATTATTATAGACTAGGACTGTTATCGGAAAAAACGTATCTTTAGCCATACAAGCGGCATTTCATATAACATTTTGGTAACCGATGTTTTCCCAGTATTTCAACCCTGCTGAATACGAAAATTGCGGTTATCAAAGCGAAATCTTAACCGGAAGCGTGATATTCAAGATGACACCCAAGATGTCAGCTTTGTTATTTTTGATGGAATCATTATGGACAATTAAGACAAATATTTTTATTGGTTCGGATAGATAATTTTATACTCTACAATTTTTATTAGAGGTATAACTATCTTCAGATCACTCCTTAAGGAGCTACAGTCGGAAGAAGCACCGTGAAACTGGAACAAAATCCCAGTTTCGAAATGCTAGAGGATTTTCATATAACATTTTGGTAACCGATGTTTTCCCAATATTTCGACCCCCCTGAATCTAAAAATTGCGGTTACCCACAGTGAAATTTAAACCGGAAGCGCGATATTCAAGATGGCGACTAGGTTGTCTGCTTTATTAATTAAGATTTATTTGGATGGAAGAATTATTATTGAAACTTGGACAACTGTTTTGATTGAATTAGATATACAAGGTTCTCTACAATTATTATTAAATATGCTTCCGGTTAAGATTTCGCTTTGATAACCGCAATTTTCGAATTCAGCAGGGTTGAAATACTGGGAAAACATCGGTTACCAAAATGTTATATGAAATGTCGCTTGCATACAATACTTTAACTTTTGCGCCTAGTCTATTATTATTATTATATCCTTGAGCGATAAATTTTTTTATAATAAGTATGTTTTGGAAAAGTTATTGGATTTTTAATAGTTGGTGTTTGTTATTTTTGTTCTTTTCGAACCTAAATTCAAGAGTTAATTCGAGAAATTAAATCAAGACATCAAGAGTATAGGTAAACATTAACGAAGCAATGATCTACTAAGTACCTCAAGTCCTAGGTACGTTACGTACATACTTTCAAAAATAAAAACAGTGGAAATACTTATAATTACTTTAATTCAAAACTATAGTGTTTTTCTGTAAATGGTTTGTAAGAATAAAGTAAATAACTGCAGCACGAGAGCGATGGAGCATCGCATCAAACTATTAAACAATTATTCATCAATGTGTGGAAAACTTATACATAATAAAGCATCAGTAATGTTAGCACGTTACAAATGATTTTTTAGTAACTTACTATTCATTTTAGTATCATCTTGTATATTAATGTTTTCGTCCTTTTCTTCACAGTCTTCTGTATCAGAATCTTCGTTGAACGGAGAAGAAATATTAAATTCGGGCGCGTCAGGATTTAGGTCAGACGCAAAAGTTGGCGTAACCTTTAAAAAACAGAAAATAATTTAATTGAAAAGCCTAAAAAATTAACAGCCAACAGTGATATTTCAATATAAATCTTATTTGAGAACGGATCTTATTTTGATCATTATTGTTTTAGAATTTAGTAACTTGGAGCATATGAAATTTAATTTCCTTTTTGTTTCCTCCATAATCAATAGCAATTTTGTGGTACACTTTGTTTCGAGCGCTTTCGAATTGACTTGTTGATCTTTCTTGAAAACTGCAGCCCTGCAGCGGTTTGCTTTACTGGGGAGTGGAGGAAGTTATAAGGTAGCAAGGTACAATTAATAGAAGTAGGTACTTTGAGAAGTTTATTAGATAAATAAATACCTACAGTGCTGCAGTTTACAAATACTTAAACGAAAAGTCGCATTCAAAAAGCTTGAAACAAACTATATCAAATTTGATGATAATTTACAGATTTATACTATCTCATTATCTATTGTCAAGTACAGTGCGTACTCCTTATAAATCAGACGTATCATTATCATTAAAACTAGTTTTAACAAAATAAATGAGTAATACAACAACAATTATGTTTGTAAATATATTTGTTCGAAATATGAAATTTGTTGACTGTCGATACAGGGACGTAACTAGGGTTGGGCGATGTCCACCTAAAGATTCGCTCTGCCCACCCGTCTATCCACCTCAAATAATTTTGAAACTAAAAAAATTATATTAAAAATGATTAAGTAGGTACTAAATATTGAAAATACCACTGCTAAAACATAAAACCAGGTTGTTGAATTTGACTTGTTCCACCAAAGTAGAAGAATTATTTTACACTAGGTAAGAGTATTTTTTAGTGATAATTTTATAGTCCTTCCCCGAAATAAAGCTGCCCAAACTTTACCCACCCAGTATTTTAACTCTAGCTACGTCCCTGTTAAGTTTTTTTATCAAATTTTCCCGACATATCGAGTGATCATATATGAAGTTCACAGTTTTTATTTTATAAAAAAACATACTTTCTTTTTATACCTATAGTCTGGAAGTTATGAGAAGAATAGAGCGGAGCCAATATCTTGCGTAGTACAGATGGAGGGAGCGAAAGCCCTCTCTCTCGATGCGACCAGATGTTACCAGACACATTTTTGTTATAGCGTATCCGCTCCGCCCTATTCTTCTCATAAGTTCCAGACTTTATAATAGTAACGATGGGCTCTCTAGCTCCCTTAGGAAGCAATTTTAGATAAGCTGATTTACGTCGAATCGCTATAAAATCATCTGTATAATTTGAAGTTTCCATTTGACTTTAACAGGAGAATTTTTGATGTAGATACGTACTATCGTTATTGTACCCATCATATAGCAAAATAGAAAGTATTTAGACGAGAACTATACGAACTTGAATACATTGTAGGTACAGATAATAGATATCTCTTGTATTAACAACACATTCCTAAACCTTCTCAATAATTTTTATTTTGATGGTCCGATATACTATGATTATAACATAAACGCTTCATCATACTTATGATGCGTGCAACAAAGTTATAAAAATACTGATTGCATAAAAATCATTTTTTGAAAAGTGTTAATATTTTTTCTGTTTTTCAGAAATGGAATTTTCAGACCAAAAAGATAAATAAAATGAGTAAAGTCGAAATTGCCAAAATTGCGTTTCAATTTGCAAAATTTTAATATCCCCTACCACGTGCTGCGCCGCCAATTTAGCAACAATCTCAAAACATAGCTTATCGATCCGATATTCACTATAATACACAATAAATGACAACATTCCCGCTTAATGATGGAATCGATAAAATATTTTATTATACTAACACAGTTTGAAATGTCAACGGTTCAGTGTTAATCAAAATCCAAAAAATTAAAATTATAAATTATTAAGGCAACAAAATTTTTAAGGAAGAAAGTACACCATATGGTAGAATCGTACCTTTTGGATAATGTAGCACCGGGGATTAAAAGCTGTGCAAATGTATGTGCCATTCGCGTCGAGGCAAGCCGTCAGCGGGTCAGGCTGCGGCACGGCTTTTCCACGGCCTCTCCGAAGAGGCATTTGTAGTTTTCAAAATCTGACCGACACTCACCATGCCGACCTGTTGAATCCGGGCACGGCCAGCTGATTAAGTTACGGCGCCGACGCCCTTGCCTACGCACAGTAGGCGTCTCGATTCACAAGAAAGTATACAACAGCAACATAAATATCTATTTGATTTTAATTGTTAATTTCTGCCCATTTTTGAATAACCAATTAATCAATTCTCTTTAATATTAAATTGAAACTTGTAAAACATTGTAACTTCCAGCTTTCAAGTTTCAACAACAACAGTAAGCAGAGCTCCTTTCGTATAGGTAGTTCAAAAACTCAAAATAAGTACATAATCTATAAGTTTATAGTACTGAAACTGCTCAAATACAGTGTTTTTATTATAGACATATAAACCTCTTAAGACAATAGTTTGAAGTATCAGACTGAAATATGTAAACAAATCAATAATTTAGTAGCGTCGTACAATGAGAACATTATTTATGTTATAAATTATAAGGTACAGCATATACCATGTAACCATATCTTGAAACTGAAGCCTGAATTTTCCAATTCCAACTTTCAACAAAAATCAAAAGTAGAATATATGAGTTTTCCAAAAATCTAAAATTCATGTCTAGGTAATGCACTTGTCTGTTGTTATGCAAAACTGCATAACTTTCATGAAACTGCTCCAATACGATGTTGAGTTCCGTCTTTGATACCAAAATAATAGCGACTATGCAGCAGAAAGAGCTGTAGCCCAGTGGTCACGTCGTAATAAGGGTACGCTACCTTGCAAAAGGTTATGTAGTTTTGGATTTTAGATATGTTGTAGGCCCTTATTAAAACTCCAAGGTTTTGTGCGCGCTTCAGTACGACAACTTTTGTGTCACTTTTTTCGGTTTTTGCTCGATAAATCTTTACTAGTGCGTCTAACAAAAAACATTTTTCTTACCTTTTTTCTAGAGCATAAAATTTGCTACAATTTATCCCAATAACATGTTTTTCTAAACCTTACAGTTACCGAAATACAGTGCTTCAAAGCAAACATTTTTCAAAAAGTTAGGGATAACTATTACAAAAAAAAGACAGTGATCATCTTAATGGTTTATTGGTTCAATTTAAAGACAACATGAGTAACACTTTGTAGCCATATAATAGATCTGTGCATAAATAATTACAAATATGACCACAATACGAAGAATATTATAAACAGGATGAGTCGGGAGGAGCGCTCCAAACTTTAGCAAATTTTGTGTTCTAGAAAAAAAGGTAAGAAAAATATTTTTTGTTGGACGCACTAGTAAAGAGTTATCGTGCAAAAACCGAAAAAAGTGGCACAAAAGTTGTCGTACTGAAGCGCGCACAGACGCGCCGAATTCCAAAACTTAGATTTTTAATAAGGGCCTAGGTATATACAACATATTCAAAATCCAAAACTACATAACCTTTTGCAAGGTAAGATGTACTTATCCATTGGCCTATGTGTTTTAGAATATGGGAATATAAAAGGTGCTAGACCCCCGAATTGGTCGATGTTCTGGAAAGGACTTTGCGCTATTTAGATGGTTGTTCTGTTGTTCAAATCTCCAGAACTTATGCCATGTGATTTTTTCCTTTGGGAGCATGTTAAAGACACTATACAATTTCCAGCAATCCCGCGTTGTGGGAAGACCCCGAGTAATAGGGGTAATTACCCCTCCCAGAAGTCTAAATTTTCTAAACTACCTTTAAAAAATGTAATACAGTGAAACTCGGTAATAAAGGCCATGGGATATAACGAACACTGGGATATAACGAACGATTTTGAAAGTCGCCCTTCCAAAAGCTAATATACGCCTGTATATTTTTGTTGGGTTATAACGAACTTGGATATAACGAACACTCGGTTATAACATACTATAATTATTTATATAAATAATTTATAGCTTGGTTACAACGAACTATCGATGAATTTGTAACGCACTAATACCTAAACAAAATATATACGTAGTAGCATGGTAGTAGGTAGGTGTGTAGCTTATCTAATATGTATCAAATTTCTGCAAGTTTTGACAAGTTTGCTGAATTGTGTTTCAACGTCTTAGTCTTTCTTTTATTTCCAACAGTTCACGTGCACATTTCTATCGTTGATCGTTTTATACACTACATACAAAATGGCCAACAGTGATACAGTGAAAAATTAACTCAAAAATCAATCGCTTTACGTGACAAACTAGATATAATACGCAAACTGCAAAATGGATTTGCAAATGCAAATTTCTCGTTTTTGGATATAACGAACGATGGGATATAACGAACCAATTTTGCAACACTATGGAGGTTCGTTATAACCGAGTTTCACTGTATTTTTAAATGAATAAGTGTTAAAGATTAAAACCACTATAAAATTTTAAAAATCCTTAAAAAATAGTTATTTGTATACCTAGTTCTGAAAGTAAGACTTTGCAACATAAGCATAATCGCAGCATGAGTGAAGCGAAGGTGCGAGTGTTGCAAAGCCCTTTCAGAAAGTGGTATACACACTATTTTTTATAATCCTGTAGTAGAGTATAAATGACAAAAATAATAAGAATAATTATTATTAACTTCTTTCATTAGATTTATCATTGTGCGTCTATGCTTGTGATGGTTGATATAGATCTTCAATAGTTCCCTGAAATTGTACTTGAAGTTTTCTTTTTCATTTTTCTGATGACTATTTACATATTAATGTACCATAATGTACAGAGAGCTAAAATTTAAAAACTATTGTGGATAGTGCATAGATCCACAGGCTGTAAAAACAACATATGTGGCTGAAAATTTGAAATGAGCTAGTATTAAAAGCCTAGATAAGGAGGCAAAAAAGTTTACCACTCCCAGGGGTGTGCAACATTGAGTAAATGTGCCATCAACTGTCAAAAGAGTAACTGGAATTGTAATGGAAAAATCGAAATTTTGTTTGGTTCAATTTTATAAAAACAACATATTTTAAAAATCTATACTTACGTAAAATTTATTTTCTACATCCACTTGACTTTGTTCAGGGAACAAAAACGGCTAAGCTATATCCCCACAAATTATAGTTAAATAAGATTGACGCACAGCAATTCTTATGTGATTGTTATTTTCCGTAAACCGTATTTTCAAAATTCTGCCAATACATAAAAGTCTATTTAAATATCACACGCTTCTTTTGGGCGCTAGCTGCATCTTGTCCCTGAACAGAGAGTAGTAAACATTAATTTTGCGTTTACCAAGTTTTTTCCTAATTTTGTCAAAAACGGTGTATGGTAGGAAAAAAATAAAACAACACTGATTTTGAGAAATAAATTCTACATCTAACTCAGTAACAAAAATTTGTTTAATGTTTACAACAAAAAAGTTATTGTAGATAAACTAAGACCTATAGCCAATAACTGGCGTCCTCTAGCAAATTTTACAAAATTACTGCTTCATGTTAACGCAGTTGGTTAATTCGTATACCAAATCCCATTAAAATTAGTCAAACGGTTTCTAAACCTTTCACAAAATAGTGTTTTTGGGGGCCTCTTTTAGAGGCTTCCACACTTCTTAAAAGTCGAAATTGAGGAAAACAAAAAAAATACGGGCACCCTAATTTTAAGTAAAGAGCATGTTCCTTATGTTTTTTAAACCCTCTATTTTATTTAAATTTAAACCCTCTATTTGTCCTTAACAGATATATTTTTATAAGAAAAATTCAATAAACTACTCTTAAAATTGCAATTTATTTTTTTTTCATATCTTTTTCATTGGTCCTCATTTATTTTAACCGCTAAATCGAAAAGAAATGTTAAAAAAGCAGAATGTTTTTATTTTGGCAGCCGATTTAACACTTTGCAGTTGTCAAACTACAATTTTGACATCATATTCGTAATCAGCGACCCCAAATATATAAAGTACCATGTCCTTATCAAAACATAATTAGTTTTAAAAAACGCCTCCTAAAAACAATATATGGGTGGGATCTACCCATGTTGCACACCCTTGAGGATGGTAAACTTTTTAGCGTCTTCTAGTACATATCAAATAAGGCCCAAATCCAAATTTTTGATGGGTTGATGCCGATATTCAAAGCAATCGCTATTTCTGCTAATTTTCGGAATTTTCAAATTAAATTTCAGTCGTTATAAAACATCCAAAATTAATTTTGTTTATTCATTTAGATGCAGAATTTTATTCTCTAAAACTTTTATTCGAAGATTTTCTTTCTAAAATACATTGGGAAGCAGGAAATTACCAAAGTATGTTTTTACATGTTAAATCTGTATGACCGAGAGGTCCGGTCACCACCCGTATGTGGCAAAATAGTCCTAAATATTACCATTTTGCACTAATTTTCCAAAAAATTTCCGCCAAACCCTCAGCGACGAGGTGGTACGCCTCGGTCCAACAAAATTCTAATTTGTGTCAAATCTGTATTAGCTGCTAGGGCGCCAAACAGACGTAATCCGGCCCTGGGTAGGTATGCATCAAACTCTTGATATAGAAAAAACAAAAGATGTGTCCACCAAATCTTGTAATTTTGTATTTTTCTTAATTAAAATTTAATTTGATATCTTCATAAAGTTAATTTTACTAGCTTTCAAAATATCGAAAAATATACAGGGTGTTTATTTAAATTCTTTATTTAAATTAATATATTTAAATTATTTATTTACATTTAAATTATCGTGTATCGTGCAAAACAGCTAATTTTACGAGCCTTCAATATATTTAAAAATATACAGAGTGTTCCTAAAAATTTTGATATTTTTGTAATTTCCGGTTTAACCGGAAGTGTTTTGTTAAACGAAAATAGTGTCAAATAATAGATATTCATGGGATTATACTTATATCCATTTTCAAGTTTTCATTTTTATTACAAAAGAAATAAGAGTTTTTGGAAACTTTGTATTTAAAACAACTCCGAATCTGCATCATACAAGATTTTAAAAATGTAGTTTTGGACACCTTATTTTGGACACCGTGTATAGATTTCTTAGAAAAGCTTAGTTTGCCGATGTAATAATTTTTAAAATTTTAGTTCTTTGAACATTTAAGTTAAAAAAATCGAAATTTTTTTTTTGTATTTTTGGGATCGTGAGGTACTCAAAAAGTCGAGAAATACAATAAAAAAATTTGATTTCTTTACTCGTAAAAGTTGAAAAGTAATAGAGAGTCGCGCGGTTTCTTTTCCCCAATAAAATAAAATAAAATATCTTTTAAGTAGTTTGTAACTGTTTGATCAATATAAAGACGAGAAAAAATCTTCCAATAAAAAGCAGTGGAAATTGTATAGAAAAATCTGTCGAAGTCGAAAACCCCGGAAACTAAACACGCGATCGGAAATAAAATTATTTAGTATTTTTCGCTTGGAATTTGATGCTGAATACAAACTTATTTTTTGCCTTTATGCTGTAAATTGTAAATCACCCTATATAATATTATATTATTACATTTTATATTACATAAAATAATATACAGGGTGTTGAATGACTATTTGTAATAATGGGGGTGGGGGCGTAAAAAATAATTACTTAAAGAATTCTGGTCGCAAAAAAGCACCTACCATTAGATGTGCTCTTCTTACATCCTAAACTAGAGCTATTTTTTGAATATGTTAAAGTGGTGAATACAAAATGAACAATGAAAGAAGAAGATACAATAGGTTATAAATGAACCGTACTTTTTTCAGTTACAAGAATACACATACAGTGTCAGAAGAAAGTATGGATCTATGGAAGTAACTCTAAAGTAGAATTGGTAATTGTAAGGAAATTTTGAACATAGGGGTAAAAATACATGACCCATACGATGAGCATATTTTTGTTTTGATTGAACTTCCGGTTTAACCGGAAAAGACACCAACTTTTTTATTTTAAACGGAACACTATGTATATCTTTACATATTTTAATAGCCCTCGTTCTGCTGCATTCATCCATAGTAATAGTTATGGGTAACAGCCGAAAAGATGAACCACTAATGCATTGGTTTTAAGTAGGGCTGGGCAAAGTATCGATACTTATTCGAAGTATCGAAAGTATCGAGGTATCGAAAGTATCGAGGTATCGAAAGTATCGAGGTATCGAAAGTATCGAAAGTATCGAAAGTATCGAGGTATCGAAAGTATCGAGGTATCAAAGTATCGAGGTATCGAAAGTATCGAGGTATCGAAAGTATCGAAAGGATCGAAAGTATCGAGGTATCGAAAGTATCGAAAGTATCGAGGTATCGAAAGTATCGAAAGTATCGAGGTATCGAAAGTATCGAGGTATCGAAAGTATCGAAAGTATCGAAAGTATCGAAAGTATCGAGGTATCGAAAGTATCGAGGTATTGAAAGTATTGAGGTATCGAAAGTATCGAGGTATCAAAAGTATCGAAAGATTAAAGTGAAACAACACAGTGCTGTCGCGAGATGCAACATCAACAATATAATTTTTTAAGGTGCGCGTCCTGCCTATACTGAGTATATAGGGAAACATGCGGTCAGTAAAATGAGTTAATCTTCCGCATTTTTTAAACGATCAAGTTGAAAAAATTCTATCATAAATTAGATAAAATTATCTACCTATTGCATGTTTTTTCAAAGTCCTTAAGAATCTCTAAGTACCCAAAAAAAATTCACAAACTTCGACATTTTTTAGCATCTAAAATACTGCAAAATAATGATAGTT
This sequence comes from Malthinus seriepunctatus, assembly GCA_963924605.1. Taxonomy (NCBI): domain Eukaryota; kingdom Metazoa; phylum Arthropoda; class Insecta; order Coleoptera; family Cantharidae; genus Malthinus; species Malthinus seriepunctatus. The sequence goes on along the minus strand of OZ004600.1, from coordinate 78,991,200 downwards.
TTGGTATAGTTAATAAGAAATATAGAGATATTTCAACTTATAAAATATATGGATTGGGTAACCTGTAATATTAGCTTTCATTTAAAACAAATTTTATCTAAATTGATGGTTGCATTCAAAAGATTAATTCATTTTTGAAAATTACAACATTTAATGCAAATTGTCGTAGAAACGACAATAACTTTCTCAGCTCTCTGTAATATACAATTATTATTATTATCATCACAAAATGGTCCCATAAAGTGTAGCTCCTTAAATGCCTTATACTTTCCTCGATACTTTCGATACCTCGATACTTTCGATACCTCGATACTTTCGATACCTCGATACTTTCGATACCTCGATACTTTCGATACCTCGATACTTTCGATACCTCGATACTTTCGATACTTTCGATACCTCGATACTTTCGATACCTCGATACTTTCGATACCTCGATACTTTCGATACCTCGATACTTTCGATACCTCGATACTTTCGATACCTCGATACCTCGATACCTCGATACTTTCGATACCTCGATACTTTCGATACCTCGATACTTTCGATACCTCGATACTTTTGATACCTCGATACCTCGATACTTTCGATACCTCGATACTTTCGATACTTCAATACTTTCGATACTTTCGATACCTCGATACTTTCGATACCTCGATACTTTCGATACCTCGATACTTTCGATACTTCGATACCTCGATACTTTCGATACCTCGATACTTTCGATACCTCGATACTTTTGATACCTCGATACTTTCGATACCTCGATACTTTCGATACCTCGATACTTTCGATACCTCGATACTTTCGATACTTTCGATACCTCGATACTTTCGATACCTCGATACTTTCGATACCTCGATACTTTCGATACCTCGATACTTTCGATACCTCGATACTTTCGATACCTCGATACTTTCGATACCTCGATACTTTCGATACCTCGATACTTTCGATACCTCGATACTTTCGATACCTCGATACTTTCGATACCTCGATACTTTCGATACCTCGATACTTTCGATACCTCGATACTTTCGATACCTCGATACTTTCGATACCTCGATACTTTCGATACCTCGATACTTTCGATACCTCGATACTTTCGATACCTCGATACTTTCGATACTTCGATACCTCGATACTTTCGATACCTCGATACTTTCGATACTTCGATACTTTTGAATAGTATCGATACCGTCGTGGTATCGATACTTGATACCTGATTCGAGGTATCGCCCAGCCCTAGTTTTAAGGATAAGTTCGCCACTTTCATTTACAAAAATGCATTTATTTTAACTTGTTTTATAAGTTGCTTAAGTTAAACAAAAAATGTGTTTTTATAAATTATAGTGTGGTGAACTTATCCTAAAAACCAGTGCATTAGTGGTTCATTTTTTAGGCTGTTACCCATAACTATTATCATGGATGAATGCAGCAGAACGAGGGCTATTGAAATATGTAAAAATATACAGTGTTCCATTTAAAATAAGCAAGTTGGTCCAGTTTTCGGTTAAACCAGAAGTTCAGTCAAAACAAAAATATTCCCATCGTATGCGCCACGTAGCGTTACCGTCATATCCAAAATTTCATTACACTCAGCATTTTCGTTTCAGAGATATTTCCATAGATCTATACTTCTCCTAACCCTGTATATTGCTTATTTCGGAATTTCGGTCATCCGACACGTGGGGTGTGACAAACCCCAGCGCTCGAAAACTGCATAGCAAACATTCAAATATCGCTCCAATCAACTACTACAGTGCCTCAATAGCTTTAAAAAACATATTATTCTACATATTAAAGCAAATACCGCAGTAAAAAAACTGAGATTGTGGCAGTAGTAGATACTTGTCACAAGTAGGTTTGTCACACCCCACATGTCGGAACTCGTGAGTTTTTTTCTCTTTGTTTTGGGTGAAAATCTTGAAAATTAAAGGAAAAATCGTATTAACTTTTAACAACTAATTACTTTTTTGCTATTGGATTAAATTACAAGCGGGTTTTTTTATTAAAAAATATAGAATTGCCTTTTTAATTTTGTGTTTTTTTATATTATTTGTATGTTTCAAACATTTTATATAAAATAAATAGTTAACTGCTCTGTTCCTTAGCGAAAAAAATACGTTATAATTTGCAATTTGTGTTATGAAGCCAAAGTAAAGCCTTTTTGGCTAAAATTTTTGATTTACAGATTAATATAATGTACCTGACGATATAAAATACTTCGACTTTCCAAAAAAATTGACTAAGTATAGATATACGAAACGGGTATTTTAAGTTTTGGGTTCGTCACACCCCACGTGTCGGAACTCGTAACAAATGTTCACCTGTCGGATGCCGGGTTAAGTAAAAGCATGATGACACCTTTGTCATCATGCTTGATACAATGGTACTAGTTGACTAGAGGTGATAATACCGGCCTTAGAGTCAAAATGTTCAATGTTACACGCGGTGATTAAAAGTAACAAGTCATAAGTACATTGCTCGTCGCACTGTGCGGCAGTTTTTCAAACGCTTATGGAAATAGGGGACATACTAATAATAATATAATTGGCTGCCGCTGCAAACGTGTTAAAAAGTTGTTACGCCATCAATGATTTTCCTTTTATTGTTATTTCTACGAAATAATTTCTAGCAATTGCGAAACTCTTTTTTTGGTGAACAAGTACTTCCAAGTTACTATATTAAAACTATATTTTTATGGGAAGTTTATAAACAACCGGATGACAACTTTTGGAATAATTCATTGAGTTACGTTTTTATGCATGTAAGTATTAATACACAATTTAAAAAAAAATTCTAATGCATATTATAGATGCTCAGTCAACTCCAACTATCCATTGAAAACGAGGAAATTAAGTTTTTTTGGAATAAAAAAGATAATCTTCTCGATAAATTACAAAGTGAAACTTGCCAGAACATGTCGTGTAGATTAAAAAAATTTATTCGAAGAATTGAGGAAAATTTAGACGACCAAATAGCCCTTGAAGATTTGTTGTGTAAGTTATTAATGAATTCCATTTTTAAAGTTTTGAAAATTTCAGCAAATTGTTTTTTAGTGGAAAGTTTTTCAAATGACGATTAAAGCGTTACATTTTTTAAAGAATAATTACTAAAAGAAACAGATACAAGCAATGAAAGTTATGTTTTTATTGGAATTGAATTTATTTTTTAGAACTCTAAGTTGAGTTAAAAAAGAATTTACTTAATTGTTCGTTTTACGTTTTATGATTTTTTTTATTTGTAGCCTGTAGGTGTTCTTAATATCATTATTTTAAAAATGACCATTGGTGATGTTAAAATACATTTTTCTTATTTTTAAGATTGTTTACTTATGAACAGCTTTACAGTCATACATAGAAAAATACTGCGTGGGTACAGGGTACTTGCTGTTTTTTATACTGAAAAATTCCGATTTTATTTTAATTACAAAATACAAGAAACTGGAAGCAGTGGAGAAAGTAGGTTTACACCGTAAGGCAACTGTATTAAAAAACTACCTCATTTAGGAGGACTCGTTTTTCAAAAGAGGACTGTTTCGTTACTTTTGTTGAAGTAAAATATTATATTTATTTACTTAATAACGACAACTAACAGTATTAAACCTATTATCGGTAATAAATCTCAGATCCTAAGTCGTGCTGCTCTGCATAACGCTACCTGAAAGCAATAGCGGGATATCACGAAATTGAATTTCACTGCTTAAGACTCATTTTATTGAAAACCACACTGAGATATTACGATATAATGCTATTTTTAAGTTAAATAGCATTATATCATAATATTTCAGTGTGCCTCATCATAAGTCTTTAGCACTTTAATTCAAGACTTATTTCAAAATCGTATTTTTCTGAAATATCTCACTGTTGCTCTCAGGTAGCGATAAGCTAATCGAATCTAGTTTCGCACTTATAAATAATATTCCTTCAGTTAACAATTTAATGAAAGGGCTCTACAAATGACACCAGCAAATACAATAGCAGAAACTATTGAACAGTACAAGTACAGTTGATATATAGTACATACGTACTAAAATTGTAAGCATGTTTCTGAAAAGTAATAGCTTGTTATACGCCGATAGCAGTTTTGCGTCATTAATTTCTGTCTTTGCTTTCATTATCTAACGTCATTAAAGTTAAGGTAAGGTAAATAATATGTAATTACTTGAAGCCAATGAGTAAAGAATTTATTCTTTAAAAACAATAAATTATTCAAAAATCAAAATGATGACAACAACTGTCACAATTTGACAACTTCAACTTTGGAGGTTAGTTTCTAGTTTGTAACTAGAAAGTTAGGGAGTTTAGCTTTACTTCTAAAAAATTCGTTATTTCTATCATTCTGCAACGGTTTTTAATTTAAAAAGTTAGGACGTTGTATCGTAATATCGTTTGTGCTTGTGTTTTTTACGTTAATAATAAAATAACAAAATGAAAAGAGGTTGTGATGACAATATTCCTCACGTACCCAAAACTCCAAAACTCTCAAGAGAAAAAACTTCGTCAAACTCGTCTTTAAACACGGATGCAGTTAACGTTTTCTGTAGATTACGACCATTGCACGAAGATCCCGAAATATCATGTATTAAAATACTTTCACCGACTACAATCTCAATAACAACAGAAAATAAAAACCAACGGCGTGATAGCAGCTACGTATTTAAACATATTTTTAGTTCTTATTCCAGCCAAAGAGAAATCTTCGAACATGTAGCTCTACCGCTTTTAGAGAACGTAATTAATGGTAAAAATGGACTTCTGTTTACATACGGTGTTACGGGTTCCGGAAAAACGTTTACCTTAACTGGAGATCAAAACAACCCAGGTGTTATGCCCCGTTGTATCGACACGTTATTCAACACCATCGGTGAATTCCAAACGCCAAAATTTCAAATTAAACCGGATAAACTCAACGGTTTTGAAGTTCAAAATGAAGGGGATGCTTTAGAAGATCAATTACAGTCTCTCAGAACTAACAAACGAACTCGAAATGTCAAACCTAGCCATTCACAAGAATTTTACATCAACGACGGTGCCAGAATTCAAAACTTTTCAACAGAAAGTCGCTATGCCGTTTTTATTAGTTACACAGAAATTTATAACAACACGGTATTTGATTTATTAGACGAAACTGCTGGTAAAGTTTTACAAGCTAAAATTATAAGAGTAGACGCAAACAAAAATATGTACGTTAATGGAGTTGTCGAAGTTGAAGTTAAATCGGCGGAAGAAACCTTCGAGTTGTTTTATTTAGGTCAAAAACGTAAAAGAATGGCTCATACAGTTTTAAATGCCGAATCGAGTCGTAGTCACTCTATTTTTAATATTAGAGTAGTACAAACTGCTGAAAACGTTTTGAATCGTGGAGTCGTATCGGACGAAACTTATATAAAAGTGGGACAGCTTAGTTTGGTTGATCTTGCCGGTTCAGAGAGGTGTAGTCGTACTCAAAATACGGGTATCAGATTAAAAGAAGCAAGCAGTATTAATAATAGTTTGATGTCGTTGCGTTCTTGTTTGGAGATTTTACGAGAAAATCAGTTGACTGGTGGTAATAGACTGGTACCGTATCGTGATAGTCGATTGACTATGTTGTTTAAGAATTATTTCGATGGTGAAGGACAAGTTCGAATGATTGTTTGCATAAACCCGTCTGTTCAAGACTTGGAAGAAAATTTGCAGGTAAGAAGTTTATTAATCTTTTCTGTTAGCTATTAATTGCTTGTGAAAAAATATTTTTTTATAAATACGAAGCATTTAGATTAACTTTAAACTGTTAGTACACTTTAAGTGACATTCTTTTTTATTTAAAGGTAATGAAATTTGCTGAAATGAGCCGAGACGTCAAAATACCAAAATCTGAAGCAAAATTCACGCTTTACACGAAGACTCCAAAATCAGTTAAAAGTTCTCGAATAACAAAGACACCAAAAATAACCAAAATTCGAAAACCATTATTTCCAGTCGAAATTGAATTTTTACAAATAAGATTTATTCAAAATGATATCGAAGAAAACGATCCAGCTTGTGCCAAGCTCTTACAAATACTTAAAACACGTAGATACGAAAGTGAAGAATATAAAAAAGAAGTTGATAAATGCACGAACGATTTTCGTAAACATTTATTGCAAGTACAAGATGAAAACGTTTTAGGGAAATCTGAAATTTTGAGCATGAAAGCCGTCCTTAGAAAGCACCAACAAGCAAATAAAAATTTAGAAACAAAAATGATGTCATTAGAATTAGCTAAAAATGACGTTTTACTAAAAAATAAAGATCTCGAATTTAAAATTCGAAATATGGAAAGTACTATCGAAGCTAAAAATTTAAAAATTAACCAAAACGCTTTAGAAAAAGAAAAGACAAAACAAAAGGTAGCGGTTCAAACAGCTAAAATGACTCAAGAACTTGATGATAAATTACGTCGTCAACGAGAGCATTTGAAGGTGACCATGCAAAATCAAGAGGCAAAAATTAAAAAGGTTCAAGAAATACTCGATAGTGAGTCAGTCGTTTATTCCGAAACACCAAGGACCGAACCGAAAAAACCTAAAGAAACTTATGAGTCGCGTTCTGCCCAGTTCACCGACTTTACTAATACGCCTCGACGAAATGCACCACCGAGACCTAACAGACACAGAAGATCCCGTTCTGCTGGGGAAGTGTACTTGGAGCATAATGCGGTAAAACCTGTAGCTTTAGGCACCGTACTTCAGCCTTGCATGAAGAAACGAAAATCAGTTACAAAACTGGATAAAGCGAAAGATGTGACTAATCCAAATCAAAATAGGTATTGTTTGATTGCACAAGAGTCTAACGTAGAAGGTGGAGTTGAAACTAAACTTTATAAAGGTGATATTTTATCAACTTGCAGTGGAGGCGCTCAAGTTATTTTTAGCGATGTTGAAAGGTTGAAACAAGAATCTCCGACTGGAAGTCCTTTAATAACAGATTTTAAATAAGACTTTAAACGTTTTGAACTTACTTCTGTTTTGCTAAAAATTTATATTTTAATATGAAAGAATATTTTTTTCTTGTAGAATTTTAAAAGAAATTTAAAAATTGATATTGTTAAATGTTTTTAATAGTTTGTATTAGTATTTTTAAGTGTCGATATTCATTAAACTTGTACTTACATTACTAATTTGTAATATAACAAATTAAATCTAACTAATTAAATTTCTTAGAAAAAACTAGTGACTGCTATATTTATACAATGAAATTGTGAATTTGAAAATTTATTCACAATTCACCCAAACTGTTTGAGCAGGTGCACATAGTCGGATCGCATGCTGGGTGTTGAATGACTTACCGATAAATAAGGCAATAGCACGTAAAATCATGTCTTTTTAAATTCGTTTCCCTAATTGTTTTAGAGCAAACATGAAAGAGACAAAAATGATGCAGAATTAAATTAGAAAAGATAAAGGTATTAGTACATTTCATCATGCTTTTACTTTAAGAGCAAAAAAGACTTTAGGAATTTTTAAAATTATCATTGATCAGGATAGCAATTTAAATAACAAGCAATAATTTAATTGTGTATCGTAGCAACAATTAAATTGCTGATTAACGAAACTTTTAACAACTTCTAAAGTCTTTTTTGCTCTTTCAGTAAAAGCGTAATGAAATGTAATACCTTTATCATTTCTAATTTTTAATTCTGCATAATTTTTGGATCTTTTATGCTTCCTCTAAAACAATTAGGGAAGCAGGAATTTGTAAAAACGTGATTTTACGTGCTATTGCCCTATATATCGGCAAGGGCTATTTGACATGGACTAACTATCATACTAACTGTTAGTAACTAAATCAATTCAAGAAGCAAAAGCACGGGAATCTAAGCTTTAACGTCGTGCGTCAAAATTTCTAAGCACGACATTGCACGACGTTAAAGCTTAGATTCCCGTGCTTTTACTCCTCGAGTTGATTCAGTTACCAACAGTTAGTACGATACTTAATCCACCTAAAACGGCCTTAAGTCATTCAACACCCGGTATGTCGTAAATAAAAGGCATCACTCTTTTGTTTCCTTTCATGTCCTTTCAGGATAGCTCTTTTACAGCATACAGCACAGTGCTGTGTCTTTTATATCATCGGGGCTTGGGTCTAAAATGATGAGGGGGTCCTCTTGAAAGTAACTCCAGTTATACACAAAGCACATAAACATCAAATTCATATTTTTCTTTAACTTTTGTCTTAATCTAGTTTTTTAGTTTTAAATAGTGTCAATATAATAGATATTTATGGGATTGATACACTCAATTTTCAAGGTTTCATTTTTATTACAAAAGAAATTAGAAATTTTTGAAGTTTTGACATTCCAAAAATCAATCATCCGGTTCCGATCGGGCGATTTTGATAAAAGAAGAAAAGAGTTCGATAGAGAATTACGTTGTCTATAACATATCCAAAAAATAAAAACTATGGCACTATGGATAAGGAAATTTTGAGAAAATCCATTTCAAAATTCTGTACATTTTGGCCCCTTAAAGGTAGTAAACAATTTTAAAAATCGACGTAAAAGCCCTATATTTTGGCTGTACTTTGCCTTTCAAATGTTTATAATAATAATTACAGGCCAACAGCCACAAAATCGGACAATCGTCCTGTTGACCGCCATGTCTAATAAAAAAATTAATTTTCTTAACAATAAACGCCCAAATTTGCAAAAATGTGGCCAATTTAAAAACCGTATAATACACTAGCCCGCAATATTAACGCACCAACCAACCAACCTACATTAAATAAAAAAGATTCCTCAGAGTACCTTTCTTATCCAGTTGAGTATGTAGTATCAAAGTTAAGAATTTAAACTAAATGCTGAACAAGTTTTAAAGGCTTTAAGTGGTAAAGTAACAAGTTATAAGTAGCAATAAACTCAGTAGTCTAAAAGACACGACGGAAGAATTGCCCAATGAAAATCGCAATATTGCGGGCTAGTGTAGTAGGTTGTTTTAAATAACATTTAATTTTTTCTTCAAACGTAAAACTTAGAAAAGCCAAAAATAAAAATTTTTCAAGTGTCGCCATCTCTTGAAAATTATTTGTAGTTCAATTGTCAAATATTTAAAAAAATTAACTTTAACTTGTAAAAAGAAGCTAATTAAGTATTATTAAACGCAACGAATAAATTATAACAGAAAATTTATAAAAACGTTACCTTTTTACATTACAAATGCTTAGAAATATCATTTTACGTTACAATTTGTTGTAAATATTTAGGGTTAGAATTTATTTTTACCTCCTAGGAGGTAAAAGTAGAACTTTCACCTTACTTGTTCAGTAACAAAATGTCAACTTTTTTTGACGTTTGAAGAAAAAATTTATTAATTGCATTAAAATCAGTTCAGTAGTTTTTGCTCCAGACAGATTGACACACGACCTCTTTGAAAAATTTTTTAATGCATTTTTGGAATCAGGGGGGCTCAAAATGTCGAGAAATGACATAAAAACAAATTTGCCTTTCTCTTTCAGTTTTCTGCCACTTGCGTAATATTGCGCAATCGTAAGACATTCAAAAACTAAAATTTGTTGGGTGTATTTGTGGGTTCCCTCTTACTACCCAAACAAGTTTAAGAGATTTTTCATATCTTTTTTAGTTGCCGAGATATAGCAATGCAACTTTTCAAAACGGCACTCCGTTTTATCCTCCCTGTTCAAAATTTTGGAGTGATCATTTGCTCTAATGCAAGAGAATTTGATAACGCTTAACCCCTTCACTCTGGATACGTATTTGCAATTCGGCTCCTATAAGCAGATCGCATCAGTAAAATGCAGGTCACTTACTCGAAGGAAAGTAAATTAAAAATGTATTGCGTATCAACAATTAAAAGGCAAATTAAACGTTATGCATACTTATGCATCATCCAGCTGCAGCAGACTGTAACACACGATGCACCCATAAGCATCCCCGACCTAAAGGAGTGTACCTGCTTTTCGTAACTTGACTACTTGAATAAATTTTAAAATGCCGCAGTACAATTTGTGAAACACGACGTTCGAATTTATTAATCAACGAAATAATACAAAAATTAAAAAAACAAAAAGTAGATTTACATTACATATTTATTTATAAAAAATTAATTTATTATATAACCTTGTCAGTTTTAGTTGAATTCTTATTACTACGTTCAGATAAATTACACATAACATTTTGACAAAACAAATTGAATTAATTACAAATAAAAGTCAGAATAAATTAATTAACTATTTATTGGAGTTTAATTACAACTAAATTCGGAGTCAACATCAACAGAAAGTTAGTTTTAAAATCCCAAAAACATAAGATATGGAAAGGCACAATACATTAAAACGAGCTTTCCAAAACTGAAGTTCAACTTTGTATGAATACCGCTCCAGTTTTAGAATAGGCGATGACGCTATTATTAAAATTTTAATGAACACATTAATAATGTGAACATTACACAATTATTAACTAAATATTGTGATCGACAAACAGTAATTTCTCTAAAAATATCGAACGCACCCAGGTACATATTATCTGGGAGTATAATGCATTTTACTAAAACTAAGATTTCGTAGTGATTTGGTAGCAACTAAAAGTGTCGAGGTGAGTCAATTGTAATGATAATAGAACATTAGAAGCCGTGGACCTTTAACTGGTCTGGCTTAGCCAGGCCCGCTTTTGTAAGCCACTGACAAATGTTTTCGCGCTGGTCACCCTGCAATTGTAAAACTTCACCGTACTCGGGGTGCTCAATCACTGTACCATTGCAAGCAAATTCCTGAAAAAATTACAAAAGAAAATAAGGTAGTACAGAATAAGCACATGTTTAGATGATAAGAAATATCAAATTTATTTTAGTTACCTTTTTACATGCTCGTACAATTTTTTTCAGGTCATAGTCAGATGACAGGCCTTGAACAGTAGTTAGAGTTTTACGGCCATTTCGCTGTTGTATTCTTATATGAACGAGTCCGTCTTGTACATCGTCGTCTGCACCCTTATTTGCATCAGCAAAGGGGTCTGAAATATGGCACGAGAAATTAGGTCGAGGTCAGTGCTACACTACATACATCTAACATTTGAATCACAGTTATTACAATATTTCTCATCTTCAATTTCTGAGTTAAACTTATATTAGCAATATTTAATGCTTATTATAGAAATAAAAAATGCTCAAGAATTGAAAACAAACGCCATTTTGTAGGAAATACATTACTTCTTAGATATGAATTTTTTTGTTAACTTACCAAATGTTTGAAGGTTCTGGATGGACATACGATATTCAAAATATATACGTAGAAAAAAAGAACTGCAAACGGCACAAAACCTTTTAAAGAACGATAATCACTGATTTACGTCCAATAGACAAGTAATTAGAATTATAAATGTCGGGAATGTCTGATCCTGATCATTCACGACGTATACCAAGAAAGAAAGGCGTTTGCACAACGCATGCGCAGTAATAATTTTAAATTACTTTAAAAAGCCGTTAATTTCTAAATATGAAATGCGTTAATTTAAAAAAATTAACAATAGAAAATTTAACAAAATTATTTTTTTTATATAACTATCACTGAAAAAATTTAAATGCCTAATAACTTCTATCAAATAAATTTTGAAATGCAAACTGTCATAATGTAGGGAATATTTTTTTTATGTTTTTGTACATTGGTATCACTAACGTTTGTAGACATTTTAAGATTTTAACCTAAAAAATTTTTTAAGAATAATCAGATAAGAACTTAATCATTCTAAACTTAAATAATGTTTATAGTTTAAAAAGTAGAGGAGTTTTTATTTAATTATTTTAATATTCTTTTAACGAAGGCAACACTACGGTGAAGTGGAAGCTTTTAAATTGGTTTGGTCATCGCATCAACTTTTTTCGCAATGAAGTACATCGATGTAAGCTTTTAAAATTTAAAATGGATATAAAAACATTCATTTTTTTGGATTCTGAAACAACGGGTCTACCGTATCAGGAAAACTATAAAACAAGAATAACAGAATTATGCTTTATTGCTGTTCAAAGTGATCATTTAAGAATGGGAGTATTTCCTCGTATACAAAACAAAATAAGTTTATGTTTTAATCCGGGTAGATTAATAGGATTTGAAGCTTCCAATATAACAGGGTTGTCTAATCATTTATTAGAATATCAACCGACATTAAACTCGGAATCATTTGGTTTGCTTCAAAATTTTATTAATTTACAACATAAACCTATTTGTTTTGTTGCACATAATGGATTTGGATTTGATTATCCTATACTTAAAGCTGAATTGAATAAAGCTGAATCCGAGTTACCCGAAGATATATTATGCGTCGATTCAATTTTAGCTTTTAAAGCTTTACATAAAGTCGATGAGCAAACTATTAGTGTTGCCGATGATAATGTGAAAAACAAATGTGATATTCCACTAGAGTTTCAAGATGGATTCGATGAACTATTGTGTAACATAGCAGAACAATTGGATGATGATTCTAGTCCTCGTTCGTATACAAGTATTCTAGAAATTAAGAAACTAAATGAAACTACACCGAAGAAACAAATAATTTTAAGCGGTACTCATTCAAGAGAAACAAATTCAATCAATCAGGTTGAAAAGGAAAAGAGTGTTAAAAGAAAATTACCGTTCAGGTAAGAATGAAAATTTAATCGATACTGTAAATATTTCAATATTTTTTAGAGCTCCAAGCTTTGCATTAGGGGAAGTGTATAAAAGATTAACTTTCAAAGAACCGAAAAATGCACATAGAGCAGAATGTGATGTTGATATGTTGATCGAATGTGCAGCTGTTTTAGGTGAGGAATTTGTTACTTGGTGCAATTTAAACTCGAAAAAGTTCTGTGATATTCCGAAAATGGCTCCTAGGACTAAAATTTGATAATAAAAAATTATTTTTAATACATTAATATGCTTCGGATATACGTTTATAGCTACACAAAGATTAAAATTATATATTTATAGCTTATGATATAAAGTTTAAAATTTTTCTTAAAATCCATTGATAGCAGAAACGGTTTAAGGATTAACTAATCTTTGCATTGTTTTATAAATTACAGTTTTATTACAAAACAGATCAACGAACTTTCATAAATTATACCTAGTCTGTTAAGATTAGAATGAACGTATAAGAATTTTATAATTTTATTGTATATTAAAGACTTTTTTATTTGTCTAGATATATTTTTTATATTTGTAATATTTATGTGAAACTTGCTTCCAATTAGTTTACATGAGTACTAATAGCAAGTTTGCCGGATTTTATCTTTTTGACAAGTCTGCTCAATTACTATACTTCATTCAAGTTAAGCGTGTAGCTGATGTTAATAAACATATCTGCGTGATGTGTACGTGAACACTTCTGTTTAGCGCTGTGATTGGCTCCAACGTATAATCTTAGCAATAGATGGTCGCAAGGTTTGCCTAAATACTTTGATGCTGGTAACGTTGTTCACGTGCACATTACATGGAATTTGTTTTGATTGGCTTCTTAAGTAAAATGAACGTAGTATAGCTCGTTTAATCTTACAATTGCATTGTACCAATTTTACTAGCACAAGTTGTATAGAAGTAATTAATAAAAAAGTTTCATGTGATATGATTTTATGTATTGTAATAATTGTACTTTGCTAATATGTAATTAACTTTCTTGTCCTGCTTTTTTAACTTTTACCAAGAAAAAAGTTGTTATAATCGAGAAAAAAAAATAATAATGACGTTTCTCGACGATTTGAGTCCCCCCCTGTTTTCAAAAATGCAAAAAAACATTTTTCGATTTTTTGAACTGAAATGTCTGGATGTATGTCCCCCCCTAGAGCAAAAACCACTGAAGCGATTTTGATGAAATTTTATTTTAGCCACTTTAAAATTATTTCAACAGCAAACTAAGCTTTTATAAGAAATCTATACAGGATGTCCAAAAATATGGTGGTTATTTTGGGCGCATATTTGCAAATTTGTTTCTACTTGGCTATAAGATAGTACATCTGAGCCCCAAATTCAAATTTTTTTTATTCAGAATGGCGGCCAATTTTGATTGTCCCATTTTGTGGTTTTTCCCTTATAACTTGATCGGTAATTATTATTATAAAAATTTCATTGCATTGTACAGCCAAAATATAGGGCTTTCGTCGTAAATCAGTCAATTTTCAAAATTGCCTATCTTTAACAGGAGCCAAAGTAGGTGAAAATTTTGAAATGGATTTTCTCAAAATTTCCTCTGCCATATTTTTTCTTTTTTCGATATGTTACAAACCACTTAAGCCTCTATCGAAATATAAATTTTTATTAAAATCGCTCGAGCCGTTTTGGAGTAATGATTTTTTGAATGTCGGAACTTCAAAAATCTCTAATTTCTTTTGTAATAAAAGTGAAAACTTGAAAATGGATATATGTATCAATCCCATGAATATCTATTTTTGACACTATTTTCGGTTAACAAAACGCTTCCGGTTTAACCGGAAATTACAAAAATATCAAAATGTTTAGGAACACCCTGTATATTTATAAATATTTTGAAAGCATGTAAAATTAGCTATAACACGATATCAAACACTTTATATTTTGACTTCCGGTTTAACCGGAAATGGTATCAAACTTATTGATGTATTTTATTTATAAGATATTAAATGAAATTTTAATAATAAAACAAAAATACAAAATTAAAAGATTTGACGGACCGAAAAAGTTCCTGGTATGGCCGCATCCGTTGTTTTTATTTGAAATCAATTGTTAAAAGTTAAACGTAGTTTTAATAATAAATTAGTACAGTAATAATTTAATAATTAAATCATTATTTAATTTAAATTAAATTAAAAAGTTTATAGTAGAATGTTGGGGTGGAACTATTTGTGTTTTTAGAAATACAGTCATACTGCGATAACTCAAAAAAAATGTATGATATATAAATATGATTTAATAAAAATGTATCAAAGCTACATCAATTAAAAGTTGAAAAACTATATTAAAATACTGTGTTTAAAATCTTATAAATGCAATAAAAATATTTGTATTAAAGTAAATAATTAAAAGAAACACTAAAACATAATAGGATGGCCGATAATTTACCTAAAATCGGTGAAAAAAATATAGGATCCTACTAATTTGTTATTTTTAACAGTTTAAATTGCTCGATATTCTTCAAGTGATCCACTTGAGAAGCCGTTACTGAAAAACAAGAAATAGAATCAATCATTTTAGGTCCTTATAATTTACATAATTTATTTGCCACAACAAACTCGTCTTGTGGCGTGGCTTCAATAAGTTGGATCATCTTTTTTAGTTTACAAGATGCTGCGTGCAAAGCTTGACTTTTACTTGGATCCAGAAGATTATTATTTTTATTCCAATAATAATTAATTTGATTTTTATCAATCGCTTCTTGCATCTTTTTTAACATCTGAAAAATAAATTAGCCACTTATTAAAAATTATTAAAATATAAAGAGTAACACTTACGTAAACAAAAACGTAACTTAAGGAGTTATTCCAAATGTTTGGGTTGTTGTTAGCTTCCCATAAGAATAACGTTTTAATGTAATAACTTGCTATCTGTTTCTCGTTGAAAGAATCGCGCAGTTTCTATAAATATTTGTAAAAGTACTGAATTTTAAAATTTGAGTGTTATTATTTTACCTTTAATAATTTTAAAGCTGGTTTCAAATTTCTCGAATTGTTAATAAGTAAACGTTCTTGTTCTTGAAAAGAAAGTCTCCAATAACGCTCCACATTTTCGTTTCTCTTTGGTTTTTTTGGAACAATAAAAAAAGTTGGCTAAAACTCAATTTTACTTAAATCTTATTAGGAAAAAATTGGTAACTTTTACAAATTATTGACTTATTAAGATACCTACTAACAATTAAAGAAATATATTTACTTTTTGTTTAAATAACTTTTCATTATTCAGTTTAGTGCCATTAGCGGGCCATTGATTAATATTAAACAAGAAACAAGGCACTAAATCAACATCCATCATTACGGTTTTTCCATTAATAGTTCCTTGTAGTTTCAAGGTATGAGCGGGACCTCCTTTAATTACCCGTACCTATAAAACGTACCGTAAATATAAAATTAAAATAAGTATTACCATGCACATGATTTAGAAATAAAAGACATAAATATTATGATATTATGTGTAGTGTTGAAACTTTAAAGAGTCTGGTTATAGCAGGATTTAAAGCTAAACATTTATGAGGTGTTTAATATTTAGATATATCAAAATCTTGATTTTAGGTCTTAAACAGTTAACCCACAGTTATTACAAATATTTATAATACATATATGCAAATTCAGTAAAGAAAACTTATGATACCTGCAATGATCCCAGAGTAGTATTTATGATACTTGAATTATTTGTAGTAGCCTTTGGAAAATCCAGTAAAGCTTTAGAAATTAAACCTTCGATCCAAGCAGAAACTTTAGAAGTAACGACGTAATGCTTGTTGTCCAATAAATTAAGCAAACCACTAAAATATTTTTGTTAGTTTTTCTTCTAAATTATTTATTAGAATAAATTGTACTACAACTAGAGGTATTATGGAATCAGAATAATTATAATAGCATGTAATTTTTAGACCGAAACGGCCAAGGTCCTTAGGTGCCCGGAGCAAGATATGTTTTAACCCTTTAAGGACGTCTATATCCGACAACAAAATTTGAAAACGTAACTCGAAACATAATTTTTGCTAATAGAAATGTTATAACTGAATAATAACTTATTTTAAATAAATATTGACTATTAATACTCCAAGAAAAAAAATAACTGAATAATGTTCAGAACAATGGCAGTGTCGAGTACATCCGACTTTCTTCAGGTGCGAATTTTTCTTATTTGTATTTTCTGAAGCGTAAAGCCCTGCAATTTCTGTCATTGAGAGCTACTACACAGGTATAGTGTCGTCCTTAAAGGGTTGAATTCAAATCTTAAAAATTGTCGAGTGAGTACCTACTAACTGTGCTCATGAATGAGCATATTGATAATAATTCCACGTCAAGATATTTTAGAATATGATAACGGTTTAAAAAAAACAATGCATTTTATGGGTACTGATTAGCTGATTACAAACAGATTAATTATTTTTCATAAAATTTCTTTGTAACTTAAAAAACAATATAAAACTAATTAAGATACACTTACGGATATCTCGAAGACTCGGGTTGTTTTTGAAATTTATCAAATTCTTTTAATTGCACATGCATAAATCCCGGTGCATTGCTAATCGTCAATTCTGGTTTAGCATATTTCGGTAACGTAAAAAGAAGATCCAAATCAAATTCATCCGGGTTACCAACTTTTAAACCATCGTAGTAACTACCACCGCAAAAAACAGTACTGAATAAATTTTTGAATAATTCACTTTTTTCCTTCATTTTTGTAGTTATTGCCGTCAAAACCTGCAATAGGAATAAAACTTTATTACACTCAATCTTTAAAAACCCTTTTGAGTTTAAATTTTTTAGTATTTAATGGGAATTAACCCGTTACCTTATAATGCGCTCTCCAGGTCCGTGAGCTCATGTACCAAAAAATCAAGTTTTTGATAGGTTTGTTCAGAATCTAATGACTATGCAAAAATAAATGAAAATCGAAAATTCTAATGGGTTTTACAATTTTATCTGTGCAGACACTTAATTCATACGGAAATCTTTAAAACCAGTGGCTCTAATGCCAAAATTCAAAACACATGTTAAAGACAAAGATTGAAGAAGCCAACAGGTGGTTTTGGAATTTAAAATTCATTTGAATTACTTTTGCTGATTTTATTACTTACACATAATCAATTTTTTCCTATTTTGTAAGACTTTTTTCGAAGCATAATGTTCAAGTTTTAAAGTAAAAAACCACCAGTATGTAAGTCATCCTTACAGTGGTCAGGTTGTGAAAAGCGTGGGTGCCTTACAAAAGCTCATGTATTTAAAGCTAAAGGAACGCACTATTTATGTTATGCATCGCTTCTTTGATTTAAAGCCTTTTTGGTCAAACTGTTCCAGTATCAAATGTTCAAGTCGAAGTTTCCAAAATACACCCTCTTCGATTTTCGCACATTTTTTATATGTTCAGTCTTTATGACTTATGTTTTAGTGAAAAGATTCAAAACCGTGAGCACTCGTTCGTCAACTCTTGACGCTACACGGTCTTATAGAAGAACGGAAATAAAAAATTTTTGAGAAAGGATTGGGGATAGCAATTTTTTTTCAGGAATCGCTTTTTTTTGGACTCGTTATTATGGGAGAGATTTTTCAAGATCAGGGGCGTGCGGGAACAGGGTCAAAATTACATTTGTTCTTATCAAAACTGCTAATTTTGAAAATATCTTCGATCACATTGAAGATAGCAAAAAAATACGTCTTAGATAATTTGTAATGTAGAAAATTACCAAGCGAATGAAACGCGTCCGAGCGAGCCGAAACGGATAATTTGTATTATGCAGAAAAAAATAAACACGCACATGCAGAAAGTTAAGTAATCTTTAACCTTCCAATGATAACGTGCCACCATATAACATCCATGCTAACGTCGGTCTCACAGACCGACAGATAAAACAGATAGTTTTAACTTTTTTTAACGTATTTTTGACAACTTTTTTATTGCAAATTGAAATTTTTTCAAATATTTAGTTATTTTTCTGGATACTAATTATAATTTTAGCGAAAAAAAATAGTTATTTTTGTACCAAGCGCGCGAAGTCAGTGTTTTTAGTGCGCGAGATGTTACTTTTTTCAAGAGGCTTGCAGAATGAAAAAAGTCTTTCGAGCGCACTAAAAACACTTCGCGCTCGTGATACAAACAATATTTTTTGTACAACTGTAAAAAAACCATCCAAATATAAAAAAATTAATTAAAACCATTCAACTGACAGGAGAATTTAAATTTTCAAGAAAAAACAATTTTTTCTTCAAATGTCAAAAAAAGTTGACATTTTGTTACTGAACAAGTAAGGTTAAAGTTCTACTTTTACATCCTAGGAGGTAAAAGTTCCCTATTACCTGCTAGGAGGTAAAAGTAAATTCTAACCCTAAATATTTACAACAAATTGTAACGTAAAATGATATTTCTAGGCATTTGTAATGTAAAAAGGTAATGTTTTTATAAATGTTCTGTTATAATTTATTCGTTGCGTTTAATAATTAGCTTACTTTTACAAGTTAAAGTTGATTTTTAAAAATATTTGACAATTGAACTACAAATAATTTTCAAGAGATGGCGACACTTCAAAAACTTTTATTTTTGCTTTTTCTAAGTTTTACGTTTGAAGAAAAAATTAAATGTTTAATACGGAGTAAAAATACTTTTTTTACTCCTAATAAAACAATCTAACCGACACACCAAATTTCGTAAAAATCCGAAGAGGGTCAAACGTGGCCGGTTGACGTGGCATTACCAAGGCATTACCCTTTGGCAGTAGAAGACGAGATGGGTCAAACGAATAGGGAAGGTGGGGATAGTAGAAATACTTTTTTCAATGACGCTAGGGGCACTGAAATCGCGAGAGAGACACTTGCTCTCTCTGTCTGTTTTAGTTATTTTAGTAAAACTTTAGTAAGTTTAAATTTGTTACTAAAATTTTCACACTTGAATGTCGTTTAAATTTCAAATTGTGTGATTTACATGAAATGTGTTGAGTTTACGTTGGTTCTTTTAAAATAGTTGTGCTTCTAATTTTGTTTATAAGTTGTTAAAAAGTGTTTTTATTAAGTAGGTAAGTACCATTTCAGTTGATCAATAATAAATTTTTAAAAGTTGCATTCCATTTAAGGAAGAAACTGTGAAGATGATGGCACTCGACATCTGCTACGTACA
Source organism: Malthinus seriepunctatus (assembly GCA_963924605.1). Lineage (NCBI taxonomy): Eukaryota > Metazoa > Arthropoda > Insecta > Coleoptera > Cantharidae > Malthinus > Malthinus seriepunctatus. Next base: position 78,971,422 of record OZ004600.1, on the reverse strand, counting down.
AGCCTTCTTCAAATCATTCTTTCTACAGATCTTGCTAGAACAATTTCACTTCTACTGTCGTCTTCTGCCTCAAGTGCTACATCTTATATTAGTGAGCCTGTCTAAAAACTAATGCTGCTTTATACTCGCTGCATTTATTTGTAAAAAACTTTAATCGATAATGCTCATCCTGTTGCGAATGTCTTGTAACAAGTAATATGAGTAGTAACGGACAGTCATCAGCAATATAAACTTAGAGATGGTAATTGTTTAAAATATCCTTTATTGCAATTTATTGATGCGTTAAACTGAGGCTAAAACATAAAAACAAGTTTTCCATAATTTATCTGACTTGTTGCATTATAATGTTCTAGCCATTAATTTATCAGTAACTTTGAACTATTTGAGTTGCATTGTGCTAAAGGAAATACAGTAAATAAACTTGAAAAGATTGTCGAAGATCTTGTAGGTTTAGCCGCGGGTTTAGCTAACAAAAAAATTAATAAACATGGTTACGAAGTAATCCTATAATACAGAATTATGTGAAACTATATGCTTTCCAATTTGTATTTTGATAAATACTTTAAAATTAGATGAAAAAATATTATTTTCGATAGGTTTTATTCTTTTTAGTTTATTGAATTTACTTCAAAATTTACAAAATACGTCGAGAAGTTTAAAATTTATTAATTTTTAGAGTAAGTACGTATAGTTTAATTGTGCTGTTGTCTCTTTTACTCCTAATTGTTTTAATATAAATAGAAATGATTCTGTTACTTATAAAATTGTTACGTAACTTATTTTTATAACGATTTTTATTTAAGTTATATTTTTATAGAAATTTGTTATCATTTGTGTGCAATAAAAATATTAAAAACATTTTTTGACTTTGATTTTAAAATTTAAAAAAAAATAAATTTTAAGAATAGTAATAAGTTTTGAATTAACCGCGCTTTCGTGTTTAGTTTTTTCAATGACGCTAGGGGGCCGATTCGGCTAACTATCTCCGATATTTAACATTGTTCGTCCCATCTCGGGTTATCTCTGCAGTAGAGGCCGTGGTTTTAAAGATCGCAGTGAATAAAATAAGTACAATTGAGAATGTGGTTTTCTCTGTTTCTCATCAATGAGTTGCTACATGCATCTCTATGGAGTAATCTAATCTATTCCGAATCTAACCTACTTAAAAAAGCTTATTGAACTAGGGGAATAACCTGTGTGAAAGGGTATTTCCCGAATTCTATGCAAGCATGAAACTGGGATTCACATACGTATAGCAATTGAGAATTTAAACTATTTCTTAGCTAATAAAGTACAAAAATATTTTAACTTCAATGTCTAGATTCTAGATATAGCGGGTATATAGCATAGAATATTTTACGAACCTCGCCTATGTAAATAGGTACCTATTGTAGATATTTAGTAAAAAAAAAAACTTACAGCTTCTAATACCAAATTATTTCTTTTTATTTCGTCATCGGGTAATGAAATAAAGTGTTTGTTTATATTCTGGAGAACATTTTCCATAAAATTATATTTTTTTGTATCTTCCATGTTAAAATAAAGTATTAGAAATGGAATATCTAATCGCTCACACCAACTCAAAAACTGCAACTGCACTGCTGGACTTCACCACTTTAACGTGTAATTTATATGTTTATGATAAAGGATAACAAGTTATGTGCGCAAGTTAGGTTAAGATAAGTACAGTTAAGTGGAATAAATAAACATAAAATCGTTAATTGTCGAGGAGCCACTCTGTGGATGATTTCAACACTTTTTGCTTAAATGGGATCATACAGAGTGGACGATTCGTAGTACAATATTTGAAAAGGATATACCAAATAATAATTTTGACTAAAAAGGTTCTAATAGTAGGCACAAGGTACCCCTTTGTTTTCGAACAGTTCATGTATTTTTGGGTGTGCACCTACGTCACTCCAAGCAAAGAAAAGTTGGGCCTTTTTGATTATTTTTTTCATACATACCGGACCGGGTGTTGAATGGCTTACCGATACATAGGGCAATAGTCTGTACAATCGCGTTTCTATAAATTCCTGTTTCCCTAATTGTTTTAGAGCAAACATGAAAGAGACTAAAATTATGCAGAATTAAAAATTAGAAATGATAAAGGTATTACATTTCATTACGCTTTTACTGAAAGAGCAAAAAAGACTTTAGAAGTTGTTAAAAGTTTCGTTAATCAGCAATTTAATTGTTGCTACGATACACAATTAAATTATTGCTTGTTATTTAAATTGCTATCCTGATCAATGATAATTTTAAAAATTCCTAAAGTCTTTTTTGCTCTTAAAGTAAAAGCATGATGAAATGTACTAATACCTTTATCTTTTCTAATTTAATTCTGCATCATTTTTGTCTCTTTCATGTTTGCTCTAAAACAATTAGGGAAACGAATTTAAAAAGACATGATTTTACGTGCTATTGCCTTATTTATCGGTAAGTCATTCAACACCCAGCATGCGATCCGACTATGTGCACCTGCTCAAACAGTTTGGGTGAATTGTGAATAAATTTTCAAATTCACAATTTCATTGTATAAATATAGCAGTCACTAGTTTTTTCTAAGAAATTTAATTAGTTAGATTTAATTTATAATATTACAAATTAGTAATGTAAGTACAAGTTTAATGAATATCGACACTTAAAAATACTAATACAAACTATTAAAAACATTTAACAATATCAATTTTTAAATTTCTTTAAAAAATTCTACAAGAAAAAAATATTCTTTCATATTAAAATATAAATTTTTAGCAAAACAGAAGTAAGTTCAAAACGTTTAAAGTCTTATTTAAAATCTGTTATTAAAGGACTTCCAGTCGGAGATTCTTGTTTCAACCTTTCAACATCGCTAAAAATAACTTGAGCGCCTCCACTGCAAGTTGATAAAATATCACCTTTATAAAGTTTAGTTTCAACTCCACCTTCTACGTTAGACTCTTGTGCAATCAAACAATACCTATTTTGATTTGGATTAGTCACATCTTTCGCTTTATCCAGTTTTGTAACTGATTTTCGTTTCTTCATGCAAGGCTGAAGTACGGTGCCTAAAGCTACAGGTTTTACCGCATTATGCTCCAAGTACACTTCCCCAGCAGAACGGGATCTTCTGTGTCTGTTAGGTCTCGGTGGTGCATTTCGTCGAGGCGTATTAGTAAAGTCGGTGAACTGGGCAGAACGCGACTCATAAGTTTCTTTAGGTTCTTTCGGTTCGGTCCTTGGTGTTTCGGAATAAACGACTGACTCACTATCGAGTATTTCTTGAACCTTTTTAATTTTTGCCTCTTGATTTTGCATGGTCACCTTCAAATGCTCTCGTTGACGACGTAATTTATCATCAAGTTCTTGAGTCATTTTAGCTGTTTGAACCGCTACCTTTTGTTTTGTCTTTTCTTTTTCTAAAGCGTTTTGGTTAATTTTTAAATTTTTAGCTTCGATAGTACTTTCCATATTTCGAATTTTAAATTCGAGATCTTTATTTTTTAGTAAAACGTCATTTTTAGCTAATTCTAATGACATCATTTTTGTTTCTAAATTTTTATTTGCTTGTTGGTGCTTTCTAAGGACGGCTTTCATGCTCAAAATTTCAGATTTCCCTAAAACGTTTTCATCTTGTACTTGCAATAAATGTTTACGAAAATCGTTCGTGCATTTATCAACTTCTTTTTTATATTCTTCACTTTCGTATCTACGTGTTTTAAGTATTTGTAAGAGCTTGGCACAAGCTGGATCGTTTTCTTCGATATCATTTTGAATAAATCTTATTTGTAAAAATTCAATTTCGACTGGAAATAATGGTTTTCGAATTTTGGTTATTTTTGGTGTCTTTGTTATTCGAGAACTTTTAACTGATTTTGGAGTCTTCGTGTAAAGCGTGAATTTTGCTTCAGATTTTGGTATTTTGACGTCTCGGCTCATTTCAGCAAATTTCATTACCTTTAAATAAAAAAGAATGTCACTTAAAGTGTACTAACAGTTTAAAGTTAATCTAAATGCGTCGTATTTATAAAAAAATATTTTTTCACAAGCAATTAATAGCTAACAGAAAAGATTAATAAACTTCTTACCTGCAAATTTTCTTCCAAGTCTTGAACAGACGGGTTTATGCAAACAATCATTCGAACTTGTCCTTCACCATCGAAATAATTCTTAAACAACATAGTCAATCGACTATCACGATACGGTACCAGTCTATTACCACCAGTCAACTGATTTTCTCGTAAAATCTCCAAACAAGAACGCAACGACATCAAACTATTATTAATACTGCTTGCTTCTTTTAATCTGATACCCGTATTTTGAGTACGACTACACCTCTCTGAACCGGCAAGATCAACCAAACTAAGCTGTCCCACTTTTATATAAGTTTCTTCCGATACGACTCCACGATTCAAAACGTTTTCAGCAGTTTGTACTACTCTAATATTAAAAATAGAGTGACTACGACTCGATTCGGCATTTAAAACTGTATGAGCCATTCTTTTACGTTTTTGACCTAAATAAAACAACTCGAAGGTTTCTTCCGCCGATTTAACTTCAACTTCGACGACTCCATTAACGTACATATTTTTGTTTGCGTCTACTCTTATAATTTTAGCTTGTAAAACTTTACCAGCAGTTTCGTCTAATAAATCAAATACCGTGTTGTTATAAATTTCTGTGTAACTAATAAAAACGGCATAGCGACTTTCTGTTGAAAAGTTTTGAATTCTGGCACCGTCGTTGATGTAAAATTCTTGTGAATGGCTAGGTTTGACATTTCGAGTTCGTTTGTTAGTTCTGAGAGACTGTAATTGATCTTCTAAAGCATCCCCTTCATTTTGAACTTCAAAACCGTTGAGTTTATCCGGTTTAATTTGAAATTTTGGCGTTTGGAATTCACCGATGGTGTTGAATAACGTGTCGATACAACGGGGCATAACACCTGGGTTGTTTTGATCTCCAGTTAAGGTAAACGTTTTTCCGGAACCCGTAACACCGTATGTAAACAGAAGTCCATTTTTACCATTAATTACGTTCTCTAAAAGCGGTAGAGCTACATGTTCGAAGATTTCTCTTTGGCTGGAATAAGAACTAAAAATATGTTTAAATACGTAGCTGCTATCACGCCGTTGGTTTTTATTTTCTGTTGTTATTGAGATTGTAGTCGGTGAAAGTATTTTAATACATGATATTTCGGGATCTTCGTGCAATGGTCGTAATCTACAGAAAACGTTAACTGCATCCGTGTTTAAAGACGAGTTTGACGAAGTTTTTTCTCTTGAGAGTTTTGGAGTTTTGGGTACGTGAGGAATATTGTCATCACAACCTCTTTTCATTTTGTTATTTTATTATTAACGTAAAAAACACAAGCACAAACGATATTACGATACAACGTCCTAACTTTTTAAATTAAAAACCGTTGCAGAATGATAGAAATAACGAATTTTTTAGAAGTAAAGCTAAACTCCCTAACTTTCTAGTTACAAACTAGAAACTAACCTCCAAAGTTGAAGTTGTCAAATTGTGACAGTTGTTGTCATCATTTTGATTTTTGAATAATTTATTGTTTTTAAAGAATAAATTCTTTACTCATTGGCTTCAAGTAATTACATATTATTTACCTTACCTTAACTTTAATGACGTTAGATAATGAAAGCAAAGACAGAAATTAATGACGCAAAACTGCTATCGGCGTATAACAAGCTATTACTTTTCAGAAACATGCTTACAATTTTAGTACGTATGTACTATATATCAACTGTACTTGTACTGTTCAATAGTTTCTGCTATTGTATTTGCTGGTGTCATTTGTAGAGCCCTTTCATTAAATTGTTAACTGAAGGAATATTATTTATAAGTGCGAAACTAGATTCGATTAGCTTATCGCTACCTGAGAGCAACAGTGAGATATTTCAGAAAAATACGATTTTGAAATAAGTCTTGAATTAAAGTGCTAAAGACTTATGATGAGGCACACTGAAATATTATGATATAATGCTATTTAACTTAAAAATAGCATTATATCGTAATATCTCAGTGTGGTTTTCAATAAAATGAGTCTTAAGCAGTGAAATTCAATTTCGTGATATCCCGCTATTGCTTTCAGGTAGCGTTATGCAGAGCAGCACGACTTAGGATCTGAGATTTATTACCGATAATAGGTTTAATACTGTTAGTTGTCGTTATTAAGTAAATAAATATAATATTTTACTTCAACAAAAGTAACGAAACAGTCCTCTTTTGAAAAACGAGTCCTCCTAAATGAGGTAGTTTTTTAATACAGTTGCCTTACGGTGTAAACCTACTTTCTCCACTGCTTCCAGTTTCTTGTATTTTGTAATTAAAATAAAATCGGAATTTTTCAGTATAAAAAACAGCAAGTACCCTGTACCCACGCAGTATTTTTCTATGTATGACTGTAAAGCTGTTCATAAGTAAACAATCTTAAAAATAAGAAAAATGTATTTTAACATCACCAATGGTCATTTTTAAAATAATGATATTAAGAACACCTACAGGCTACAAATAAAAAAAATCATAAAACGTAAAACGAACAATTAAGTAAATTCTTTTTTAACTCAACTTAGAGTTCTAAAAAATAAATTCAATTCCAATAAAAACATAACTTTCATTGCTTGTATCTGTTTCTTTTAGTAATTATTCTTTAAAAAATGTAACGCTTTAATCGTCATTTGAAAAACTTTCCACTAAAAAACAATTTGCTGAAATTTTCAAAACTTTAAAAATGGAATTCATTAATAACTTACACAACAAATCTTCAAGGGCTATTTGGTCGTCTAAATTTTCCTCAATTCTTCGAATAAATTTTTTTAATCTACACGACATGTTCTGGCAAGTTTCACTTTGTAATTTATCGAGAAGATTATCTTTTTTATTCCAAAAAAACTTAATTTCCTCGTTTTCAATGGATAGTTGGAGTTGACTGAGCATCTATAATATGCATTAGAATTTTTTTTTAAATTGTGTATTAATACTTACATGCATAAAAACGTAACTCAATGAATTATTCCAAAAGTTGTCATCCGGTTGTTTATAAACTTCCCATAAAAATATAGTTTTAATATAGTAACTTGGAAGTACTTGTTCACCAAAAAAAGAGTTTCGCAATTGCTAGAAATTATTTCGTAGAAATAACAATAAAAGGAAAATCATTGATGGTGTAACAACTTTTTAACACGTTTGCAGCGGCAGCCAATTATATTATTATTAGTATGTCCCCTATTTCCATAAGCGTTTGAAAAACTGCCGCACAGTGCGACGAGCAATGTACTTATGACTTGTTACTTTTAATCACCGCGTGTAACATTGAACATTTTGACTCTAATGCCGGTATTATCACCTCTAGTCAACTGCTAGTCAATGCTTGACTAGAGGTGATCATACCCGGCCTAATACAATTAGATAATAAATTTTCAGGGGTCATTCTGCTAATTTTCATCATAAAAGTTTATATGAACGTTTGTCCAAATCGGCATAGTTTAAAGTTACAGAGTGTTCAATGTTACACGGTGATTCAAAGTAACCCCATTTGACAGTAGTACAAATAGTGTATTTCAGTTGGAGTTGATTGAAGTTAAAAAATTGTTACGTTCGTGTAATGTATGGGTACTACCTTTAGTAATTTAAGAGCAGGCTTTAAGCGTTGTTTATCATTAATTAATAAACGTTCTTGTTCTTGAAACGAAACCCTCCAATACCTCTCAGCATGATCATGTTTTAAAAGTGGTTTTGGCACGATAAAAAAGTTGGGCTGAAATTAATAAATACCCAAATATTACATGTTTTCATTCACTGTTGGAATATCTTTGGTTGGTTCATATAATCGATATTAATAATTAAATATACCTTCTTTTGGAACAAATTGTGACCTTTAGGAGCGTTAGGCATGTAATCCCATTTACTAATATTAAAAAGAAAACATGGCGCCAAATCTATGTTCACATCTAACGTGAAATGACGAAACTCTCTATAAATATTCAGTGTAAAAGCTGGACCGCTTTTGGCTGGTGGCTGGAGCTAAAAAATTTAAATCTTACAGCAAAAATAGTAGTAGGTAGTAAAGATTGGTAGATAATATTTAACAATAGTTTACTTCGTGCTAATTAGATAGGTGCTGAGGGGTTATCCACTCTCTGCAGTCAATGACAAAAATTGAGCTGTCATCTGCAGTAAATGGCAACTAAAGCATATATAGTCATAGGCAATCAACTGCAGTCAGTGTACAAATTCAGAACAGTGGTTGACCCCTCAGTAGGTGCATATAATTCTGACAATCAGAGTTGGGCAGTATCAATGGTATAGGTCGAGGAAAAGCTCGTGGGCTGCACGTGACCGAGTCGTAAAGAACTAAAACTGGTCGAAATTTCAAGTAAATTTCAAAATTTTATTTTTAAAAGGATTTAATATCACATTTAATTCATTTCAAAGTACCTAATCAATGTTTTCAGAGTCCATTGTTAACAAAATTTATAGTTATGGCTCATGCTAAGCGCAGGATTCCTCGAGGACACAGCCCATGAGGTTTGCCTTTGCAAAGATACATGTATCTTGTATCTATGATACTTGAGGTGAAAGTATCTTGTATCAAAGATACTGAAATTGAATTATCATGTATCTTATATCAAAGATACATTTTATACGTATCTTGCCCAACTCTGCTAACAATTAGAGAGTATCTATTTAATGTCAAATTGTAAGTACCTGTATTGGTCCAAATTTTGTGTTTATTATAGTTACATTATCTTCATTTGTTGGAAAATCATTCAATGCTAAAGTAAGAACACTTTGCATCCACGAAGAAAATTTAACAACATCCAAGTAACACTTACTGTCCAATATATCAACCAAATCGCTACAAAAACAAGAGTTTTAGAAGTTATTAAATGAACTGGTATCAAATACCGTTTCAAAAAATCTTACGAAAACTTGGACGCCCTATGATGTTGTTGAAATTGATTGAATTTACTCAATTGAACATGTACATATCCAGGTTCATTGCTGACGGTAATTTGGGGTTTAGTTTGTTTTGGTAAGGTAAAAAGTAAATCTAAATCGAATTCGTCTGGACTACCAATTTTTAAGCCATCATAGTAACTTCCACCATAAAAAACTCTTGTAAATAAATTGGTAAATAAATCACTCTTCTCTTTCATTTTTCTAATTATTTTTTTTACAACCTGAAAGATATAAGATTTTCATTAAATTTTATTTGTTACTTAATTTCGAAACAGTAAGATTTTATTTATAGTAGGTACCTCACCAAGGTACTAACAATGTATGTGAGGTAGTATCTCGGTGAGTGCAATTCCACCTTTCAATTATAGTGTTTTTTGTTTGTATCACCTGAAGAAGAACCCAAACTTTGTTTTATTCTAGCTGAACATATCAATATGCCCCTGTGTTCTCAAGCTATTGTGTTTGCACATAAACACACCCTTATGTCATGGCTTAATTATTTGGAAGAAAAATTTACCTTTTCATCAAAGAACCATCTGTTGCTGATTTGCTAGGTACCATTTTCGGTCCAAAGTAATTGAGTTTGCAAAATATGAGGATCGCGTTCTGTCAACGGATTTGAGTTTGGGAGGTATCAACTTTCAATATTTTGGATGTTACCAGACAGTCTAAACCGAATCATTAATGGCTTTCGGTCGTAGCTTAAGACTATTTTAATAATCACATTTTAATTTTTTTATACTTAACGGTCAGGTTGACAAAATTTTTCGAGTTCTTAGGATGCTTAAAGTGCTTGTGACTCAAAGTAATAAAATTACAAGAAGTGGTCTAAAAAATGATGAGGCACATGCACACTTTTTTACGGTATAAACTTTGATCTTTAGAGTAAGTATTTGTAACTCAATAAAAAAGGTCTCGTCAAAATTCATTCAAAGAGTGGGTTTTTTTCAGTTTATGCTCATTTTTGGTCTAAAATAACTTCATTAGAAGTTTCTGGTAAAAATTGGGTTCGGATATTTTATCAGCACACGCACAGTGATGTATCGACCGTTTAAAAAAGACATTTCTGTTACCAAACTCTTCCCAAAAATGCTTCGGTCATTCTGTAAGATTGAAATTCTTTGATCTTTGAAATTCGCAATTTTCAAGAGTTTCGAAATTAACCAGAAAATTTTAATTCAAAATGTATAGGACTGATGTATAGGACTGAGGACCAATCTTGTCCATCCATATATTTAAAACGCGAAGCCTTTTCTTTTCCGCTAATTTTAGCGTAAGTACTTCTACTGGACCGATTTTGATGATTTCTTTTTAAATTGAAGCTCTTGACCCACAGATATGTCACCACTAATTTTTTTCTCAAAATTATTAATTTCATACATTGTTTTATATTTTATAATGTATATAATAAAATAATCAATTTTATAATTTAAAATAATCCAATTTTAAAAATTATAAATGAGAATAAATGTAGATAGTATTTGGTTTTATCCGATACGGCACACATTATACATTTGGTCGTGGTGATAAAATTTTCAATACTTTTATTCGACCAGTACGTTTCTAATACGCGATATGGTCAGGTTGGTGTGTGCATTTTTAATTACGTTTCGTGCTTTTGTGAATTTTGGATTTTTGAGATGGTTTTGTATGTTACCCTCTTTGGCTTAGTTATCTTTAAGGTTAGTTTTCTTATTTTTTTTATAAAATAGTCATAGCTCATTCATATCTTCAAAAACTTCGTCAATTTCGACGGGGATGACCGCTATTTTTTTTTAAATTGAAACTGTCGACCCCCAGATATTATGTCAGCACTAATTATTTTCTTCAAATTACCAATTTCATAAATTTTTTTAAAATAATAAATTAACAAACAATCATCGGTGTAGGAAGTAAGTGCATTATAATAATTTTTGAAAATTTCATTTTTCTAACACATTCATCTCTACAACTACTTCGTCGAATTTCGACGGGGTTATTTATAAAATATACCAAGTTACAACTTCTTCAACTTAGCTTTTATTGCTTTCGATTTTATCGTATATTATCTTTTGTCTGCGGGACTTGATGACACCAAATTTCTAAGAACGAGTCTTGTTTATTTACTACTTTGTGCATTGCGAATGTATAATCTCTACTTACAGTCAGTCTCACAATTATTGGCCACCCTGCTATAATTCTAGCACAAATTGTGGATGCAACCTTCATAAAACCTCCTTCCTAAATTGAGGGGTAACTTTATTTTGCCAACAAGTAGTAATAAATCAACAACCTCCCCTTCTGTCCCTTTGCAGTTGTTGGCTAATAATCACCCTATCGTATAGCCACAGTGGCCAATAATTGTGAGGCTGACTGTACATCCTGCATCACTACATACATGTAATATTTTGCCAGTAAGGTTTTATCTAGCCGAATTTATTGTCGGAAGATTAGAAATTATAAATATGGGCTCTTAAAGTTTTTGTGGCGTAGTGCTCATGCTCACAATTATTCACAAAGAACGTGGTTACGCCAGTGTAATTAATAAAAATTGAACTATCAACATAATTACTAACTTATTCTATTTCGATTATATGAAAATCCAATTTAATATTAGGTATTTAAATCAGTTTAGAACAATTAAAATCGTAAACAATTGATTTATAATAAATAGTAACTTACCAAATGAATAATCGAATTATTTCGTTGTATTTCTTTCTCAGATAATGTAATGAATTTTTGATTTATACTCTGCAGTTCTTTTTCGAGACAATTAAATTTATTTAAATCTTCCATTTTAAAATTGAACCTTCTTTCTACTTAATTTTTTAAATAGTTATTATTCACTTCGTCTCAGACGTCATCAAACATCTGCATCTCACCTATTCACAAACGCGTATGTTGAGTTGAAATGTTGATTGTTGTGTTGATCTGCTTATTGATGCAGGTGGGACGGGGAAGTACAGCGTTAAAGTTATGTAACACACGAATATGCGCAATGAAAAATGTCATATATAGGTACTTAACTTATGTACCCAATCGGCGACGACGCGACGCCACGTTGGCGGAAAAGGGGGCGCTCATCCCCCTTGAAAAACGGTCCACAATAATATGTGATACATAATACCTGTAAAATTTTTGCTTAAATATTGTTCCAAAATTTCCTAAACAATAAATTTTTCAACACCGCTTCTTGTGAAGGCTTCTAGAGTTCTAGAAGACGATACGATGGTCAGTTTCATGTAAAATGTAAACAATCAACTGTATTGTTCAAGTGTTGTTATTTTCGAACATATTTATACAGTGTGTTCATGAAAACAGTTTACAATTTAGCTAACTTTTTTATTACCGAAGATACGAATACGGTTAAAATTAGTAAAATTATAGTACTTGTTTTCGTGGTTTTAGTGATGTAGTTGAAAAAACGGAAAAAGATTTAGTTAGAAAATAATATAAAGATACAGGAATATGTAACTTTTTTTAAAATAGAATACTCTATATATTTTTAGATATTTGGATTCCTCAAACATTTCTCTATATAAAAGTATTAAGGTACTTTATCAAAATATTTAGAAATAACCGAGTTACAGCTCATTTTGTGGTCAGGTATGCTGCGAGTTACACGACCGTTCACGAAACAGTTTACAATAGCTAACTTTTTTATTTATGAAGTTACAAATTCGGTTAAATTAGTGAAGTTGTAGTATTTTGTCGTCTTCATTTAGCTGGGTAGTTGGAAAATCGGAAAACGGCCTAGTTGCCGAGATATGCCAATATGTCACTTTTTTTTAAATTGAACACCCTGTATATTTTTGGATATTTGGATTCCCCAAACCTTTCTCTGTATAAAAGTATAAAAGCACTTTATCAAAATATTTATAAATAACAGAGTTATAGCGCATTCCGTTATTTGTATTGTAGAGACAAAATTGTATAGTGCCATGGAAAACAAGAGACTTTTAAGTCTTATAAAGTTCCATGGCAATCTACAATTTTGTATTCTTTTGTAAGAATACAAAAGAACAGAATGCGCTATAACTCGGTTATTTCTAAATAGACTTTATAAGACTTGTAGCGTTCTTGAAGTCTCTTGGTTTCCATGGCACCCTACAATTTTGTATTCTTTTGTAAGAATACAAATTCTTATGTATAAATAATTCTTTTGTATAAAGAAATATTCTGTTGTGTCGTACAAAAAATATTGTTTGTACCACGCCCTGGCGTAAAATTTGATTTTGGCCCTAGTGTGACTGTTTCCCTCGACTACGTTTCGTGAAGCATCTCTCACACGTTACGTGTACGTGTGAGAGTACTGATCAAAATCTATAATTTTACGCCGTTAGGTGCTTTCCATTTGATTTTCTAAACTGTACCGTACTGTACTTTTGGAACAGCTAGTCGTACCAAAAAATAGGTAGGTACGATAGGGGGCAGGGGAATGTAATTCGGAACAGTTGAAAATAACTAGTCGTACCAATTCAAATGGAACACCAAAATATTCACCAGGTACTGTAGGAACTGTTCGGAGCTGTACTTTTCAACAAATGGAAAGCACCTCTTGATACAAAAGTAACTATTTTTTTTACAATTTATTATAAAAGTAAAAGATATAATTTTCACAATTTTTTTACAATATGTAACTGATGAGTTTCTACCAAAGCTGTAATTTTTGAAAATTTTTGAACTTTTTTTGCTACGGTCGAAAAAGTTAGAAACATGCACATGTATTTATTGTTCTTTGGAGTTTATAACAACGTAGAAAATGCTGAGCATAGATCTATAGTTAATAGTAGTACATTATACACAAAAAATAGAACAACTTTTTCGAAAAAAACTGTGAATTAATGAAAGCGAAATGATTCTTTCTTTTCTGTATTGGGCCTTGCGGTTACCAGTGCCACATTTTGTGGAAGATATAAACACTATTAAATCCTAAACTTGAACCCTAACTTAATTAATTAGATAAAGGCACAGGGCCGGACTGGCTAGTGGTTGGCCCCACTGGCTACAAAATAAATTGGCCCAAAATGCAGTGGCGTAGCAACACTATCCGGGGCCTGGGTTCCTAAGATTTCACGCAGGCCCATAGCATCCAGCATCGTAGACAAACATTTTTAGCATTTTCAAGGTCAACGAGCTTAGATAAAACTTTAGGAATTTTTAAACATATTTTCGTACTGTAAAATTAAGCAAAACATTAGTTACGCATGTGTCCTCCAGCTAAAGTGAAACACACACAACTTTTTTCTTCATTTTGATTTTTCTATTTATGTATTTTCATTTGGCCCCAATTTTACTTGTCCCCGCCCGCTATCGCCGGTCAGCCGGCCGGGCCAATCCGGGCCTGTAAAGGCTTATTAAAATAGAACTTGTAACGTGTGCAACAATGAATTATAGTATTTAACATTACAAACCAGGTAAAACTGTTTTAACTGGCGCAAAGAGGATTATGACTGGCGAGCCGCCCCGGAAGATTGCTCCTTATAACTGCTCGAGAGATATCAAAACCAATTTTGGCGTGGTAGCACAAGATTATTTGACCTACATTTTTAAAATATTTAAATACATCCAGGGTAATTCACAAAAGAATGCCAACCCAAACTAGTGTTCTATTTAAACAACACTAGTTTCGGTTGGCATTCTTCTTTTAAAAAAACACAAGTTTCGATTCGCATTCTTCTTTGAATCACCCTGTATGTACCTAAACATTTTTAAAATATAGGTCTAATGATCACGTATTACCATGCCAAAATTGGTTTTGATATCTCGAATAGTTTAAAAGCAATCCGTTCACACTGTTAACACCCACCCTGTATAAAATTGATTCATAATAAAGTTCACACTGAATATTAATAAATAAAATTAAGAATTTTTTTCATTTTAAGCCCCCCCCAACACAATGGCCCGTCACTAAGTGGCCCGAACTATCAGATTTCCCGGTAGTAATTTTATTCCCAGTCCAGCCCTGGGCGTGTATTTAGAATCATGATTCGAAGTTGTTTAGCGAAAGAAAGCGGCTACTAACAAACCTAATTAAAAAGTTCGCAATCTATAATAAAACGCACCAGCTATTATTACTGGTTGTAACATTTGAAGCAATGTCACAGCACATAGAATCATCCACCATAATGTAATCCTTAACAAGGGCGGACTCAAGAACGTTACGTGTTGAACGATCTAAAATATGATGAATATTAATTTTAAGTTAAAATGAACACCACAGCTTACTAAAATATTTTATAATTCGCGTGGGATCATCCAAATGGGCATCGACGTCTCGTATAATCTCTTTCAATGTATTTGAAATTTGTTGCAAGTGATATGAAGGCACGTTACCAATAAGATTGAAGTTACAATTCCAAAAATATTCAATTTGCTCTCGTTCAATATATTTTTGATATATCTTCAACATCTACAAAAAAAGTAATTTTATAAAATCTTTACTAACTACAGTGATCGTAATAGTGATTTTCTGACATCAGGAATAGAACATTTGAAAACTAATTCTCTTTCAAAATTGGATTACTGTATAATGTATAAAATATTTAAAAAATCGTACCTCCATAAAAGCATAACTCAAGGAATTGTTCCATATGTCCACATCTGATTGGGTGAGTGTCCTCAGAAAAATTGTTTTAATATAGTAACTGGAAATGTTTGTATGGTCAAATTCGTCTCTCAATTTCTAAAAATATGAATTCAAAAAATACATAATTGAAAACCTAATAAAAAATATCTGTTGTGTCAACACAAGACTTTCCGATTGAGTTGATTATTCTAAGACCAAAACAGTTAGAAAACAAAAGAATACTGAACATTTTTATAATCACTGAATAAAAATAAATAAACGTCAAAATTTTTTGACAAATGTAAAATTTTTTGACAAATGTCAAATTTTTTGACAACTGTCAGAAACGTCAGCTGCCAAATATTATTAGATATTTGATTGCGTAAAAACTCCTTGTAAAACAAAATAATGTTAAAAAATTTTATATCATTGTATAGAGAAAAAAATTCTCTATCGGATGATTTAAAAAAAATTATATAGTGCCATTTAAAAAAAACAAAATTTCCTTAATTGCACGCCCCCTAGCGGACCGATTTTGAACAAACTCCTTTCTGCACTCCGTTGTTATCTGATAAGACCTTACGCCAAATTTCAAGTCAATCGGTTCGGTCGTTTCAGAGATTTCGTGGGGAACTACATCCACACACACACACATACACACACACAGACTTTTTTCTAAAAATGGTCTAAATCGTTTCGGGGGACCTCAAAACAGATATATCCGGTGTTATCTCAGAAATTTTTTTTTACCCCATTACAATACTTTCCTTTAATACCTTAAGGTATCGGAAAGTAATAGTAACTCACTTTAATTAATTTTAATGAAGGTTTAAAATATCTTGAGCCTTTCATGAGTTCATTTTCTTGTATCTGAAATGATAATCGCCAGTGCTGAATTTCTTTTTCTCCATATATAGTTATTCGTACTTTAGGTACTATAAAAAATTCATCCTGCAACAGACATTTTAATTAGTTAAATATTCATTTCGTACCTGAAATATTTAATACTTTAGAAGTAGGATTCTTATAATATGGAAGTCCGGGCCAATTCTTTTCTGTAAAAACAAAACAAGGTACCAAATCGATGCACAACATAGGTTTTTGATTTCCAGTAGGTCGTTTTAATTCTAAAGTAAAAGCTGGGCCTTGTTTACGTAAGAATAACTGAAAATTATAGATGTAACTAATTTCAAGATATCAAAAGAACATATTAATAACTTACGTGGTATTCTTTATTGTCGATCAGAAAGTTCGTTCCATTATTTGATTTGAGAGAATTCAACGCTTTGTTAATAACACTTTCCATCCACTTTAAAACTTTATCAGTTACTAGGTAATCATCCTCATCACATAATTTTTTTTTAAATTCCCTACACAAAATTTATCTTTTTTGTAACTTAGTTCAAATGAAACTAATAAGAGAGCTCACTAATTAGTTTGAAAATAAACAAACAACTTACGGATAGTTGGAAGACAAAGAAGAGTTTTTCAGGAATAAGTTCATATTAAGAATGCGCGCTTTCACAAAGCCATGCACGTCGCTAACTTCTATCTGTGGATTAGCATAAACCGGTAATCTGAACAGCATATCTAAGTCATACTCGTCAGGTTTTCCGACTTTCAGTCCACAATAGTAGCTACCACCAAAATAATTCGTACTATATAATTGATTAAATAATTTATCTTCTTTCATTTTTGTTATCAATTTTGACACAACCTTAAAATAAAAGAAGTAGTAGTGTGAGGACAGGTGAGCAATGGGACATTTTTTTTATTTTGTTTTATGAAACTACACCTTACTTAATTCTCTAGATTTTTATTTTTTTATCCAAAATATGTATATATTTTTTAAATCGTTGTGACGTCACTCCGTCTTTTGTACACATCGGCAACTATGTCCATTTAAAAGAGCTGGATATACAGTGAAAACATTTTATAACGACCCCGCTTTGCAGAGGCGGTTTTACAATTTTGCCGCCCATAGGCTATGAAAAATTTGCCGCTCCTACCAGGCGCGCAACTAAGATTTAATTTTGGGAGGGGTTTTGGTCAGTGGCGTAGCGAAAATATCACGGACCTGGGTTCCAAAAATGTTTTATGGGCCCTCAGCGCCGCAGGCAAAATTTTTTGGATTTTCAAGGTCAACAGATCGTAGATCAACTTTAGGAATTTTTAAACATATTTTTTTACTGTGAAATTTAGCAATTTTTTGTACCGAAAAAAAACTTTATCAAACTTCATCAACTGCCAGTAATTTTTATTGCAGGCAGAATATGTTTAACAAATTCGTTATAAACTAGGTACTATAGGATTATTTTTCTAAGATTGCGATTTTGGCACTTACCGGAGCAAACCTAAAGTTAGTTAGATATGTGAAAAGGCAATGCAGTTAGGGACTATTTTAATTTGGCATCCCTGTACAGAGTTGTCACATTACAATTTAATTTGTTTGAAATTCAATGTTTTTTAGCTTGATTTGCTGGTATGTGGCAACCCTGCGCTGTCATTATGAAACTTCAAAATCGCAATCTTAGAAAAATAATCCTATATCTAATCTATTTACTTAAGTTTCTTCTTGGTACAGGCGAGCTCGAGTTAAGGTTTTCGCAAATTCTTATCAAGCGGCTCTTTTGCTTTATAGACTTCCTGTATTTAATTAAGTGGTCTATGTTGAAATCTGATCATTCTTTAGTAATTTTTAGAAATAAAAGTTATGAATGCAGTTATTATTTTTAACAAAATATGATACTTTTCGATTTTTTTTGTTTATAGAAATTTGCCGCCCCAAAAAATTTGCCGCCCTAGGCTATAGCCTATCAAGCCTATAGGTAAATCTGACCCTGCCGCTTTGTAAGACCTATTGTTTGGTTAGAGGAACTTCGGCAAAATTTCATCGATAAAATATTTAAGAACATGAAATCGATACAAGTGACCCAAAATATAGGGGTTATTAATCTATTATTAATCTCGCTTATATAATCTAGCCCTAATTATTAAATGAATGTCTCCAAAATTTTTAAATTCCATATAGCGACCAATATTATGATTGTCACATCTCTTGGTTTTTCTTTTTCAATTGCCAATAATACAGAAATTAACAATACTATATTTTTTCTCCCTCATCTCTTCACTACATTTTAAAATTTGTGGGTTTCATTGATTTTCATCTTTTTATCAAGAGATATGGTTACGGTTAGTCTTTAGTGTGTTTAGATACTGGTTAATGGTTACTGAAGTTAATAAAAAATTTAACTTACGAAATTTAGTAGCACACTGTTATTTCGATCTTCAAAATCATTAATTTGAATGAAATCTCGATTAATTTCTTGAAGTATGGGTTCCATAGCATTATATTTTCTATCGTAAGACATTTTCAAATTTTATGGTGCTAAAAATAAAACTAAAATTAGTATCTACCTACTGTAAAAACTGGTTTTTACAGTGTGCTCGGCTATATTTACGAAGTTTTTATAAAAACTGTATTTATGAGATTATGCGTCTGCACGTAAATATTTTGACGTGACGTCACATTTAAAACCGAATTCACACTGTAAAAAAAGCACCAAATATTTTGACAAAAATTTTGATAAAACTGGTTTTTACAGTGTGCTCGGCTATATTTACCAAGTTTTTATAAAAACTGTATTTATGAGATTATGCGTCTGCACGTAAATATTTTGACGTGACGTCACATTAATAGAAACGATTCTATTTCTTTTTATGAAAAGACGAGTTCCATTGGTTGTTGATGCGAGCGTGCGCCTTGCTCTGTTGTCTGGTAGCAGATTTTTTGTACTTAAATGCATTTCTTGGACCTTGGAGTTATGCAACCCATTTTACAATTCGTAATTTTTTTTTACCAAATTATTACAGTGTGGTATACCCAAATAAAAACAAATTTTTATAAAAATTTTCATGATTATATTTAAGAAATATTTATGAAATAAATACAATGTGGGACTGGCTTAACGTTACTAAATTTGTGAGGGTGGTAAATTTACTGTTTTTACAGAAAACTGATTAGGGTGTTTACCCACCCTTTTCAAATGTAGACGATCTAATTTTATGTGGTTTGGATTTTAAGAATAATAAGTGTGAGGTATTTTTCTTGGCGCACTCTCGGCAATTGTTAGCCAAAACCAAACATAAAGGGGTCCAGCTTGACCGTATGGCATCCACCGAGGATCAGAAAAGTAGAGTATTTACACCTGAACAATTGAACATCCGATCTTCGAGGATATGATATGGTTGTAGATCACATCGAGGGAGCTATCGTCCGAGCACGAGCTGCATTTTCATTACTATATCCGCTTTTTTCAGGTACAACGCTGGACCTCAGGAACAAGCTGCTTCTATACAAGACCGTCATTCGACCCATCATGACGTACGCCGCACCAGCCTGGGGCTACGCCGCACCGTCCAACATCAAGAAGATGCAAGTCGTCAAGATCAAGATCCTTCCTCATAGAACGTTTTCTGCTGTGGGTACACTAAAGTCAACTTGTCACGTATGGCTACCAAAGTGAGGAATCTACAGTTTAATTTGATCGAAACCGCTAAATTATTAAGCTAAGCGTAATGTTAGTCTCGATGGGCTGCCGTTGCCTTCACAGATGTTTCTACCCCACAACCGACATATGAGATTAGAATTACAGGAATAACCTCTATTTTTAGCAATCAATATTTATTACTGTGGTCTTGAATTATTATTCAAGAATTTTGAAATTGGTAATCGCATTTTTCATTTATTAGTTACGATTTAACCTGGTTTTCAACATAATGGTACCAATGGGAGTCGAAATCGAAAACTCGGTGAAAAAAAGACAAACGAAACGACATAAAATGTTAATCGAATAAAATATGAATATCTTATAGTTTCAAAATAATGGAGGAAGTTCAAGTTCAGAATTTTTAATTCTTCGAATATAAAAGCCGCAAGTTCATATATGACGTGACATTCCCATTATTACAATTTAAATAGATTATAAATTTCACCAAAATTAATAATCGCCTAGCCCTAACTCGTTTAATGGTACTTGACCTTAACCCTAACTTAATTTAAATTACGAAAAATGAAACCCTAATAGAATACCAGGCTGTTTTAAAGACACCCTGACAGCCATTATTACTTTATTAGGTATAATAAAACCTCGATATTTTGGAAATGGTCGTTCATGTACCAATTATTGCAATTTTGTTCGTAATCGTGTCAATATTTGCGAGGAAACTATTACAGAAGTTGTATAATGTATAGCTTACAACTTACACCAAGTACAAAATTCACATTTCGATTAATCGAACTGCAACAATTTATTGATACAGTTAATAACAAACTTTATATCATAATTTGTTCTTAACAAAACAACCCTTTTTGTAAAAAGTAGTAACCAGCACGCAAATTTTTTGCGAGTTTCCTTCTTTCGCCACTTAGGTATAATGAACAGCTAGCAGCTAACAATCTGAACAAAACAATAAAAATTGAAAGCAGACAGGGAAAGTTTCTGATCAATAATAAATGAGTAAAATACGAATAAGGGTTGAAAAGCACGTTTTGTTGTGGTTCAGTCAAAGTTTTGCTACTAGGGAGTGAACACGAAGTTTAGTCAAGTTCATCGTCGTTATTCACACAGTAACGAATTATCTATTCAAACTTTTAGATGGTATGTTTTAAAAACTTTACTTGCAAAACGTGTAAACGTGTTTGAAAATAATTAATAATAATTTAATATATTCAAATAAGTTTAAATAATTATTTTACTTGCAAAACGTTCAAAATAGATTCAAATAATCGTTCAAATATTAACAAAATGGAGCGATTTTTCGATGAAAAATTTCTACGACAATTTCCTATTTTACATTTAAATAGCGACGAAAATAAATTTATTATTTTAAAATTACTGAGTTTGTGAAATTAAAATTATAAAATATTAGTAACGAAATGTCGTATCATAAAAATCGACAGCCAATTCGTCAACTTTCACTTCAAACAGACGATCGTAGAAAACTTTTGAAAACTCAGTTATCTGAAGATCTTTCCGAATTTAATCAAATATCCGAGTATCGTGTATCGTTACCTAGTAGAAAACAAAGTGCAATAGCCGATAAACCACCTCCCGCTAAATTAGCGTGGATCGACAACAATCAAAAACAAGAAAAAAATTTAAACAAAAACGAAGAAGGCATAGTTGCTAAAAAATGCAAAGAAATAAAAAGACCAAACACGTCAAAATTAATAAAACAAACATCTCTACCGAAAGAATCTATTTTACTATCTCATCAACAATTGGCAGAAAGGCTCAGACAAGCATGGAAGGAACGCGAAAAAAGTAAGCAAAACTTAAAAATATTTTTAGCACAAAACGTTAGAGAAAAACTAGACGACGAACCTACAAACACTGAAGTAGATTCAGAAAGTATATTTATGAGCGAACCTCACAATCCTTTCGATAAGTTAGCAAACAAACCAAAAATGCTTTTACCTTTAAATCCACAAACTTTACCAGCTCACGAAATAGATTACAAAAGTATTTTTCAAAAAAGATTAAGACGAACTCATAGCATCGACGAACAAAATGTTTATTCGCCTTCCAGAACTGATTTAAAGAAAACCGTAGTAATAGTTCCATTTAATGAATTGCAAAATTATACTCCTACAAAACCAGAAGTTTCTACCTCGAATTTAAATACAGAGAAGACAGAAAATCAAATGCCTAAAATTGATCAACAATTACAAGATGTAAAAATCGAAGAAAAGTTAACAAACGCCCAAGAAGAACGTTCGTATATTTCGGAAGAATCGTCAAACAAACATATAGACGTTGTAATAAGACCCATGACAGCAAATGCTAAAAGGGATGGATTTAGAAGTCGTACAAACTCAGCATTTAATGGCGTAAGTCCCACACCAACTAATTTTAGACCTCCGTTAGTTCGAGCCTCATCAGTTCCTCTTAAACCGTCACAACCAAAAACAAAATTTTTAACAGCAAAAAGACGAGTTAAATCGGCTTGTAAGAGAAAAGATAAAAACGAAAAGGATGAAACTGTACAAAAATATATTTGTGAGGACAATGAAGCGCAATGCAAGAAATACGAACGAAGCGTCTCTTTTTCCGGAACGGAAATTATAACGATGGTATCTCTAATAAGTCCGGAAGAAAGCGAAACTGAAGAACGCGTAGAGACCGAAATTGAAAAGGAAAATCCAAAAACTGATTCGATAATTAAGCCAGACGTGGAAAAACAAGAAAAACTTCAAAATGCAAAAACGTTAACTTTGAGGAAGACCGTTAAATCTGGTGCGTATAACATTGTTAGCTTTCATTATTCGCATTACCTTCCTAATACACTTCATTTATGTATTTTTTAAACAGTTTGACATTATTATGTTGTAATTACCTTTATCTACGAATTTCCGTTCTTAAAATTCATTAATTATCTATTAATTAGCCACCAGAATTTTGGCCTAAAATAACAGGTTAGTCTGGACCAACGGCTTTACGTGCCCTCCAAAGCAAGGCTAGCTAAGTAATTGTTTTACCTGCGTCGCCTACTAGTTTTATTAGCTAGCAATATTACTTGCTTGAACTCGGCTTACCTTCCAAAAAATACAACAAGACAGAAGACTAATAATGTACGGACTAGTGGAACAATTTTAACCACGATAAGTAATGGCCCCGTTCGCTGTCTGTGATAAGCCGGTATCAAAAATTTCAAATATGCCAGTTCGATGCGTCCGAGAGTTATCATGGAGAAATTCATCTCCATTGGATTGGATTAGATTTATTTTCGTTTATAGAGCTTATTTTTTGTGTATAACTTGTTTATAACTCCTCGGGGACGGTCTTTGAAAATTTCAGGACGGTCTAACTAGGAGACGGTTAATAGTATTGAAGGAAGGTCATGAAACTAAACCCAAAATTTTTTAAAGTGTAGAAATTTATTTTAAACAGAACAAAACATAAGTACTTAATATAACGGAAGATAGCGTCTTTAAAAAAACTAAACATACAGTGTGTCCGCAGATGGACTTAACTATGCTATAGATAGAGCATTCCAATGAAAAAGGTTAGTGTTGTAGATATAGGGAACAGTGCTGCCTGATTTAATACAAGAATTTTTTTTCTAAAAATAATTAAATAATTACAATTCATAATAAATTTAAATAAATATATTTTTCTATTTCGGTACGTTAAGAAGCCTATAAGAACACTGTTTTGACGTCATAATAGTATGCTTATAGAGTCTATAACAGCACTGTTTCTAGGGAATTTGTTTCAATGTGCAGCACTGCATGTTGACAGATGAATTATATTTGACAGTTATAAAATTAATTTTATTGGACAGATTAGACTAAATTTCAAAAACGAACGTCAAACTTTAGAATAAGCACTGCCAACATAAATAAATTTGCGCATCAAAATCCCAAAAACTATATTTTGACGTAATTTTAATACCATTTTTATAAAATAATGCAACGAAATAGAAAAAATAGTATACAAAACACGTTTCATTAGGCCCTTAACGCATTCGTCCCATTAGAAAACGCGCGCTGCGCGCTTGTTTTCTAAACTTTGGACTCATACGTTAAGAAGGTGCCTAATGATACTTGCTTTTTAATATACTATTATTAAATTTATTAAAATGATTTTATAACGAAAAAAAAAGTGTTTTTCTATTTCTGTACGTTAAGAAGCCTATAAGAACACTGTTTTGACGTCATAATAGTACGCTTATAGAGTCTATAGTCTATAACAGCATTGTTTCTAGGGAATTTTTTTCAATGTGCAGCACTGCATGTTGACAGATGAATTATATTTGACAGTTAAAAAATTAATTTCATTGGACAGATTCAAACTAATTCAAACACGAACGTCAAATTTTAGAATAAGTACTGCCAACATAAATAAATTTGCGCATCAAAATCCCAAATACTATATTTTGACGTAATTTTAATACCATTTTTGTAAAATAATGCATCGAAATAGAAAAAATAGTATAAAAAACACGTTTCAAACGCGCGCTGCGTGCTTGTTTTCTAAACTTTGGACTCATACGTTAAGAAAGTGCCTAATGATACTTGCTTTTTAATATACTAGTTTAGTACAAAATTGTATAAAACGTGATAAAATTGCACGGACTACTGGCAACGGACCGCTAATAGTACAGGATCGCGCTAATAGTACAGGATCGCGCTAATTAGAATAAAAGTGTGTGCAAGAAAGCTAGTAAATGCCTATCCCTGCAACACTAACCTTTTTCATTGGAACAGACTATAGTAAACTTCTTTATTTTTCATTTTTAGAGAAAAAATCATTCTTTATAAAGAGTTTTGTTTTTTCTGAAAAGTCCTTCGCCGTAGTCAAAATGTCGATGTACAGGGTGTGTTTGGAAAATAAGGAAACGTTAAGTTAATGATAAGAGTAAATTACAAGTTCTCTGAAAAAAAAATAAAAATGTTGGAGGAAAAAGTTGTTTCTAATGTTAATAGAAGCTCAAATATGAAATTTGAGTATTGTATCTCAAAGTTTATAATATATTATATATCATATTATGATTCATAAATATTGAAAGGGGACCGTCGCGAAAAAGACGGTCGTGAAAATTAGGAATGTTTTTAATCAGTATACCTAGTAGTTGAAAATACGTTAAAAAAGTTGAGATTATGTAAAAGATCACCAGGCAACTTAAGAAAGAAAAAGCAATAACAAAGTTTTCAATACCAAAATTTTAACACGAAATACAGCAAGGGACGGTCTGGAATGCAATAAAAATACGGAAGCAAATTGAGTACCTACCTGTTTTCAGCATAAAAATTAATTCAACGACACAACGCTGTTTTTCACACATTACACACTTACTTTCTGCATTACTGCTCATGCCAGTAGATATTAATTTTGCATCTTAGGTAGTACATGCTAAAAGTTTCCTACATTTATTAACTGGGACAGTCGAGAAATGAAAACCCAAGGACAAAATTTAAAAATTAATTCAATAAACCGAGAAAGAAAAGTTGTAATGCAAAATGTTTTTTATGAAAATGTCATGTTTTCTCATTCGAATGCATTCATTGTATTTTCATTATCGAGAGTACTTAGCGTAGGAGACTCAGATATAATGTTGAAAACAGCGCCAGGGACACGGGACGGTCGGGAGTTTCTGCGTATTTCGAAAGCGAAAATAAAAGTAAGTACATGAAAATTTTGATATTTTTGTACTTCAACTAAAAGCTCGTGTTCTAGGTAACCTAATTTCACCAAAAAAATGACACTCGCTCCAACAATAAAAATATTATAGCTTAGGGACACCGATTCTGAAATTATGGGAGAATTACCCATATATTATTCTTAAGCCGAAAAAAATCTCAGACTACAATATACTCAATCTGAAAACACTGCCACTAATACTACTTATAAACATTAAAAATAGAAAAAAATACAAGTTAGTAAAGTTTGAACCGACGATCATAAGATCATGCTTATATAGGTACTATACAGACACCACAAGTTGGTACATTTTGTAACATTTTCTTTTCCTCAATATGGAGAAGTTACTTCGACGCCTTAACCCCCTTTCAAGAAGACCAAGATTTGTTTTGGTTTTTTTCAATCACATGGAGAACGACTGTAGTTTTCTTAGTTTTGATTTGCTGCGAATATTTGACTTCCTCGATATCTATCATAATTGGTAAGCATCTGAGGAGACGCTCTATAGAAGACTACCTCACTTAAAAGTATCTTAAATAATGCATTATGTTAGTTTTTCAATTACAGCTAACGAGGTTCTTCGAAGCACTTCCACCCTAAAATGATTTTGGCTTCATACTTTCCGTTTCGGACACCTTGTACGTATTATTGGCGCAGTTTCAAAGAACAAGAATAAAATGTTTAACTAAAATATTTTAAAAATCCCATATATTTATTTAAAGTGAGGAAACATGACGTACTCTCACATGCACCATTTGTAATTGAGATGGATTGTCTACATTTTGCACATGTTCTGTTCTTCTGATAGTTGCAAGTGATTCGCGTAATTTTCCGATTACTAAAATAAACACTACTCCGTTTCTTAGATAAATAAACTATGAAATTCATTGTAAAAAAATACGAAAATTTAAATTTTGAAGGCAAAAGTCAATAACATTCGTTATTTATGAAATTATATGAGCCATTAAATTTGAAAATAAGCTCACCTCATTACATTTTTAAGGTTCTCTTTAAATAAGTTCAAGTACTTTCATTCATTACTAAATGTACCTATATCTTAAATCATTCTGATAAAAGTTGATCTTTGGCAAAATACGATAGCGAATAAACAAAATCGGTAAAATTTTCTAATAATACAAATTTTGTTTAAAATTCGCGTGTTTTTCGAGATACTTAAAATTCTTAAGAAAAACTTAATAGGTTTTATATTAACCCACTTTCTACTCTCGACATCAGTGAAAAGTCTTCATTATCACCTATCAAATTTCTTGTTAACCCTTCATTAGTGAAATAACCTCAAGCAAACTAAATTTGTTGTAATTTAAAGTTTGGCAATTAATGATATTTCACGGAAAACCTTTCTGGGTCAGTTATGACAGCAACATTTTATATCATTCATTTTTCATAAATTACCACAAAACTCTTTTCATCGAAATTTGTAAAAAAAATCGATTCTCCATCAAGTAAAGATTCACATCAAAGCAAATTAATATTTCGAATAAAACTAAATTTGATGTTGTTTCAGTGTCTTTTCAACAGTCGACTATACACGCAGTTCGTAGTTTTTCAGCTAGCTTTCCGGCGAGAAGAGGCTCTGTCGCTACAAATTTATTAGTAAATAACGACGGAGCGTCGGGTAGAAGTTCGTATGGAAATGCTCAAGAAAAGAGAGGAACCGCCGAAAATATGCCAAACGAAGCGAGAGAACCTAAAAGGCGACTATTAAGAAGCAAAAGCACAACTTCCGAACAAAGGTGAGTTTTATTGAAATTGAAATATTTCCGGTGTGTGTATGTACGGAAATATTTTATAACATTATTTTGGTAACGAGGGTGAGCAGCTTCGTGATATCTCCTAAAAGCATTAAGAATATTTTATATAAGTATCTTATTTAAAAAAAAGTAATTGTTTGTATGGCAGTCGATTTATATTTTTATTCCCAATTTTAGATATTCGATATAGGTTTGTTTCAAACAGACAGCCAATCTAATTGGAAACATTTTAACTCTCAGTCAAAAACGTTTTTTAATAACTTTCTCCCATTTCATTTTATATTTTGCGATAAAATATAATCGGCAATTTATAAGAAACTTACATTTTATGGTCGTAATTTGAAAATAATTTTTATAAACCCCCAAAACTTAATGTTTCTACAGTTTAAAGTTAATAGATGCCGATGGTATCTTCCTGTAAAATGGAGAAATTACTTTGGTATAGGTTATTAAATTAATCTTGTTAAATCCACACCTTGCTAATATTTACATACTTTCGATTTTTTTTATTTAACATTATAGACGTCAACCCCCTGAGAGCACATGTATAGATCTCCATGTATAGGACCGTAAAACTCAAATCGCCCTATACATCTACATCATAAGTTTGTAGTACGTTTTGTTGAATTCGTAACCTTCTTTGCCATCTTCAGACTTAATTTTCATCTCTAGTGTCTAATTAAATCACGTTATTATTTTTGTACTTATTCTACCTCTTCTTCTTCTTCAAGTGCGCCTAACATGGCTTCTGAATTTTGAAGTAGCCGCCTGAAAAATTTATATCGTGTTCTTATCGTAGCAGCTTCTCAGATTTTTTACGTCCAACTGATTTTTTATCCTGTATATATCTTTCCCTCTATTAATAATAGGTAACTTCGGTAACTTCTACTATTAACTTTTTATTTTTTAACAAAATATTTTTCTGCTTCATACTTCATGCTTCTCACTCTCTAATCATTTTGTAACAATTTGTTATTTATTATGAACGGATGGAACACATTATATTTGTTCAATAGATAATAGCGTCATTATAGAGGTGTGCGGCACAGCGGAGTAAATAAATTACAAGATTGCACCTGTAAATTAAAACAGACACGTAGGTATTTTGATGAATCACTCAATATCCCGTATTAGTGTTTGTATAAATAAATTTGAAAAGACTCGCAGTTTATTGGGAAACTCGAATAAAAGCACCAGTACCTGATTAAATAAGAGTATACCTAATAACAGTTATAAACTTAATTAATTTATTGTTACTACTAACAGAAAATGAAAGAAACAATAATGATATATTTGTAAGATTTTACGGCTGACGCCGCCTTCCTTGTCTCAAGCAATTTCTCCATTCTTCTCTATTCCTCCATTCTCCTTCCGCCAGTCCTCTTTTCTCCATGGCTTCCTACACTTCATTCGTCCATGACTTTCTGGGTCTTCCTCTTTTTTTCTTTCCCATTGGGCTCCAGTCGCTTATTTTGTGGATCGATCTATTAGTGTTTGATCTTCTAACATGTCCATACCAGATCAGTCGTTTTTCCTCTATATAGTCCAGCGCGCTTTTCTCTACTTCTATTCTTCTTAGGATCTCCTCATTCCTAACGCGGTTTAATCTGGTTAGTCCACTGCACCTTCTCCAGAACTGCATCTCAGTAGCTGTTACTTTACTTCTTTTTTTTGTTTATGATCCAATTTTCAGCTCCGTATGTCATGATGCTTTGTATCATAGTCTTTTATATTTTCCTTTTCGTATTTTTGGTTGTCCCAGAGAGTTGCATTTAATTGGTTGATGCATGTTCGTGTTTGGCCCAGTCTACTTTTAATTTATTCTTCTGTTGTTGCGTTTTTTGATACTATAAATACCAGGTATTTAAATTTTTCACATCCTTTTATTTCCTTTTGTTCGTCGATTTCAAGGTTGGTAACCACTTCTTCAGCTGTTGTGAGATATCCCGTTTTATTGAAATTTATTGTTAGTTCATTTTCGGTGTATTCTTCTTTTAGTTTCCTAGTCCTGTAGCTTAGGTCTTCTTCATCCTGTGCTAGCACCACCTGGTCGTTGCGAAATTCGTCAGGGTGTACAGGTGTTCGTTTCTTATGGGTATTCCCATGCCTTCACACTTTTTCCCCACTTTCTCAGTGCATGTTCTACAAATATTTTAAATAATATTGGCGATGACAATAATGATAACAATGCAAAATTAAACGAATGATTAAAGGAGCGATTAAAGAGATGAAGTCTGTGAATCTACTCTACGATGTGTGACTTCGCGTCGCGTGTCTAGTCTATTACTTCGGAATGTCTATCAAGGCAATTCGTTTAATTTTGAAAAACTATAGGTATCGTGCCTTAGATAATAAAACCTCAGAAAGAAGGGGTTAAAGTAAGGGTATAGTGCAGACCGATTCCGATTCAGATTTCGACAGTCGGTGCGAGAATTGAACTGCTTTGTGTAATGAGAATGGGCATAGTGGAAGCAGGCAAATAAATAAGGACGCAGGTGTCTGAGTGAGATGCTGTACCGGAATGAATTATTCATTCTGGTTTTCGATTCAGTTTAAAATCTGCGTGCATGTACCATGTAGTGTGGTTTAAACATGGATAAAGAAGCACTTGTTGCTGCAGTTTTGTTAAAATCCCCAATTTGGGATCAAAGGTTGAAGTCTTATTCTTTTGGAAGGATCTTCTGTTGATGAAAGTTGTACCAATTCTTGAGTATCATGTGTTTGATTTTTCAATATCCATTCTGCAATATTTAAAAAACCGTTCTCTAGTTCCTTTTTAAATGGTGATGATATTCACCAAAGGACCCCGCACAAATCTTATGGAAAATGGCCCTCGGCGAATTTTCCTAAAAATTTAGTATGTTGTAGTATTTGACCTACCGAACAAAAGTCTCCATGGCCACGAAGCCCTAAACCAAATATTGTTCGTGTTGTGGAGGCTTAAACTAATGATAATCTTGTCACACACAATTAATACGTATAAGAAATGGCCCTCGGTGAATTTTCCTAAAAATTTAGTATGTTATGGTGTTTGACCTACTGAACAAAAGTCTCCATGGCCACAAAGCCCTAAACCTAATATTTCGTGTTGCGGAGGCTTCAAGTGCTGAATAATGTTGTCACACACAACTGCGATTTTTTGAATTTTATTTTAAAAATGCAAGTTCGGTTGCCTCGCTGCTTTACAATATTTAATCGAAGACACATGGAATTTTCTTCAATATTCGTTAATTCTCTTTCAATACCCTGATTGCGATTCAAACATACTCTTGTGTCATTTTCTAATTATAGGTTTGGAAGATCATTATCTTCACGCCTTTTTATTGCAATATCCAGCCTATTATCAATGTCGCCTATTCCAGGCATTCTTACTAAAACTTCCAACATTACAAAGATAACAATTGTATCAAACTTTTCCAGCTATAATTAAATCCAACCACAGTTGTGTGTGACAACATTATTCAGCACTAGAAGCCTCCGCAACACGAAAAATATTGGGTTTAGGGCTTTGTGGCCATGGAGACTTTTGTTCAGTAGGTCAAACACCATAACGTACTAAATTTTTAGGAAAATTCACCGAGGGCCATTTCTTATAGGAATTGTGTGAATGTGATCGTTATGCATAAAATTCAAAAAATCACAATTGTGTGTGACAAGATTATCAGTACTTTAAGTCTCCACAACACGAAGACTATTAGGTTTAGGGCTTTGTGGCCATGGAGACTTTTGTTCGGTAGGTCAAATACTACAACATACTAAATTTTTAGGAAAATTCACCGAGGGCCATTTCTTATAAGAATTGTGCGAATGTGATCGTTATGCATAAAATTCAAAAAATCACAATTGTGTGTGACAAGATTATCAGTACTTTAAGTCTCCACAACACGAAGACTATTAGGTTTAGGGCTTTGTGGCCATGGAGACTTTTGTTCGGTAGGTTAAATACTACAACATACTAAATTTTTAGGAAAATTCACCGAGGGCCATTTCCCATAAGATTTGTGCGGGGTCCTTTATATCGTGCTTGGTTAATTTCATGGACGGCAGTTCTACTTTTCTTTAATTTTAATTGCACGTTTTCGGACGCAACAATGCGTCTTCAGATGACTTCCATGATTGCAACTAACCTTTAACAAGTTTTGACAGATGTGTCCGATGTGTCACGCGCATGCATCCCTTAAGTTGAGAGGGGTGTGTGTAAATGCATGTGCGTGGGAGTCGGTAGTCTTGACGTAACACTCTTATACGAGAAGACGTATTTTTTGCCTTTCTGTGTATTTTTATGTATTACTGTGATTTTATTATTATCTACGTTATTAAAATATTTAATCTTTGTTTAGGTTTTTATTTAGTAAATCTGAAGAGACGATCTGACAGATGACTCTGGAAAACCATTTCCACTATAACCACAACCTTCCAATCTGATTCCGACACAATATGCGCCGACTTTCGGAATCTCAATCGGCCTGCACTATGACCTTACCTTAAACGGTTGCCTATAATGTCTATTTGGACTTCCATCGCGTTTACATTATTATTGGCTTTAATGATCATTCCTTATAAAATTAGAGTATAAGCAACCATTTTCATTGGAGAAAATGACCGGAAATTGCTATTTTAGGCTTTTATCGCGATACATATTTATTAGCTGATGTAAGTGCTACTTCATATACAATAATTTCTATTCAATGGTACTACTGGGTACTACCACTACAATCAGTGTCACCAAAAGTTTCTACTGTTTGATGACCCACAATTTGCGAGGAAATACTTGAATGGCCAAAACTTCACGACAAAAGCTGTCTTGGAATTCTTTTCTCGCCTTTAATTAGCATTAAAATGGGCAACTTTTTCGTAATTTGGTCAACTCTAAACTTCTTCGGCAGGTTTAGATAATCCCTATATTGTAAAAGTGTAATATTTTTACCACGTCTATTAAATATCGTCCATTCTGAAACCTTCAGAAAAAATTCTGAAGCCGCATCTATTTAAAATGAAATGAAAGTTTAAACCTTTTGACCCTTTTCTACGTCTTCCTTCAAATTATTTATTTTGGGGTTCATCAGGAAAAAATTCATAATTTTTTCGATTAGCTATCAGAAATTTCAAATCAGGGCTTCACTTGCGAGAATTCTCGCGAGAAATAAGCGTTTCTCGCAATGTATCTTGGAATTTTTTGCGAGACGAGAATGCGAGATTCTCGCAATTTTGCGAGACTCGCGTGAAGCCCTAGTTCAAATGATTGTAGACATTGTAAAGGCTCGTCTTCACACACAGGCCACCTGAATGCTGTCCACACGCTCCGGTTTGGTCTGTGCAGGCCCCCTGAACGCTATGTCTACGTGCCCCGGTTTGGCCTGTGCAGGCCGCCTGCACTGGCAAACCGGAAGGGAAGCCTGTGTGTGAAGACGAGCCTTAATAAGTAAACTTTTTTTATCAATACACATTTTCCAGCAAAAAATCAATCCTTATACTTTTGATTAAATGGTTCTAGCTTTTCGAATTGTATTAGGAACGAAATAAAATAAAAAAAATGGAATGGCAAAATATTATTCTTTATTTATGGTTAATTTAAAAAATAATTTTGAAAATATTAAAATGTAAATTTATATTATGTTTGTGGGTTTTGTACCATGTCGTCTCTAATCTTCGGAGGAAAAATATATTTATAGAATGAATATAACAATTTGACGAAATAAAGTCTGTTTATACCTAATAAGATTAGATAATTTATAGAAAACAGATAGATAGATAGGTATGTAGCATGCATAAAATATTGTGACTCGAAAGAAAATCCCTTAATTTTTTTCTCATAAATCATAAAAAGCTACACAGCATACATTATTGACGTGACCTAAAACAAAATGAATAATAATTGGGACATCAAACCCATAAAAAAGTCGAAAGCCATTATTACTTTTTTGCACATTGTTGTTGTTATTGATAAGGTCGGCTTTTCATGCAACCTAAATTTGCGACACAATTGTATTAAATATAAAGCAAATTAATTAAATCGATTTTTGTTTTTCTTCTCGAGATTAATTTGTTTCGGAACTATAGGTATCACCCTTATAAGCTAATTATTCAAATAATTTTCATTAAACAACGTAAATCACGCTTAATTTCTAGCTGATAGATAGTTATAAAAGATAAATTAGAAATCGATAAACCAATTCTGTCATGTATTTCAAAGAAGTATTAAAATAATTGATAGAAATTTCAAATCGATCAAACACTTTCGGGGTTATAAAAATTGTATATTAACTCAAATTTAAATAATTATTCTTTTTTCCCCTAGGGAAACTTTTAAAAATTTACAATAGTAGCATAAAAATTATAGTTCGCTAACCCTAATTATAAGTTCATGTTTAAAATGTAGTGAAAACTTTTTTATATTAGGTACCACTATCCTCATTTATACAAGTTAGTCACCCAGCGGTTTTTTCCGGGTATATTGGGTATTTTCTGTCTCATATTGAAAAACCCCTAAAAACAGAAGGTTACACTCAAAGAAAAAGATTGGTAAAATCAACCAAAAACAGGATATGAAAATGCGTCAAGCTTGCTTCATGGTATTAATAACCAAGACAAAATTGTTAAAAGAGCGTTTAACTTGTAAATGTTAGATTCAATCATTAAAATTGTTGAATTACATGTGCATAGTTGTCTTTCAATATATAGGTTTGTTTGCAAAGTAAAAGTGGTTCAGTAATTATGCTGTATAGTTCAGGAACTATAATTATGGTTACTTGACCAAGTTTTAACAATTTTATGGTAAATTAACAATTTCAATGGCTTCTTACATTTTTTATGTTAAATAACAATATTGGTGGTTCTAATTCTTAAAAGGAAGGTTAGATAACTATTATTTACTGTGTCTTTAACAATTACGCTTGTTAAAATTATTTATTAAAAAAGAGGAATTTTGTGATCAATTTTTTATTAAAATATAACATACAAATACAAAATGCAAGAAAAACAAAGTTCTTAACAAGATATAATACTTACAGTAAGGTATAAGTACATAACTACATAATTTAAAAAATTCGACTTAAAAATATTTTGGAGGAATGTACTCATTTCCATTTTGAGAAACGTAAACATGAACAGGAGCATTAATAGTTAAAGTATGTGAGAATACAAAGTAGCATTTAGTACAATCTAGTACCTGATAAGATTGGAAATGATTACAGAACTTTCCTAATTTGTATTTTAAACAAACAAAATATAAATCTTTATTTTTTACAAATAAGTCTTCAATTCGATACAATTTGCAATTTTTGGAGAGCAAATAAAGTTCTATTTTATATTTTCTTTATTAAGATTTTCCAAATATTTTCAAGAGTGTCTTTTAAAACATTAGGAGACTCAAAAATTTTTGAAAGTTGAAACCTCAGGGGTATCAATGCTCCTCTACTTGATGGTTTTGAATCTAAGCAAGGAGAACTGTTAATTATAACTTGACCAATTTCATATTATTAATATCAAAATTTTTAGGTTCTTTGTGTAAAGTCTTGCTTGGTTAATTTTTTTTATAAATTTATGAAAAGTATCGAATTGCTGAAACGGATCTTTGAAAAAGTCCAGGATTTCAGTAATATCCTTATGTTTATCATCATTATTCTTGAAAACAATTTCTAGAGATGACGTAATTGTATTTAGTAAGTTATTAATTAAATCTTTAAGTATTTCTTCAACATCTTTTCTAGCAAAATTTGAATTAGTATAAAGCTTAGCTGCAAACAGCAAAGCGTACGATTCAATAGTATTTTTGATTGCATTAATATCGAAATTTTTAGTATTTATTTCTTCCTCCACACTGTTATCACCAGTAGTATGATCGAAAATTGTCACAAGAACTGAAACCGTGAAAACATTTAAAATGCATTAACAAGTTCATCAATTACGAAAATTTATCCGGATTTTCCGGATTCTTTACACTTGAAACATTCGGGCAATTTGTGGAAATTATTAACAATTTAAATCGGTCAATAAACAAAGCAAATTAGATGATGATTCGTCTTCTGCTAAATGGATGGCATAGAATTTTTTTTTGAAAAAGGTCCAGGTGTTAATACAACTTAAAGGATATTTTAAATTTAAGACATGAAATGTTTTAAAGCAAGCGTCAACGGCACTTAAACAGTTTGAAAATTTATATTTTACTGTATCAATACTATGTCGAGTTTCTCTAACGTTATGGATCCATAAAATTCCACAATTTAACTGCTTTCATTGTTTGAAACCGGTTTTTGAACACTTAGGTACTGACTTATTCGTACATAACTATCTTTAGAGGAACCCAACAGTAGTAGTTAGAAATACTTATACTATACAGGGTGTCCCACTTAGCATGCTCACCATGGGGATCTCGTAAACTGTAAGAGATACGAAGTCGGTTAAATGACACCAAATGTAGCCTCTTTCATGGCCAACTCGATCGTACTTTTGTTTTTTAAAAAATATTATTAGCACTCTAGATATTTACAAAAAACTGAAAAAGATGATTTTCTCTAAATGCCTATAACTTTTTTATTAATCAAAATAATTTCAATTTTCAAAAAAGGGATGATAGGCACTACTAAAACTAATAAATTTAACAAACAAAAGAATTTTTTTATAAGGCCGTTTTGGAGATATGATGCAAAGTTACATTTTTTTAAATGCAAACCTAACCTCAATTTTATGTTGTTGCAAAGCTAATTTCTTTCTCTTTTCAAAAATATAGGTTTTTATATTTTTTAATATTTTTTATTTTTTAGTATTATTTTAAGAATATTTTTTACACTTTTTTTTTATATTCTTATGTTTAATTTTAATTGTTCTTTTTCATTCGATTGTTTCAAAGGATATTTGATTAAAAAAAATATTTTTAACATTAAATAACAAATTTATTATTTAATTTTATGTTACCAAATTAGAATTTGAAAAATTAAGCCTATCAACCCTTATATTTTTGAAAAGACAAAAATATTAGATAAGCAATAACATAATATTAATACTAGGTTTGCATTTAAAAAAATATAACTTTGCATCATATCTCCAAAACGGCCTAATAAAAAAATTCTTTTGTATATTAGATTTATAGGTTTTAGTAGTGCATATTATTCTTTTTTTAAAAATTAAAATTATCTTGATTAATAAAAAAGTTATAGGCATTTAAAGAAAATGAACTTTTTCAGTTTTTTGTAAATATCTAGAGTGCTAATAATATTTTTCAAAAAACAAAAGTATGATCGAGTTGGCTATGAAAGAGGCTACATTTGGTGTCATTTAACCGACTTCGTATCTCTTACAGTTTACGAGATCCCCATGGTGAGCATGCTAAGTGGGACACCCGGTATAGAAATACTATCTACTCCTACCGCTACAACTGGCTGCAGCGTTTCGTTTCTCTGACTTGGTTGTTTTCTTAATTCTTCTACTTGGTTCTCGAAATCATTTAAGTTTTCACATGTAAAAACATGTAATCTTGGGAATCTTGAATTATTACATTAAGAATGATTTTCTTGTAGTTTTCTTTGCACCTATGTTTGACAGAGGGTGGTAATAACGCATGTATAAGGATGGCAATAATAATATCACTCACAGCTATAAACAAGAAAAAAATTGTTAGCCATTAGATAAAAATTTTAAAAACTGATTTACCTTCATTGGAATTAGTAATATTTAAATATCTCAGTAGTTTCAAGTTTTGCTTGTCTTTGACTTTAGCGTTCAAAATATCAATCAACTTGTTTTTATAAGTTAGCCACTTTTTCATTAATCCATAACATTTCTCTAGATAAATTTTGTGGAAATCTATATCGATCTAAAAAATAATGTTTGCTAAAAGTTAGAATACCAGATATACACATAGAACTTACCAAATTAAATCCTTGAGAATGTTTTAATAATGGTCAATTATAATTATCGAATAAAAAATTTAGTAAGGTTAAGGTTTCTGTACATCGTTTTTAAATGTTGTTTTCAACATTTTCTAATTGCCACTTGGTTAGGAAATGGCGAAATTCAATTTTTAAATCCAGTTTTGTATCTTCCAAGAGTTCGTCAAGATCTTTTTCTCTTAAATACTTTAATCTCTGTGATTTCTTGCGCTGGAATAAAATAATTGACTAAGTTCAAATTTAAGATATCTCGCAGCATAATGTTATGTGCTTATGTAAATAGATTAGTACACACTACTTTTAATTATTATTACTTACCTACGAATTCTTCAAATAAAGAGTCAAAGCAGGACGTTAAAAGTTGTAATAAGTCGTCTTTCGTAATCGATAAATCAATCAAGTTGTTATTTATCAATATATATCCAGCACTACTATTATATAGAGTATCGAAAACCTTGCCTAAATTTTCCATTTTATTTTATTTATAAAAATAACCAACAATCACAAACCTTAACACACAAAACTTCCTTGCAGACTGTTGCGACCATTTTCTTTTTGCATAATTGCAAAAAAGCAAAGGTAACATTAAACTAAGTTATCGGTTAAGTCTACCACGTTTTTGATAAGCTACTATTTAAATAGTTAAAAAGAACAGAATAAGGATAAAGATGACCAAGAAATTTTAATAAAAGAACTATTGAAATGTTATTATACCTAATATTTTGTATAATTTAACTATGCCGTTGTAGCTTCTGAAAAATTGTAAAAAGTACCACGATAAAATGTCACACAACCTATAAATCTCATTATTTAACTAATAATTGTGGGTTGTTATTATTAAGCTATTTTGGTACACCACAATTAAATGTTAAAACACAACGAACATCAGTAAAAAGGAATAATAAATTGTTCAATTGCCAAATGTTATAGTAAAAAGAACTCTTATCATTGTCAGTGTAACATTTTATGTTTTACAATTTTGGGTTGATTGAATCTACAATTACAAATTGTTAAAATTAAACCAGGTTTCGTTTAAATATACTAAATTTAATAAAATTGTTAAATAACAATTAAATCTGGTTAATTTTATCATTGCTTTTTCTCTGAGTGTAGAAACCTAAGGATATACAGGGTGTCTCCGAATAACACTAATAAACGTGTACAGTCAGTGCCGTAGCCAGGGGTATGCTGAGCCTGCCCTGGAAAATTTTTAGCCTGTTCAAGTCAGAGCTTGAAGAAAGAAGAGAAGAAGAGAGAAAACCCCGATTTTAGCTTTCGGAAATTTTTGAACCTGCTCTGATAACACAGTCTGGCTACGGCCTTGTCTACAGTGGTTTCCTTGGACCAAAATAGGACATTTTCTCCTCTTAAAATTATGTGAAAAAACTCACCCCTACAAAGTTATAGGTTCTCGAAGTTGGGGTTAAAATTAAAAGAAATCTCTTAAATCTAATCTCTTAAATCTAATCTCTTAAATCTAATCTCTTAAATCTAATCTCTTAAATCTAATCTCTTTAAATCTAAAATAAAAGAGAAACAAATAAATTCTCGAGTTCCGAAAGCGCCATTAATAAATTATTTGTAACGTCTGAAAAAATGAAAATCTCGAGTGCAACTAAGCAATACCTTCTATTAAAATTGAAAAAACTACACCACAGATCTATGTCGAGAACATTGTAGAACGCATTTACCTATTCTGAAACGTTCAGCGGAATTTCTTTAAATTCTTAATTGACACCATAATTGTCTTTAATGGACACCAACTTGAGCGAAACGGTCAATTTATCCAGTTTCAAAGTCCATGGAATTTTTTATAGTAATGGACGTTCTAGCCTAGCAAGATTCAAAAATATGTAAGCGAAAGAGAGACTTCTGGTATGTCACTTGGAAGGTCTTTAGTGAATAAATTTTGAATCGAATGTCGATTTCTTCTTAAATCGCTCTCCCTAGAAAACTCAAATTCGTCTTCAAACGAATCGTCATTGCAAACGAAGAGAAGAACCCACACTGTTATTCCTGCTGGTGCAGTTAAGTTCGCCCGCAAAGGTCAGACTTTAACTACTGCAGGATCCAGTTTGCACACAAGTAAGCCGTATGGTCTGTAGATTGTTCAGACGGTCTGCGCAGCTTTCAGAGCTAATTTTTGAAATTTTGAGACTCTTAGATTACCTCGATACTCAAAACATAATACAACAAGGAAAATCTCTCTGAGCATGAAGTTACTATACGCTTAGAATCCAAAAAGATTAGATAGTCTATTGCCCAACTAATATCCATCATCGATTCATCAATAATAGGTCCTGGGCCTAGGATGAGAAAGAGAAGAACCCAATTCAATTCAGTCCAATTCCGTGTACAAATTTTCAACATTTCAATTTATTAAAAATATAAACCGAAAATACGGAATACGCTATATTAAGCTATAATCAATGACGAATTACACTATAAAATTAAAACCACAGATCCGTATTTAAAAATTCTGATGGTAGTCCTACGACGAATGTCATATTGTAAGTAGAAAAGAAGAAATGGCAATGAGAATAATCATTTAAAATTACACATATAAATTATTTCTAATGGGTACAATTTTTACAGGTATTATAAATAGGTAAAAAAATATTTTTCCCTATTAATACATTTATCGGATTAATATAATAGAATGAAAAGTATTTTGCAATATAAAGTTTAAATCACGCACTAAAATACAAATCCCAATAAGTCAATAACTAATATCATATCTTCGTGTCGCGAATTCACGAATTTACATTCTATAAAAGTTACAAAAATAAAATTTCTGATATTATACTTCGTCATGTCGGTAATTTCTAATTTATTCAAAAAGAAAATAAATTTTAAAGTATTAAAATGAAAAGTTTAAAATTGACTATAGTTGTATAGTTGTGCGAGAGAGCTTTTAAATCCTTTAAAAGTTTTATTGGAAAATAACTTAAAAAGTTTTCAACTTTTCAGATTGCTTATCTACTTACAATAATTGTTTTGTCTAAAAACTTAATTTTAATCGATTTTACCGTACAATAAAAGTTTTCAAATTCCTACACTATTCAAATTAAATGTTATGAAAGTACTTATACCTACTTAGGAATAGTAATCATACGTGAAAATTCGCGTGTGTTGTATAAAATAATTTAAGTTTCTACAAGAATGTAGAATGTGGCTATTATCAAAGGTTTCCCAGTAATAACTAAAATTATCTAATTGTTTATACATTTGTAAACTTAAACAATTACTTGCAATGTGTATTATATTGGGAAATCCTCGGGGAAATTCAAATCGCACTTTAGAA
This sequence comes from Malthinus seriepunctatus, assembly GCA_963924605.1. Classification (NCBI taxonomy): domain Eukaryota; kingdom Metazoa; phylum Arthropoda; class Insecta; order Coleoptera; family Cantharidae; genus Malthinus; species Malthinus seriepunctatus. The sequence goes on along the minus strand of OZ004600.1, from coordinate 78,930,746 downwards.
ACTTAACCAATCAAAGTTCGCGATTATTGACGTGTCGGCCAATAAAGAGCCGATTTTGAAAATAAAATTAAAGTTCTGCATTTTTGACTTGGTGTATCAAACCTTACATGGAAATTCTCGTAGTCGTAATACTAGCTTATAGTAGCTTATGGTATACCATAAGTTTCTATAATAGAAAAATTTGTTTTGGCAAAATAATAACGAAAAACTATTGAAATATGTAGTAAATAGAGAAACAGTTGCTTTGAGGAAGGTTTTCAAATTTATTTCCTGATTTTAATTAGACGACATAATTAGATAGTGTTCATCTAAGTGAAATTTCCATGTTGGAACTGTTTGTTGAAACATGCTGTAGATTAGATTTAAATTCATTTTTATTGCAGCTCTGATAAAAGTAAAGAAAAGAACGAAACCGAAAATTGCCAAACCCAAGAATCAAAAAATGCTACATCTGTAACAAAAAGTAATCCAGTAGAAACAAACGAAACCAATAATGAAAAACCAACACCTAATGAAGTAGAATCACAGCAAAATGAAGCACCTAAATCAACTTTTGAAAATGCTAAAGAAAAGCAATGTTGGGATGCATTTTGTAAAATGAATAAAAAAGGTCTTAATGTTTCTTTCGACACTATTTTAAGGGGTATGTTAACGCCTACAGAATATAGATTAAGAAGAAAATCCATTGCTACCATTGTTGGAGAAACTGAAGATCAAACTATAAACGATACCTGAAACGATAGCTGTAATTTGTAGGTAGTAGAAAAGTGTAAGGAAACGAAACAATTGTACCATTAATACTTAGAGAAATTGCCAGAAAAAATCCTAACACAATAAAAAATAATTATTTTGATAGAAACCAAAAATGAACGCACAAAGACTTAATTTGTTTATAAAATTATTTTATTAAATAAATTGTATCAATTTAGTACCTAATTGTTTTGTAATTTTAGGTAAATGTTAATGAATAAATAAAAATATAATTTGTAAATTGCTTTTAAATTTTATGAATATTTTAAAACAATATCTTAATGAGAAAACTAACCCTACAAAGCATTAAAATAATGAGTTTCAATAACACGATCTAGTTTTATGTGGATTAATCCAACGTCTAACGATTATCTAAAAAACAATGTATGTACTTTGTCTGGTACAGGAATTGGAATAGAAGTCTTAAAAATTAGAAGCGATACAGATTCGGTTAAATGAGAAAATTTATTTAAATAAATTTATTTTTGGAAAATAACACAATAATGGATCCCATCGTAAATCACAGACATTGTCTGTTGTAAGTTGCGCTGCAAAAATCGCGGACTGTGCACGTGCCTTTAGGGAGTTTGTGGCCATGACCTGGTCCATTGAACGTTAGGGGATTCCCCCAAATGATAATAACAATTTAGTACAACAAGCATGCACAAGTTGTCAAATTTGTTTACATCTTTTTAAATAACTTTTTAAACTGTCGATTTTAGAAAATTAATACAATAATAGTTAATTCTTCATGTCAAGTTACATTGTTGGATTGAAATAAGTAGCAATGAATTATATTAATTAAATTATCACCCAGTAAAAGAAAAATCTTAATTAAACAAAAAAGTACTTACTTTATGAAACTAAAAATAAATTAAATCCACTTAATTTTAAATTAAAATAGTAAAGTAAAATTATTAAATAAAGAAAGTTTCAAGATCATACGGTACATCCACGATCCACATGCGCGTACGTTTCAATTCTAGGAATTTTTATGAATCACATTGGTAGCCATTCTCTGCGAAACGTCAAATAGTGTAGATCGATAAATTAGTGTGTGACAATTTTAATTGTCAAATCAAATAAAATTCCAAAAAAAATCGGGAATTAAAAATTAAAGAACTTTAAGCGTAAATTTAAACGAAATCTAATTAGTATAATAATTAAATCTAAACTAAAAGCAATACCACAATTTAGTAATAACCCTGTGCCATGTGAGTAAATTAAATCATCACTCGATAAATTATAGAAGTTTATTTTAATCTTGTAAAATCTTTCAGCTCAAAGAGGTGCCTTTTTAAATGTGTGATAAATATTTAATTGAAACTGCCAATAATGTTTCGAAAAAATAAAGTCGATAAGGCTAAACTTGAACACAAACTGTATTTAGTAAGTTGTTTTTTATTTTAAACTAAAATACAATAAAAATCTTCTTTTCTTGTAGGCTAGAGAAAATCCTGAACCTATTTTTGATCTTTCCGATTGTGGTATAAATAATGTGCCTACTGGTGTATACTCGTTGTGCCGTGTCTTTCGAAAAGAAAGCCTACATTTAGAACATAATTCAATAACTTCCTTATCGGGAGGTGGAAATCTCAAGGATTTACATTTATTAACAATTTTAGATTTACACGATAACGCTTTTAGTAGCATTCCAGAAGAAATCGAATTGTTAAGTAACCTTTTGGTAATTCTTAATAAAAGTAATAATGCTTTTGTAATAACAATAATGTTTTAGGAATTATATATAAATGGCAATCGCTTAAAAAAGTTACCTGAATCGTTATGTAATTTAACCAAACTGCGCGTATTGGATGTTTCTGATAATTCTTTAAAAAACTTACCTGATAATATTGGTAAATTGAACAAATTACAAAAATTAAATTTAATTAACAATAAGAGTATAAATAGTTTACCTAAAAGTATAAGTAATGCACAAAGGTTACGTGAAATTGAATTAGATGCTAGTAATTTTGTGTATCCACCAAGTGATATAGCGAGTAAAGATGTAGAATCTATTTTAAGGTTTATCTGTGATGGTATGTTTTAATTAAATTGCTTTAACTTTTTCAAAATTGACAATTTTAGATGTGGGTGTCGAATATGTTCCTAATAGTGTAGAGGACGAACTTCCAAGTTCATCAAAAGATGAGGATACTACTGATTATTCGGATGATCACTTTAAGGTAATTTTTTTTCACAGCATTTATACATCATTCATTTTATGTAACCCTTTCTTAGCTACATTCACTTATTATTGTACTTCTATAAATGTAATCTGTAAATAATTTATCAAATATCATTTCATGGTGTTTAACAAATTATTTTAAACTTAGATGTCAATTAGCAGTATTATTTATTTATTAATAAAAGCATTATGCTTTTGTGACTGCTAAAGTAAAACAATTACATTTAAATTTGATGTATTTTATGTAGCAAATTTAGCTAATGGCTAACTAATTAGCTTAATATTTCTTTTTAGGCTACAATAAGGAAGCTAGAAAAAATTAAGGCATGTTTCTGTTCTTTGATAAGTAATAATTGGTTTTAAAAAAGAATTTTATTTATTCGCTTATTTTTTAATACACTCATTTTGATTTAAAAGTTTTAAAATTGAATGCTGCAATTAATCAAGTGTCTGCTTGAAAACATAGCGGCTGTTACACAGCTATGTCGTGTCTTTTTAATTTAACATCTAATAAATACGACTTGTACTTGAGTCGATACGTTCCGAAACATTCAATCGGGCAATCTCGAGGAATAACTTCTTTTTAAGTGATACTGCATGTTGTGAATTAAACCTTTATCGAGCGCAATGAATCTCAAATACCAAACAAGAATTTTGCTGTTGGCTGTTGCTGATGTAAATCATTGGGTTGAGCTTTTACCTACCCTCTCCCGCTTTCATTTACTATGTGTTTTTAGCATAAGACATGGTTATGGTAAAATTGATTACATGTAATTATTAAAAATATACAATTATGTTCGATTTGCTATTGCGCCGCCCAGAGGGACAATAAATGATTCTTATGGAGATTTATCTCCTCCTGCTTGAGTCCGTTCTTGGGCAAACTTTCCCTTAATTACTTTCATTTGTTTCTACTGTTTTATGAAAGAAGCAGTTCGGTAAAAAAGAAGATGTTGGAGCCCTACCAATTTATTCTTGTAGTAGACTTGTTTTAAGGTTCTGCTAAACCTCGTTAGTACACACATTCTTGTGTATTATTAATGGATGAATAAGAATTCTTGATTTAAAAGTGCTCCTTAACTTCAGCTGTCGTATGTATGTAGTTATTTAGTCTTGTGCAGGCCTTTCTTCATGACTATGGATGTCCTCTCAGCCCCCCTTTTAACCTTTTCCAATCCAAGAAAAAGTTGTTAAATCGAGAAAAAAAAATAATAATAAAAATTCGTTTCTACTTGGCTTATAAGATAGTACATGTGAGCCCAAACTGAAAAAAAAAATTCAAATTTTTTTATTCAATGGCGGCCAATAGAAAGATTGTCCCATTTTGTGGTTTTTCCCTTATAGCTTGGCCGGTAATTATTATTATAAAAATTTCAAAACGACATTGTACAGCCAAAATATAGCGCTTTCGACCTAATCAAGTCGAGTTTCAAAATTGTTTCAAAATTGCCTATCTTTAAGGGGCCAAAGTAGGTCAAAATTTTGAAATGGATTTTCTCAAAATTTCCTCTGCCATATTTTTTCTTTTTTGGATATGTTACAGAAAACGTAATTCTCTATCGAAATATAAATTTTTATCAATATCGCTCGAGCCATTTTGGAGTAATGATTTTTTGAATGTCAAAACTTCAAGAATTTCTAATTTCTTTTGTAATAGAAATCAAAATTTGAAAATGGATAAATGGATATATATATCAATCCCATGAATATATAAATAATATATAAAATTTATGCCAAAATTATAAAAAAACGAAATTTTTGAAACAGTTTATATCTAAAAATTCTGCTTACAGACAGAAGTCCCAGGTCAAATCCTTGACGGAAGCAATTTTTAAACAAATTTTTTAGTTCTGCTCCTTTCCATTTATGCCAGATCTCCATAATATACATATCAGTACAGTATCACTTTAAAATAAGCTCAGCATAAAATATAAATCTCTTGATTTCTTATGTATTAAAACTTAAAATTTGTGTATTACTAAATTGTTAGTTTTGCTTTTCGTTTTTAACTAATTTCATCACTACTTAAATTACCTATTCCTTTTTTTGAACTTTTAAATCACATTTGTACGTAAGCCTAATGCTTTTGGGTTAACACACAATTTGTTTTGTTAGTTGTTGCTCATTTAACATCATGCATGTGCGCTATTCCATAAAAAAGCATTTTCTAGTCGTATTGAAGGATGGAAGATATGAGAAATACTATATTACAGGAACAACGTCTTCAGGATTTTATGGAAATTGAGAAAAACAATGAAGTTTTGCAACGACAAGAATTTGAACTAGCAATGGCTAGTAAAGCTAATAGAGAAAAAGTATTGCTTCTTTTAAAAAAACTATAAAAGTTTTAATTCTATATTCTTACAGCTACTTACAGATTTATCTGAACAACAAGCTAGAGTTGATTTGGAATTAGCTAAAGTACAGCACTTAAAGGACTCTGAAAGATTTAAGTTAATTGAACAACTCCAAGAAAGTAAACTAATTAAATTTTTTAAAATAGGGCTCTTTATTTTGTTTATTTTTTCAGTTGAACAAAATGCAGATCGGGCAATCAATCAACTATTATCATTGAACAAAGAACCTCTTGAAAAGTTATTAGAATTAGAAAAAATAGAAGAAGAGCGTTTGTTAATTTCCGTTACCAAATACAACGATACTCTTAGAAAAACTGAAGTTTTAAATGCGATGCAAGAATTATTAGAACAAGAAACTGAACGTTTCAAGTTGCATCGCCAAATAAGACGTGATACAGCAAGGAGTGTGCTTGAACAGTGCGTAAATTTTTTTTAAACTCAAAGGTTTATATTAATACCGTTATTTATAGAGAAATGCAATTAGATACGCATCTTACAGATATTTTACAACAACGAGATGTGAAAAAAGACGAGTTGTTAGCTCAACTTCTAGAAGATGAAGAATTGCAGAAAACGATGGTAGGCGCATTATTAGAAAGAGGCGATTCTCGTAGTTGGGGTCTCATTCAACAAGTACGCATGGTTGAGTTGCAGCTAGGTGCACTTACTGCTATCGAATTAGATAGAAAAAAGTTAATGATGGACGAGCATTTGGTAATTTTCTTTTTAATTTATAATTTATTGTAAAGTCATGTACGTTTTACGTTAGAGTGATTTGGAAGAAAAGAGGTGTTATTTGTCTAAACTTCTTGTTGATTTATTGCACCAACAAGGTGAACGTAGAGCACAATTATTATCTACTCTTAGGACTATGGAAGAAAAAAATACTATGACAGATTTCTGGTTGCGACAATATCAACAACTTCTTGATAGGTATGTAGAATTTTCGTTACAGATGAATTGTACGTTTAATGGTAATTTCCAGAACACCCACTGCTCTAACGGAAGCACAAAAAAATATGGATCTAGATCTCTGTCAAGCTTTGCTGATGTGCGGAGCTTTACACTGTGCACCATTTTTAGCACACTTGGCACAAACTGAAGGTACTTTTAAATTCTTGTGTTTGAATCATAAAAAATGTTACAAATTATTTCCAGAAAATGTTTTAAATATAACTGAAGATGATATAAGGGATGCTGGTGTTATTCATAGTGAAGATAGATATAAAATTCTTGAAGCTTTTCATATCTATTCAAATAGCAGGAAGCTAATTCCAAACAAAGACAAAGCATCTGCTCCTCTTTTAGAAGAATTAGGTAGTTCTTCACAAAAATCACCAAGTACTCCAAATGCCGGAGAATGTGTTATTTGCTTAGATTTTACTGTAAGAATAATTATTACAAATTTTTTTAAAATATCTAATTTAAATTTTTTCAGTCCGAAATTATTTTTGTACCATGTGGTCATATGTGCTGCTGTGGGGACTGTTCTGATCCAATACAGAATTGTCCAATGTGTCGAGCTAAAATTGGTAGTAAAATAAGAGTATATTCTAGTTAAGAGTTATATATTTACATTCCTCAATTATAAGCTTGTTGAGCTTGTGTGAAGTGTTATTATTGGATATCTTTCTTATTCAAAAGTTACCTACATATTTAGAATTTTATTATTAACTTTAAAGTCTATACTTCTTACCAAAAGTTATTTTTGCATTTTTAGTCTTAAGTTCAAATCTTCAAAATACCTCACTGATATTTTACTTACTCATTTAAGTCGTAAAAATTAAATAAAATACATACAAATCTGTATTTTTCATGAATTTTTTCATTTTGAAAGAAAATGAATTATAAAATAATAATTAACTGCACAGATTTTAATATACAGTGGCCTTTTACAAAAGTATTTAACAATATTTTCACTTTTTAAGCAATAATTCAACTGCCAAAGAAATTAATGCAAAATAAAAATAACTTTAGTACATACATCACATCATTTCTTTGAAATTCAAAATTGGAAGTTCGTAGATGTGTCATGTTAGGTATTCAAGGGGCGTTGATATTATACCAGTTAACTAGTACTAGTCGACTAGCTTGTAAACAAAGCACAATGTAAACCGTGTACTACTTTTGTATGGTTTACATTGTGTCAACGCCGCTTTATATGGAGCACAATAGATCCAAATGGTCTGTATGCATGAGATTGGTCCGTTCTGCTCCCAATAATATTCTACTTAATTAACGGTGAGATTGTAATAAACAGCTCACAGGAAGACTTGAATGTTTATGTGTATCTAGCTATCAAGTCTTCATTACATATTTTCCTTTTTTTAAGTTTTATAGCTCTGCTTTGTAATTAACTTCTAAAAAATCAATTTATTACAAATAATACTTAATTTTTGTCATTTGTATGTAATTATGTACTACTCTGTATAGGAACCTTCATATAATTTACTAATTTATTATGAAAAATTCTCATTAATTTAAAATATCAAACTCATACTTTTTGTTTCATTTGCAATTCGTCAACCCAACTTATAAAACAAAACTAATATTTCGTATGTGAATTTTTCACTAAATTAATATCTGCTGTTTGTTTTTAAATCTATTATCTTACATATTTTTCATATAAAATATACTTATATTTACCGATTTATCAAGTTTTAATAAAGCAATGTTGCAAATCAATTTTTTTCACGAGGTCTGTTCATTTGTCTTGCACTACCTTACTCCAAATCACTACAACTTATTTCTGCTCTTGATGAGGAGTAGGAAATGCAGAAAGAAACACGGTTCCGAGCAACCAGTGCAAGACAAAAGAACAGTCTTTGTATTTCCTACTCCTCTATCACAGACTGACAGAACAGACCTCCTATAACCAGCTTTTATAACAATCACATAGAAAATTCAGGTAAAAAACTTATTTATTATACAAAAAAAATACCGTACATGTAAAACTAGTTATCTTTATCATCTTCAATTTCTTCCTCAACCACGTCTTCTTCTTCCTCTTCATCGGCTTTTTTAACTTCTTTTTTCTTCTTCATACTTTCTCTGTATTCTAAACATATAGGTAATAAGTTATTAAGACAATATAAAAATTAATTGTAAAGCTTACCTGCGAGACACTCTTTCAGGGGAGTTAAAAGTTCTTCAAATTCTAAATTCTCTATAGCATCTATTACATCTTGTCCAAGTAATGTTTTACGGTTACTTTTTTGTGCAATTTGCGAAGAATGTGAAGTTAAATAAAGTACAAACACGGCTGCTGCACGAGCCAGGGCCGTTCTTGCATCTTTAGCTACGTTCACATTATCGGTAACTGCTTCTTTTACAATTTTTAATACAACCGTCATTGGTAAGTTAAAATCTTCTAATTTTTCTGCCATTTTCTATGTTTAAATAAAAGCAGATTAAAATTTAGTAATAATTTTTTCACAAAGTAAAATCAAATCAAAACATTACACTTAACATAACCTCAATCACAAATCGTGATTTGTTAAGTTCAAAGAAAGACCATGGAAGATCGAACATACATGGCGCTGTAGTAGTACATTCTAAACTTTAAAAGACGTTTTCTGATTGGCTATCGATTTGATAAATTTTACATTACAAAAATTTCAATTTGAGAAAATAAATTATTTACTGACATATTTATGTAGTTCATAGTTTTATACAACGATAATTATTGCACTTAATTACATTTTTACAGTTTAAAAGAGTACTTATTAATTTTGTACCTACTTCTAGGGTTCTAGGCTCAAGCTTACAACTTTGAAAATTGCAATATTTTGAGCAATTATAAGAAAACAACAATTTTAATAATATTTTTTGCCATTTGGCTGATATTTTTCCTGTTTCTGGAACCCGAATTAAAAATATTACTGGGCTACGTTCGGATTCAGAAATATCTCGCCCGAGTGAGATGTACTAGTGTGACTTATGACGTAGCAAATTTTACTCGTTGATTACGAACGTCTTTTGCAGAAAGTGAGGTTAGGTCAACTTGTTTTTGTTTAATCTGTCAAATAAATTGAAAAAGGAATAACAACGACGTAGTGGTACGAGCTGTAGCATCAGTTTCTACAAAAATTATGAGTATAGTTTAAAAATGAAGCGAAGGAGAGGAATTAGTGGATCGATTTATTTATTTTTTTTTTATTAGTAAAAATAACATCTACAAGCTTATCCAATTTTTATCCAAGATTTATCCAAAGATTGGAAAATAAGTTAATGAATTGGAAACCTAATAAGTTTATTATTTCAACTATTAGTACTCGGACAAATTAACTTCGTAACATAAAAATTATTAAAAAAATATAAATTCACAACAGCCATATAGCAGTAGTATTTATAGTTCCCAAGTTTTTTGGCCACACTTTATCATTGACAGTTGAGGACAGAGATACAGAGATCTGGTTGAGGACAAACAAAAATTTGAAAATAAAATTCAAATCAAATAACCAATTAAATGTTAATATCCAGGAAACACGTGACTAGAGCGTTTAAAGCTGGCCTTATAGTTGCGGCAGGTTAAAGTCAATTATGACTCATCGCTCTAAAGTGTAAGCATCAATCTGTTGTAAACGTATGTCTGCTCTTAATACACAATTTCAGAAACGTCAAAATTAATTAAGTTAATTCATTTTTGTGTCCGTGGTGGCGACACTGTATGTTGCGATGTGAATTTTAAGCGCGAATTTTAAATTAAACAGAGCTGTACTTCTACAGTTTAAGTTTTTTCTCTGTCCTAAATTATGGTAGGTATACGTTTCTAGAAGCGTTTTGATTACGTTTCACTATATGGCCTAATGCTAATACCCCGTGTCTCAAAAATTTGAAATTTCTGGATTTTGCGGCCATTATGACGACCAAAGACTCTCACGTGCCTTCAAATTCTCCGTATCAGCAGTTCAGTAGAAATATTCGAATTTCGCTTGTTCTAATAGCCCTTATCGCTACTGATATTGATGATAACAACAGTATTTTCAATTTCCTGAACAATTTCAAATTTTCAGATAAAGGGTATTAGCATTATTAGGCCATCATATATTAATCAAAATTAAGTGCTCTTGCTGATTAATAAATGGCATTCCGTGTTCTTTGCTTTCTTTAGAATTTCGTGATGTCTTATATTAAAAAGTCTAGAATACAAGTTTATTAGGAGGAAAGTTTAGAGATGAGTTTCAATTTCTATTTCTACATCATACTATTATTTTATTATACATCAAACATCATTAAGCATATAAAGGCACCGATTTTGAACTTGACAGGGACGACTTCTATATTCACCACATTACCATTTTTATGTTTTGAAGAACGGCTTATGTATCTTAGGTAATACCTAGACTTCAAAAAAGGTTATTATGAATTTTTTGATAAAATTAATATTTTCCAAGTTGTATTTTCAAAATATCCTTCGGTAAAGGGCTGAAAGAATTTCAATGTTTCAAACGTTTAACTCAATTTATATCCTAGATTATTTATTCTTTCGGAGCAACAAAATCCAACCAAGTCAGCTGAAACAAATATCGTTAAGAATTTGTGTTGATATAATAGCATCATTTACCTGAAAAAGTGCAGAATATGAAATAGTTTTGAAACAAACTTTATAATAATAGAACCGTGATGAAACGTTACCAACAGTAGTAACAATTAAGTCCAACCAAGTTAGCTAAAAAAATACCGTTAAAAATTTGTGTTGATATAATAGCATTATTATTTACCTTAAAAGTACGAATATTAGGAGTAATAGTTTTGAAAAAAACTTCAAATTGTGATTTAAGTTGAAATCTATTTGAGTACAAAGAAAACACTAATAACCTCAAAATACCGACAACTCTGACATCTAAGTAAAGTCTGTCAAATGCTCGACATACGTTTTTAGTCCGTCATATAATTTACACAGTAGACGTATGTTTTTATATCCCTCTTTTTTTATTACAACATCAATGTATATAACAGACAAAGAAAAAATATTTAATATATTGAGATTTCTTTCTATATACTGCGATGAGTCATAATTGACTTTAACCTGCCGCAACTATACATGCCAACTTCTAAAAGCTAGCTTTTTTTTTCTAAGCCAATAGAAATGCTGCATTTCCAGCGGCAGAAGCTAGAAAGTTGGTTCAAGTTTAACTTCTAGCGTCTGCCGCTGGAAATGCAAGGTTTCTATTGGCTTAGAAAAAAAAGCTAGCTTTTAGAAGTTGGCATGTAAGGCCAGCTTAACACCCATCTAACCCGGGTGGGTAAAAAGTTGTCGTTCGGGCGTTGACGCACTTGGATTCGGAACGTGCTTTTTAAGACAAGGAGAGCAAGAATTCTCTGATTACGAACGACGTGGAGTGAAAAGTTGTTAGCAGAGCGTTGAATCCGAACGTAGCCCTGGAGTGGGTACAGTACAAATCATGGTTGACGCGCATCGTTTAAACAACAAACTTGGAAATTTGTATTGTTTTATTTCATTATTTAAAAACATGCGATACTTAGATTGCTTGTGCTACACAGACTTCTCATCATCATTCATAGCACGAAATGATCCCTCGCCCTGAGCCTCCAGCAAAAACTTTCTTAATTTAAAAAAAAAATTTTTATTTCCAAAAAGTTCAAAAGTTTTCATAAGTATAATCAGTATAATTATAAAACCGGCAACTATGGGAATATAACAATTTATTTGAAGTTGTCAAACATTCACCAAGTTATTTGTTTATTACGTTTATTACAATTTTGAGAAAATTACGAAATAAATGGCAGAAATAAATATTTCTTGTAATTTAGCAAGCTGTCGTAAGAAACTTAACCATTCAGCATTTGTTACGACATGTAAACATATATTTTGTTTAAAACACCTGCAAAGAGAAGGAAGAGATGCTATTAAAGAAAATCAACACGTCTGTTTGGCTTGTGGTGGACCACTTCACAAAGAGTTCGATGTTGTAGAAGTTAATTTAAACCCTAATCACCAATACAAATCAGTAAGTTGTATGCAGTTGTAGCTACATTTTGAATATATATATATTTTTTTTCAGATGGTTTTAATTGGACTTAATCCGGAACAAATAATGGAAATTGCTACTCGAGCGATTAATTTTTATTCTTACCAAGTAAATTATTCTAAGAGAAATAAAGATGATATTATACAACATTTAAATGAACAGAACCAACAAATTAAAACTTATTGTGAAACTGCGATCTCTAAATATAAGTCCGAGTTATCTCGCGTACAAAGAAATATTGAAAGTAAAATAATTTGTAGCAATGTTATTCAAAACATTTTATGTTTATTCTTTATTCGAATTAATAATTTGTGTCTTCTTTTTGTTTATAGAAGCAAAGTTTGAAATAAAAGAAAAGATGAATGAAATAGAGTATCAGAGGAAACAAATTGCCGAATGTCAAGAAACCGTAAAGAAGTTGCAAGTAAGTACAACAATATGTTGGTACTTATTAAGAACTAATGCTAATAAAAAAATATTTTCAGTTTCAAAACGAATCGTACAAACAAAAACTGCTTGGTACACAATTTTTTGGTAATAATTCACAACTTAGAAGAGGCGAACCATACTGTAATCAACGACTATATAATCTACAAAATTATCCAGAAACTGTGGCTACGAGTCTAGTATTACCCCATTTTAATCCTAATCGTAAAACTGATTCTATTTTTGATGAGTCTGGTATGAGCTGACACAAAATTAAAGATTTCCAATTTTAAACATAATACTTTTTAGCATATTTTGGAAGAGTCTCGCAATAATTAAGTATTCCTAATTGTGGTTTTTTATAATGGTGAAAACTTAATAAATATATACATCTATGTTTGAGTTATTATTTTCTTCCGATAAAAGTACTCTGAATACTGATTGATTTTCTCTGTGAATTTTTTGAATTAATCGATTTAACTTGGCGCGGTAATGTAATAGCAGAACTTCTAATTCTTATTAGTTCTAAAGTGCAAATTTAGTAAAATAATGTTATTTAATGCAAAAGAAATTTAATTTTTAAATTCACTATTCACAGTCTTATTTAAAAAATCCAGCTTAATTCAATAATTTAAAGAAATTGGATATTTTAGACTGTAAAATTTGTATTATTTAATTATAGATTTTTAGAAAAACCTTGAGCTAGGAAAATTGTTTCAGCCCCGCCCACCGTCACTGCTGGTGCTGTCAAACACCTGTAAATTTTTGCTGCAGTGATGAATGCAAACAAAAAAGTTGACGAAGGACTCGAACATGTTAGAAACGCTGAAAAAAGGTAAAACTACATTACATTTCAATAATTAAAGAAAATTTGGTATGCCAGCTGTGATTACTTTGTTAAATTTTAGTCTGAAAACATCTTTATTGAAATGGCGCCCTGATTATGAAGAAGCAGCTGATGAATATAATAAAGCAGGTTTGCAACAATTACATCAAACTAAACAATAATTTTTTGATTATAAATTATTTCTAGCAACTTGCTTTCGTAATGCTAAATCTTTTGAGCAATGTCGTGATTGTTTGTTGAAGAGTGCCGACTGTCATAAACAAAACAGAAAGTATCCTTTGTTAGCATATTTTTATAAAAGTAATACAAAATCAGATTTTGTCAGTTGAATTCCCGAATTTACTATATTATGTACTTATTCCCTTTTGTATATGTGTACATTACATTTTGTTGTATTAATTGATATTAGCCTTATATCTTAACTACAGCCTATTTTATGCAGCTAAAGCAATAGATCAAGCAATTTTAGTATGCAAAGAATTAAGGGATTTACGAGAAGTACCAGCTTATGCAGAAAGAGCAGCAAATATGTATCAAACTTATGGAAATGCAGATACAGCAGCAGCATCACTTGATAAAGCTGCAAAAATTATCGAACAGCAATATCCAGAGCAGGCTCTTACTCTATATTTACGAGCTGCAGATATAGCTATGGTAGTTACACATTTAATTTGTACTTTGTGTTTTTAAATGCATAATATGTATTCGACAACTTATAATTGACATTTTTTTTAATAGATTCAAGATAGTTCAAGACAAGCAGGAGAGTACATAAGTAAAGTGTCTAGAATTTATGTTAAATTAAAGCAGTAAGTTTCAAAAAATATTTAAAGTACTAAATTATTCAAACGGGTTCTTTTAGATATGATTCTGCTGCAGATTCGCTTAGAAGAGAGATTGGTGTGCATCAGCAAAATGGAGCATATCAAGCAACTGGTCGTTTAGCTGTAGCATTAGTTTTAGTTCAGTTAGCTCGAGGAGATGTTGTTGCTGCAGAAAAAGCTTTTAAAGAATGGGGTAAATATCTATTTATTTAAGTTACTGCGTTCGAATATTATAGCTCAGAGCAGATTAGGATTGTGAGGGATTTGTATCACACAACTTTCGAGGAAGAAGGTCACAACACAAATAAACAAACGATTCAGATATCGGTGTTAAATTTTGGTATTTGCAAGATCTTTGCAAGTGTAAAGAGGAAAGTTTTTGTCAAGAACATCGGAGTTAATCAAGCTACGTCGGAGGAATCTTATTTGTAATACTCAATAGATTAAAATATTAGCAAAGTTGCTGGAAATACAATATTTGAATGATCTCGATGCTTCGGATAAAATCAATGTAATGTTCGAACGCAGCAAGTGTATAGAATTATAGATTGTTTGATTTAGAATTATTTTTTTATTTATACCAATTATTGTGCATGTATTATTATCTATGATCTGTAATGTCATGACCTCATTAAAAATATTGGATTGCTGCAGGATTACTTTTACTAATAATTTTCAATAATTGGGTTAATAGTTTCCTAATTACAAAAATTTTTATTGCTATTTATTGAATTTAAATTGTATAACATGTGACATTAATATATTTTATTGATTAGGGAATTATTGTGAAGCGCCAGAAATTCAAGTTTTAGAAATGCTACTTCAAGCGTTTGATGAAGAAGATGCCGAAATGGCAAAAAACGCTTTAACTACCCCTTTTATTAAGCATATGGATGTTGAATATGCTATATTAGCTCGTGACTTACCTCTACCCAAAGGTGTTGCTGCTGCACCAAAAGCAGTTGTTAGAGAAAATGCAGCACCTTCTTATGTATCTCCTAATTCACAAGCTTCTGCTTCAGTTGAGGTATGTAGCAACTATTTCTATTCACATATAATACAAATCAAATTTATAATTGTTAGGATGATGTACAGGATAAAGAGGAAGTTCAAGTGCCGTCAACGAAAAATGACAGTGACGAGGAATCCGAAGGTGGACTTTGCTAAGAATTTTGTTGTTACTATTAATTAATTACATTCCTATTGTTGATTTGTTCAGAGTGTAAATTAAATATACATGCATAGACGCTAAATTACTAAAACATATCTGTTATGTTGTTAATCTATTCTGTTACTTGTTTCAAAATTGTGTATACTTTGTATTTTAACATTCATTTAGATTTGAGTATGCTTTATAACTATTAAAAATTTTAAATTATTCAAATCTAGATGAATTGGAAAAATTATATTTTATATATCCTGTATTTATGGGAATTTGTTAATGTTTAACTTTAAAGTAAATACTAAGAGATTTTAACAACCATTAATAAATTGTAGCCGATTATAAATACATTATGCAGGTTTTAACAATGATGGAAAATATTTATTAAATGCTAGTCATACTAAGCCATTTAGACAAGTTTTGCAATACTTCTATTATGTTTGGTTTTGACATAAAGTATTAGTATTACTTATAGTACGCATCACATAACTTGGTGAGACATTTACACCTTGAGGTTAGTTTTTCGGCAAGAATAAATTATTCAACATTTGTTGGACGTTTCTAAATTTGAAGTACTTACGATATTCATCACTGCTACTTGAGACTTGGAATACCATAACGCATTTGAAGTTCTCGCCAAGTTAACACGTTCGCTGCCACTACAATTTTATATAACCGTTTCCAGATGCGAAAATAATAACTTGCATTGCAACACTATAAGATCTTGAATGCGCTAGAGCATTGATGGCATATGTGGTTGGTATTAGTTGGCAGTGGCAGTAAATGTGTTAAGTGATGAGTAATGTACCTAAAACTGGAAACGAGTTGTACTTTTAGCATTTATTAACTTTGAATTCTAGTCAATAAAATACTATTAGAGTTATTTTGCAGTACTTTTAGTAAATTATTTGTAAAAGTATTAATTTAAGAGGGAACTTTTCGTTTACAAGAAATCGATAGAGGTTTTATTTGGTATTAAAATTGCTACAAAATAATTTTACAAAGTTGAAAACTTTTTAACTTGACAATGCTTTTTCAATAGTAAGATGGGAAAAAAGAATATGGAACATTTATTGAATAACTGCTTTGTTCAATAAAGGTGAAGTCAAACTTTGATATAATTGGATATTGTTAAAATACATTTTAAATCAGACTGTTGTCTTTCTGGAAATTAATTTGTAGTCAGTTGCTGCCTTCTTGAAGAGCACAAGAGATCTATGAAAAACTATTGTTACTCTGTGGGTACGTTTAAAATTAAACTTCCAGTATAATGTATAAATAGATAAAAATTATTAGTTTATTAAACTTGCATCAGTTTTTGTGGGGCAATATTTTCTGTAATTTCGAATTTGATTTTATTGTTACGAATTGTTGCTCAAAAAATGATTTTGCTATTGTTATATCATTCTTCAAGACGTTGATATTAAAACATTTGTGTCCACAAAAATATTTTTAAGCTTATAGTCACATAATATACTATAATGTAAATGTAGGCTTCTTCTTATTTGATACAAACACCAATGTAATTTTAATAAATGTAAGTACGACCTTAGATATCTGTGTGTATGTAAATAAAAGCACATGATGTATATTTTGTTTATGACTTAACGCTTGGTAACTTTATTAGTCTAGAAACTTACATAATAATTTAAAAAAATACAATTTATCTACTTATGCTTAATATTAAAACAATCTACACAAATCTGTGGCTGTCCGGGACACATATTACAATATGTATAAACAGATTTCGCTCGACATCTGGCTTCATGACGACCACTTAGTTTTTGAAGTCGAGAGTAACACATGTTACATTTCCTTCGAATCTTCCTACCATCAGCGTTAAACCTTTTCAGCAGGCGGTGATAGAAACTTGGAGAACTTCTTGACCATTTATGCTGTACTTGTTCTGGCAGACCTTTAAAATAAAAGCTCATTTAAGATTTTACTGCTATAATACTATATTTAAAAGGAGAGGAATAAAAATGCACAATTAATTAAAAAAACAAATAACACTTCACTACTTCAAAAAATATTTATCATAGCAAGTTGATTGTATTTTATTTATTATGGTACTGAAACAGAAATTATTTTAACCTGTTTACAAACATTACCACTCTTCTGTATTTATTTTTATATTATTATTTATAACATTTTCATAAACACTTCTCGGCAGATTAAATTTAATAAAACGAGTTGGAGCAGACACAATAAATTTAGATATATGTCTGTTATTATGTAGTACATCGATAAATTTAATAAATTCTTTCATATAGTTGCAAACATTTACAAATGCATCAATAACAGTACATTAACGATAATCTGTAGTATTAATATCATTAATTAACATACATCAATTTGTTTTAATATTGTGTACATATTTGGGGATAACAATTACATTAAGATTAGGACATCAATTTGGTTGTTAATGAAGTTCTTATATGAATGTAATATACCAAACTCATAAAACTCTAAATAAATAGAAAGACATAAGTAATGCCATTCATAATATATAAAATAAATTTAAATCTCACCACATTCAGATTACTATTATTAAATACTTTTAAAATTCATATAAGAATAATATAGATTAAATTAAATTTTACTAAATTTCGTCTTGATAAAAATTATTTATTCAAACTCTCCCATAGTTCGTCATCACCCCACTTATCATCCCAATTTGTCTTTTTAGGAACTTCTTTGTTCTTTTTCTCCTTTTTACTGCTGCGTTTTTCAGTTGGCGAAGAAATTTTTAAATTATTTAATTGATCTATAGAATTTGACTGGTATCCAGAAGTTTCAGATTGATAACTTTGAGTTTCACTTTGGTAACCCCAACCTCCGTCCCGATTTGGAGTTTTAGGACTTGAGACTCTAGAATTGAATATTTCAGAACTGATAAAAACTACAAAAGTTCAATGAGTTACTTTGAGCCTTGTTGACTGGTCCAACTCCAATCTTCATCTCCTTTAGCTGAACCACTTCCGCTATTGACCAAAGATGATTTTTCTCCTGGAGATTGATAATTATCTCCACCCACATGACCATACCCACCAGAAAAATCCGAATTAGACCTACCACTGTTGTTACCAGTAACTTCCTGCCAACCTTTTCTTCCAATTTCACCTACCTAAAATTTTAATATTTTATAAATTAAAATAATTATATTACTCTAACTAAAAAAAAAATAAAATACAAAAATTAAATAACTACCTTATTTGTTAGGGTCACAACTTGTGTTCCCACACCCTCCAATAATGTACCTTCCTTAACCTAATAAAATAAAAATTAAAAAAAAAAATTAAATAATTTTGAAACAAAACTCGAGGCCAATGAGAAAACAATATCATGAGCGCTTAATTAGACATACTTTTTCTCCAACGTGCAAACTGATATCAGCCACTTTTTGAGTAGCTATTCCTCCATATTTAATTGCATTTTCTGATGCTTTAGTAGCAACTTTAGTAGCTGTGGTTGAAAACAATGACCATCCCTAAAAACTTCTATGTAAATACAACTAACATAAAAAAATGGTAAATTATTACTGAAGCTAATGAAGATAATGTAGTATCAAAAAACTCTTGAGAATGACTTCGAGGTGGTGGTTCTTGCGTATAACCAAAACCGCTGTATTTTCCTCCTTGGCTTGGTGGTAAATCACTGTAAATAACTTCTTTAACTACAAATTTTTATTTTACTTATTTAACTAACGGTCTTCTGGACGCATTTTCTGATTGAATTTTATTAAAAAAAGCATCCTTTTGGTCTTTAAACTCTGTGGAATTATAATTTTGATAAGTATTACTTGACTGATAGTTCGAGTTATTTTGATATCCATCATTATTGTATAATTGAGAAGTTGTATTAGAGGAATAATTGTTACTTGCACTGTAACCGTTAGAGATTAAAGATCCGGTATAATTCTGTGCGGGTGATTTTTTTTCATCCCATAATTTGCCTTGTGCCAAAGTTGCTATCTAATAAATTTAACAAACTTAAAACTTTGAAAATTATTATTAATACCCTACCTTATCTCTGTAAAGTGCTGCAGCTTTACTGTTGTATTTTTGTTGTATATTCATTTTATCGTCCCAATCATCCTGTGCTTCTAAAAAAATTCTGGCCGAACTATTACCACCTACTTTCATCTTCTCTAATTCGATATCTTTCCACTTATCCATAGTCACTGAGCGCACAAAAGATAAATGAACACCCAAACCTCTGTGTTTTCCCGAGCATTCGAGACATATCCACACACCATATGTTACAGACACCCATTGCGGATTATGAGCACCACATTCAAAACATTTCTATAAATTATGAATGTCTCTACATTTTACACTAATTTTAATGAAATCAAACTTACATCGTTTTCATTTAATGGTTTTAACTGTTGTAAAACCCTTCTAGTTCTTGGGCTAGCCATAACTAATAAATGGGTATACTTAATTAAAACAATAGTAATCTAAAGAAAATAAAATTAATTTCTAAATATTTATTAGAGTAATGATAAAAATGTAAACCGTAAATTAAATTAAATCTTTTAAATAAAACTACACTGTCAAAATTAAAAATTCTCTGCAATATCAGTATTTAAGTAGACGTGTTCAGTAAACTGTGGCAACATTGCTTTTATTAATTTATCGAAAAGTGGCAGCAATGAAAAAATCAACTATTTTCTTTTAATATTTTCGTCTTATAATTAGTTATAATAATTAATTAGCGAATTAACAGAAAATTTAAAAAATATAATGTGACATCTGAGATTATACCTGTTTAAAAAATAAAATTGTACCTTTACAATACCTTTACATTTCTTATTTTGCCTATATGTGCACAATAGCCACTTCCAGTTATTGACGTTTATTTCTCAATTTGTCATTCATCAGTTTTCTAAAGTTAGGTTATAACACGAAATGTTCGTTTCATAAAAAATGGCATCTTATAAATCAATTTTATATTTATATTTATTGTTATTATCTTTTTTCACCATAGTACTAAGTCTATATGAAGATCAAATAGGAAAATTTGATTGGAAACAAAGTTTTATAGGCAATGTTGAATACGGAAGTTTTGATTCGGTTAAACGGGTAGTGGTTGCTACCGAAGAAAATATATTAGCGTCTTTATATTTAAAAAATGGCCAAATCGTATGGCGCCAAGTTCTTGAAAATACGAATTCTAGTCAGACAAAGTTGTTACATGTGGATCGAGATGTGATAACTGTTTCAAATGATGGAAATACATGGTTTGTGCGTGGTTGGGATATAAATCTTGGTACGTTATTATGGGAATGGACGCTGATAACAGAGAAAAGTGTAAACAATTATTGGATATACTCGATGGACAAAATAGTTAATGTTGTACCTATTGTGGGTTCACATTTGGAGGTAACTACTTATGAATCACATACAGGACGTAACAGTGGGAAAACGGTACGGATATCTACACCTTGGTTAACCGATTTGTCAAAGTGTGTTATATCTGGTGTTTATTGGACTTGCATTACCAGTGATGATGATAGTGGCCAATTATTTTATATGGATCTATCGGCTGATACCAGTAAAGTATATGTGCACAAAATTGAGACTTTAATTGGAAAAATTAATGGAAAAGTTAAAATTAAAACATTATACAATTCTGAACCTTTTATTTTGTTAATTAGAAGTGAAGTAGGAAGGTTGATAAAGCTACAACCAGAAATGCCGATTACATATCCATATTCTTTATCACCTGATTCGATCTTAACAAATAATGAAGCGAAAACTTTGATTTACAGTGCTCTATTTAATAAAGAAGAGAAGCTGGTTTTACGATGCATCGATTTGCAAGATGGTAATGAAAATGTAATGGAAGTCGATTACGTTAGAGAGCCTGGTTTAGAAGTAAAAATTGTAAGTGTTATTTGTCGAGGTACAGCATGCCGTGTTCTTCTTAAAACCAACGATAACACATTATCTTTATTACAATTACCAACTGGAAAAATATTATGGAAAAGAGACGAGGCTTTAAGTAACATTGTTGCTACAGAATTTTTAGAATTACCAGTATCAGATTTAGATTTATCTATTGAACATAACTTTGACTCGTCATCTACCGATATTATTGGGCTCTTGTATCATCGATTATTCAACCAATTCAAGCAAATATCTGTACATTTAGCTGGACAACAAAGTACTTCTACTGCTGATTTAGTGCGAGATGAATTTGGCTTACATAAAATTATTGTTATTGCTACAAAAGTTGGAAAATTATTTGCAATCGATAGCTTAACAGGAAACATTTTGTGGTCTAAATTTTTTCCCAATGTTAAACCATTTATAGAAATGGAAAAAGAAAGTATGCTACTTTTTGTACAAAGAACTGCTCGATATTCTCCATTACCATCTCAGTGTTTGCTTATAATGAAAGATCGCCTTTCTAACAACGGTATTATTTTTACATTTGATCCTATTTCAGGATTAGGAAGTACAGAGTACCTGAATTATCAAATTGAACAAGCAATGCTTCTACCATTTGAAGATGAAGGACATTTAAAAGGTTTGTTACTATTGTCTCAAGACGAACAAGTTTACTTGTATCCATCGAGCACTAAAGATGTACTTTTAAACCATCTTGGATCTACATTTTTATACACAGTAAGTGCAAAATCGGGGTTAATGCGTGGTTTGAATTTAGCTCATAGTAACAAAGAGCGCCTGTTAGCCACCCCAACATGGAATATTAATTTTGCACAAGCTGAAATTGTGGGTATTGGTGTTCGTCCAAATTCTGAACGGGTTCATTCTCAAGGTCGTGTGTTAGCCGATCGCTCCGTATTATATAAATATATCAATCCAAATTTACTCGCTGTAGCAACTCTCGCAGATGATCCAATACACAAACACGTATTAAGTGTGTATCTTATTGATGGAATTACCGGATTGATTGTTTATTCAGCTGTACACAAGCGTACTAACAAACCTGTTCATCTAATACACTCAGAGAACTGGTTGGTTTATACCTATTACAATGAAAGATTTCGACGTATAGAATTAGCATCGGTCGAATTATATGAAGGAGCTGTACAAAGTAACAATACAGCATTCAGTTCTCATGCAGTTAGTCAATTACCGTATGCAGAAACGCAAGCTTATATTTTTCCAGCAACTCCGTTAGTGCTTCAAACTACTTTAACAGAACGTGGAATAACAAATAAGCATATACTTGCAGCGCTGAGCAACGGTGCTGTAACCGAAATACCTTGGGCATTTTTAGAGCCTCGTAATGCTCAAGGGTTAATTAACCCAGAAGAAGGATACATTCCATATATACCAGAGTTACCAATACCGGCAGAGGCAACAATTAATTATAACCAAAGTTTAGCTCGTATTAAAGGCGTTCAAGTTGTTCCTGCTCGTCTCGAAAGTACTTGTCTAGTTTTAGTGCATGGTTTAGATTTGTATTTTACTCGAGTAACACCGTCTAAAACATTTGATTTATTAAAAGAAGATTTTGACCACTGGTTAATTGCTGTTGTATTAATCGGACTTACGGTGGCATCTTATGCTACAAAACATTTAGCATCAAGAAAAGCACTTAAACAGGCATGGAAATAGGTAATTTAAAAAACTTTTTTTTTGGGTATTCACAAAATCACATTGTTATTATATTGTTGAACGTTATATCTGTATACTTAAATTATTGTCGTTGTATGCAACATTTTTAGTAAAAATTAAATAAATTAATGTACACGTTTGCTGTAAATTTTTCTATTTACTTGTTGTGTCATCAATAAAAGTTTGCAATTTTATAAATGACATATTTTGGAGTTTCACTAGTTAAATTTAGTTTTGTGTAACTATATTGTTTTGACTTTGGATACTTTGCTTTTACTTTCGTGTCGATAAATAATTAAGCAGATGTGACGAATGTCGTTAGCTCCAAAATTCTGAAAAGGAATCTCTTGGAATACTCCTAAGCTTTACAAATTATACTTGAAACCTTCAACCTGTGAAGCTTTTTTAAAGCTCTTGATGCTATTGTTACTACCGTCTCATGTAAGGTAAGTACAAGAATTCAAGTAGTGAAGTGTCTTCATAGCACCTAGCTGCAGTATGTATAGTTCCAAAACTCGACTATCAAGGAAAAGCTGTAGCTGAGGAAGTTTATTAGGGACATACTAGGTAAATCTGCTTTGTGGTAGTTATTAGGTTGTTGCAGAGCCTAATAATACTGATAATTGATAATAGTAGTCTAAAGTAAATCTGTAGAGAAAGTAAAAGAAAGAAATAAATAAATGTTATACTCGTCTTTATAAATTAAATAATTAGTCTGCAATAATTATTGCCGCAAAAGATTTCAATTTTTATATTTCTTCCAAAATTCTAATCTACCCTGTATATTCATTATACGTCAAACAATGTTGAAATACAACCTTCTTGTTTCAACCTTGGTAATTGCTAGTTATTTACTAAAAGTTGGTATTACATTTGTGGTGACCTTTGAGGGGGGTTGTGTATAAAAACTGTCAAATCTTAACAAAATTAGTGAATTATTACAATTTTTAAAGATAAAATTATCAATTACAACAGTTTATTTAAAAAAAATTAAATGGACAGATAAAAATTTAAAAATGTAATTACCTCATTCGTAAAATGTCGCGTAAAGGTTAGTTTTCATTGTTCTTTTAAATGTATTTTATAGATAACTCTTTATTTAAATTTTATATAATTTTTATTTTAAACGATTACCAATTTTGGAAGTGCGAGATGGAGAATAATATAAGGTGATAAAAATTTTCGAGTGAAAAACGAGTTACACCTATTAAGGCGTCGAACGTCAAAGTACGCCAAAACATAATTAGAAGTGTTTTTTTTGTGGGTAATAGAAAGTATTGTTTTTCTTCCTTCTCAGCTGTTATAGCAAATTAGAAATCATTTTATTTCTGCGCGAACCTCAGTTTTGCGTGAACCTAATTCGTGTGTGGATTGAATTAACTTTTATGCAGTGGTTTATTTTTGTAACTCGGTTACATGGGTAGTGAGAATAGATCATGAAGAGGAAACGTAACCCATACAAATTAGGACCGAAATCGCATTATTTTATTTAACGTAAGTTTTTTGGATTTTTTTGAATTTTTTTCTTGACCTCTAAATTTTTTTGTTTAATTTATTCTGTTAGTCATTTTAATCTTCATGATTAATGTAAGTAGTTAACTTGCATGTGAAGGTATTTTTTTGTAAAAAATTAAGTGTTGATAACGAGATCAACAGCAATTCATCCGAATTCTCTCTCATTGTATGTATTTATATATTTAAAATATTAATAATTTATTTTGAGAACACCGACTTACGTGTTATTAATTAGTTAATCGAAAGAAAGATTAAAAGTCTTTTGTTTTAGTTGTGTCTGGCTAATGTATGAGTACTTAATAATGTTTCTTTCTAATACAATAATTACATGGTACTCCTTCATTTCGAGGTTTTATTGTTCAGTTTTCATTATGAAAAATTGTACTTTAATTTTCATATAATGATGGTTTTTTATACAATCTATTGTTTTAACTTTTTTGTCTATTTTAATAATTGAATGTAGGATGAAATGTGATAATTTTGGATCTTTCTATATCACCATCACCTTTGTCTGAAGTTTCTTGCTATTTACGTAAATAAGTTTTGATGCATCATATTTTTCACCTATCAAAATTTAGAATTCATTTAAATATGATTCATGTGTGTACGTCTTTTTTAATAATAGAATTTCAATTTCAATTGAACCGTTTTCCCAATTTAATAATCACTTTGGTCCTCAGACAACAACGGTTTGTGAATATTAAAAGTTTAATTAATCTAACCACTTGATGTCTGGAAAATATTATTAAAATTACTTGTAAACTAATTACTGATAAGTATAAAAGCTTCGTAGAACACATAGTTTGATAAGAATGTGTGAATGAAATACAGGTTTTTGCTGAAGACGTTGCGGCGACCTTTAAGCCCTTCTGCCTGGGTAGAACTATTTAGTAGATACCACTACACGTTTTCATGTTGATGGTACTTGGAGTACCGAGTGTAGTATCTACTATGTAAAATAATGACTAAAGAATAGAAAAAAGTCATTGGTCATTGATAAATCCCAATATCTTCAATATGGCAACTATTTTATTTCTACCATATCTGCTACTAACAGTGTTCTTGCAAAGTTCCAAATAAGTTTAAATTCAGTTTTAAATAAATTTAATAGCTAGCGACGTCGTTAACTACCGAGTACATTAAGGAGGTACTGCAAGATGGATTTATATTGGCGAGCGGTGGGAATGCGCAGATACCATAATTGGTATTTGGATGGCGTTTTGCAACAATGAGCTAACCCACAAGTAAGTAGTTTTCCACAAATTAATAAAACCGTTGAAAACACTTTACTAAATTTGCGTTTTGAAATCATCGTCTTTTAATAGATAGTATCACCATCATCAGATGTTGGTTAAATTAATTTTGCTTGTTGTAGAAGACATCGTAAAATGACAAAGAAAATAAAATGTGGGTTAGATCATTGTTGCAAAACTATTAAACTATTAAGGGGCGTGGCCAAACCCGCCATCAGGGATAGGACTGGGAAAAAATATCGATATATGTGTATTTTTATCGATGTATCGATATTTTTATCGACTTATCGATATATCGACTAGTCGATATCATTAAAAAAGAATATCGATATTTTGATATGTTGATATAATTATTATTTTGATATAACGAAATATTGATATATCGATATTGCGATACATCGATATTGCGATATATCGATATTTTCGATATTTTTGGCTTCAGCAAGCAGCTTAAGGCACTTTTTTTAAGATGCGCAATGGTTTTAAGTAGCCAACATAAAAAATTGATCTATGGTTAATATTTTAATGCCGTGCAGGGGGCTATCGAAATATCGATATATTAATATTTCGATATATTGATATCGATAATTCGATATATCGATAATTCGATAATTTGATAAATCGATAATTCGATAAATCAATATATCGTGAAATAAAAGTACTTAAAGTGAAATGAAGTACTTAAAAAGTATCGATATACCGATGTGAAATTTTCAATATCGCCCATCCCTAATGAGGGATCTGTGTTGCAGTACCTATGATTATGAATTCTGTAATTAGTTTGAGATTTTTTTAATAAATATGTGGTAAGGTTAGAATATTTTAATGAATCCCAGCACCCAGCACTGGATTTAAATTTTTTACAGTGTGTCTCACGGCACGTGGACAAATATAGTTATAGAATATAGCGAGATAGTCAATAGAAACGTCTAGATGCAGTCGCTCAGGTACTTGTATGCTGTAAAGCGCGTGATAAGCATATGATACACCTTCAAGTACAGAACTCGTTAGTTTGGGCTAAACTGTAGTCGAACTGAGTAGACAATGGGTGCATTCCCCGGACGTAAGAGTTGTGGAGGAGCTACCAAATCGTTCGGTGACTTAACTCTGTTCTCCACTCGGTTCGCCATTTTATCTCAATATCCGCTCACTTATCAAAATTACTGCACTATAGTAGCGCTAGTGATGTAGCAGTTGGTAGCTACTCCACAACTGTTGTGTCCGGTGTATGCACCCAATATTTTGTTCACAATGCCATGACGAGTACTAACTATACAAAAACATTTGGTTCATTCCGTACAAGCCAGTTTGAAGCAATTACTGTGCACCCTCTATAGTTTGGACACATAGACAGAAGACGTACAGTGTTTTTCACCATAGAAAGTGAAGATTTAAAAAAAATCTCTAGGAACATTTCCCATTTCCTCCAATTTTCAACATCATTACAAAGCTAATACAATATTTATAGTACTTGAGGGTAGTAATCAAAATTTTGATCCACTGCTAAAGTTGCGTTTACACGAAATTACCATTTTACATGCAATTATTTTTATAATAATACGTACATTAATCGCATGCTCTGGTAGGGTCAGCGCCTTTTCCAAACCCTACCCTTTTTATCAACGTTAAATGTTGTTTAACAAAGTGACAAATTACAAAAGATAAACTAATAAAACAGTTTATCTATGTGTGTTAATTTTTTATTATTTAGGTTTTTTGTACGTTTACGTATGCGTTCCGTTTTATATTTACCCATTGTCACTCGTTTTACATTTTTGAATGCGTAACACGATTTTGGTTTGACCTGTGTGTTGTGGTCTAATGTATTAGATAAGTATAGATATAATCAAACTTAAATAACTATAGTTGTTTTGTTTAACAAAAAGGTTTATTTGCCATTACTCCAACGTACTAAATAATTAGAAAAAGTAAAAACTAGCAGTTTACGAAATGTGGGTTTCTAGAACTTATTAATTATCTGTGCATGGTTGTCTATGAAAAGGTATGATTTTATTCCGTAAACGTAGTAATTTAGAAAAAAAAAGAAGTTAAATGTACGTACACCAAAAAATTATATCTATGGAAAATTGAAACAATTCATAGATGAGAACTAATAATCGTTAATTTAATTATAATCGGTCGACTATTGTTTTGTGACACCATTCGCTATAATTTTTGTATCGCTTTACAAGTTACAGTTCTGCCACTGACTGGTGTTGAATTAAGACGTTGAAACCAATCTTAATTGTTATAAATGTTATTTTAATTTGGTTTAGCTTTTAGACAGTTGCGAAACTAATACCACATCCAGATGTGTATTTATAAACAATTTGGGCTAAAGAACTTTACCCGACTTCACCTTTCCATAATTATTTAATCACCTTGGCAATGAATAACGAATTAACATTTTTAATTTAGAAAAAGTGATATTTAAATAAATTTTAATATTAGTTAATTTTTACGTTTACTTTTTAATTTTTATTAAAAAAATAATTAAATTATATGCTAAGTAATGATATAAATTAAATAATCTATCTGAGAGGAATACCATAGCCATAGAAAGTTCTTTTATACGATGCTCTTCTACATGATAAATTAAAAGTTTTTGAACTAATATTTAAAATATTTGTACCTACATTTTGTGAAAATAATTAAATAACTTTAACTAGTGTAAATATTTGTAATCAGTTAATGTATTTGCTAGCATATTTTACTTCTGGTACGTAAGATAAATTCAATAATTTGTTATTAATGGCAAACGTCTAGAATGTAAATTTTTTGGCTCGTATTCTTACGTTAGTGGATAAATATTAATCCTAGATCTAAACATCTAAAGAATCCCGCAGTTCACGAACAAAATCTTTGATAAACAGCCTGGCATTCGAAAATTAAAAAAAAAATACTTCTACAAATTAGAATATAATATTTCCATTTAAATTAATTTATTATATAAAATTCTGACGCTAATCCGTGCTAATATTTTACATTCTTTTCATCTTTCAAATAAAATTTGTCATCCAATCCATCCATTTGACAATAATGTACCTATACTATGAAAGTGATGAAACTTTTAATTTCGTATCTAGAGATACGAAAATGTATGAAATTTTTATTATTTCACTTCAAAGTCTTGCTATTTGGGTTTCTTTTTATTTTTATTATTCTAAAGAAGAAACGAGAATAGAAAAGTAAAATTCTGAGTTTCTTATTGCCCAGATTCAATATTTCAGAATCGCCTGATGTTTTAACAAACAAAGAACTCTGCTTTCTCGGCTTTTCCTGTACATAAAATTGTGAGGAAATATTCCAGTATTAGCATATTTTCCAGACCAACGTACCATCCGAGCACATTTTTCAAATTTGGTGCAATAGAGTAGGTACTCGAGCGGCTTTTATTAGATTCCATAATGAGACCAAGCTGGAGCAAAATAGATTTCCTGGTTCCACCTTCGATTCCACCACACAAGACAGGGATTTTTGTAGTGCAGCTAATTGGGAAACGAACAAGGGAATTTTGGTTTACCATCTGAATTGTGATAGATCTAATTTTTTTTACCGCAAGATGTTTTCAAATGTCACATATAACTTCCTACGATAATTGATCTTTTGATGTGACACGAAAAATTTGAAAGAGAACTCAAAGTTACTTTTTGTTACGTATGGTTTTGGTTGTTCCGGGATTCTCTCACATGGAAAACAATCATATCAAGTATTATGCAAGAAGTTTTAATTTTTAATAGAAATTAAAATTTTTAGTAATTTAAATTAATTAAAATACTAATTAACACAGTAATACAGAAAATTATTCACTTACCCATGGTTGCATGGTTGAACATACTACCTATTAGAGGTACAATACTTTGGTAATTTCTTTGAAAAGTTGTTGCAAAAATAAACTCGCCGATTTTATATTTATTAAATAAATATTTAGCTTTTTCTTAACTAAACAATTTTGAATTGTAACCAGGTAGCTTTTAGTTTATTTTGAAAGTTAAATTCGTTTGTTTAGTAGACATTTTACTAAAAATACAATGTCGAAAGTCGAAGAGACTTCTGTTTATGCGGAAAGTCAAAAAATTATAAATATTTAGCTGCAACCTACCACAAATGGTTTTAAGTTTGGATATACTCTGTGTGGCAGTGTCAGTGTTGAGTAATCAGCTATTG
Organism: Malthinus seriepunctatus; assembly: GCA_963924605.1. Classification (NCBI taxonomy): domain Eukaryota; kingdom Metazoa; phylum Arthropoda; class Insecta; order Coleoptera; family Cantharidae; genus Malthinus; species Malthinus seriepunctatus. The sequence goes on along the minus strand of OZ004600.1, from coordinate 78,900,667 downwards.
GGGATTATATGGACCCAATGGCTTTATTCTTCAAAAGTTAGGCACTTCGTTTTGTTTTAGAGCTAAATATTTTCAGGAACACCTAATGTTTGTTGCAAAATATGTATACTCAAGTCCAAAAGTCTTTTTTGACCATTTTGTTGTCTCAAAATGTTTACGTATGGGCTGGTAAAAAGCGATGTTTTAAAATAGAGGTGTAAACTTATTGTATGTTTCAGGTTTTTACTAAGGTGTTTTGATATTTTTCGACTTCTTTTGACATGTATTATCATCCCTTAAAGGAAACAAAAGAAGACCGTAAACACCCTGTATACTTATTGGAATAAAAAATTTTGCTACATTTTTCTCAACTTTGTAAATGCAAGCTTGCGTGTGCAATTTGAAACTTAATATTCTTTAAGCTCTTATAATAAATTAGCTTTGAGTTTAATCGATTATTCTAATTCATTTCGCCATGATATTGACTGTTTTTGACTTTTTAACTATGTATTGGAATTGGAAAGTAATAAATTGAATTTGCGCATTCCAAAATTTCGAAATTGAAAAGCTGAATTTGGATGTGTTCTGTAAATAACAGTTTTTTCTTCAAACGTCAGAAAAAGTTGCCTTTGTGTCACTCAATAGGTAACGGTGAAACTTTCCCGTCGAGGCAGAAAAAATTGTCAGCAAAGTACTTTTCTCTGTCTAGACAGACAAAGTAAAATCTTAACCCAATATAATTTTTATTTTTTAACGTGAAAAATGTTTTCTAAGCATTTGTAATGTAAAAAATTTAATGTTTTTTAAATTTTCCTTTATAATTAGTTCGATGCGTTTAATAATTAGCTTTTTTTACAAATTAAAGTTGATTTTAAAAAATATTTGACAATTGAACTACAATAATTGATAAGAGATGGCGCTCTTTAAAAAAATCAGAATTTTCAGTTTTATGCTTTACGTTTGCAGAAAAAATTAAATGTTTTATACGGAGTCAAAGTACTTTTGTGTGACTCGCCTGTATTGCCGGACGGAAACACAGTCTTGTCACACAAAACGTCACTTTGTCTCCTTATAAACCAAATAACTATTCCCAGTGCTTTGTAATTTTTTATCCTTTGCAATACACACATGCCTATTCATGCTGTCTGCAAGTTTATTAATTAAGTACATAGGAAATGGAAATCGTTTCTTTAATATTCATTGGATTACGAGGCATCACAAAAATGCGAAAGTAGACCAAACTTATAATAACAAAAATCACGATTTGTTTGCTTTTGGGGAACACCTTGCTGCTTTTGGCATTTCTGTTCTATACCTATATTTTTGGTTTCTCAATAATTTCAATTTCAACATTTCGATGCATTTGAATTCCAATATTGTCAATTATCGCTCAATACCGCCTAAGCCAGTAAGTTTTCCAACGTGAGGCCCACGTGTCCGTAAACTTAGCAGGGACTTTTTTGATTTAAAAAAAAACCTTTCGCCAATCGTTTGTAAGTCGTTTGTAACTGTTTGTAAGTCCGGTTCCGACGTTTGTAAGTCAAAAATAAGCGAGATATTCATGTTTTAAAAACCTTCTGCCAACTTACCGGAAGCAGGAACTTTTTATCTGATAAGAAAAATTTAAGTACCAATCGATAGACAATCGTTTGTAAGTATTTGTAACTCCTGTCCCGACGTTTGTAACTCAAAAATAAAAAAGATACGACCCAAAAACTAACGTCAACTTGGCAGGGACTTTTTGTCCGATAAGAATTTTTTTTATACCAATTGATAGATAATCGTTTGTAAGTATTTGTAACTCTTGTCCCGACGTTTGTAACTCAAAAATAAAAAAGATACGACCCAAAAACTAACGTCAACTTGGCAGGGACTTTTTGTCCGATAAGAATTTTTTTTATACCAATTGATAGATAATCGTTTGTAAGTATTTGTAACTCTTGTCCCGACGTTTGTAACTCAAAAATAAAAAAGATACGCCCCAAAAACTAACGTCAACTTGGCACGGACTTTTTGTCCGATAAGAATTTTTTTTATACCAATTGATAGATAATCGTTTGTAAGTATTTGTAACTCTTGTCCCGACGTTTGTAACTCAAAAATAAAAAAGATACGCCCCAAAAACTAACGTCAACTTGGCAGGGACTTTTTGTCCGATAAGAATTTTTTTTATACCAATTGATAGATAATCGTTTGTAAGTATTTGTAACTCCTGTCCCGACGTTTGTAACTCAAAAATAAAAAAGATACGGCCCAAAAACTAACGTCAACTTGGCAGGGACTCTTTGTCCATAAGAATTTTTTTTATACCAATCGATAGATAATCGTTTGTAAGTGTTTGTAACTCTTGTCCCGACGTTTGTAACTCAAAAATAAAAAAGATACGGCCCAAAAACTAACGTCAACTTGGCAGGGACTTTTTGTCCGATTTGACTTTTTTGAAGTGCTCTTTTGCTACAAATTAGTAACTAATTTGTAACTATTTGTAACCATAAAATCAAGATTTGTAACTCAACCGTTATGCCCCTAAAAATAAAAAATGTTTTGGGGGCCAGCTTCTCGGGGGCCCCCAAATATCGCATTTCGAAAAAATTTTTGGCCCAAAAATTAGTAACTAATTTGTAACTATTTGTAACCTAAAAATTAAAATTTGTAAGTCACGCGCAAAGGACATATGGATATTCAAAGTTTTGGGGGCTAACTTCGCGAGAGCCGCCGAACTTTGAGTTTTCGAAATTTTTTTTTAGCCAAAAATTAGTAAGTAATTAGTAACTATTTGTAACCTAAAAATTAAAATTTGTAAGTTTCGTCTCGCGGAGTTACCTTGAGTCAAATTTTGGGGTGCGTGAAGTTAGCCCCCAAAGTTCAGGTTTTTTAAGTGCGCTTTTGCCACAAGTTAGTAACTAATTTGTAACTATTTGTAACTTTAAAACGAAAATTTTAAAGTCAAACCGTCAGTCTTTAAAAAATGATTTTTTTTCGCTAGTGACTTGGTGATATTTAGTAATGATGATAGGACTTATTCTTTTTTTAAAGAAAAGCTTTAAAAAGAATTTAAATAAATGACTAAAATATCACAATTTTCTTCTAAATAATTATACCTACTTACCTATTACTTAAATACCGGTTTCGCTAATAAGCATTATCAGGTGTAGAATACTCTACAACGGATGATGGTGTAGTACTCTACTCTACACCCTTTTTAAATTCTTTTTAAAGCTTTTGTTTTAAAAAGAATAAGTCCTTTCATCTTCTTATAGGAAACTTAGGGTAATTTAGGGTAATATGAGACATTGTTATAAAGGTTTAAATTTAATTTTAATTCTTAAATCAAGAAGAACTTCTCTCATCGAATTATTAGAATCTATAAAAATAATATGCCTTGATGTGTATTAACTTACTTCTAAAAAGTAATCAAGAAGTAATATATCTTAGGATTCGGATTAGGATTGTTAGGGTGGAGAGTAAACCGAGGTGTACGCGCACTTAGGCCGCGTAGTCGGGCCCATTGTGCTGCCTTCTTTAGTAACTCCTTCTGACCCTTCAGTCCTTGACCCATCCCAACCTTTGGATGAATCCAAGGATACTGGAGGGCGAAGTGTCGCTGATACTGGCCATATTAGGCCAGTATTCCCCTAACATGGATCCTCGAATTAGCGTTAACGCAGGGCAGTGACAAAGCACGTGTTCCATTGCTTCATCCGCTTCATTGCATCCTCTACATCTGGGGCTGTCAGCAACACCCATTCTGTATAGATGCTTGTTCAGTCGACAGTGTCCAGTGAGAGTGCCAGCGATGGCACGTAAGTTCTCGCGAGACAACCGTAGGTAATAACTAGCGTACTTTTTAGATGGCGCTTTTATAGCTGCTTTGGCAAACCTGTAGCTGGTGCACTTAGCCCAACGTTTTCTATGGGCTATCAGCTTGTTACTTTTCAGTAGACTGTCGAGGGTGCTGACTGAGGGAGTAATAGAGGGTTCAGAGCAAATAGGCAAAATCGCCGAGCCCTCTCTCGCCAACTGGTCAGCTCTTTCATTACCCTCGTTTCCTTGATAACCTTTGACCCAGCAGAGTTTTAGGTCGTTATATGTAGATATCTGATTCAGAACTTTGGTGCATTCTAGCACCAAACCAGAGGTTACTTTATGGCTGTTTAGTGCCGCGAGCACCGCTGTGCTGTCTGTCGATATCTGAATGTTGTGGTTGATGATTTCGCTCTCTATAATATACCGAGAGCCTTCTAGCACCCCTATTAGTTCTGTTTGAAAAACTGAGGTGTGTTTGCCTAGCGATATGCTTTTGCTTAGATTCAGCTCAGGTGAATATATACCCGCTCCGGAGCCGCTATCTGTTTTAGATCCGTCGGTATAGATAGAGATGTCAGGTGTGAGAGTTTCTGTATCTATTGACAGAATCTTGAATGATCTGTTGATAACATAATGTAGGTGAAATGTGATCCGTACCCAACGTGAGTAGAGGCAGCTCTTTCGTGCTGTCCTCGACAACACTTAGATGTCCTACATTTGTTGAATTATTCCACAAGCCCAGTCCGCGTAAACTTAGAGCTGTTCTTAGAGCCAGTTCCTTCACAAAGATATCTAGTGGAGGGAGGCACAAAAGGGTCTCTAAGGCAGCGTTGGGTGAGGTTTTCATTACTCCAATGGCCGCTAAGCAAGCTAGTCTTTGCACACGTGACAGTTTAGTTATAGTGGTTCTTGATTGATCCTGGGCCACCAAACAATGGCACCGTATTTTAGCATCGGTCTGATAATGGCTGTGTACAGCCAGAGGGTGATTATAGGGTTAATACCCCAGATCCTGCCCGCACCGCTCTGCGACACTGCCAAAAAGCAGCACAGGCTTTCTCAATTTTATTATCGAGGTGACATCTCCAATTGAGTTTCTGATCAAGCGTAATGCCCTGGTACTTGACAGTGCTCAGTAGTTTGAGAGATGTCCCTTTTAATTTGGGCAAAATCATGTTTCTTAACTTGCGTTTTCTGGTGAACAGAACTAACTCCGTTTTCAACGGATTGATTGTAAGGGAGTACTCTGAGCACCATCCGAGTTCAATATCCTCTATATTATTTGGTCTGTCGCCTGCAGAGAAAGAGATCAGCGAGTTCTCCAGTTCCGACAGTAGGTGTTCTTTGAAGACTAGCCTATCTGTCTTTCTTGGATTCCTATACCGAACCCTCTCTACAGTGACAGCCTTAATGGTAAATGTTAGCCATCTGTGGTCTGACATTGTTAGTTCTTGAGACCCTTCGTCGAATAGTGTTTTACCTCTTTCATTGTTGGATCTGCTCCCCCACATAGTCTGGTGAGCATTGGAATCACATCCAATGATGAGGTGTTTGTTGTTTGCTTTGCAGTGATGCACCAGATTTAAGAGGGATGCTGGTGGAATCCCTTCGTGGGCATCAATGGGAAGGTATAGGGACGCTAAAATCACGTTAGTTTGACCAGTGCCAAAGCAATTATATCTTGTGGATTTTTAATTTTCAATAAGTATACTGGAATTGCCACTGCGTTTTAGAATGCCCATTGAGGTAATTAATATTTTGATATGAATGAAAAGTTTTTGATATTCTCTCATGAACTCTTTTTAGCTAAATACAATTTTAAATAATTAAGTTAAAATACCAAGGCTAAAAATAGATGACACTCCCTCAAGACAATTTGCATGTTCTTTCCTTCATCATAAAGTCTCATATAACTCCATCAAGTAAACCTTTTGGGGGAATACCTACCCTAAATTACCCAAATTTCCTATAAGAAGCTTAATCATTGAAAGTAAACGAGGTATAAACTTTTCAAAGTTGAAATAATTTTTTAAAGATTGATGGTTGACTTTAAAATTTTCGTTGTAGGGTTACAAATAGTTACAAATTAGTTACTAACTTGTGGCAAAAGCGCACTTAAAAAACCTGAACTTTGGGGACTAACTTCACGCACCCCGAAATTTGACTCAAGTTAACTCCGCGAGACGAAACTTACAAATTTTAATTTTTAGGTTACAATTAGTTACAAATTACTTACTAATTTTTGGCTAAAATTAATTTTGAAAACTCAAAGTTCGGCGGCTCCCGCGAAGTTAGCCCCCAAAACTTTGAATATCCATATGTCCTTTGCGCGTGACTTACAAATTTTAATTTTTAGGTTACAAATAGTTACAAATTAGTTACTAATTTTTGGCAAAAAAAATTTCTAAAAATCAAAGTTCGGGGGCTCCCGGGAACTTAGCCCCCAAAACTTTGATTATGCATATGTCCTTTGTGCGTGACTTACAAATTTTAATTTTTAGGTTACAAATAGTTACAAATTAGTTACTAATTTTTGGCCCAAAATTTTTTTCGAAATGCGATATTTTGGGGGCCCCGAGAAGCTGGCACCCAAAACGTTTTTTATTTTTAGGGGCATAACGGTTGAGTTACAATATTTGATTTTATGGTTACAAATAGTTACAAATTAGTTACTAATTTGTGGCAAAAGGGCACTTCAAAAATGTCAACTTTGGGGCTAACTTCACCCACCCCTGATTGGGTCCTGTTACTTGCAGGGGTTGCAAAAGAGTTTTACTACCTCCACCTATTAACACAAATTAAGAGTTGCAAACACTTACAAACGATTATCTATCAATTGGTATAAAAAAATTCTTATCGGACAAAAAGTCACTGCCAAGTTGACGTTAGTTTTTGGGCCGTATCTTTTTTATTTTTGAGTTACAAACGTCGGGACAAGAGTTACAAATACTTACAAACGATTATCTATCAATTGGTATAAAAAAAATTCTTATCGGACAAAAAGTCCCTGCCAAGTTGACGTTAGTTTTTGGGCCGTATCTTTTTTATTTTTGAGTTACAAACGTCGGGACAGGAGTTACAAATACTTACAAACGATTATCTATCAATTGGTATAAAAAAAATTCTTATCGGACAAAAAGTCCCTGCCAAGTTGACGTTAGTTTTTGGGCCGTATCTTTTTTATTTTTGACTTACAAACGTCGGGACAAGAGTTACAAACACTTACAAACGATTATCTATCAATTGGTATAAAAAAAATTCTTATCGGACAAAAAGTCCCTGCCAAGTTGATGTTAGTTTTTGGGCCGTATCTTTTTTATTTTTGAGTTACAAACGTCGGGACAGGAGTTACAAATACTTACAAACGATTGTCTATCGATTGGTACTTAAATTTTTCTTATCAGATAAAAAGTTCCTGCTTCCGGTAAGTTGGCAGAAGGTTTTTAAAACATGAATATCTCGCTTATTTTTGACTTACAAACGTCGGAACCGGACTTACAAACAGTTACAAACGACTTACAAACGATTGGCGAAAGGTTTTTTTTAAATTCAAAAAAGTCCCTGCTAAGTTAACGGACACGAGGCCCACGCCCCACAGGGGGGCAATTTGATTGTTAAGGGGGCAATTCGAAAATAGACTCGTCCATAGTTTCTTCAGTGAACAATTAAATTTTTGAATATTAAAAATTATGTATAATGCGGTATAATGTTACCTAGGGAGGCATAAGAATTTTAGAGATGCTTAGGAGGGTCACAGCACAAACTGGTAGTGATAATTTTAAATGGATGCTATTCCCAGCTCTAGATGGCGTGTACTCAAAATTAGTATAGTTCCATAAATTGCGTTATTATTTTATATTGTTTATATATGATTCACGATTTTATTTTGTTTACAAATTTTTATCAGAAACAAATAATTTAAACGTAGACACGGAAATTTATTTTACAAAATTACATAGGATAACTTGCCAAATATTCGTTGTTGAATGCTGAATGGTGGTGGGTGTTTGGCGTTAATAATTTTTTGACGATAGAAAATGTTAAGTTTTGATTGATTTTCCGTCCAAAGTAAGGAAAGCTATGTTTTGTTTCAATAACTCTAAATATTATTGACGTTTGGTTATGTTCACAAAAATATTTACTTGTAGATTGATCGGTAAAAGTATAAGGCATCTCATTCAAAAATGTATTCGTATTATAAGCGATGTGATTTTAAAATATTTCACACAAACTTCGAGACGCAATATTTTTTCCGTGACGTCGCGATCGTGATGAATTTAACATCTATTTGTAAAGGTGCGATAATTTTGTTTCAAGTTGAACGTTTTACGTATGAGAAGTTATTTTGAATCGATCATATCTTCTAGACAAAGTATAGTGGCTCTGTTATGCACAAAGAACTCGATCTAGGTACTCAATTTAGCTGAATTATATTATAAATAGAAAACTGTGTAGAAAAATCTGTGTAGGCATTCTTTTTAAATCGATTAAAATGTAACTTTTTACAATTTTATCAATATCGAATACCTTTCATCACTGGAAATTCGGATTTTTTGACCACGGTTGTAATAAGGCAGTATCTCGGCTATAAAGCTGCGTCTTCACTTGCGCATTGGGATACGCATTTGGGATACGGAGTACTCTTCTAAAGGGTTCACAAATTGTCTAAAAAATTTCCTAGAATCAAGAAAATTATATTTATATGTATTGGAGACTATTGACTCATAGCAGAAAGATCTAGGTGATAGTATTCTGACCCAGCTCTTGGGGTAGCGCTATTTGTCTCATATTGATCTATTTGAGTGTTATCAAACAAGAAAACTCTGTTGGCGACATCAGGCACTAGTTTTGGAACTTAGGACCCTTCAAGGAAATTGTGGGAGATGGAAAAAAGTAAGAAATAATAATATGTAAGGGTGAAATCGGGTGAAATTTAGCTTTCCCGCCTCGACAGAAAAAAACGTCAGACAAAGTACTTTTCTCTGTCTAGACAAAGTACTTTTCTCTGTCTAGACAAAGTAAATTTTAACTCAACATAATTTTTATTTTTAATGCTTTCTAAGCATTTGTAATGTAAAAAAGTTATTGTTTTTTAAATTTTTCTTTATAATTTGTTCGTTGCGTGTAATAATTAGCTTTTTTTACAATTTAAAGTTAATTAAAAAAAATATTTGACAATTGAACTGCAAGTAGATGACAAGATATGGCGCTTTTTCAAAATTAAATTTTTGGTTTTACGTTTGAAGAAAAAATAAAATGTTTTATACTAAATGAAAATGATTTTGTGTGACTCGCCTGTATTGCCGGACGCGCTCGCCCATCCGCCAATTATACTCCCGTCATACAAAACAATACTTTCTCTCCTAATAAAACAATGTACTATTTTTCTTATTTTCCTTAGAATTTAATTCAAAATTCTTGATTATAAGACCCACCCTTTGATGTTTAAAGCTATTCACTTTGTTTTTTTTGTAGTTATCCTAATTGCTTTTGTTAATTATCAAAATAGTTTCATGAAAATTGTTTCTCATCTCATATTCTATGCGTTTAATTAACAAAACCAGCACACATCATTTTATTAGTCTCGTGTCTGTATTTAAAGCTTGTAAAGAGTTGCGTCATTTTTTTAAAGTATATCCAGTATATCGTACATGTACCTGTAGTTGTTTTTAGAAAACAAAGAGAATTTTCCTGGCATTGAAACCAATAACAATAATTTTTAAACTCAACTTAAATATAAATGTGTATGGATCAACAAACTGAAAGTTTTGACTTAATGATTATTTTCAAAAAAATGTAGCTATTTCCATTTCCTTGTTTCTTTATAAATAAATTGCCGAAGGAAATTTTTGTAGATTATGTATTTTTACTTCAAAGAAAATTTTTATAAATAATTTATTAGGAAATTTTTAATCAACGTCTTCAATTTTAATTATCTTTTGCAATTAGTTTTTCTCATCGGCTCGGTATACCTGAAAGCGTGTGACCTGGTGACATCTGAGGTTGGAATACTTCTCTCTAAGTTTGTTTTAAAATTTTATACGAGTACACAACATGAGTGCGGTATTGACATAAATTTTAATTTTTGTATTATTTTTTAATCTGGGCACGTCGAGTTTTCTTCAGAAATAATCCGTCGCGTTAACCGTTATGTTCGCGGATAGGTACCCGGGTACCTTTAGCGTTTTCATTTACGTTTTTTCTTATGTTTAAGTTAAAATTTCCAGATAACCCTTTGTGACTTCCTAAAACAATCAATTTTGAATATACTTCTACCAAAAAAATTGCAAAAAACTTTATTGAAGGGTTAGTTTTAAGCCAGAGCATATTCATAGTCCTCTAACGCACGGACGAGGTACCCGGGTACCTTCATGCATTTATATGGGAATTAGTACCAAAATTTAGAAAATTAATAAATAAAACCCACGTTATTTTTTTATTGATTGATAATAATATTAATGATCGATTTTACTGATTTGGAAAATCATTTTTTCCCAAAAAAAATTTATTTTTCTGAAAACAGTCACTTAAGTTTCCTAATTATTTTAACACGTTCGTTACAAACTGGAGTAACTCCGAATGTAATCTCTACTTACAAAGCTCTACAACTCTGGTATAGTAAGAGTTTTCCATTTTCTCTATAGTTTTTCCGAATTTTCTTCGGTTATTTTATTATAAACACACTATTAATTTTAGCCTTTTTATTTTTGTTCTTTGTGTTATAATACATTATACATTATTTCTGATAAAAACACTTGAAAGCTTTAGATAACAATTTTGTTGATGCAATTGGGCCAAATTTTTTCAGAATAATATTACTACTAAAATGAGGCTGTTAAAACTTAAATTTTAATTGATGATGAGCAGGAAAGACAACTGAGAGGAATGCCAAAGTAAAATCTCACTTTTACGGAAACTGATAGTTATTTTGCCGATGTGTCACCCAAATACTGTTTATGAGTTGTCTGAAATGAAGACGTTAATTTTAGCCCAGCTGCCACGTTTTCAAAGCCATTGCAGAGAGTAGCCAAATTTTTTTGTCCATTCTTTTTATAAGAATGAAAGAATGACAAAGTGTTTGTGCGGATACAACTAATCTTTCTTACTTTTTATTTCTGTAACAATTTTCTTGAAGGACCCTGAGCGCTAAAGTCAGTGTCTGATGTCGCCAATCAGATTTTCTTGTTCGGTGAAACCCAAATACATTATCCCCTAGAGATGGGTCTAATAGAATCACCTTGCCTATACTCTATTATTTTCAGTCACAAAAACAGCTTTTGAGATATCTCCGGCATCGGCATTGGCGTTGTTCTTTTGGCACTCCATTTTAATTAGAAGAAATATTTGTGTGCGTAATTATAAATAATTAAGGGCTCTAATAATTATATAACAAATTGCTGGGAAAGGAATTAATTTTTCAACCTCCCCGTGTCACTTGCACAGTATTCCTCTACCCATCACTTAAAAATACACTTTTAGAGCCTCGAAAGATAATGAAATGAAATACATATTTTATATTTAGGAGTAGAGCTTATAGGAAGAAGTACAGTCAGCCTCACAATTATTGGCCACCCTGGCTATACGTTTAACACAAATTGTGGATGCAACTATCATAACACCACTTCTTAAATTGAAGGGTAACTTTATTTTGTCAACCAGTAGTAAATCAACAACCTCCCCTTCTGTCCTTTTGTCGTTGTTGGCTAATAACCGCCCTGGCGTATACCCTGGCTATACGTTTAGCACGAATTGTGATGTAGCCTTCATAACACCCCATATTTAAAATGATACATACTCTTGTCATTGTTGGCTAATAACCACCCTAGTGTTTAGCCAGGGAGGCCAATAATTGTGAGGCTGACTGTACATGCACAATATTTTAAAATGGGGTGAAAACCTTGAGATAATAATTTATTTACACGGCAAACTTTTGAAACATTGCCATTTCTTTTGTATTTTTGAATAATGTAAAAACTTCGATTTTACAATTACTCATTTAAAATTAATAGAGCTCGCGGTGTATAATTAGAAAGAAAACCAATAAAAATTTCCTCCAAAGTGAAAATTATTAAAAATACGTGAAACTTGCTTAAAAAATTTCTTACGACGAAAACTACTATTGCGAACCATTTTAGTCATAGACAATTACTTTTGATTAACATTTTTAATTCGTGTAATAGTTTTGTGGTAGATTGTCTATTAATGTTAAAACAATTTATTGTTCTACATTTAAATAATGCTTGCACGTACTTAGTTAATTTCAGAAGTGGAGTGCGGTTTGTGATGTCTCCTACTTTGACGTTTTTAATCTTATTCTGTTCTAGAAATATTTTCGCGTATATGTGGTAGCTGGTGTAGCTGCTAATGAACACTTACGAATTTGTGTCATGATTGAGGTCAAACAGAGTATCCAGCCAGGGCATTATTTTATTTCGAGCCGGCCACTGCACTCTAGAATTATTAAATCCCTGGGCTAGGCCAATTCTAGTGGAACTAACTAACTTTTAAACATTTTAAACTACAAATTTAAACTATAAAGTTAACTTTTACGAGAAATTAATTGGGCTTTTTGATAGATTTTGCATCCGTCACATTGTATTATCGTTTTGAAGTTTTTCTGCAACTTCGATTTCGCTGCTAAGCTAAGAAATTGTGTAATTTGTAAATTATAAATAAACCATTTATTTAAATTGTAATTATCAACTGCAGCTGCAGTGTTGTTGTTCTTACATTATTAACTTAAAGACGCGGAAAATTATTCAATATTGACTCATTTCCAAGAAATTGTGAGCTTGGGTGATGCGTCTTCTCTGTATAGTTACATAAATTCATAATGGTGTTTGAGCATCTTATATACCTAATGGTAAGACATGGACGTTGGACACGGGACCTACAACAATTTTTGACCCGTACCGTTAAATTGAGAAGCTTTAATTATAAATTTTACTCTCGGTAGCATTGAATAAATAGATCCGGAAGGAAGGTTAGCAACCGTTGCATATAAGAGAAAATGCGACGGAAACGACATTTTGGAAAATTATGGATCACTCATTCATTTCGTTGAGTTTACATTATCATTTGCTGTCATGAGATCTTTCCTTATAAGTGGGAATATAAGCAACAATTTCTATTGGAAAAATTGATGGGAAATCACTATATTTACTCGTTCATTGCCATCCTTATTATTAGCTAAATGGCCCTTTTCTAGTAGAGTAGCGGCTATTTATTCAATGCTCGGTAGTTTATCATTTCACTCTGAAAGGTAACGACTTATACCGTGTGATTATAGGTCTGTTCTAACAAACAGTTGAACTAGTTTGAATTTTGTTCGAACTAACTTTAGGTTATAATCGAATATAGGAATTTACCATGAGAAAAATATTTTTATGACCCCTGCTTCCCCATTTTGAAATTTGCGGTTGATAACAGCGCAATACATAGACCCGGTTTTTCAGTTGCTGGTTAATCAGAAATTTCTTGATTAAATTTTTAATTTTGTGGTTAAAGGTTTTACAGTTGACGGTTACGTTAAATTTCATTATTACAATAAACAAAATTAACCAGGGATACATGTTTGATGGCTGTTTGCACGACTTACAGATAAACTGACAGGTAATTTATCTGGCGGGTAAGTTGTAAAATTTTTGCACTTCCATCTAACTGTAGGATAAATCAAATAACTGACGGATAAATTTTCTACAGAATTACCTGCTACTTATGGCCGTTTGCACGGATTTTAGTTTATGTGGCAAATGAACTATTTTTTGATCACTTATCGGCCAGATAATGTCAGTTTATCTGTAAGCGGTACAAACGGCCATAAGTTACCACAATTTTAACCAGCAACTGAAAAACCGGGCCATAGTACGAATTATTGAAAAATACAATTTTTTTACGCGTATTATAACATATTTTTTTTTGTCACCGATATTGATGATCTGGGCGACCGTCTTTCTGGCTTTTCCATTTTCCTCATATTTTTCGAATTTTCCGAGCAAAATCTATTTTTTAGATGTTATAAAAAATTATGCATTTTTTTATTTATATCATCCACTCCCCATTCCCCGTAATATAGGTATTTGTACTTATTATGGAAATATGTGAAGCATCAAGAATCATCAGGAACGATGGATAAACAATTTTCCTATGTTCAATTTAAAATCATCACACAGTTTAAGATAAAGGCGAGAAGAATTTATTAAAACCTACATAGTTAGTCTATGATAAAACCAAGTGGGATGTTCTAAAAAGAGCTGTCAGTTTAGGTGTCGCTACCATCAGTGTCGGGCATAAAAACGTAACCTCGGTTGATTTTAATGTCAAAGCACTGTCAGAAAATTTATTTATTGTTTTGTGATTGATGTGTAAATTTTCGGAGTAGGTACGTACCGCTAAGCGATTGCAACGATTGCAACGCCCGCAAACTTGTTCCACTTAACGCCGCGGTCGTTGCTTTTGCTGGCGGTGACGTCATAAGAGATGTCATTGACAACGACCACAAGACGCTCACTTCACCCATAAAAATTTGTGGGTCAGCGTGAGCGTTTACATACGCGCGTGCGCATTGAAGCAAATTTTGATAGATTATTCTGTGATTGTCTTGTTTTGACGATGTTTTGAAATGGCTACAGAAAAAGTAAACCTGTATAACACTGACTCTGACGAGCTATCGCTATCAGACACATATCTTCTTCGATGGATCATCGTACCAACAACAGATGTCAGTGTCATTTTCGTCGGCAAGCACACAACGCGTTCCACTAACGAATGCGCCCGCAACGTTTACTCGCTAGTGGAACAGCAAATTCGGCGGTCGTGAGCTCGGTCGTTGCGATCGCTTAGTGGTCTGAATCGGCATTAATCACAACATAATACCAAACATAGATGGCACCGCGGCTAAATGTCATTTACATCATACGGCTTATTATAAGGGAACAGAAAGATTTCAAAGTCGACATGAGACATGAGACACTCAATCTTCTTTAAGTTTTTACCAACATTAAATCATGAACGCGCGTTGGCGCGCTATTTTCTCTCTGTTCGTCTCTGCCTCTTTCTGTCTGCCTCTCTCTCTGTATATATGTTTTTACCTCTCTCTATCCATTTATTTGTTTCTCCCGCCCTCTCTTTCTCGATCTCTGTCTCTCTCTCTCTCTCAGTCTATCTCATTTGTCATCTTATCTGTAAGTTTCATCTACCATCTCAATTGTCAATCTCTTCTGTCATCTCATCTATCAATCTCAACCCTCATCTCATCTGATCTTATCTGTCAATCTCATTTGCCATCTCATTTCATCTGTCATCTAATCTGTTAATCTCTTCTGCCATCTCATCTATCAATCTCAACTGTCATCTCATCTGATCTCATCTGTCAATCTCTTCTGTCATCTCATCGCTCAATCTCAACTGTCATCTCATCTGATCTTCTCTGTCAATCTCATCTGCCATCTCGTTTCATCTGTCATCTAATCTGTTAATGTCTTCTGTCATCTCATCTGTTAATCTCATCACCAACTCATCCCATATCACGCATTTTCATTACTTTACTGTACCCTTACATTGCAAAATGGTGGTTGGTTGCCTTTTGTTTTATATGAAGAGGCAAAGATTTTATAAAAACGAGCAGGTTTAGCACTTTTAATATGCTTTTAATTACAATTATTGCATAAAACATGATTCATATAAAATATGGGATTCTCGGTGGTTTAACCAACCAACAAATTTACATCGCTTTTAAGCTCTTAATGAAGTTTAATTTCTTTGCAGTTAAATTTCAAGTAATAAATTCACAATCGATTGGTTTCTGTTCTTATGGTAGGTACTTATTTAGGTTTAATTATTGTATTGTTCTCTAATTTAATAAACATTAACGTTTTTGAAACTTAATGTAAACCACATCATGAATTGACTTTACTACCTGAAATGTCGATTATCCATTGATTTTCGCTCGCGTTTCTTTTCAAGTGTGACATTCATGTTATGCTCTGCTTATTATAATTTTGTCGATAGGTAGGTAGGTACTAACATGTTTGTAACTACTAATAATTTTTAAAAGCTATACAGTTTTGATTGTCATTCGTGTCGAGTAGTGTTTGTTAATTTATTTTAAACGATAAATTCTTCTTTTGTATTTATCATTTTTTAATTAGAAAGGATCCATTCAGAAACATGGCTTGAAGTGGATTTTTCAGAGATTTTTTTAAGGATGTCTTTATTAAAGACTCAATTTTTGAAAATTTTGATCCAGCTGTCTGAAATTAGATAAATTGTGAACATTTATTTTTTTGATTAAAGGGCAAGTTCTTGGTTCAATCGTAAACCATTTATTTTTTATTGTAGCATTGAGTAAGTACTATAATATGTATAGGAAACTCACAAAGTAGGAAAAGTATAATTATGATAAGTAGGTACATATAGGAAGCAAAATTACGCCTGTATATGTAACAAATTAAATGTATGGTAACTGCCATTGAAATATGTTAGTCACTTTCGTTTATTATAAGTTAAATTATACATAGTATAGGTACACATTACACATACATATTATGCGTTCATTGTTGTAGTAAATCCAAACCGTTACGAATTTTTCTCACATAGCTATTAGCTACCTTGTCTGATAAAGAGCAAAGTGCTAATATCTATTTTATCAGTCGATTCTGGCTAAAAGAAGAGGCATCAAAGATACTAATATTAATTATATAATTACCAAACAACAGCTTATCCATTTATTACGATCATCAATAACGATATTGTCTATTGTGTAATCAAATAATTATAATTAACGGGTAATTTAACAAATACCTACATATTTAATTTTCCGAGAGCGTTTTATCTTTAATAATTTTAATAGTTTTTTTCTACTCCCATATGTGAAACTAAGCATTTCGTCATCACTTACTCGTTACGAAAATAGCATTTTCGTCTCTAGTGAGAAAAAGTGTTATTACAAGCAGATGTTATTTACAACATGAGGTGAAACCAGTTTTTTTGTGGTCGGTTCACATTTTAGTAAAAAGAATTATTTTTTTAAAATGTACTAATTATCGTCGTAGAAAAAATAGCATTTACGACTCGAGATGAAATCCGTTTTTTTCGTTCGAAAGATTAATTCACTCGCCCCTACGGGGCTTGTGAATTAAATTCTATCTCACGAAAAAAACGTATGTTTCATCTCATGTTGTAAAAAATACTATTTTTATACTTAACAAATTTTATTATCTGCGAATTATTTATTGAAAATGCGTTAAATACGCGTTTTATTCACAGAAGTTTATTTATACGACAGACTTAATAGCAATTTTTTAAAAAGAAAGATACACCTGTAACGTGTAGTTTATATTAAGTAAAAGTTATAGTCAATGAATAATTATTCAAACGAGATATTTTTAATATCCGAATTAATCAATAAATTAATTTCTATAGACTTGAATGAATATTAATTTATATCTATTCAGTATAAACAACTTATTTAGTTTTCATTTTTTAATAAATTAAGCAGAAGTAATGATTTTCATCTTTTTTTGTATTTAATTCGTAGAGTGAGATCAATGATCTTATCTATAAAAGTTTTCTTTTATGAAATTTGAAACAGACGCACAGATGATAGAGATTGATGTTCATTGATGTAGAGTAAATCCAACGTAAGTTAAGTACACCACGTGACCAAACCTACACGAGGCGTGGCTTTAGAACCCAGTGGCGGAGCTAGTTATTTCGTGTGTCAAAAAAACTATTTTTAAAGGTTGTCAAAATTTTAATTTCAATTTTTATTTGAAGTACTATAGTGGGGTCGAAATACGGTTTGAGACTAAACTTTTGCGGATAGAAATGTTATGATTGAATAATGTTCAGGACAATGTCAGGAATAATGTGGTAAGTTTTGGACTTCGAACTCGCGCGGCGTCCTTCCGAAAAAAGCATTCCAAAGAACATTTTCCCGTTTTTTTGGACGTTTTATTTAATTCCTTAACTTCTAAACATCGGATCGTAATAAAAAATTATGGGATTATGGGAAATTGACAGACGATGAATTCTAGACTAAAAATGTATAGTTTAGTTCAGTAGCTTTGGAGATAAAACTTCTTAAGCACCAAATGCGAACCAAAAATTGTTTTATTCAGTGCACTGCAAAGAAGTAACCAAAAAATCTTTTGTTCATGTAAAAGATACTCTTTGATGAGTAGAAAGGATTTGCCAAAGTTGAGATCCTGAAGTGTAACCAAAGAGCCAAAAAGTGCATAGGAAGTTAGAACTTGTAAGGATTGCCATTTAATGCGATCATAATAAAAACAATTTTTTTTTTCAAAAAACATTCCTTTTCGAACCTACTATTTTGTGAAAGAAATATTTTAGAAATTATCGCCTTGCATACTTCACTTTTGACCCTTTTTTCGAAACGCACTTTTCTAAATTGCCAAGAACTTGGTAAATATTTTTTAAAAAGAAGATTCATTATTTTAGCTTGATAGATCTTTTAAAATACGTCTGATTTCAAAAAACACAATTTCCGATTCATCAACTTGGAGGCTAATTCTGGATATTTTTGTATTTGCTAGTGCAGGTGGTATGCTCCCCCACTCCTGACTTTGGATTCATTTATTTAGATGTACTTTTATTTGTCAGTGTCAAATTTAATATAAGAAACTCCATGGCTGTTACTATTTTGACGGGATTTTCGATAGTTTCTTGTATAATTTCTATAGTTACAAAGCACGCACCATTAATTTTATTTACTGACTTCTTCTTTTTAGTCTGGTGTGGAATTAGAAGATGCATAACATACTTAGATATCATATATCAACAAAAGAATGTTTTGCCTTTCAGTTGAGACAAAAACGATTTAAAAAACAGTTAGCCTTTTAACCACTGCAGTTGTAAATACAAAAATATCCATATTTGGCCTCCAAGTTGATGAATCGCGATTTTTGTTATTTGAAATCAAAGGTTTTGAAAAGATCTATCAAGCTAAAATAATGAATTTTCTATTTAACAAGTATTGACAAAATTCTTGGCGATTTAGAAAAGTGCGTTTCTAAAATAGAGTCAAAAGTGCACTAAGATTAGCGAAAAATTATAAAATTTTTCCTTAAGCAAATAGTACGTTCAAAGACGAATGTTTTCATAAAAAAAAGATTTTTATTCATCGCGGTCGCATTAAATGACAACCCTTACAAATTTTGATTTCATGAGCAGTTTTTGGCTGTTTGGTTGCACTTGAGGATCTCAACTTTGGCAAGTTCATTCTACTCATCAAGTAGTATCTTTTACATGAACAAAAGATTTTTTGATTACTTCTTTGCAGTGCACTGAATAAAACAATTTTTGGTTCGCATTTGGTGCTTAAGAAGTTTTATCTCCAAAGCTACTGAACCAAACTATACATTTTTAGTCTAGAATTCATCGTCTGTCAATTTCCCATAATCCCATAATTTTTTATTACGATCCGATGTTTAGAAATTGAGGAATTAAATAAAACGTCAAAGAAAACGGGTAAATGTTCTTTGGAATGCTTTTTTCGGAAGGACGCCGCGCGAGTTCGAAGTCCAAAACTTACCACATTATTCCTGACATTGTTCTAAACATTATTCAATCATAACATTTCTATCAGCAAAAGTTTAGTTTCAAGCTATTAATTCCCGTAATTCGACGCCGCTACTAATAATAATTAATTACTGGTTTAATACTTTGTGAATGAGATCGTTACTTTATTAAAATGTTTGTAATTATTTTGGTTCGACAAAAGTAATGTAATAACTATCCGCCGACACTGTCTACGTTCGTTTCTAAGCAACGGCAGTACAAAACTATTGTGCAACTTTAACGGTCATCACGTGGTGTACTCACCTTACGTTGGGTTTACTCTAGGCACTAGGCAGGCAGTTACAGACAGACGGCTAGGTATACCTGCTGACGTATAGGCATAGGGGCTTTAAGCGTTTAGGGGCGAATAATCCTTAAATATTCTGAAAATCTGATACTTTGATAAAACTAATTGTGCCATGTTCAGTTGTTCGGGGCTCACCACAATGAGTGGCACTTTTCATAAATTATTATAAAGTAACTATTTTCTTTCTTGTTGAAATGCAATAAAAACTGGAAGAAACCAGCAAGGAGTGAATTCAAGTGCTCTCAAATTTTCTAGTTATTTTATTACACTGCTATAGAGTGCTAGATAAACATCCTGAAATTTTGCATAACATGTTCATATTAAGAGGGGAACACACGATTGAACATGTCCTAATGCATGTACGCGCGTACATGTTCGTCAAACGTCAACGTGCGTGTGTTGACCTGAAAACGCTTTGAACATGTGCACCCGTCGCATGTCCGTCGCACTTCTCAACCTGGCCAATCTTGAAAACATGCATGTGCGTTGATGTATGCTCATAGATGTTCGATCGTGTGTTTGTAAAACGCACATGTTCGCCACGGACTTATTCAGTACGGTACGTCGTGCACGATATGGACCTGGTCTGGGCAATTCAGGAAGAAAACTATAATAGCGCACGCCCCTACCATCAAACACAACTCTTTAGACATCGAATAAACGGCACTAAAACATACGTGCCAACGGGGTTGGACTATGATGTCATAAAGACAAGTTAGATCGTGTGTGCGGTCGATGTATACAGGGTGATTATGTATCAACGTCAGAAAACTTCATTTTTTGATAATGTTATGGGGGTCTCCGACGCTTCGAAGCCCATTCCAACCGATACTTGCAAAAAGCTCAAGTCTGCGGCCCCCATACCATATAGCAAAAAATTGTATTAACTTATTCTATCATCCCTGAAATTTTTGGACGTTGATACAGAATCACCCTGTATTATTGACGTTGATGTTTGACGAACATGTACGCGTCTACATGTGTGCCACACGTTCGATCGTGTGTGCCTCCCTTATGGAGTATCATATCTATCTTGTAACGGAATTATCCCTGAAGAAAAATGAACAAATGCGACAGGAGAACAAAAATAATCGACAAGTAGATAAACGACTTCAATTTTTCTCATAAAAATGTCAATTTAATAAAAAAGTACGTGGTAGCTTGCAATAACCTTTTTCTCATTTTTTCTTTCAGAAGTTGGCCCAAGCGACGATTGGGTAATTTCATACTGAAACGCAGAAATCGCCCATTAAATTTTTTTTATATCGCACGTAAATTTTTTTTATGGATGTTTTATTAAATTACAAAAATGATTCAGAATTTTTTTGTACTTAATCTGTTTTTTTTTCTCACAGAAAATTTATAACAAACCATTAAAGATTAAGAAAGACTTCACCTTCACCTTGGTTAATTGAAATCGATCGCTTTTAACTTCTAATTAATCGAATGCAGTTGTATTAGTAAACATTATTTATTTAGTATCGAAATATTATGCATTTATTTAATGACAAAAATATTTTATAATATTAATAACTATTCATTTTAATTTAAAAATTTGGTAATAGTGAAATTATTTTTTTTTAACTTTCCCTAAAATATTATGCATTTAATTATTATGTTTTTAATTACAGGAGATGTAACAATGTTACGTTTTTTAAAACAATAATAATTATTGTGTTATTGCAAATAGACAAAAGAATTTTAAATTTTACATGAGAAATGTTCGTCATTGGAAAACAATTTGTCGATGATTAAATCGAAATTAAACGTATAGGCTATTTTAAAATGAATGTTTTAATGGAAGATGAATTAAATTTAAGGGTTGAAGGGATAAATCACGGAGATAATGTATAGTCTGGATGATTCATTCTCATCTTTCTGCTTGTATAAATGGCGACGCAATGCGATCGAACCGTCCCGACCGTTTTATTTCACTACATTTTGGAAATTTTTGTTTTTCCTTTTTCAAATGCTGAGAGAGAAATGTACGTGACAACGTTAAAAAAATGTCAAACTACTATCTTTTAATTTCCATTTTGTACTTATATGAAAAATTTGTGCCAGCCATAAGTGCGTGATGTTCACTTTTACTACACAACTCGTGTAATTCCGATGTAAATTGTAAAGCATCCAGCTTTTAAATTAAAAGAGAAACACTACAACCACAACGCTTTGATTTACTATAGTAAGAATTACCTACTTTTTTAGTAAACACGTACTTCTATTATTTTTAATAGGTCAATTTATTTATAAAGTATAAAGAAAGTTCGTAGTTGATTCAAAAGTATGTATTTCATGCATGTTGTTGAATAGTGGAGGATTTTCTGCAGTGCAGTGTGAGGGACACCTTTTATTTTACAATCAGATAAATTAACAAAACGGGCGCTTGAAATAAAGGTTAAAAAACATTTTTCCCCTTGAATTATAATAAAGAGTTCTCGTCACTGACCTATTATCACTGATAATGTACGATTTGATAAAAATTGAATAAATAAAGGAAAATACATAAAAAATATTTTTAAAACTCATTTGTACTTGCTCCAAATATTTAAATAATTTGTAATGAATTTGTTTTACTACCGTTTATTTTTGAACAATCATTGTCAAAATATTTATATAAAACTTAAGTTGGTAGGGTACATTTTATTATGTATTATTTTTATAAAACAGCATTTTATACGTCGTTTGATGTTGTTGATGTACTTACACCTTTATTCCGTGTATATTTTGGTTTAAAAATATAGATTTTACTTTATCTTTAAAGAAAACGTGCAGTATTCTATTAAATGTTATTTTTAACTCTTACTTTGAATTGTTATTTTAATTGAGTTATCACGTCATTTTCTAATTTATGAAGTAAGGTAATTTTCTTCTCACCACACATCTCATTAATCAACAATATAATAATTACATGCACAATTGATGTTGTTTTACAAGTTTTATAGCAAAAAGTGAAACTCACAGATTGTCTGACTGGCTGTCTACCAGCCTGTCTGGCTGTCTACCTATTTCTCTGGCTGCTTAATTACCTGTTTGTTTGTCTGTCTGTCCGCCCATACGATTTTTCTTTTTGAATATGGTTGAATAAATGGGCAATGGGTGCGGTGTTCGGTGGACTTGTTCCCACAGAGGTATAACTTTAGCATGGTGATGGAGTCAAAATAGTTCTGTACGTCTATCGGTCTATCCGTCGTAGGACGCCTGCCCACCTGTTTACATTGCAATCTTTGTCTTCGTGTAATTTTTATCAATCTGTTAGAGTAGTAGTCTCAACGAAAGAAAAGTTTAGCACGTGAGTACCGTTGAATTTGCGCAGTAGTTTTGTACTTGGCCACTGGCCTCTGAAGCCACTCCTTGCGCAAGTTTGGTCACGTGGTGGGCTTTTCTTTCGTTGGGACTACTCTACTTGCGTCTCCTGCAAATAATTCTATCTTTATGCTAGATACTATACAGGCCTGTGCAAGTATACGCCCGTAGGTTTGCATGTACGAGTTTACCGGAATTTACCTTTACAGTTATATCAGCTCTGCCGATAGCTCCACACTATACAGTTTTTCATCTCAGTTCACAGTTCCATTCGAGTTCAATTATACCTGAGAGGCGCACGTCGAAACGGACAAACAAATATACCTAAACGTGTGTAACTATAATTACTGCCTACTTGCAGAGCTGGACTGGCCCGGCGGGCTACCGAGAATTTCCCGGTGGCTCGTGTTGTGATAATGAAAGAAATATACCGGGTGGTGACCGGACCTCTCGGTCATACAGATTTAACATGTAAAAACAAACTTTGGTAATTTCCTGCTTCCCAATGTATTTTAGAAAGAAAATCTTCAAATAAAAGTTTTAGAGAATAAAATTCTGCATCTAAATGAATAAACAAAATTAATTTTGGATGTTTTATAACGCCAGAAATTTAATTTGAAAATTACCAAAATTAGCAGAAATAGCGATTGCCTTGAAACACAATTAAAAATTGTCAAATATTTTATGCTTTATCTGTCAAAATAATAAATAATATTTACGTATGATCATTGATCATCCCTAAAAATTACTTCATTTTTAGTTTTAGTTAATTTAAATTACCCTCAAAAATAATTTTGAAAGATGTCAATGTCAAATATTGATAATTTTTATTGGGAATATTTCATGGCAATCGTTATTTCTGCTAATTTTGGGAATTTCAAATTAAATTTCAGGCATTATAAAGCATCCAACATTAATTTTGTTTATTCATCTAGATCCACAATTTTATTCTCTAAAACTTTTATTTCAAGATTTTCTTTCTAAAATGCACTGGGAAGCAGGAAATTACCTAAGTATGTTTTTACATGTTAAATCTGTATGACCGAGAGGTCCGGTCACCACCCTGTATATTGCAAAAATTTAGATAAATTGAAAAAATCAAAAATCTAAACTTGGACCATCCGATTTCCCGGTACTAAATTTTTTCCTAGTCCCAACCCTGCCTACTTGTCTATTTGTTTTTGTCAAATTCCAATAATTATTATCTACTTGACTTCTTCTGGCTTGTGCTTCTTTCAGACGACACAAATCAGTTTTTCAGGAGCTAAAAAGGCCCCCAGGCGCTGTGTTTTGGTGATATGAACAAGTCGTCGCACCATCTGATCCCCTGAATAAATCTGATCATCTGCACCATTGTCTGATAATCATGATGATCATCTCGTCCAGTAGGGCTGATATACTTACTTTAAAGTTAAGAAAGCAAAAATTAGGTGACTTATAACGTAAGTCTAGTTTGACACAAAGTCAGATGGTCTGGAACTCTTTTCGTTGTCCATTTTCTATGTAACCATAACCTAGGAATAGAATAAATTCTATATCGATACAAGAGAAATTATCATACAAATTTAGCAGAAATATTTATACAAATTACTACTAATTAATCCTTATCAGATATCGTATTGCTGTAAAGATAATTTTGTTTGCATTTGTTCTTAATGACGAAGTTTGTATGGTATTTCGTCAATACCGTTTTTTTACGGAATAATTATAAAATGTAAAGAAGTTTTAAGTATTTCAAAATACTTTTAAAATCAAAAGATGTACAAATTAATGTGCATAGGTAGTAAATTGAACATTACAATCTTACAACATTTTAGCAATTTTGAAACTCTGTAAACTGTAATTCGTGAATCATTCTTAATGTAATTGAAATTTTGTAATAGATGCCAAATGTTGTCGTGCTTTAAGAGATAATTTTAGAAATTCTTAAAAATAAAAATGTTAAGTGAAAAATTTACTTGTCACTTGCTCTCTTCAAATGTAACTTTCCTAATACTACAAATTGATGCTATATATTATATGACTTTATTACTTTATACTTGAAGTAAAAATAATTAAATGTGTCTAAATAGCTCTACTTTCCATTTTTTTGGAAATACTTTTTCTATGCCAAGAGGAATAAAGAAATGTCTGACGAAAAATGGATTTACACAAACTAGGAATATACTTTTGATAGATAATAGTTCTTTGCTCATCACAATGGGAACTGCACTCAGACCCAGAATATACGTACAACATAAGCTAATGAAGAATATGTTAATAATTGATCTGGGTGATGGCATGGAGAGCATCAGGGCGTTAAACAGAGTCTCAGTTGAGATTTCTGCGTTTATAGGATCATCATCAGAGAAATAGTTTGAATTACAAACCCATGGTTCCTCTTCTCTTTAAAACTATTTTGACTGCTTTAACTTGAATGTTTGCAGAAACGATTACTAATACACAATAATGCAAGTCTCCCATAATCAATATTCAAGGTAGTCTTACGTTACTTAAGATTTTTCCCATTTTTTAAAAGTAACTAGATGTATTAAATTTCCTTCTAATTAACTACCACTTGTTGTTGCAATGTTGTATTTGTTAAAGGAACATATTAGTTTATTCTGCTTGGATGCGCGTGTCAAGAATAATAAATATATTGTATAATGGAAATATTAGATGATGGAGATCAAGAGTTTCAAAGTCAACGGTGATTTCTCAATTGTTTTGTAATAAGTTTCCTAGTTCGTGTTTCAAGGCGAACCATTTATTTCCGTATTACCATAATTTTGTTATTAATACTTACTAGATACTATAACGTTTTAAAGGCATACAAATGTCTTTTTTATAATCCCCATCTTGCAATCTTCAGTAATTTATCGTTGCATTTTTACAGAAATTTATTATAAAGTAAAATGAGTAAGTGCATGGTTAATAATAGCAATGGGAAAGTGCGTGGATCTATTTCAGTTTTTGAGCTCGAAAGCTTGTTAAGATGAGATTATAATTTCAGTAAGTACTTAAGTCTCTTTTCTTATTATAATAATAATTTGAGAACAGTTAGGGGAGTTTTAAAATAACTTGAACCATGAGATGAGCAAAAATAAAGGAGACTGGCAAAAATTACAACTTCTCAAACGACATCACAAATTATAAGTAACCTCAAAACCACCTGCTATACAAAAATTATTTTTTAAAATTTCTAAAGTCTAAAAATGAATAAAATAGCTTAGAAAGTCTGTATATCTGAATATAGGTACTGCAACACAGATCCCTGATGGCAAGTGGTAGGGATATGTTTGCGCAAATTTGGCCACACCTCTTTAATAATTTAAATACGTTTTACTACTGCGTTGGTGAGGATAAATACCAATTTAGTAATCTGCGCAGTCCCGCTCGCCAACATAAATCTGTCTTGCAGTATGACTGTATGTATTTCTGTTTTAGAATCACTCCCGATTAAAGCAGACATTAGAAACTTATTAAATTTTTTTTTAGAGACACCCTGTATATTTTTTAGTAGCTTGAAACCTCGTAAAATTAGCTTTAGGCTTTAATACTTTTTACGAAAAAGTCGTGTTGTTTCTATGTCCCAGCTATATCTAGTTATTTTAAAACACCTATCATCTACAGGGTTACATCTATGCATTGTTGAGATAGAAATTATTTTTAATAGAAAATAGGAAACGTAGAAATTTTTGGAGGCTGATCCTCATATATTAATCACTTTTGGATTCTATTTTTACTTCACATAAAATAGCTAGTGAACTAATAATCCAAAATATTTTTCACAAAAGTTTTAAATTTTATTTTGAAAGAAAATCACCAGCTCAAGAATTTTCTTAATTTTATGCAATACTTCAGTTTCCTGCAAACACTGACATTTCGTCCTCTCGTATACATGTGTAATCATAATTATTTTGCTCTCGGCAAATCTTACGTGTTTGGTAATGAACAGCTTCTTGCACTAGGTCAAGTTTTAGTATTCTAACAAAAAATTTCCACAAAGAATAGAAATTATACAAAGTCCTAAAATAGTATATCTATATTTTGTATCTACCTACTATAATTCTTTTATCACATCAACATTTTTATTGGAATGTAACGTTTTAATCGTCTTATAAGTTGACTGATGATTTTATATGCCTCAATTGTTAAAAATTTGTATATTCCGTCTTTTAAAAACAGTAAACAGTACTAAGAGCTCAATTTAGTTTCCACAAGATGCCAATATGCAAAGGTGACTTTGAAACGTCCTGTATACCAGGCTTGACTTATATGCGACAGTTAAACTTTCTATGCATTTTTGCCTCTAGTAGTTGAAAAAGTTATATTCATATGCTCTAGGCATTTAGTACGTATTATTTCTGAATAAAAGTAATCCTTTGGTGAATTTTAATAACAATTTTGATATATAATTTGAACAATCGTTTGCATCAGTCTCTAAGCCCAGTTCGTTCCTGGAAGATCATACTACTTGCTTACCGAAAGGACCGTTATTGACGTTAAATATGAAGCAAATTCACTGACGGATGTAAAACTATAAATTTACGTGAACTATATAAAAGTGACCTATTTAAATTTAAAGGTGAACCAACGACCTTACGGTATACAGGTGCGAAAGGTCTCAGGACTGTATGTGAATTTTACATGAAAGAATCTATAGCTGCATGTAACATATTTTAAATTTAGACTAGAAATGTATAGGTAGAATGCATGTAATTGACATTTGAATATTTTATGCATCTACCTATATTTAGTATTTTATTACATCTAATAATATCTAATAATTATTGTGTAACGAGAACTAATTTTAATAGTTAATTAACACCGTTTCTGCGTAAAAACGATATATCGAGATTCCTTAATAGTACAGATCCCAAAGGCGAATATCGGCATCGACCTGGAAATAAAACATATGTGGTTGAAAATTTGGATTTGGGCATTATTTGATATGTACTACAAGACGCTAAAAAGTTTACCATCGTCAGGGGTGTGCAACATGGGTAGATCCCACCCATATATTGTTTTTAGGGGGCGTTTTTTTAAATCTAATTATTTTTTGATAAGGACATGGTACTTTATATTTTTGGGGTCGCTGATTACGAATATGATGTCAAAATTGTAGTTTAACAACTGCAAACTGTTAAATCAGTTGCCAAAATAATAACATTCTGCTTTTTTAACATTTTTTTCCGATTTAGCGGTTACTGTAAATGAGGAGGAATAAAAAAGATAAAAAACAGATGTAATTGAGATTTTAAACTAATTTATTTAATTTTTTTTATAGGAATTGATGTAGAGGCTATCTAAATGTTCCTTTCGTGGTGCTTATGGTACAACTATTGAAAGTACAAAAAATTTCATAGATATATAAATTGTTTAGAATTTAATTCTCTATAAATTGGGCCAAACAAAATTTAGATTTTTCCATTACACTTCCAGTTACTCCTTTAACAGTTGAGGACACATTTATTCCATGTTGCACACCCCTGAGAGTGGTAAACTTTTTTGCCTCTTTTTATAGACTTTTAATACTACCTTATTTCAAATTTTCAGCCACATATGTTGCTTTTCCAGTCTGTGCCCTAGAAAGATATTAAGGCTATATAAATGGTTCTTTCGACGCGTTTACGGAAAAACTATTGCAAGTACAGAACATTTCATAGATGTATAAGTTGTTTAGAATTGCATTCTCTATAAATTGGCCCAAACAAAATTTAGATTTTTCTATTACACTTCCAGTTACTCTTTTAACAGTTGAGGACGCATTTATTCCATGTTGCACACCCCTGAGAGTGGTAAACTTTTTTGCCTCTTTTTATAGGCTTTTAATACTACCTTATTTCAAATTTTCAGCCACATATGTTGTTTTTCCAGCCTGTGCTCTACATTGATGTTAAGGCTATATAAATGTCTCTTTTATAGCTTACGGTAAAACTATTGCAAATACAGAAAATTTCATAGATATAAAAATTGTTTAAAATTTAATTCTCTATAACTTGACTATAACCAAATTTCTATTTTTCCATTATGCTTCCAGTTACTCTTTTAACAGTTGAGGGCACTTCCACTCGATGTTGCACGCCTCTGAGAGTGGTAAACTTTTTTGCCACTTTTTCTAGGCTTTCAATACAAGCTTATTTCAAATTTTCAGCCACATATGTTGTTTTACGAAATGTAGCTTGTTTTTGCCTTTTGTTCAGGATCATCGAAAAAAACAGTTTTTTCGGGGTTCTTTTTTCGGAACAGGTAGTCAGGAATCAATATTTAATATGATGAACTGAAACGTTGAAATATCCTCTTTCATTATCCGCAAACGTTTTTAAGATATAACGTTTACGTAAAAAAATGCCGTCAATCTTACGATAAAAGTGCCCTTTTTGAGACGCGCGCACTTCATCTTAATTTCATAGAAAGTACATGAAGTAGAATAAATTTTAAATACACCATTTGAAAGCACGATGAATTACCTACAAAACCGTATATTTATTTTTTTGGAAATTACATTTTTCCATCTTACGCTGCCTCTTAAAAATTTAATTACAAGAATAAAATAAAATTCAAAAAAGTTGAAATATTTAAGGAGTGTTTTTTTAAAACTGAAAATTGTTTTAACATAATTAGTAGCATGATGCCATTACAAATATATTATAAAACATATATCCAGAATATTTTTTAAATTTGAACTCTCTGTAGCTTATGGTACATTAATATGTAAAGAGTCGTCAGAAAAATGAAAAAGAAAACTTCTAGTACAATTTCAGGGATGATGAAAATAAATAAATTAAAAAATATCCCCATCAATTTAAAGCTAAAACCATTTTCTTTCCAAAAATTCACTCGAAATAATGATCTGACAATTACTTACAAAATGGCAAACATGTTTGTGAGTCACTACGCTGTAAAATTTCCAATTTTCAGATTTCTAACGGTTTATTCCTATTTGTCTTTCATCGCGTTTTTCTGGAAAAGTACTATTGGTACAAAAAATTTTATAGATTCATAAATTGTTCAGAATTCCATGCTCTATTAAATAGCTTTATCAGAATTTCGAAATTCTCATTTCTTTTCGAGCTAGTATTCTTTGAATGTTGAGGGCACATTTACTTCATGTTGCACACCTCTAGGAGTGGTAAACTTTTTTATGTCTTTATATAGACTCTTAAGGCTAGCTAATTGTAAATTTACAGCCACATATGTCGTTTTTCCAGGTTGAAACCGATAAACCCTGTACTATAATATTTGTCTGTGCTTGATATGTCTTGTGTTTTTATATGAGCATTAATAATAATTAATTGTACTCGTTTTTACAATAAAACCATCATTTTCATCAACATAAAAGTGAACATAAAAGACTTGGGAGTGATTAGCGTGTTAATTTTATTTTGTTATACAATGTGTCCCACGGTACGTGGAATAACATGGCTAATTTTTTTATTAGCGAAGATAAGTACGAAGTACCGCTTCAACGGGCAAAGAAGTTATGTGTTTTTTATGTTTATTAATAATGATACCGAGGTACCGAGCCAAGAAAACAGCTTCATCAA
Organism: Malthinus seriepunctatus; assembly: GCA_963924605.1. Lineage (NCBI taxonomy): Eukaryota > Metazoa > Arthropoda > Insecta > Coleoptera > Cantharidae > Malthinus > Malthinus seriepunctatus. Next base: position 78,870,160 of record OZ004600.1, on the reverse strand, counting down.
AAATTGCTTTATTTACTACATTTAACGAACGACGTTCCATAGGTGCCCTATGGTATAGTTTCAATGTTTCAATCGAGTTTTTTAAATTTAGTATTGGAAACGAAGTCTGTACAACCACAGTATAAAGGTACAAAAGACTTGGTAATCATATGACCTTAAATAATTTTTGAGAATTTTGTTAGAATTTCCAACAGAACAAAAATAAGCATTCCTATACTAGCAACAAATAAGTAAATAAGGTTTATTACATAGGGGCACCAGCTTGTTTGTGGTGCATTTAGAGAAAGTAATTAGGCAACTTACAATTTTGTAACCTTTTATAAATTCGTGTTTTTCGGTAATCATCATCGACATTTTTTATAATTGCAGTATCCCATTTATTCCGATATTGCTGTACGATGAGATTTTTATTATTACTCTTTTGGTCTTTACAATGGCATAATTGTAGGTACTAGTATAGTACATACCTTTAACCACTCATCATGTCATCATAATGTGTGTTCTAACGTTGATAGTTTTCAGTCGGGCTCTTCTTATTCTGAAGTGTAAAAAGAATTCACCAGCACATGAAAAACGATCTTCTAATACGAACTTTGGTAACAAAATCGGCTTTCATGGAGACATGCTTAGAATTGTATAACGATTTCATTTCTGCGCCAGCACAAAATAGTATATTAAAAAGCAAGTATCATTAGGCACCTTCTTATAACGTATGAGTCCAAAGTTTAGAAAACAAGCGCGCAGCGCGCGTTTTCTAATAGGACAAATGCTTTAAGGGCCTAATGAAACGTGTTTTTTATACTATTTTTTCTATTTCGCTGCATTATTTTATAAAAATGGTATTAAAATTACGTCAAGATATAGTTTTTGGGATTTTGATGCTCTAATTTATTTATGTTGGCAGTACTTATTCTAAAGTTTGACGTTCGTGTTTGAAAGTTAGTCTAATCTGTCCAATGAAATTAATTTTATAACTGTCAAATATAATTCATCTGTCAACATGCAGTGCTGCACATTGAAAAAAATTCCCTAGAAACATTGCTGTTATAGACTCTATAAGCGTACTATTATGACGTCAAAACAGTGTTCTTATAGGCTTCTTAACGTACCGAAATAGAAAAAATAGTTTGTGAAGAAAAATTTGGATTTTAAATTCTCATTAACCATTAAAATCCATTAGCACTCTCCTGGGTTGAGTAGCAATAGAAAATGTCAAAACAAATCATGAAATTTAGGCAGAAACACTTTTATATTTCATGTAATGGTACGTTTAAATTGAAGCTTCAATAATAAAAGACATAATTTATAACTGAACAGACCATACAAATTTTCAAAATACTTAATTTATAGGTACATATTTTTTTAATTTTGCTTTTTCTTAATTTAATTTAATCCTTAATTTCTAACAGTGCTAAAATTTTTGTCAATGCCTTTTTCTTCCAAGCCAACCAAATAAGGATTTTAAAGTCATTCATCAAATGAACACACTATTTATGTATGTACCTATACTCTCTTCAGAGAACAGAAACAGCTAAGCCACCCCCCACAAATTTCTGTCAAATAAGGTTGACGCATGTCAATTCTTGTGTGAGTGCTATAGTAAACCCAACGTAAGTTGAATCCACCACGTGACCAAACCTGCGCGAGGCGTGGCTTCAGAGCCCAGTGGCGGAGCCAGTCATTTCTTCTGTCAAAAAAATTATTTTTCAAAGTTGGCAAAATTTAAAATAATTACTTAATTTAAATTTTTATTTGAAATTTTAATAGTATTTAATTACTGTTTTAATACTTTGTGAATGAGATCTTCATATTATCAAAATGTTTGTAATTATATTGTGCTTCGACAAAAGTAATGTAATAACTATACGACGCGACGGCCCTGTCTACGTTCGTTTCTAAGCAACGACCGCACTAATCTACTGCGCAACTTTAACGGTTATCACGTGGTGGATTCACCTTACGTTAGGTTACCTCTATAAACCGTATTTTTAAAATTCGACCAATAGAAAAATTCTATTCGAATATCCTGCATTTTTTTGGGCGTGGCTTAGCTGCATCTTTTCCCTGAACAGAGAAGAGCTAGTTATAGCAGCTGGAAACAACGTTTTGTACTTTACACTTCTATAATGATTCTCTAAACATTAATAAATTCGCAACAATTTAATCAAATTAATTGAGATTGCATACTTAGATAAAGTTTCTGCATAATTCAACTAATAGATAGGTATACAGTTATTAAGCACTTTTAATAACAACAAAAAATAACCAGCAGATTAGGTGGTGCGGATACATTAATTTCGAAAATAAATAATTTGATGAATCAGGGCCGGCTCTACTTAACACTTTTACAACCCGGTTCAATTATCGGTATAATTATCGTTGCTATCCCTCTAAAAGTTTACCCATGGACAGTTACAATGGTATTATGTAGATAGGAAGGCAAATATAAATTTTTGTCAAAATCACGATCTTTAAAATTCACAAAATATTTAATTATATCTTGGGCGGTTCGAGTCCAGATCTAATAGATAGAATATTTGTTTATTGTATGCGATTATTTCTTTTTTATATTTCTAAAAAGCTTCGTTTTTAATATTTTAAGGCAGTTTTTGACATCAATTTGTTTGCCACCTCTTAATTTTCGCACCTTGGATAATTGAATCGTTTGAACATCTTGAGTGGCCAGAGCCGGCTCTATAATTAAAAGGTTGTGTGCCAACTAATGCTGTATGTCACGTCAATAATTTTTAAGTAAAAGTAATAACTAATAACTATTAAAAGGACTTGTAACAATTATTAAAAACCTGTTAAAATATGAAAGTTGAGAGAAATTATTTTTCTTAATTGCGTTTGAATGAAACGCATACATGTACCTATTTGCTAGAAATCTTTTTTTTTTTATTTTCTATATTTATTTATGTCTCAAATTAGGTTAGCAGTGGAAAAAATCGAATTTCTTCCAATTTAATTATCATCGGGGAGAAAAAAGCCTTATAATCGCAAATTAAAAAGAAATGTTGATAGGATAATTTGTTTGCATTAGCTAAGGCATTTAGAAGTAATTTTAGAAAATTCAATTGCAACGTTAAAGTAATTAAAGTTAGTTCGTTCGAGAAGGCTTAGAAATGATTATGTCGCTGCTTGTTTGTGTTCTTATTTTGTTACCATTTATTTATACAAGTCAAAGCCATCTTCAAAAATGCATAACATTTTAAACTTTGCTATAGCGGGTGCCAAGTTTCAAAGCAGAACATAGCCAAATAACATTGGAAATTTGCATAGTTTGATGTTCGCCAGATGAATCTATAAGGGTAGTATTGATGAGGGCATCAATCGAAAGAAATTTTTTTTCTGTATCTTCTGATAGCAAATGGTTCTTAATTAACGACCTTTTTGACTTTAAAAAATAACTTAAATAATGTCTTTTATTCATGTTTGCTACACTTTGTTCAGCGACTAGAAATAGCTAAGGCACTCCTACAAAAAGCGCGCGATATTCAAATAGAATTTTTCTATTGGTAGAATTTTGAAAATATGGTTTATAATAATTACACAAGAATTGTCATGCGTCAATCTTATATTTGACAGAAATTTGGGGGGAGTGGCCTAGCTATTTCTGGTCGCTGATTAGCCTCTTTACAAACTTTGGCAAATGACAAAAAAAAATCATACTCATAGATTTCTCTAGCGAGCAGCAAACTGAAAATACGTGATTTCCAATGTTATTTGGCTTGTTCTGCTATGAAAGTGGACACCCGGTATGTAATTAGCATTTTAGTGCAAATTTATTAGCCGCTTTACAAACTTTAGCAAATGAAGAAAATCGTAATCCTCATAGATTTATTTAGCGAGCAGCAAACTGCAAATAAGTGATTTCCAATGTTATTTAGCTATGTTCTGCTTTTAATGTGGGCACTCGGTATGTAATTAGCATTTCAGTGCAAAATTTATTAGCCTCTTTACAAACTTTGGCAATTGAAAAAAAAATCGTAGACCCTATTTGCTTTGGTTCTGAAGTTATGGCGTTAATTGTATTTTGATGACTCTGTATAACAGGAATGGACTTACTTCAAATCGGTTATTCGTGGAAAGTCATCTTTTTAGTACTGTTAAAAATAAAAATGTCTAGAATTAAATTTTTTTGATGCTCTATTTTAAGATCATTTTAAATATAGTCGTTAAAAGTAAATTACTAAACAACCGTTAGAAAAATATTTAATTTGTAATCGTAACTTTTGTTTTGTTTTGTACCTCCTAATAAGAGAATATTTAATTTTAAAGATCGAAAATATTAATAATGTAAGTGAATTACATTCATTGTTAACACCAATAGAATAAATAATTTAATTGAACATTAACATTATAGTTGAACTATTAGGTTGCACTTGTGCGTAACCTCCAGTTCCGTTGCACTGACGATCCTGAATTCTTAATTGTCGTTATGGTCTCATTACCGACAAACCCAACTGGCAAATCTCTCCTTGATATTTAATTTTTTTTGGAGAATTGGCCAAACTCTTTCTTCCGGTATCCATTTATCTCTAATGAGAAAAACATTTTTGAAAGAAAAAACTTTTTTGAGAAATTTTCACTCTCGTTTTAATTCTTTTGGCGGAAGCTCACAGGTGCAGTACCATCAAATATTTTTAAAATTGCTAATTGATTATAGTTGGAAGGAGTAGCCCTTTAAAACCTTTTGGGTTCTCCAAAAAGTCTGCTCTTCCGATTTCCGAAGCTCTTCCACACTGGGTTTTGAAGTATTGTCACGTTTTGTAATGAAAATAGAAACATAATCTGAACTGAGAACGTTGACTTTAAAAACTATTTTTATTCATAATTTTCCGTTAATTTATTAAATTTCCTTTTCTTGTCGCATAATTTTTTGTCATTCCGTTAGAATTATATTTTACATTATTACTTTGTTCTTGTAATGCGATTTCATTGTAACACTTAATAATTGGATTTAAAATGAGCGAAATTATGTTCAGCACGACGGAAATTGGGTGTTAATACTGTCTTTTTCTAGGTCGTGTTAATTGTTTCTATTTTTTAGTACTTGATTAAAATTTAAAACGCATTAGGTCATTTTTATATCATTACGTATTTATTCCACGAACACGCATATTCTAATGTCTTATTTTTGTTACAGGTAAATAAACCAGATGATCTCGTAAGGAAGTACGAAATTTTATTCTAGTCTCAAAAATGGATCGACTTAATCAATCCTTACCGAGAGGTCGTCCAGTATCTTCTATAGATGCAGCTAAAGCCAGCGACGCGTTTGAACACTTTATTAGTGCAGGAACGCTCAAAACGATTATTGGAAATTATCGAAATATATGTGAACTAATTCATCTAAAACCAAACGTCTTTCCTTTATTTTATCCAAAATTAAGAGCAAATTTAAATAGTTGGAAAGCCAAAGCTTTGTGGAAAAAATTCGACTCGCGTGCAAGTCATAAATGTTATGCTCGTGGTAGAGCGTGTCCTAATACGAGGGTTTTAATTATCGGAGCTGGTCCTTGTGGACTCAGGACAGCTATAGAAGCTCAACTTCTTGGTGCTAAAGTAGTAAGTTGCGGTTTTGCGTTTTTAGTTTAAATCTAAATATTTCGAATCTGTTTTTTGCTGATTGTGGGAAATCCATTGGGTATTTATAAATCTTTTGAGTAATTGTGGTTTAACATGTGATGTATCTCTCACAGACGTAACAGTACATTTTCGAAATATTAACTAAAAATATACTCCAAAGGTCAGGGTTGGTATTTTATAATACAAATTATTGACTACTCAATTTCTGATTATTTATTATTAAGCGAATTTATATGTATAATTAACGAAGTTACTGTAAATTGATTTTTGTAGGTGTTAATAGAAAAGCGCGATCGTATGTCGCGTAATAATGTCCTACATTTATGGCCTTTTGTAATAGAGGATTTGCGAGCTTTGGGCGCAAAAAAATTTTTTGGTAAATTTTGCGCCGGTGCGATCGATCACATAAGCATTAGACAATTGCAATGTATATTATTTAAAGTAGCATTATTGCTTGGGGTCGAGATACACACCGAAGTTAGTTTTGAAAAATTAATCGAACCCAGTAATGTAGAAAGTAAGTTACGATAAAATATTTAATAAATAAATTCTAAACGATATTTTGTAGAAAGCGGTTGGCGAGCCGAATTTAAGCCTTCAGATCATCCAGTGTCACAATATGAATTTGATGTTATAATAGGCGCCGATGGTAAACGTAATACACTACAAGGATTCAAACGAAAAGAATTTCGTGGAAAACTCGCTATTGCTATAACTGCAAATTTTATAAATAAACGCACCGAAGCTGAAGCTCGAGTGGAAGAAATAAGTGGAGTAGCTTTTATTTTTAATCAGAAGTTTTTCAAGGAATTGAATGCGGAGACTGGAATTGATTTAGAAAATATCGTTTATTATAAAGATGACACACACTATTTTGTTATGACTGCTAAAAAATTAAGTTTAATCGATAAAGGAGTTATTAAACAAGATTTCTCCGATACGGCTCGGTTGTTATCATCCGAAAATGTGGATAGAGAAGCTTTATTAAGTTACGCTAGAGAAGCAGCTGATTTTAGTACAAATTATCAAATGCCCGATATGGAGTTCGCAGTTAATCATTATGGACAACCCGATGTTGCTATGTTCGATTTTACGTCGATGTATGCGGCCGAAAATGCGTCAAAAGTTGTAGAACGATGTGGTTATAAACTTTTAATGATTTTAGTAGGCGACAGTCTACTAGAGGTAAACTATTAGAATTTTTATATTGTTTAAAATATTCTTAACAATTACTTTTAGCCATTTTGGCCTACTGGATCAGGTTGTGCACGTGGTTTTCTATCGTCCTTGGACGCCTGTTGGGCAATAAAAGCGTGGGGTTCCGGTTCGGTGACGCCCTTGGAAGTTTTAGCCGAAAGAGAGTCCATTTATCGCCTACTTGCTCAAACGACACCTGAAAATTTAAACAAAGACTGTAAATCGTATACAGTAGACCCTAGTACTCGTTATCCAAATCTTAACCGGGCAGTTCTTTTACCTCAACAAGTGTTAACTTTGTTCGATACGGATGATTCGAAAGGAATCGAACTTACTTCTAGAGTACCTTTACCTATTACTACCACCGTGGTGGAGACACATAGAAAACGAAGAAGAAGAGACACGCATTTAGATCCAAATACTTTAATTAGCTGGATTAGAGGACAAATTAAGGACTATCATGATGTTTGTGTAGAAGATATTACAACGTCATTTAGAGATGGAAGAGTTTTATGTGCTATTATTCATCATTATAGGCCCGATCTTTTAGATTATAGTGCAATTAAAGCTGAAGATGTAGCTAAAAATAATCAACTCGCCTTTGATTTATTGGAAAAAGAAATTGGTGAGTTATGCATTAATACCACATAGTGGTATCTTACCCTCATAGATATTTGGTCTGTAATCAATCTACTCCTCCTTGGGTGTCCTACTCCTCTAAATTTGTTTCCACCAAATTGTTCATTTTGTTTTATGTGCTCATTAAATAACTAAACTAAACAAATAATATCTATAATCTATAATGGTATCTTACACTCATAGATATTTGGTTGTAATCGATGTGTTCCTCTTTAGCTGTCCTATTCCTCCAAATTTGTTTCCACCAAATTGTTCATTTTCTTTCATTTGCTCATGAAATAACTAAACTAAACAAATAATATCTATAATGGTATCTTACACTCATAGGTATTTGGTCTGTAATCGATCCGTTCCTCCTTAGCTGTCCTACTTCTCCAAATTTGTTTCCACCAAATTGTTCATTTTCTTTCATTTGCCCATTGCCCAAATAACTAAAATAAACAAATAATATCTATAATGGCATCTTACACTCATAGATATTTGGTCTGTAATCGATCTGTTCCTCCTTAGCTGTCCTATCCCTCCAAATTTTTTTCTATCAAATTGTTCATTTTTTTCATTTGCTCATTAAATGTTTCACTAACCTAAACAAATAAAATCTATAATGGCATCTTACACTCATAGATATTTGGTCTGTAATCGATCTGCTCCTCCTTAGCTGTCCTACTCCTCCAAATTTTTTTCACCAAATTATTCATTTTGTTTCATTTGCCTATTAAATAACTAAACTAAACAAATAAAATCTACAATGGCATCTTACACTCATAGATATTTGGTCTGTAATCGATCTGTTCCTCCTTAGCTGTCCTATCCCTCCAAATTTTTTTCTATCAAATTGTTCATTTTTTTCATTTGCTCATTAAATGTTTCACTAACCTAAACAAATAAAATCCATAATGGTATCTTAGACTCATAGGTATTTGGTCTGTAATCGTTCCGTTCCTCCTTAGCTGTCCTACTCCTCCAAATTTGTTTCCACCAAATTGTTCATTTTCTTTTATTTGCTCATTAAATAACTAAAATAAACAAATAATATCTATAATGGTATCTTACCCTCATAGATATTTGGTCTGTAATCGATCCGTTCCTCCTTAGCTGTCCTACTCCTCCAAATTTTTTCCACCAAATTATTCATTTTGTTTCATTTGCCCATTAAATAACTAAACTAAACAAATAAAATCTATAATGGCATCTTACACTCATAGATATTTGGTCTGTAATCGATCCGTTCCTCCTTAGCTGTCCTACTCCTCCAAATTTGTTTCCACCAAATTGTTCATTTTCTTTTATTTGCTCATTAAATAACTAAAATAAACAAATAATATCTATAATGGTATCTTACCCTCATAGATATTTGGTCTGTAATCGATCTGCTCCTCCTTAGCTGTCCTATTCCTCCAAATTTGTTTCCACCAAATTGTTCATTTTGTTTCATTTGCTGATGAAATAATTAAACTAAACAAATAAAATTTATAATGGCATCTTAGACTCATAGGTATTTGGTCTGTAATCGATCCGTTCCTCCTTAGCTGTCCTACTCCTCCAAATTTTTTCCATCAAATTATTCATTGAATCTACAATGGCATATTACACTCATAGATATTTGGTCTGTAATCGATCTGTTCCTCCTTAGCTGTCCTACTCCTCCAAATTTGTTTCCACCAAATTGTTCATTTTGTTTCATTTGCTGATGAAATAACTAAACTAAACAAATAAAATCCATAATGGTATCTTAGACTCATAGGTATTTGGTCTGTAATCGATCCGTTCCTCCTTAGCTGTCCTACTCCTCCAAATTTTTTCCACCAAATTATTCATTTTGTTTCATTTGCCCATTAAATAACTAAACTAAACAAATAAAATCTATAATGGCATCTTACACTCATAGATATTTGGTCTGTAATCGATCCGTTCCTCCTTAGCTGTCCTACTCCTCCAAATTTGTTTCCACCAAATTGTTCATTTTCTTTTATTTGCTCATTAAATAACTAAAATAAACAAATAATATCTATAATGGTATCTTACCCTCATAGATATTTGGTCTGTAATCGATCTGCTCCTCCTTAGCTGTCCTATTCCTCCAAATTTGTTTCCACCAAATTGTTCATTTTGTTTCATTTGCTGATGAAATAACTAAACTAAACAAATAAAATTTATAATGGCATCTTAGACTCATAGGTATTTGGTCTGTAATCGATCCGTTCCTCCTTAGCTGTCCTACTCCTCCAAATTTTTTCCATCAAATTATTCATTTTGTTTCATTTGCCCATTAAATAACTAAACTAAACAAATAAAATCTATAATGGTATCTTACACTCATAGGTATTTGGTCTGTAATCGATCCGTTCCTCCTTAGCTGTCCTACTCCTCCAAATTTGTTTCCACCAAATTGTTCATTTTCTTTTATTTGCTCATTAAATAACTAAAATAAACAAATAATATCTATAATGGTATCTTACACTCATAGATATTTGGTCTGTAATCGATCTGTTCCTCCTTAGCTGTCCTATCCCTCCAAATTTTTTTCTATCAAATTGTTCATATTTTTCATTTGCTCATTAAATGTTTCACTAACCTAAACAAATAAAATCCATAATGGTATCTTAGACTCATAGGTATTTGGTCTGTAATCGATCCGTTCCTCCTTAGCTGTCCTACTCCTCCAAATTTTTTTCACCAAATTATTCATTTTGTTTCATTTGCCCATTAAATAACTAAACTAAACAAATAAAATCTACAATGGCATCTTACACTCATAGATATTTGGTCTGTAATCGATCTGTTCCTCCTTAGCTGTCCTACTCCTCCAAATTTGTTTCCACCAAATTGTTCATTTTGTTTCATTTGCTGATGAAATAACTAAACTAAACAAATAAAATTTATAATGGCATCTTAGACTCATAGGTTTTTGGTCTGTAATCAATCCGTTCCTCCTTAGCTGTCCTACTCCTCCAAATTTTTTCCACCAAATTATTCATTTTGTTTCATTTGCCCATTAAATAACTAAACTAAACAAATAAAATCTACAATGGCATCTTACACTCATAGATATTTGGTCTGTAATTGATCTGTTCCTCCTTAGCTGTCCTATCCCTCCAAATTTTTTTCTATCAAATTGTTCATTTTTTTCATTTGCTCATTAAATGTTTCACTAACCTAAACAAATAAAATCCATAATGGTATCTTACACTCATAGATATTTGGGCTGTAATCGATCTATTCCACTTTAGCTGTCCTATTCCTCCAAATCGTTTATTTTTTTTTATTTGCTTATTAAATGTTTAACTAAATGTTGTATATTTTTAGGCATTCCACCTGTTATGACCGGTGAAACTATGGCCAATTCAGAAGTTCCAGATTATTTAACCATGTTTTCCTACTTAACACAAATTTATGATACATTTAGAGGTGAAATACCACATATTAAACACCCGAAATTGGTAAGTGAATTTGATTCTTTGTTCTGTAAGTGTACTATACTATAAAATAAATTATATCATTTTTGTGTAAATAAAGTTTTTTGGTGGAGTCAATAACTTTAGCTGATATGTAGTTTGTTCATCTAACAGGTGATAATGAAATCCAACGTATCCATTTTTGAATTTGTTTAATTAATTGATTTGTCCAAATCTAATAATTTGGAACAGTATAAAGACGAATTATATTTTAATCCGAGAATTAGATTTATAATACGTAAATATGGCAACGTTACGTTAATAAATTAATAAATACAAACGTCAAACTTTGACATTACGTATGCCATATCAAAGGATTATAAATCTAATTCTCGGATTAAAATATAATTCGCCTTTATGCAACTGACGTAAGAAAAATAGAATGGAACTGATTTAATTAACACTTTAATTTTCAAACTGTATCCGATGGATAAGAATTTAGTTATTTCTTACCATTTTATTAATGAATTAATTCTTTTTCAAGTGTAAAAAAACAATCAGCTAAACATTTTTTGTTGAATAGAAATCTTGTGAAATGAAATCACCAATTCCCAGCAATTCCCTATCCACAACTAACAGTAATGAATGTAAAATTAAACTTGAAGTAAAGTCAAGAACAAAACCAAAGGCATTACTTGACACCACCAAGAGAGAACTTGTAAAAGAAATCAAATCAAAATTGGTTAAATCAGACTTCAAGAGATCCAATTCGAAGATGTCAATCTTCTTATGTATGCCTGCATCTACCGAATTTAAAATTGCTCCTAGTAAAGTGCAACCCTCAAATATGGACATTATAATTCCACCGAGAGATAAATTAGAAAATTTAGAAGATAAAAAAATTAATTTACCATTAATTCTTTGTAAAAGATTAGAAGATTATAATAATGAGAAAACTGCAAGTGGTGATCATAATGAAGTTGAAATTGTAAGTGAAGAGAAATTTACTACAAACTTTACGGATTTAAAATCCACCGAGAGTAAAGTATTAATTGAAGAAGTTAAATGTTTTGACGAAAATTTTGTAGAAATCAAATCAACTAGTAAATGTGACGAAATTATTAATTATAGAAAAAAAAGTGATACTGTGTCTATTGAATCTGAAATTGATAGCGAACCATCTCATATATTCGTTCGATGTGTCGAAGAAGATCAACAATCATACTCTGTAACAGAGTTACGTTATTGCCCTTGTTCTGACATGATTGTTATCGATAAACCAAAACAACATACAAAATTTTGCTCTTGTTCTAACACATTAGCTATCGATAAACCGAAACAACATAGGCGCTTTAGTAATAAATTACTTTTTAATAACCACAGAAATCAAGTGTGTAGCCATCCTTTGCAAAATAAAGAAGTATGTTATAAAAATGTGTCACAATTTGTAAATACTGAAAAATTTTCGTGTTCATACGATATGAACTTAACAGAAGAAGTCAATCCAGAATTGACGTACGAAAGAGTAGTCAAGTGGATAAATTTAAACGATTTTAAAGAAACCGATGCTGCCATCACCTTAACAAACGATTTAGTAGACGAAGCAGAGATGAGTTCAAATACACGAGATACTGTAACCGAAAGCGAGATATGTGTAAATAGCGACGATTTAAAAAAGAAATGCGAACAAGAATTGCTAGAAGCAAAAAGTTTTTCTGATCAACAGAGTGATTTAAATGTAAAAGAAAGAGTAAACTCCAATGACGTTAACTTTTTTTCACCAATTTCTTGGTTTATTCCTAGACCAAGTCCAGATTTATCCGAAGCCTTTTCCTCAATTACTGAAACCGAAGAAACAGTAGGTTTTTTAACTGTTTCCTTTTTACTTTATCCTATCCTACTACCGCTGTTATTATATTTCTATATTTATTCAAGTAGTAGTGCTATATTGTTTTGTCCTTATTAAATTTTGAAAGAGTTTATGTACCTGTTTAAATTACAATAAAGTTTTTATGTTGACTAATGTAATGGTAATTTTTTTAGGATGTATCGGATTGTAAAGAACAAATTGTAAAAGAGCGAGAGCCTATAGCTGTTAAAGTGTCTGCGAGCCAATCAACTACTGCTGTGATAAATCGAAACGTCAATAGGTCTAAACGTCATTCTGAAGCCGTTTCTTCGATTAAGCCAACATTTACGTCAGAACGAAAAACAAAGAAACGAAAATCGATCGAAAAATACGAAATGGGAGTGGTAAGTAAATTTACTTACTGCGTCATGTGTTATTTTATTTTCAAGTTGGTTTTTCGTGTTTATAAATATTACACATAGTCATTATTTTGTTTTTGAAATGATTTTCTTTGCAAACTTTTTTCTTAATTCGTGGCTTAAGAGCGGAGATATCCACCTCCTAAAAACAGATATTTATTTGTCTATTAATAGATTTGGTGGCTATTTAAATCCTCGGTTCTCAATCCGTGGTCTGCGGAACACTGGTGCTCCGTGAAGCCCCTTCAAGTGTTCCGCGAAAAAATCAAATACACAATTACCTAAAAAAATTTCAAAAAGGAAAATCAATACAATGTCAAATAATTTTTGTATGGGATGGTAATACGTTCATTGAAAATACTCCTGAAAAATTCTGAATCTCTGTTCTAGATGAATACCCAAGTCTAACAAAAAGTCCCTGAGCACATTGTTATTATTTTCCCACGTCATATCTTCGCAAAGCAGGATATTTTATTCTTTTATAAAAGTAATACTTTGAAGAAGGGGTGACCAAACCCGCGCGTTCTAGCGCGCGCACGACATCATTTCGTTTTTTTTCCGCTTGAATAATGGAGTTATTTTTGTGAGCAAAGTCGGGGCCGGACTGGGACGTCCAAACGGCCCAGTCATACACGCCAAACCGGCCGCCGCCCCTTTGCATTATTTTTTTAGAAATCACGAAATTGTTTTTTTTTTAGGTTTACCTAAACGCGTTTCTAAACCGCCGGTCCATCGGACTTTAAATCATCGATTGAAATTTAATTTCAGTAAAAAGGATAAATTTTATTCTCGAGATAACTTTGTTTGTCGTTTATAATCACGGCCCTAAGCAATTACTTATTACTATACCATACCCTTACAACTTCAAATTGGGACTGAACTATTCCAAATCAATTTTAAATTGGGAAAAAATGAATTGACATTTGAGTGAGCTATTGAATCTCAATTTGAAATTGTGTAGCCTCAGTTTGAAGTTGAAAAGGTATAGTTGTTTGCTGCAATACATATTTAATTTCCCAGTCCGAGTTTGATAACCGTGGGGTCGTTACGCATGAATCTTCTCGAACGTTTGGCACTAACGGTAAGGTGTAGGTCCTCCATGTTTCCAGCTTAGCCATAAGGATAAATATGGGCCAGAGAAGAAGCAGTGGGGTGAATGTGGAATTATTATATTGTTCTTTAAATAAATTTAATAGCAGGTTTATTAAAAGGTGGATATCTCGGCTCTAGTATTTTAATTTTGAGTCTTTTTATGTTCCTATTATTTTAAACGTTTAATAAATATTTGCTCAATTTTTTAAAATATTATTTTCATTTCATAAAGTATATTTCTCGACAATTAAAAGTTTGAGTTTTTAATGAGAGAGTTTGTGGCTTTTACATTTATTAGTCAGTTATAAAATTTTATTTCATACAGCATTTTTGTTTGTATTGCATGTACTGTTTTTATTATTTTAATTTGTAGTTTGTAGTTATAAAACACAATTTAACAATTATTGAATTGTGGATATATTTCAGCATGCGCTCATTTTATTAACTAATGCTCAGATTTTTGTAAAACTTGTAACTTTACGACTTGCTCAGTGCAGCAAGTTTTACATAATCTGTGCTTCAGTTAGCTGGAAGGTAATTCAGATATCACAAATATCATAATTGTTGCTACTAGAAATTAGTTCTAATTAGTAAAGCACCACAAATTAATTTATTCATTCACAAAGTATCATTTTTTGGTGCATGCTGACTTGGCTATTTCATTTTCAATAAATTACTAACTTTTACGTAGATTAGAATTTTACACCTTAAGTAGAGACTAATCCAAGCATTTTTTGTTTTTATTTACTATAGAATATACCATTTTATATAACCAAAAAAACAATTTTTATTTTAATTTATCCATTCCTATTATTCCTAATCCTATTGTTTTTTCAGAGCGTTGTTAATAAAATCCTTCCTTGGTTTTATGAATCAATAATGGTTGTTTTCGGCCTGCTTGTGCTTGATATTCTAGTTCATCCTGAAGATTATTTTGTGTAACTTATGTTTTTTATCAATAAATTGTACTAACTCGATATTTTCTGTGTCTGTAATCTAATGCTTCATAGTGACCAAACTAGGAGTGACTGTTTCTGTCTTTTTACTGTTTCTCTTTTTACAGCTCGATTAGATAGTGATTCTAATCCTTTCTTGCAAAAGCTTTTACTTTGCCTTTGATATCACAATGGCTTGGAACTCGCATCAGTTAACACTTAGAGTACCAAGAAAAAAACTATGCGAGAAGTACCAAAAGACGTTAATTTCAGTTCAGCTGCCACGTTCTCAGAGACATTGTAGGGAGTAGCCGATTTTTTCTGTCGATTCTTTTTATAAGAGTGATAATGCTGTCATATTTCTTACTTTTTTCCTTTTTTAAGAATTTCATTGATATAAGCCACTGCTTTTGGAAGCCAACCAGATTTTTGTGTTCGCTGGCATTCAGATAGCTTATTCCCAAAAGATGGGCCTGAATACGATCACCCCGATTTTTCTGCAACAAGGCCCATAGTCTATTAATGATGGCCCAACTGTCAGAGATACTGTAGATCTGCTCTTAAGCTTTGGTTTCCTAGGAGAGCGGTACCGTCAAATAGCGTCCGTAATATGACGGTGGTGACGTCACGTAGCGGTGAAGTCGAAAATATCCCTAAAGCTTAATTCTCAGCTATCCGAAACCGTCGTATACGACTATTATCTATTACCTATATCTATTACCGTGGCCGAGAGTAAAACTGAGGCTTTTATTTAGTATTAAAACTCATAGATGATTGAACTCTGAGTGGTGATTGGTTTTGATCCGGCGTTGTATCAGATAAGTCTTTCAGAGGCAAGGGTTGGAGAGTATGGTTCAAATTGCTCTGCCAATAATGACTTTCAAGTTCTTGTGAATACTTTGACGCCATATTTAAAAAAAAACTTCTACTTTATTTCGTATTATGGATTTTAAAGTGGAAGGGAGCTAATTTATAGCTCTTGGCCTCTTATTCAGACTTACAGTTGAACTTCCAAGTAGTCTCTCCAGGCTCATCAGTTCTTAATTCAGTCGTGGAATAAATTCCATAATTCATTCATTTCATTTCACAATTCAATCAAAACTACAGCTACGACATCTTAGATGGTCTATTGTTATACTTCAGTATTTTCCGTTTCTAGTTTGACTTTCTAATTGGAGTTCTTACTCCTGGCCAATTTTGCATTGGTTCCTTCCAGTAGTGCGACAAAACTTTCCCCTATTTTTCTTTGGAAAATTTTCTTTCATTCCGTTCCTTATATTATTACGAGCTTATATTTTATTGTCGTCTTAAAAAATTAAAATGACCGAAATGTTTATGAGGAAAAAGTCCACGTCCGAAATTATATTACCCAGTTAATACTTTAATCAGTAATATAATTGTTTGCTTAACTAACGAAGCAGTGATAACAGTTAAATATTCTTGAGTAAATATTTTTGTTTTTTAAAATAAAGGAAGAAAGGCGTAAACGTTTAGAAGAAATAGCAGCTAATCGTATAGACCGACAGAACAAACGACGCGAACATAGAAGAAAACAAACTGAACAGTTTATTAAGAGTATGCAAATGCTACATACAAATGCTAAATCTGATTCATCGGGACCTTTCGAAGATTATTCTATTTTTGTGTATAGACAAACGGCACCGCAGTTTCAAGATAGAGTAAAAAATTTGGAAAAACAATTTACTTACATTCCTGTAAGGGTCGAGGTTCTTTTGGTGTTTTTGTTTGTAGCATGGATTTTTATTTTATTTTAGAATTGTTTAATAAAGCTTACTGCCACTAATTAAAACTTTATTTACAAGGTAGAATTTATTTAATATTTTTTAATCGACGCTTAAAGTTGTTGGTGTAATTTAATTTAACCATGTGTTTTACTAACAAAAAGAAGCTTTATAACATTTTATACAATAGTGCGTTCTTTAGGATCGGGAAAATCGTTTACCAAATAACTCACGAGGTGCGGCGGACGAAGATTTTGCTGTTAGAATTAAAGAGATAGAAGATAAATGGCAAGCTCCTTACCCCATCGATAAAAAGCCAAAGGGTTTGTTGCGAGCCATAGGTAAAATTGAAACTTCAGATTGGAATATTAAGGAAATTGAAAAAAAAATTATGGAAAATAAACTTGGAAAATCGTCCGTTAATAGAGAAAAGGAACGTGTACCAAAATGGAATAGAGAACAATTTTTAGCGAGACAAACTAAAATGGAAAAGAAACATCTCGATAGACAAAATAGTGCCGAAGGTATTATATTTTAATAATTAATTAATTAATAATTATTAATTTTTTTTTTCTCTTTTTAATGAAGCCAAATTTTCTGAAATCGATAAAAGTTTGAAGCATTTAGAACAAAGATTAAAAGAAGGATCTGTAAGAGATTTAGGTCAAAACAAAGTTGCTACAATTACAGAAAAACTTGTAACAAACACAGCCGAACCAGAACCTAAACCGGTACAGAAAACAACAGTAAGGATTTTCCTTTTATCGAAACTTAAATTTAAAATTAATTTGTATATTTTAGACTTCTAAACCTGCTGTGATATTACCTACCCAAAATACTTCTGAGTATTGTCATTTTTGTCAAAAACGTGTTTATTTGATGGAACGATTATCTGCAGAAGGACGATTTTTCCATCGTGGCTGTTTTAAGTAAGTTTTGATCCATCTATTCTATATATTTACATATTTCTTAAAGTTTGTCTGTGTGTCCGATATACACGTCTTTATAAGCATCAAATTTTACACAGAGAATTATAATAAAAAATGTAGGTCAACTGTAAAAAAAATTTTAATATTGGAACAATATTAAGATCTGTCATCTAATCTATTTGAGATGACATATTTTGACATACCTATGCCAAAATTTAAATGTCTTTATATGTCATGAAATATAAGTCACTATGAGGAGGTGTTAAGGTGCGTTATTTGAGATGATATATGTCATTTGATCTGTCATCTCATCTGTCAGAATTTAAATGTCTCTTTATATGTCATCAAATATAAGTCACTATGAGGGGGTGTTAAGATGGGTTATTTGAGATGATATATGTCATTTGATCTGTCATCTCATCTGTCAGAATTTAAATATGTCTTTTTATGTGTCATCAAATATAAGTCACTATGAGGGGGTGTTAAGGTGGGTTATTTGAGATGATATATGTCATTTGATCTGTCATCTCATCTGTCAGAATTTAAATATGTCTCTTTATATGTCATGAAATATATGTCACTATGAGGGGGTGTTAAGGTGGGTTATTTGAGATGATATTCATTCAGACAGATCATTTGATCTGTCATCTCATCTGTCAGAATTTAAATGTCTCTTTATATGTCATCAAATATAAGTCACTATGAAGGGGTGTTAAAGTGGGTTATTTGAGATGATATATGTCATTTGATCTGTCATCTCATCTGTCAGAATTTAAATATGTCTTTTTATATGTCATGAAATATAAGTCACTATGAAGGGGTGTTAAAGTGGGTTATTTGAGATGATATATGTCATTTGATCTGTCATCTCATCTGTCAGAATTTAAATATGTCTTTTTATATGTCATGAAATATAAGTCACTATGAGGGGGTGTTAAGGTGGGTTATTTGAGATGATATATGTCATTTGATCTGTCATCTCATCTGTCAAAATTTAAATATGTCTTTTTATATATGTAAAAATAGTATTTTCCCTGGCGAAGCCGGGTTCATTAGTTAGATAGTTAACTTAATATTTATTCGCAATAAAATTTTCAGGTGCCAATATTGTCACACCGTACTAAGATTAGGTTCTTATTTATTTGATCGAGATGGTCAGTATGGTCATCGATTTTATTGTTTGCAACATTTTGGAATGATGGGCGAACTGGATTCTATCAAAGTGTCCAAGAAATCCACACAAAAAAGTAAAGAAACCGCCAAGAAATCTTTAGATAAATTAAAAATAACACCATTAACTGGCGTCGAAGGAGTTGATTTACTTGATAGAGGTAATTTTAGCTCACGCTCACGTCTCTTACATTTTGTAATATTTTTACTTACTTTTAGTTCAAACTCCGGAACGTATTGAGTTTGCTAATTTATCTGCTGGCCACATTTCTTCAGATCACGATGAATCTCTTAGTCAAATGGATGAAGATGAATGGACCGATAGAAATTTTGGTGCTTCTACAGGTGAAATATGTTCTAGCGATGATGAAGAAGAATCGTCGAGCTTAAGGTATTTACAACTAAGTAATTATGGCCACATTTTTACACTAATTTATTTTTATTAGCGGAACCGAATCTGACAATGAAGATGCGTTTGAAGAAGCCTTAGAAGAACCACCGACTAAAGAAGGAACTATGCGATGGATGGAGCGTTACAAACAAAGGTATTCTAAAGAACGTGCTCGAGAAGATGATTCAGATTCTGAAGAATACTCAAGTAGTTCAGATCATTCTAGTTATTATGAAAACAGTTCTGGTGGTGAGTTAGCTATTAGTGCGAGTTTGAATTGAAAAATTAACTCTTTTTTTTATCATAGATGATGAAGATGGGCCTGTAACTGAAGGAGAAGAAGAAATTCGAGCTCGAGAATTAAGAAAACAAGAAGTTCGTGTAGAGCCTCCGGTCGTTCAAACAGACACCGGCTCTGACACAGAGGTGAAATTACCATCTAATTTATCATCTACCGATTTAAAAGAATTAATTAATTTAACTGATAATTGTGACCCGAGTTCTAATTCGTCGGAATTACCGGATATTCTTGTTTCGCAAAATAAAAATTCAAACGATAATTTAGATATTAAAAATTTAGATAAATCGGCTAGTAATATTTCTATTGCTTCGGCAGAATATAATACCGCGGATTCGGGCGAATTCGATAATACAATAAACGGTCTATGTAAAGAAATTGATGATCATTTAAAAGTATTAAGTTCTGATAATTCAAATGTAAAAGTTAATGATAAGCCTTCGAAAAAAAAATCTTTAAGTAATAATAAATTACCTCCGTCTCCTCTTTCAAAAAGTGCAACTCTAGGGTCTTTTAAAATAGACAAACGCGCCAGTTTTGGTCAAGAGTTTGTCCCTAATTTTAAATTAGCCGATCCCGAACCTTTGTTAATTATCAAACGTACACCCAGCAAAATTCATTTGCCTCAAGAGTACGGTAAACCTAAAGTTACTGTCAAACAAAATTTTGATAGTGCTAAGAAATACTTTGGGGATTTAAAGAAGCCCCGTTTTCCAAAACCTGTATTAAAAAAGTCTCAAACTATATCTGATAGTTCGATGCCTGATAGATTAAAATATTTTGAAAAACCACCAACTCCGCCGGTAAGTCGAGCAGCCTCAACAGAAAGTCGTGAACCGTCAACAGAAGGTCGTGTAGTAAGCCGAGGAGCGTCATTTAGTTTTGAACCTGAAGAAAGCGATATAAAAGAAGCCGACGATTATTTAGAAAAATTAATGGCTAATGAAGAAGAGTTAATGAAGCCTATTGAATTTATTTCGAAAAAATCTTCTTCAGAAGAAGACGAAGAAGAAGCGGCCTCAAAAAGTATAGAAAATTTATTGGAAGCTTTAGAAACGGAAGCTAATGATCTTCCGGTTGAATCAGATGACAAAATTAACGATTTGTTAGATTGGATGGATAATTTGGATCACCAAGTGAGTGATACCGAAGAGTATGGAAGTAATAAGTATAAGAAGTTGGAAAATGTTTTAAAAATGCCTCAACAAGTCGAATCGGTTATTAGTAAAATTCCGAGGAAGAGCATCACATTTTTTGAACGTCAGTTTTCAGGAAAGCCCATTCGTTTTTCCGATGACTCTAATCAAAACGCAAGTTTTTATAAATTAGGACGGTCAAAAACTGAAGCAAGTTTTGATTTGGACGATGCCACGAGTAAAGTAAACGTCAAGAAGGTGTTGCAAAAATTTGAAAGCAATTCAAACCCAAGTAGCGACGATAGCGATAATAAAACAAAGTTAAAACGTAAGTTATTGAAACGACAATCTTTGGGCAATTTCAATTTTAAAGATTTTGATAATTCTCAAGTTGAGATGAAATATAAAGAGTCACCGAGTGATGAAACCGATGAGAGCACCTCACAGAAGTTTGATGATTTATTCAACGAAAATGAACTTTCAGAAGGTGTAGACTCGCCCGGAAAAGTAGAAACTGAAGAAGATCGTAATGATTCGCACAGATTTGATCTTCTAGGAGACTCTTTTGCCACCGAAAAGATGTTAGACGAAACTGAAATATTAGAAAAAAATTTGCTCGACGATGAAACTATTGTAGATGAAGATTGTCGGTTATCTCCTTCAGATTTACGGCTCCTCGAAGATCAAATAATAAAAAAAACTGAAAACGTTCAAGATGTAAAACATGAAACCATTGAGTTGGAATTGGCACAACTAAATTGTGGAGAGACAAAAGTTGATCATGTTCTACCGCCTTCAGATTTAAAGCTTCTCGAAGCACAAATAATAAAGCCACCTGAAAATACAAACTATGCAAATCCTGATAAATTAGTAGAAATGAAATGTAAAGTGCAGTTAGATTATGATGTTGAAAAGATGCCTGTAAATTTACAAAATTTGGAGGCTCAAATAGTTAAACAAACACCACAACGTCCGGCCAGGTACAAGTCATCTGAACGAAAAAGTGACGACACTCCACCACCGGTTCCACCTAGAAAGAAGTCTCTAGATTCTTCCTCAATAGGTAAACGACACGACAAAGAAAATATCAAATTACAGTCAATGTTGCCACTGCATAGCAAAGCTAGTAGTGTATCTCCAATGCCTCGAGTGAAGTTTGGAAAAACGGTAACTTCATCGAGCAGCGGCGTTCTTAACGAACCGACTATAAAAAAAGAAATAGTGACGACGTACATGTTACCGAAGTTAGAAAAACCAATTTTAAATCGAAGCTTGTCCGATCAAAACGTAACCCTTTCTCCTCCAAACATGAAAAATAATAATTGTGTTTCGACTAGCAATTTAAAAGTCTGCGACGGAAGAAATAAAACGGAAGCTAAAAACAAAAACGAATGTTGCATTCAATAAAATATTTTTTAAGTTTTTATACTGGAGCTTTTTAAAAAGCATTAACATTTCTAGTCATTTGATGCTGTGTGAATTTGTTATTTAATCCATTAATCAAGTTGAATAGTTTATTAAGTGTTGCCGTTTAGAATTTTTATCTTGTTTTAATTTTTCTTTTTTTATAAACTTCGTTAATAATATCGAAATTGTTAAACAAAAACATTTAATAATTGCATACGTGTCCATTTAATACATTTTAATCGTTAAACAAAAATTGTTACCCATCCAAGATGATTGGTTCCTCGGCCACAGTCACGTTTTAGCAATGGTAAAATAAGGTAATTATGTGAGTGCATTGTGATTCTTGGTGTAATTAATTGCAAAAATGTATTAATGCCGTTTAACATTCCATTGCTGATATGAGAGTTGTGTGCCTTTTAACTAACCTAACGATTGAAGTGTTTTGTTTTTAAAACCACCGTAACTGAGATTTTTATAATTAAAACGCTTTCTGCCAAAACCATGCCAAAACCTTCAAAAAATTTATGGTTGGTTGAAAAATTTGATGCTCACCCTAAAGCCCACTGCAGACGTTCTTCTGCAAAAGTCTGAGCGTTTGAAGCAAGACAAGCCTGAACTATAACTTTACCTCCACACGTGCAGGCTTTTACTACGGCAGATCTATGCAGGCCAACACAGTGCAACACATTTTTGATAATATTGATAATTTCTATAATATCGATATTTTTAATAATATCCATATTATCCAATATTATTGAAAATATAGAAATATCGATTTTAAAATAAAACTATTTTATAGAAATTCTCAATTTAAGGAAAATATTTCAAAAAATGCAAAATGTATCGTAATTAAAAAATAGTCAATTTTATAATATAGATATTTTCGATAATATCGTTATTTTCAATAATGTCGTTATTTTCGATAATAACGATATTCTCAATAATATGGATATTTTAGATAATACATTTTCAATAGTATGGATATTTTCGATAATATCGGTAATATCGATAATATCGTTATTTTGGATAACTTCGATATTTACGATAATATCGTTATTTTTGATAATATCGATATTTTGGACAAAATCGTTATTTTAGATAATATGGATATTTTGGATAATATCGATATTTGCAATAACATGGATATTTTCGTTATTTTCAATAATGTCCTTATTTTCGATAATATCGATATTCTCAATAATATGGATATTTTAGATAATAAATTTTCAATAGTATGGGTATTTTCGATAATATCGGTAATATCGATAATACCGTTATTTTCGATAACATCGTTATTTACGATAATATCGTTATTTTTGATACTATCGATATTTTGGACAAAATCGTTATTTTAGATAATAGACTAGGACTGTTATCGGAAAAAACGTATCCTTAACCATACAAGCGGCATTTCATATAACATTTTGGTAACCGATGTTTTCCCAGTATTTCAACCCTGCTGAATACGAAAATTGCGGTTATCAAAGCGAAATCTTAACCGGAAGCGTGATATTCAAGATGACACCCAAGATGTCAGCTTTGTTATTTTTGATGGAATCATTATTGACAATTAAGACAAATATTGTTATTGGTTCGGATAGATAATTTTATACTCTACAATTTTTATTAGAGGTATAACTATCTTCAGATCACTCCTTAAGGAGCTACAGTCGGAAGAAGCACCGTGAAATTGGAACAAAATCCCAGTATCGAAATGCTAGAGGAATTTCATATAACATTTTGGTAATCGATGTTTTCCCAATATTTCGACCCCCCTGAATCCAAAAATTGCGGTTACCCACAGTGAAATTTAAACCGGAAGCGCGATATTCAAGATGGCGACTAGGTTGTCTGCTTTATTAATTAAGATTTATTTGGATGGAAGAATTATTATTGAAACTTGGACAACTGTTTTGATTGAATTAGATATACAAGGTTCTCTACAATTATTATTAAATGTAAAAGTACCGTAAGATTGCTTATTAAGGAGCGAAAGCCAGCTAAAGACATCGTGTGCGTAAAAATCGTCGTAATATACATGTTTGCTCTTTTTATTTATTTTGATGGATTAATTATTATGGCAATTAAGACAAATATTTTTGTTAGCTCGGATAGATAATTTTATGGTCTACAAAAAATTACAGTAAAATCACTCTTTAAGGGTCTAGAGAGTCGGGAGAAGCACCGTGTGTTGTCAAAACAGAAGACGCAATATCCTCTTTATGATCGACTTTTATGGACTTGATGTGCTCTGATCATGTTTTAACAGATACATCCTAGCTGGATACTGGGAAAGCTACCTCGCTGAACTCACCAAGATGCTTCCATATACTGCTTTATGTATTAAGACGGTTTATACAACACTGGTGCTTTTATCGACTCTAGCTCTTTTAGGAGTAATCTGAAGATAATTTTACTTCTAATAAAAATTGTAGGGTATAAAATTATCTATCCGAACCAATAAAAATATTTGTCTTAATTGTCCATAATGATTCCATCAAAAATAACAAAGCTGACATCTTGGGTGTCATCTTGAATATCACGCTTCCGGTTAAGATTTCGCTTTGATAACCGCAATTTTCGTATTCAGCAGGGTTGAAATACTGGGAAAACATCGGTTACCAAAATGTTATATGAAATGCCGCTTGCATAAAATACTTTAACTTTTGCGCCTAGTCTATAATATGGTTATTTTGGATAATAAATTTTCAATAGTATGGGTACTCTACTAATACTGGAAAATATCGTATACTTCAAAAAATGCAAATGCTCACCCTGTATAGCAATTAAAAAATAGTATAAATGATTTATAAAATATCGATAATTTATCGGTAATATCGAAAATATCGACATTATCAAAAATATCCATATTATCGAAAATATCGATATTATCTAGTATATCGATATTTTTTCGATACAGAACTGCTGTAGTAAAAGCTTGAGCCTTAGTAGAGGGCTTAACGCGTTCTCTGAACCATTAACTTTAATTAAAATGAACACCGCTATATTGGAATTTTGATGGGGTTCTCTATGATCAACATCAAAATTTTCAGCCGACCGTCAATTTGTTTAAAATTAAACCTTAAAATACGTGGATTTTATGAAATATCTCCCACGAAGCGCAATTTAATTGCTTTAAAATCGAAACCTCTTGCTTTATATTATAATGAGTTCCAAAAAAACACATCTGGTGGAGTTACTTACAGGACTGTGCTTCAAAACTAGACTGAATTGCTACATTCTTATAGGTATTACATTGAACCTTCTTTCAAACTATAGAAATGTTTTGAATTTAGCCGAGTATATTAATGCAACAGAAGAATATTGCGTGAATTGTTTACTGTTGAAACATTTTTGAACTGAACTGAACTGAAGGCTCACACAGCGTCTAAATGTCGACGTTAAGAAGACAGTTTTATTTGAAGAAAAATACTTCGAGCTACTTCGACTTTTAGCTACTGCGTTTTCCTTCGGAACTTCGTTGGAATCTACCTTGCAGAGTACTGTTGCACTTTTAATGCTCCTTGCGTTAACAAATTACGAAAGCTTTGTAATTTAAATTAACAATTTCAAAGCTTTTCTCGATCAGTGTAATTTTAAACTTCTATTTCGTTTAAAAATTAATTTTTAAAACTAAAAAATTAAGCTTTCTCGTTTATTTCAGAATATCTATAAATATTTTTGTTTGTCACTAAATATTACATCTTGCATGCTCGTTGAAATTTTTATTTTCAAAATATTTTAAAAAGTTGTAATTTTCAGATTGTATCAGATGAGACCAGTTCGGAATCATCTAGCAAACACAATTCGGCGACAGAGATTTCGACAGATTCCGAATTTGCAGTCGACGATCCAACCCCAACTAGAGAAATTCCGTCAATAATATTTAACGATTTTAACGTGACGAAAGCGAGAGGCAATTACGGACCACCTAAAAGAGTACAGGTGAAATCAGGTGTTTTACAATCACCTCTTAACGGTAAACCACAAAAACAGGGTATTAAATTGGATTTTTCACCTCTTGTGCCTTCACCAGTTAAACCAAAACCTGCACCCGTTTCTTCACTCACTAGAACCGAAGGTTACGCTTTGAATCGCACTCAAAGCACCGGTGGCATTGCTACTAAAGTTTCGTTGGAACTAAAAAAAAAATATTTGTTGGGAGATAACGGTATTGCCGGAAATATACAAAAATCGGGCAGCGTGTCAGCTTTAGATTCTAAATTTAAATCGTTTCACACAAATATTACGGACTGCCAAAAATTATTAAAGCCCACATTCGATGTTAATTCGACGAATAAAACAAACGATAGAAAATCTCCTCTGTCACCTATCGTTTCACAATCTGCACCTTTCTCAGATCATTCTTCTAAATCTCCAGATCTTATTAGCCCTAACGTACAACCTAGTAAAGAAAATTCTATTCCCGTCATCGATTTAACAGCTTCGCCTGAACAAAGCAAAACGGTCATTCATAATGTAGAAGAACAAACGTTTAAACACGAATTGGAAGGACGGCCGCGTAGTCCCGTTAAAGAAATTCCGATCTTAGTCCCGCAAATCGATTGGAGTCAAGTCAATAGAAATAAAAGTAAGTCAATGATCAGTTATTATAATCTAAGAACCCGCGACACAAACTCTTAACATTGAAAAAGCGAAATACGAAATGCTCTCAATAAATTTTTTTTTAAACTGCTTCCGTCCGGGATCGAACATGGCACTTTCTGCCTGTAAAGCAGAATTTCCGTCGCGCTTACAGACAAATAAATATGAAAGTATGCAACTTGATGCAACTGTATAAAAATAACCTATAATGATTTCTTATTAAAAACACCCAATAAAGCCGGTCTGATGAGGCTCTCCGGCCGCGCGATGAGTGACAGACTAGTTATGGTGTTGTAGCAATAAGTGCCAACTACGACGTAATGATCTCACAAACCTGCTAGTTTCATAGTACAGAAATCGAAAAATCACTTCCGTCTAAATGCGGCGCGATAGACCGAGCGTTTCGTATACGGTCACTACCAAGATTTATTAATATCTACATTTCATACTACCTTTTTAATGGTAAGGGTTTCCGACTTGCGTCGCCGGCTCTTAGACTATTAGAAAAATTGTAAAATTTTACTTTTTAGATGATGAAATTTCAAGTGATAGTTTAACCAGTGATAGCGATTCTGACGACTATATCGGTATTCAAAAATCACCAACTGTAAAGTTAGTTAACAGCATACCTAGGGTAGAAGTGCACAACGACGCAGGCGAAGTTCTTCCTAATTGGGACGATAATATTGCTTTAGATAGTTTGAACCCTATTCCACCGACGGTAACAGAAACGGAAAAATCGATCATGCCCGATTCTCTCAAGTCGTTTGTGACTGAAAGAAAAGTTTTGAATCAACCTAAAACTTTACCAGATTTGAAAAAAAATTATGTCCATTCTTCAGATTTTACCGATCCAGAACAGAAATGTTATACAAGTGGGCATAGTACTCCTTCAGATCATGATCACACAACTGCAGCCTTAACGGAAACCGAACTGTCGGATTGGGCACGAGATGGTACGGTATCTGACGATTTTGAAGATGTAGCTTTTGAAATGAATCCTATATTTGCTACTGCGCGAAGAAATAGGAAACCGAAAGGTATATCGTTGGAACAAGGTGTTGTAAAAGCTTCGCTTGAAGAGTTCGACGATATCAAGCATGTTTGTGGAAAGGATAGAGAAATAAATTTAACGACCGAAAATACACCTAGTGAAAATTTAAATAATTTGCTGAGTAGCTTGGAATTTATGGATACTGGAGAAGAGACGAGTAGTGATGAAAAATTGTTAGTCGAGGCCACTTTACAAAATAATGGCTACATGGAGTTTCATAATGAAGACGAAATTATAGAAGATAGTTTAAATCCTTGTATAAATCAAATAGTCGAAACCATAAATCCAGATATAAAGGAACAAATAAATTTGGAAAATCTATCTAGTCACAATAAAAATACCGGTTATTGTATTATCGGAAATGAAGATTATAGCTTTGGTGGAAAGGTAACTGAATTAAAAGAAGCCGATTTGGAAAAGTTTAAAAGAACACAAAATACAGGTGATAATGAGGAAGATAGTTTATTAATAGTCGAAACTGGTACTACTACCGAAGAAAACACTTGTAGCGATTCTACCGTTAAAAATGTAGTCCAAGTGAGCGAGAAGGAAAAAAAAGATATTCGAAACGCTAGTTCTCTAATAAACGAAAATAAACTGCTCTTAGAAAAAATATGTGATAAAAAGTTTGATAATAACAATCAAATTGAAGAAAGTAAAGATGATTACAAAGAGCACTGCCATAGGTTACAATCTAAAATAGAATTCGGTAATGCGAGAGATTCGATAGACATCAGAAAATCGAAGCGTAAAGAAAAAATTGATTTACCAACAAAACCTGATTTAATACAAGAAGAAGTTTCTAATGTGGTAAATGAGATGCAGTTGGATTTAACGACAACTACAATTCCAAAAGTGTTATACACAAAGGAAGGAATACAAAAAGTAAGAGATGAAAATCAAAGATTGGTTCAAGAGATGGTAATGAATAAAATGAAAGCACAAAATAGATCTTTGGAAAGGAAAAAGCGCAATCGTAACTCGTTCAGTCCAAACAGGTCATTTGATTTGAACAAATCAGCAACGATAGATATTTCTTTGGCGATTAAAAACAATGAAAACGAAAAACGAATGTCCAGTCCATCCAGTATTTATAACTCACCTACGGTTTTAAATTCCAATCCTCAATTAGTAAACAATTACGTCGATAATATAAAAAATAATCAAAATCACGTCGTAAATAATGATACTTACTCTACACCAATTAAACAACACCCAAAATTATTCGCAAAACAACTAAGCGTTCACTCTTCTTTTTACATTAAAACCAACAACAAAAATAATTCATCTTTAGACATGTTAAATACAAATTCCGAAGCTAGCAGTTTGCCCGATATTCAACAAGCATTAATTAACGAAGGGTTTAAAACGCCGATAGCTTTAACAAAGCAAAAAAATTTAGACGTTCAAAAAACAACCGAAAAGTTAAAGCAAGACGCTAGAGCTAGATTAAGGTTGAAATCGAACGAGGATCTCGGTTTAAGTCCCGAGGAGAAACTTAAAAAGTTGCGCGAAAAAATTAATAAAAGAACAAAAGAGAAAGAAAATATCGATGTTCACGTCCAAGATAGTATCGAATCGTTGGTAATTAATACAGAAAAACGAAATTCTTTATTATACTCAAACGATACGCTGACGAAAAAACGAAATAATTCCTTCCAAAGATCTAAAAGTGGCGATAATGTGCTCTATTCGAATGTAATCGGTAGCACTTCTGATGTTTATAGTAATCAAAATTTTAATCAAATTTATCCTGCAAGAACGAAATCAGTTACTGAGTTATCTTATACAAAGCTCGATCCAAAATTAGTTGAAATACCGTATAATTCTGTTGATGAAGAGTCTACAAATTATAAATTACAATTTTGTAAATCCGATCCAAACTTGTTAACTGGAAATTGTAATAAAGCGGACAAAAAGATCAAGAAGAATAATGTCGAAAGACGGAAAAGCATATCGAAGTTAATTTCAGATTTTTTTGGAAAAAAGAAAGATGGTAGCGGTTCTACTTCTAAGGGATTTTTAGCAAGAATTTCTCCAAAATCTAAATCGAAGGTATATATTTTTTTAAAATATCGTCTAAGTTGTACATAAATAAGCTGTAAATTTAGCTTTTTTGTTACGAAAGGTAAAAAAATTAATTGGCTTTGTATATTTTTTCAGTCCATGATTAATCTGAGTGGGAAAACTGCCGTAAGAATATTTAAATTTTAATTATTTCGTGACGTTTTTGCATGAGTTGTATTTACCAACTGGGAATTATTTTGATTACTTGTATCTGTTTTTGCTGTTTGTGTAATTTTAATCACGTTTATTTGTTGAGTTGCATGTTTTCTTTGTTAATTAACAGGGTGGTTATTGTCTAAAAAGTGCACTATTTTAGCATATCTTTGTGTTTTGTTGGAAGTGGACCTAATGTTGTTATTTAATTCCTCATAGTTGTAGTACTAATCGTAGTAAGACGTTGATCCAAATTTTCTGTAAATTGCTTAAAAAGTGCTGTCTTTAGGATCTGTTGAATGGTCATTGTACTCGACTTTTTATTTTTAATGAGTCATAGCCAGACTTTTCTAGACAAAGTTTTTCAGAGTTTTGGTATCCATTTTTTCATTATATCTATTTCAGAAATTTCCAGAAGGAAAGGACTACATAGATATTTTGAATTTGTTTTGCCCTGTTCATTAGTCACATGGATTCCCTTCATCTAATATAGATATTCTTCTCCATAGTTCAACATAGACCTTGCAAATTTTTAACTTTTTCACTATAATCAATAATCGAGAAAAAAAATTTTTTTTATTGCATTTCTCCACGTTTTGAGTCCACCTGATTCCAAAAATGCAAATTTTTTTTTCGATTTTTTGAACTAAAATGTCTAATGTATGTATCCCCCCTCCTCCCAGGGCAAAAACTACTAAACCGATTTTGATAAAAATTTTTGGTTTTTCTCCTATAGTTTGACTATTATTACAAAAATTGCAAAACAGCATTGTACAATGTACACGTACAGCCAAAACATACGGCTTTCGTCCTAACCAAGTCGATTTTCAAAATTGCCTACATTTAAGGGGCAAAAGTAGGTCACAATTTTGAAATGGATTTTCTCAAAATTTTCTCCGCCATATTTTTTCTTTTTTGGATATGTTATAGATATCGTAATTCTCTATCAAAATATAAATTTTGATCAAAATCTCTTGAGCCGTTTTGGAGTAATGATTTTTTGAATGTCAAAACTTCAAAAATCTCTAATTTCGTTTGTAATACAAATTAAAACTTGAAAATGGATATATGTATCAATCCCATTAATATCTATTATTTGACACTATTTTCGGTTAATAAAACGCTTCCGGTTAAACCGGAAATTACAAAAATATTAAATTTTTTAGGAACACCCGGTATATTTTTAGATATTTTGAAAGCTCGTAAAATTAGCTATTACACAATACCAAACACTTTATAGTTTGACTTCCGGTTTAACCGGAAATGGGATCAAAATTCTTAACTTATATGGAACACCCTGTATATTTTTCAATATTTTGAAAGCTCCTAAAATTAGCTATTACACAATACCAAACACTTTATAGTTTGACTTCCGGTTTAACCGGAAATGGGATCAAAATTCTTAACTTATATGGGACACCCTGTATATTTTTCAATATTTTCAAAGCTCGTAAAATTAGCTTTCTGATGATATAAAATAATGTATATTTTGAACTTCAATTTATGCCAAATTTAAAAAAAAATAAAATTATGTAGTATATTAGACAGTTTATACCTAAAAATTCTGCTTACACGCAGAAGTCCTAGGTTCGATCCCGGACGAAAGCAGTTTTTTTCTAAATCCAACTCCATTTGCTTCAGAATTTCCAATTGCAGCCATAAATTGATCAATTTGACCCAAAGTCAAAGTCTTCCTATTGAAATTCCATACCATATGAAACTTCAAAATGATCGTTCATAGGCCACCTATCAAGACTTAACTTTAGTTGTGGTTATAAACTAATATTAGTTATCAAAAATCTGTTGGCAATATATTTTATTTATGTATTATCCAGGAGAAACCGAAAGAAGAAATAAAACGAACTACCAGTATGTCAGGCTTTGCTCGTCATAATCGTCAGATTGAAAATGCATCTCCACCACCAATCCCACCCCTTCCTTTGAATTATACCGGAGCCGGATTAACTCATTGTACCGGTACGTATTTATTTTTTTTAATTGAAATTTTTTATGAACTTTTTTAAAAATAGATAATAGTTCTGATGGAGAAAATGACTGGAAACGTCGTAGTTCTTGTGATACTTTGGATCAGTCGTATGCAACTGAAAGTCGTCGAGGTAGTAAAACATTAAGAAGGGCATCTAGACAAGCTCAACACAAAAGGTATTATTTTAATTAAAAATTATTTTTTGCTTATAACTTAACTGAGCACTTTGCATATTATAATTGTTTTGTAACACGATGTAAAAAACTAACACAAGTGCTAACTCTATTTAGACATCGTTTGGCTCAAGAAATTCAACGTAAACTAGAAGAAACTGAAGTTAAAACTAAAGAATTGGAAGAAAGGGGGGTCATTGTCGAGAAGGCACTGAGAGGGGAAATTAGTGAAGCTCAAAGTAGTAAAGAGGATTGTGATTTATTAAAACAGTGGTTTGATTTAATGCGGGATCTTACTGAATTAAGGAGGTACGAACGTGAACTTACTGTTAGAGCTGAAGAACTAGAACTAGAAGATAGACATGCGAGATTGCAGCAAGAGTTACGAGAGAGACTAGATAATGGTTAGTATTAAAAAGTCAAAGTTGTATTCAAGGTTTAGTCTTTATTCATAGTTACTTTATTCATAATACCTCCTGTTTACAGATGAACAAAAAACAAAAGTAGATATTAAAGTCGAAAGTAATCTTATTAGTGAAATGATGGAAATTGTAGCAAAAAGAGACTCTCTCATAGCGGTGCTAGAAGAGGATCGTTTAAGGTGTTTTTTTTTTCTTTTTTTTAAAATAAGTTGTTTAGAAATATAAATTTTAATTTTCAGCTAGAACATGAGGTTGTTTTTACTAATTTTGTTTTCCTTAACAATATTAAAATTAATAAGCGCAAATATGTATCTACTGTAATTATGTTTTCACATTGCATGTACTTACAGTAGTGTAAATAGTTATATTCGATTTGTAAGAGATGTTTTACTAATACATAAATGATTTGTTTTTAGATACTCAGAAGAAGATCGAGATTTTGAAGAACAAATGCTTGCAAAAGGTCTAAGATTAACTCCGATACAAAAAACTGTTGTTAGTAATCAGCAATAAAACAATTTTTTTCTTCTCCGAGCTGTTATGTTTTAATATTAAACTTTAATTATATTTTTTAATGTTGAACTTCACCGAGTGATATGTATCTTAAAGATTTAACAATTTAAAAATTCGCATATTTTAGTGCAATTTATTTATTAGTTATGATTTTAGCAAAAGTGTAACTGTTTTGTAGCTGAAGTACGGAAGAAACATTTATTAGGGAAAAAATTCATTTTAACAATAAATTTCTAACTTAGGTATAAACAGTTAGTACTTTTATTTCAATTTATCTTAAATAATTTGTGACTTCTAATATTTTTTAAATTATTGTACAAAAATACCATTTGGTACTAATAATTCTAATTGTTACAGCCTAATATTAACGTACGAATTCTTATGTATATGATTGATGTAAACATTATTTTACATATTAAAAAACTAGTCTTACCAGTTATTATTTATACTAATTTAATTGCATCACATTATGAATTGAATTTGTGATCTATGAAATATATTTTGAATAAGAAAGTGTAATTAATGTACAGAAACATTATTTTACGAATGCAATTATTTAAATGTTGTCTTTTTGTGTGTACTAAATAAAAATGCTTTTTTACATTTCTATAATTTGTTTTAATTTATTTAAAATATAATTTCATTGATGTTCGAGTTTATATATTTTTAAACCGTCCTCTATCACCTTTTTATTTATACCATTTTTTACAAGAATCGAAGTCACTCCGATACTCTTCAAATCTGAAATATTTCTTTGTTCGTCATCAAAAAATAACATGGACGAATACGGTAAACTTGATTGTTTTTTAAACCTAAAATTGGGGTGTTATTAAAACAACAACTATTTTATTTAAACGTACTGTTCAAAATGATTCGTTTTTCCTCCAGGATAAATTTGTTTATAAGTAAAATATTTATTCCAATCAAATACTTTGAGAAGTTCCTTTGCACCTTTTATTTCACCTGTTCGAGATGCTACCGCTAATTTATACCCACTACTGTACAATTGTTCTAAAACTTCTGGAACCTCGTCATAACATGTAACGACATATCCGTGAGAATCGACAATTTTACCTGAGCTATAAATGTTTTATTTTTGAGAATGAATTTTAGTTATTAGTAAGCTTATGGCAACAAAAATTAGGGTGACTTGTTATAGAGTTGAAAGTACACTTTACAATTTTTTTACTATACAAAAATGATAATATAGTGTAATCATTACTCACGTACCGTTTGCTAAATGGAGGTTTTACGTGCGTATCAACCCAAAAAGGCCAAAGAGTGTAATCTAAAAAAAATACCTGACAATGTAAAGAGTAATTAAGTGAGCTGGTTAAAAGCAAATCAAACAAGTAAAATTTTGCTTTAAGTTCATAAGAGCGCAATTTTATTACAAAAAATTTTTTTTTGAAAACTTTTAAAAAGGGTACTTGTACGTTTTTCTTTTTGCTCCACTAATTTAACACCACGAACCTAAATCAAAAACAATTAATTTTGGCTTTTCCATTTTTTTCTTTATAATAATTTAAAATATGAATTTATTCAATAATTTTGACATTATTTTTAATTTTGGTAACTCGAACACTTGAAGATCGCAGTTGGCTTTCCGATTCTGTTTTGTTGGTAGTTGGTTGTAAAGTAGAAACCTGTAGTAACTCAACTGTCACTTTTGAGTTGTGGTTCTGGGTTGTTAATTAAATCTTTGAATGGACTTTTATGCTTAAGTTGTAGCAGATAGTGTTAATTGGTGGACGTTAAGATTTTAGAAAAATTAGTTTTTATTAAAAACTTGACAGTATGTAAATATTATTCCTGTGTTTAATGTATTATTGATAGAAATTTTGTTGCGAAAACGAACCAAATGTCGTGAACACCATTTTGTTATTACGCATATCCATGACAAAATTCTTAATTTTTAAATTTTTCTTACAAGACGTTTAATTTAAAAAATATTTTAGCAAATTATTTTACTTTTTTAAATTGTACATGTGCTGTTTTCAACATAGCCTTTGTGTTGCAGGAAATATGATCGAATTAACTGTGAAAACGTTGGATGCAAAGAATTACTCGTTTTCAGTAGAAGATGAAGTAAGTTAAAATTCATAATTCTACAATTTTAACTCTATTTTACCGTAGTTTTATTTAGCAACGTTAAATTGTGTTTAGTAAAAATATTTCTTATGTTGCAACATCAAATCAATAACTGTATTTCATAATTAGCACATAAAGCATCAACTTGTTAAAAATACCTTTATGTTTTGCTATCACATGTTATGAGGATTTAACTTAGTCAATACTTCGTTATTGATATTTAGTAAAAAAAAATGACATTTGATATAGTTTTAAATTTTAAAGTATCGAAATCTGAAGTTATTGGCTACTATTTGAAATTTTTAAAAGTTATGAAGAATGCAAGTAGACGATGAGTACAGAGAGTCCAGAAGAACATTTATATTTATGTTACATTTAATGGCCTCGCTAGTACAAATGCTACCTTTTTTAATAATAATAATTATAATATGGTTTCTCTAGAAGAAATCCATTTGCTTATGCCTTAAATAAACTGTCATAATAAAATGAATAAACTAATCGTATAGAATTAATGTGTACTAAAATAATAACTACATTGTATTCTACAGATTCAACTTGAAGTTTATTTTTGTTTTACCCACTGAGTTACATGCTTGTGCGTGTGAGTCAATGAATATTAAAAAATAGAAATTTGTTTATAAATTTATTTAAATCTCAGTGTAATAATAAGGAATACTTAATAATAATAAAAAATAACCAGTAATTAATACTAACACTGTTGTAGTATGTGGGACACAATAGAAAAAGCCCGTGTAACGGTTAAAATTTTTTTCTGTATCTTCGAAAACTAACTTGGCTCGTTTTGATTAAACATCCATTTCATGATTTTTTGTTGGAAGCTGAGAGGATTTTTGAACAACCCAATTAAGCAAGCATTAAAAGAAAATAAGCGTGAACCAAGGAAGGTTATAGGCTTTTGCAAACTCGCGTTTTGTAGATCTGAAGAATTTTTATATAATTTAGCCATACTGATGATAGTGGTTAATGTTCTCTAATAGTGTCTTTGTAGAACATTATTGTCTCAAATCTTTATAAACAAAAACAGTAGGATTGACGCGTTTGTAATCCTCAGCCAAAAAACAGCTTTTTACATGATTTTCTATTAAAATGAAAACGCTTAGCAGTAGTATTATAGTCCCTTGGTTTTCAATCTTTTTGAAGTCGGGGAACACTAAACGTATTCACTGTGGCTTCACAGAGCACCAGTGTTTCGCGGACCACAGATTGAGAACCAAGTCTACTCTTGAATAATTTCAAACTTCAATTCTTTAAAACAATTTGGTAAACTATTTTTGTTATAAACATTTTGACTTTCTTAAATCAGATACTTAATAAATGTAATCTTAATATTTTGCTTCAGACTACTGTAGCCGAATTTAAGGAAATATTAGCGGGAACCGTAAATGTTGAAGCATCCACTCAGCGTATTATTTATAGAGGACATGTATTAAGAGATGCAGCAAAACTTAAAGATCTTGGTAAGGAAAATATTTTTTAATTGTGCGTATTGGAATTAATATTTTTATTAGGCGTTCATGGAAATGTCGTTCATTTGGTGGTTAAGCCGCCTCCACCTCAACCTCCTCCTCGATCGACGTCTAGCACATCACCGCAACATTCCCATCGTAGTCGAGGAATGGAGTTTTTAGGTGCTATGAGATTTCCTGGACCTAGTTCTGATGGTGGATTTATACCGACAACAACCCAACAAACGCTTGCTGGGAGTAGATTAAATATTGCTAGACGGTATAACTATTGTTGTTAGCTATTTGTAAAATCATTGTAATAAAAATATATTTCTAGGATGTTACAACGTGCCGAAAACATTTTATATTCGTTAGAACATCCTCCTGGACGTACTACAGATCAAACATGTCAAGTAAATGCACAAGATCTTGCCTCTGCTGGCACCGAAAGTGAAGCAGAATCAAACTCAACAGTGTCGCCACCACTTTTAGTTCCAGACTCACTACCAGGAACATCAACATCTGAAATCTCTGTGGATGTTCCAGAAATGAAGGAGTAAGTATAATTATTTATCATCCTTAGAGCTTCATAGCTACACCCCATATTTCTCATATTTGTGTGTACCAGAAATTAAATACATAATTGAAATTAATAAAGGTGTGGTTACCACACAACTTCCATTTATGAATTTTTTGAGATGAAAAAAATATTTTTTTTACTTTTTGAAATGCAATAAGACCAAACTTGGTCGAAAATTTTATGTAAAACACTTCTTTGTATACGTGTACTCTTCTGTTTTTTCCATAAACCTAAAAGGTTTTAAAAACCCACTAAATAAAGAAAACAGGAAAGTATCACAACAATTTAATTATCTAATGAGTTTCTAAGGTATTTCATAACCTACAACCAACTAATCTTTAGCCATCCAACCCTGAGAGATATAAGTAGATGATTAAAATACTTCCTTTTACTTAGTAAGTGAAAATCGTAATGTTTGTGAAATACTTGAACTACGTGGTTCACATATTAAATTTCTATCTAATGAGTCGTTACAACCATGTACAACATTAGTTGTTTATACAATTTTCTTTAACTATTAGACTTAGTAGTAAGAGAATTTTATAAGACTTATTTATTTTGCAGCAGTCCAGATAGTGCATCTGGGGCAACTTCTTCTGATGAAAATCCAATAATATCATCAACTGTAGAATCATTGCCAGCTAGCGCTGGGGAAGAACCTGTAATTGAACCTGGAACTTCTACCAGTAATAATAATAATCCACGTGATAGAGAGTAAATATAATTTAAGTGTAGTAAAACTTATCTACTTTATTTCTTTTACAGTGAAGGACTACCATTATCTGAATATTCTAATGTTTTGGATATTTTGAATTCGGTTCAAGAACGTTTTGCACCTTTTCTGGCAGATTATAATAATTTTATGCGTGAAGATCCAAACGTTCCAGTTAACGTAATACTTTATTTAAACTCTAATTTTTTAATGCTAAATTAGAATAATTTTAGGATGCACGAAACAGGCAATATAGTATTAACCGTGTAGCAGAGATTCTTCATCACTTAGGACATACTTATCATGCTCTTAGCGATATAATAGTTCGCGTGCGTAATCCTACACCTAGATTTTTAATGTGCAGACCAATTGTTATTCAACATTCTGCAATAGTTCAAGCCGGTATTCCTATACAAGTCGAGGTAGTCGTTGACGTTTTTTTTTTCTGCCCTATATTTATATTGTTTGTTATAGGCTCAGATAAACTTTGGTCCAAGTCACACCACTACACCACAAGCTCCAGGTGCTAGAAATCCAAACCAAGCTTCAAATGCACCTACATCAACAACTAATATTGGGCCTACATTAATTGGATTTCCAATTATTCCCGGTGGTTTAAGAATTGAAAGAACAACTATGGCTCCCAGAACAGGCGCGACTGCTACTACAACAAATACTGCTACAACTACTGCAGAAACACCAACAGCTGTACGTAAAATTGTCATTTTTAACTCAATTCAAAAGCACTTAAACTGTGATATACAGTTTGGCCAAATCATTCATAGGTTTTACGTTTCACAATAGGCTTTTACGATAATTAGAGCAGTTTAAAGATCCCGGTAGATCCGGTAAATGTCGGTAAGCAGCTGATACCTGAAACTATTGCGATATTATTAATGTTTCTCTATTATGGAATGCGGTATGTATAGACCGGTTTAAACTGCTCCAATTATTGTAAATGCCTAATGATTGCATTTAAATTTCTATGAATTAAAGCCGTTTGGTCAAACTGTATGTATTTAGTTTACATTAGGAAGAACCAGGGTTGGAATAAGTCGCGACTTTTATAAAAAAAATCAAAAAAGTCGGACTTTTTGAATTAATTCAGACTTTTTGAATTCATTCAGACTTTTTTGAATTTTGAATTAAACTTTTATTGTGTATTTAACAGGAAATACCTACTAAAAACTGAAATGAGTTATTGTTATTCAGAAGAACTGTTGATAAACCCTTCTCGACATTTTATAATCACGTTATCACATCTCAAGTAAATTCAATTTGAATTTTGGAATTATAAAAATTGAAATTGTGTGGTTTAAGGTTCAAAAAATTCCTAACTTTTTTGAAAAATCCATTTGAATTAATTCATTAATTCAAGTCCAGTAAATTCAATTTGAGTTTTGGAATTATAGAAATTGAAATTGTATGGTTTAATTCTTAACTTTGTTGAAAAATTCATTTGAATTAATTCATTAATTCAAGTCAAG
This sequence comes from Malthinus seriepunctatus, assembly GCA_963924605.1. NCBI lineage: Eukaryota > Metazoa > Arthropoda > Insecta > Coleoptera > Cantharidae > Malthinus > Malthinus seriepunctatus. Next base: position 78,830,659 of record OZ004600.1, on the reverse strand, counting down.
TAAATTCAATTTGAATTTATTCACTGAATTAATTCATTAATTCAAGTCAATTAAAGTCAATTTGAGTTTTGGAATTATAGAAATTGAAATTGTATGGTTTAATTCCTAACATTTTTGAAAAATTCATTTGAATTAATTCACTGAATTAATTCATTAATTCAAGTCAAGTAAATTCATTATGAATTTTGGAATTAGAAATTGAAATTATCTGATTTAATTCTTAACTTTTTTGAAAAATCCATTTGAATAAATTCACAAAGTAATTCACTGAATTAATTCGTGCCAACCCTGGGAAGAATACTAATTTGTAGAGGTGAAAATGCACATTTCTTTTACTTTTACTTAGGATCCTGGAACACCCACAGCTAATGCTCCTACAAGCATTTCACTGCCCACAGGACCCATTATACGAGGTAGTTCAGAAAGTGCACGTCAAATGATCGAGCGTGTACAACAAAGCGGTCTTACTAATTCTATAAATACCAGTATAATTGAACGGATGTTAAGTGAAGATGTAGATTTGATGAGGTTACCAAGAGGAAATATGAGTCAAGAGAATCAAAATATGTTTGCTTCGCTAAACAATCCAAATGTAGAAGTATTTATGGAAATTGCTCCTGAAAGTGTTACTGTTGATTCCATCGAAACATCTTTTATTTCAAACGATCAACAGTCGGCTGATTGTAAGCAAAAAAAAAATTATTTCATTTCTTTTGTCAAAGTGTTATTTTTACTAGATATTCAAGGAACTTTAAACACGTCTCCCGATTTAATCCAAAGCATAGTTCAAGTAGCTACCGCTTTGATGGGTCGAAGTAATGTAAACGAATCCCCTCCTTCCACAACTCCGTCAAGCACCGCTTCTGAATCGTCATCTACAACGGACACTAGTACTACACCTCCGGGTTCTGCTAGAACAAATCCGTTTCAAACGTCGAACTCTCAAGCTAGGACCAACACTCAAACTCAACCAACTACAGCTACTCATACTCGATCTACTGCTCGTCCCCACGTACAATTTTCTCAACATACTCTAAGCTCCTTCGATCCTTTTTTGCCGTGCAACTCTCATCATATAAGACGTAGGCACAATACTTCTAATACTGCCAATAATTCGCAACAATCTCAATCAAACGACGATGAAGCTAGTGTAATGGGAGAAGACGTTAGAGGTCAGCCAGTACCAGCACCTAGAAGTGCTCTACACATACTGCACAATCTGACGCATAATATAATAGGTTCTGTACGAAACGCTGCAGCTAGTGGGCGTTCAGATATACCAATGTCAAACATTCCTACTTCTAGTCAAGTAAGTATTAATTTAACAAAATGAGAATTTTCTACATAAATGTTTCCAGAACATGTCCGGAAGCCATGCATCCCTGGCTGCAGACGTTGCAAACTTACTGATGGACTACTCTAACGCTAGAATTGATCATGGAAGTCACAGTATAGTTTCAGATTTAATGATGTTTTTATTGCGCCACCTCAACACAAGGTTTAAAATAAAATATATCTTAGTTTCTCTGTCTTATAAAACTGTTTTAGTTCGTTGATCTTATTAGGACAGGGCAATGCCGAACCTTTGAATCAAATTAGAGGTCCATTACGTACTTTTATTATGAGTAGAATACTTCAAGTAGATACAGCAGCGGCGATTAATGAAACTAGCATTCGTGAAGGTGTTAGGAGAATTTTAGGTGAATTACAACCATATATCGAGGGCTTGGTATTTATTACTTAACATATTTTGTAATTTGAATGTAAATATTTTGATTTTGTAGTCTCGACTCGAAACACGAGATAACATAGATATCGTGAGATCTGCAAATGCTCTAATACGGGTTCGTCTTATTAATATAATAACTTTGCTTACATCTCATACAGACTGTTTTAAAATGGCTGTTGATCAGTTTATAATTGCATATAGACAGTTATGTGCACTGGTATTAACAGCTAGTAGAAATGGTAGGGAAGATGTTGTTCGCGTATTTCAAGAATTAGCAGTAAGTAATTAATTTTGACAAGTAATTTCGTAAATAATTGTCTTTTTGAAACAGACGCTCTATTGTAATACACCCACTACACCCATTATTCAGTGGCCGATTACCAACATGACAACAGTATTTCGTTCTTTGCTGCTTACTTTAGATGTTCCTCAAAGTGATATCCAACCGTACATAATGCGATTTGGTGATGTAAACGAACCTGAGGTAATTAAACCTTTAAATTATATTTTTGTATCCAAAACTTAATCCTTACAATTTACAGCCTATGCAAGTTGGAGAAGATGATGTTGCGATGGAAGCAAGTAGTTCGGCACGTGGTGAACCTGCGGCACAATCATTTGTGAATCGTGATGTTGAAATGTTCTCTCCTTCCAATGAACCTCAATCACAAGCATGGAGAAGTCGCGTTCCTCCGGTAAGGCTTTATTTGTAAAATTAAAAATTGGTTTTTGTTATTTTTATTTTTAGAGCTGGGTTCCGATAATCACCAAAGATTCACAAAAGCAAAGAAAGCAAAATTCGCAACCGCCGTTTAGTGATGCTTATTTAGCCACATTACCTACAAAGCGGCGTAAAATAATTGAAGATAAGAAACCACCTCAAGGTTCTAGTCTTCCTCAGATTATTGCAGGTATGGAAAAAATTTTTGTTTAGCACAAAGTTTTTAACGTACCTAATTATTTATTATAGAAAGTGTTCGTCGAGCGGTAACTTCAGTGAATTTAGATAATAATTCGCCAGCCTCCGTAGATGCCGTAGTCCAAGCTGTAAGCAATGATAACACTTTGCAAGCCGCTTATCACGAACGACTTCGTAGCGCAGTTCAAGCCCAATTGAGAAATAGAGATGATTTTGAACCATCACAATTTCCTAATGCTAATGATTACTTTATGGACTATCAACAATAAATTTTTACATAATAATTATCTGTATTATTGTTTATTTATTTTGCCAATGTTGCATTTATTCTTTACATATACATATTAATATTGCAATAGCTGTAATTATTGTCCGTGTTTTACTTTTTGGATCTCGTGGTAGATCAGTTACAATATTGTATTTTGTTAAACAAATTATTACACTTTGGATATTTTGAATTATTTTATTTATGATTTTGGTTGTAAATTTCTTTCTAGTTCCTTGTAAGCTTCTGAATGTATTGTTAGAGATAATTTGTTAAATTCTGTAATTAAAAATTATAAAACGAGTAATAAAAAATACATAATCAAATTATGGTGATTACCATTATAAAATTAGAAGAGTGTATTGAAATTAAATCGTTTTTCCAAACTGGAGTTCCTTTGCTTAGGTCATAGAACTAATAATTTGTACCGACTGTCAGATGTAGCTAGCGCAAAATACTGGTAAATTGTATCATTGATACAAGATACAGTGTGTCTAGGGATAGAGTGGATAAGAAAACATTTCTATTTTATTCTTTGAAAGAAGTTTTGCTTGCTTTTCAGACCATTCGATTTATTTATTTGTATACATATATGTATATGTCGGAGGATCATAGAAACCCCAACTATGCTTATGTTCATCTTAATACGAAGTTATTTTACAATTATTAGTTTTAAGAAAACAAAATACCAAACTATTGTTTTAAGTGAAATCAAGTGAATCGGGATGTGAGACTGCTACCACCAAACGTACCCACCTGCGAGGGGATGTGTGTGAATTTGGAGAAACCATATGGCAACAAAAACACTTGTCTTTGGGCATTGGTTCGAGCTACATTGGTGAACTTGTGCTTGGACAAATTAATTTGATGAAAGTCATTGTAATATACCTGGTGTTTAATTGATCATTGTCATTAGAAAATAAAGTGGTTGTTATAAGATGTTTGATTGGTTTTAATAAATAATAATAAACATAAACGGCGTTAAAGAAGGAGATACATCGCCCCATATCTCATCTACGGCTTTTTGGCCTCCACTCCTTTATCTATTTCCGACATATATAATCGAAATTCCCTTATACTGTTAGGTGTCGGGATTTTTGTCTACAATATTATGTCTTATTTCATCGTTTATACCAGATCACTTAATTGGAACTTTATTCACAAATCTTCGCCATTGCTTTGATTGGCTGCCAATTTTTTCGCCTCCTGCCAGTTCAATCCTCTCGCTAGAGCTTTTGATATTACGCTGTTCCATGTTACCTTAGGCCTGCCTCTACGTTGTTTGCTAAGCGTCCTAGCTTCCCAAATTTGTTTAGTTGGTCTTTCGCTATCCATCCTCTGCAGGTGGCCCCACCATCCCAGCTGTTTTTGCAAGATCGTTTCTAATGCTGCTTTGATATGAAATTCTTTTCTTACATCTTCGTTCCTTATATGGTCTCTTCTTATTATACCCTTCACAGCTCTTAGAAATTTCATCTCTACGGCTTGAACTTTGCTCTTTAGGTTTCTAGAGAGGGTCCAGGTTTCACTTCCGAATAAAAGTATTGGTTGGAAAATGGTTTGGTAAACTAACATTTTTGTATTTTTGGATAAGTACTTCTTTTTTCCTAATGATAGTGCTACACATACTGTGGTGGTACGTTCTTGTTGCTTTTTCCAGTCGCTCCTCGATATCCTCTTGTCTTGTCCTCCTTTGTCATCCAATACTACTCCTAAATACTTGAAAGATGTTACTTGCATTAAGCCTACTCCTCCTAGTTGTATATTAGTTGTTTTATTTTCTTTATTTTGTGATCACCATTACTTTCGTTTTCTCCGTATTTATCTTCATGCCGTGTCGTTCCATATGCTCAGGTTATTCTGGAGATCTTTTTAGCTGCTGGTAGCAAGAGCACTGGCACAAGACCTATATCATCCGCAAAAGCACACTCTGATACACTTATCTTCAGGTTCCTATATCCAACCTCGAGTTTTTTGTTTAGTCGAGATTTCTTTTATTACGTCGTCCACTAGAATTATGAATAATCGATTTATTTGTACATATTTACAATAATTTGCAAAGAAATTGATACTACTTTTCAAAAATAACGTTGATAATGCACTTTCTTCTAAAATTTTGGATTTGGACAAAAATTATGGAAAAACCTGAAAAACTTAATTTGGTATAGTGCTGAACTTTTATAAACGATAGGGCAATGACGACTAGGGCTGGGAAAAATATCGATATATCGATATTTTAATCGATATATCGACTAGTCGATATGTTTTTAAAAAAATATCGATATATATCGTTATTTCGATATATCGATATATCGATATATCCATAAAAATATTGATATATCGATATATTTTCCAGCCCTAGTCGTCATTGCCATATCGTTTATAAAAGTTCAGCACTATAAGTCATCTTGGCTGATACCCAGCCAAGTCGAAATAAATTCGTTCTGCCATAGCTATGAACTTGTTTCACCAAAATTTTCAGGATGTAGCTGAATGCCGAATCTAATGCTTTAAAAAGTGCAGCTAAAATTAGGAATAAAATAAAGAATAATGATGAAAATGAACCCTTTGGACAACTGATTCAATGAAGTTTTTTTTATTAATTTCTAAATTTAGAAGGAAAATTCACAAGCAAATCCGCTATTTTTGAATCACCCTGTAAAATATTTTATTTATTTATTTTTTTTTTGTTGGAGTATTAATTAATAGTCAAAATGTTATACTCCAACAAAAAAAAAAATTAACTAAAGTCAAAAATAATTTAAAAAAAATTATTTATTTTTATTTTATAATTTTAAATAATTCATTTTTTAAAATGATAAAATAAACGCATTTGGTATAAAACGATAAGATATTTTTACACATTTGGTGGATGTGATAAAATAACCAAAAAATTTATTATTTAGTATATTTTTAACTTCGCGGTGATGCCGGTGATCGTTCCGGTTCAGTTTGTACCTTTTGGATTTTGGAGATGGTGTTTCAGTTCATCATTTTGGCAGTATTCTTTAATAATGGTGGGTTTCCATTGCGCGTTATGCGGTACGCGTTATGGCTGCGCGATGATTCTATTGGTCGATTTTCGAAAATCGACCAATAGAATCATCGCGCAGCCATAACGCGTACCGCATAACGCGCAATGGAAACCCAACATAAGAGGTTATATTTTTATCTTATATTTTTTATTGAGATAGTTAACATTTTTTTAAAATTTAGTTCATCATTTTAAATTAATCATTATTCATTGCCATATTGCTATGATCTAACCAAAATAGTTGGTATAAAATTTCATGAGAAAGAATAGTATGTATTATTATAAGGTTCGTTCCAGCAGCAATTCGAACGGTAATAGAACTGTTCTAGACATGCGCATTCTACCAACATAATATCCGTCATCTATGCATGCGCAGTTCGAACAACGCGTTCCAGCAATACAAATCTCGAACTGTCACTCTGAATTTGACGTTCCAGCATAAACGAATTTTGATTCGGAATGATTCGGAACGGTTTTAGAACTGTAAAAGCAGTTCTAGGTTCGAAGCAAGTATTTATAATTCCGATCATGTGCAAATTGAATCTGTCGACTTCACGCGTTTAGTTTAGCAACAGAATAGTAGTTTACTCATTTTTTAATGAACTTTTGTGTAATCTTCTTCGTCTTCCTCATCATCAAGCTCAAGAACAGTTTCTAGAACTTCTTTTGGGGGAAAACCGAAGTAGCCCTAAAAATGAGGGATACGTTGAAGAAACCGTGCCACTATACAACTACAAGGAGTTTTTGGAACACTTTCGGGTTTCTAAAGAAATTTTGAAAAATCTAGCGGAGCAGTTTAGCACGAACGACTATTATCAAGTCGAATCTTCGGGTGGATTTGGGAAAATATCTCCCTTAAAACATATGTTAATTTTTTATGATTTGCCGGACATCAAACGGCTTTTTTTACCAGACGTGGGAGATCGTTTCGATATAACGATAAGTTCGTTACATCGAGGGATTGGACGTGTAACTGCTTTCTTAAGCAACATGGCTGGCCAAGTTATAAAATGATCAAACGCTCAAGAACATCAAGTTTTATTATGAACTTATGGTTACTAAACTGAATTTAAATCATAGCGCTTAAATTATTTGAATTAGAAGCGAAGAACAGTACAAAAAAACTTATGTGAGGGCATCTATCGCTTTCTGTAGAAAATAAAATGACTGTTCTCGTTCCAGCATTGACAGTTCAAAACTGATTCGATCTTGGAATCGAACCGCGCATGCGCAGGAAAACAGTACCTGTAACCGTTCAGAATTGTTTGCTGGAACAAACCTATTGTTATCTGAAAGGCAGGATCAAATGTTTTTGCATAGGGGCTTTGGAAGCAAGATACATAACCTACTTCTTTAATAGAATAAAATTTACTGAGGAATCAAAAATAATTTTTTTTTCTCTCTGGTGAACTCATTCAGGCATAGAGGACGATTCCAAAATAATGTCTACTCTGTGCTCAACTTTTCACATTGTTCATCACATTATAAAGTTCTGAAAAATACTCAAAGGAATAAGCATTTGTCCATCATTTGTCAATAATTGTTGTTTCCACCGTTATTTGTTATCAAATAAATTTAATCTTTATCGCGAAGTACCGTTATCGCTAATCATATAAATACCCCAACCCTTACCCGCTGAAGTCATTCTGAATAAACCAGTGCTCCAATTAAGATGTTTCGTTTGATAGACTTTTCATTGCCTCAATTACTCGTTTTGCCAGTTGAAATGTTAGCTATGATTTTTCGACTACTTTCAACTGACGATCTGATGAGCGTCTTCGTCACTTGCAAATATTTCAAAGAAATTTGCAAGGGAGATCCTGTTCTACGGAACACTATTACTTCCACATTGAGAGAACACAAGAAAATATTCCCCCAAGGTGGAATCGACTTCAAAAAAGGTTTGACAATAAATGAAAATACAACACGTCAGATCCTATCATTTGGGACCACTTCTAACAGAACCACCAGGAGTAGTGGGAAGTTTCCAAAAATGAAACGGAGGTCTAAATCTCAACCTTACAATATGAGATGCTAAAAATTTTAGCTCTGAAAAATTGACGAAACTGAACAAGCGGGATAAATGGAAAATGACGAACCTTCTTGGGAAAAATGAAAAATGACGAACCTTCTTGGAAAAAATTCTTTGACGTTCTTTGAGTTAAGAAAAGCATGCAACCGACGATACAAAATTGTATTGTATTACAGCACCCCACGGCGTGATATTACGTGCTTTAGAATACTATTTCAAGTATCCACACTGAAAAGTTGAGTGTGAGGTTGCATGCAGGAAGGTACTACAATTTTTTTTTTAAATGCAATAGCTGAAGTAGTGTAGTTACGTGATTTTGTACTCTACATGTACAGTGCAAACAATACCACTTCCTTAAGAATTTATACTGCAATAAGTAAGGTGTAATTAATGGACTAGCTAGGGTACGTCGGTTGAACCTTAAAGGGGAGTGTCCACATTCTATTCCATAAAGAAATTATGTTATTGGAGAAAAAAGAATTCAAATTCGGAACGCAGATTTAAAAGCTAAGAAAACTTCTCGCAGTGTATTGATCACTAAATTTTGGCTTTCCCCAAGTCAGTTGCATGAGAAGACATGAAGTCTCTATCCTCTCTTCTTTTTATGTTGTGGAATAATTTCATGAAAGTCTTAAGAGGGTTGAAAGATGTAAAAATTGTATTACAATGTTTACGCTGTTGCAATCATTTAAAATTCAAATCAATGACGAAGTCAACGAAGTGATTCCAAAATAATGTCTACTCTGTACTCAACTTTTCACATTGTTCATCACATTATAAAGTTCTGAAAAATACTCAAAGGAATAAGCATTTGTCAATAATTGTTGTTTCTTCCGTTATTCGTTATCGAATAAATTTAATCTTTATCGCGAAATACCGTTATCGCTAATCATATAAATACCCCAACCCTTACCCGCTGAGGTCATTCTGAATAAATCAGTGCTCCAATTAAGATGTTTCGTTTGATAGACTTTTCATTGCCTCAATTACTCGTTTTGCCAGTTGAAATGTTGGCTATGATTTTTCGGCTACTTTCACCTGACGATCTGATGAGCGTCTTCGTCACTTGCAAATATTTCAAGGAAATATGCAAGGGAGATCCTGTTCTACGGAACACCATTACTACCACATTGAGAGAACACAAGAAAATATTCCCCGAAGGGGGAATCGACTTCAAAAAAGGTTTGACAATAAATGAAAATACAACACGTCAGATCCTACCATTTGGGACCACTTCTAACAGAGCCACCAGGAGTAGTGGGAAGTTTCCAAAAATGAAACGGAGGTCTAAATCTCAACCTTACAATATGAGATGCTAAAAATTTTAGCTCTGAAAAATTGACGAAACTGAACAAGCGGGATAAATGGAAAATGACGAACGTTTTCGGGATTTTGGACTTTGGATGGTATTTTTAACAACCACTGTAAACGCAGATTTAAAAGCTAAGAAAACTTCTCGCAGTGTATCACCAAACCAAAGCCGAGATTTGCTATGTTTCTTTCCACTCTAGTTTTTTTAGTGCGTATTGCATTATTAGCGACACAAAGTATGGGCAAGTGTGGGGCCCCCTTCTTCTTTCAATTAATTGAATTTTTTCAAGCACGTTCGATATACTTATTTACGATTATCTTCGATCAAAAGCTTCGACAGGAAAAGTTGCTGTTGAATGTAATGTAATTAAGCGCTCAATTTACAGAATAGCAAAAAATTTAATAATTTTTTACTGAAGCCTATGTTGAGCTATTTTCTGAAAATATGTTATTTTAAAGTTAAACAATAATTATTTCCTACAATGTTGTCTAGTCCTATCCCACGCCCTAACCCTTGACATGTCAATCAATAATAAATTAATGAATTATTCAAACACGTCATTATCTATTTTACGCATCACTATGCCACTACTTCATCTGCAATCGGAAAGTTTATAGCTCACTTTTGATGTCCCTAGGTTCATATGCGACTAGTTCACTTTTCAATTATTTATATTTAGGTATTAAATAAATAATAATTCTTTCGACTTTTGTTTAGTATGAGGTGCTAAAATTTTTACCTCAAGTAAACTGATAAAACGCAAGAAGCGAGATAAGTGAATGAATTATTAAAGGGCTTGCCATATCTAAGCAACCTTGAATACGCAGAAGAGCAAGTGAAGAAGCTGTAGAAATTAGAAAAAGACGCCCAACCATTGATTTCATAATACATTTTCATTTTCACGTACATGTAACCTTAGTTATGAGGCACTCTACGAATCTTCTTGGTGATGATGAGATGAAAAAGAAGAAGTGCATCAGATTCTGCTTCCTTTGATATTCCTAATCAAATAGATTTAATCTCTGTCGCAAAATAGCGTTAGGTATCCCAGTAATATAAATGCCCCAACCTTTACGCGTTTAGGCCATTCCATCATTCACTGCACTGCACACCACAACCCACCACACACACACACCGCTGCACAACATTTCTGTGCGATTTCTACCAATGTACAAAATTCTGGGTAATTGCCACTCCTGGCCGATATTACCCCAAGCTGCGGGGTAATATCGGCAAATGGTATATTTTTTTAAATTGTTTATATATTTTTTAAACTGTTTTGTTAATTTCTAATAACCATGTATTTTGTTCCCTAACGTCTTATCTTTCATTTAAACCTCCCAGTTAAATCATAACATTTCGGAGATATTCAAGACTTTCCTTAGGGGGCCGCCATTCCCCCTCTCTCCCCTACGTGTAGCATAAAGACGTTAATTTCAGAACGGCTGCCACGCTTTCAGAGCCACTCTAGAGAGTTAGCCAAATTTTTATTCGATTCTATCTATAAGAATGAATGTCAAAGTTGCTTCCCGAATGCTGTCATATTTCTTACTTTTTTCCTTCTCTAACAATTTCAATGATCCTGAGGCCTTTAGCCAGTGCTTTGGGCAGCCAACGCACAATAAAAGATGGGCCTGAATACGATCACCATACTTGAAAATTTGTTGTGCAACCTGTAACTTGGTTGCGTTTCTTAATTTGTTAAAATTAGAATGTCAAAGATTTTTTCCCAGAAAGGTTCGTCATTTTTCATTTATCTCGCTTGTTCAGTTTCGTCAATTTTTCAGAGTTCAAATTTTTAGCATCTCAAATTGTAAGGTTGAGATTTAGACCTCCGTTTCATTTTTGGAAACTTCCCACTACTCCTGGTGGCTCTGTTAGAAGTGGTGCCAAATGGTAGGATCTGATGTGTTGTATTTTCATTTATTGTCAAACCTTTTTTGAAGTCGATTCCCCCTTCGGGGAATATTTTCTTGTGTTCTCTTAATGCGGAAGTAATAGTATTGCGTAGAACAGGATCTCCCTTGCAAATTTCTTTGAAATATTTGCAAGTGACGAAGACGCTCATCAGATCGTCAGGTGAAAGTAGCCGAAAAATCATAGCCAACATTTCAACTGGCAAAACGAGTAGTTGAGGCAACGAAAAGTCTATCAAACGAAACATCTTAACTGGAGCACTGATTTATTCAGAATGACCTCAGCGGGTAAGGGTTGGGGTATTTATATGATTAGCGATAACGGTGTTTCGCGATAAAGATTAAATTTATTTGATAACGAATAACGGAAGAAACAAAACTTAAATAAAGCACTATTACTTATTTTTTATAAATTATAAATACAGATTGTTAACTCCACAGTATTAATAATTAACTCTATTATCTTTTAAGTATGTTTAATTAGCTTATTTTGAAGACATTTTTGAATTGTATCACTTTTTTTGTGCATGAGTGATTTGTTGTTTATTTCAAAAATCTCTAGAAAGGTTTCCAACTTTTAATAAAAACTAGAATATAGGCATAGGCAAAATGTTACAAACTCAGCATTCCATATTTTACTATGACATCTTTTGTTCTGGATTTGCTCACTTTTCCTTTTAGGGCTTTTTCTTATTTAATAAATTAGTATTTTGTTTAACTTCCTCATAATACGAAAGTTTAAATATATCGAAAATAATATAAAAATAATTTTAAAAGCCCACGACTTTTGAGTTTGTCCTACTAAAATAACACAAATCGTATTGTGTGGGTGATTTCGATAAATACACGTAATGTATCTAGAATTTGAGAAATGCGCGTAGGAAAACGTTTTATTTGCTTTCATTCTCATAATTCGGTGACAAGTGAAAGGTTGATAACCATTGCAAACATTTTAAATATTTATAATAAACAATAGTGGAATAGAGATATGGGACGGTCATAGAGGTCTACGGATGTTAGCTCCCATTAGCAATTTTATGCTTGAATATAATTGAGGACGATGTCCTGAACAACACCTTATAGTTTTGTCAATCCAACTAGTGCCGGAACATTAACAAAAATGGCCTTCTTCTTGAACTTTCACGTTTTCTTTCTTAAAATGACAAATAACTCGAGTTGTAATCAACGGATAGAAAAAAGTTATGATAAAGAATTGTTTGGGATTTCATACCGAAAATTTCTAGCCCAATTGCGAGACTTTTAATTCATTAGATTTGGCTATAAACCTTCCCGAAGTTAAGAGGTTGTCAAAATTTGTTTTCTTCATTTATTCTGGAAGAAGTGAGGCAATTTTGCCGATATTGCACAAAAAGACGTTACTTGACTAATACAATTAGCCTACCAAATAGGAATTTTAAAAATTGATCTCAACAGCTACATTATGGATTTCTGCACAATTTGTTGAAAAAGTTTCCATTTTGTGAGAGGTTATAGAATTCCAACAATTTTTTTTTTCAAATTTCAATTTTTTGATGTACTTTGTGATGCAATAAAAAACGATATTTTTTTTCCTCATTTACTATGCCTTTTAGGCCTTTTTGTCAAACACGTTTTATAAAAACTGTTTTATCTCTTCCCATTTCAACTAAATCGAATTTTTATATGCTTAGTCAAAAAGTATTTTTGAAGACCTTTTATTTAAAAAAAGATTTGTTCAGTTTGGTCAAATAGAAGAGTAGAGAGTTGTATTTTCGTGTTTTCAATTGCAGTAGCTGAACGCCTAACTTTTTTTAGGTTATTTTTGGGTCAAATGAAGGGCAGAATATTTCTTCATTTATGTATATCATTTTTAAAAATAATGCTTTTTTAAATTCAACACCAGAATAAGAAGAATGTGTCGAAGCGCAAGAAAAATTTTCTAAATCGACTAAAACTCGCGGAAACCATGGTAAAATTTGATAAACGAGCATTCTCCCACTACCGACGCGTGCATGTAAATTTTAGGGGATATGCGTTTGTAACAGAATGTTTTATTATTTTAAATATTTTTTATGTTTAGAGGGTAAATTGTCACGTACATTCCAAATGTGCAGGTATTTCATGATTTTGATAATATTTAAAGCAGTTACTTCTAAAAGGACATTAAATATTAAAAATATGAAACCATTGGATTAGAAACGCATATTCCCTAAAATTTACATGCACGCGTCGGTAGTGGGAGAATGCTCGTTTATCAAATTTTACCATGGTTTCCGCGAGTTTTAGTCGATTTAGAAAATTTTTCTTGCGCTTCGACGCATTCTTCTTACTCTGGTGTTGAATTTAAAAAAGCATTATTTTAAAAAATGATATACATAAATGAAGAAATATTCTGCCCTTCATTTGACCCAAAAATAACCTAAAAAAAGTTAGGCGTTCAGCTACTGCAATTGAAAACACGAAAATACAACTCTCTACTCTTCTATTTGACCAAACTGAACAAATCTTGTTTTAAATGAAAGGTCTTCAAAAATACTTTTTGACTAAGCATATACAAATTCGATTTAGTTGAAATGGGAAGAGATAAAACAGTTTTTATAAAACGTGTTTTGACAAAAGGCCTAAAAGGCATAGTAAATGAGGAAAAAAAATATCGTTTTTTATTGCATCACAAAGTACATCAAAAAATTGAAATTTGAAAAAAAAAATTGTTGGAATTCTATAACCTCTCACAAAATGGAAACTTTTTCAACAAATTGTGCAGAAATCCATAATGTAGCTGTTGAGATCAATTTTTAAAATTCCTATTTGGTAGGCTAATTGTATTAGTCAAGTAACGTCTTTTTGTGCAATATCGGCAAAATTGCCTCACTTCTTCCAGAATAAATGAAGAAAACAAATTTTGACAACCTCTTAACTTCGGGAAGGTTTATAGCCAAATCTAATGAATTAAAAGTCTCGCAATTGGGCTAGAAATTTTCGGTATGAAATCCCAAACAATTCTTTATCATAACTTTTTTCTATCCGTTGATTACAACTCGAGTTATTTGTCATTTTAAGAAAGAAAACGTGAAAGTTCAAGAAGAAGGCCATTTTTGTTAATGTTCCGGCACTAGTTGGATTGACAAAACTATAAGGTGTTGTTCAGGACATCGTCCTCAATTATATTCAAGCATAAAATTGCTAATGGGAGCCAACATCCGTACAAATCTTAATTCTATTCCACTACAAGGCCAGTAATAACATTGTAACTATTTTCTTATTTCACTTAATTTCATTTTTGAGTACTACATCATAAATATCTACTAAATTGACTTTTTTTAAACTTCCAGTTCCTCTCATGAGAATGACAACAATTTTTTTTACAAAATTGTTGCAATTGGGATTAAATCTGCACACCTGCACCTGCAGTCCACAATTTCCTTATAGTGACGTGCATATCAGTCGAAATTTTCATTTATTCTATTGAGAAAATGTGTAGGTCAATACCTGATTGTTTAAGGTTTAATTATTATTGTAAAAACCACAGTGTTTTAAATTTTAATTAGTACGTGAATTTAATTAAAAATATGATTTGGGAATTTTCTTACATGATGTAAAACGTTTTAAATGAGGTACCTTACAAAGTATTCTAGTTTGAAGGTTTGAACTTACTTTAAAAAGATTGACAACCGTCGACTAACATAATTATTGTCCTGAACTTTTATAAAGATAGGGCGGAGCCAATATAACGAAAATGTGTGTGGTAACATCCGGTCTCATCAATTTTAGAGATATAGAACCCAGAAGGCTCTCATGAAGAAGCGAGCACCCATCTCTCCGATCCACGGTATCCAAGGCATGGTCTACTCTAACCGAGACAAAGCCGAAGCATTTGCGGACAACCTCGAGCGCCAATGTACTCCACTGGAGAACGATGACAACGACGACGATCACATCGACGAAGTTGAGGCCCACGTCCGCAGACGGCTTCGAGATGAAGACGACGTAGCTATCGCGCCGACCAGTCCGCTCGAAATCTGAACCCTCATCAAGAAGACGAAACCCAAGACAGCTCCTGGTCACGACGGCATCTCTAACCAAGCTTTACGTAACCTTCCTCCTTTAGCTCTTGTCTGGCTGTGTACGATTATTAACGCTATTCTCCGTTTTCAGCACTTCCCGAAAAAATGGAAAGCCGCCGATGTCATCGTAATCCCCAAACCCGGAGGGAACCGCACTTTTCCCCAAGATTACCGCCCGATCAGTCTTCTGACCACCATGAGCAAGATCGCCGAAAGGGTCTTCCTATCCCGCCTGAGAGAACATACAGAAGACGGACACGTCATCCAAGACGAACAATATGGATTTCGACCAGCATACTCCACCGTCCACCAAACAGTTCGCGTAGTCGAGTTCATCGCAGATGCATTCGATCACAAGGACTGCGCTGCTGCCGTCTTCCTAGACGTATCCAAGGCCTTCGACAAGGTCTGGCACCAAGGTCTACTCTACAAGATGATCACCGCTCGATATCCACTATCGATAACGAAGCTTATCGCCTCCTTCCTTTCCCGTCGATCATTCAGGGTTAAGATCGACGACGCCCTATCCACCTCCAGACCTATCCTAGCCGGTGTCCCTCAAGGTGCTACCCTATCTCCGCACCTCTTCACCATCTTCACAAGCGATATGCCAATCACCGAAGCTACTAATCTTTATATTTTTGCAGATGACACCTGTTTCATGGCCAGCAACAGGGACCCTCGACAAAGGACTGACCTGGAAACCCCACATCGAGGGAGCTATCGTCCGAGCACGAGCTGCATTTTTATTACTATATCCGCTTTTTTCAGGTACAACGCTGGACCTCAGGAACAAGCTGCTTCTATACAAGACCCATTCGACCCATCATGACGTATGCTGCACCAGCCTGGGGCTACGCCGCACCGTCCAACATCAAGAAGATGCAAGTCGTCCAGAACAAGATCCTGAGGACCATTGTCAACGCACCATGGTTCATCCGGAACAGTGACCTTCAACTGGACCTACAGATGATCAGCATCCAGGATTACATCCGAGAAGCAGCCTCCAAGTTCCATGAGACAACACTGGACCACGACAACCCCACCATCCAAGGACTATGGGGATACAACATCAACGAGTCTAGGCTTCGGAAAAGACCCAAGTTGGTTCTTGACCGAGCCTAATTATAAGCTCGTTTCCGCCATCAAAATAGACTGGCGCTTATCGTCAGTGACTTCGGTCACATTTCACACTTCATCATTAATCAACGTTTTTTCTTTTTCAGATTCGACCGATGAAGGAGGTAAAGGGCAAAGCCCTGGTACTCCAGTAGCCAAATTCCAGATTCCAAATTCCAGATAGAGATATAGAGATTAGATAGCACTCGCTCCCTCCATCTGTACTACCCAAGATATTGGCTACGCCCTATTCTTTACGAAATTTCAGGACTATAACATCTTCTTGTTTCGTTTCAGATGAGTGGAACATCATTTTGCTATCGAGACAGGCTCTTCTTCAAAGGTAAGTCCTCAAAGTTGAGGATTTTTCATAAATTCCATTTTTTTAATTTTAAATATTTCACTGATAACTACTCAAAGAATTAAATAGAATTTAGGACACTAGCTTTTGTGCTCCGGACTATTAACAATTAACTTTGAGGGGAGGGAAAGTCACTTAAGAGGGATGTTAAAGTAAAATCTTACTTTTTATGTAAAAAATAGTTACTTTGCTAGTGGATAACCCAAATTAATACAGTTTATGAGTTGTCGGTATGAACACCTCAACTTCAGGCAAACTCTCAAAGCTGTTGTAGAGTAGACAATTTAGTTGCCTGCGCATTCCCACCGCTCGCCCACATAAATCCGTCTTGCAGTATTATACCTACATCTTTATTTTTATATAAACTTTCTAAAATTATGGGTATTGTAATTTAATTTGAGCTACCCACAATGTGGGTATGTAAATAGGGTAAAAGGGTAAACAGGGTGATTCTGTATCAAGGTGAAAACATTTCAGGGATGATAGCGGTTCCCAACAACTCTGATTAACTAGTTAACCATGGTTAGTAATAGTAAAGACCATACAGTAACCAGGGTTAACTAGTTAATCAGAGTTGGTGGGAACATCCTTAAGTCAATACAATCATTTTTTGCTATATGGTATTGGGGCCACAGACGCATCTAATCCCGTAATTCCTTTTTAAAAAGGCGGATAAGTTGTTAAAAACCTTTGCACTTCCATCTAACTGTAGGATAAATCAAATACCTAACTGACGGATTCCTACTTGTGGCCGTTTGCAGCGATTTTAGTTTATGTGGCAAATAAACTATATTTTGACAACTTATCTTCCAGATAATTTACCTGATAGTTTATAAGAAGCGGTGCAATCGAACAATCGAAAAACCGACTAAACGATTATTATTCAAACGGGCTCTAATTCTAATGTGGTTAATAACGTTTCAGATAAATACATATATTCACGCAAGCTTCCATCCATATAGTTTTCTTATTCAGGTCAGTTAGTGCCATTTTTAGCGTTATTGAATCATAATATCTACGGTATTTCACTTTGTCTTATAAACCAAAAGTAGTAGGTACAGTTTCTTTTTTCATAATTTTGTACATATTTCTGCAAAACGCTATTTTTGATTAATAGATGAATTTTTGAATAGTGTCACTATAGTATTTATCTTCTTCTAAAACATTTTGCATTTGCAGCTCTCCGTTTTTCACTGCTCCAAATTCAATTAGATTTATAATTCTGAAACCCAATCTTCATCTTTACTACCGCTACATTATCTTCTTCAAATTTGTCACTTTCTTTCTTCTTCTCAATGTTAAAAATTTTAAACTGAATTTCAAGCTCAATTTTGTTGGATAAATGAAGGCAATCAAATTATACTTTTTTTCTCGAGATAAAAAATTATAATTCTCGAAAATGAGAAAGTACTTTTAGTTATTGTTACGCTTACGACTTTGAATTAGGCACCAAGTAGAAGATAATGACAAGGGTTTCAGGAAAATCGATCTTTGGGGACTAATTTAAAAATAACGCAGTTCTTTTGTTACCAAACTAATAAACTAATTCTTTCCGAATACGTACCTATGTCAAAAATTCAAATAAAACTTCGTAATAAACGAAAAACGGACATAAAACGAGTCAAAAGATGAAGCAATGAATTTATCTTTGTCTATGTGTACAAAAATTTACGATAATGTAAGACAATTCCATAACAATAAATTAGAATAAAGTATCTATTATCAATCACAATACATAATTGTTTAATAACAAGCACGTCGCGTAGACCTTTAAGATACCCCTCGTGACCTATTAGGATAGAATTAATTACTTTTAAGGGTCTTTTGGAGCCACACTAGATTTTATGAGTCTGCTTACGTGTATATTGTTGATGTTTTACCATTGATAAGTTTGATAGGAAAAGTAATAAAATGCTCGTAAAATAGTTTTAGATTATGAATGGTTTGAATAACTTCCACATTGCCTACGTTCATCACTTTCGTTTGACGTAAATCAAAGCATTACAAACTAATAATTAAGATAAGTCAAAAATTTGCTTCCAGATATATTGCATACCTCTACCTACTACAAATTGTTTTATTACATCACACGCTCACACCCACGATTCAAACTTGAAATACATAATGTTCTCAAGATTACGGATTTGGAAAAAATTTCTTTAACGTTACTCGAGTTATGAATTGATGCAGTAGTGGTAGACGCTACTATCACATAGTAGGGGAAAGTTGGGTAATTCCGACTTTCCGGGTAGTACCGACCTAGGCATATATTAAATGGGCCATCGGAAAGACCTTTTTGTCTAGTTCATTTTTGTGTAATTATTTATTTCAATATAATACAATTACCTAAGGCTGTTTTTTAATTTTTTTCTTTATTAACATTAAACATATAATGCTTATTAACATCGGCAATTCCCAACCACCATGGTCGGTATTTTCCTTATGAGTTAAGCTATAGGTATAGGTATAAGAGTCAAAAATGAGTTTAATTGTAGAACTGTTTTTTAGTTCCTTTAGTTTATATGTTTATATCTTTTATAATATTAGTGTTGTATAATATTAGTAAATATCTTACAGAGTTGGCATTACCCTCCTATTGTCGGTATTACCTGGTTTTGGAATTTTCCAAATTTATGGATATTGGCAAAATATGAGAAGTATATTTGACTATTTAGTAGAAGTATTAAAAATAGAATATGCCGAGGACTGTGATGGACAATTTTTTTCTATAATTCTATTTAATTTAAAAGAGATATAATTATTTGTAAAATGGTGGTCGGAATTACCCAACTTTCCCCTATACACACAGCTTTTTCTAATTAAATACCTATAGCTTATAAATAGCACTTGCCAAAATTAAAACATAGATTAATATGTTCCATGTTCCATCTAACCAGAATATAGGCTTCCAATAGGTGAAAGGCACTTCGACTGATTGAAAATTTTAGAAAAAAAATTTAAAAATTTTATATTTAATTTCTCGACGTTATGGCCCCCAAGAGTTTAAAAATGAAAATAACATTTTTTCGTAGAAGATCGCCTGTGTATCTGCATACTATACGTATACATACAGAGAGGTATAAAAGTGTGGAACGGCCTTAATAACCTCTAAACGAATTGACCACTTAGAATGAATTTTGGAAGAGGTAAATAAAGTAATTTTTCCTGTTTTTTTTCAGTTTTTAGAAATTTTTATCATTTAAATCTTCAAAGGAATGGCATCGGGGTCAAATTTTTAAATACCAAGGGGGGCATATTTTGCTATTTTCTAAAAGAGCATTTTTTTCTGATTTCAAACATGTGCTACAAATAGGGGTTTCGATTAACCCTAGAAAGGCCACGAATTGAAACGACCAAGAACTACCATTGGGGTCTTTTATACCCCAATTAGCATTCAGAACCACCAATTATAAGAGCAATGCTAAATTAGAGTTAAAAAAATAGTCTGCATTGATTTACATGACGAAAAAGGCACCCGGGAGTAACGCAAAATCATCGTTTTCTACTACTAATTCGAAATTTAACTAAAAAATGTTGTACATTTTAAAAATCTATATTAAAAGTCACCGAAGAGTGACTGAATTTGTTAAATAAGTATAAAAATCTAAGTCTAAAAACGAAATGGGGTCTGAAAGACCTCATTGATTTTTTTTAGGGTTAAACAAAGTTAAAATAATACAATTGTTTACCTTACCTCTTTCAATGATAGTAAAGTGATTAACTTTTTATTAGAGTAACATTTCGTTATTTCTCGCTTCAGAAAAGTAAATTTGTGAGTTCTCATTCTGCGCTAAAGATGCTTTCAGACTACATGATTTCTCATAGGAGAAGTAATATGAAATAAGAAGTAATATCATAAGAGAAATATGCTGAAGTTCACATTATATTTTTTTTTGTATGATAGGAATCAGCAAAATAATATACTCACTTTTATAAAAAATTAATAAGTAGGTATTAATTTTAACAAGTTATATTTGGTTTTGATTCCCATAATACAAAAATTCTTATAGTGTGAACTTCAGCATATTTCTCCTATAATAAGTCATATTACTTCTCCTAAGACTAAGAGAAATCATGTAAGTAGTCTGAATCCACCTTAACAGTGTGTTCTTTTTAGAAGTGCATATTGTAAACTTTTCGTGAAAATTGTCTTATTCGTTTTCATCGAAATCTTTATTTGTAGCACATGGTTGAAATCAGAAGAAATTGCTTTCTTCTTTCAGAAAATATCAAACAATACACCCTTCGTTATCTAAAAAAATTGACCCTAACGCCATTACTCTGAAGATTTAAATAATAAGAAATTTTAAACATTGCCAAAAAATAGGAAAAATTACGTTATTTACTTCCTCCAAATTTCATTTCATTTCGATCCGTTTCACACTTTTAGACCTCTCTGTATGTATGCATGTATGCAATGCACTCAATCGCTACTGAATCAATTTTGATGAAGTTTAGTTTGTGGTTTTTACCTGATGTGATAACTTAACCTGTAATTATAAGGCATTATATAGCTATAATACAGGGGGTCCCAACGCTGCGTAATCGGAAAATTGTGGCTTTGCTATAGAATTTAACAAAAAAAGTTTAATGCATGTCTGCGTTACCCTTAGAGCAGCACCTCTCACTGAAAAGATACAGACAGAGCTGGGCAAGATACTTATAAAATGTATCTTCGATACAAGATACATGATAATTCAATTTCAGTATCTTTGATACAAAATACAAGATACTTTCAGCTCGAGTATCATAGATACAAGATACAAAAGTATTAAAGATACGTATCAAAGATACATGTGTCATTGATACTGCCCAACTCTGGATACAGACCACACTAGTTTCACATTCTCCCTTTGATGACGATTGTAGTAATGTGTGGATTAGTGGGCCGACCAAGGATCTGAGCCAAGATACTGAGAATGTTTTAGCTTCTGACGCTAGAAATGAAAGGTTTCTATTGGCATTTGGCTTAGAAAAGGAATCTAGCTTCTAAAAGTTGTAATGCAGGGCTAGTTTTACAAATGAAAAACTAATTAGGTTAATAAAATGCCTGAAAGATGAAGACCTATTTTTTCTAACAATTCCTCTCGACAACAGAAAGAATTCAATTTGATTGAGTTTCGTCAGAAGTTTTCTAGTTAATTCAAGTACTATCTAATGATGATCCAATAATACGTTAATCTAATAAATTTCTAAGCATTTTGCTACTTAAAAGTTTAAATAAATTAATAAAGAGATATTTGACGCAAATATTACGCTAATAAATTTAATAAAACACTTGGTTAAATTCCATAAATTATTTAGGAAGCTCAGGAATTTGTGGAACATTACTTATAAGTGTGTAAACAATGTATAAATCAAAAGCGTTCAACTTCACATTGGAATGTTAAAGCTTTATGTAGTAGGTAGTAGGAGTAAATTTGTTATTTACAAACACAATTTATTAAAAATTATTAATTTCGTACGTGATGTGTCTTAGGAGTTTAAAAATTTTTGATTTCCAAAAAAGGAGACAACCAAAACACAAACTTGTCCTAATTGGAAAAAAATTAAAAAGTCAAAGGATTTTTCCCAAAAAGGTTCGTCATTTTTCATTTATACCGCTTGTTCAGTTTCTTTATGTTTTCAGAGATAAAGACCTCCGTTTCATTTTTGGAAACTTCCCACGACTCCTGGTGGCTCTGTTAGAAGTGGTCCCAAATGGTAGGATCTGATGTGTTGTATTTTTATTTACTGTCAATCCTTTTCTGAAGTCGATTCCACCTTGAGGGAATTTCTTCTTGTCTTCTCTCAATGTGGAAGTAATTGTGTTCCGTAGAACAGGATCTCCTTTGCAAATTTCTTTGAAATATTTGCAAATGACGAAGACGCTCATCAGATCATCGACCACTTGGCTAGATTTGAACAACATCAAAATGTCAAAGATCTTTCTCAAATAACATTGGTTATTGGTTTATTTAACGCGATTCTTGCGTTTCGTCATCTTTTCAAAAAAAAATTTCCCAAAAGGTCCGTCATTTATTCATTTATTTTGTTACGTATATTTCGTCAACTTAAGTAAAAGATCTCGAGTAACATGATACTGCACTTTTAGTTAATGGAATGAAACTCGGCAAATAGTTTACTGGGACCATATGGAGCATATTTGTCCGATGGAACCAAAGAAATGTTCAGAGGGGTCGCTGTATAAAAAAAAAAAACGTAACGTAACGTCAAACGTACCAAAGAATATTGAACGCGTGACTATAACACTGGTTAAATTAAAACTATTTTTTAATAAAAATATGAAAATAGCCGACTTCACTTGTTTTTAATAGCACACAATGGCTTTGTTATAGGTAGGTATTTAGGTAAGACATCCTTGCCTTAGGCGCTTCATAATGGAAAAAATTGACTATACATCTCTCTTTTTTCAAGATCTGATATTGACCGTATTTTTCGTGGGATGTCTAATTGTTAACGTACATTTTGAATCGATCTGTGACTATGTTCAACCCCTTGAGCTTAATTAAAATCGACATCTTTGTCTCTAATGCTGTAAAAACGCTCTTTAAAAAGTATTAAAATCACCAGGCACTGTTTATCGATATTTTTTTGGTCTCATCGAACAGAATTTCTCTATATGGTTACAGTAAACTATCTACCGAGTTCTATTCCATTAACCCAGGGTTGCCCAAACTTTTTCTCTGATGGAGCACTTTGGGGGTCTTTGGTTTTTGATGGAGCACCTTGTATAATTTGAAGGGTACGTAATGATACATAATCAATAAATTCCTTTCTCAAATCTTCTCCGCGGAGCACTAGTGCTCCGCGGAGCATAGTTTGGAAAACCCTGCATTAATCAGAAGTGCAGTATCATTTTATTGGACCCTTTTAATAACTTTCGAAAGAGTGTTGTTACAACGCCAAGGAGGAAACTAACGGTTTTGCGCCTATAGGTACTTTGAGGTACAATCAGTGGCATGTTGTAAGCAACCAGTTATAATATAACCTCAACGTTGAGTCTTTTTTCTTTATTCAACAGAATGCAACAGACATTATATCCAGCTTCGTTCAACGACTCAACACTGACGTTATAAATAACCGGTTGCTTACAACACACCACTGATTATTTAAATTTTATATACCTATATGAGCTTCTATTAACATTAGAAACAACTTTTCCCTCTAACATTTATAATTTTTTCTTACAGAACTAGTACTTTACTCTTATCATAATTTAACGTTTCCATATTTTCTAAACACCCTGTACGTTACATCGACATTTTGATAATGGCCGAGGACTTTTCAGAAGAAGCACAACTCTTTATAAAGGATGACTTTCTCTCTAAAATAGAAAAATAAAGAAATTTACAAGTATAGTTAGGTCCATCTGCGGACGCACTGTAATGACAATAGAATTACTACAATAGAACCCCGTTATAAAGTACCCCTTTATAACGTTTTTCTCGATATAACGGACTAAATTTTTGGTCCCATTTTAATATTTTGTTTATTTATTGTGTTTTTATAACGAACTTTCGGTTATAACGTACCAAATTTTTCGGCCCTTGATTGTACGTTATAACGGGGTTCTATTATATTTGCTTCTTATACACTGTAGTTCGTTTAATCTAAACATTTTACTAGACGTCCAGGTGCACTTGAAAGCAAATGAAGTATTACTTAAATATAAGTATTTAAGTATTTTCGAAGTCACTAATCACGAATTTGGTTTAAAAAATAAGAAATTCAAAATGGTGGATCCAAAATGGCGGCTACAATCCACTCATTTTCATGGTATTTGCAAGAAACTTGGTATTTAAGTGTTTTAGAGGTCAGTAATCACAAATTTGGTATCAAATATAAGAAATTCAAAATGGTGGATCCAAAATGGCGGCTAGAATCCACTAATTTTCATGTATCATGAATCTTCAAAATATGTTTCGTTGGTATTTTCATTAACTGTCGAAACACTAAAAATTAAAATTATAAAATGAATTCTATACAGAGTGAGCCTGAATAGATAGGCCATTATAATTGTATGGAGTTCAGTCAAAAATGTGAAAAAAAAGTTCTTAACAAAACTTTAGTATCTCGAAGTGGTCTACTACTCTACATCTTAAAAGTATTTTGGAATATACAGGGTGTTTAGTTTAGGAGATAATGAACTTGACTTTGTTATTTTAAATAACAATTTGCGTTTTATAAAAACTGTTCTATCTTTTCATATTTTAACTAAATTAAATTCGTATATGCTTAGCCAAAAAGAATAGTTTTTGAAGACCTTTCATTTAAAAAAGAATTGTAAAATTTGGTCAAATAGAAGAGTAGAGAGTTGCATTTTCGTGTTTGTAATTGCAGTGGACGAACTTGAACATATCGTAGAAAAAAATAAAAACCACGGAAAATTTTGTAATATTTAAAGTTAAATTAAAACAATTTAGTTAGTACCATATATAGTACTAATTGATAATTAGTTCATGTCAAATGGTCCTAAGCAGTCATTTTATACCTTACCGGACATTAGACTGTATTCTCGAGTTTTCCGATAACCGATAAAATGAAAAAATAATTCAATACCAAACAATTTGACAATTCTTGTCAAATAACTAGAGGATCTAAAGTACCCACACCCATTAGTGTTTTAAAATAAGTTTTTCAGTTTTCTAATATTAGTGATTGTAGGAGATGTCCCTGTAAGCTGTACCTAATTGTAATTTCTTAAAAAAGCAATTGAAATATACAAAAAGGTAAATTATGGCTAAATTATAATTAACATTTATACGCGTTATGAAAATAATTATTGCACTGGTCTTTGCCAAAGGGTATGCAATAAATTCCAAACTTGCTCAAAAATGCATTACATAATATACGTAATAACATTAATAATTAGAAGTTTGTTTAGGGAAATGCTTGTTTATACAAAAATATTTTTAATTAAATATTTGATAACATTTCTACAAATATTTACAATACAAAGTTTTCTTTTAATTTCTTCAATAGTTAAGAATTTATCAGTATTAAGTGTTTATCGTAATGCGAATTACTAATAAATTAACAAATACGGGGTTGTTCAAAAAGTAAAGAACGCTCGATTATTAAGAAAACAAAGAGCAATCAAATTAAACCTGCATCATGCATTGAGTTATTTTTCTGTCTAATACTCTTTATCAGTTGTCATACCCAACTTTTTCCGAAAATGGGGTCGATCAAAATTAAGAATTATCATAAGTAATTTGAGTAAAATCAAAATGTTAAGGCCTTTTCCCTAGAAGGTTCGTCATTTATTTATCTCGCTTCTTGCGTTTCGTCATTTTTTCAATAGTATTTTTAGCATCTCATATTGTAAGGTTGAGATTTAGACCTCCGTTTCATTTTTGGAAACTTCCCACTACTCCTGGTGGCTCTGTTAGAAGTGGTGCCAAATGGTAGGATCTGATGTGTTGTATTTTCATTTATTGTCAAACCTTTTTTGAAGTCGATTCTACCTTGGGGGAATATTTTCTTGTGTTCTCTCAATGTGGAAGTAATGGTGTTCCGTAGAATAGGATCTCCTTTGCAAATTTCTTTGAAATATTTGCAGGTGACGAAGACGCTCATCAGATCGTCAGGTGAAAGTAGCCGAAAAATCATAGCCAACATTTCAACTGGTAAAACAAGTAATTGAGGCAACGAAAAGTCTATCAAACGAAACATCTTAACTGGAGCACTGATTTATTCAGAATGACCTGATCGTGTTAGGGATGGGGTATTTATATTATTAGCGATAACGGTACTTTGCGATAAAGAAAAAATTATTTGATAACGAATAAATCAAAACTAGAGAAATGCTCCATTTCTAATTTCTTAGAAATATAGATTTTAATTATTGATTGTTCTTTTAATGAACAATGAATAATGAGTTGATTTTGAATCTTTTGATAAATTGATTTGACATCAAAAAATGAAACTGTAAACCCTTTAAAAATTTCATAACATCAGGGATGCCGTTTAAAATCTCCAAATTGATATGGTTGGGAATGAAATGGTAGTACGTGAAATTTATTATTAGATAGTGGTTTTGTACTTTCTCTTCCAAATCTAAATCAACATGTTTTTCGTCAAAAGTGTGTCTACTTGACATCCAGCGTTCAAGGGGTAAATGTTGGAAAAATTGAATGTTTAAAACGTTTACGTAATGTAGTTTACAACTAGGGGTTTCAAAAATAAACGACAAAAATTACGAGATTGGTTACATTGGCAAAAAGTTACATATTTTTACGATTTTTAAGAATATGTTTAGAAAATTTCAAAATTCAAAATGATTACCCAGATAACGCAAAAATAGTGAAAATTAGTAATTTAGTTTTTCGATTGTATAGGTTGAAAATGGTTTAATTTAGAAAAAAAATTATCTGGAAAAATTTTCAGGAGGTCAAAAAAGTTTTCAAACGATACCAAACTCGACTTTTTATCACATCGATGCTAGGCGTCGCGAAGTTCAACTTTTCATTTTCTTATGAGGGACCTATCATTTTTTTGCAAAAATTACCCACTAGGCTTCTCTAAATTCGGATACCAAACGAGAACTTTATAACACCTTTTCTAGGGTAAGTATGTTGTGTTACGTTATGTTAATATGTTACTTTATGTTATCTTTTACGATGAAAATTAACGACTAAAACTCAATTTTTACAGTTTTAGCACGTTCATTACTACATAAAATTAAATCAAATTATTATTAATTTATTCATTTGATCTATAATTTAATTTAATTTTCTATTGAACTTGCATTTATAAAACTTAAAAATCGAAGTTTTAGTCCTAATTTTTCATCGTAAAAGATAACATAAAGTAGAATATTAACATAACGTGTAACACAACATACCCTATAGAAAAGTTGTGTAAATTAAGAAAAGTACAAGAAAAAAAGTTCTCCTTTGCTATCCGAATGTTACACAAGTCAGCTGAATAATTATCTGCAAGAAAATAAATATCCATAAGAAAATAAAAAGTTGAACGTCGCGGCGCCTAGCGTCGAAGTGATAAAATGTCGAGTTTAGTATCGTTTGATAGCTCTTTTGAGATCCTAAAAAATTTTCCCAAGAATTGTTTTTTAAAGTAAACCATTTTCAAACTACAGACGAAAAACTAAATTGCAATCTCGTAACTCTTACCGTTTCCGATATTCTAATGTTGGTACCACTTAAAAAATCAGTTTGTATACACAAAGCTGCAACTGCAGGCTTGATGCATTAGAACATTGTAGAAAATGCTAAAAAACCTGGAAACTGAACTGAATGAAGAGAAGAATCGGGATGATACTGAACTTTGACCATGAAAAATCGTCAAGCACGTTTCTCACTGATTGTACTTTGTACATGTTTGTGTTTGAATAGAAATAATTTCTAGAATTGGATTGCTAAATTCTAACTTTCTCAAAAATTCTCATTCTATGTATGTTTGCGTTTCAATTTTCATTTTCACTACCATAATGGCAATAACCGCTAACGACAGAGATAAAACTTCAGTCGGAATAGCTAATTCTAAAAATATTTAACAATAATTTGTGATACCTAGTTATTTATCATCATTTATTTACTAAAGAATTAAATATTTCTATTAGAAACTGATTAACGACTAATAAAAGTTAATCTTCAAGTTTATGATTGCAACAAATTGCAGCTTGTATAGCACGCGTTCTTGCATGCACTTTTTTTTTATTGAAAACGTTTTTATTGGAAGCTAACAATGAAAACAAAAAAAAGGATAAAAAAATTCGTGCTGGGAAGAATTTGTGGGATATTGGAATCTGGATCGAGCTCATTTGGAATAGAAAATATTTGATTCGAAGATAAACAATAAAGTGGAGACCTTAAGAAATAAACGTTAGAATTGTCAACACGAACTTGGAAATAATATGTTTGTTCGAAATTTGTGATATCAGTAGAAATAAAATAATAACTAGCTCGGACTAGTAAGTAAGTGTACATAAAACCCTACTTACATAGAACGAAGGCGCCAACCTGTACTTCTTTTGCTCTCTCCAATAAATCTTTTAGTGGAATCTTGTATGTAACTTGAAGAATGCAATCAGATCGCAGTGTACAGCACATTTAATTACTTTATACACATACCCAAGGGGAAATCTGATAGAGATATATGTTCAGGCATGGCGCCTGACTCTGAATTTACGATGTCCTCTTGGATGAGACACGAGTAGCCAAGGCTACTGAACAAGAAAATTTAGGCGCCACCGTGGTATCAAGCGCCAGTCAGTTTCAATCCGTCTTTCACGCGAGTAGGGTGATTTATAACATTTGATAAATTACGAACATCGCGATGTTCGCACATTATAAAGTTAACTTTTCTACCGCAACTTTCGAACCATAAATTGAGCATTTTCACGGCACGCACAACTTGTCGTCGGCGTTTAATTAAGAAGGTCCGAGGGCCGCCACCGCACAAAAATATTATTATTTATTATCAACACAAAACAAATGTGTCTAAATTGCCAAATATTTAACAAAAAAATTATAATTACGTGGTTAAAGTGTTTGCATCGCATGCGCAAGTGTATCGTGTGAACCATAAAACAATCAGTCAAAAACTTTCATCGAATGTGATGATAACTCAACGTTTCGTAGTCAGTTACGAAATAATCATCATGTCAACCTTATTATTATCAATATTAGGATTATCCATTGGGGCGCAACAATGTGTCCAATGGAGAGAAATAGCTCCGTGCACTTGTAGAAAAGATACCTCAATTATAATCGTCAATTGCGATAAAATGTCATCTTATTCAGAAGTTGTAAATACTCTTCAAGACAAATTTGTGCGAACTGATAGGGTTGAATTAAGAATTGGTTTTTCGCTACTCGAGGATCTACCTCAACGAAGTTTTAAAGAACTTAACATGACTATAGAAAAAATTCAGTTACATCACGATAATTTAAGGTAAGTCGGAATATTTTTGAAAAAGAGCGCTTTTTCCAACAATATTTAATTTAAGCGCAAAACTAGAATTTTTTAACTTACGTACAATCGGTACAGGTGTACCACAAAGGTGTTCATTTTTTTTGAGAAAATACATTCTTTGAACATGACTTGTATCCATGAACCTCATTGTTTTTAAACAAATAAACAAATACTCCATCAGTGGCATAACAACTTTTAATCGAGCGTCTCTTCACCCGAAAAATTTTAATTTACACCTCTTCGAACTAATGCAATAAATTCCCAAATCAAACTTGATACTTTTTGGATCTTCCGAGCGCTCGCTCAAAGTCATTTACCATTCCAATAAAAAACCAAAATTATCCAAAAATGTTAGAGTAATTAATTTATTTTTATGTATTATTTATTAGAACATTGTTAAACGTCAGTGATTTTTTTGGAATAAAAGATTAACGTTGACCTGTTAATTTTTTTATTGTATTCAAAAGATATGCGAGATTAAACCGAAATTCTTGGCATATTAGATACTAATCAAAACCTGTTATAAACAGCCTGCGTAATTCGGTTGAAATTTTGATCTTAAATTTATTATATACTTATATTTAATTCGCAATTTTAACATATTTTATTTGAGAAATATTTCTCTTTGACTTGTTGAATGCCTAAGGAATTTTATCAGATTTTTTTGCCCAACTTTTTATTGTAATCGAGGCGATTTTTACTTCCTTCTGGAGAATTTCCACTGAAACTAAGAGAGCTTTCACCCCCTAGTAGTACATGCGATTACACTTCTACCTTATTTAGCACAAAAATTCTAAAAAAAATCTTTGTTTTCAGTTTTGTCCCCTTATAGTAAATCAAAATTCCCATTCACATAAATTTAATTTTTTATCCGTACAGCGATTTATCTGAAATAATATGCTAATCGTTATTAAGATATAAAAAAATAAAATAAAATAAAGATTGGTAGCCACTTGAAATATAAATTAATTTACAACCACTTGACACTTGACATACATAATTAATAAATCAAAAATTATAATTTAATATGCAACCTACAATCGTTTCAAAATACCTTGTGGAAATTTAATAAATAATTTAATTATTTTATTGAAATACCTAAACAAAATTTTGTTGTTTACTTCGTTTTTTTTTGAAAAATTAGTCAATACATAATTTCAAACTACTATCCAAAGTGGTTTTCCCCTTTGTTAATTATTATTAAAAACCTTGAGGATTACAAAAATTTATTAGCCCACAAATTAGAAAAAAATTCTAAAATTTATAAACTTTGGTTACTGTGATAGCAGTTTTCAACTAGATACATATTTTGCTACCCACAATAGACCGCAATAGACGAAGCCGGCTATAGTCTCTACAATGATATGCTGAAAATCTGTTCAGGTTTTTCCACGCCATAACTTGTAAACGAAAAGCAAAAGATATATGGTCTGCATTTGAGAAAAATCTGCCCTCTACAAGGGACAAGAAATTGATATTTTAAATGCTAAAATGGGATATGAGCGAATAAGGGTGAAATTCTGAAAAAAATACTTTTTGGGTCTTATTGAAAAATTATTATCGCTTTTATCGGGCTAACAAAGAGTCAATTTATTTCTTTCGTTTCTGACTAGCTTTTTTTTCCAATAACAAATTTCAGATTGTTCTGAAGGGGATGATAATTTATGAAGGAACCCATAAGGAAGGGTTGGCATTCGAGTACACAAATGCACATTTTTTTACAGTATAAACTTTGATCTTTAGGGTATTTAGAACTCAATCAAAAAGATTTCATTAAAATTCAATCAAGGGATTGGTTGTTTCAGTAATATTATTTTTCAGCTAATTCCTAAGATGATGTTACTTTGAGTCACAAGCACTTTTAAGGATCCTAAGAACTTGAAATTTGGTGTCATTGTACAACACACTCTAAAGATCCCTAGATCGTTCTGATTTCCTCTTTAAGAAAGAGGGTGTTGTCTCCCCCTCCCCTCTCAATTTGTCCTCCGGGGGGTTTTCGGGACTTGACAACTTTTTTATAAATCTTCAGGACATGATATACACTAATGCCAAATTTGAAGTTTATGAGATGCCTAGAAGTGCTTCATTACTTATTGCTACATAAATGTTAATCAGAATTTCGTCATGCCTTTTTGTCATTTTTTTCCATTGGCTTGTTGTTTATAGTTACTAACTATCAAAAGTGGAAGTTTTGTACCAAAAATTATGAAAGAGAGCTTCTATTTCAACTAATATTTAAGATTTTGAAAATTGAATTCATAAGAAGTGGTTTAAAAAAATGATGAGGTAAATGCACACTTTTTTACAATATAAACTTTGATCTTTAGGGTATTATTATTTATAAATATTCAATTAATTATTAATACTCAATAAAAAAAAGTCATCAAAATTCTTTCAAGGCATGGGTACTTTGCAATTTATGTTGTTTTCATTCTAATATGATTCCATTACATTCTGAATTTGTTGAATTAATAGTTATTTACGTAACCAGTTATGAAAAGACAAATTTTATTTTTACGAACATAATATTTGCTGAAGCGAGCGAACGAAGTGAGCGAGTTTTGTAAATTACGTAAGTGAAATAAAATTAGTCTCCTCATAACGTGTTAGGTACAAAATTTTATCTAACCCCGCTATAAAATGAAAAATAATTATTGTGGAGTTCCAAATAAATATAACAAAGCTTGCTGCAAAAAAACAAATACATTATTTATATAACATTCAGTTATGTAAAATTTCATAACATCACTCGTTAAGAAAAATTGGACGTCAAAAATGCATTTAAAATTTGACATTTCATAGCGGGGTTAGATAAAATATTTTCATTCCCGATTTACCGATAGGAGTATCAAAAAACGCTTGAGCACATCAAATTGATTTATTTCAAATCAAACATTTTCCGATGACTTTCATTTCTATTTCTTGTCAACTGCAAAAAACTTTTAATGATGCGTTAAAGTTTCCAGTCTGAACCGATTTTTCTGAAACCATTTACATTATCTGCTATGAGGTGTCTAGATCAAAGGCGGCAGCTGCGGATCAAAACTCAGAATTATTTACAGACTTAAAACTAAACTAAAACTACAAACAAAAAAATTAGAGTAAATAAACAGACAGATTACAATACAGACCAGTAGCCAACCCAAGCATAAAGGGTTGCGCGATGGTAATAAACGGCGGTGACACGGTCACGGAATCTCTCCCGCCTGCGGTCTTTACCCTGTACGGACTTAATCAGCTGATGATCCATGTTATTTGCTCATCTGACTCTCTGACGACAGTGCACCGGGCACACGAGGAATCTTTGACCAAGAGCCTCCGTCCCCCACTGGCTATGACTGGTGCTCACTACGGCCAAATTAATTCCAGATGCGAGCGATGCCAACCTAGCGGAACAGTCGAACGGCAGCGGTAACGGCGGTAGCGACAACAGTCGGCCGAACGGACGGCAGCGGCAAACAGACGGCGGCAGTAAACGTACGGCGGAAGAGACGGCGGCAGCAGTGACGACGGGAGTATCTGCAATCCCCGAAGACCGGATGTTCAGGTAGAAATACCCTACTTGCCCGATCCTCGAAGGATGCCATATGGTCAAGCTGGCTCCCTTTATGTTTGGTTTTGACTAGCAATTAATGAGGGTATACTAAGAAAAAGCCCTCACTTATTATAACTAAACTAAACCACTTAAAATTAGGTCATTTACAGTTGAAATTTAGGGTATTTTCTGCAAAATCGGTAAATTTACTACACTTACAAAAATGTTCATTTCAGAAATTGAATTTTTTTACTTTGTACCTCATTTTTCATATTTCATAATATTCTTTAATTAATAATAATCGACGCTGTCGATGAAATACCGTGTATCTATAAATCATTGAGCTCAACATTATCCATATATTTAAAACGCGAAGCCTTTTCTTCACCGGTAATTTTAGAGCACTTCTACTGGACCGATTTTGATAATTATTTTTAAATTAAAGCTCTCGACCCACAGATATGTCAGCACTAATTTTTTTCTGTAAATTACCAATTTTATAATTTTTTTTAAATAATAAATTGTTATGCTTATTAATCTTATATTTTAAATAATAAATTGTTACGCTTATTAATCTTATCTCCCCACTTTAACAAAGTTCGATCGCCAGGGTTATTCTTATCGTTTGTAAGGTTGAATTTGGTTGAATCTACCTATTGATATGCCGAAACAACATTGAGTCACAGTTGTTGTATATAGTATGCGCACGAAAACTTAGCCATGTGTATTCGATCGACGGTTAAAACGGTTTCTGTCAGTTAAATCAACGCTTTTTGTCAGTTAAATCAACGCTTTTGTTAATAACCTTATCACATATTATCCGTTCACTGTTTATTTGCGCTATGGTTGGCCATGTTAGAGTGACAGATTCCACCCGGTATAAATTAGAAAAAAATCAGTTAGGTTAAGTATTGTAGAGTAGCGGCTTTTATTCAATTGTGTTAATAGTTGGTCTGTCAAGGGCCTGTCATTTTTTTTGGTACTGTCAAGAGTTGTCAGTCAACTTAATAGGGATTTTTTATTTTGGCAAACCAAAAAACAAAATTTCATGGCCAACCATAGCGCAAATAAAAAGTGAACGGATTATAGGTTGATTTAACTACGACAGAGCGTCGTTTTAACGTTCTTGCGGAGTACAAACAACTTTTTTGTCAGTACATTCAACAGTTTCGTCATCAACCGACGGAAAACGGTGCTCGGTTATAGTTACATATTTTTCTCAGTGCAATGTTTTGTAGATACGAGGTATTGCATTGACAGCGTCGGTGCTTGATATTGTGGATTTTTATTTTCAAGTTCATAGATCCTCCGAAATTGATACTTAAAAATGAGTACTTTGTAACTAAAAACTGGTACTTTGTTCGTAAGCTGGTAAGCAGAAGTAGAGGTTACCTTTGCTAAAAATCGTTAAAGTTCATATTGTACCATATCCAAAAAGCGGTAGTTTTCATGTAATGTATTTTGTTTTCAAAAAAGTTAAAACGAGGTCCAAAATCCTAAATATTATGCTATTTTTTCCAAAAATGGAAAAATTTACATTTTTTGAACTCTCGCATATCTATACCACTTTACGTATAGCTTCAAAAACGAAACACCATTCGACGCAGATTTTTACGTGCTTTAATTTAAGAAATGAGTCTTTTGTAAGTTATTCGCGAAAAAATGAAAATATTGCGAGGTTTTTGTGCCACCCCCTTCGAGCACAAGCACCAAATTGTTCCAAACTTCAAATAACTCTTTTTACATGTAAATAAAGAGATTAAAGCCGTTTCCAGCTTTCCACGAATTAATTGAAGGCACTACCTTTTTTTGATCTTCGTTACTTAGTCTATTGTAGAAAAAGCATTAAAATATTTACAGTACTTTCAAAGATAAAGCTATTTCTTTAGATTTTAACCCCCAACTTTAAGAACTTGGATGTATTTTTGGATATAACTTCAAGAGGAATAAATACTCTAATTTGGTCCCAGGAACTTACTGTACAAATTTGCAAGCGATTTTCAGGGACTTTCTGTATAAAAAAAAATCTTCCTGGTTTTACGCGGAGGAAAACCAAAAGCACACAAAATAAAATTATAAACTTTGATCTAGACACCTCATAGAAAATAATGTAAATGGTTTCAGAAAAAATCGGTTCAGACTGGAAACTTTAACGATTTTTCTCTCTAATTGCAGTGCACTACTAATACCTACTATACCCTCTGCAATTTTTCAAAGATTTTTTAAATTTGCAATCCCATATTTTCTTTACCGATTTGGATAGATTATGAAATACACTTGTTTGCCCTTTAGACCGAATATTTCAAAGATTTTAATTTTTACAAGTGTAGAGAGTGATGGTGGTGTTTTTCAATGACATTCCCTCAAAGTAAAATAAAAATATTGGAAAAACGATGCTGGCTTACTACTACTACTACGAGTACAACTACTATCGATACTTAAATTCACAAAAAGCATTTCATTCTTTTTCAAACGAAAATTATTTCACTTGATTATTGATAATCCATCAGTAAAATAATTTTCGTTGGAAAAATTATGAAATGCTTCTTGTGAGTTTTAGCATCGATATAGTAAACCAAGTCAGCATCGTTTTTCCAATTTCTTTTACTTTGCGAGAATTTCATTTAAAAACGGTACCATCACTCAATTTTCAATTAGTTAATAAGGATCAAGGGTTCACCTTTATTTTCCACAAATAGATAAACTATACCTACTCTTATCTGTCAATATTTACTTTCGTGCCATCGTACCTCTCAATTAACGAATCTTTACTGTTTATGGCAAAAATCAAAACTTTTAAGGTCTATTTACACACAGATAGTGCACTATCAGCACAGTGAAATGCGGAGACAGTGCTTTTATATCAACAGTAGGTACACTACGATTCACACACAGCAGTAGGTATTGTATCAGTTCAGTGATTCGTTTGGAAGGTATCGAGTTAAAACTGCCAATAACCTTTTTACTTTCTGTTATGTACCCTAATTTCGTATCGCTGCATCTAAAAACACTTATCATGCCTTGCTTATCGGAAGATCGACTTAATTGCGATTGCCGTCATTTTAGGTGAAGAAGAACGACAAATTAAAAAACGAAAATGGGTACACGAAGTCTGGTTGAAGAGAGACTGAATGCGGATACCTGCGTACATGTTCAATTAATTTTTCGTCATTAATTTCCATAATTATACGACCAACAACTTGTAAAATATAGACAGAACCCGCATTCCTCAGATATTTTTTCTTTACAGATTCGTACAATACATACATGTGTTTAGTATGATATGGTTATAATTTTATTTGAGCAAAAGTTTTTCACTATACGTGACTGCAAACTGGTGTTAAAATAAAACTTATTTAATTACCCCAAGATAGGTAGCAAATGGTATTTGATATCCTAATTACAGATTCAGAAATAGTTTATAAGCACTACCCCTACTACCTCTTCTGAGGGGTGTTAAAAGAATGCAATTCTAAAAAATTTAAAAATTTTTAAAATTAAAATTGTTTATTATATTCTAAGAACATTATTAATAAATTTTGATACCATCGTTATAAACAATATTCGGGGCAAACAAAAAAAAATTATCAAATCCAAATGATTCAATTTGAAAGACTATTGTTATATGCAATGAGAATCGCGATTTTCAATAAAACATTGATTGATAATTTATTAAAATATTGTAATTCTGGGAAAATTAGTTTACTAGGGATTATCTAATGAATAAATCATATGCTGAAAGTATATAATTGATACATGAGAAAGTTCATTAGGTTATCTAAATTGGGTGTCGTTTGTCATCGAAACCATATGATACGATCTTTAGACCTATAATATTTAGGAAAGCTATTAGGTTATTACAATTAAGTTAATTTAAAAAAAAATTACAATTAGTAGCTAGTACGGGGGTGTTTTTACTTCTATTATAGGAAATGGAATTTTATTGAAAACACAAATTGTAACAACTTGGGGAATGTTGAATAAGGAAATGATAAAAAAGTTAGATTTATGATTAAGATTAATAATAATAAAAAATATCTAATCGTAATCGGTTTATCGAAGAACATTAACTGTTTTTTTAGGAAATTCTTGTGGTTTATTTTTTTTTAAATACTGGTATGAGATTAGAGATTAGTTTCATTTTACATATTTATAAAAAAATTAATCAAATATTTATAATAATTTGGCGACGAAGAAGTTAATTAATTGAAATATGATATGTCTAGGGTACTGTGTCTGATGCTGTTTTTTTTTGATAAAAAAACCAATTTCACACACAATTTTACAGCATTATGTAATTTTACCGAATTATACTCACAAATATTTTATGATAAAATATCTTTTTATTGTGACGTCAAGTTTTAACAATAGTGTGGCAATCGATGGGCGCAGATTCATTTAGGCCTCAGAATCGTTCTTAGTTAAATGCCTTGAATTTTGAACCCTGATTTATCCATAATTATTCCCTGCCAGCCTGTTGTTCACCCATCCGTCTGGACTATGTATCTGGGTGCATTCCTCTCTGGTGGTCTGTCTGTGTGTGTTTATTTAGGCTGCCTTAGACTCATGGGACCCACATCCCAAATCGATCGATACCTAGTTTTTTTTTGTTTCTGAACTTTTTTGCTTATTCTAGTTCTTATACTTAGAGTCAGCATGAATGACCACTTACATTCCCTATAGTTATACTTCTTCTTATGCAGCCGTCTAGTCGGATGTTGTGTGTGTACAGTCGAACCCTTTCCTCAGGTTCTTCTCAAAATCAAAAAGTCTCACAAAATTGCGAGAATCCCGCATTCTCGCCTCGCAAAAATTGCAAGATGTTAGGCGAGAAACGCTCATTTTGCCACAAATCTCGCAAGTGAAGCCCTATTCTTCATCCACGACATTTTCTTTCTTCCAACACTTCTCTTGCCTTGGATTTTGCCTTACATAATTTATTGCAGGAGTTCATGTTTCTCGCCCCTCTTGAGATGCCAGAAGTGCCCCAATTTTCTTGGTTTAATTGTATTCATGACTTCCACGTGTTTATCCAGTTATATTAGCGCCAAACTGTCGTAATTTTTGGGAAAATTCAAAGGGCACCTTAGCAGTGTACAGGGCTAGACCTTTGCTAGCTGGAAATACGACAGAGTCAAGGGTAGAAACGGGAAATTTCCAGCTACCCCGCAAACGATATAAATAAGAACAGTTGGGTTATGTTAGTTATTCTTCAGTTATACTATTGAAGTTACTCAGCCTACTATAAAAGTTGCATTCATATTTAGCGGGCAAGAACTCTGGGTTGCACCCGAGCTACGCCTTCGCGTTCTTTTAGATTTGGGTAAATTGGATCGTCCGTTTCCAATCCGTTTTTTTGCCCGGCAAAGCACCTACAGTTTATGATCTAACGTTTGTATGTGCATGCTAATTTAAAGCGACTAAGGTGCGTTAAAGAATGCAAATTAAAATGCTCCTGAACTGACCCATTCAGTTCTATGTAAGCCTACTTCAATGAAACCAATATGGCTTTTGATTTTCTTCTGATCTATCTTACTTATCTTAGATACAAGGTGAAAGTATCATGCATCTTGTATCAATGATACAATTTACCAGTATTTTTCCCAATTCTGCTAGCACCTAGTACAGCATCATACAGGGCCGTACTGGTTAGTGGTTGGCCCCACTGGCTATGAAATATTAAGTTGACCCCAAATGTCCAATGATTTCCTACCTCTAAAATAAGCATTTACTGCGAGTTTCTCTAAAGATAGTTATCTACTGACGAATAGATATCTATTCCCTAAGTGTTCAAAAACCGGTTTCAAACAATAGAAATAGTTAAGTTTTGGAATTGTATGGATCCATAACTAATAAGTAAAATGTACCAGAAACTGGCCATATAGAGACGTATAAATTTTTTTAGCTTTCTTATTTTCATTTGTTGTTTATTTGTTAAAAGGAATTAGTTTTGAAATTATTAATTAAGGCAAGTTTCAACTGGAAGCAACAAAGTACCTAACATCTATTATTTACTTAAAATAAGGAAGTTTTAAATTATTGTACGTGGGTTTTTAATTGCATGCATGTAAAATACGTGATTCGTGTCCGTTATCACAATAACGTCTTAATTAATTGGAAGGAAGATTTTTGATACTGCTACCTCTTATTACCATTTACATAATTACACATTTTTATGTGTTTATACCTTTTTGCCGATCTTTCGATGAATTTGCGTAAATCAAAATGTGTAAATTGTTACGCATGGGTCTCGGGGGGTAGCTTACGATAAATAGTCCAATTTGATGCCTATTTATAATTTCGTACGCATCAGATAGAGACAAAAAGTTCTGATGATTCTATAATTTTATTGAACGACTTGAGAGCTTGAACAGTTCTGTGACTTCGTTATGAAGTAGGAACTTACAGAAAAATCTCACAGGTTCCACTTTACGTAGGTTTAAAAGTTAAAACCTTCGTGATACACGTACCCCACTGCCTGTTTTTGGCTTGCCATTATCGTAATAATTTTTTTGTTATTTAACGTTTTTGGGACTTTGTTCTTTTATTTTATCTAGTACATTCATACTCGATAATTTTGCGTTGTTATTATTGTTATTAAATAATTAGTAAACTATTGTTTACATAATAAAGCAATGTACTAAAAAATTTTCCAGAACGGCAATGTTAAGGTTGATTCCTATAAATTTTTTGGCGTTAAATTCGAAAAAAATTAGATAGGTGCGATTTCACTTTTGAAAATGGGGTAAAAGAGTGAAAATCACTGTTCATCCCTGTTTTACTTTCCGATACCGTAAGGTATTATAGGAAAGTATTGTAATCGGGTCAAAAAAAAGCGGATGTAATCCGTTACGAAATCTCTGAAACGGCTGAACTGATTGACTTGAAATTTGGTATAGTGTCTTTTGTCTTAGCAGAATCTTCTTATTAATTATCTGATAATAACGGAGTGCAGAAAGAAGTTTGTTTAAAATCAGTCCGCTAGGGGGCACGCAATTAACAAAATTTAATTGTTTTTAAATAGCAACATATTTTTTTGTATCTTCCGGTAGAGAGTGTTTTTCTATATTCAGTGATAAAAAAATGTTTAGTATTCTTTTGTTTTTAAAAGTTTGTTTATACAATCAAATATCTAATAATTATAGGGCTGAGAACTATATGGAATTGCATTATATTGTTTGCTGATATGCAGCATATTTAACACTTAGAGTACCAAGAAAAAAACTATGCGAGAAGTACCAGCCGGGTCCAACGGACCCGAGTGTACATCAAACGCAATAATAATACGTTTATTTTCATTTTTTTGAAATTTTTTTTTAATTTTCGTTTTTATGCATTTATTTTCTTTATATGTTGATAAAAAAAATTGATAATTCAATTTCACCCTTCTTGAATTTCGCTTATTTCACTATCACTCTGAGTATTTATTTCTACTATTAATGCGGTTTACACGTAAAATGATACTGCACTTTTGGTTAATGGAATAAAACTCGGCACATAGTTTACTGGAACCATATAGGGTAATTTTTTGCAATAAGAATTAAAAAATATTCGATGGGGGCTGCTGTACACCCCCTTTAATGAGGGCTATACATGGCGAATACCTCAGCTACGTTGCACTTTTTGTTAATAAAAGGAATGAAACTCGATACATAATGTTTACTGGAACCATATAGAGTAATTTTGTCCAATAAGACCAAATAAATATTCAAGGGGGTGCTCCACATCCCCTTTTTTCAAAATCTGATATTTACCGTACTTTCTTGTGAAAAGATCTGATATTGGCGGATATTGGCGGCATCTTGTCGTGAAAAGTATTGTTACCCTACATTTTAAGGGTGTCGAATCGATCTGTAACCATTTGGAATCCATCTGAGTAACTCCATGGGCTTATAATCGCCATTTTTGTCTCTATAGTGCTGTTAAAAACAATCTTTCAAAAATTTTGAAATCATGCCAGTAGGGCATTGTTTATCAATATTTTTTTATCTCTTCGTACAGAATATGGTTCCAGTAAACTATCTACCAAGTTTCATTTCATTAACCAAAGGGGCACTATCATTTTACTCGACCCCTTTTAGAAGAGGATTTTTACAACGCCGATGAGGAAAATAAGGGTTTTGCACCCAAGGGGTGCTCAAACGAATTCGGTATGGTCACAGATCGATTCAGCAGCCCCGAAATGTACGGATTTGTCCAAAATATTCAAAAAAATAACGGCAATTCCATTAAATATAATCCATTTATATGTACGGGTCCGTCGGACCCTGCTGGTACGCGGCGCTGCTTTTTTTATTACATAGGGAAGGGAGTTGATTAAATGAAAAAAATTAGAAATAGTTATTCAAAATAGGAAGTTAGAAAAAGTCACAAAAGAACAACTCATAATTTTCAAATTTGAATGAGAAAAACTGAATTAAAAGTGCGATTCGGATCCGATGGACCCTGCTGGTACTCTAAGTGTTAAATAAAAAGATCTTGACGAATTAAGCTAATTATGATAACTTCACCAAATTTTATAGTGCATATATTTGCATATTTTTCCATTTTTATACATATTGGCATATTTTCCTTTTTAGTGCATATATCGGCATATTTTGACAAAAAGTGGTGCATATATTTTCACGTTTATACAATTTTGTGCATATTTTCCTTTTTAGTGCATATATCGGCATATTTTGACAAAAAATGGTGCATATATTTTCACGTTTATACAATTTTGTGCATATTTTCCTTTTTAGTGCATATATCGGCATATTTTGCCAAAAAAATATATAATTTTTAATTTTCGGTAGATAATAATTAAATAACAAATTATCAAATTCTTCAAGATAACAAATTTTCGTATACCAAAAAATTGTAGTTTTACGTCTTCAGAGTATACAAAATAAACATAAATAAGTAGGAATAAACAATAAAGTTTCAGTATTTCAGTGTCATTTTCTTAAAAATGATAATTTTGAAATATATTTGAGTTGTTATGCAGATTTTTAGAGCATATATTGGAAAATATACAGCATATTTCCGCTATATTTAACAGCTTATGCAGCATATTTTGAACATTTTTAGCGCATATAATTCTCAGCCCTACTAATAATAAGTTAGCAGCTGACGTTTTTGACAGTTGTTAAAAAATTTGACAGTTGTCTTAGGTTAGTTGATCTTAGAATAATCAACTCAATCAGAAAGTCTTGTGTTAACACAACAGATTTGTTCGTTTCATTTCAAAAACTAACTATTGAAGGGGTAATATTGGTGTACTTTTATGTTAAATAAACGAAAATCAAATGTGAATCCGATAATTTACAATTTGAAATACAATGCGTCTAACTTTATTTATTTATTCATTAATTTTTTTATTGTGTAACGTTGCCATAATTATCTAAAGATTAATAATCTAATTCTCTGATTAAAATATAGTGTTATGGGGCTTTCAGAAGATAATTTGAGCACATTTCCTTCAATAACTTCATTTTTTCAAATGGCAACATATCGGAACGATGAAGTATTTTTTTTCTAAATGCATACAACGATAGAGTTGTTCCGATATGATGCCATTTAAAAAAATGAAGTTATTAAGGGAAATGTGACGAAATTACTTTCTGAAAGCTCAACAACGCGCAGCAACCTTTAACTTTCGTGGTGCAAACATAATTTCTATAGTACAAGTAGTAATACACCTCACGATGATTTTATACTACATCACAGCACTCTAGAATACTGTGTAATTTTTGAAAAAAAATTTCTTTTTGCTTATAAAATTAATTTTTTTGATACTAAAGGTTACTTCATTTCCGGAAGTGACATAATCGGAAGTGACAGAATTTTTACAAGTAGTTAAAACAATTGCAATTTATGTGAATATAATTCACACCAAATTTCATTTTTAATATGTTGATAAATAAGGGAGTTATAAGAGTGTTCCAAACCCCTCTGTGTCACCCGGTATACCCAGTCTCATGATGGCACGACTCACGGCACTGCTCTCATATTATGCCATGACAAAGTAGCGCTTCACAAGTAAACTCAGAAAGTTGGGTTTGTTGTGACATCAATTTTTCGAAGTACAAAGTCATAATAAATATGTTCCTCAAACTGATCGTATTTTATTTCTTTTCAGGTCCTTTCGCATTCACTCATGTTCCGTAAAATGGAATATCATGTCAAATTTAGATAATTCGTATCGAAAAAGTTTGCACATTCCCAAGGTACACTTTTCTATTCAAACTGTGCACAAAATTACTTTGATGATTCGTTCATTTACCTAACACTCGTTGGAACATCATGACCAACCGAATATTTTGAATTACTCTATCCTTGGATTGCTTGACGATTATTTCGGCCATTATTAAAGTCATTTTTGATTCGAAATGCTGGTAAAAAATCAAAGGTCGATTGAAGGGTTCTAAAGAAATCAAAATCTCTAACAAAGTTTATATTCTTATTAGTAAAAATAATTTTTTTGAAGACAAAGTATTTTTTTTATCAAAAAAGTCTAGACCATTTCAATACTTTTTCAAACAAAGATAGCCTAGTGATCTTTCCAAAAACGAATATGTTTATAGGCTGGATTTCATCATTGTAGTACGTTGTTCTGTGGTCACATAAGGTGAAGACGTCGCGCCGTGCCGTGTTTCACATAAACAAACTCGAAAATCTCAGATTCAGAGCACCGGACCATCAGAGAGAAAGAATATATTACAATTACTAGTCGTCTATAATTTAAATATAACTTTTATAATTATACTATCTAAATAATGTAACGCTTAACGCATCTAAAATATGTCAATACGTCTTATGCAACAGATCTAAAGATGTCAAACTAATTTAAAATGTAAGGTCAACGTTTTAATGGCGCCGTCAACGATGGCGTCTTGTTCTAGGTGTTCGTAATTAATGAACTTTCGAAAGAATCAAATTAATAATAACACAGATAACATAAATAATAACCACTTGTGGCTCCGGCACGAGCTTGTAGCGCGACTTCCGTTAATAACTTTTCTATACAAGATATTTAACGACAGAGAGATATAAAATAAACGTTTACACTTACGCTCTTTATACACGTTTTAATACTTGTACTTAGGTACTAATAAATAAAGTGTGATTGCTAATGAACCGTCAATAAAATAACAATTTGCGTATGTGTAAAAGAAGAAGTTTTCAATTATAATTCGATGTTAATTATTTAGGATGGACGGATTTTTAATTTTATTGAAATTCATTGGGGTGAATATATGTGGGTTTTGATACCATTTATGGGTGTGCATCTGATGTGGATGGGTACGAGGTCCCACAGGAGTACCTAATTGAGGTATTGATCGTTTCCGAAAAAAAGAAGTCGACCATTTGGCTTGATTTGAACAACATCAAAATCTCAAAGATCTTTCTCAAATAACATTGGTTATTCGTTTAACGCGATTCGTCATCTTTTGAAAAAAAATTTTCCCAAAAGGTCCGTCATTTATTCAGTTTCGTATATTTCGTCAACTTAAAAAGTGAATTCAAATTTTTCTCAACGAGGCTCGTCATTTATTCATTTATCTCGCTTTTTGCGCTTCGTCATATTTTCAGATGTAAAATTTTTAGCATCTCATATTGTAAGGTTGAGATCTAGACCTTCGTTTCATTTTATGAACCTTACCACCACTCTTGGTTACTCTATTTGAAGTGGTCCCCAATAGTAGGATC
This sequence comes from Malthinus seriepunctatus, assembly GCA_963924605.1. Lineage (NCBI taxonomy): Eukaryota > Metazoa > Arthropoda > Insecta > Coleoptera > Cantharidae > Malthinus > Malthinus seriepunctatus. Next base: position 78,785,761 of record OZ004600.1, on the reverse strand, counting down.
TGGATGTGTTGTAGAGTTTAGAATGTCAAAGAATTTTTCCTTAGAAGGTTCGTCATTTTTCATTTATTTCGCTTGTTCAGTTTCGTCAATTTTTCAGAGCTAATATTTTTAGCATCTCATATTGTAAGGTTGAGATCTAGACCTTCGTTTCATTTTTGGAAACTTCCCACTACTCCTGGTTGCTCTATTAGAAGTGGTCCCAAATGGTAGGATCTGATGTGTTGTATTTTGATTTATTGTCAATCCTTTTCTGAAGTCGATTCCACCTTGAGAGAATATTTTCTTGTGTTCTCTCAATGTGGTAGTAATGGTGTTCCGTAGAACAGGATCTCCCTTGCATATTTCCTTGAAATATTTGCAAGTGACGAAGACGCTCATCAGATCGTCAGGTGAAAGTAGCCGAAAAATCATAGCCAACATTTCAACTGGCAAAACGAGTAATTGAGGCAATGAAAAGTCTATCAAACGAAACATCTTAATTGGAGCACTGATTTATTCAGAATGACCTCAGCGGGTAAGGGTTGGGGTATTTATATGATTAGCGATAACGGTATTTCGCGATAAAGATTAAATTTATTCGATAACGAATAACGGAAGAAACAAAACTTGAAAAATGCTCCTTCTCTTATTTTTTCACTGTTAATAACGACCTCGTTCTTTTAAATAATGATATTCGTTTGGCGGTGAGTCTTTTTGAGATTGTTCTTGAACCTTTCTTACAAACTGTGGCTGGAGGATGAAACGTTTCCATGAAGCTTGCCACAGTTCTTCTGCTGGAGTTAATCTTCCTCCTATCAGATCTGAAGCAAAAATGAAATAAAATTTAATTGCTCATTTTGTTTCCAAGTAATCGTGTTCACACACATACAGACAGGCAATTTTTATGTTTGAAAATTATGTTCACCCGATAAAATGCGAAAATTCTGAAAAATAGTTGGCAATTTTCAGCATGGTTCATCGACACTCACTCCACAGAATCCATAGCTCACCAGATTCCACCAAAATCTTCAGTTCTTCTGAACAGTTCTTCCGCTGGAGTTAATCTTCCTCCCATCAGATCTGAAGCAAAAATGAAATAAAATTTAATTGTTCATTTTGTTTCCAAATTCCAAATTATCTTGTTCATTTCATACACATACAGACAGGCAATTTTTATGTTTGAAAATTATGTTCCGGCGACAAAATGTGAAAATTTAGAAAAATATTCTCCAATTTTCAGCATGGTTCATCGCTCACTCACTCCACATAACCCATACATAGTTCACCAGATTTCAGCGAAAATGATGGGTGTAAAATAAGAAAATCTTGTAAAGAAAAATAAGCAATTTCTTTCTGTTTACATATCGATTGAATGAGGTAAACGAGTAAACATAAATAATTAAATAATGGCATTCTCCATTAAACAATAAATTAAACCTTGAGGTTCATATAAAATTTCAATGAAGTGAGTATGACTTATATTTCAACACGTAACGTGTAATGACATGTGTTATTTATTTACATAATTATACAATGGGGAACTGGACACTTGTTTTTTTATTTTTTATTTTGAAACTAGAGTTTATTTTGATCTCATGGCATTTTTTATTTTTTCTCTAACACTAATATTAAGCCCAAAATAAATTTTTTAAAAACGCTATGACGTAGCTACTAATATACTTCTTCTATACTTCTTACTATAGTAAGAAGAGAGCTGGATATATATTAGTAGCTACGTCATAGCGTTTTTAAAAAATTTATTTTGGGCTTAATATTCGAGTTAGAGAAAAAATTTAAAAAAGTGATAAGTTTTTTGTTTAATTCTTTACGTTTTTATAGAAAAAAGTACAAAATTCGATTGTAGTCCAGTTCCCCATTACTGCTTTTGTTTACCTCAACTTCGTAGCAAATACCTAGCGCTCATTTGAAATTTGATCGATGATAGGTATATAGGTAATCTTAAGGGATTTCTGGGTTTCGATATTCCAATTGATTTTATTTTGGAAATTGAGAAAACCCATGAAGGGGTGGTAGGGTCTCATAGACATATTCCATTCTCTTCCCATCCCATTCCATTTTTAAAATTAGCTAAATTTCTTCATCAGGATTATCTTAACACCTATTATAGTTGTGTAATTCTAATGTAATCTGTTTTGCATGGTTCATTGATTGACCCAACCACTTGTCTTATCGTTTGATTTCCAGGTTTTTCTTGACTGTGTTGGAATTCCATAATTCATCTCTTGAATTCGAACTTCCTATTTTGTATTTGTTTCAAAAATTGTACAAAATATTTGTAATTTAAAGGTGCTTTTGTAAATATGATAAATAATGGCTTGTTTTAATGTTACAGTGAACTATCGGCGTATACGTTTTTGGGCTTAACGAGTCTAAATTTGCTGAGTTTAGCGGACAATAATATAGGAACTGTTCCGCAACATGTATTAGAAACTGTTCCCAACGTTAAAACTTTAGACCTGGGAAGAGTCGGCGTTCGTCAATTAGTAGATCACAATTTTAAAGTAAGTAGTTTTCTTTGTTATTACGATTTTTTGAAGAACGTAAAGCAGTGGCCCTATATACAGGGTGTTAGGATTAGGATTGTTAGAGTTAAGTAGAAGTTTCCGCGCACTTAGGCCACAGTCTCTCTCCTTTTAATACCTCTTTCCCTCTCTTCAGTCCTTAATCCATCCAAATTATTAGATGAACTCCAGGATACTCGAGAGTGAAGTGTTGCTGATACTGGCCATGTTAAGTCAGCATTTCTCTAATATGGATACATATAAATGGCTAAGCATGTGAGCATGCATCCCAAGAATGTCAAATATGAATATGCTCTAAGCAGTTTTCTTTGTTATAACGATTTTTTAAGAACTTAAAGTAGTGTCCATATATACAGGGTATTAGGATTAGGCTTGTTAGAGGTAAACCAAAGTTTACGCTCACTTAGTCTGCCTCATGTTAGCAACCCCTTCCGCCCTTTTAGTCCCTAATCCATCCAAAGCATTGGATGAACGCCAGGATACTCGAGAGTGAAGTGCTGCTGATACTGGCTATATTAAGTCAGTATTCCTCTAACATGGATACATAGTAAGGCTGAGCATGTGAGCATGCATCCAAATAATGTCAAATATATGCCCTTCAACTTAAAAAAAAAGGATTTTGTAGTTTGTCGTAGTGAATTCTTTCATGAGACACTGTCGATTGGGTAAGCTGCAGATGCAGAGGATGCGATAAAGCGGACGAAACAATAGAGCATGTAGTGTATGTCACTATTAACTATCCTGCGTTAGCGTAAATCGGAGGATCCAAACACCTAAGATGATCGGTATCAGTGACATTTCACCTTTCAGTATATTTCGTCCCTACTCTGGTAAACTCGCGAATCTGCAAATTTGGCGAAATCGAGTCAGATAGTGGATTTGAATGGTAGATGACTAATACACATATACAGTGAAACTCGGTAATAAAGGCCATGGGATATAACGAACACTGGGATATAACGAACGATTTTGAAAGTCCCTTCCAAAAGCTAATATACGCCTGTATATTTTTGTTGGGTTATAACGAACTTGGATATAACGAACACTCGTTATAACGTACTATAATTATTTATATAAATAGTTTATAGCTTGGTTACAACGAACTATCGATGAATTTGTTACGCACTAATACCTAAACAAAATATAACGTAGTCGCATGGTAGTAGGTAGGTGTGTAGCTTATCTAATATGTATCAAATTTCTGCTTAAGTTTAGACAAGTTTGCTGAATTGTGTTTCAACGTCTTAGTCTTTCTTTTATTTCCAACAGTTCACGTGCACATTTCTATCGTTGATCGTTTTATACACTACATACAAAATGGCCAACAGTGAAAAATTAACTCAAAAATCAATCGCTTTACGTGACAAATTAGATATAATACGCAAACTGCAAAATGGATTTGCAAATGCAAATTTCTCGTTTTTGGATATAACGAACGATTGGATATAGCGAACCAATTTTGCAACACTATGGAGGTTCGTTATAACCGAGTTTCACTGTAGTTGTTCCAGGGAATCTTTGCCGCTGTATGTAACGATAAGCCGGCATACGTCGTTACAATTTATCTTCGTATCAGATAGCGGGTTTTTGCGTACTTAGCCGAGTTTTTCACCGGCAATGTGAAGTTTCGGATTTGTATCTCATTCCGTTACTAGATACAGCCATTTTAAACTCGAAAACTGCATAAATCTTGGTTTTTAACTCGCGAAACTCGCAAATTTCATTCGCTACATCTTTCAAAAACTTTTTTTTCTCGGTTATAAAATAATCCATAGAGCTGATCTTTATTTTATTTAATAGAGTAATTATTCAGGAATAGAAAGTTGTTTTTAAATTCATAAAAGATCTTCAATTGTGACACTAATAATTCTTTTTATACAAATGAATCTACAATCATTGTCAAGTTCCGACTTACAACACCCTTAACTTTTTTTTCATAATATAGACTTCGGATTTTTGTGCACAGTTAGGTAAATTGATGCCTTTTGGACATTTGATCTCGTACAACTATGTGGTCGCGTTTCAAAAATAAAGTTTTTAAGACCATTTATATGGAACTACGCAATTTGTAATTAACTACAGTAAAGTAGCAAATCTGCATTTTAGGCCGTTAAAACTTAAAATTTTCAAATTTCTTATTACAGCCTTAAAAGTACCTTAAAGTAGCACATTAATTTCAAAAATATCATAGAAAGGAAGTAAAATGAATTTTACAGACACCCACGAATTTTTGTTTTTCGTTTTTTTGCTCTCCTGTAAAATTGCGATTTCGCAGATTCGCGAACTTACCAGAGTGGGGACGATTTGAGTTCATTCAAAAGTTGGAATGAAGTTATTCCGGATCTAAGGGACAGGAAGAATTGTTATAAGGGGGTAGAACAATGGGTCCGATCAGGTCGCCTAAGTGCACCCTAATCATCGTAATACTCATCATAGGCTAGAATTTTTTTAAGTTTTGGCCAACTTTGGCAGAAGGAATATAGACTATGTATAAGGGTCAGCAGGCCAGAGTTGAGAATATTTTGCCACTGTTTTGCTTTCACATATAGTTCTTTTTACGCCATCACTTCTCATCAACTTGGGCTTAGCTAATACTAATTTCTAAAATTTTAGAACATACCTTATGTACAAAATATAATGCTGGGAGGAAATCATATATCACAAATGGAAGTAAACAGCATACCGACCAATATAAGACAGTTACATTTGGGTCGTAATAAAATTAAAGACTTAAATAGTACATTACTGCATCTTTCCGATTTGGAATGGGTTTTCATTAACGCCAACGAATTAACGACGTTGGAAAATCAACTTCCAATAACAGCTCCACGACTCGTAATGATTCACGCCGCGTATAATAAAATTGAAAAACTACCTCAACATTTGAAAACCTACACTAATTTACAATCTTTATTTATACACAATAATCTTTTAACGTCTCTCGACGGAGTTCTCGCAAAATTACACAAATTGGAACGAGCACCATTCGAACACAATCGAATTAATATTGTAAGTATTAAAATGACGAAATGAAAAAATTTAAAAATTACGATAATTGTAGCTAACTAAAGAAGATTTTCTCGAAACAGAGTCATTGCAATGTTTATGCATGGGCAATAATTTCATAACATCTTTAAACAATTCTTTGCATCCATTGAGAAGTTTAGGAATTTTGAACGTGACGCACAATCTATTAACCGAATTTTCTTTACAAGAAATAAGAGGTTTACAAAAATTACGTACTGTCGATTTATCTTTTAATCAAATAGTTAAACTTGTCGGACCGACAGCAGTAAGTCCATTTGATGCCTTATTCATGTTTCGGAATTAATGTGATATTATTTTAGAACTTGGTGGAATGGGAAACTAAACTAACGGAACTGATATTGAATAATAACGAGTTGGAAGTTTTAAATGGTGCATTATCGGGTTTACCTACGTTAATGAAGCTCAATTTAAGTTTCAATAAACTCACGAGTATCTCTCCGGACGATTTAATCGGACTCGACAGATTACAAGTTTTAGACATATCTCATAACAGACTAACAACTCTCGAAGAAACAGGAAAGGTAATTTATAATAATTTAACTAATTTTCAAATTTATTAGTAATTCTATCATGGAAAGATTAAAGTTAATTAAACTTTAGATAAATTGTGTTTTTGAAAACAAATGTTGTAACTAAGATAATTCGAGCAATTCTTTAATAACTTTTATTTTTTAGAGTTTCTTGCCTTCTTTAAACGAACTCGTAGCATCTCACAATTATCTTTCGATATTGGATCACGACTTCCACGGCTTACCGGTCTTATGTTGGGCCGACTTATCCAACAACGAAATTGTCGCTTTAGGAAGAGATTTGGTTAGTAAAACAAGATGTAAAGTTCAAGATACGATGGGAACACTAAAAGTTTTATTACAAGGTAAATATTTTTTTTCTAAAACAAGAAAAGATTATGAAAAAAATTTTTGTAATTTAATTCGGCTCTTAATCTGAACTTAATTTAATAACCAAATATTATTATTTTTTTGTACTTAACAGATAACCCAATTTTATGTGACGCCGCTTTGCCTGAGATTGTAGCAGCAATGGAAATAAACCATACAAGAATTAGTGGAGTTTCTCACTGTGCTCCACTTAGCGAACAACCGACAACTTCAAAACCAAACGCATTTTACGGTTTTATTCCAGACAAATACAATCAACCGTCCGAATCGACTAACACATTCAATGGAAATCCACTTTTTAAACATCACGAATATCAAATAACAACACAAAATAATGAAGAAGTTAAACCCAATCCGGAACTCGACAATTTGTCGTTTGTAAATACTTTTATGCAACATAACGCTACTACAAACGACTCACCGGTGATTAAACAAAACCAAGATCTCATTTCATTACAAACACAACACACGGAAATACTAAATTCCAGTAAATTTGATACCAACTTGCCTAACACGCACGAAAAAAATCTTACGACAATATTACTCGACAATAATCAACACAACGATCTGCCGGGTAACACTCTCGATAAGGATAATAACGCGCCGAGTTTATTTGATATTCAAAAAATAGACGAAAGTGATGAGCTAACTCAATCAAATAATCAACGTATGTCGAACGAACAAAACGATTTGAGAGATACGGCTCCGATTGTACAACAAAAACAACTAAATCAATTGGCGTCGCAAATTGAAGAGCTTCGACTGAAAGTACAAGAACTAACGGTTCAAAATGAAATGTTAAGTAATACCATGAATCAAGAAATCTCCGCCATTAAAGTTTTAGAGAGTGGCGAAGTAAATACAAACGAACAAAATAATATAACGGAACAAATAACAATACACACTTTACCCCCGGAAAATTCTCAAGGTAAATCAGACGAATTAACAACTTAAATGTTTATAATTGATTGCTTTTAACCATTGATTGTTTGTTAAAGCTTTAAGTGTTTGTTTTATGAAATGAAAACGATAACTTATTAATTAGACATATTTTACTAGTCACTTTAACAATAATTTGAAACAACAAGAAATATCACTAGTTGCGATATGATTCATGAACATATCTAATATTGTAAAAAAATAGTATTTTTATTTATAAAAAAAATATTACTATCAATAAATGTGAAAGTGGCGGTTTTATTTATTTAGTACAAATTTATAGTAACTATTAATTGGTTTACAAAACAATTATTTAATGTTTTATGCGTAGGTTTTTTTTAAGTTGTATAGACATTATTTTTTTAAAAATGTGATACCGAAATTATAACAATTGCTTTTTATTTAATATAAAGAAATCTAAATTTGTAAAACAATAAAATTTTATCGTATAAAACTAATAAATTGGTGATTATTAAATAGTTGATATTGTGTATAGTTTAAAAAGATAATTTTATATAAAAGTAGATAAAAATGTAAGTCTTATTTAGTTAAATAAAAAAAAAATAAGTGTATTTATGGTGTTAAATTTTCTACATTAGGAGGTAGTATTTGTTTGATTTTGTTCCAGTAAATACTTGTCGTAACAGCATAAACCAGTTCCAATTACAATTACAACCATTCCAAAATACGTTTCTAAAATAAACAGAGATTAGTGCACACTCCTTATATAATAATCAGATGAATGTTACTAAAATTAATTAACAAAATTTTCTATTTGATCTGTAAACACATGCGATTGGTAATTAGCATCTTTTTAAAACACCAGAACAATTAATACTTGTGGACGCAGATCACGGTGTTAAATAAAAACACTTATAATCAAACACTATGACGCAAATACGTTTCTACAATTATCCATATTCAAGTGATTTGCTTCCAATCCATCGAGCTGCTTGAACCCGGCAGCAACTTTCCATTGGTTTTTGATAATTTAAATACACATTAACTAACTAAGAATAGAAGCTAACTTAAATATAAAAGAAAAACTAATTCAGTCTTATTGGAATCTTCAATGTCTGTCCTTTTATTTAGGATTTCACTTTCCAAGTTCATATTTTCTACTAAAAGTGACTTAAGAGTTTTTTTTATTATAGAGTGCAACAAAAATTAGTTTCCCAATTATAAATTATAACTCAAATCCATCGAAATTAAATTGTAGCACGGCGAATGAGTGATTCTAATACTTACTTCTAGATGCTGCGGTTTCTCCTAAAAGTTTACTTGATAAGGCGGTAAAAACAAACGTGAGTGAATTTGTAAATGGCACAATTAGAGATAAATCTAAATTTTGTAACATTACAAAATAGAGCACAGAACCGAGCTGATTTAAACCCATAGGAACTAAGTACTAAAAAATTCTTAATTACTTTAAGAAAACAAATTGAAAAGCATATAAATACCTCGAGGTTTGTAGCTAAATATTTTATTTCTAATAAAAATTGTTTAAAGACGTTATTCGCTTTTACTTTAACGATATCTTTAGATCCTCGTTTAATAAGAGGGTTTGTAGCGCCCCATAAAAAAGATACAATTATCAATGATCCTGAAATTATAAGTATTTAAAAAAAATAACTAAACGTAAGCTTAATAGAGCCTTTATTTAAACATTTACCTATTTTATTTAACATTTTTTAGATGTTTTTGAGGTTATGTAGTAATTTTGCATTTTACACTTGAACTTTATTATTTGAAAATATTATTTCTTATGAAGCATAATTAACGAACTAGCATTAATGAATAATTGCAAAGAATTAAGTTTTACACTATGTTTATGTTTACTTTAGGTGTACAGATGACAGATTTATATTTACTATAGTCCCAACGTAAGTTGAATCCACAACGTGACCAAACCTGCGCGAGGCGTGGCTTTAGAGCCCAGTGGCGGAGCTAGTTATTTCTTCTGTCAAAAAAAATTATTTTTAAAAGTTGTCAAAATTTAAAATAATTACTTAATTTAAATTTTTATTTGAAGTACTATTAATAATTAATTACTGGTTTAATACTTTGTGAATGAGATCTTCACAATTTTTGAAATGCTTGTAATTATTTTGCTTCAACCAAACCAAAGTAATGTAATAATTATACGACGGCACTGTCTACGTTCGTTTCTAAGTAACGGCCGCATTAATCTACTGCGCAACTTTAACGGTCATCACGTGGTGGATTCACCTTATGTTGGGTTCCCTCTAACATTCACAACATATACAGAGTGCTTCAAGCCAAGCTTCAAAATTCAAAAGTATCAACTTTATAATAAGTTTTACACAGAGTTTGGCGACCCTCCTGCAAAATCCAGTGTGCGCTATCTACCCCGTACCCACCCCGTTAATAAATCATTTTAGAAAAATTCGTACATAATACAAGTCAAATTATAGAATTTGTGAGGAATGAACAAAAAGTAGGTGCACTTGTTATGTAGCCTCGAGTAGTTTATTTCACTGTAATTTACTTCCAAATGAACTAAAATTGTAGGCTTTTTGCACTGTGCAAATGAACTACCGAACTTTTTAATATCAGAACCAATAAATGCAGCAAACGTTCTTGAATCTTATTTTGTTTCACCCATTGATGGTAGATGGCGGTTAATGAGATGTCAACTGTCATGTAAAAATTTTACCCTAACCTAACAATTTTAGTATATGAAAATATGATGTCAATCGTTCGAATTATATGAAATATTGGACATTTTGCTTTGTGTTAATTGGTAAGAAGATAAATTGTTAACTGTTTTCATCGATTGACCTTCGTAATCTTGATATTTGATGATACTTACATAGATGCAAGAATATTTGAAAGTAAAAGATTGAATTTAGCAAGTTTGTAAAAGTTTAGTGGAGAATACTAATTTCATCCCTATCTTACAATAACTCGACTTGACTTGATGAAGGAACCCGCTTATTTATCAATAAATATACTCCAAGATAGGATAAAAAATTAAGGTAAAATTTTATTTCGTGTTCTTAACTCTACTAGTTATTTAACAAGTTAATACTTTTACAGGTCTCTAACTTGAATTCACACGATTGCGAGGTCTTGAGTATCCTGACTATCAAATGTTGAGCTAACTGCATTCAGAGCTAAAATTGTATGATTCCAAAAACTTGTTTAAATTAATTTCTAATTTGGTTACAGTTAGAAACGACTGTTTAACACGTTGAGCTCGGAGTGGACTGAGCTTCAGGGACTCTTGTACGGCCAGACCCAACGGTATTTCACAGGATGTTTAGGATTATCATGTTGTAGGGGTGAATCAGAGTACCCGTATCAGGCGTTTTTTTCAAAAACGATTGGTCGTAGAGAGTTGAGTCAAAAATTTTGATTACAAAAGCCATAATAAAGAATGAAATGATGGTATTGTTGTTTTGCGAAAAGTCGACATGCCGAAGAGTTTGTCTCAGAATGTGAAGAACTCCACAATTTTAAATGGTAAGATAAGTCGAAAGTGGTATCAATGAATAGATTTTAAAAACTAAGCAAGTTTTGTAGAGAAAATAATTTGATTACTGTCATTCAAAATTCATCGGCATGCTGACTCTCTGCGAAATAACAATATCACCATTCCATTTTTTAATAAAGCCAGTCCCACATTGTATTTTTTTCATAAAAATTCCTAAAATATAATCATGAAAATTTTTATAAAAACTTGGCGTTATTTGGGTATACCACACTGTAATAATTTGGTAAAAAAAAATTACTGATTGTAAAATGGGTTGCATAAGTCCAAGGTCCAAGAAATGCATTTAAGTACAAAAAATCTGCTACCAGACAACAGAGAAAGGCGCACGCTCGCATCAACAACCAATGGAACTCGTCTTTTCATAAAAAAAAATAGAATCGTTTCTATTAATGTGACGTCACGTCAAAATATTTACGTGCAGACGCATAATCCCATAAATACAGTTTTTATAAAAACTTCGTAAATATAGCCGAGCACACTGTAAAAACCAGTTTTATCAAAATTTTTGTCAAAATATTTGGTGCTTTTTTTACAGTGTGAATTCGGTATAAGGCTTTTGTAATACAATTTTTTATCCAAACTCTACTACCATCTTATCGTTCTTGGCTTTTTTTTCAAAAACGATTAGATGGTCCTAGACAGCTAGTACAAAAATTTTGATTACAAAAAAACGTAATAAAAATCTGATATTTATTTGAGTATCTTCTAGAATTTTGTTAAATATTACGCCTAATAAAAAGGCAACCTTCTTAGCAATCCCCACTATTTAGTAAAAATTGAATTGTAAACTACTTGTGGAGTGGGGTCGTCACGTGGTACAAAAACTTAATAAAAGGCCGAGTTTCGCCATTCGGTTGAAAAATAATCAGCGCCTCTGATCTTCAATTTTTAAAAATATAAGGGTTACTCTTGTTGAAAATCAACTTGGATATTTGAAAATTTTTTTGATTGGAAGTTGTTCCCAATATTATTCTAAGTGTTCCTACGAAGTTTTAAATCAAAAACTTTAAAATTAAGCACAAAAAATTGATATCATTAATATTCATTAAAACTTTAAACCATTGAAAACAAAGTGTTAATTTTGTTAATGTAATTAATAGATATTCGTTAATTATTATTTTTAAGTTCATACTATACAATTTAAAAAATAAATAAAAGTTGTTATTATTGTACATTTAAGTTTAAGAACTTTGATATTAATTGTTGTAATTTGTTTTTAAATAATGACTCGATTTAATTAGTTAGAATTAAGATTTTCAAGAAAAAGCGTTGTTTCAATTTATACTATAAGTGAAATGTAAATACTTATAATTATTTAAATAAAATAATATTTTTAAATTACTTACGAATATTTTTTTTCATATAACTACTTTAAGTTACTCTCTAATCTAAAGCCTGAGTTACATTACACTTTTTTCAACTAGAAACTTTGACAAGTTTCATACTAGATTTTACAAGTTTTCAAGTTTCAAACTTGTATTGAAAAATAGGTCCGGATCTAGTTTTGCAAACTAATTTCTAGCCGTTTCTAGTATGAAACTTGGTTGTAAAATTTCTGATTTAGATTACCAAGTCAGTCTAGTATGAAACTTGTCAAAGTTTCTAGTTGAAAAAAGTATAATGTAACTCAGGCTTAAGAAGCCGTTTGAACACATATTAAACTTTTAAAATTCGCCGACTTGTTAAAGAAATTCACATCCCCTAACGTTAATAATCACTCTAACCAATTAATTAACATCCTTTAAATGTTGCTAAATAGTTTATGTAGTTATAATTTCGAATATGGGGGTTGATAATGCCTTTCGACAACGTCTCCACTACCCCTATATTTTATTCCATCCCTCTATCTCTTCTGGATCAAAAGTTTAGTGCAATCATCAGCTAATTTGGACATAAAAAGGTTATAATGTGTTAAAATTTAATCACTGACTCAGTTTATAAACTATTTGATGTATTAGGATCACAGACGTATTGTAGGATATCTCTAAAAACATTAAATTAAATTTTTAGAGAGCTTGATGTAATAGTACATTGCAATACATGGTCGGTAAGTGCATAGTTAACAAATCCAGAAAATGTTAGCAAAACGAGACCCGTAGGGTCGAGTTTTTCTAATTTTTGAGATTTGTTAAGAAAAGCACTTAACGATCCGAGTATTGCATACTATTTTTTGCACAATCGTGAAAAATAACTAATAATAAATTCATTTTTGAAACTGACACTAGTTGACAGTTGTAAATAATTTTTATAATTTTAAAGTTTATTCAAAATAGTAACCGCTGGAGAACAATGTTGTCCCAGTAACAAGAATAAAAGTAACAAATAGCTCAAACATCTGTTTCACTTACACCCTTGTGCTTTTGGTTAAATATTTCGAAATCATTATTTTATTGTTTCTATGGACACATACAATGGTTTGGTAAAAGCAACTTTCTATTATAGTTCATTCATTCAAAAGAAATAGTGAAGCCACGCCCCAAAAATTTATGATTGCGCAGAACGATGAGCGCAACAACCAGTTTCACACGATACAAAACACACGGGAATGAAATAGATAAGATCTGTCAAATAAGTTTGACAAATGCGATTTCTTTGGTGACTATTGTAAATCGGATTTTCAAAATTCGACCAATAGAAAAATTCTATTCGAATATCGCGCGTTTTTTGTGGGAGTGGCTTCACTATTTCTGTTGGATGAATACCGTATAGTATAAACATTGTTGGTAAGTACAGAATAGAACACGATTGTGCAAAAAAGCTTTTATCGAAAACTTATCAAAAGCTTATCTATTGCGTAAAGATAAGGCCGAGAATTTATGCTCGATTAAATAAATTTAATATTATATTTTATTTTAACATCTTCTTTAGCTCCTGTGATCCTGTCACCAAGTCACAAAAATTGAAATTTTCGAGCATTTTCTTGTCCATGCCAAACTCCCATAAGATTTATTTTTAGCTTTATTAGAACTCTTTTGACTAATTTAATTACTGCAGACGATAGAGAATCATTATTTCAAATAATTAATTAACATCCCTTAAATTTGCTAAATAAACCCTCTACAACCCGAAATAAGATTTGCAGATTTTGTAATTTGTATTTATTTAGTTATAATTTTGATTAAAGGAGTGATAAATAAATTTTAATAGACAGGCGTCTTTCCATAAAGTCTTGACTGCCCCTATATTGCATTTCATCCCTCTATCTCTCCTGAGTCAAAAGTTTAGTGCAACATTCAACTTATATTGTTATAAAAAAGGCAAAGTTTTGTTAAAATCCGGTAAGGATCAGTGTACAAGCCATTAGACGTATTAGGATAACAGAATGTTCTAGGATATCTCTAAAAATATTAAATTAAATTTGCAGAGAGATTTATGTAAAAACGTTTATCGAAAGCTTATCAAAAGCTTATCTATTGCGTAAAGATAAGGCCTAGCATTTATGTTCCATGAAATAAATTTAATATTTTATTTTAACATCTTCTTTAGCTCCTGTGATCCTGTCACCAAGTCGCGAAAATTGAAATTTTCGAGTATATTCATTTGTCCATGCTAAACTCCCAGAAGACTTATTTTTGCCATTTTTAGCTTTATTAGAGCTCTTTTGACTAATTTAATTACTGCAGACGATAGGGAATCATTAATTATTTCAAATAATTAATTAACATCCCTTAAATTTGCTAAATAAACCCTCTACAACCCGAAATAAGATTTGCAGATTTTGTAATTTGTATTTATTTAGTTATAATTTTGATTAAAGGGGTGATAAATGAATTTTAATAGACAGGCGTCTTTCCATAAAGTCTTGACTACCCCTATATTGCATTTCATTTCATTCAAACCATTTGACGTATTAGGATAACAGAAGTGTTGTAGGATATCTCTAAAAATATTAAATTAAATTTGCAGAGAGCTTTATGTAAAAGCTTTTATCGAAAGCTTATCTATTGTGTAAAGATAAGTCTTCGTATTTATGTTCCATTAAATAAATTTAGTATTTAATTTTTATTTTATTTTAAGAACTTCTGTAACTCCTGTAATCCTGTCACCAAGTCACAAAAATTGAAATTTTCGAACATTGTCTTGTCCATGCTAAAATCCCATAAGATTTATTTTTAAATTGATGCTTTCCGCGGTGGGCGCTTGATGGAACATTTTAAATTAAATTAAAATAAAAAGAGTAAACACTTGTGAGTTCCACAAATTTATTTAAAAAACTTGACAATATTGTTTCAACCTTACGGTTATCCTCAGAAGTTGAGACTAAACTAAAAACAAATGCTAGAAACACACCACTTATTTAAAATTTTAGAGTTGATGATGGTATTTCAAAACCGAAACGTTGTTTCAAAAATCTAAAATTGCCGTCTTGTAGAGACAAGAAAGATGCAATGAAAATGTGTGTTTAGTTTTCTGCTACCTTTGAAAACAACTTCAGAAAAAAATAAATAAGATTTTCCGAAATTTCGTTTTTTTTCAGAAATCTCGGGCCCTAATGGAAATTTTTAAATTTTTTTTTTGAATATTATTCGCTATCCAATTACACAACTTTGCCCCCATTTAACCAACTTTGTATCTCTTACAGTTTCCGAGATCCCCATGTTGGCCCTCGAATTTGAATCACCCTGTATATAACAAATATAACATTTAAGAAACGGCACCTGGTTATATAGAAGCATACATACATGTAGTTTATTGTGTTTAAAAATCTTTTCTTAATCTCCATTTATTTTTATAGATTTTAACTTTTTTCAAAAAATTGAATTTGTCCGAATGTACCCCACTAGTGGGGCACTTTTGGACAGTGGTGGGGCACATTCGGACTAATGAATTTCAAATAACAAAAATATACTAAATTTTTATTCTGAAAACTCCGAGGGGTTATCCACTCTCTGCAGTCAATGTACAAAAATTGAGCTGTCAACGGTAGTTATCTGCAGTCAATGGCAGCCATAGCATATGCAGTCATAAGCAGTCAACTGCAGTCAGTGTACAAATTTAGAACAGTGGTTGACCCCTCGGAAAACTCCAACTGTAATAGGAACGCTAAACAGACCCTACACAACTAAGATACAAAATTTTTTGGCAAAAAAATACAAAGTAGCAAAGTTAATAATTACAAAATCTTATAGATACCAAAATCAACATTAAATTTTATGTAACATTAAATTCTTAAAGTTTCTTTAACTGTAGTTGATGAATCTTCGACATTGGGGAGGCTGAATCCTTTATTTCCTCTTTTTAGAAAAAAAAATACCACGTCCAAATCTACCCCATATAGGTTTGTCCGAATGTACCCCGCAGTGGAATATTTTAGTTAGAAATGGATAGCTTAAATTTGGGATTAGCTTTACAAGAAGTTTCTTCGTCAAATTACTTCTAAATAAGGTAGTTCTAAGGTAATGTTTATGAAATAATATAAAAGTCCATAATAAGGGGTGTATATGTTTATGAATGTAAAGCGAAAAACTCTACTCGGTACCACCAAAACAATGTTTTTAGTATTACAAGAAAACAATTGAAACACACGAGATACTATCTATAGGCTAATGACCCTATCTACAATATTCTTGCTTAATTTGAGTACTTAAATCGCTTTCTAAGGTAGTGAATTTGAACTGTCCGAAAGTGCCCTCTGTCCGAATGAGCCCCGCCTTCTCCTACCTACCTATCTCAAAGGTTATCCTTATCATATTATTGCGTAAATGATTCCCGGCACAATGATTACCTACAAATCCTTTAGTATAATTTTTTTTTAAATAATTTTCTATTTTACATAATGACCTCTTCATATATCATGTAATCCTGTCACTAAGTTTGAAAATGTCCAACTTTTGAATTACATACCTACTTTACAACACTCAAAAAGACACTTTAGCAGTACTTGAATACATGGTCCTTGGTCAGCAAATACGATTATCCCCAAAAATAAGAGTCAAGACTTCACAGAACCTTATCTAGCACGTCCCTAATGATTGTCTAAAAATGTACTCATAGCAAAGTTCGCACCTTTTGGAATGCACTGCATAAAAATCAGAGTATCCATAAGAATTTCAAAAATCGTTAAATTAGAAAACTGCTTGTATTTACTCTATACTGTTAGTTTTCAGATCAATTTGAACCCGTAACATTAGTAGGTAAGCAGGTATTCGGTATTTGTAGAGGTAACACTTTACAAATTTCCTTCAATACATGGTTAAAAATGTTATTAGTTGAAGTAAAAAAGAATTAAACCCTTTCAAAAAGACTTGTATTAGCAAAAACATACATATGTATAGTAAAACAGTAACAGAACTCAAATTTTCTAAAACACTGCTTGTACAATAAAGCGTCACCTTAAGAAGTAGGTATCTCTTTCAAGTTTTAATCAGAATATTTAAAGTGATTTTTAAAGATTTATTTCTTATGTTCAAGCATAATTTTAGTATCACTTCTTAGCTTAACACATTTGAATTTTAGTACTTTCATAACTTAGTTAGTTTTTAAAGAATTAAAAAAATATAGGCATAATCACATTTATGTACAACATAAAATAATCTTTTTTAAAGATTAAATTATACGATTTATATATCCGTCTATCACTAATCATAATGTACAATCAAAAACATTCCTTCAATAATTAATGAATAGGTTTATCAACAAGCGTTCTTTATTTGACAAACATTTAAGATGTGCTATTATTAATTATTATTGGCAATTGTATTCTACTCGAGAACAATTTACGTTATGTAAGTAACCTACTGCGAGTTTATTTTTAATATCGAAAACGTTATTATTTTACTAGAGGCTACAATTACCAATAATTTTTAAACAATTTATATTTATATCGTAGACACCCACTTAAGACATTGCTTTTAGTGTGGTTTTAGGTAACAAAAGTAGGAGCCTACTGTATATCCAAAATTATCCCACATCGAGAGAAGTGCCAACAAACCAATATTTTAGGTAAAAATTTATAAATATATAATTAAAAATATTTGAAGTTTTTTAAGTTACATTTAGAATATTCTTTAAATTAATAATTTACGTTATTTTTTTATTTTGTACACACATATTGGAGCACTGTAAATCTTAATAATTAAAATGAAGACACAAACATTATTAACTGTAATCTTTAAAAAGGCAAAAAATGTGTAATGTAGTTTTTTGTTTGAAAAAACAAAGAAGATTGTAATAGCAAAGAATTATACAAAATAAAAGAACAATTTTTCCATTAAAAACAAACAATGTCTCATCGTATTAAAGTATCGTAATTTAAAGTTTTTCGTCGTGCATGAAGATGAGAATTGGAATTATTTTGAAATTTCAACGTATTTAGTTTTTCTTTAATTTAAAATCGATGCTACTAATTTTCAGAAACTGAAATAAATTTTAAAGACAATGTATTAGTAGATTGAATTATTATACTACAAAATTTAAATTTTGAACATTTTAATAATGTTTCTAAAGCAAATGAAAAATATAAGAAAGTCTAATAGAATTCTCATAAATTTATGATTTATTTAAAATGATAATGTATACCTAAACACAATGTGCTTCAACCGTCTAATAATGAATCAGAATCATTATACAATTCTCGATGTTTCCTACAATTTTCATGTACGGCAGCTGCTAATTGTTTCACTTTAGTTGGAGGAGCAATATGATTAATAACTTCTTGAAGTAAAGTTAATCCACCTTCATTTTCTACTAATGAGCAGTACTTTGTAGCTGTAAAAAACAAATATGTAATGAAATTTAACAATCTACGACAAAACATTACTTACGATAAACTCTGGTTAAATTTGCAAGAGCCCAAACAGCCCAATACTGACATTCAGGTGTATCGTACATTTTAACCAAATTCAAAATCGGTTCAAATGATCTGTAATTTATATTACGTTGAGACGCCAAATCCCAACGTTCTACAGCTTTCACCATTCGTTTCAATACAGATTCTCTCGAAGGATTAGTTATAACCCAATTACTAGGTCCATCCGAAGCCATATGAGATAAAACACCCGCGGCGTTATAACTCACTTCAATTCCGTCACTAATCGAATCGAGCAAATCGGAAAAAACACTCACATACTTTGATTTCATTAAATAATATCGTAAGTTTTTAACTTCAGCGACATTTCCCAAAAGGCCCATCATGTTTCGTAATAACTCTTCTTTATCCGCAAATTTCTACAAGGAATAAATATCTTATATCAAGTACATAATTATACCAATTGAAGGGAAGTACAATAATCAAAAATAATACTAAACAACGGATGTGGCCTTTTTCCGACGTCAAATCTTGTAATTCTGTATTAAATTTATTTCTATGAATAAAATAATGTTTTTCAATTTAAAAAAAAAATTTTTTTTTTTAATTTCTTCCTTCAGGGATTGAACCTGGGACTTCTGTGCGTAAGCAGAATTTTTAGGTAGATAAAGGGTGATTCAAAATGCACTCAAAAAGTAATTTTTGAATTAAAGACATTATTTATTTGAAAAGTGGCAATATTTATATTTCATTATAAAGAGCAAACATTGCCATTTTGTATTTCAGCAAAATTTCAAACAAATGCGCACCACGGGTCTACTGGCAAACTCTTTTCCTAAAATTTAAAAGGATAAAATTTAAAACAAAATTGTTGCTTAATTGTTACAATAACCTATTGCTTCCTGTGGGGTTTTATCAAGTCTTCCGTATATGAAAACACACCAACAACAATTCCTGAACTAAAGGAAGAAATTCGTCGCGTAATTTTTGAAATTCAAGGGCATATATGTTGCAAAAAGTTATCAGCAACTTTTCTAAAAGAGTAATAGTGTGCGAGTAGAATCGTGGCCGCCATTCGATGAATGTGTTATTCCACACATAATAACCAAAAGTACTCGAATAATTCCTATTAAAATAAAAATCATTACAGTTTTTTGAGTAAATGATGTGTTTGCTCAAATACAAAATGGCAATGTTTGCTCTTTACAATGAAATATAAATATTGCCACTTTTCAAATAAATAATGTCTTTAATTCAAAAATTACTTTTTGCGTGCATTTTGAATCACCCTTTATAAACTGTTTCAAAAATTATATTTTTTTATAATTTTGGCATAAATTGAAGCTCAAAATATACATTATTTTATATCTTCAGACAGCTAATTTTACGAGCTTTGAAAATATTGAAAAATATACAGGGTGTTCTATTTAAATTAAGATATTTGATCCCATTTCCGGTTAAACCGGAAGTCAAAATATAAAGTGTTTGATATCGTGTATAGCTAATTTTACCAGCTTTCAAAATATTTAAAAATATACAGGGTGTTTTTAAAATTTTTTATATTTTTGTTATTTCCGGAAGCGTTTTCTTAACCGAAAATAGTGTCAAATAATAGATATTCATGAGATTGATACATATATCCATTTTCAAGTTTTCATTTCTATTACAAAAGAAATTAGAGGTTTTGGAAGTTTTACATTCAAAAAATCATTATTCCAAAATGGCTCGAGCGATTTTTATAAAAATTCATATTTCTATAGAGAATTACGTTGTCTGTAACATATCCAAAAAAGAAAAATTATGGCAGAGGAAATTTTTAGAAAATCCATTTCAAAATTTTGACCTACTTTGGACCCTTAAAAGTAGGCAATTTTGAAATAATTTAGAAAATCGACTAGTTTAGGACGAAAGCCTTATATTTTGGCTGTACAATGCCGTTTTGAAATTTTTATAATAATAATTACCGGCCAAGTTATAAGGGAAAAACCACAAAATGGGACAATCGTTCTATTGGCCGCCATTTTGAATAAAAAAATTTGAAATTTCTTTTTTCAATTAGGGTTCACATGTACTATCTTATAGCCAAGTAAAATTGAATTTGGCCCAAACTTGCAATATGCGCCAAAAATAACCACCTTATTTTTCACCCTGTATAGATTTCTTATAAAAGCTTAGTTTGCTGATGAAATAATTTTAAAGTGGCTAAAATCAAATTTCATCAAAATCGGTTCAGTAGTTTTTGTTCCTCAGCGCACATTTCAGTTCAAAAAAATCGAAAAATTTTTTCTCGATTATAACTTTTTCTTGGATTGGAAAAAGTTAATTTTTTTTTTCGAAAATGCTTTTGATTTTTGGAATAAAAAACGTAGAGAAATTCAATAAAAAAAAATATTTTTCCTTTTCGATTATAACAACTTTTTCTTGGATTGGAAAAAATTAAAAGGTTAGAACTATCTTTCTGCAAATCCCATTTTGTTATTGAGAACATAGTTTAACACGTTGGCAGCCGCACGTGTTAAATTTAACTCCCATCCCATTCCTCTACTGCTGCGCGAGTCAAAAACAACTCGCAGATTTTTCTTTGAAGCTGTGTGCTTTGAATTTGACTCGCACTACTACGATGAAATATAAGGATTTAAAAAGTGAACGGCGTCAGGAACATTTTCCCGTTTTAGCATAAAAATCGTACTATTTTTAAATAAATAAATAGAAAATTAACTATTTTGGCTTGCTGCAGTCATTGTGTTAAGATTAACGTTGCCTATGGCACAAATATTGAATTTCCTATGTAATTTATTGCAAATAAATTGTGTAAAATGAAAGGACTCAATAAGAACCTACTAGTTTCAAGTCGATCACTTGAAAACACTTACTTCTAAACACTTTAAGAAATATTCCATGCCATTACTTTCTAGGAATTTTTTACAATTAACTGGCGTTTCATCAGTAACATTCCACATAGTTGACCAAGCTACTTCCAGAACGTCATCACATAAACCACGTTCTAAACGATCCGATATTAACCACAGCATTTTCTAAAATTTAATATACGTTAAATCAAGATTTAATAATAAACCTACTACAATTACATTAATAGCACCAAGTTCTCCTAATTTAACCTTTTGAACGCCATCAACTTGACAAGCTAATGAATTCAATAAATATATTCCTATACGTTGAACAAAACTTTCTTGTTGCATTCCATACACAGAATGAAGTAAAATATCTACAAGTCGTTCATATTGAAATATCTACAAAGAGTTACATTAGCTGCTTACAACATTATTTGGCGATTTACTTACAACATCTTGAGGAATTTTAAATTGACATAAAGTTAAACAACCGTTCCTCATCATAGTATCGTCTCCTTTATGTGCAAACATGCCATTTAACAATGTTGTTATTATTCTTCTCTTAATGCTAACAATGTCATGTAATTCTTTTCCAGTCCCTTTTACTATATAGAATAATGTGGCGCTAAAAATTATTTTTAAGTCATAGCTCAAACATTATTTTAAAGAAATTCCGACGTACCTTCCAGAAATTTGTATATGTCTTTCGTTAACATGTCTATCCATAGATTCTAATACGATATTAAGAGCTTGACCTACATGCTGACAACTCTCAAAACGAAAAAAATGAAAGAGTTCGTTTAGCACTTTTTGTAACACTTCAGGTCTATCTACATAGGCAAGAGCTGCAATTAAAACTTGTTCTTCACTTCCATGGCCCGCAACCTAAAAACCATTAAATTGAGTAGTTGCAACGATTATTTAGCATCACCTTACCAGTTTGGCAGGAATATCGTGTCTCAAACAAGCATCATGTTTCGATTCGTACAACCCTAAGAATTGAAATGGGTTATTAACTCTCGATTCAAGTCCCGGTATATCCGAAGCCATGGGTACACTTCCTTGAACATCCCTAGGTTCAGCTACACCTCTTCCGGCTAAATTAGTTCCCGATATATCCAACGAAACCAATTTTGGTAAATTTTTTACTAAAGTTTCTAATAATTGAGTACTATTCATGTAAGATCCACGTTCTTCTTTAGATTGAGAAATATCTAAGTGCCTTAAATTTTTTAATTTGGAAATCGAATTAACCATTTGTTGAATATTTTCTACATTGTATAAAACTAGCGATGTTAAATTAACAAGGTGATCGGTATAAGAAAAATCTCCTAAATTGCTAGAATTTGACAAATCCAAATAAGTTAAATTTTGTAACGGTTTAAGTAGCAATCTGTAAAATTCAGATTGCACTATATCTAAATTTCTTACTGTTAATCGTCGTAAGTTAGGTAGAAACACGATATAACCCCTACTAAAATATTCACTATATTCACAATTTAAAACACCAAATAAAGTAACGGGAAAAACGTTATTACTATCTTTAATTGTCAAATGTTGTAATTTATTTCCGTACGTCGTTATATGTTGTAAACAAATTGGACTTAATAGGCGGCATTTACTTAATTCTAACTCGGTCAATCTATGGTGTAACAAAATTTCCAAACCGTCATCTTCTATATCAATATTCTCAAGTTTTACTCTTTTTAATCTCGTACATTGTTTATCAACAAAAATGTTTATAAAACGATGTACGTGCGACTTAAGTTTATTTAAGCGACCAGTCAAAATACGCTCACAAATTTCAACCGGCAAAGCAACATTTGATCGTAAACATAAATTATCTGAATCGGGCTCCTGTTGGCATAACGTGTCTAAGTGGTTCAAGACATAATCGACACAAAGATCAAGTAACGGTTCCGGAGTTACATTACTACAAAGTAAACAAGGCTCGACGGGCAGCGATAAAATATGACGACAATTGTTGAATTGCAGCATCTGAAATATTTTTAACAAAATATTAAATGAATACACGTAAAAAATGATTTACCTTCTTTCACGTTAATGTCATAAGTGCACCTCTTTTTAACTATATCTACATAATTAAATAATGAGCTGAGGGATTGTAATTAATTTTATAAATTCGTTTTAGAGTGGTGTACAAAGTTTTCATCGATCTAGAAAAACCCAGATGTTAACACAAAACTATTTTTGTTATGACTTCTGACATAGTTTTGACAGCGCTTTCCCAAAATGCCATACCGAGACTATTCACTTAATAAACGTTCAATTTATATAAATCTTTTCAATTTAAATAAACGTATCTAAAGCGACTTACACATATGCATTATTTATTATATACTCGAGACTAACATCCACGAAAATTATTACTTTTAGGAAATAATTTGAAATAAATTTTAATGAAGATGATGTTTTTATGACGGATAATAAACTTGCGGATCATATGTTTATATTTTTTCGATATGACATTTCTCTGACAAAAAAGAAACGATGGTAGAACATGGCATACAAAGCAAGGTAGTTTTCACTTTTGAATCTCTTCAATAGCTAAAATATTTCTTTTTAGATTAAAAGAATTTGATGACATTTTACAACAAGATGCGATCAATATACACGAACTTAAAAAGTTATCATTTAATGGTATTACATTTAGGAGGTTTTTAGTAAGATTATCTAAAATTATCTTTGTAGGTATTCCAGATGATCAAGGAAAAAGAGCAATATGTTGGAAATTGTTATTAAACTACTTGCCAGTTGAAAGAGAAAAATGGAATGGTTTTTTAAATTCAAAACGAGAACTTTACAAACAATTCATAAGTATGTTTTTTAAATATTCACATTGATAAAACTGAATTAATTGTACTTTAGATGAAATGATCGTAACGCCAGGAACTAAAGAAGTAGATGGTGATGTAGAAGATCACCCGTTAAGCATTAGCCCTGATAGCGAATGGCAAGCGTTTTTTAAAGATAACGAAGTGTTACTACAGATCGATAAAGATGTACGACGATTGTGTCCTGACATATCATTTTTTCAACAACCTACAGAATTTCCTTGTAACGAAATTGTTAATAGTATGGATATTAAACGCCTTCATAGAAGAGTAGAACGATGTGTACTAAAATGTGCTAACGTCGAAAGAAAAGGTTTAGGAATAACAAAGGTACTTGATTGAATTTTATCAATAGTATTAACTCTTATATGTACTTCTTTTTTCACGCTGCTGTAATGTTAGTAGCAGGTATACCATGTTTTAAGATTTATACAGGGTGATTCTGTATCAAGGTCAAAAAAGTTCAGGGATGATAGAATAAGTCAATAATCCCGTTATTTCTTTAAAATATGGGGGATAACCATTCTACCAAATTGAATGAAAACTTCACAAATAGTCCCTCTAATTATTGCACATTAAATACTAGAAGAACAATTTGATATCTTGCCCATGGGCGGCTTGGTTGGGGTGGGCTACAAAGCGTCGGAAACCCCCATAACATTAACTAAATTGACGGACAGGAAAAAGTTCTTCGTATGGCCACATCCGTTGTTTTATTATTAAATATATTTTTATGTTAATATAAATTACATGATATTATTTCTTTCGTCCTAGGACGTCTGCACGTAAGCAGAATTTTTAGACATAAACTGT
This sequence comes from Malthinus seriepunctatus, assembly GCA_963924605.1. Classification (NCBI taxonomy): domain Eukaryota; kingdom Metazoa; phylum Arthropoda; class Insecta; order Coleoptera; family Cantharidae; genus Malthinus; species Malthinus seriepunctatus. Next base: position 78,760,569 of record OZ004600.1, on the reverse strand, counting down.
CTGGTCTGAAATACTATTTTCATTTTTTTAAATTTGGCATATAAATTACATGATATTATTTCTTTCGTCCTAGGACGTCTGCACGTAAGCAGAATTTTTAGACATAAACTGTCTGGTCTGAAATACTATTTTCATTTTTTTAAATTTGGCATCCCTAAATTGAAGTTCAAAATATATATTATTTTATATGTTCAGAAAGCTAATTTTCTGAGCATTCAAAATATTGAAAAATATACACCCTGTTCCATTTAAATTAAGAAATTTCATCCTATTTCCAGTTAAACCGGAAGTCAAAATATAAAGTGATTGGTATCGTGTAATAGCTAATTTTACGAGCTTTTGAAATATTAAAAAAAATACAGGGTGTTCCTAAAAATTTTGATATTTTTGTAATTTCCGGTTTAACCGGAAGCATTTTGTTAACCAAAATTAGGGTCAAATAATAGATATTCAAGAGATTGGTACATATATCTACTTTCAAATTTTAATTTCCACTGCAAAAGAAATTAGAGATTTTTGAAAATTGACATTCAAAAAATCATTACTCCAAAACGGCTCGAGCGATTTTGATAAAATTTTATATTTCGATAGAGAATTACGTTGTCTGTAACATATCCAAAAAAGAAAAAATATGGCAGAGGGAATTTTGAGAAAATCCATTTCAAAATTTTGACCTACTTTGACCCCTTAAAGGTAGGCAATTTTAAAACAATTTTGAAAATCGACTAGATTAGGACGAAAGCCGTATATTTTGGCTGTACAATGCCATTTTGAAATTTTTATAATAATAATTAATGGCGAAGTTATAAGGGAAAAACCACAAAATGGGACAATCGTTCTCTGGGTCGCCATTTTGAATAAAAAAATTTGAAATTTTTTTTTTCAATTAGGGTTTACATGTACTATCTTGCCAAGTAAAATTGAATTTGGCCCAAATTTGCAAATATGCGCCCAAAATAACCACCTTATTTTTGGACACCCTGTATAGATTTCTTATAAAAGCTTAGTTTGCCGATGAGATAATTTTAAAGTGACTAAAATCAAATTTCATCAAAATCGGTTCAGTAGTTTTTGCTGTACAGAGTTACAGACACACACATCCAGACATTTTGGTTCAAAAAAGTGAAAATTATTTTTTTCGATTTTTGGAATCAGGGTGACTCAAAACGTCGAGAACTTCAATAAAAAATTTTTTTATTATTATTATTATTTTTCTCTCAACTTTTTCTAGGATTGGAAAAAGTTAAAATCGAAAAAAAAAATTTTGCATTTTTGGAATCAAAACGTCGAGAAATGCAAAAAAAAAATTATTATTTTTTTTCCTCGATTATAACAACTTTTTTTTTTCTTGGATTGGAAAAAGTTAAATGTTTGTATTAACTTACTCTAACATCCCTGAAATTATTTGACGTTAATTCAGAATCACCCTGTAGACAAATTTATATATTTAATTATTAACGTTTAATGTAGATAGCGTTGTCTTTAAAAAAAGCAAACGAAGATTATGCGCCTATGGATGAAGGGCACGAAGCTCACTGGGAAGTAGTAGAACGAATTCTATTTTTGTACGCAAAATTGAATCCAGGACAAAGTTACGTTCAGGGAATGAATGAAATTCTTGGGCCAATTTATTATGCATTTGCTTCCGATCCAGATATAAACTTTAGAGGTACAACCATTTTTAATATACATCTTGATCGTTGTTTTAATAAAACTTCTTGTAGAATATGCAGAAGCCGACAGTTTTTTTTGCTTTACGAATTTAATGTCTGAAATAAGAGATTTTTTTATTAAAAGTTTAGATGAAGCAGAATGTGGTATAAATAATATGATGTCTCGAATGCTAGCACAATTAAAAAATAGTGATTTGGATGTTTGGTTAAGATTTCAACAATTAGAATTAAGACCTCAATATTATAGTTTTAGGTAAGTCCATTTTTTTGTATGAGCAATACGGTAATTTCTTATTGTAGATGGCTGACTTTACTTCTCTCACAAGAATTTGCACTGCCCGATGTTTTAAGAATATGGGACTCATTGTTTTCAGATGAAAATCGATTCGATTTTCTTATTTACATTTGTTGCGCTATGATCGTGTAAGTTTTTTTTCTTTTAGTTTTTCACATGTCAAATTAATATGTATATTTCTTTTATTAACAGAATTTTAAGAAATAAGTTATTGAACGGGGATTTTCCAAATAATCTCAAATTACTTCAAAACTTTCCGTCTATGGATGTACAAATAATATTATCTAGAGCTGTACAATTATCTAAACAAAAATTTTAATTATAATATGAAATTTTGTACATTATATAATTATAAGAAAGTATGAAGAATTTTAATTTCATTTGATAAATGAAAGGGAGAACACTATAGCTCTATATAATCAGATTTAAGATAAAAAATTTTTGTCTATGAATACTCGAATTTAAGTAACTGAATCAGTGTAAGCTTTATAAAAGTATACATACTTGAATAAAATTATATTTTTATTATTATGGTTCTTGATTACTGAAAAAATCTTTGGCAAATGTTTCACCTACTAATAAAGGCAAAATTAAACTAGCTTCGGCATAAATTTTAACAGCATTTGTATTCTTTTTAATTTTGCCCCATGATTTTGCTTCATCGGGTCTTGCTCCTGCATCGCTACCATCAAATTCTGATGAAGTATTGACGAACACAGCATAATCTGCACCATTTCTCTAAAATCAACTTATTACTTTTTAATTATCGGCCAATTCAATATATGTATAAAAAGCCAACCCAAGTTACAATTTGCAAGCCAGTTTTTGAAACTGGTTTGATTCAAGCTACCAAAAATTTAGGAACTATCTTATTCAGTATTTAAATTATCGTACCATTAGATTAGCATTACATATATGATGTTTGATTACTCCTCCACCAATTATAAATAAACCTGTATTTAAAGACTTCATGGCTAATAAATTTATTTGTCGTAAGTCTGAAAAAATAAGATTAATACAAAATAATTATGCGACTTGTTCCATTTACCAGAAAGAATATCAATAACAAGACCTTCATCTTTAAATGAGTGAAAAAACATCATATCTCCCAAGCTTCCATCTGTTAAAGCTGGACAAAACACAGGTATATCATTTTTAGCTGCCCAATAGTATATACTGTCTTCATTATTTATTTCAGTACCTAGGCGCTTTATAATTTTACTAGGACTCCATATAATTTCCTTCGCTTGTTGTTCTCTAAGTAGTTGACTTAATATTGGCATAACCCAGTCTTCAAATTTGCAATAATTATCATTGGGTACTAATAAATTACCAATTCTATTAATTCCTTGATCTCGAAGTGTTGCACCATCTAAATGAAAATCACCTACATAAGTTGGCGCTAAACACTTAATCAAATCTTCTTCAATACCACCGGCTGTAGTAACAATGCAATCTATCTAATAAATCTATTTAGAAACAGTTAGTATGCTTATACAAAAAGTATACCATTTGATGTTGCACAAGGAACTTAATAGTTTCTCTTAATCCACTAGAAACAATATTTGATGTATATCCTAAAAAAATTGTGCAGTTGTTTGAAACGTGATTGTCGAGATCACCTTTTTCAAGATTCGACATGGGTAACTTTCGACAGTTAATCATTTTATTTAATTCGTTGATAGCTAAGCCAAAATTTGTTGCTTGAAATCCAGTGTTTATGTAACTTTCTAAAATGTTGTTATAATTTACACCGTTACTCCAATCATAACCTTTTACTGTTTCTTTTAAAAATGAAACTTGAGCAGTCTTCATAAGAACTGCATCTTCTGCACCTAAAAGTTTTGAGTTTTCCATCTTTGTAATATCATAAGAGAAATACAAATTAAGATTTTTAAATGTTTATTTTGACACAAATTTCAAAATTGATTAACATAACCTAAAATCACGTGCACATGATTGATAATAGTTTGGTGTTAAAATTATAGATGGCGCACCCGTTGGTGATATATGTTTTACAATGTTGGCTGTCATGGCGTGGTGCACTTGGTGAGTTTTCCTTTCCAGAAAAGTGTTTGAAAGTTTATTGGCGGTTGGATAGTTATATTGAACAAAAAGGATTAAAATTACTGCGTATTGAGTGATTAACATGTAAATAATGTTTAAATTATATCGGTATATTTTAGTAAAAAAAGTGTAGTTTAAAATCATTGGAAATGTCTGCGAATAGCTCTGATACATTATCAACATTGCGATCACTGCGTGAAAGAAATAATAAAATGCCAAATTTAAAATCGGCAAGTCGCCGATCAGTGTCTGTATTAAATTTAGATAGCAGTGATAAAAATCTTGATGAAACGTTGTTTAACGTTTTAATGAACGACCCAATAAAACGTCCAATCATTTTACAAATGCTTGAACAAGAAAGAGAAAATATAAAAACATATAAAGAAATTAAAGATAAAGAAGAACGTGCAAAACAGAAGCAACTTAAAAAAACACAAAAATTAATGCATTGTGAAAGCCCAACAGCTTTGCTAAGACGTCGAGTACTAACGAGGACCGATTCAGAGAGTGACAGTAGCTCCAATGCTCCTCAATCGTCTAGATCCGATTCTCCTAAAATTGAATTTGACCGTTTATTGGAAGGCGTTTGTGCTTATATCGAAATTCAATATAAAGGTGAAAATCGTTCTGCAGGTGCTCGAGCTACAGCTGAAGCCATGGGTGCTACAGTATCGGACACCTTGACTAAAAAAGTTACTCATGTCATATTTAAGGTAGGTGTAATACCACTATTAAAATGTTTTAGATTTAATATTAATATTTTAGGATGGATCATTTACTACATATCAAAAAGCAAAACTACTGAAAATCCATCTTGTTTCTATTTTGTGGTTAAAAGCGGTAGAAACAACTCAAAGTCGTGTACCAGAAAAAAACTTTCCTGCTTTAGGAACTGAATTATATGATGCTAATATTACTCAAATATGTCAGGTAGATAATTTTAAATAAAATTTTTATTTTGTGTTTTTAGTAATAATACTAAATGCACTTTAGAAAGACATCAGTAACTTTTACTGCGTTAGTAAAATAGATGAATTACTTACTAATAGAATGTTCTGTAACATACATATTCAGATAAATTTGTTTTTTACCGTTCTCGATTTTCTTAAGCTAAAGACAAAAATTTACTTATTTATTTGTAGGAATATGAAGAAGCAGTTCAAGATGAATATAAACGTTTATCGATGCTACCACACAAGAGTAATAATAAAACACATTTACCATTTGAATCAAGGTCACAGTGTCTTGTTACCGATTGTGTACCTATTGAGTATCAGAATGGCAGAAGATCTAGAATATCAGAAAGTGTTATTCCTTCAAGTCAAAGTTGGGAAGCAGAATCAATTATTTCTTACCCTGGTGGTACGTTACCTTCTAAACGTACACATTTTACCAGTAGCGAACAAGAGACTACTCCTCACCCAGTAGCCTCTTCTCCAGAATTAACGTCTGATGATGATTCAGACTGTGGTGTTGTTGATGGACATTCTATGAAACTAGGACAAATCGCTGTATATAACCCCAGTTTGGGTGAAAATAATCAAGAAAAGTCCTCTATTGATTCTAGTAAAGCTAGTACTTCTTCACATTGTTCACCATCTTTACTTTACAAAAAACGCCGAACTAGTACTATTTTAAAACACGATAACTTAAATGCAGTTGATATGGATTTAACTACCACTGCAGTTACAACTAATAATATACAAACTCGTGAAATAGCAAATAAAAGAAAATCTTTAAGAATTGAAAAATCTAATCTCCAAAGTAATTCTAAATTATCAAATAAAAGACATACGTGTTCGAGTATTGACATAGCTCCTAAAAAACGAAAAATTAGTACAAAAGAAAGTGAAAACGAATTAGTTACTCGGAATAGTTCTTTAGCATCAAAGGAAACGCCTGAAAAAGAATTAACAACACTTAATAATGGTTCAAAAAATGTTTCTAGTGAAGATGTTCCAGCGGTGATAATCGTATCTGATAATAATTCAAAAGACCTTTTAAAAAGTGAATCAATTGGATCATTAAGATTATCTGAGAATAGCAATAATACTTCTATGAAAAAACTATCAAATAATAATCTTCAAATGGATAATTCTAAAATTACCATTCTAGATGATATTAGACTTGATCCAAATCATACAGAAAAAAATGTAACTGTAAGAAAAAGACTACGCTCTAGTAGACGTGAAAGTATCTCGTCATTGAGATTTTCTCATGACAGCAATAACTCTAAAAAAGGTAGCGTACGAAATAGACGTGAAAGTATCTCGTCATTGAGAATTTCTCATGACAGCAGTAATTCTAAAAGAAGTAGCATAGGTGCAACTAACTTAAGTATACAGAGTGTATCAGATAAAAATAAAACATCATCCACTAGTAGTGAAGACCTGCCCTCTTTAAGAATATCTGCCAATAACTCCGAAACTGTAGATTCCGAAAAGTCACCTTTTAAGAATGTGGAACACGATAGTTTAGAGAAAAATGGATCTGGATCTTCTAATAAAACAGAAACTAAGACCAAAGTTTACCGAAAATTGTATAATTTGAACGATCCTGTTGAAATAGCTACAAATGAAGTGGTGGAGCCAGTAAGAGTTGAAAATGTTAATGAATCTATTACAGTACCCAACAATAATAATGAGGTATCTCAAAAAAATCCGTATGTTCCTCTTGAGCGATTAATATTAACTCAAAATGCTATCAATGTATTGAAGAAAGCTATAAATAAAAGTAACACCAAAACGAAAATGTCAAAAGTAAATAAAAATACTGAAAAAACTAAGCAGATAAAAAACGTTAAAAGTAGTCAAGTTAATTCAGGGACATCAAAGGTAAAGATATTGAAGACTCCTGTTAAGAAAATTGTTACACCTCGGCGGCCAACAGTGACAACAAATCCTGTTGCTCGCAGATCAATTCGTCTGCAATCACTGCATGGAAGTAAAACTCCTGATACGTTTCCTATAACACCACATTTAAATCGCAGAAGTAGTTTGGATTTTGTTCAATCATCTTTACCAAAAAGTCCAAACATATTTACACAAAAAGCTAAAAGACGTAATTCTACTATAGTATGCACTCGAATGCATAGACCAGAAGTACAAACTTTTATACAAATTGTCAAAAAATTGAAAGGATTTGTAATTGAAAACGAAGTTTCAAAGAAAACCACACATTTGGTTGTTGGAGATTGTAAAAGAACTATTAATCTTTTAAGAGCCATTACTTACGGCTGTTGGATTGTTTCCAAAGAATGGGTAAGTTGTTTGAAAAGTAAAAGTTGGGATAAATATAACCAGGTATTGTAGATTTTTTAAACAAAATTTGAAAGAAGTTGGTGGATTTGCACCCTCCAGTGTGCAGTATGCACCTAAGGGAGTTCTCTGAAGCCTGATCATTCATTTTAACTTTTTCCAATTCAAGAAAAGTTGTTATAATCGAGAGAAAAAAAAATAATAATAATTTTTTTTTGAATTTCCCAACGTTTTGAGTCCTGATTTAAAAAATGCAAAAATTTTTTGTTCGACTTTTTGAACCAAAATGTCAGGATGTATGCCCCCCCCCCGTAGAGCAAAAACTACTGAACCGATTTTGATGAAATTCGATTTTAACCACATTTTATCGGCAAAAATAGCTTTAATAAGAAATATATACAGGGTGTCCAAAATAAAGGTGGTTATTTTGGGCGCATATTTTTACTTGGCTATAAGATAGTGCAGGTGAACCCCAATAGAAAAAAAAGTTTTTTATTCAAAATGGCGACCAATAGAACGATTGTCATATTTTGTGGTTTTTCCCTTATAACTTGTCCGGTAATTAATATTATAAAAACTTCAAAACAGCATTGTACAACCAAAATATAGGACTTTCGTCCTAAACAAGTCGATTTTCAAAATTGTTTTGAAATTGCCTACCTTTAAGGGGTAAAGTAGGTCAAAATTTTGAAATGGATTTTCTAAAAATTTCCTCTGCCATACTTTTTCTTTTTTGGATATGTTACAGACAACATAATTCTCTATCGAAATACAAATTTTTATAAAAATCTCTCGAGCCGTTTTGGAATAACGATTTTTTGAATGTCAAAACTTCAAAAATCTCTAATTTCTTTTGTAATAGAAATGAAAACTTGAAAATGGATATATTTATCAATCTCATGAATATCTATTATTTGACACTATTTTCGGTTAACAAAACGCTTCCGCTTAAACCGGAAATTACAAAATTATCCAAATTTTTAGGAACACCCTGTACATTTTTAAATATTTTGAAAGCTCGTAAAATTAGCTATTACAAGATACCAAACACTTTATATTTTGACTTCCGGTTTAACCGGAAATGGGATCAAATTTCTTAATTTAAATAGAACACCCTGTATATTTTTCAATATTTTCAAAGCTCGTAAAATTAGCTTTCTGAAGATATAAAATAATGTATATTTTGAACTTCAATTTATGCCAAAATTATAAAAAAATAAAATGTTTGAAACAGTTTATACCTAAAAATTCTGCTTACATGTCCCAGGTTCAATTCTTGACAGAAGCAATTAAAAAAAATTTTTTTTTTAATATGTATTTTTCATTAACATAAAAATTAATTTAATGCAAAATATTACAATATTTGACGGACGGAAAAAGTTCCTCATATCCATTTCTTAATTTATTCAAATTCATTGTGTTTTCAAAGATCGAGTATCATATCAATGGGAATGCTTGCACGAAATTTGAGGGAACTGTCGATATTTTACAATAAACTAACCATCAATTTGTTTCAAGTCAAACCTTACAATACCTGGGCTAATATTAGTAGTATAAATAGTTAACAAAGTTTTTGTAGCTCTTTAGGTCACTCGAAGCTGGAAAGTGGCTTGACGAAGAAGATTTTGAATTGACCGATTTTTCTGTAGCTGTTCAGGTAAGTTCATGAGTTGTTTTATAATTTTGAAGTATTAATTTACTTTATTTTAGCAATGTCGTATGCAACGTCATGCTTTCGGTTCCTTATACAAAATGGACGTGTTCTCTAATTGTGGATCAATTTACGTTTCACGTAATACAATTCCTCGAGCTTCAGATCTTGAAGAACTAATAGAATTAGGTGGTGGAACTTTAACTCAATCGGCTCGAAATGCCAATGTTGTTGTAGGAACTTGGGTACGATACGAAAATGTTAAATGTGTTCGTGAAAATTGGGTATTAGACTGTATTACTTTTAATAGACGAAAATCTTTTAAAAATTACCTAATTTCTAATTGATGCGGTGATATTATTATTTAAATATTTTTATTTGTTTTTAATTTTATATATACTTTTTTGAAATATTGCATTGTTTTAATTTTAAATCTACTTTTTAGAAGTATTGCATTGTTTTATTTTAATTATTATTATATTAAAAAATAATTTTGTTTTTAATATTCTTTATTATATTAGAATTTAGCACCTTATAACTTTTCCGTTTAGTGCGTTTAGTGTCACAGGTTCACACCTTTATAGTTTATACCATTGTTTATACCATACCTATACCCGCCTATTTACTGAAGTTCGAAAAGTTCTTAAAATTGTGAAGAGTGAACTGATTTGACAAGGAATTTAATTTACTGGCAGTGGGCTAAGAGCTAAAGTCAAAATGACAATTTTATTTATTCATCATTTTCATTTTTAGATTTTTAATATAATTTAAAATTTGCAATTATGAATAGCAAAAAAAAATTTTTACTTCCAGAAAATTATAGTTTATCCTCTCTACCACCAAGTACTCCACCTATTCAAAAAGTGATATATAAAAAAAGTAGTAATGATAAGAAAAAACCGCACAGAGCTAAAAAATCGTCAAGCACAGTCAAAATTAGTATGAACTCTTCATCAGATTCAAGTTCTATAATTCAAACAGCTAAAGTGTTCCATGATTTATACAACTTAAATGAATCTATCACAAGAATCGAAAAACAAATAGGAAAAATTTCAAAAGCAACCAGAACTCCAATTCCTATATTATTGCACGTAATGAAGTATCTTAACGTTTCTAGAAAATTATGTAATGGCAGTAGTAAACCAAAATATCCAAAACAAGTGCAAGTGGAGCGAAATGGAAACAACTTTGAGGCCAAAAAGTGTTCTAGAATTGAAGTTACGAAGAAACGCTTAATAATTTGAACAAAAAATGGACTGGCTAACATTTTAAATTGACATGAAATTTCCTATATTATTCGAAATTTAAAAATTGAAAGAATTAAATTTTGTAAAAACGTAAATAAATACAATGTTAACGATAGAATTAATTTATTTAAATGTATTAATTTGTATATGTATAAGCAGATTTATTTATGATACTCTTACATAGTACATTCACAACTTATCGTTATGTAATTTTTTTTGCAAATTTTAGGTAAAATTTTAAATTAGTATGATAACATTCAAACAACTATTTATACTCATATTACAAATTACATCGTAAATGGTTCTTGGGCATTAAATGTATTATAATTTATAAATTATAGAGACTGATGTAATACTAATAATAATAATCATTATTATTGGTAGCTGATATAATAGCACGAAAATAAAATAAAAAATATTGTTACAGTTCTAATTGCCAATTAGATCTCGGAAGTAGAAGATGTTCGGGTTTCTTGTACGAGATATACTTGAGATCCAGGTACGCCGCTTGTTGTAACAAATGTACGGTGTTTGGCACGAATCAACGATAGACTGCTTTCTGCTGTGTCGGCGCGATCTTCGGCAGCTTCCAATTCACGTTGGAATCGACGTGAGCGGGTTACACTCTGTTGTGACATTCCTTCCTATAATAGTTAAATCATATTTAATATACATAATATGCGCAAAGAAGAAAAATACGCATTTCTAAGACATTTCAGTAAAGGATAAGAAATGGAGAGGTAAGCAAATTTTTCTCGTTCATGAAACATAAAGAGGAAATGAAACGCAAACAAAAAATGCGAGAAGGGTTTTTTGACAACATGAATTTTGTAGATGGACTTCAATTTTTATTTTTGATTTTAGGTGGTGCGACTACAACGTTCCAACCTACCAACAATGGAACAAGAAAAAGATTCTAAGATCAGTTTCTAAGAATTAATTGGTTTCAGTCACGATTCGATCTCGCAACCATGGTAGCAGAAATAAACGTGTTTCTGAGATTTTTCCCACACCGCCCTTCGGAAGGCGCGTTACTCCGTGTCGGTTCCGGTTGCAAAGACGCTCTTTAGTAATCGCAAATAAGGTAGCTGGTAATATAGAGGATGACTCCAGTGTGCCCAGCTCCTCAGACTGACTCGTCAAATAGGTTTCTAATAAGATTGATAGAACGAAGTATCTATGGGCGATATTTAATAAGAGGAAGAAAAAATTGCCAAAAAGGTACTTAGCACAGTGTAAAAAGGGCCAATAGTTCCGAAATACAGAGAATATCCAAATTATAATTTCTTTTTGTAGTAAATTTTACTTTGTTGTACAATTTCTAGTGAGAACGGATAGCTTGACGTCAAAAAATTCTTACTCAGATTAACCGAGGCCAATAAGAGAACCGTTGAGTTCAGTTTCACTGTTGGCCCATGGCCATGAATATCAATACTTTCGGAAGAAATTTTTGTAATTCCCAGCACTTAATGATGAATACATTTAGTACATAAAGACCTTTTGAAGGCTTACAAGCGTTAAAGAAACTTCAAATACTGTCTTAGTCTGTTTACAAAATTTTTGACAGTCCAAAGTGGTGTTTTTTTGATGGAGGTGTGGGCTCTCAAGTATGGAACCAAGTTAGCAAATTGGCCGATTTAACGACTCTAAAAGTATTTTCTATCTTTCTAAGCCTAAAAAGTTGGTAGACAATATATGGCTATTGGCCATTAACCTCGTTTTAGAGAGGTTTTAAATTGGTTCAAATTGACATAAAATTGAGGAGAAGGAAGCTCGCAGGTGCAAATGTGTACAAGTCGGGGATGTCACGTACAAATGTTGAGAGAAAATGGATTTGGAAATTTATCACATGGGAATTATTGGGTTTATTGTGAAAAGATAGAGTTGCGTATTTACAACATCTTTTTACCTCCAGTAAAAAAACCCTGAAAAAAAATAGAAACTGCTGCGTCAATTTGCAGTTTATTCCATAAATTTCAAATTCTGAAACTGTCTTGTGCATAAAAAAGTGGGTTCGACATTTTTTCCCTTTATTGGGAGTGAAAAACTTACAGTTCTTACCTGTTCTGTAAGTTGCCTCTTAAATAATTGTATTTTAATGTTGGCTTTATCTAAAGTTTCTGTGAGTAAGGCAATGTTCTTTTGATCTTCTTCACATTGAATCATAACTTCTTTAACAGTTCTTTCTTTCTTACGCAAGATCTTGATAGTTTCGGCGTGACGTCTCTTTTCTTCGTCTAATTCTAATTCAATATCACGAATTCGAGCTTCTAATTTACTGATGATACGTTTTCCTCCAACAATGGCATTAGCTTCAACTTCTTCTAAACGAACAGATAAGTTCTTGACTTCAATTTCTAACGACTTCTTGATTGTTTCAATTTTAACCACTCTTTCTTGTTCTTCGTGTAAGATTTCTACGGTGTGTTTTAATTCAACCTGAAAAAATGATTTTTAATAAATGTTTTTTGAGGACAAATGATGTCTTACTTGCACGCGTTGATAACGTTCGTCAGAAATACGTAATTCTTTGGAGATTTCTTCGTAATCTGCGGCGACGGCTTGTAATTCTTGTTCGATTTTAGCTCTGGAGTTAGCTAAGTTGGCGTTGATAGTGCCAAGTTCGTTGATGCGCGAATGAGCTTCTTCGTATTGGAGTTCGACAGCTTTCTTTCCACGTAGGGCCTAAAATAATTAAACGTTAATTGTGCCATTTTTTAAAAACATTAAGAAATACTTACAGATTCGTAATTGCCACGAATTTCTTCGCACTCTGCCATAAGAGCTTGATACTTCCTTTGTGTAACATTAAGAGAGTCCATGGTGATGACCAATTGTCTCGATACTTCGTCATATTGAGCGGTAAGTTCAGAAAGTGTAAGAGATTGTCTTTTAACGGTCTTTTGAAGATCAATATTGCTTTTGTTGGCAACATCCAAAGACATTTCAAGTTCTGTAATTGTAATTTGCAACTTCTTCTTAACGCGAGCGACTTCGCTCTTGAGTTTGGTTTCGGCTTCAACGACACGAGCGTTAAGTTGTTCAATTTCCAAGCTCGCTTGTTTGCTACAATTAAAACAAAAGTTGTGTAAAACAAACTTTGAAAGAAAAGAAAAAACAACGAACACATTCTTTGAGAGATTTTCATCAACTATCTACTCACTTGTACAAAAATTATCACTATAAACACAAAGCATTTTTCCTTTCACCTTTTATCGCAGAAAAATTCGGTTGTTTTTTTATGAAATCCTCTCAAATCTGAACTTAATTGATTTAACGGTTGCGTAATACGCTCTTCATTTATGTTTTCTACAAGATTATGCTTGATGAACTTTACTCTTGTCCTTGCACTAAGAGAACTTTGAACGTGGCCTTGCATTTGCATACTTGCTGCATCCATATCTAAACTTTCGGCGATATTTCTTCTACTTTTCGTCAACAATTGTTCTTCTATAGACTTTGCAGATTTTCCTCTTAAATATTTTTGCATACCTTTCAATTCCCTTTCACAATCTCGATCGAAATCTGGATTGTAATCGATTGCATCGGACATTTTAGTTTTGAGAACTTTTACTTGCTTGAACAAATTAATTTTTTTCCTTTTCGTTTTTTCAATCTCTATTTGAGAAGTTAATTTTGAAGCGGCGATTAATTTGTTGAGTTCGAAACTTGATCTTGATTTCGCTTTGAAATCTCGTAAAGTCTTCAAAGCGTTCGCTTCTGTACGGTTCGATATGTTGGTTAAATCTGTATCGCTGTAACTTTGGACTAGATTTCTTGAGCTATAGCGATCTAGACCTCGTTCGTTCGTCCAAGGAAGGTGGGGAGATTTCGCAATTCTTCCTTTGTATTTTTCGTCTATGTAATTTATCATGGGTTGATAATAGTTCATTTGGTAACCATAGTTGTCTTCGTAAATTTTTGTTTGTGGGGTACTCCAATTATATTTGGACGATGTGGGACGAGCCATAATATACTAATAATTTAAATTAATTGATATTGATTTGTTCTAGGTCCTTTTATATTAACTTTGACGTATCTTTGCCAAGCCAATAGCTTTAAACTACATATTTTGCCTGGGTGTTATATTTATAGGAGGTACCTACAGTGCCAATTGTAAATAGTTGGCCAAACATTTCATGACCAACATCGTTTTAATAGGATGAGATTATGTTTAAGTTCACATTGGCAGAATACAAATTACACAACTAATTATCATCGAACTTCATTCAAGATGTTTACAAATGCTTTTTATTAGTTAAAAATAAACCCTAATGTAAAGGGGGGAGTCCAGAAGTTTTTTTCGCTTAGAAAATTGTTTATTAAATTTTTTTTTAATTTTAAACGTTCTTGTGATTGATTCTGTCAAACGGAAAATTGCTTGCGACTAATTGGTAAAGCTAACATGTGCCGACTATTAATTTTAATATTCTATTTTTACTGCTTCATGAGAAAATTTTGATTGCAGTTAAATGTATTGGAGCGACAAAATTAAAATTTGGTGGTTACACCAGTAAAATCTTATCTGTAAGTCGTTAATTAATTCTTTAATTGTCCATATAATTACATGGTTTTCTTTTACATACTACGTTAATGCCAAATAGTACAAAACATCTTTTGGCATCACCTTGATAGTCTAATTTTTGTTTCATTGTTATTTTTAGAGATAACCAAAAACTTTGTTGTTGGTTCTAATTGTTCAAGTTCAAATGCATCCTAAATGCCTACATGTATGCCATGTACTTATGTACATATTTGGACGTACGGTTATGTTCTAAACAAAATTATGGTATTTTTAAAAATAAATTTTTTTGTTCTAAATATTGGCGTCCATGCATGGTTTTTGATTAGTCAAAGCAATTCCCAATTCAAATTCAATTTTTTCAACATTGTTCTCAGAAAGACGTGATAAGTCCTCTGTCCCTGAAACACTTGAAGCAATATTAAAAAACCTCTCGGAGGTTGGAGTCTCTGTTCAACTCGTTCTTAAAACGAACCACCCATAGACAGCAGCTGAAATAAGGCAGGCAACTCCGAAAGCTACTTTGACACACTGTGAAGATTAATGTTATGTTCTAATATTTGAAAATGTTTAAAACCGATCTTCCTAGTACATATTTCCAATTCCAACAGCAGACGTAAAATATCACTTAACAACCTTTATTTTTAACTTTGTACTTTGAACTTAAAAAAACAATTTAAAGTTTCAAAAATTGAGTAACGAGAAAAAAAGTTTGCTGTTGGGTTGGGTAGAGAATTGCTAATTGCCAATCAGAAGGTACCGCCTTCTTGTACTAACGATAAGAATAACAAATATTTTCTTAAACTTCTACTTTTGTAGTCTTTATGGTTTAGTTTGAAGTTTTGAAGTTTGATTTGAAGTTTTAATATTTTACTTTTTGCCGATCTACATTAAAAAAATTAAATACCAAAATATTTGGGTAAAATACTCAAAGGTTGTCTCACCAGGACATTGTATATTTCTTTAGGATACCATGTGTCAAGGAAAGACTAAAGATATGGAAGGAGTAACCCATCACAATATTTGAACTTTTCCTTAGGACTATGTTGATCTAGTGCAAAGGATTAGATATCTGGAGTAGTTCCCACTTGTCCAACCAGCGCTGGGATCCTGTAACTCTTAGCGATCCGTTAGCTAATACTAAGCTACTTACTCTTTGCCCTTCTCCTATCAATTGTTAAACGTTTGTAGGACAGGAGTAGAAAGCAGGTAAGCGTAGCGTTAATGGTTACAAGATACCAGCAAGCACACTGGACCCTTAGATCGTCTTTCAGGAATAGCTGATCTAAGGGAAGGACTAGAGATGTGGAAGCCAACTTTCTCATCGTTAAGTCACCTAAATTATTTTATGTAACATACCTACACTTTGTGTTGATTTGCATTAATAGTGTTTTGGAATTTGCAATTTTATTATTTTTTTGTAATAAAATAATTTTGTTTGGGAGTTGGCGTTTTAATTGGCGGTCTCTTTATATCGAAGCTACCCCTTGAATGGCTTATTTGGCATTTTACGATATCTATGAGTTTTAACAAATATTTTTAAATCTAAAAAATTAGTAGTACCACATGAACTCAAACTCAAACAAATCTCTAAAAATTGTTTGATTGGATACAAGCAATACATATTTAAAGTTATTGAGTTGTCTTTTAGGGTCTCTAAGCATCACAGAAAAAGGAAGACCATGCGAACCAACAACTTCGCCATGGACCTTCTTTTCATGTATAGGTAATGCGAATCTTCCAATAGAACATTTTATTATCCCCCCATCTAGATAAATGCTTCATTAATTCAAGTTACCCCCCCCCACACTCCAGGAGTAGGATCTAGCCATTTAAGCTGGGTGTTGATAAATCAGTGAGTCAGGACTTGTTATATATTTAGATAAGGGGGCATCAAAATCTCAAATGCTTAGGGTCTCTAATGGTCTTAATCAGGACCTGATGGGAACAGCATCTTAAGGTTAAGTTATGTTCACCCTGTAAGTTTCATTGTAGGTAATTTCAGTTATTTACAATTATGGAGAATTAGAATTATCTATGGAATCTTCTCCTAAAGTATTTGACACACTCTCCTGTTTCCACTATAGATTTCAGAGCAAAAGATTCTCTCCAGTATCAGTTGCACTTTATAACTTTATATACATTTCCTCTCTTACTATTACGTGCATTATATGCTTGCATTTGCAATACCTACTTAAAAACTTTTTTTCAATCTACCCTTTTTGTTTGCCCAAATAAAAATTTATCGCGCATTTTGTGATAATTCTAAAATCAACGAATGGATTTGCTGTTCAAAGCTTTCGCTTTAGCTTACCTATTCGCTAAATAAATTATGGGAATTATGTTGGAAAAAGTGAAAACAATGTAAGTACTGAAAAGCTTTTGATACGTATTCTTATAAAAATACTTTTAAATTGGCTACTTAAAACGTTACGCAAGATATTTTTGTTTCACGCATTCCACATGCCAAATAATTTCTCATGAGTTCGTCTTGTAAATTAAAATTCAAGTTTAACGTTTGTTTTGATCTTCATCAGAAATTAAAATTCTTCATAGCTCACGATGCACGACAGTTTTTTTCTCAACTTTTGAGATAACTTCATCCTTTTTATCCTAAAATCATGTATTTCCATCCTTTCTTTTGTGAGGGAGAACATTAGCATGTCTCATTCCACATTCTTTCAAAAAATACGAATACTTGACATCAACTTCAACATCATGAGGATATTTGTCATTTCCTTTTCTTTAATTATTTAGTTTCGGCACTAGCCAACAGAAGGCCTTTGCCCAAATGCCCAAACGTGAATGAATGTTTTTAACATGTTCTCTAAAACATGCTCAATTGTTCAGTTGTGTGATGGAAATTACTATCAATAAAAAGAGCATCTTGCTGTCCTCACCAATCAAGACTGCACTAATTCAACAATCTGCGGTACATAACCGATTACAACACCTGTCTGTTTGTATAGTTAGTTAAGAATTTCAATTTTCAGAATTCAGAATACTAACAATTGAATAAGTGAATATTTAGTCAATGAAATCTTCATGTTTAGACACAAGTTGGTTCAAACAATTTTCAAATTATCTTACCGAATAACTTCGATCTCTTCGTCTTTTTCGTGTAAACGCTTTTCGGCTTCGTGACGATATTGTCCATATTCTGAAGCGAGACGTTGAGAGCGTTGTTCTTCGGCTTTACGACCCTTAAAAAAATAGAAAAGTCACTTTTGAATTAAATAATTAAAAATCATGACTTACAGCTTCGGCTTCTTTGTAAGCTGCAGTTAATTCTTCACGTTCATTTTCGAGACGACGAAGTTCAAGCTCCATTTCGTGAAGGCGCCTGGTTAATTCAGTAACGGTGTTGCGAGCATCTCCAAGATCATCTAAAAATATTTGTTAGTTTAATGCGCCGTTTATATTATGTGAACGATTAAGATGTAAGTGTTAGTTTACGTGATATAAAAGTGAAAAATTGCCACCTACAAGAGATTATTGGTTGTAAAAAATATTATTTTTAAGAGTTTATTTTTGTAATTCTAACAACAGCGAACAGCTGTCGATTTATTTTTATTTTATAGAATTATTTTTTTGAGACACCTCAAGCGTTTTCTTTTAAGTTCTGATCAAATTGAGTTGCTCCCTTTTTAACAATACATTTGAAGAATATTTTTTACCAATTTAAAAGGTCGAGTTTCTAGAAGATTTTCCAGCTACACCCACTCCAATAGCTATATACACAAGAATTTCTTGGTGTTATAAATAGTAGGTATGTATAAACAATAGCTTGTAGAAAAAAAGGGATGGGGATATTAAGAACAAGAACTTGAATTGCTATGACCTTGGTTTCATGGCCTATATCTATACTTATCCAGTATTATCCTGGATATCCAGATCACGTTGCTGTTTCAAAATATTTGTTTTGTATTCAGTTTGTTTATGGTTTACTAGCAACGCCAACTTGTAAAGCGGGGATTTGGGTCCACAATAAATGCATAAAGAAAAAATATCTAACTCACGAAGTCTGTTGTATGTTGTTGTGGTTGTATGTATGTTGACTATATGTTGAGCATCAGTTTAAAGAAAATCCTATTTTGCAATAAAAAATTGATCTAAAGTATCCGATATGATACCTTATATCAAAAATACAATAGAATTGGAAGGAACATGTAATTAGCTACACAGTCCAGTTGGAGGAAACCCTGAACAGAGTGAAAATCACGAGAAAACATGCGAAATAGATGATGTACCCTTAACTAGAGGTGAACTATGGATTTGGGGAGGTATACATCCAGAGATGGAAGGATAGCTGAAAATCAGATTTCATCAAAATATGACAAAATATCGTGTTAGCAGAGGCGTAAGTCATGTGATTGCTTTTAACGAACAATAGAAATTTTACGACTCAGCTAATCCAACACCGAAGCCACCAGATCGTTTGGGTATAGAAAAATATTGGTAATATTCGATTGAGCATCTAAAATCTGTCTTTAAAGCAAAGTGAAAAATATTTGAAATTTGATTCTATAGTTCTTCGATAAAACTTCATCCAAAAACCTATCTGTGAAATTTAATCCTATTTCCTCTTCAAGTTTCTATATCTTAACCTTTGGTAAAACTATATTTTAAAATTTAAATAGGGGTGGATCTACATATTCTAGATTCTAGAATATTATTAGTCTAATAATAATTGTCTAAAATAAATTCTTTTGAAGGGTGAGGTGTGGAGCCACTCTAGAAAATGCTCTCTTCCACACTTTATTGATTGATTAATACCGAGTGGTTTAATGAAAGTTCAATGTCCCACTTGGACCCATCATTGGTTTTAAATTCAGTGGCGTGTAGAATATGTATAAACATAAATGCCAAAGTGCTCTTACCAGCTAATTTCTTGTTTTCGCGCAACAAACCGTCTCTTTGTTCACGAGTCTTGTCGAGTTCGTGATTAAGTCGTTGAATTTCAGTTTGTTTGTTGCGTAAGTCGCGTTGAGCTTGATCGTAAAGTTGGATAGTTTCGTCTAAACGGCTCTTCAATTCAATATTAACTCTTTCCAAATGTTCGACGCGCTTTTGTAATTCCCTAGCAGTATTGTTAGCCTTTTCCAAATCGATAATGAGAACTTCGACTTCAGATTGAAGACGAGATTTTTGTTTTTCGAGATTGTTGACTTTAACCAACAAAGATTCGATGTGTTCTTCCATTTCGGTAAGTCTTACATTGTATTTGCGACGTAATTCTTCGACTTCTTCGACGTGAGCAACACATTCTCCTTCGAATTTCGATTTCCATATTTGAACTTCGCCTTGGGATTTTACTAACTGACGTTCTAATTCTAAACGGGCCTCACTTTCTTCTTCTAATTGTACACGGATGGATTCAAGTTCGATTTCAACTTGGTGAAGAGAAGCTTCGAGGATCGATCGTTTCCTTTCATCATCTTCAGCTCTACGACGAGCGTCTTCTAACTGACCAACTAATTGGGTTTTTAAGTAGACTGAATTTTCAAGATTTACCTAAAAATTAAAATTATTAATTAATTGAAGTACTCAAGATTAGGAGTGGAAAGAGGAGAAAAAATACTTACTTTAAGGTCTTGTACTTCCTTGATGAGTTCGATGTTTTCTTGAGACAATCTGGTTTTGTGAGAAGTGATGTCAACAACAGTTCTGTTGAGTTCTTCGATTCTAACACTGAGTTCGCTAACAGTGATTTCCAATTTTTCGACATGTTTAAGAGAAATTAATTTGTCTTTGCTTAAATTGTCACATTGGGCAATTAATTCGTATACTTCAGATTGAAATTTGCTCTTTTCTTTTTCAGCTCTAGAAACGAATTAAAAATAAATTTTTGGGTAAAATAAAATATTATTGAGGTGTAGTTGTTTTGACTTGGGCGTGATGGGATGTTTGACAGTAGAAAAAACAATCAGGAAGAAAACTTTAGGTCAACAATTTCTAAGTTCCAACGATCGAAATAAAAATCGACTGAAGCTAAAATTAGAAGCACGATCTGCAGATATCCATTAATAAGTTTATATTTATCTCTTACTAAATGTTGTACCTATGCACATCCTGTGTAGTTTATGAGTACAGGACATTGAACACGTGTAGTTAAGGATCAAAAAATTAATAATTTTTAATTTTTGTGTAAAATTTAAGTGCATATTTATTGAATCCTAAATTAAAAGTGGGCCTGAGTCCAGGACTAATATGGCGAGGTAAACGAAAGCTATTTATACCTAACGATGTGTCCTGGCTAAGATTACGAAGTCAACGCACAGCAAGCCATTGAAATTATCTAATCTTACATTGCCTTGGACTACATTTTTATAACAGAAAGGTAATTGGATAACAACAAAAATTAGTTAAAAGAAGCTTAACGAAATTTAAGTCTCGAGAGGCTCAAACTCGCGTGGGCGTTTGGAAAATTCGTGAATTTTCCAGTTATTATGGCAATGAACCAATTCATAAAATTACATTTCCGTATTTTAATTTCACAGTTGATTGGAATGGTAACTTTTTTATTTCGCAATCTTTGAGGCACAGCTAACACACCAAGAATGCACGTAATAAAACTTCAACTTTAAATACCGAAATATTAATCCAAAAATACTTTTAAGTATTTTGCTTAGAATTTCAGGTGTCATATTGTGTTTGTAAACTTGCCAAGTACAATTTGAAAAGTCGCCAAATAATAATGTATCGGAATTTACTGCTTTTTTGTTAAATTAACATAGGTATCAAATTCTTTTTTAAATAAAAAATACATACCTGGCTTTTAATTTGGTGATTATATCGATTTGTTCTTGAAAATCGACAATCACCTCTTGATGTTTCCTTTTTAACAATAGCGCAGTTTCTTCTGATTCGATGTGAACATCGTCGAGTAATCTACGCAATTTTAACAGCTCTGTATCGCGTTTTTTGTTTACTTCGATCTAAAATTTAATTTTTAAATTTAAAATTTTTCAAAAGTAAATCGAGAGCCTTACTTGAGTTTCCACACCACCCTCGGCTTCTTCCAAACGTTCGGATAACTGAATGACTTGTACGCTGAGATCTGCCTTTTCTCGTTCGATCTGAATAATAAAGTATAAATTAATTATTAATATTAATTTCTCGTGGATGATTTTTAATAAGAAATTTTGTGTTTGAAACTGAAATTTGGCGGAAATTTGTCTAAAATTAAATCTGTGTCATTTCTATATTTACTTGCAGGTTATTCATACTTTAGGCACTTAGCAGCTACATTTTTGTTATTTTTTATAATTAGAAGTTGTTTATTTTAAATTAAAAAATGCATATAAATTTTGAAAGCGTTTTGAAATTCCTGCTTTGATTGAAACAAAATCGTATTCATTAAGAAATAAGCTTGTCCCAGAAGCGAAGCTTTATAAGATGACAAAATTCAAATTTTCATAATTTGAAAATGAAGATTTTTCTAAACTTTTAACACTTTTCTAGTTTTTAATAACAAATAAACTATTCGACCTTGAATAAAGTGCTACTTAAGTAACTAATTCAATCTTGGGTTGCAGAAAACTATAATCAATGATTTGAAACTAAAACACAATTTTTAAAGTTCTTTACATCCGTGCTTCGAAGAGAAGGTAACCTGTATAATGCTAAATCGTAAAAAATCGTTTGATGTTAGGTTAGACTATAGTTCTCTGGTCGCTGGTCCAACTAATATACATTGTGGACTGATAATACCTGAACACTGGTCATAAAAAGAAGAAGAAGGTTAATGTTAATACAATCAAAAATATTGACAACTAAATATATCCTTCTCCTACAGCCCTTAAGATACTGGGTAAATACGATTATTGTGTAGAAGATAATCTCAGCACTAATGAGTTACTTCATGTAACTCACAAGAAGCAAAAGTTACCATAAGCAACAAAAACAAATAAAATCACTTCGAGAATGAAATTGATTCCGAAGAAGCTCTGGTGGTGTGTCTACAAACCAAATAAATAGTCTTCTAATCCCATCGTCATCACTTCATCAGTGTATCTACCGTTTTTGTTCATAGCTAGTAAGTCAAAAACAACTCATGAATTTCAAAATCCAAAACTTTCAAATCCGATTTTTGACATTCACTTTACAATTTACATCTATGCTAACATCAGCTAAAATAGCTTGTAATCTCCTTTAGCAAATAATCTGAAACAAGGAAAGATAAGAGATCATTAGAAAACAGCAGTAGATGACTGAAACCTAAGATGGAAGAAGCTACTCCAAGAAAAATACTTGGAAGAGTATGACTATCTGAAAGATGGGGAGGAGGTAGATCAAAAGATAGATCAAAGGAGTAAAACATCTGATAAAAGAAGTTAAATGCATAGCAGGGTCGTAGCCAGGGGTACGCCAAGGGGAGGCTGGGCCTGCTCTAGAAAATTTTAAGCCTGTTCTGGTCAGAGCTTTTTAAGGATTTTGCAATAATAATAAAACGGTAAGTTTCTAATTGGTGTAGAACAAGAAAACATTGATTTAGAGAAAATCAATTTTTTCAAATTTTGGAAAAAAAAACTTCCATCCTCAGAAGAGATTACAATGGTAAAGTGATTTATGAAAACCTAGAAGAGAGAAAAATCTGACTTTAGCTTTTCATCCTCCCTTGAAATTTTTTGAGTCTGCCTTGATAACACAGTCTCGCTACGGCCCTGATGCATAAGAAAGTACTTCTGGCAATAACGAACGTAAGGGAGGGTAAGATGCTATAAGCCCGGAAAATTTTCTTTGATTTTAATAATCTTATTCACAAGTACTTAAATAAAAGTACTTAAGTACCTGTTAGTTGATTTTTACGACTTTTAAATTCCGACGTGTTCGATTTAAAAGTTGAAAACATTTCATAATTAAATTAATTTTTAAAATTCCATTATTTAGAAGTTACATTTTAAAATAGTTTTGTAATAAGCTCTCACATTCCTTGTTTTATTTATAGAATTTAAATTAAATTCTTCTGTTGATGTAAAAAGTAGTTCTTGGTTATGCTTAACGTTTCCAAAAATATTTTAAGGCGACCGCTGAAAAGTTTCATTGAAAACGATCTTGTCACATAAACGCGCTTTTCTTCATTATTTAATTCCCTTATACTTTTTTATACCTGCGCTCTTTTAGTGCAGGATTGTACAGTCAGCCTCACAATTAATGGCCACCCTGGCTATAAGCCTAGCACGAATTGTGGTTGAAATCATCATAACACTCCTTACTTAAATTGAGGGGTCAATTTATTTTGCCAGAAAGAAGGAAAATAACAACTTTCCCTTCTGTCTCTTTGTCGCTGTTGGCTAATAAACACCCTGGCGTATAACCAGGGTGGCCAATAATTGTGAGGTTGACTGTACATCTTCAGAAAACTGAATTACTGAATTATATCCTATTACAGGTTTTCTTCAAGTAATTTTATTATTTCCTTTCTGAAAACCAGAGGGTATAAAGAAAATTATAAAATAATATTTTCAGGAATAAAAATCTGCTTTATAAACAATTTTCTTTAACTCATGATCGATCGCCATCGACCAACTTTTATAAAACAGATTGAATTCTCATTTAAAAAGATCCCGAGATAAAGTATAGCTAATAAATCGCTCTTGTTTGAGGTTGATTGATTGACAGTCCACAGATGAGAAACCGTAGCAGGCAGCAGGATATCTGAGCTAGCAGCTATAGAGGATAAAATTGTTGAGAAAGAAAGATGAAGCATGGAAGAGAGAAATTGTTTACATTAGAAATAAAATAAAGTTTTCTCCAGCTACCATTTGTTTCAATTGGTACATAAATTTTTCAGTTTTCAAAAAATTATGCACTTATGGTGTTGACATGCTGACTGTTTTAAGTACTTGGCTCTATTTTTGAATGATGAACTCATTTGGAATCAAAGTGCAATAACTGTTCAACATATTATTTAGGGCCATTATAAACATATCCCGTAAATAACACCTACAATTATCAAAATCGTGATAGTGATTCATCCAGAAATTTTAAGACACAAATGTTAGTTGTCTCATCATAAGCCACATTCAAATTTTTGCTGTTGTGTTCTCAAGGAAGTAAAATTTTCTAATCAAAATGCATCGGAAGTAAGTCGACTTTGTGCTGAAAACAGTGAAAAAGGAAGCAACAGTTTTCCATTTTAATATTTAAATGCGAGACTCTAACTCGTCGATTTGATAACTCTTAGATGAGAGTCCTAAGCGCCAGCTTTTCTGGCGCTTTTCCTTAACCTTATTATAGAACATAGGTACTTGAAAATGACTAAGAAATAGGGGGAGCACATGTGCTATTGCACTAGACCCGCTAAGAAAAAAATTGTTTGAGAAAACCCATTTACAAGAATTTTGTCTGTCTGTCTACCTACATGTCTGAATCGACTGCTTATACCCGCCCGTTCGTCTGTCTGTTCATACTTTTGTACGCCTGTCTGTTTGGAATTCGTTAAGTTCTAATTATTTATTTGTTTCCGACTCTATTTCTTATAACCTGTGATTAGTCTGTTGCTTAAACTCATCTGCTTGTTTATTGTTCTGTATGTTTTCTTATATGTCAGTAATTTCTTCTCATCGTTGTTAAGAAACGTTTTAACAGTCTGTTTACATGCGTCTGGGCAGAATTATGTCTTTACAGCGTAAGTTATATAATTGTTTTACAGAGTTTTCGAATAGAAGAACTGGTGTCATGTTCGTGCGTGTACCCCACCACCCTTCAAGTGCAGCCAATGAACACCAGTTGTACCATGAGTGCACTGTTCAGTAAAAAACAAAAAAGTGCAAGTTTTGCTTAAATGTATTATAATTTGTCTTCAGTTTGAAAGAATATCAACGAACGAGAATCTGTCATTCTGTCAAACTGCACGAAAGCCAGTGGAAAACAATTTCCTCACTGAGTGGAAATTCTGTGCGCACTAGCTTGGCCCTTCGCCAGTGGAAAACTTGATTTAGTTTGCATTTTTTTGTAAAAAAAAGGATGAGAGATTTGACGCGTGAGTACGAATACTTCTTGATCTGAACGGTCCTAAAGGGCTTTTGTAAGCCACTGTATATCTATCTTCAGCACGACCAAAATTAGAATGGAAGTTCCAGCGCATCTCAAACGTATAGTCGGAGATATTAGCAGTTAAATAATCAATTAAATTATACAGTTAAATACTCCCTCTACGATTTTTAAAGGCTGATTTTCATATATAGTGCCGTGCTCATGCCGTGCTCGTGCCATGTTCGTGCCGTGCTCGTGTCGTGCTACGGCCGTGCGTTTAGAGCATTTTCACATATAGGGCTGTGTTGTGGTCATGCCGTGGTCATGTTGTTGTCGCTAATAATCTTGCACTAATATAATTAACCAATCCTTCGTTCATAATATAGATAGATTTATATCTAAATATGCACATTTGACACTTACCGTGTGCAGAGTTGTCACATGGAACTTTAAATTTCAAACTATAAGAAGCGACCAACGGGTTGTAGCAATGTTGTGGTCGTGTTGTTACCATCGAAACGGCTCAGTCTCATAATAATATGGCACGAACGCAACCCAGCCCCTCATGTGAAAATCGAAAACTGCACTTAAATGTCAATTTTTTGATTGACATGGAAACGACACGGCATGAGCACGACACGAACACGGCATGAGCACGGCACTATATGTGAAAATCAGCCTTAACACGTTAACGACGCGACGGCGTGACATCAACGCGGAGTCACGCTTTTCATGGAAAACGCGACCTAGCCGTTCGGGCAACCAACTTATGATGTTGTATCAGAAATTTTTTGGTTAATTCGGTTTATATCAAGCATTGAATTGAAAAAAATATTTTAAAATACTGTTCCCCGTCCCACGGTACCACAATTTTGCTTTATACACCCGTCGTCAACGTGTTAAACGGTTTTTAACGACTGCGCAGTTTTTGGACTTCAATTCTTATTCCGGTCGTGCAGTACTAACTTGACTTCGCTCTTATACTATTTCATACTACAATCAGTTTTAAAGAAATCTTGCATAGGCCGTTGGTCCATCATTACCTTCTCCTGTCTGTCTGTCTGTCTATATTTCTATACGTTTGTTGTATGTCTGCTTGGTAGGGATGTCCGTGAAGTTAGCCGCCCCATTTTTGATTTTCTTAATTTTTTTTGTTTCAAAACTTAGTTAGCCATTGGTAAGTATTTGTAAGTCAGAAATCAGAATTTGTAAGAGTAAAAATTTTTAGATCTAAGTGACATAAAAAGAGATATGACGAGTATAAAGGCGCGTCCATACCAATACAAATTTGCGGCGCAAATTTTTACGGCGCAAATTTTTGCGGCGCAAATTTTTACGTTGAATGTTGTATTTTGTATTCAAGAAAAATATTTGCGGCGCAAATTTAAACAATTTCGCACGTACAAAACACTATCGGTGGGGATGTCGGCTAAACGGTAAACTTCAAAGAGATTTGCGTCGCATTGTTGCTGTGGACCTTTTTTGGGTGCACTTGTTGAACTTTAGTCCGTAAATTAATAAACTGTAATTTATAAATGTCTAATTTAATGAAAAAAAAATGTGCGATGTTGATAATTTTGTCAGATTATTAAAAAAAAAAAAAAAAAAAAAGGCGTTATTGGACATCCCAGCTTTTTTTACAAAGGGCACAAAATGGAGGTGAAAATTTAATAAAAACTCTCGGTAGTGATGACGCAAGACAATTTTTTAATTTTTTTCGGATGTCTCGTGCAGATTTTGAAGAGATGTTTTAACACCTATAAACGGCATTGTTGACAAACTGCATTAACAATTAGGAAAGTCCAAAAGTACAGGTGGCAAAGTTTCGCAAAAATGCATTTAAAAGTACATACAAAGGAACGGAAAAGAAGTATTTAAATAAAAGAGGCTTTTTTCCAAAACATATATTTTAACACCAATAAACCGCATTGTTGAAAAACTTCATTTAAGTGGTAAATGGATATTTCATTCATTAACTCTAAGTAATACTTCAATACTTTTTTAAACCCTTTTAGCCGCCCATTTTGTTCAATATTGCCCGTTTATTATGATTGTGTGGACTTAAGTTACTTAAATAAAATAAAACTACTTTTAAATCAAGGGTTTTTCCAAATTTCATAATGGTATTCGTGTAGGTACTTTTTGGTCTCTGTTTAAATCGTCTAGCACACGTCTGCTTTAAAAGCCGCTCATTGTTTACGATTTGGTCATTTGGACTAAAGTTATTAAAATAGGGTTTTCTATTTAAACAAAATTTTTATGTTGTAAATGTGATAAGATTCAATTCATTTATTTGCTTTTCCTAAAAGTCAGGTGCAAATACCTAGTCAAAAAACTTAGTTCTTTCAACACGCAAAATAAATATTTACGTGGAAAATATTTTGACCACTTTTAAATTTGCGCCGCAAATATTTTTCTTGAATACAAAATACAACATTCAACGTAAAAATTTGCGCCGCAAAAATTTGCGCCGCAAAAATTTGCGCCGTAAAAATTTGCGCCGCAAATTTGTATTGGTATGGACGCGCCTTAAAAAATCACTTTTTCAACAAATTGCCCTGTAACTTTTAAACAATCACGATAAGCGATTTTGTAGGGTATTAAATTTTCAACAAAACTGTAGCAAAACTAAGATCTAAAATACGCGAGTTACGCGCGAAATACTAAACGAATTCTTAAGAACAAGATGGCCGCTTTACACCACGGGATAGAATTGTGCAAAATGTGTTTGCAGCTCGTGTATAATTCTCTTTCGGAAATCGAAAACCAAATTCGTCTCGGAATTATTTCTCAGAACACTCATGTAATGAAATCTAAATGGCCCGTACGTTTTTCATGAAACGTGTTGCTGCTTTTTCTTAATGAACTACAGGCACTTTTAAAAACATTTATTTTGTTTTGCTACGATGCCACATTGTTTTAATTTTTAGATTTTGCAAACATTTTTTGTTTTACTTTCTCATTTACCAAAGCTAAGTAATAATACGAGGTAATCAAAACTCGAGATAAAAAATAAAATATTATATTCACCATCAAATTTTGAGTTAAAAACCTAAAGAAAAGATTTTTCAAATCGGATTTCGTTTCCAAGATAATCGTTATCAAAGTTTGCAAAAGAAATTCATTTTTGAATAAAAACAAGACAGGCCGTCCAAAAATAAAATACTTTCGATCTTGTATTAGGGTGTGTGGATGACTTTTTGAACACTTATTACAATTTCAAAATTAAACTAATTTTGAAACTGAAAAATTTGAATATTTATGGGAAACTTTGAACTCCATTATAAGATCGGAAAAAGCATATTTTCTGCTTACAATTCGACGCCGACTAATGACATTTCATTTTCTTTTTTCCAAGGTCTATCTTGTTTGTAATTTAAAGATAAACTTCTTCTGGAAATTTTTAAATCGATTTTCACGGAAAACAAAAACCCGATCGGAAATTTTTTTATTTTTTCTTAAAAATTCGACGCTGATTACAACATTTTAATTTTTGCCTCGAGTTTTGAATCACCTTGTATATCTTGTGATCGCTCAAAAATGTGTCGAGACATATCCAAAATCAGTTGGAAAATTCCTTCAAAGAATTTAGATCACTTCTAGAAGAAAGTCTGGCTTGCTGTGGTACTCTCATAAAATACTTCAGTCTAAACCGCATTGTAACTTGCAGGGAGGAGTATCATAATCCATAATGGTCATCGTAAGTAGGTACCAATCTACCAATGACATATTTTTAGTTTTAATCGATTGACCAAGAAAAAGTTTATTGCTGTTTTCTTCTTTTCATTTTAACTATTGTTGGCATTTCTGTTATACGCCCAGGACAGAGCGTTATTATTCAATAAAAACGAACTGAGTATCTTTGTGGCGAAGATTTTCAATTACTATATAGAAACTTGACCACTTTCTTCTTTTTCAATTGTTTTTTCTTGGTCAAAATTTTTGTTAAGAAAGAGACATTCATTTGTTTTCATTCCAGTAAATCATACAACTTTTCTCTTGATGAAATTTTCCTTCTTTTATTTATAGTAGATTTTTCTCTAGTCTGCTTGAAATTTCGACACTCTACTGTATCTATTAATTCTCAATGTGTTTAAGCAACGCAAAGAAATTTTTAAAATTTTAGAAATGTATAAATAGCACTATAGAAATCGGGACAAACATCAGTTTGCTTAGGTGAAAAAATCTGAAGAAATGACCGAATAATTTAAATAAAATTGCTGGATGTGGTAAACTTTAAGTTAAGGAGGACTTTTATTTCCTTAAGTAGGTATGTTTTAAATACAATAAAGCATTCTTTTTCAAGTTTAGTTCCACCAACACATTATTTCTAATCATTTGTTGATAATAAGTCTCGAGAAGAATTTCAAAACATTTTTTTAGCAAAAGTAACATACCAAACGTCATTAAAGAACAATAATAAACTTAACATTTATTTTTATCCAACACCTTAGTACAATTTTAGTAGTTGATACTTCGAATAGCTCAATTCAAATTAAAAGTGCATTTTGATTAGTAAATTTATGACGTAGCGCACTAGACGTTTTGGCAAATTTTCAATTCTTGTTGTTTGTACTACTATTTTTACAATCACTTAATCATTTTAGCGACCTCAATTTTAATTAAAAATTTTTTTTCTAAACTTTTTTTGTGTTACATTCAAACGGTCTTTGGCAAACATGTTCAAAGCGCTTATGTAAGTCAAATTTTGTTTATTTCACAAATATGTGGATTAAAGTTAAAATAACAATTTGGTAAATGTTAGATATGTGGTAATAAGTATTATTGTAAAACAAAAATGCAAAAGTCTAAATAAAGTAAAATTGTAACTAAAGCTGCTCCGAAATATTTCGGTATGAAGTCATCTTGGAATATTGCCAGATCATGCTTAATTTAAGAGTCGATTGTTCTGTTCTAATTAAAATTAGAAATAAGAAGGTAATTGACTATTAAAATACGTTAGCATTAAACGGCTTTATTAATTAGTGCCTTTTTTAAGCTTAAAGCAAAAAACATTACCCTAGCCCGAAGTTCTCTTTCGGCTTCTAGATCATCGGATAGAAGGCGGATTTTGTCCTAAAACAACATAAATTTTTTTAAGCCAATTACTATAACCAGCAATGAATTTATTCAAATTAGCACTAAATTCAATAAATTTTTTTTGAAAATAATCGCACTTTTTTGTTTTGTGTTTAATTGTAAATGTTTAAAAATAAGAAAAAAAGTACTAACCTCAAGCCTGGATAGAGCGCTCAAATCAGCACTGTATTCAATATTTACTGTATCTGCTGCTCCTCCAACAGCTGAGGACCGATATGTGTACCTCGAGGATCTCGCCACAGACATAGTGATAAGGAAAATTTATTTTATTTAGTAAAAAAAAGCACTGACCGTTGATAGATTTCAAACAGTCGTGAAACCCGCGTGCCGGCGCCGCTTTACGGTAGACGTTACTTCGTTCGTTTGAGCGTCGCGACGGTACAAACTAAAATAAAACTCCTACTTAAGAAGGGCACGCGTGCGCGTTGGATATATTTATTTCACGATTATTACACTTATTGTAATTTTGCGTCTTTTTTCGCGCATATGATTCACAAATTATGATATTTTTATATTTTTAAAGGACCCGAGGACTTTGGTAAAAATTTAATATTGAATACTGTTTTATTCCGCTGTCTGCAATTCCAAAACTACTCAATTATAAAAAGTTACTAATGTCGGCGAAGATTTACCTAGGCGGATTATTGATAAAACATTTATTGCTCCTGTTAGCATTTAAAGCAATTTATATTACATAAAATACAAATTTTTACAAATTATTAAATTAGCGAAAATTTACGATTTTCTCCGATTTGTATTTGTTTCTAGAAGAAGTAGCGGACGCCGTTTCTCAGATTACTTAGTGGGGGAAAGCGTCCTTTTATAGACACGAGAGTTTAAGCGTCGGTGGCTCGAGCTAAGGTACAGAGTACTTTACCACCTGTAGGTCTTTTATTCACCTTAGTGATTTTGATACAAGAATTCACTTCTGCGACATTCTATTTTTATTCAACATTCTAATTTTCCTTACCGCTGGAAATAACCACGCAAGTGTGTCATTTATTTGTAGATTAATATCTATGGTAGAAAATAAATAGTGAAAGACCCCATTCAATTAATTTTAACGATGTTCTTGTCATATTTTGATTTTACTTAAAAATGAAAAATGGTTCCATAGCTAAATACGCCAGGTTGTGCAGGATATGCTTAAAATAATTTAAACAGTACTTCTATAATTTATTGAAATACTACCTTTAAATAAAATTTATTTTTTGGAATTTTAGCTTACATCATCTATTAAAAGTTCATTGTTGTATTTTATTTTATTAATATAACAGCCAAAAATTTAAAAATAAATTGGAGAGCAAATACGGAACTTTAACGTGAAAATTAGTGAAAGTAACTAATTTTGCTTACACGATAGGCAAAGTCCGGGTTGGCTTTGAATACCTATCTTGGCCCGTCAGTCTGATCGTATATCCTCCATTTCGTTCACCTTTCTGTCTATCTGCCTGTCTGCTAGCCTACTTGTCTGCTTATGCATCCGTCAGATTTGTATTAAATTAAACTGAGATCTCCAAGTAAGGTTTTCCTTGAGTACTAGTTCAATATGTCGTCAGAAATGGAATTAATGATAAGACAAATGAAATAGAAATGGAACAATATAGATCTTTGGGGCACCCTGAAGTCTAAAGTGGTCCTCAAAAAGTACCTGAACGATTTGTCTGCGCCCTGTAAGGTAAAATTCAATCCAAGCAAGTCAATAGAGCAGACCGAGCTGGCGCACGAGTAGGGAAAATTTTCCGACGCGGTTTCTTTTTTAATTCGTATTCTTGACACTTTAGACAACGTAAAACTGCAAGGTGCCGGCAGTTTTTGTGGTCATGTTTCCCTAGGACCGCTGTTGAAAATTTCAGACGATTGATGTCATTATTTCAGAATTTGTTCATCAGATTTCTAAAAAAATTTTTTTATCAGAAAGCTTATAAGATATTATTCATAATTTGTTATTATATATTTTTGAATATCTCCTCTAGTTATCTTGAAAAACCTCAAAAATCATTAATTTTCGTTAAAAAAAAGGTGATATGTCATCACATGACTTTTTCATTTTAGAGTGCCTCCTAGTGGGGGAATTGTAATCAAAATCTTATGGTCTCGACTCACAACCTCAAGAAAGCTCTATATGAAATTTAAAGTCAGTCGGTTAAGTCAGTCCAGAGTTAGCTGGCGGAGAAGAACTTCTCTAAAATTCGTAGAAATTATGGAAATTATGGTAAATTATATAAAGTCTTTTTTAAGGTACCAAAAGAGGTTTCTTAAAACAAACTTTACATTATATTAATTTATTAATGTTAGATACATATTCGGTAGGTAAATTAACACTTCAGAAGTATAAACAAGGTCTCTAACACAAAATTTAGTCGTACAGCAAGAACATACGAAATAAACATAAATTCACATAAACCATCATAAAAGAAGAAAATCGGGGCGAATTTTGAATATAATTTTTTTCAGGAATGAGTGATAAGTATAATGTTATATATGCATGCTCCGTAGAATGTGTGCTTTCCTGGCAGAGGTACTGAATTCAATTAAAGAGTACCAAAATTTATTAGTTGCAAAAATTTAATTCCATTCTTGGCGAAATTAAAAAATAAGCAGTTTGGATAAGTACCAGGGGCGTAACTAGCGGGGTACGGTGGGTGCAAAGCACACGGGCCCCCGTCCAAGAGGGGCCCCCGACCGTTGTCACCTTCTCCCAAATTTAGTTTTTTTAAATTAATTTTAGCTGCCGTTTTACCCTATGGGCTAAACTGACTAAAGCTCAAGGTGCCAAAATCTAAGGGGCGCCAAATTTACAACGTTAAAACGCGTTGACCTTCAGATGACAAAAATTTTGGCCTGTGGCGCTTTGGGGGTAAACCCCTGAGACTTCCCCCACACGCATACTTTTAGAGACACCGAATAACTTTTATTCAAGGCACCATGAAGCCTAAGCCCTAGAGCCACTGTTTTTCAAGATCGCAGAGAATCAAAATGTATCGGAACACCATTTATTTCTTATGGACAGCTTCCTGACTTTAATTTTAGAATTTACTGCTTTTCAAAAACTATGTATTTATAAATAGAGGCTCCCACCATTAACTTTGCATACGGGCCCCTGGAGTACTTGTTGCGCCACTGGTAAGTACGTTTACTTTTCCACACCACCTGTATTCTATCAATACATTTTTGGCCAAAACTTAGAAATTTCAAATGTTTGGGTCTTTGGCTAAAAATCACGTCCAAAAGATCGCGTGTACTTGGGTGCCACTTAGGCCGAGTTTTTCATTGGGAGTTTAAACTAAGTTTCATCTGAACGAAGTTCAAGCTCATGCTCCGTAACTCGTTTACGTTACAGTAAAAGTACAGCGCATGAGATTGATCTTCGTTCAGATGGAACGTAGTTTAAACTCCTAATGAAAAACTCCTAATGACTGAAACAGGCAGAAAGAAGTCACGATTTTGTAGTTTTCCGTAACGACGACTCAACTAAAGCCCGATTTATAGATTGACGTCCGCCCGTCTCACCGTTAGCCGCAAGACGCAAAACATAAAACGTTAAAGATAAACCCCTGAAAATTCATGTTGTTATTTATAAATTGACATTCCGTTTCCCGCAAAACGTCCGCCCGTAGAAAATTTCATCTTTTTTGCGGTAAGCCAATCAAATCAGTTATTTGAAAACTAATGTCACTAAAATGTCATCTAATGTCTTATATTAATCGTTGTACGCATGCCCCAAGTTAACGTAACGGCCATTTATTAATTAGTTCAAAATTTTGTAGATGACGCTATCTGCGTTAAAATTGGGACATGCGCACAACGATTAATATAAGTGACATTGTGATGACATTGGTTGACATTTTAGGTTAGAAATTGTAGATCGGCTTGTCAAAAACAAGTTCGTCGTTCAAACCACTGATTTGATTGGCTACCCGTAAGCCATTTCCTCAAAAAATAAAACTTGGCCTACTTTTTAAATACAGTTTTCCGTCTTATGTTTAACGGGAGACGGGCTTACGGCAATCTATAAATTAGGATTTGAGAGGTTATGCCCACGTTACGTCTAGCGGGTAGCGGCTTGCGATGAGACGGGCGGACGTCAATCTATAAATAAATTATAATAATATATAATAAATTAAACATGTTAAAGGTAGTGCGTTATCTCGTGAACGATGAGTCACACCATCGCAGTAGTCGAAAATGTGAATAACTTGCTTGTTACTAAAAAATTAAAAAAAAATTTAAATCTCCCGTCATTTATATAAATTAGTTAATGTGTTTATCTTTTAAAATTTCACTACAATAGCCCTCTTCCTTCGAAATAGCCCCGTCTTCGCGTAGCTTTTTTCAAGGGCACCGTTCACGAGATACCGTACTACCTCTACATTATCTTATCGTGTATCCTTGCTTGGGGGCGGGGCTTGCGTACCTTGAGAAGCTCTGCTGGTACGCAGAGCTACCTGTGGTACTACACATACGCGTACCACAGTTTGAAAACGCTCATCTATAGAATTCTTGGGTACCCTGGTACCCTCTACAATTCGGCGTCTATGATTGTTCAAATAAATTGGAAAAAGTATCTATTTAAAAAGCAAGGTTATCGTATATTGACGATGAGGCGCTAGCAGTGCGATGGACTTTTAATTGTGTTATTTTAAAATTCACCTCATCTATACAGCTTAGAAAAATATTGAAAGTTGAAAAGTAAACATAAGAAAATTATTTCATTTTATTTAAATGACTCAATTTTCTCTAGAACATGCTAATAACAGAGATGAGTTGGTTCCTCAAAATATCCATTGCAATCATTTTTTGTATGTCACCCTCACAAAGTTTCGATTCGCGTGGTCGTTGTTGTTTATTTTGAACTATCCTTTGCCAAGTCCCATTAAGGAACATTACTGATCCTAAATTGTATTACTATTAGTAATCAAGACGTTAGTATATGGATTTATTTTTACGTTTCAGTGTCATCCAAAATATTGATCCCACACGATAAGTATGTTTGTCGTTCCAAATTATTTATTGTTAAGTAGTATGACAATGCAATTTTGTAAAGGTCACTATTTAAATTATAAATAAAAATTGTGAAGAAAGTCTAGCTATTTCCCAAATTTTCCCATAGTTTGGCGGAATTAAATACATAACTTATTATTACTTTGCAGCTATCAAATAATTTGTTGTGATATCCCCAGCATATACCGAGGGCAATTCAAAGTTTGAGAACTTCCGTTTATTTTTGGAAATAGTGAGATTTGTGACAAGATCTATATTATGAAGCATCATTTGGCACAGTATTTAATTGTTAACTCATGGTAAACGACATAAACGTATTAATGGCATCATCAAATCTGGGTCTGACGTAAAATAGGTACCTACGTCAACTTTAGTCAAACTTGAAAGTATTTTGTAAAGTACAATGGAAAAAGAAAGTAAATTTAAAAATCAGTTCTTCACAGCAAAAATTGTACCTAGTAGGTACTGGACAATTTTTCTACATAATAGTAGAAAAATTGGGGGAAATAAAGCTAAGTGAAACAATTTAGAACATGTAGTGCCGCCTACGAGCAGCTATGCACATAATTTTAAAAGAGGTCAATAAGAATTTTCGGAAATCGTTTATTTGGCCTCGTATCAAAGTCGGATTTAAGTATAGGTAAGCCAAACAAGCTACTGCTATGCACTATTAAAACATGTAAGTGTCTCGAAAGCCAATAAATATTTTATAGACAGGGTCGGAGTTGTTTAATTTACGATGCTTTTTCACTTGTAAACCCAGATAATCTTGGAGAGCGTACGTACAGTGAGGAAGATCTTTCAGCTTTCACAATCACTGAGAATAATGGTTTTGAAGAATTTGCTCTTTACAAAAACATACATCCAAAGCAATTAATGTTAATGATGTTTTGTTAAAAATGAAAAAATTAATTTCATAGTTCAAGAATCAGTGGGCTTCTTAGAACTTCTGCGGTCTTAGGACCGTTTTACATGGACTAAATATCGTACTAACTTGTTAGTTCTATATCAACTCAAGGAGCAAAAACACGAGAATCTAAGCTTTAACGTTAAACTTAGATTCTTTTCATGCTTTTGCTTCTTGAGTTGATTCAGTACTAACAAGTTAGTACGACATTTAGTCCATGTAAAACGGCCGATGGAAAAGTAAATAGTTGACACCGTCTCTCAATTTTAACGTTTTAATATAGTCACAACTTTAATTTGTGATAAGGCCTAAAGCCTCAAAGAGTTCATAGCTACCGAGGATACTAAGACACACGATCTAAAACAAATATTATCCCAAATTAAATTTTTTTCATTATTGCTATTGCTATACAGGAGGTGTTACTCTCTCTCACATGACTACGGATATATCTATTTATATAACAACCCATCCAGTCTCCTATGAAAACTTTTCTCTAGATTTGAAATTAGAAAAAATGAATATAAAATAAATAAACAGAAATAACACATTTTTAATCGATACAATCTATTTTGTGGAAAGTGTGACTAGCCAAGTGCCTTACACAAGAGTTTATTGGGTTGCCTACTTTAAAATTAAAAACAATAGTTATTTGTTTTATAAGAAGACAAAGTGACGTTTTGTGTGACAAGACTGTGTTTGGCTGAAGAGCGAGCGTAAGCGAGCGAGTCTGGCAATACAGGCGAGTCACACAAAACTACTTTGACTCCGTATAAAACATTAAATTTTTTCTGCAAACGTAAAGCGTAAAACTGAAAATTTTGATTTTTGAAAGAGCACCATCTCTTGTCAATTACTTGTAGTTCAATTGTCAAATATTTTTTAAAATTAACTTAAATTTGTAAAAAAAGCTAATTATTAAACACAAAGAACTAATTATAAAGGAAAATTTAAAAAACATTAAATTTTTTACATTACAAATGCTTAAAAAACATTTTTTACGTTAAAAAATAAAAATTATGTGCGGTTAAGATTTTACTTTTCCTGCCTAGGCAGTAGAAAAGTACTTTTCTGACAATTTTTCCTGCCTCGGCGGGAAAGTTAAACTTCACCGTTACCTATTGAGTGACACAAAGGCGACTTTTTCTGACGTTTGAAGAAAAAGCCGTTTTTCTCATGTCGAATAAGTTGATTTGTAATCAAAAAACTTTGAAACTTCACACATTTATAAATGTGTATTTCTCTATATACAGGGTGAATCAGAGCACCCGTATCAAGCGACTTTTTCAAAAACGGTTAATCGTAGAGGGTTGGGCCAAAAATTTTGTTCACAAAAACCGTAATAAAAATAATGGTGATATTGTCATTCCGCGGAGACGTCGGCATGCCTAAGAGTTTACCTCAAAATGTCAAGAATTCAAAAATTTTAAATGGCCAGGATAGGTCAAAAGTGGTATCGTTGGAAAGATCTTTATAAAATAAGCAAGTTTTGTAGAGAAAATATTTTATTACTGCAACCCCTTTTGAGGAATATTTGATGGAAGTTAATAAACTTAAAATTTAACATCGCTATTTTATTTTAAAAGTCGGCATTTAAATAGTTATTTAATCAACTAGTGTGTTAATAATAGTACAGATCCCAAAGGCGAATATCGGCATCGACCTGGAAATAAAACCTATGTGGCTGAAAATTTGGATTTGGGCATTATTTGATATGTACTACAAGACGCTAAAAAGTTTACCATCGTCAGGGGTGTGCAACATGGGTAGATCCCACCCATATATTGTTTTTAGGGGGCGTTTTTTTAAATCCAATTATTTTTTGATAAGGACATGGTACTTTATAGTTTTGGGGTCGCTGATTACGAATATGATGTCAAAATTGTAGTTTAACAACTGCAAACTGTTAAATCAGCTGCCAAAATAATAACATTATGCTTTTTTAACATTTTTTTTTCGATTTAGCGGTTACTGTAAATGAGGAGCAATAACAAAGATAAAAAAAAAGATGTAATTGAAATTTTAAACTAATTTATTTAATTTTTTTTATATAAATTTGATGTAGAGGCTATCTAAATGTTCCTTACGTGGTGCTTATGGTACAACTATTGCAAGTACAGAAAATTTCATAGATATATAAATTGTTTAGAATTTAATTCTCTATAAATTGACCCAAACAAAATTTAGATTTTTCTATTACACTTCCAGTTACTCTTTTAACAGTTGAGGACACATTTATTCGATGTTGCACATCCCTGAGAGTGGTAAACTTTTTCGCCTCTTTTTCTAGGCTTTTAATACTACTTTATTTCAAATTTTCAGCCACATATGTTGTTTTTCCAGTCTGTGTGATGTTAAGGCTATATAATTGGTTCTTTCGACGCGTTTACGGAAAAACTATTGCAAGTACAGAACATTTCATAGATGTATAAGTTGTTTAGAATTGTATTCTCTATCAATTGGCCCAAACAAAATTTAGATTTTTCTATTACACTTCCAGTTACTCTTTTAACAGTTGAGGACACATTTATTCGATTTTGCACACCCCTGAGAGTGGTAAACTTTTTTGCCTCTTTTTCTAGTCTTCTAATACTACCTTATTTCAAATTTTCAGCCACATATGTTGTTTTTCCAGTCTGTGCCCTAGAGTGATGTTAAGGCTATATAAATGGTTCTTTCGACGCGTTTACGGAAAAACTATTGCAAGTACAGAATATTTCATAGATGTATAAGTTGTTTAGAATTGTATTCTCTATAAATTGGCCCAATCAAAATTTAGATTTTTCTATTACACTTCCAGGTACTTTTTTAACAGTTGAGGACACATTTATTCGATGTTGCACACCCCCGAGAGTGGTAAACTTTTTTGCCTCTTTTTCTAGGCTTTCAATACTAGCTTATTTCAAATTTTCAGCCACATATGTTGTTTTTCCAGCCTGTGCTTTACATTGATATTAAGGCTATATAAATGTCTCTTTTATAGCTTACGGTAAAACTATCGCAAATACAGAAAATTTCATAGATATAAAAATTGTTTAAAATTTAATTCTCTATAAATTGACTATAACAAAATTTCGATTTTTCCATTATGCTTCCAGTTACTCTTTTTAACAGTTGAGGGCACATCCACTTGATGTTGCACACGTCTGAGAGTGGTAAACTTTTTTGCCTCTTTTTCTAGGCTTTCAATAAAAGCTTATTTCAAATTTTCAGCCACATATGTTGTTTTACGAAATGTAGCTTGTTTTTGCCCTTTGTTCAGGATCATCGAAAAAAACAGTGTTTTCGGGGTTCTTTTTTCGGAACAGGTAGGCAGAAATCAATATTTAGTATGATGAACTGAAACGTTGAAATATCCTCTTTCATTATCCGCAAACGTTTTTAAGATATAACGTTTACGTAAAAAAATGCCGTCAATATTACGATAAAAGTGCCCTTTTTAAGACGCGCGCACTTCATCTTAATTTCATAGAAAGTACATGAAGTAGAGTAAATTTCAAATACATCATTTGAAAGCACGATGAATTACCTACAAAACCGTATATTTATTTTTTTGGAAATTACATTTTTTCATCTTACAAATTTCTCTTAAAAATTTAATTACAAGAAAAAAATAAAATTCAAAAAAGGTGAAATATTTAAGGGGTGTTTTTTTAAAACTGAAAATTGTTTTAACATGATTAGTAGCATGATGTCATTGCAAATATATTATAGAACATATTATATCCAGAATATTTTTTAAATTTGAGCTCTCTGTAGCTTATGGTACATTAATACGTAAAGAGTCGTCAGAAAAATGAAAAAGAAAACTTCTAGTACAATTTCAGGGATGATGAAAATAAATAAATTAAAAAATAACCCCATCAATTTAAAGCTAAAACCATCTTCTTTCCAAAAATTTACTCGAAATAATAATCTGACAATTAATTACAAAATGGCAAACATTTTTGTGAGTCACTACGCTGTAAAATTTCCAATTTTCAGATTTCTAACGGTTTATCCCTATTTGTCTTTCATCGCGTTTTTCTGGAAAAGTACTATTGCTACAAAAAATTTTATAGATTCATATATTGTTCAGAATTCGATGCTCTATTAAATAGCTTCATCAGAATTTCGAAATTCTCATTTCTTTTCGAGCTAGTATTCTTTGAATGTTGAGGGCACATTTACTTCATGTTGCACACCCCTAGGATTGGTAAACTTTTTTATGTCTTTATGTAGACTCTTAAGCCTAGCTAATTGTAAATTTACAGCCACATATGTCGTTTTTCCAGGTTGAAACCGATAGACCCTGTACTATAAGGCCGATTAACAATCGAGACATTTTAAAAATGTTAAATTAGTCATGTTAAATCAAATATTATTTAAAAGGGGTGACAGTAATAAAATTACTAAATTTTTTTTAGCAAATTCTGACAGTGTGGTATACCCACATATAACGACATACAGTAGAACCCCGTTATAACGTACCATCAGGGGCCGAAAAATTTGGTACGTTCGTTATAAAAACGCAATAAATAAACAAAATATTAAAATGGGACATTCAAAAATTTAGTCCGTTATATCCGGAAAACGTTATAAAGGGGTACTTTATAACGGGGATCTACTGTATTTTTAGTATTTTTATAAGTATATTTATGAAAATTTTTATGAAAGATTTACAATGTGCGACTAGCTTAAGAGTTTGTCCAATCTAAAAAGTTCTTACCGGTATGCAACCAAACTTACACGGAGCAAATACCGCACGATATAGTTTGTTCACAAACTACCAGTACAGGACCTTGAAGAGAAAATACGAGGTATTTTTTTAGGAAGAAGAACATTATAAACATATATATATATATGTATACAAATGGGAGATGCCCGACAATTTTGTGTTTTTTTTGTTTGCGCAACCATCACAAAAGAACTAGTGGTGGAAAGTATAGGAAATGCCATTGAATATTTTCTACTCGTCCTAATTTCTGTGTAAACGCTGTCCAGGCGCTCCGGTTTGACCTGTGCAGGTCGCTTGAACGGTGTCCACACGCTCCGGTTTGCTAAACCGGAAAGCAAGCCTGTGTGTGTGTGTGAGAACGGGCCTTTAAAGTTAGTTTTAAATTGCGTTTTGCTTTGCTTTCTCAATATTTTTGTCTAACATTTTAAATTGTCAAGTTGCGACCCCTAATATTGCGAGGCTCGAGGCGAGGCATTGAGATCGAGGTGTTGTTTTAGAAACAATGACAATTTGCAGCCTAGCTTCTAGATTGTTTTTGTTGTTTATTGTCAAGAACAAGAACCTGACCATTTCCATAACACAAGAATTAGCCATTTTCCTTATTTTGAAGAATCGTTTTAGTAAAAAATGTATTTCTTCTCTCCTTTTTCTTCTCTGCAAGTTTTCGGCTTTTAGCCAGTTACGTTATTACGATTTGTCTTTTCATCGGGTTCATGATCGGTCCAGTCTTTTCTTTCCCCGTGACATTTTTTAGTTCTTCCATAGTCAGCCTTCACCTATTCTTGTGTATTGATGTTAAATATCTTCAGCTCTTTTCTTACATCTTTCATTTATTTTTCTGTCACTGAGTATATATTTAGTGGCGGGCTTGAGAAAATACATTTTAGCTGTTTGAATTCTGAGTCTCCTTTCTTTATTTATCACCCAGTTTTCTTATTCGTATTAGGATTATTCGAAACACTTACTTTTCCACCCAAAGAGTTGTTTACTTATAAAATACCTGCTAAGGGTTGATTAAACCCAGGGAACATGTACAGTCACATGCATATCTTTTGGCCACCCCGACTATATGTCTAGCACGAATTGTGAGTTCAACCATCAATAACACCCCCCTGAGGGGTAAGTTCATTTTGCCAACAAGTAGTAAATCAACAAACTGTGTTGGTGTTATATGATGGTTGCACCCACAATTCGTAATAACGTATTGCCGGAGTGACCAAAAGATATGCACCTGACTGTACTCTCCGCGTAATTATAAAGATTTATCGTTTAAAACTAACCCATCAGTCTACCACAGCAGATTCACATTTCCTCAAGCGATAACTGATAACAATTGCATCACTTTTATTTGGTATGACTTAGACGCGACAGTGAATTGGTGTTTAGGGCAGGGGTTCCCAAAGTGTGCGCCGCGGCGCCCTGGTGCGCCGTAGAAAGTAAAGAGGGGCGCCGTGAGTCGATCCTCTATCATTATCCTACCTACGTTACCTATAAAGCAACAATTTCTATTTTGAGCGCTCGCATCTTTAAAAAGAACTTTAAAGTACCTACGCGCTTGAAAACCGTTGATACCGTACCCCTCCCACGAAACACCTATCGAAGCTCACAGAATGGTTTTCGAAGTACTTTGCAGATGATGATGTCGAAAAATTTACGTGGATCCACGATCCTTTCCGTGCACAAGCTCCACCAGGATTCACAACACAAGAGCAAGAGAGTCTGATTGAACTCTCTTGCGACAACAGCCTCAAAACTAGATTCACCAGTTCCGATTTGGTGGAGTTTTGGTTATCGATTCAAAATAAATATCCAAATTTAACTTCGAAAGCTTTAAAAAATTTTATTCCGTTTGCCACATCATATTTATGTGAAGTTGGATTTTCAGCTGTAGCTGTAATCAAGAATAAATATCGCTCAAAGATCAATGTAGAGCAAAAATAAGAGTAGCAGAGTAGTCTCAAAACTCAATTTCATATTGTGGATGTTTTAATTTTTGTGCCTATCTACCTAACTACTATTATTGTAGGTACCTATTTCTTTCGACTATAAGTCACTTACATCTATTCCAAATAGCTCACTAAAGTAGGGCGCCGTGACAAAATACTAAACTTGTAAATGCGCCGCGGGGTGAAAAAGATTGGGAACCCCTGGTTTAGGGTGTTAGAAATGCCGGTTAAGCTGGCTATTTAACCAATTGGTAGTTGGCTAGTTAGAGTTACCTATATTACAGGTATGTATTACCATTCAGTTAGATATCGTCAACACAATGGCTTTATAATCGTCCACCAACAGCTTTTTATATAAAAAATAGTTTTAGTTTTTAACCCCCTAATGTTGTGGCAATAATGTTCATCATGTTCATCATTTATTCGAGGAATTTTTCCCGTCTCATTTAGTCCTATAGCTTTGAGAGTCTCGTTATTTACGATCCTTGGTTTAACTCATTTTGGTAGTAGACATCTCTAAAAGCTGCGCTCTTACTAATTTCAAAAATCACCCTGGCACTTCCCTTCTTCCGCATGAATGTTGAATAAATTTTTTCTGTTTTCCTTTTTATTTACTCGTCTGTGCCTGAACAAGAACAACTTCTGGTGATATTTGGACAGTCAGTCGTAAATATAAATCAGGTTTTGCTCTTGAACCAGGTGACTTATGGAAGCCTGTAGATGCTATGTATCTGTAGTGACTATAATGTATTGAAGACTATAAG
The DNA here is from genome assembly GCA_963924605.1 of Malthinus seriepunctatus. Taxonomy (NCBI): domain Eukaryota; kingdom Metazoa; phylum Arthropoda; class Insecta; order Coleoptera; family Cantharidae; genus Malthinus; species Malthinus seriepunctatus. The sequence continues at coordinate 78,716,442 of OZ004600.1, read as the reverse complement.
TTGTGTAAGAAATTAATTGAAAAGGGAACTAATCTAATCCAACCTCTATAGAATATTTTGCATGACTTTAATAGCAATCGGGACCAACGGCTTAACATGCCCTCTGAAGCACGCAATAATAAAAATATTAATATACATAGTTAGTGTTTTGTTAAACATTCAGTAAGATCAAAATAATCAGTAAGATAGGTACACTACAAATAAAAAATGTTAAAGCAAGAGATTCTCTATTTTTATCGCATTTTTTAAAACGAGGGGTGTTTTTCTTGTTTCTATTAGGTTTAATCAATGGTTATTATGTTCTCTAACCTAGAGTGTTTAATTTAACACTTTCCACTTTGATAAAATTTAAAGGAAGTTATTTTCTATAAATACATATCATTCGGCACTACTCGTAAGCAATCGCTAAGTAACGTCAAGACGCCGACGCTTAAAGCCACTCAGCGTCTATAGTGACGTACCGCGACGACACTGTACGTATCCTAATCTTAAACAACAATTACGGAATTAAAAATTTCATAATTTTTTGTATTGTGTTATTTTTATATAATATTAATTATTAATTATTTAAACGACATCACACTGTAACAGATTTAAATAGTATAATGTGTTTAATATGCAATGATTTGTGACAGACAGTTTATAAAAAAAAATTCAATTTACAATTTGGTGCTATTGAAATTAATGCATGATGCTATAAAAGAGTGTCAGAGTCGTCTTAATTTAATAGAAGAATTAGCTCGGCCTTTCGACTGTTCAACTTACGCATTATTTGAAAAAAATAATTAAGTTATTATTAAATTAATATAAATAAATAATAATAAGTGAATGGTGTTTGGAATTTTAACTTTGGTATAATTGTGAGAAAAATATGCCATGAGCACTTTTCGAAATTATGTAAGTACGTTTTTTTATTAATTTGATACGAAGCGGATATAAGTAATGAATTAGAATCAAATGACCAGGTGATGTTGCAGAAAATTTTAATTCTTTATAACTTTCGACTTGTATAAAGTCTCTTTGAAGAAGAAGAATAGATAAAATAGTATAAAATGTATTCACTAACCTATCTATAGCGCTCATTAGGAATGGTACTCAAAATATTCAATATGGCACATCGTATAACTGGATTGTTCATGGTGGCAATTGGCATTCTAGAAGAGTCTCTTTCTATACGCGTGAAACGTGCTATTTGTTTTCTGATCGTATCGAACCCAAACATGAATTACTTTATTGTTCATTTATAAACGTCAGACTTAATATGAAAGTACATAGAATAGCAGCTGTTACAAAAAACAAAAGACGCAAAGACCGCACGGGAAAATATTCCAGGTCTAGGCCGGAAAGCTATTCCTGGCAGTTATTTTTTGTTGTCTAGCAAACACTTGTATGGCATAACAGGAATCATAAATCTCGCGGATCGAAAACAAACCTGGTGAAAGGCATCTTTTTTTGAGCGAATTTGTGTTGCAGAATTATTTGCTTATTTTTGCAGAAACTTATGCGCATAAAAAATATTAATTTCTTGTTACAAATTGAAGTAATGTGTTCATTAACTGCTACAAAAGTCGTTAAAAATATCATGAAATGCCTTCTCTTAATTATTATAATTAATTAATTAATCTCTTAATTATTGAACCATGATACTGTATCTGTGTTAAAAGGGCTTAGAGATGTTTATAATGTAACAGAGTACTTATTGGAGTTTGTAGGTAAACATTAAAAATCTAATACAAAAGCTTTGTAAAGGCCCATCCACACACACAGACCTTGCTTCCGGTTTGACCTGTGCAGAGCGTCTGAACAGCGTTCAGGCCGCCTGCACAGGCCAAACCGGAAAGCAAACCTATGTATGTGGACAGGTCTTAAAACTCGTCTTCACACACGGGCTTGCCTTCTTGTTTGCCTGTGCAGGCGGCCTGCACACTGCACAGGCCAAACCGGAGCGTGTGAACAGCATTCAGGCGGTTTGTGCAGGCCGTCTGCACAGGCAAACCGGAAGGCAAGCCTGTGGGTGAAGGCGAGCCTTTAGTTCTGGTTACATTATGATTTTCAACCTATACTTTTCTTAAGGAGTAAGAAGCCTGAAGTTGCTTGAAAACGTTTGAAAATCAGATAACAGAACATCGTGGATGTCTAAGGGCCAGTATTATAAAGACTAGTTAACTCAAGGTTGACTCAATTTCCGTATTTTGTCCAATTACTTCAAATTAAAATGACAGCTAACTTTTGTTTAAACCTTCGTTTATAATACTGCCCCTAAGTAATTTTTTTGAGAGAATTAGAAATTTTCTTTTAATTGTATTCAGAAGAACAAGCTGTCTTACAATAAAAATTAATTTAAAGGAATTAGTGCAGAAATTATCTACTGTTTTAGAGGTTATGTTAAAAATTGAATTTACTTCATAGAGATGAACTTAGCAACTTATTGATGAGAAACAGAGAAAACAACATTCTCAGTTGTACTTTTTTATTCCCATTTTATATTAAAACCAGTGATTCTATTGCCAAAATTCAAAAAATACGGTAAAGACGAAGATTGGACTTAGATACCTACTGGTAGTTTTTTAATTTAAAATTTTTGAAGATCAATAGAAATATTTATAAGATAAATTTATTATACAATACTTTTCATAATTTATTTTCAGCGTAAATATTTTAAACGCAAAATTGGTTTACCTGTTGATGATTCATAGACTCCGAACACCAGCGTCTTTATTGTTACGATATTGAAAGTTTTCCAAATTTTCGCTTTTGTAGGCCAGAAACGTCATTTTGAAGCATAAATAATTATTTTCTTTAAACGTCCAAAAACGTCGACATTGTAATTCATAAAAATTAGAAGTATCTAAATTATTTCAGTTCTCAAACAATTTCGCTGTGGTATCCTCGTGGTAGTCTAAGCTCGAATCTTTTGTTTTTAGGGGAAAGTAATAGTGCGTTAGGAACCCATCCGTCACTTGAGTCAGCGTGCCAAATTGTGACGTGCTTTCTTTTATTACTAGGAGCTTTGGAATCGCATGACACCTTTCTGATCCAGCGACCCACCTTTTTGGCACCGTATTGGGAGTGTCATTAACAGGTCTCGTCAAAATATATGCTGGGCCTTGTATCCTTCCGAAATTTATCGACCTAATTTAAAAATTCAGCACTATAATTATTTTATATAAAAATTAAATTATTAAATATTTTATAATACCTAATAGTCAAGGAATGTTTTCGAAAAAAACGTCTCCTTAACCATGCAAGCGGCATTTCATATAACATTTTGGTAACCGATCTGTCCCCTATATTTCGACCCCGCTGAATACGAAAATTGCGGTTACCGAAGCGAAATCTTAACCGGAAGCGTTATATTCAAGATGACACCCAAGATGTCTGCTTTCTTATTTTTGATAGAATAATTATGGACAATTAGGACAAATATTTTCATTGGTTTGGATACATATTTTTATACTCTACAATTTTCATTAGAGGTAAAATTATCTTCAGATCACTCCTTAAGGAGCTAAGTCGGAAGAAGCACCGTGAAATTCGAACAAAATCGCAGTATCGAAATGCTAGAGGAATTTCATATAACTAAATAGAAGTGTTTATTAAATATTAAATAAATTATTTCTCCAAAATTTCCTTATGTAAGGTATCAATATTTTTATACTGCCATTTAGACAATTGAATAACGTACCCAAATCACGAAAAAAAATGTTTGTTGTCATTTAAAAAAAAAATTGATGACGTCATTACTTAAAAACAAACGAATATCGGAAAATTATTTTGACATAGAAATGCGTGTTTCAAGATTTAGCAAAAAAACAATTTATTCCAGTTTTATTAATTTGCAATGTTCTATATCTTTGCCGCGCAGTGTATGTATTTTTATACTATACAAGTAAACTCTAACTTCTATGTCGCGGAATATTGAACCGATTTCGAAATAATATTTGTATAGTTGTCGCAGAATCACGGCGATTTTTATAAAACGATGTACCTAAGACTAGCCCTAGGTTGCAGAAAGCTTTTAACGGTTGGTTACAATTGAGAATTGACATGAGCTTCAAATGTGTCGTATCAAATGTCAAAGTATTGGTGCTCAGTCATATTAAAAAGAATACTTTTCTAAAAATTTTACAAAAATGCCAATTACAAAAATGTACTTTGACATTTGATACGCTACATTCGAAACTCATGTCAATTGTATAACCAACGGTTAAAAGCTTTCTGCAACCCAAAGTAAATGACTATAACAATGTGACAATATGTCATCAAGTTCAGGGCTCTAACCCAAACATCAAATGAATATAACGAAGTTTTTTTAAAAAGCCCGCTTCTCTGACGGACCCTGTATCAGATCGTTCATTCGTGCTTTGGCATTTTTATAAAATTTTAGAAAAGTATTTTTAACTTCATTTAATTCTACTGCAAAATTTGTATTTTAAAACTTTTGTTAATTAGTGAAACACATCTTTTTACACTTAGTGAAAAATGTTAGTTATAAATAGCCGAAACCTCGTAGATATATTTTAACACCAGACAAAATAAAAGAAAATTAAAATAAATGGATTATCATTTAATATATTAGGTACAGTTTAATAACAGAAGAACAATAGAACTGAATAGAATATTATTCTATTTCGAGTTGGTTTATAACATTTTCCGACATAGAGCTTTTCTCGATACCGCTTTGGGTTTATAATTTTTTTCAATTTGAGGTTTCTAAAATATTCATAAACATTATTATTTTGGGACATGATACTAAACACTTTCAGTTAAGAAAGACAATGGCCGGATTCATGGACGGACGGACGGTCACCAGTTGAGATGCGTGGTGCTTAAGGTTATTCCTTGTAGTTGCGTTTTTATTTACTCTGTTGTGATTAGTGTAGCAAATGTCAAAATAAAATTTGCACGAAAGCGGCACCAACCACAAGTTAGGGACCCATAATAGAAAAATCTAAGTGATAATACTCGGGCCCATTTCTTGATAGTAAGCTGTTCGAGGGCCAATGAACAAGAAAATCTGGTTGACGACATTAGGCACTAGCTTTAAAGCCCAGGACTGTTAACAATCAACTTTCAATAGGTGTGGGTGCGGAAAAACCACCTGAGAGAAATGTCAAAGTAAAATGTTACTTTTAATGTAAGAAAGAGTTACTTTGTTAGTGAGCAATCCAAATACTGTTTATGAGTTGTATGGTATTAAGACGTTAACTTCAGTCCAGCTCCGAAGTTGCCAAAACCATCGTAGAGAGTAGCAATTTTTTGTCGATTCTTTTTATAAGAATTAAAGAATGACAAGGTGGCTGCTCAAATATTGTAAACTTTCTTACTTTTTTTCATCTTTATTAGTTTTCTCGAAGAGTCTTGAGCCCTAAAGCCTGCAGCCTAAAGTCCTAAAGCCTGATGTCGCCAACCGGATTTTCTTGTTCATTGGCCATCCAACAGCTTATCACCAAGAAATAAACCCGAATACTATCACCTAGATTTTTCTGTTTTTTTACATCACATCATACTCTGTATATCGAAAACTTAGCACTTGCGAACACATGTTGAGAGGAACGTTTTGTTCGTATTCTTCTGAAACTTATGAATCGCATTATTATTACGTTAAAGTATTGAATACTTGCCAATTTTTACATGTTACCATTAGTCTTACATTAAAGTTAAAATACATAAACAAATCATAAAAAAATACACACTATAAGAATTATTAAACATTAGAATGGAAAATAAGTAGAGTAATTTTTCTAAAATTAGCAATACCTCGAAAAGAAGCCTTTGGCAATCATTTCCTTTGGTTATTTAATTGACAGATCTTTCACCGCATGAAATATTTTTTTATTTAGACAATTTGTGTGAAAAAATAGACTTAAAGATTGACCTTATGAAATTTAGAGCATGAGCTTTTTATCAACTCTTAAAATTTTTGACCAACGTAATAGGCTACAAACCGAGATAGAGTGGATCAATTAACTTACAGACTTTTTCTTACATAAAGATAATAATGTAAGCGTCCATTTCTGATAGAAATAATGCCATTTCAACGAAGCTTCAAAAATTCTTTCTTTAGAGTAAATTAGTACCCTATTTTCTATTATAGAAATGTTCTTATTTTTAATACTATATCTCTCCATAGTCCACAGTCCATAGCCTTTTTTCTGAAATCAGTCATCTCTATCTTTCTTTAGTCAACCGTCTTCGTCCTTCCCTTAGCTCTTTCTTTTACTAATTTTCACTTTATGACAGTTCTGGTTCATTGGTTCATCCTCGCTCTTCAATACATGACCTAGGATCCTCGGCTGCGCCTCGCCCCGTAATATACGTCCTTGCTTGCTATATGACACCTACAGCCCTAGGAGGACCCAGCTGCTTCTCTAAAGCAAGTCAGTCCCACTAATGAAATTTCATAGTCGCATTGTTTCCATTTGATTTCTTTCGTATTGTAATGTTTACATGAAAGCCTTCGACTATAATACGTTCTTGAGTGAGTTATGGAACGTGGAAACCTTTAAGAACCTCTTCACCTAGAATAGCAAGTATGGTATGTTTTGAAGAGCTTTTTGGATGATCTACAACTTTCCTGTAGCAACTTTTACCTTCAACTAATTTGAGAAGCCAATATTCAGCAAAATATCTTTATACATGCTATTTCCTACTTCCCTGTAAAAAAACCTATTCTACAACGAGTATATTCAATTAAAATGGATTTTATCGCATGTATTTAACTAGGAAGCGCTATAAATAATTTTTTTAATCTCTTTATTTATGTTTAGATGAATTTACAATCGACCTATAAGCCATTTGCTTACAACTAAATATAACTTATTTTAGTGAATCCCAAGTCGTTTTCTGGCTAACATATTTTTTAAAGAACTTGATGAGGTTTGGGTCTTTAACCTTTACTTTCTAAGGTAATAATAAAAGTTATTATTGATAGTGATTACTTTTTTTACAATCTGCCAATTTAACCAACAAAATAATTTTCAAACTTGAAATCTCAATTAAAATAATAATAGAAGAATAAACTTTACTTTTAAAAAGAAAAGACCGGATACAGTAGCCGACAGGAAGTTGTTAATAGAAATACGACTTTACTTTTGTTTTTTTTTGCTTCCCTGTATTTACAAAAAGACGATGAGGTGCATATTTGATGAATTTTTCAAGTGACTTAAGTCGCTTCTTACTGTAATTTAAAAGAAACTTGAAAGAAATTCTATAACGGCTTGTTTTGATTTTCTGGCGGTAGTTAAAAATAACAAATATTGCTTGGATTACTTTGAAAGAAGATGTAAACTTCTTGACATTTTTATAAGCTCTTTTTTGAATATACGATTTTCAATAATTTAACGAGTTAAATGAAATGCTAATAAATGTTTGTAAAAGTTGGTAAAAAGTACTTACCTACTAGAAACTAGAGGTATCTTCGGCACAGATAAACAATAGATTGGAACGAATGGCGACCACTCTTTGTTGTTCATTTGTTGGACATTTGAAATCCTGAAAATAATAAAAACGATACAGTCTAGACTCTAGTCAATGAAGGGGTTATAGAGAACATAGAAGATGAAATTTTTTTCTTCAGGAATGTGCTTTTTAAGTATAGAAGGTAAAAATACTCAAGAGTTCCCGGTCCTAGCTAGTAGCTACATGGTTAAAGGGGTGGAAAGGTCCTCGTTTTTGCTGATTTCGATTATTGTATATCGAAAATGGTGGGTCCTATGGAAAAAAATTACTCTTGACAAAATGAAAACGTATCACATTTCCCTGTTCTTTAGAGTTTGCGAGATACTCTCTTCCCACTAATCGTTAATGTATTGTAACACCTGAAACCGGGTGTTGCAGTAATTTCTCCTTTTAGCTTCACTCAAAGTCGGAGATGGGATGGGTTCGTAGTAAAAACGACAACACACAATAAAAATATATTATCTAAAAAAAATATTTATTCAAAAAAAACAAAATAACTCTACGTACCTAAATGGCACGGATACAGAAAAAAAAACCTTCTTAAGGAAAAAAACAATTAATAAATGCCAATTACAAAATACAGAGACTGAATATATGACTCGACCACTAGATTTCCAACAGACTTCGAGACCCCTCTCTTACAAGATAGACCACAGAGTCCTGGTGGATGCAGGGAAGTCGTTCACCAGACCTCAAGACCCTTCTCTGACGATAAAGACCACTGAGTCCCGGAAACTAAGAGGGTAAGGTAGTTTTCCAGACCTCGAGACCCTTCTCTGACGAAAAAGACCACTGAGTCCCGGAAACTAAGAGGGTAAGGTAGCTTTCCAGACCTCGAGACCCTTCTCTGACGAGAAAGACCACTGAGTCCCGGAAACTAAGAGGGTAGTCGTTATCCAGACCTCGAAACTCTTCTCTGATGAGAAAGACCACTGAGTCCCGGTGACGAAGAGGGTTTCGTACACCAGATCCCGAGATCTCTCTATGAAGGGAAATTATCACTTAGTACGTTATAAATTTTACTAATTAAATTAATAACTTTTTAATTAAAGGGCGAGCGATGGTAAAACTTAGCTCGATGGAATCGCACTAAAATAACGAGCACGTCGATATAAAATTTGTAGTTTTAAATTAAAATTTCAACCTTAAAGTATTTAATAAAAATTATTTAAGGGGTGGAAAATACTTAAGGATGTTAATGAATCACAAATATAAAAAGAAAAAACACTAATCAGCTCCAATAACAAATTTTACTACTTCACGTGGTTCTAAATGAATTTAAAACTTTTCAATCCTATAATTAAATATTGATAAAGAAATACTTGAATGATAAGGATGAAATAATTTTTTTAGGGTTAAAAATGATTTAAAAGGTGAACTAAAAATTATACAGAAGCTGTAGCTCCTCTGGTTGTCGAGATACAGGGAAATCAGTGATTATTCTGATCCAATCTTGATGAGATTGGACTCAAATGAAAGTGCTTGAAGAGCTGAACACGGACATCTAAAATTTATCTCCATTTCGATTTCAGGAGCGGCGCTAGCAAAAAGGGTTAGAAAAAAATGACAAGTAGCGGGTTTAAACGATACAAAAGGACCCCGCACTTTTTATATGGAAAAACGGTTTTAGTCAAATTTGATAAAAGTTGTAGATTTTTCCCTTCTGAACAAAAGTCTCAATGGGCGAAAACATCTAGACCCCTACGTTTCTGAGATAGAGGCCGCCAAAGCTCTTAAGATAGCTATCCTGATAAATTAATGTAGCACATATTTTTTGTTATGTAGTAATATAAACTGTACCAGGTTGTAGAGTTGACCAATACTAATAACTTTTGTAATTTCAATTTTTCAAAATGGCGCTTGGTTTTTTCTACAGTGTCCGCAAAAAAGTCTGCACCATATGGGATTTTTTTTTATTATGCATGTTTTTGGAAAATAGTTTTTGGCATCAATGTCTGTATGAAATAAAACCAAAATGGTGTTAAAAATATTAGCTATGTCATTTACGCAACACCGCGAAATCGTCTCTTGAAAGTTTCGATTGCCCAAAAATGGTCTTATTTTTCAAAACAGAGAAAAACATCATAAGGGAAAATTGTTTCTATTCACCTCAAGATACTAGATACAAAATTTAAGAAAAAAATATTAACATTTTCATTTTTTGGTTTTCTTGAAAATTCTCACTTATTTATAATTTTCCGGAGTTCTTTTCTTTACATTTAAATTCTAGAGATCTACTCTGATCCAACGAGATCAAAATATTACGTTTTGGTCTTAACTTAGTCTAATTTTGGGACATAAAAATATTTTCATTGAAATTGATAGGACCATCTTGGACTATTTTCCCGCCTCTGAATTCTTCTTGGGAAATATTTTAACCGTAGAGGTCACATATTTTAGAAAAATATCGGCAAATTATAATTAAAATAAGAGCTGACAGATAGAGGTCCCAGATAGAGTACTACATTACATATTAAATAAAATCCATATTAGTTTATTGTCTGGATATTTAGGGTAAATTTAGACATCATTTGGAACCTCTATCTGTAAGCTCTTATTTTAATTAAAATTCACCGATATTTTTCTAAAATATGTGACCTCTACGGTTAAAATATTTCCCAAGAAGAATTCAGAGATGGGAAAATAGTCCAAGATGGTCCGATCATTTTCAATGAAAATATTTTTATGTACCAAAATTAGACTAAATTATAAAGAAAACGTAATATTTTGATCTCGTTGGATCAGAGTAGATCTCTAGAATTTAAATGTAAAGAAAAGAACTCTGCAATATTATAAATAAGTGAAAATTTTCAAGAAAACCAAAAAATGAAAATGTTAATATTTTTTTTTTAAATTTTGTATCTAGTATCTTGAAGTGAATAGAAACAATTTTCCCTTATGATGTTTTACTCTGTTTTGAAAAATAAGGCATTTTTGGGCAATCAAAACTTTAAAAAGACGATTTGGCGGTGTTGCGTAAATGACATAACTAATATTTTTGGCGCCTTTTTGGTTTTATTTCATGCAGACATTACAGTATGAAAAAAATTACTATAGTTTAGTTTAGTTTAGTTTAGAAGACAAAATACTAAAGGAAATTTAAAGTTCTACAACTTCTTTTCTAAATACTTTACTGTAAAACGAAGAACTGAGGTGCTAGAGGCAAAAGTTTCACAAAAACGCGAGACAAAAAAAATTTCTTTTCATGCATTAACGATATGTGCGGGGCGGTATTTCGAAAACTATAAAGAATAAAAAAAATAATAGAAACAATCTTGTAGAAAATTTGATAAACTTTAATTTTTCTAAGAAGAATTTTTTCCCTGGGATTCATAGTTTTTGAGATGTAAGCGAAAATCCAAAAAACGGAACCTTCTACCCTCCTTCTCCTTAGCTATGCAGCTAAAACCCGGGGGACTTTTAGTATTTGTACCCCTAACTACTCCAAATACGTTTCTGAAGAAAAAAATTCTACAATTTTTAAAAAAAGATCTCATAAAAAATAAAAATATTAAAAATAAATCTGGCCCCCAAATTTTTTCTCCAAAAACCTGTGAGACTCCAATATTTAGTTTATTTTAATGACATTCAATGGCTGATGATTTTAAAATATGAAATCAACTATCAACGAGAAGAATTCGAAAAGTAAAACTTAGTTAATACTCATGGATTGATTTTGAAACTGTAATAAAATATAAGACACTACTTACAAAACAAAGAGTAAAATGCAACATTAAATATACATAAATAAAGCTATTTAGCGCCGCCTGCCAAAGATTTTAAATTATTTGACTTCCAAAAGAAACATTCTTATCAAGCATTAATAGTTTGTGCAGCCAAGATTCGTTTAGTTGTTATCAGACATAATTAATTATTCAACACTAGAATTTTATTTTTAAATAGATGCCATAAACATAAGCGACGCCACCGACGCCATACTTCAGTTTTAGTGGTATATGGATCATATTTCTTCAAGTGCTAACTCCTTCAATAATTTATGCTTGAAATTAAAAAAATGTTGTTAATGCAAGTTTTAAAAAATCCTCACGTACCTAAATATTCACTTTCAGAAGCATTTTACTAAAAAATTTAAATTTCATTAAATAGAGGGCACTCAAGAGGTAATTATTATTTTTTATTTACTCTTCAACATTCATTATTTAGAACTTTTCTGACATGTCTAATTCATCTTCATAGCGTATACATTTTAAATAATGTTATTTATTTGTATGTTTAGTCGAGTTTGTTGTGCGGTGATACAATGTGTCCCACGATACGTGAGATAACATAATCATCTTTGTTATTAGTAAGGATTGAGAATTGGTTAAATGGGCCAAATTGTACATCTGTCTCCTAAACAATTCTCGAGCAAGCGATTGTGTCTTATTTATTTAATATTGAATTACTGTACAGATTTAAGCCCTCTAGCGGCTAGCGCGAGCCAGCAACTTTTTAGTTGAGTAATTTAAAATTATTATAAACAACAGTCTGATCCTTAGTTTCAATCTTACTTGACATGACACCTACAGAGAGTCTCCACCAGGCTTAGTCATTCTTCTTAGACTGCGGGGTGCCACAAGGATCTATCTTTAGTCCTCTTCTATTTCCTCTTTTTATTAATTCCATTTCAGACTATTTATTTCCATTTTTCTTATCTTAAAAGACGTTACAAAAATTTTCAGGATCTTGTCAACATATACAAATCGAACTACACTACTATGAGTCGTTTCAAATCAATAATTTTAAAATCTGTTCAAGTTAATTTATTTATTTTATATGAACCAATTTCATTCTTAAAATATAAAGAGTAACAACCTGTATGTACTGTTGTACTATTGCATGAATATGTAGGTTATACATACGTTAAAAATAAATAATTTTTAAAAACAATAATTAAAAGATTACTTTTTCTCACATAGTGTTTACTTACGAGTACAAATTAATTTAAAACCTACGCAATATAAATTACAATAGAAAACAATGTTAACATTTTACTATTCTAATATTATAATTTAATCAACTTAAATTGTTATGCTTTGGTATCAATATTTTTTAAGTGGGGTTAAGTTTAAGTCAAATGTTAATAAGAGAGTTTCTATTATGGGATGTAATTAAATTATGCAATATCAAAATGTATGCAGCACTAACAAATTAGTGTTTAGCTAAACAAATTTGTAAATTTTGAAATTATTCCAACTCTTATTTTTTGTAGTCTCGCAAAATATACTAGCTGGCTCTCATAGTTTCAAATATAAAAAAAAGTTGTTGTACTGTATGTGCTTCTTGAACCAAAATATATCTATTACCAAAGAAAAATCACAGAGAAAACTCCCATACTCTTAGGACGCCAATATTCGGCCCATTGTGTACCCTCCCACCTGTTACTCCTCAAGCTATTCTACGCTTAGAAGAAACTCGAAGAACTATATCGTGTAACATACCTGATGAAAGCTATTTAAATGTAGTATCTAACAGCAAAATTAAAATTAAAATCGGACGATCCGTTCTTGAGTTATGTTTGAAAAACCATCAATAGTAGTAATAAAGTGATATACCACTTTTTAGTGGCTTGCTCTGGCGTAGAAGCGTAGACATAGGTGTAGGCGACTTTACCGCATATAATTTGTGTTTAGAACCCTTGTAAGTACTAATAAGACTTTAACCTATCACAGCTACACTCTAATGTCAGATATAAAGAAGATTAGGCAGCTTCACTCGCAATTTTACTCTCGGTGGTTTGCCATTGTCTTTCAAGAGTTCCGTATGTTTTAAAACCATAGAAACTCGAATTAGAATTTATTATTTAATAAAAAGCACCACTTACTCGTTACTTAATTTGCTCATTGGCCAATAGATCCAAATCGTATACCGACCCAGTTTAATCCTGATCTTGCTCAAGAGGTGCAAATCTATTGTCTTAGAATACGACAGGTGGCGTCTTTTTAATTATAGACACATAACTAAAGTTTATACTAAATATCAATGATTCCAAAAATACATTGTACGTGTGGTTTTTGTTCACTAATAGTTTTGGTTATGTATTTTGGTAAAAATGTATCAAGGTTTTACAACTATTTTTAAAACTTTTATTTATTTTATCTTATCCAAAAATTAATAGGTTCCTGATGCCCTTGGGAAGACAAAACGTGTTTAATTTCATCTTAAAATAATTTAAATAATCCCATCAATTCTACAAAAAAAAGGATCTAAGCAGTTTTGTCTTTTGTCGCGTATTAAATTACGAAAATTTTTAGTCTATCGACTAGAAATTGATGCATAAATAAAAGGACCGGCAATTTCACTTTTTTCATGAAACCCAATCCTTTATTGACGTAAACGATGCCGAATTTTTGGAAAAAACAAAATAAATAGGTAGTTATTAAGGTCAAGTTTTATTGAAAATAAAAGCAAATAGCTACTTATTTTATACAAAAAACGAAAAAAAAATTGGCAGGAAACAAATTGAGTTTTTATTCTTGACCTGCAGTTAGTCAGGATTTCGTTTTAGCTTATCGTTTCAAAACATTTGGGGAAATATTTCAAAAAATGTTAAATTGAAAATAAATCATACCGTACTACGTAGATATTCAAAATTTATTTTGTAGAAGGCTTTGATGTCTTTTGTAACCATTTAACCGATGCTCTATATTTTCAAATAACAACGTTATTCAATTTGGTACATTCTGTATAATTGAACAGTTAAAGTGCTAAAAAGTCTTCTTAAAATTGCTTAAGCATTGCACCATGTAGAAGAATAAAGCCCGCACCAGGTTTTGAGATCATTTAATGTTCCAGACCAGTTGAAGATTATTTGAAATTATGAAGTTCGTGTATTTTCTGAAAACGTGAGTCCAAAAGATCTCTAATCATTTAGCAGATACTCACTTGTTTTGACAAAAATTCCAGAGGTGATTGATCAATAGAATGCTCCGAATCTCATGAGTAGAGACTATAGTATAGTCTCTAGAGTCGTCTAGAGACTATAGTATAGTCTCTACTCATAAGATTCTTTTAGATCTATTAGAGAATAGAGAGTGAAAGATATTTTTATGTGGGTCTTCTAACATAAAAATGTCAACCAAGGCTTTAATTATTGTTCAGTTTACGAATGTTTTCTGACATGTGACCAACCTAACATGATGTATGATCATGATATAATGTGATGAAAACGACTTATATTGATTTTAATTATTTTGTTTCATTAATTTATTTATTATTAATTTTTATTAAATATTTATTACATAATTTATTATTAAATTAATTATTTATTGAGTATTTTAAAAATCACGTGTCGGAAAACATCCGCGAACTGAAGTATAAACTTTTGAAATATAATTACAGGATTTGAATATAATCTCCTCTGCCATGGAAAACAAAATAAAAACTGAAACGTCAAAAATAATAATTATCTATTGTCAAAACGTTTTCCATGGCAAGACATATTTTAAATATCCAAATCATCTACTACTTTTATTTCGTAGCTTAAAATTTTTGACGCTCGCTATCAAAAAAGAAAAATTATTCTCTTTCCATTGATATCATTATCATTCCCTTACTTTAATATTGGAAGGAAGAAGAATCTTCAAAACTGTGTTCTTACAGGTTATTTAACTATGCGGTTTAATCCTGTTGGCACCCGCTATAATAACTAAATACACAATTATTAACTCAAGAGCTTTTAATAAAGAGCATACTTGATTAAAACCCACATTAAATTTTTTGTAAGGTCTAATTACTTTTTAAATTGAAAATGTATAACTTCACAAAAATATGCAAAAATCGCAAAAGCCAAAATTATTTGACTGAGGTAGAGGAAGTGTGTAGTTCAATTTAGTTGTTTTAAAATAAACATGGCAGTAGTCTAAATTAGGTTTTTAATTTCAAATTCAACTCAAATCATTAACCCTAAACTGGCAAAAGTTCAAATAATTGCCGTACGGAGATAAATAGTACTCTCCTTAGTTTTTCTAAAAAACCTAGTTCGTTAATAATTATAGTAATAAATTTTTCAACAAGAACAGTGCTTCCTTATATCTCAGTAATTTATTATAGTAAAAATTTTTACATTTCCATGCTAAAAATGTATCTTGAATTTTCAGACGCAATGGGGCAAAAACAACTTAAGTTCAACTTATTCTGGAAGTTCAAGTTCAAAGTCCGAAACGACTTCATCAAAGGTAATTATTTTTAGATGCAACTGATTAACAGCAATTCTATTGTAGAAAAAATCTTAAAAATAAGAATTTAAAAAGAAATACAAACTATATAAAACGTGTGATTTAAATGCCAGGCTAATTCGATGCCAATAGTTGCATCTAAGTCACAATTTATTTTTAAAATTTCATAATTATGACCAATCATTAATTGTTTTTATTTCAGTATGATTCTACATATTCACGATCGTTGTCGGATTCGAAAAAATTAAGTGAAAGTAGTTTGAGGCTTGGACAAAAATATGGCTCTTATAATAGTAGTGGCAGTAATCAACGCGATGGAAGTTCAACTAGAGACTCAAGTAATTTCTTTTATCAATTTTATAAACTCGATACTAAAATATTTGTTTTAGGTAAAAGCTCAACCACTTCACGTCTAAAAGAACCTTCCGAGAAGAAAGACACTAGTCATCCTCCTGTTTCCTACCGTTCGATTGCAGGAAAGTCAGGAGTGAGATCAAGAGAGCCTAGTTTAGAGCGTGAAACTAGCGATAAAAGTTTATTGAGTCCAAAAAACTACAACAGACTATATCCACCTTCTTCTTATACCAGATCTATAAGTCGTGAGCGAACAGAATCGACGAGCAGTAATTCAGCATCCACTATCCCCAAGTATACAGGACGTTCGTCAATTACTAAAGATGATAAGTACAACTTAGGTAGACTATCGAGGCATAGTTCAAAAGAAGAATTAAGTTCAATTTCGTTAAAACCAGTCCTTAGACATCCTTCCGATTTAGAACCAAATTCAAAAAAATATATCAACAGTAGATTTTTACCTAAAAACACCATAGAGAAAAGCCAAACTGCTTATAGTAGACCTACTTCGACTAGATTAATATCTAGTCAAAGAGAAACGAGTAGAAAAAATCGTGAAATATTGCATTTATTGAGTGCTCAAAATGATTCCAGTAAAACTAGTAGATCAACAAGTAGATGTTCTTCTTCAATACCTGACGATAAGTCGAGCCAATCCGATAGAGTACAAGAAATAAAATCAACTGTTAGTAACCTTAGAAGTCCATCGCCAAAAGTAGTCCTCAAAGAAAAAAAGACTGATTCGGCCGAAATGGTTGAAAAAGATTCGTTAAATAAAACAAAACCGAGCTCTGCCAACACATCGGCCACCCCTTGGTCTTCTTATTTAGATTTAAAATTTTCTAGTCCTAAACAAAAGAATTCTAAAGGTACTAACAATTCGACTTCTTCTGAAGTACCGACATCAAAGAGTCAGATGTCCAAATCGAGTTACAAAAGTTTAGATCAACTCAAGTCTAAGACAGAATCTGAAAGTACGAAATCAAAAACTTCAAAATCAACAAATAGTGATAGCAGTAAAGGAACTAAAACAAAAAGTCACTCACATTTAGTCCTTAATAAAGATTTTAGAAAATCTGTATTAAACATGAATGTCGATTCTGGTTTAAAATCGTGTCATCGCAGCAATTCTGTTAGTTCCGCCGACTCGGAAGCAGAAACGCAGTTATCTGAAGTAACCGACGTTTCGGAAAATTTATCAAGTTGTAGATCGTTTCACAAGTCATCTTCAATTTCAAAATTACCCAAAAAAACAGATTTCACGGATCCGAAACATTCAAGATCTGCTACGAGATCACCTAGCGTGGCTTCTAACGCTAGTTCAACTGTAAGCGAAGACGATTCAAAATCAAAATTAGTAAAATCATCTGATAGTAAGAAAACTCGATCGGATTTATCTCGAACGTCAGCATTACTCTCTTCATTAGATGATTCCAACGTTGATAAATCACCTAAACCACCACCAAGCCCAAGAATCAAATCTGAAGGTTTAAAGAGTGATAGTGAAGCAAAATCCTTTCTTATTAAAACATTGTCTCCGGTTACTAATTTGCTTAAATTTAAATATCAAAATTCTAACGAGAAACTCAACTGGAATAACAGTAGTTCAGAAAATTTATCAGAAGGTAAAGAAAGTCCTTCGAGAACAAAATCTAATGATTCTGGAAAGAAAAGTTTTTCTCCAAAAAGTGAAAAACAAAGTTATAAAAATGTAGATTCTAAACCACCTGTAGATCAATCGAATGGTAATAATAAACCGGTTTTGAAGAAATTACTTCGTCGTGTAGAAAGTGGTGAAAGAGCATGGTGGCAGGACGACAGTGCTCCAGTTCCAGAAGGGGTTCAAGTATATGCTGTGGAAGAAGTTAATAATCAAAATAAAGGTATAAAATTGAGGCACGTCGAAAGTGGCGAAAGACCTTGGTGGTTGGACGAAAATTCAGAAGTTCCAGATAATGTTTACATAGTTCCTACAGAAAATAATCAAAATGGTCAACAAGCGTCAACTGTTGATTACTTAAAGGGGTATCGCATACGTCACATTGATTCTGGCGAACGCGCCTGGTGGTTAAGCAGCAATGAGAACATTTCAGAATCTACAAAACAAGAAGATACGAAAGGACAAATGTATAGGCTCATTCATCAAGGTTCGGGAAAAGTTGGATGGTGGTTAGACAATTCCGATGAGTCAAAAAAACAGTCTCAGGATAAATCTGATTCAGAATCGGACGAAGACGATCCGCTAGTTTTAGGAGATCGCGCCAGTCCCGAAGGATTGGAAATGCCAAAAGAAGAAGAACATAGAATAAAGAGATACGATTCT
Source organism: Malthinus seriepunctatus (assembly GCA_963924605.1). Lineage (NCBI taxonomy): Eukaryota > Metazoa > Arthropoda > Insecta > Coleoptera > Cantharidae > Malthinus > Malthinus seriepunctatus. The sequence continues at coordinate 78,698,127 of OZ004600.1, read as the reverse complement.
AATACTTCGCATAAATTAAAAAGGCCCGATTCGTTGTTTATTTCAAGACATAAAAATATCGATGAAATATTAGGAGGAACTAGTTCGTCTTTGAGTCCTATTATGAACAGACTTTTTGGATTTTGTGAAGAAGTACAATTTTACGACGATTGTGAAGAAATTACTCCGGATCAAGTGAAAATTCATAATGGTTCGCCCCAGAGAGGAGTGATTCAGTCAAGTAATGGGTAAGTTTTTCTTTTTACGAAGGTGAAATTAAGTTTAATTAAATTTCCTATTTTAGTGGATACAATGCCGATTATTCAAAATCTCAGGTAAGGTTTCTATTTTTTGCGATTTATAAATTTTTACAAGATATGTACAATTTTTTTTATCAGAAAATCTGAATTGTATAGTTTCGACTTTTAAGAGGCTCCTAGAGTCTCTGAAAGTCTCTCAAAACACTATTTTATGAATATTTTAGAAACCCCTTGACCAATAATTGTAATAAGATTTGGTAAGCGGCCTAACCACGTCCATAACGTTAGTACGAAATCCTAATTTTATAAAAAAAATCGCTAGAGGGCGCTAGTTGGTCTTCATTTTATGCTTTTGAAAAAAAATTTTGTTTGTAAACATTATTAATTTTTTATTGGACTGTTCATTTGTTCAATCAACTTCGGATTTAATTCTGTAATAACGTTGCCATCCAAGGCATAATAAAGCTTCGAAACGGCTGTTTTGAGAAGTTTAAGGTGGATACAATATTAGAAGAGTAATTGCTAGATCTAAACGACCTTAAAAACGCAGAAGAGCAAGTGAGAAAGTTCTAGAAAAAGACGCCCAAAGGCTGTTTTCACAATGGTTTTCCCGTATTATGTACCTTTGATTATGGGGTAGCACACAATTTTGCTTTCTGCACAAATCGGTTAGATTTGGCAATTACTCTATCTACTTATGGGAGCATTAAATTAGAAACCAGGAAGAAAAGAAAATCGTTCAAGGAAGATTTCCCATATAATAAATTTTAAAATGTTTGCAGATTCTACAAATCAAAGAATTTCCTTCCTTTCAGCATATAAATTGTTATTTTAGTATTAATGGCCTCAATTAAAAAAATATGTAGGCGTTGTAAAATTATTTTGCTTTACAAGTAGGAAGTTAAATATGTTTTTTGGCAACTCAAAATAATACAATAGCGGAAAAGGCCAAAAAGATAATAAAAGCAAAATTTATTTTTGAAGCATATCGCAATTAAAACTATTGAGTTTATTTTAAAACCAGAATTAAATTTTTCGTAATGCACGCTTTACTTTGTTTTTCGGGGGCAAAAATTTCCAAGCGTTATTTTAGTTTCACAAAATTAGACTATAATGATGGCACTTAAGAGTTACTTACCTAGGTCAGTTTTATTATAAGGATTAAAGCCAAGATCAAATCAATTCCTCAAGTTACTTAGAAGTTGCCAAAAATTTAATTTAAAAAAAGGATTTTGGAGGTCAAACAACGATTAAGTTTCTCGTGCAATTCAGGGTGTCTCTGAAATCCACAGACAACGATTGATCATTGATCAAGGCTTATTCAAGAGATTAAAATAAGGCGATTTTACAAAACTTGCTCCTAATACTGAGATACAAGCCTCTGTCTAACTCAATTTTTGTATCAAATAAATTATAGAGGAATTAACTAAGTAGCTAATTAATTAATATAAAGGCAGCAATAATGAGAAACAGCCATTTAAAATGGTTAATTATATTACAGATTTTGACTAAAGCTCCTTTCAGTTTCAATATAATGGCTAGTTGATAATACCGGCTGTTAGAGATTTTTGTTTTTGGCCAATCTAAAAAGCCCTGGCGGATATGCAACCAAATTTACATGGACCAAATATTAATGAACGCACGGTATAAGATTTAAACTTCTCAGTTTTAGGTTTGGAAACCCTTATCTATTATTCTCTAAGCTCGATTAAATTTCTTTATTTTCTATCTCAGGAATTCATTGTCAAACACTGTCCGTGCATTTTTTTTAAGAACATCTTGTATGGTACTACAGTTATTATCAGAAATTTTTTCAATAGTCTCTTGTAATGTAAATAACAAGAATAATCATTTCGTGCATTTTTAAAAAGAATAAAAATTAGCCGATGTGGATTTACAATGAAGAATGAAACTCATGGAAATTGCGAGAATTCATAAAATGATTATTCGAGTGAAAAAATAGTAAAACAAATTATTTATTAAATTGTTTTAGAGTTGTGAATTGCTCTGAGCTGCTATTTGAATAACAATAATAATGTACAATTTTCCATTTAAATAAACGGTTAATTTATAGATGGATGAGTACGTTGCGGAACATTAATTCGCTTAAAATAGTGTAATTCAAGTGAAGTGTGAGATTATCAAACAATTTCATCATAATGAAAAGTAAAGCTCGAGAGTTAAAACTATAAATTTCAATTTAAAATTATAGTAAAAAAATAATATAAGGATGCACAAGTGCCGTAATAATGATAGCTGGGGCAATCATAGACGTTTTAAGCAACTTATATATCTTTTTCTTTCAAGTACCTACAAACGCCCAAAAAATCAAAATTTTCTCCAAATAGAGGGAAAGTTTAAGTTGATAAATTCAAAACAACAGCGACGAAAATCAAATATTGGGATTCATAAATGTACTCCAATTTATGTAAATACATACGGATGACAGTAGCCATATTGTATCCGCCATTTTGAATTAAATTTTTTCAATTCAAATTTATAAATATAGGTATCCTTAAGTCCTGAAAGTTAGAACTATTAGAACTATATTTTTGTGTTTTTGTATTTGTTAACTAATGGTTATCCAAGTGCTCAGATGAACGTAGACTGCTGTTTTGGCTAAAAATTTCGGATCGAGTCGAGTCGTGTTAAAAGTAACGTGAGACTTGGAAAATCTAGTTATGTATGGCCGTGTGGCTTTGTTATATCTAAGTACTAACCTTTGTCTTCAAAAAAAGATCTAAATCTTTCACCAGCCTCTAAAACTTTGGGCATCTTCTTGGAAATGTTGCTCAATCTGCGGCAATTGATTGAAAGCTTGCTTCTCTCTCAACCTTTGCTTTCCATTATTCTAATCAGCTAGTGCTTCCTGGGTAATGATGTAGGCTTATAGGAAAGTTTTTAGATGGAATGGCAATTTTTCTTAACCTGACTCTTATAGATCTGAAAAATAAATAAAAGGAAATTAGCAATATTTACATTATACATATTAACCTTACTAATAAAGTAAACTAAACTATAAAATTACATAATGGGTTAGCCTTTTTACCCAATTTCTTAAAATAAGTTGCTGATAATGGGAAATTTGTGGATCATCTTCGATGGTTTTAAATATAAGGTGCTCTTAATATTGGAGATAGGAAATTTCTGATAATAAGTTCCAGGGCTATTTATTAAAGCTCATTTTAAATCCCAATACAGAATTAAAATATCTTCTTTTGTTTTCGAGCACGGTGTATGATAAAGAAGGTGGAGCAACAAGCCAACGCTATATGGTTAACAAATTTCACCAGATTGTGCGAGTGAGATGCACTACGATACCCGGTTATGCATAGAGCTAAATGAGCGGAAGCTCAATTTAGCTGCAAGCTTAGTTTTTATTTAAAATAAATAAACTCACTTTATTTTTGTTACTCTTTGTTACTCGTAGCCGCTAGTATACACCAAAATTTCAGCCAATTTAATTTAGCTAATGGAAGATGGCTGAAAATGAAACAAGCGATATAAAGCAAAAAAAGATAAAAGATAACTGCTTTCCGTCATCTTCCACCAACTCAAATTGGCGGGAAATTGCATTATTTTCTGAGTGTTTATAGGATCGAAGTTCGTGGTCATCTTGAGAGTCTTATACGTGCGCGATAAGTGTTTTCTACGTGTATTCGGTCTTCTCTAAACTTTTGAGATGATAAAAACGTTTACCTAGGTCTTTGAAAGAGAGTTTTCCTCAAACTGTCGATGAAGTTTTGTACGAATTTTGTTGCAAATAAAATTTATATTATCGCACATTAGTGCGTTGAGCAACAAAATTATATGTACAGAGTTCTCTGACATTCTCGTAACTACTAATCAAAAACAATTGCAACAATAGTGACAGTTAGTGATGGACGAGACGAGAATTTCTCGAGTCTCGTCTCGTATTGCAAAACTTGAGTCTCGAATAGAAAATGTCACTCGTGGAAAGGTTAATCTCGTCTCGTAAGCTATTTTAGTGCACTAGTTTCGATTCTAACTCATATCACAAATAGTAGTCTCGTCTTTCGAGACGAGATGAGATTTCTCGTTCATCACTAGTGACAGTACAAAAGGCTTCTAGATTATACTATTGGAAAAGGCCAATTTTTGCCTTTTTTCCTAGTTCAATTCGAACTCTCCTCATGTTCTTATGTACTTGTTCTACTCAGCTGATAGATGTGTGTGATGCCCATACTTGTGGGTCGAAAGACAAGCGAGCAGTACCTTTCTTTATGGCTTACGTGATTATTGCGAAAGTTTCTTAAAAAAGCATTCTTCTCCAAGACTAGGTAAAATACTGATCGTAAAAGCAAAAATTTCCAAGTTTAATCCCTTTCACATACACGATGGAAAATTTTACGATTAGAAAATTAAATGAACATTAAAATTAACAAACATTCGATTTTGTTTGAAAACTCTCAAGTTGTCACGTTCGTTAATGACATATTTTGTTTAAAAATAGTTCATTTATAGGGTTAGTAGAGCATTTGAACTAATGAGGTAAACCAGTAAATCATCAAGTTGGATTTTTGCAAAAAAATATTGATCACTCAGGTAATCGTCTCAGAAGAGCAATTCCTTCTTGTTACCGTCCGTAAGCAGTGGCGCTGACTGTAAAACACTTGCCTTGAAAATCACAAACAGTCCAGTTCCGTTGCGATTGTTCCGTAGGTACGTTCGCGACCGTTACCTTTAAACATAACATAACTCGTGCTTAACGTTAATGGTGAACTTTTTATATTATTTTAGTGATTTTTATAACATAAATTTTAAAAATTGTGTTCAAATAAAATTTCTCGAGCCATCCAAGTCTTTGTTTTTTTTGGTTTGTTCATTTTTTGTGCTTGCCGGGCATTGTACGAACACGGCCGGTTTGTCACTTAGCAGGTTTGGTTTCGGTTTCAATGTTTCATTCAACTCGATTGTCAGATTTACACACAGGTGTTTTAACAAAAGCCATTATATATTTACCGATAATCATTAATTTTTATCAATAATTGTGGGATTATTAAAGAAATCTCCAATCAAGTCTTATTATTTCATTTTTGCGTGTGCTTCACGAAGAATGAAGATTTTTCGAAATTATTTTAATTTAAAAAAAAAAGTGTATTGTACGTTGATATTCGTACGATGTAATGATTATGGTTTCTTTAATAAGAACAAATTGTAGAAACAGGAAAAGAACGATTTTACTTAGCGTACCTGTAGGCCTGTAGGGGGTTAGAATTTGCTTACCTACACCTAGTACAATGACCTACCCCAACAGTACCTGTAATTTATCATTTTACATACCTCAAACCTCATTCTTTCCATTAGCGATAATTATTAATAATAAAACAATAAACAATATTTAAATAAAATAGTCGTAAAAGTAGTAAAAGTTAAAAACTGAATTAATTTGATTGAAATTTGAATACATTTTTTGGAAGAAAGTCCCAATTGCTTTGTAATGTAAATATTTTTTCGTGGGCGATTTCAATGGTTTTTTTTTAATTATTGCTAATTTTATGCCGTGTCAATAATAAAAAAAATTTGAAAAAAATATTGATTTCTGTTATGTTTAACCAGGATGCTAACATTTTTCAGTAATTTCCGTTTTTTTTCAAATTCAAATTAACCGCAAAAACCACAGATTGGTTTGGTAAATGTTGTTAGCCTTTATACAATCAAGAAACTGTATAGGTATGAGGGAATTTTAATTTTGTTCTATTTAACTAGTTTGTACTTTGTAAATTGGTACAAAAACTTAACATATGTCTTGAGGGCGGATTTTTGAAAAGAAACCCTTTGATCAACTCCACGAAGATGATAGGGGTATAGTTTATCCGTTTTTGGAACCAGAAATTGCCTTCTTAATCCTTATTATCTCATTAGCACCCTATTGTGTTGGGTACCAATAAAAGATGCGTAAAATCTTCGAGAAAAAGGTAAAAATGAATTTCTGCCAAAAGCAGGTATATAAACTCTTTTCTAACGCTTCATGTAAAAGAAATTTAAAAAGATTTAATTTAAATATTATGTGATATTTTGCACATTTTTTGGAAAGTGAAAAGCATTAAAAGGGTTTATATACCTGCTTTTGGCATAGAAGTTCATTTTTACCTTTTTCTCGAAGATTTTACTTATCTTTTATTGGTAACCAACACAGTAGGGTGCTAATGAGATAATAAGGATTAAGAAGGCAATTTCTGGTTCCAAAAATGGATAAACTATAACAAAACTTTTTAACAATTACAATGTACCAAACCAGCAGTTTGGTAACATTTACAAACGGCTTTACGTGCCCTCCGAAGCACGTTAACCTACGTGAAAAATTGGAAACCTAATTGGACTTATGAATTTGATATTTGATGAGATGTTTTGTCAACAATTTGAATTTTTGATCAGTTCATTGCATATAATGTAGAGGTTGTAGCTCTTTTGGGTACAAACAAATTAGCCTTCTCAGTTTGAATAGAATTACTTAATACTAAATTAAATATAGGAGCAAAAGTCGTTTCCACGTTCTCATTAATTACTTGCTCTGTATATACAAAGCAATTAACGTTTAAAATAATTTGGCTATTTTCCAATTTTATATGCGGAACAAACCATTTGAACAACATTTTTGGATTAACTAGACAGAAAAATTTTATATCGATTCAACATTTAGTGGTTAGTGCTTTTCTATTTTATTAAATTAAATAAATAAAAATTAAATAAAATAATATTTTTGAGAAAATTCCACTGCTTTTCACATTTTCTTTTGTCATAATCATGTTTTCGTTTATATTCACTCTCAAATCTACCTCAAGTCCAACGTTTTTCAAACTGCTCTTTATTTTACTAGCTATAATAGTACCTAGATAGTGATCTCTGAATACAAAGTAATCCACATTTTTTGGCTGAAATGTATTTTTTCTTACATTCCTTCAAATAGAAAGATCAAAATCAAAATAATTGTACCTAACGATCCAGGTAGAGTTTGAATTTTAGAGAATTTCTGGGCGGAGCTAAAATTCCCTATAACGAAAATGTGATCGGTTACATCAATGGTCGCATCAATTTTAGAGAGATAGAGAGAGAGAGAGTACTCGCCCAGGAGTTCTCTAAAATTTCAAAGTCTACATAAGGAACTAAAAAACCTCCTAACCTAACCTCCTTAAAAAGGAGAATAAATTTGATGAACCTTACTTTCCCTGTTTCAGCTGTAGGCATTATAAATTAACGCCATCCCAGCAGTGACAGTGCTTGCTGGATACAGAGACTGTTGCAACTGTCCAATCGTCAATCTGTTTACAGTCAAGGTCCAAAAAGATCATTCTTAGACTAGGTTAGACCAATGGGCATATTCAGCTTACCACATCTTCGTAAAGCTAAATCCGGGTACACATTTGTTACTAAAAGTCTACCATTGCTTCATCGCGTTGTGGTTTTCTCTGGCTACCAGAAGCACAAGAAGAATAGTTGGCAATAGCAATATGGCATTTTCCGACTACCCTGTTAATAATGCATCTTTGGCATGTTTGTACCCTTACAGTTGGTTGATGATGCACATTATATTTTGTATATGGATCTGTCAGTCAGTCAGTCTCACAATTATTGGCCACCCCGACTATACGCCAGGGTGGTTATTAGCCAACAACGACAAAAAGACAGAAGGGGAGGTTGGTGATTTACTACTTGTTGGCAAAATAAAGTTACCCCTCAATTTAAGTATGGGGTATTATGATGGTTACATCCACAATTCGTGCTAAATGTATAGCCAGGGTGGTCATTAATTGTGAGGCTGACTGTACGTTGCTCAGGCAACACTGTACTTGCACTTGAACTACTTGAGTTTGATTAAAGTCAATTTTTTGACACAAAAATGTTAAATCAATCTTCTTATTTATTTCTGATATTTATAGTGATACCCTAAGGAAGGGTGTTGCAAAGGGGAGTCGGTTATTGAGGCCTTAGTATACAGAAACGTCCGCACTTATTTAGAAGCTAATGGGTTTCTTTTTGACAGTTGGTATGGTATGTTTTGATGGTTTTGAGTAGCTTTTTGGATGATCTACAACTTTGCTACAGCGACTTTTACTATCAAGTGATTAAGGGAGTTAATATGAATAAGGGAGTACAGTATGTTTTTCAGTTTTAAACTTTTTCTATGGATAGAAAGTCAAAATAAGTCTAAATAATCTCAAATGTCCAAGGATTGTAGCACATTCGTGATTTGGTATGCTAACAGTTGCAATGGAAAACAAAAAGCTATTGTAGACTGTTTTCGTGAACACACTTCGTGGAGTTACTCCACTCGCTTCGCTCGTTTCGTAATCTTATCCATTCACAAAATAAAACGTCTTTTTTAACACGTATATCATAAACTACTATTACGTGCTATTTTTAACCAAAAAAACATTCTACACCCAGTGGTTTTAAAAGTAAAAGAAGAAATATTATTTAAATTGTCTCTTCATTCCTTTATATCTACCTCTTCTTTATATTTTTAAATTACTTTTTACTATATCCTATTGTGATTGACTTATGAGTTATTATTTATTTCGACGTTTGTGTATGTAATAATTATTATAACTTTCTAGTTGCATAATTTTAATTTATTTTAAGGTATGTGTGGGTGATTGAAGACCTTCATCTAAAATTAATCAATCGAATTAATTCTCCTATTGTATTAAAATCGTATTTTCAATGTTATTAATTCGATTATAAATTAATTAATAAATTTTTATACATGTCAAATTGTAACAACTTCCTTTAAGTTTCAACAATAATAAAATCGAAAGCTTTCATGTGACCTACGTAAACTAATTCTATGAGGTTTCAAAGCATTAGAAAATATACAGGGTGTCCCAAAATTCAAATTAGGATAAATAATTTTAGGTTGAGAATAAGTGTCAATACCTTTTAGTTTTATACTGGGTAGTGATATGTGTGGAGTTTATGGACGTTTGGGCCTCTTTTAAATAACTATGTCGGTAAATTTGAGGAAATCCGTGACTTAAGATAAAAAGAACTTGTCATTTCTCTGTGTGTTTCTACTTCCAGCTGGTCACATTTTGATAATTATATTTCAGTATGATAATTTACGTTTATAACATATTATTTTGAGAAAGGCTTGGTAGTAAATAGTATCAGCCAGAGCGGTCCATGACATAAAAAAGGTTAAGAACCCCTGAGCCATCAAGAACCATCTATATTTAAAAAATGTTAACTCGAATACTATGGTCATTTATTGTATCACAATTTTATTTCCACTCAAGTGGAGCCCAAAAAGCATTTTAGAAAGTTAATTTAAAGCCGAGCTCGGTCAAAAAAGCAATCCCATACCTACACAAGTACAAGGTAAAGAAGTATTAAAATCTCAAGTACTATTTCTTCGACACAATGTAATAGTGTGTTCGTCTATTGTTATAATTTTAAACAATTTAAAAAATGATATTGACCGTTGAATAGCAGAAACTTTTAAATTAGACGCTTAGCTGGTCTCAAGTAATTGTATTACGTCAAAACACCTGCTGATTCTAATCGAGTCGTTTGAACATGATACTAGACTAACTTGTTACATCGACACTTGAAATTTATATTTTAGAAGAAACTTGAATACATTAAAATATAGATATTGATCTTAACATATATCGATTTTAATTGGATTATATTGAGAAAAAAACTAGATAAGTATCCATAAATCTTATTGGTTTTATTTACTTTGAAAAAGTAATCAGGAAAATAATTTTTTGACGTTTTCAAGCCCCTGAGTTCAGAACAACGTCTGTCTGTATGTAACAACACCCGTCAATCAAAAACCACTGAACCGATTTTGATGAAAATTGCTTTGAGCATAGTTTGAGTCATTTTTTGTTTACAGTAATGGCACTCTTTCACAACTAGAGATTCGCGATCTTGGATCTTGTATACAAGACCAATATCTAGAAAGACCAAGACCATCATTTTTAAATTATTACTTAAAATTAAATGATCCTTATAATTTGAGTTTATTTTGTAACAAATTTGCGTTTTTTAAATTTCACCAAGGAAATTTCGTTCGTTATTTTTCACCGTAATAAATAACATAAAATAACATTCACATAACGTAACATAACATACTTTCATTTGGTACACGAATTTAGACACATGAATCATTGGAAATGCGCAGTAAAGTCCGAAAGAGACCGAGATATAAAAAAAGAAATAGAGATAGTGGGGAAACTAGGATAGGGATTGGTTTAGAGAAATGGAGAGTGGGGAAATAGGACAAGGATTGGTTTAGAGAAATGGGGAGTGGTCTGTCACCATAGTTATCATGTTTCAAATTTCAATCTGTCACCATAGTTACCACATGTCAATGTCGTCATCTTGCAGCGTATGTCAATGTCAGAGAGAGGTTCATCTGTCACCCTACATAATTATGTCACTGTCAAGGTTATGTGTCATTATGGAATATATCATTAGATAATCATATGTCAATTTCATCTGTCATTTCATGTCAGGTGAAGTTATCTATCAATTCAGAGATTGGTTTAGAGAGATGGGGAGTGGGGGTAGTCTGTCACCATAGATGCTATAATATGTCAAATGTTAATCTGTCTCCATAGGGGGGGGGGTTATATGTCATGCCATGTCACTTCATATGTCAGGGGGTAATCTATTATCCCATATGCCAATCCATCTGTCAACCCATCCGTCAACCGATCTGTCATCAAATCTGTCATGTCACATTCCATATCATCCGTCATCAAACCTGTCATCAAATCTATCATACCATATGTAATCTCATCTTCTGGATGAGTTTGACAGATAGGATGAGTGACAGATTGGATGATATGACAGATGAGATTGACAAATGAGATTAAATGACAGCTAAGACTGACACATAAAATGAGATAACAGATAGGATTGACAAATGAGATGATGTGACATAATATGAGACTGGCAGATGATATTCATAGATAGACGGGCCATATACAGACAGATGACGGTAGCGCGCGTTCATGATTAGTGTTTCACGATATTCTTGCATTTTTCTTGTTCTTGTCTTGTTCTTGCATAAAGTGCAAGACAACAAGAAGACAAGAGTTTTAGTTTGTAGCAAGACAAGACAAGAAGATAGCTTGCAAGAAAAGTGCAAGAGTTACAAGATTTTCTTGCATTCTTACTTTCTTGCCATATGTCATTTTATGGCTTTTATATTTAAGATTTTATTTTATTGTAGAAATTAGCTTACGAGAAAAGTGCAGTAGTTACAAGAGTTTCTTGCATTTTCTTGCATTCTTGCTCTATCAAATCCCCGGGGTACAAGAATGCAAGTATTTTCCAAGAAACAGCAAGAAAGGGAAACCCCCGACGTTATTTTTATTGAAAATATGCAAGACAAGACAAGATTTTAGTTTGCAAGAATGAAGCAAGACAATACATATTTTAATTTCTTGTCTTGCTATTCAAGACAAGACAAGAAATAATCAAGCAAGATAGAAATCTTGTCTTGTGAAACACTATTCATGATCTAATAAAATATAAAATTACGTCGCGACGTCTGGCGTCGATGTGATAGAAGGTCGAGTTTAGTGTCGTTTGATAGCTCTTTTCACCCTGTATATTTTTAAATAGTTCGAAAGCTTGTAAATTTAGCTGTAACTATTTTTGACTTTTGGTTTAGCCCTGTAGTTTATAAGAAATCACATTTTAGGGACTTAATTCTAACATATCTGTATAGATCAGTACGGATCAATTGTAGTCCTGTTATGGGCACATCAGAATGTTTATAATCCCACCTGGTATCTTATTATTTCCAAAGATAATTGATAATCGTTCTTTTGACCTGTTCTATAAATAGGTAACTAAATTAAGTGTATTACCATTTAATTTCAACTTGTAAGGTTTCTATAATTTTATTATAGAATAATTTTTGTTAATCTTTAATAGTAGTGACGGTATTTTTATACCAAAAAGAATTCACAACCTTGTTTACCGATTTGAAGATGTGCAAAGGTGTAGGATAAATTAATAATAAATAAGAAACAATGTAACGTTTGTAAAATGAAGTTGAATTAACGCCTCACGTTATGGAGACAATGAAAATGTTCATTGTATCAAATAATAAAGCCTTTTAAGTTTTTTAATACGTATAATGCATACATTAAAGATTTTTATTTTCTTTTGTATAACGTTCATTACTTACTTATTGTACTATACGACGACGATAAATGATTTATCTTTTAATATTCAAGGACTCGATTCATTTTACTAATTATTATTACTTATACAGGATGGCCGAGAATTTTATTAATTGTTTTATTTAAAAAATTTTTTAAGATTATAATCGATGAAGATAATAAACCTGTTTGAAATAGAATTATTTCGTAATGATGCACATCATTGAACAAAATGTGAAAATATTTTAGAAAAAGAACAGTTACGAAATTAAAAAAATATTAAGTGATACAATGTCGTTGACATGTCGTGTTCAATATTTAAACGATATAGACCCATTTTCCTACACTACAAATTTTCCTGATCCACCAAGACCTCCGATACATACGTTTAGTGTTACTCTTCCTCTTATCAATCAATTGGCTGCTGTTCACAGGCTGTTGTGTGCTCCTCATAGGGTGAGTTTGTTTTATTTTATATTAAGGTTTACTATACTAGACAAGGGCAATAAAAGCCCTTTTAAATGCATCTTAAGTGGTTTTTTACCCCAAGGAATAAAATGCAGCAGCAGGTGTGCCAGGTGCGAGAGGAACAACATCTTAGGAAGACAAACAAAGGGAAAATGTGGTAATTTTATGGGGAATATCTTAAAGATGCATCTTTACAATTTTTTTTATTAGTTTCACATACAGTAAGTTAACACTTTTAAAATAAACTGTACGACAACATGACATGTTCCTACTAAAACTTACCAGTTCTAAGTCATGTCATAAGATTTGCAATCGGAACATTCTTTTACTACAACTTAATCACTTTAACGTCTGAGCTAAGTCGTGAACATATATAATTAATTATAATTAACTATTTTTTTAGAAATACCTAAGTACCAGATTAAAGTTCGATAAAGTTTCATATCTGGTTTTTTAGCTTGGGGCTAATTAATTAAAAAAAAGGACGAGCAAAATGATTTTTGTTAATAATTATTGCTGATGTTTTGAAAAAAACATACACATTTTGAGCCAACAAACAGTAGCTATGAAAAACGAGAAATTAAGTTTTAAAATGTGAAATTAAGAGTAAATATTTTTTTTAATTTGAATCACTTTTGACAGTATAATTACTATCTTTTCACTTGTATAATTGATATTTTGTTACGAATGATTTACTCTAGGTATAATAAGAGAGGTTATCATCGGGTTAGCAGAACGTTTTTTTCTTGTATGGGACAACATAAGTCGTGGTTAGGAGATTTTAACGGATCTCAAGTCATTCGTCCTCTTCCATTTTTTTAGGAAGTCATTACCATGCCAACCAGGGCCGTAGCTAGACGATGTTATCCGGACTCAAAAAATTTCTCAAAAGGCAGCTAACAACTTTTGCAATACTTTCGTTGATTTTGTTCGTACTTATACATAGAACCATAGCGAAGCAAACTGGTATGATCAGCTCAGCATACGAAAACGCGTCCCCTTTTGCATAAAACTAAATGCAGGAAGGACCATATTAGACAGTCGTTGGTGGCACATAAAGAGTTGCTATTGGCGGCTAATCCTTGTCAACACAGAAAAAGTAGACTCCAAAGTCGCGGTGCTACAACCAAAAACTCTGACCAGTCGCCAACAAATTATATGTTCCGGCGAATGCAGTGCATTGCTGTAAATGACGTCGAAGACAGTTAAATCAGTGTTCTCTCTCTTGTGAGTTTTTATAAATCTGTCGACCACTGTAATCTCTTCTGAGGATGGCAGTTTTATGCCCAAAGTTTGCAAAAATTTGACTTTCTCCAACACTTTCTCTAAATCAATGTTTTCTTCTTCGGTACTGGAAACTGCAATTAGGAGCTTATCGTTTTATTGTTATTGCGAAATTCTTAGCAAACTCTAGCTAAAACAGGCGCAAAATATCCAGGCCAGGCTCTGCCTGCCCTGACGTACCCCTGGCTACAGTCCGAATGCCAGCTGTAGGCACCTGTCTCATTGGTAGCAATAGTATTTTTTCCATTGGTTCTTTCGAAACAATTTCTTGTCTTTCCGTTGTTTAAATCCCTTATTTCTACTTTGAAAATACATAGTTACATTCCCCATTAAGCCCGATACAAACGCTCAGGGTTTTATTACTGTTCAGGCCGCCTGAAATATCTGCAAACGCGCCGATTGTCTGTGCAGACTGGGTCTACACAGTACACATGTTTGTCACTGTCATAGTAAGAGCGATTGGTAATGGGCTTAATAACTATGATAGTATATAGTAAAAGCCTGAGCGGTTGGTAGCGAGCTTAACTGCACAGGCAAACCAGAACTTTCATTCTGCTTCCAAACGTAACGTATAGATTTTTACTACGGCAGGCCGATACTGCGTAGGCCGCTTCAACTATCTACAGGCACTCCAGTTTGCTTATGCAGACTGGACCTGCCACGCCTGTCTTACTAAAAGCCTGAGCGTTTGTTCTTCTTATATTATTATAGCTACCTTCTTATAGCAATTCTCAGAGCCAATCAGAACGTGTTTGATTTTTTAGGAGGTAAAAATACTTCAAGTCCCCGGCCCTAGCTACATGGATCTAAAGGACGGGAGGAGTGTAACAAGTCCCGTTTATAGAGTTTTCGCTTATATTTTGAAAACGGTGGGTCCTAACGAAAAAATTATTTTTAGTAAAATGAAAGCCTATGAAATTTCCTACAAAATTATTTGTATTCGTTTTTTCTATATTCCTTATAGTTTTTGAGATATCCGCTCGCAAAAATCGTTAATGAACAAAAAACCGAAAATAAACGTTTTGCCTCAAAGTAAAGGAAATTTTTTGAGTTATTTGATTTCCTCCGCGGGACCCTTTACAACACCGGGCCCTGAAGTTTCATGCACTTCATAGATAATCCAGCCCTGGCAGTTCTTCTCGTCCCTTTAGTTCTGAATTCATGCCAACTTTTTAGTGAACTTCAGGATGTTGGAACGTGCAATGCCTCTGATACCGACCATGTTAGTCCAGTGTCCCCTGTGATATCATGCACGTTAGGGGTTTAAGAGAAGAGACTTGTTGATTATTGTTATCTACTTTTAATATAACTGGTTTTTTCATTTTTTTTCCTCTCAAAAAATCTCTAAAACACCTCGTTGTTCTTTGCCCATTGAACCTTTTTTAGTACCTACTTATTCAACTTTCCAACCATGTCATGGGTATTTGAGAACGGAGCTCAAACAGTAAAGCTGCGCTTTAAAGACGTGCAACATTTTTCTTTTTTGAGTAAGCACCAATATCGAGCACTAAGCACTACCGTCTGTAGAGACCTCGAGATGAGCATCTTGCCTTTTCGCTGATGTGGTGATCTATTCATATTTTTGTATAATAACTCCTCGAGTTCGTTCTTCTATATTTTCTCTATTATAGTCTCCGATTTCAAGTTTTGGCAATACCTCGGGCAATACCATCAACTTTGTAATTTGTTCACGCTGCCTTCTTTCTAATGCTTTTCCATACAACGCAACCAATAATCGTTAGACTTCGTGAATTTTTACGCATATCAGTAGATCTCCCGTTGTTGTAAAATGCACATTACTACGAGAGTACTTCAATCTTCCTCAAAATCAGTGCCTGTCTGGATGATCTTAAGCGAAGCAACGATTTATAAAATGTGCAACAATATCAATTTTAGTTTGTTAACCCTAAGAACCAACAGGTTCAAATTGGTACTTGTTACAAGAGCTCTAGGGCGATTTAGTGAAGATTTTGAAAATATTTTAAACAGTTAACTACTACTTAATAAATTAATGTCAAGATTGACCTTGAAATTACAAAAAAATCAACTTCTGGTTAAATTTTGAACTTCTTCATTCAATGTCTGTTACACGTCTATGACTTTAAGCTTCTAATCTTTAATTCGAACTAATTATTAATTAATTAATTTCATATATAATCAAATCAGTAAAAATCTACATTCCGCGAGATAAAAATCACAATTTTAAATAATTTGAAATCGATAGTCAATTAAAAAATGAAATTAAACCACCTCAGTTCGTCTTTTAATGTCACAGTAAACGGTCGATTTTTTTTAGAAAGTGCATTTTGTGCATTTTTACGAAATTTAGTGTTAATGTTAAAAAATCATTTTAATGGTACTTTTTAAGTTAGCGTACGATTGCTTCAGCACTTACTCAAAGGTAAAAAGTAAAAACGCATAGTAGATAAGAAATTAGGCCTCTTCGATTTTAAGTAAAACCAATTAAAAATAAGTGTATTTAACTCCAATTAAAGTTGTTTTTTAGTGTGTTGAATGGAAAAGTGATTATTGGAAATTTTTTATTGAATGAAAGTGGTAATGAAATTAAAAATTTTTTTTACTCTCAAAAAGAGAAGAATCTTTTATAATGGTACAATAATAAAAACAACTTATTGTTATTGGGGCACCACTTAAGAAAAAACGTGAATTTCAAAATGTCAATAGAAAGTGTATAAAAAATCGAAAATATGTTAATCGAGGAGAAGTATGAAAACTTATGTTTAATTTATTGTATTCCTAAAGTTGTGCTGGCATTACTTTTGTTGCCTGTTGTTTAGGCATAATATCTAGATTTACCTACTGACCTTTTTAGAAAACTATTTTCTATTTTTAATACTAATAAAAATGAATGGAATTCCAATTATCGAATTATAACTTTTAAAAGTTTTTAGAATTTGTTTACTTTGGTTATTTGTTTATGACCTTGCATTGAAATTAGCGAGAGACGCCGTACGGCGTCTGCATATTAAATACTATGCACATTATTATTGCACGATTAGAAAAATTTAAATTTTTTAATTGGTCGTGCCTTCGTGAGTTGCAACATTTTTTTAAGAATTTTCAATAACCATTGTCTGATGCCAGAGGTTCCAGTCTGCCAATCAAATAATTCGAATCGAATTCCGATAATTTTATGAGAATAATTCCCAACCCTTTTATACATGCCTAACAGTTGCAATTCCTTCATAAATGAATCATCATTAAACCAAGCTACTTTGAGGAATATTATCGTTACAATGGACCCTTGCCTCTTCCTATACGGTATAGGGCTAATTAATCACACCTTTATGTTGTGGAATTTTAGGCACATAAGTTTGGGCCTCGTTTCTAGTGCCTTTCAAAGCTACCTTAATGGTAGATCACCTTCACACTCCGAGACTAATCGATAGCCCTAGTGGCAGAGGTTTTAATCAGGAAGATGAAACTGCGGAGCACGTTCTGTGCTCGTGTCCTGTGGTACCTTTAACTAGAGAATCCATGCTACTGGCTGGTATGGTCAGAATTAAAGACACCCACCCGCCAAGCTGCTCCAATTCATCTTAAAATTGGGATGACTCGAGGAGTGACGGGGAAGGAGGGCCCTATGGGGAGGTCGCACAAAATGGGTTCGATCAAGCGGCTTAAGTGTAAGCTGGCTGAAAGTCAGCCTCTCCCTACTAGCAATCCAATGCAATCCAATAGTAGATCGAAGAGCTTTAACATCCGCACCTCGGTTCCTGTGATGCCAACAGGAATATGGGTTCACCTCAGGGGTGCATTTTGGGTTCGTTATCCATATCCATTATTACATTTTCCTTGCAGGTTTCTTTGATTCATAGAAAATCTCACTCTTAAGCTGATGTTCTACATCTCGTTTAGTTAAGAGGAGCCTCTGCAATCGCCTACTTTAATCAGGATCTACATAATCCCACTTAAATCTTTCTAAAATTGAGCTACTGCTGTCGGAACCCAAGCACTTCGAGGACATTTCATTTGATGTCACCAAAAAGTCCTCTTTAGAAGACGATAGTATTTCTTGCTCACCCGGTGTATTTTTTTGAACTTACCGATTTGGTTCGAACCGGAGATATTAAAATCCCAATATTATTTTTATTTTTACTCTTAAAATTGATTTTTGTGATATGTTTTAATATTTGAAATACCTGAAAAGTAAGAATTGGTTACTGAATATTTGGTATGTGGTTTTATTGACGATGACTCCCTAACTAAAGAATGTTCGATTGTTCTTTATTAATCCTCTGTCTAGTGAGTGTATGTATCCTGTCTAAAGTGGTAGCTTATAGTATAATTTTCGAGTGCAGATTTGTAACCGTCTTTAACGTTTTCGTACCCCATAATTATTATATCTAAACTTCTTGAATCGTTTGTGCTCGTCCGAGAACCCACTCAAGCTTCACTTGCAGAGATTTTTTCAAGCCAAAACTTTCTCTGCAGGGTTTTTATCTAAACGCCCTATACAATTATTATCGAGTTGGTTACACACAGGTGTTAGCCAGTTATGGTTTCGAAGATAATTTAACGAGTAAGTAAAACTAATCAAAACATTGCGTCGATAATTATTAATACATCGAAATAAAAATAGAAAAATAAAATAAGGTTCATTAATTTATTTTTGTGATAGTTTTTCCTTAATTAGCAATTACGTAAATATGTTTGAAGTTTATTAATAACTAACCTTAACATATTCAAAGAATTTAATTTAATATCGATTGAAGTAATTAATTTTGTAAAAACTTAATTTTAATGTTAAATTTTCAAATGTCACAAGCGATGACCTACCTATCTCGTAACGTTAGAAGATGCAATTTTATCAACGCATCAATATTTATGCAAAATGTTACAAGTTATTGCAAGTTTTTAATTTCTTATTGCTTCAAACTAGCCATTAAATGATGAGACGGAACCCATGAACGAGTCTTGATAATATTTGATTATTTTTGTCATTTAGGTTCTCAAATAGTTAGTTTGGAGAGTCCCCAGGGTCCCCCAAGTCCCCAGGGGCTTAGGCCACTTAGTTGGACTCATTGGGCTATGTTATTGTTCGTTCCTGTTATAGCAAGTCTTCCCATCCCTTTAGTCTTGAGCCTGTCCGAACCGTCGGATGAATCTCTAGGAAACTATGAGGGTAGTGTCACTACTACTGACCATGTTAAACCAGTTTTCCACTGCCACGAATTTTCTGATTGGTGCTAACACATTTGTAGGGCACTGAAGTAACACAAGCTTGCATTGTTTCATGTGGTTCATTGATTTCTCGACAGTTGGGACTGTCGAGGTGTGAAGCTCATTATGCTACGTTCTTATATCAAGTCTTCACGATTCGTTTAGTCCTGAGACCATGCGAACCGTCGTTTAAATCTCAAGGAAACTAGAGGATGGTGTCGCTACTACTGACCATGTTAAGCCAGTTTTCCACTGACATGAATTTTCTGATTAGTGCTAACACTTATGCAGGGTAGTGGGGTAACATAAGCTCCAGTGTTTCATGTCGTTCGTTGCTTTTTCGACATTTGGGACTGTCGAGGTTTGGAGCTCATTATGCTACGTTGTTGTACCAAGTCTTCCCGATCCGTTTTGTCCTGAGACCATACAAACCGTCAGATTAATCTCTAGATAACTAGAGAATAGTGGCGCTACTACTTACCATGTTAAGTCAGTTTTTTACTGGCATGAGTTTTCTGATTAGTGCTAACACATTTGCAGGGCACTGAGGTAACACAAGCTCCATTGTTTCATCTGGTTCATTGCTTTCTCGACAGTTGGAACTGTCGAGGTTTGGAGCTCATTATGCCACGTTCTTGTAGCTAGTCTTCCGACCAGTTTTGTCCTGAGACTATTCAAACCGTCGAAAACATCTCTAGGAATCTAGAGGATAATGTCGCAACTACTGACCATGTTAAGCCAGTTTTCCACTGACATGAATTTTCTGATTGGTCCTAACACATATGCAGGGCAGTGAGCAGTGAGGTAACATAAACTCCATTATTGTTTCATCTGGTTCATTGCTTCCTCGACAGTTGGGACTGTCGACGTGTCGAGCTCATTATGGCTACGTTCTTGTAGTAAGTCTTCCGATCCGTTTTGTACTGAGACTATCCAAACTGTCGGATGAATCTCTAGGGTACTAGAGACGAAAGTGTCGCTATACTGTTGTCCATGTTAGACCAGTTATCTACTAATGAGAATCCTCTTATTAAGGCTAACACTTGTGCAGCGCAGTGACGTAACACAAGCTCTATTATTTCATGTGGTTCATTGCATTCGCGATAGTTGGGACTACTCAGCACAGCTATTCAGTTTTCTATTGTTTTGGCAAACATGCTATACTCAGGTG
The DNA here is from genome assembly GCA_963924605.1 of Malthinus seriepunctatus. Lineage (NCBI taxonomy): Eukaryota > Metazoa > Arthropoda > Insecta > Coleoptera > Cantharidae > Malthinus > Malthinus seriepunctatus. The sequence continues at coordinate 78,677,635 of OZ004600.1, read as the reverse complement.
GTTAAACCTACGGTTTTTGAATGTACTGTGAATATAGTATCAAGGGTGTGGCCATCAAAGGAGTCAGAATGGGTTCAGCACCACCTCTTGGTGCATTAACCGAACCCTGCAGTTCTTTAGCTCTCGTTGCTCTTGAGGATCTTTTATTACTATATTACTATATGTTATTATTACTCAACAGTTTCACATACAGATCACAAATCCATTTATGCATTCTACAGCTCAAGTGATGGAATATTTAGAATTAGAAGATTTTCAATAACATACAGGGTGTGGTATTTAAATTTTGTGATAAGAAGCCATGTCATGGTATCAGAACGTAAAGGTCTTCTTCTTGATATTTGCATTTTGACGATATTCTTACTGGTATTTGATCTTATCTTGATCTTGAAAGCTCTATTTGCTCTTTTTTGCATTTTAACTTAAAAAAAGATCAAAGAACGTCTCGAGTTGAGAAATGGAAAGACAAAGAATTAGCATTTTGTGTCGATCCAGTTTTTGTTTATAATTTTACAATTTGCGTGTATCACCTAACCGTAAAATTGGACAAAAAAGTTGCTACTGTTTTGTAATAATTTATCTACCTTGACAGCAAATTGTTTTTATTATTAAAATATTCAGTTATTTATTTATTTTAGAAATAAATAAAGTCTAAATGTCAAAATTTATCCTTTTTTAGCAAATATGCAACAAATTGGATGCAATTTAAAATCCTGTAATATGTTATATTTTATGACCAATTTTTGCATATACGTATTTTGATGTTATTTTAAAATGTAAATTCGAAAATTTGCAAAATAAACTTTCATTTATTTACTTTGCCTTCTTGATCTTTATGAGTACAATTTCTTTTAACACGATTTGTCACTTTTGACCTGTTTGACTCTTTATTTGGTATTTAATGCCTTGACCCTACTGTTATATTATATGAGTGAAACTACCAAGGAAATTTTTTTTGTTAATAAAACAATTAAAAGATATTGAGTAATTTTTCTTATTTTTGTTTGATTTTAATTAATTTCTTTAATTAGTCAAATAGATAATTACAGTTTACGAGGATGTATGCAGTATGCGCAAAATAATTTGAGACCTTTTTAACAAGGTGCAAGGCCGGTGACGTACTTTCGGTGGCGCCGATCTGGACAGCTGCAAAATTTGGTAATCACGGAATCTGGTTCTTCACTTTCATCTTCATTATTTCAAAGGTTATTTGTTTCCATTGCAATATCTTTGTACATAACAGTCAATGCGGATAAGAATTTGTTAAAACTGCGATAAAAATTTATTGTTTTAATCTCAAGGTGCAACAAGCACTTAATCTTATCTATACTCCTTCATTTTTATTGACCTTATAACATTTTTTGCATACTTCAATGCACCCTCCCACATTAGACCAGTGGCGTAGTTGCTATATAATGCTCTAAGTTGGATACCTTTGAAGCGCTTTAGAAACTTTACTTGAATACCCAGACCCAGAACCAGAGCCCCAGGGGAATCTGATATTCCATGTACAGCGAGATGGACGCTTTTGCTTGCGGTCTATTGCACTCCATGTATCTCTATCCAGGAATTCACAATGGTTATATCTACGATCTTTTAAAAACACCGGATTTACAGTGCCAGTACTACTGCAGTGGCCAAAAGTACCATTTTGAGTCTGGTACAGGCATAGGGCACCGGGCACTATTTGACGGTTCGAGGCCTTTAGCAGGCATCTTAGATCCTTGCTTAAGATGCTCGTCCTCAGGGTTGGATCAAAAAACGTTGGGGCCTGAGACGCTAATTATTTTCGGGACCTAACCACAATACACTGCAGTTCACAAAACAAATGTTCATGTATAGTCTAAGCCAACGTCACATGGAAGAGAGTAGAATTTTATTTTATGAATATGTTTGGAGAAGTTAGGAGGTAAAAATACTAAAGGGTCCCGGTTCTAGCTACATGGCTAAGAGCGGGAGGGGTGAAAAGGTTCGGTTTTTGGGGTTTTACTTATATCTCAAAAATCTTATATCTTAGGGGAAAAATTACTCTTATCAAAATGAAAGCTTGTTAAATTTCCTACATTACTGCTTCGACTCCGACTTTCTATTCCTTATAGTTTTTGAGATACTATGAGTCACCATTCACGTGTCTATTTATTGCATAAGTAGTGAAGGAGCGAGGGTTGGGTTAGAGGCGAGATTGCTTGCACTCATCTTTTTTCTATTCTTTAGGGCTTAGGGTGAGTTTCATAAAGGGTGCTATGCACGTGCTGAGCACTTGCCCAACTTAAGTTCGAGATCGCGGAATTTAAGTCCGTTTCATAAAGCTTTCTCAAACTCGAACAATAACTTCGCCGCTTTCAGCGGTTATCGGTTGAAAACAAACGTAAAGAACGTGTAACTGCGCAAGTTTCGAAAAGGTTGGCATTTTGTTTATTTTCAACCGATAACCGCCGAAAGCGGCGACGTAATTGTTCGAGCTTGAGAAAGCTTTAGATCTCGAACTTAAGTTCGACAAGTGCTCAGCACGTGCATAGCACCCTTTATAAAACTGAGCCTTATAGTTTTTGAGATACTCGCCCACAAAAATCGTTAATACGCTTTGCGTCAAACTTTTGCCTCTACCACCTCAGCCGTCTTCAGAACTTTTTTTGAGCCCTTCACAATACTGTGATCCGAAGCACGCGCTTCATGCGCTTTATGGATAATTCAGCCCTGCTCGTCCACTCTAATAATTTCATTGTAACCTCTGGTATTCCCTATGGGTGTCATCTGTGAGTCACCATTCACGAGGAGGGGTTATGCGTCATCATCCATGTGAAAGTGATGACTCATCACTGACTCATCCATGTGAAAGTGATTACTCATAACACTCTTTTCACCCTCTACTATTCACGTGTCTATTTATGGCATAATTAGTAAAGGAGAGAGAAGGGGTTATGAGTCATCATTCATGTGGAGGTGATGATTCATTCAAAGGTGTTAACGCTCTCTTCACCCAACCTTTCATTTTAATTAGACCAGCCTAGACCATTTAAATAATTTAAATCACACAGTTGTCTGTCCTTCGGGGGAAACTTTGTCGATTCTGGCTTATAGAGATCTCTCTACTAACTAGAGGCACTCTAGTTACTTAGGTAGTCTACGACGGAGCGCCGCTACGACGTATTGCGATGGCTAAAATAATTTTATGTTAGAACAGATGATTCTGTTTGACATTATTCGTCTTTTTATTCCTCATCTCCTCTTCTTAACTGCTTCTGAGCTCCATAGCTTCTCGCTTCAACACCTATGTTATGGGCTTGAAAATTACACCGTGGTATGAGTGATTTGTAGCTAAGAATTTAGACGTTCTTCTCAACGATTTGCCATTGCCTTCAAAAGAAAGCCTGGTTGGAAATATTTGTCGACTTTCAGAAATTGAATTGTGGTTCGTTTTAGTTTTAGCCCACACACAATGCTGGGCGACTATTCAAATTTATTAAATCTCGATTTTACTTTCCGATACCTTAAGGTATTAAAAGAAAGTATTGTAATGCGGTAAAAAAAATTTTTTGAGATAACACCGGATATATGTCTTTTGAGGTCCCCCGAGTCGATCTAGACCATATTTAGAAAAAAAGTCTGTGTGTATGTGTGGATGTAGTTCCCCACGAAATCTCTGAAACGGCCGAACCGATTGACTTGAAATTTGGTATATGGTCTTATCAGATAACGACGGAGTGCAGAAAGGAATTTGTTCAAAATCGGTCCGCTAGGGGGCGTGTAATTAAAGTAAATAATCTTTTTTTAAATGGCAACATATAATTATTTTTGCATAATCCGGCAGAGAATTTTTTCCTGTATGCAGTGCTATAAAAATATTTAACATTCTTTTGTTTTAAAAAGGTTTATTATACAATTAAATGTCTAATAATAATTGGCAGTTGACTTTTCTGACTGACATCAAAAAATTTAACAATTGTCAAAAAATTTGACATTTGTTAAAAAATTTGACATTTGTCAAAAAATTTTGACGTTTATTTTTTTTTTATTTAGTGATTATAAAAATGTATAGTATTCTTTTGTTTTCTAACTGTTTTGGTCTTAAAATAATCAACTCAATCGGAAAGTCTTGTGTTGACACAACAGATATTTTTTCTTACAACAAACTATCCATTGCACATGGTTTTATTAGAAATTAAACAGTATGTAACATCACAAAGTGGATAGTTTTATAATAGCTCTATTCAATTTAATTCCATTTAAGCTAAATGTATCTAATTACACTGTACATTAACGAAATATTATAGTTGGCTTGGATATCAATAATCTTAAGTAATAATTACTTTTATCGAGCACTTTTAATTGTTAATTACATATTACACAAAGAGGTGTAAGTAACCCTCGAGGTAACCTTTGTTCTAACGATAATTTTGAGCTATTAGATACCTAAGTGATGTTATTAGCGTTTTCTTATAAATTATTTGTTAAGTAGCGTTAATTTGATTTTAATTAGTTGGAAATAAGTTAAAAAATTAAAGAGAAAACAGTTTACTTGTATTTTTTATTAGTCTTAATTTTATTTGACCGACTGGGTGTTTGTAAGGCATTATGAACCATATAATTACATTATGACGAGATATTAAAAAAGAAATTTAATTGACTTTTTACCAATTCGTGACAAGTAAAAATTCATTATTTGCTACTTGAATTACACTTTTATTAATATTTTAACGAGTTTTACTTTTTAATTTAAATTAAAGATATTTAAATTGAAATTATTTAATTTAATATTGTGGGTACGTTACATTTTTTTTTCATTTTTCTATAAAAAAAAAGCAGAGGCGTTTTGCATTAAAATAGAAATCGTGTGCATTATAAATGCGTTTGGCCTATAATAGAGAATGTAAATATAGCGAGTAGATCTCTTTGCTTGCATGTAAGTTCCTCGTTGTTTCTTGCATAATTTCATCTAGTATTAGCAAAAGTGTTATATTACAAGATAGTTAACCACTCTCCTAGGTTATATTACTTTTCAAACCGGTAATAGTAAAAAATTGTATTACTTTGTTACATTTCGACTTAAAATTATTAAAAATACACGTTCATGTTAATTAGTTCAAAAATAATTTTTTTGAGATTATAGGGGCCAATTTCATACATTGGTTACACAATAGAAGTTTTGAGACTTGGAAGTTAAGTATCTTCAGCGATAAGTATAATCAATCAAGTACTACGAATTTCATAACCTGAAGGGCATCTTTACTTTAGAGTGACGACGTAGTAAATCAACAACCTCTCCTTCTGTCCCTTTGCAGTTGTTGGCTAATAACCACCCTGTCGTATAGCCACAGTGGCCAATAATTGTGAGGCTGACTGTACATCATGTTGAAACTTAAGGTGGAAAGTCCCGCTTTAGTAGATAATTCTTCACTGACGAACGAATAGAAGCGTACGAAAACAAAAAATTTGAAACGTCTTTACAGTATTGATGTCCCTGCGACTGCCTTTTTGGCAAAAAAGTAAGCTGCCCTTGAATGGTAGGCAGTTGTTTACCGAAATTAGCCGAAATACGGGCTAGCTAAATTGAAATTCTGAAAAAGTATGAAAACTTTTTGACGATTTTTTTACAAAAATGTAAAATATAAACATGGTTGTAATGCGGTACAGCGGTATTTTCATTCTTTTACTTGATGATACGCTTCACAAGCATGACAATTGTAAGCAATTTTCATCAATTTTCATTTCATATTTGAAAAGCTAAGTATTAATAATTTAAAAAAATGCCTTGTACCGCACTATAATACACCTTACACTTTAATTTGCAAACAATTTTTTTTTGAAAACAGTGACAAATGACAGCGGAATTTAAGGTGGCCGAACCCATTAAAATTACTAGCGGATCTTACCCCCTTGTAAGTGCAGACAGCAGACTCAGTTTTTAAGAATTGCGTAACGCTTCACTTCTCAAATGAATCGACTCCGATAAACAAAAGAAGCTTATGCTAGAAAATAGTCGATATTCGTAGCTAGTACAGTCAGCCTCACAATTAATGACCACCCTGGCTATACGTTTACCACGAATTGTGGATGTAACCATCGTAACACCCCATACTTAAACTGAGGGAGTAACTTTATTTTGCCAACATGTAGTAAATCAACAACCTTTTGTCCTTTTGTCGTTGTTGGCTAATAACCACTCTGGCGTATAGTCAGGTCAATTTCGTTTTTCAACTATAGTTTGAAAATGGTTTAATTTAATAAAACAATCTTGGGAAAAACTTTCAGGAGGTCAAAAGAGCTATCAAACGATACTAAACTCGACATTTTATCACATCGACGCTAGGCGTCGCGACGTTCAACTTTTCCTTTCTTATGAGAGCTATTGCTTTTTTTTGACAAAAATAACTCACTTGGCTTGTCTAAATTCGGATACTAAACGAGAACATTGTATATAACTTGTACTTTTCTTAATTTATGTTACACAACTTTTTTAGGTTATGTTAGTTACTTTATATGTTAGTTACTTTATGTTATTTTTTACGATGCAAATTTCGACTAAAACTTAGTTTTTGAAATTTTTTAAACGCAAGTTCATTAGAAAATAAAATAAACTTAGATTAATTGAATAAAATAATAGTTTGATTTAATTTTATCTTCTAATGAACTTGCGTTTATAAAACTTTAAAACTATGTTTTAGTAGCTATTTTTCATTGTGGAAAATAATATTCATATCATATTAACATAACGTAACGTAACATAACATAACCTAGAAAACTTCAGAAAAGTGCAAGATAGAAAGTACTCGTTTGGTATCTGAATTTAGACAAGCCAACTAAGTATATTTACGCAAAAAAACAATAGGTTTTGTAAGAAAAGGAAAAAATTGAACGTCGCGACGCCTAGCGTCGAAGTGATAAAATGTCGAGTTTGGTATCGTTTGATAGCTCTTTTGATATCCTGATAATTATTTCAATAATTTTTTTATAATTTAAACTATTTTGAAACTATAGTCGAAAAACTAAATTGCCAATTTTCAGTTTTTTACGTTATCTGATTATCTCAGTCCATTTTGAATTTTAGCCTTATTTGTAACCTTATATGTTCAAAAAATAATAAATAATGTATAAAAATTAAATAGAACAAAAACTTTCTAACTAGCCCCCTAAGTGGCTTCAAAAATGACGAAGATTAATCAACAAGATTAAAATTGTATCGCCCATATATTTCAGATGTATGAGAAACAAGAATAATCCAAGGCACTAAATAGGAAACACTGTATTACAAGCCAACACCTATTATAGGTATACGATCCTATTTCTGCTAATACTTATTAAAATTAATCTCTGTCAAATTAATTCATTTCATCTACTTTGTTGGTATAGTGTGCGAAGGAGAAGACATTGCATGCTTCAAAGAATCATTGTAAAAGTACAAAAAAGAGAAATATTATAAAACCAGTAATTTTAAACCGCTCACAACATTTTTGCATTGTATTTAATGTAATATTCTGCATATTTTTAGGCTCTTTGATACTTTGATACATTCAAGTCGTAAATTCGTCCAATTTATATTTGCTTTTACGAGAAGAAGTCGAATAAAAATTAAAGATAAAAAGAAGCAACTTTTATCCTTATTTTATATAATTACTTAACTGCACATTTTTCACTTTCAGTTGAGCAATTAATTTAATTTTAATGTCCGCAGCTCGAGGACGAACTTAAAGTTGAAAACTTTTAGTTATAGGTAAATTTTAAAATTATATTTTTGGATTTTGAAGTCTTAACCTACTTGACGTACGTCTAATATTTTATTTATTTACAGGACAACGACCTAAATTTGCTATTTCCGTATTTTAGGAGACATTATTTTTGTCACTATTTAGCAAATTGAAGCTTAATTAGTTGGTAAAGTGGAGCTTCGTTGGCTAACTGCGTTTTGAAATAGGTCTTCGACTCCCAAGTTCCAAAAATTTTCTTTTACCTATCTTATGAAGACAGATACTTAAATATAATTTACATTTTTAATTTATGTCTTAACATAACATAAAGATCCTTCAGTTTTCAAGTTACTTTTAGAATTACGTTATGAGCTTATGAGCTGTGAGCTGTGACTGCTTAGAAGATAAAATTAAACCATTTGGTAACTAATTCACAGATTTTTAAATATCTAACGATGAGAGGTAATTATGTTCAATAATAAACTATCAAAGCGATACTATGATACTATTAAATGGCTTTTAGTTAGACCAAGAATAGAATACCTATAAGCAGGTTTCAATCCTAAAGAGGAGCTTGAAATTAATACAATATGAAAATGTTTTAGAATTTTGTTGTCTTGAAGATATTGCTCTTTCGTCAATTATTAGACTTGTCTTATACGGGAAAGTGGGTGAATATCAACCACCTAATGCCTTCTTTGCACAGAATCTCTAAATTTGAGTCAAGAAATCTGTTTTTTTGTGTCCAGTATACTTCCATGATTCCTAGGATTATTCTAAAAATTGAACATATTAACAAACTTCAAAAATAAATGTAAAAAGAAAGCAAGAAATTAATATCGACCTGCAGGGTAAAATCGATCATATGTTATGACTGTTATGAGTTATGAGTAGTCAGTGTTTATAACATGAACCGATAAATGATTTAGTATGCTTTATTTGATTTTTTGACGCTTAAGATGGTCTATAGAGGACTGGTCCATATTGGATTATCTGTGCGTCCTTCTAGAGGCTGGTTTGTCTATATTTCTGTTGCAGTATATTCACCTTTGATCACATCTGCTCATATATTCTTCATCTTGCCTGGCGTGTATTTCTTCTACCTGTCTGCATTTTTGCCAGTCTCTTTACTTATCCGTTAGTTCATACATTTCTTTTTCTCTTCACATACCCATCTCTTTGTCCAGATATCTTGATCTGCGTAATTCACCATCTGCTTGCAAAGCCTTTACTATCTTATATACATTCTATCTCATTCGATCAGCAACGCTTGATACTTTACTTAAATAAGTAGGTAGCACATTAATAGCCCACTGAACTGCTGGGCTAATTATCTCGTGAGAACCTACGTGCCATAGCTGACACTCTCACTGAACACTGTCGATTAAATAAGCATCTATACAGAATGTGTGTTGTTGCCAGCCCCAGCAGATGAAAAATGCAGCATGGGCTTCGTCACTGCCCTTTGTTACCGCTAATCCGAGGATCCATATATGTTAAGGGAATACTCTTGCCTACCATAACCAGTCTCTGCGACACTTCACCTTCCAGTACGATTGAGTTCATCCAAAGGTTGAGATTTATTAAGGACTAGAGGAGTCGATAAAAGAAGGCAGTTCTTTTTATCCAACGAAAGTGTCCTAAGTGTACACGTGAACTTCGGTTTACCCTCCACCACCCTAACAATCCAATGTAATCTCATTTCATTCCAGTCTGTCTGTTTATCTCTCGGTTTATCTAATCCAACCTATTTCATCTCTGTGTGTGCATGTGTAAGCTTATCTTTCTATGGTCCCATCCCAAATCTAAATGTGTATCTGTTCTGGGTCCTGTCAACCCTTTCTCCAACGATAACGATAATATTCTCTAACGATACATTTTCCCTATTGACTATCGGGCCATTCTATCGAATTTCCTACACGTCTAATCTACTCGTTTACCATAATTTTTCCGTCCATTCACCCATTTGTCCATCTGTTTGAAATTTTTCACCGAGTCATAAATTTGGTTTTTAATTTTTTTTATCTTTTTTTCCAAGCGGTTGGTTGTAAATTAGTTTTTTTAATTAATAGCCAACCACTAATTACTATAAAATATTAGCGAATTTTTTTAAATAAATCAACAAATCGTGTAAAAGCAGTTGTAGTTAATTGAAAAAAGTTTTCACGAACTGTTCATTAGCCATTTCAAAAAATAATTTAGACTAACAAAGTATTTTTTTTATTTTGTAATTCCATATTGATGACCGGGTTTTGAAACGAAGGTACTTTATGTACCTTAATTATTCACTTATCGTAAACAATGAACTTATTTTAAATAAGACCTTATTTGTGCCGTAGTGTACAAGATATAAATATTTTAGTCAAGTAGGTCAGTTTGATTAGATTTCTGCTTTAACAAATAGCTATTAAAAAGCCCAAGCTTTTTTAACAATCATTACATTTAATTTATTTTTTTATAAGGAAACAAATAAACAATTAGGTACACGGTAACGTTTTAATACAGAGTTCGGCAAACGGTAACAATTCGCTTTTTTTGAAATTTTTAATAGAGATGTTTTTGTACTTTTTAATTTTTTTGCTTTGCGATTCTGATGGACGTATTGAAAATTAAATTTAATTAGATCAGTAAGCTATTGCTGGAAAAATCTCCAATTTTTAAAATTGTATCAAAATTTCCTACCTTTGGGGTCAAATTTGGTCAAAATTTTGAACTGAATTATCTGAAAATCGGCTCCGGTCGTGTTTTTCATTTTTGGATATGTTATAAGTATCGCAGTTCTCTATAAATTTGGCGCGTTTCATTAGTTAAATATTTGCAGGACCGGAGTTATGATTTTTTTTACAAATTATTAAATTTTTTTTCTTTTTTTCTTAATACTTGACAGTGGTCGACGAATAAACATTGTATCGTTAGTTAACCTCTACATTATAAGGACGCACACAATTTCAAGTGTCCCAAAGGAAAAAAAATACTTGTTTGAATTCCTAAAGGTATTGGAATCTTGAGAGGTAAATCCATGCAAGTTTCATTGACTTGGTGCACTTATTTGCAGCATAATGTAATTGAGATTTCTTCACTTGAGAAATATTAGAAAATGTTAAACCAATGACCTTAATAAAATTACTGGAAAAAAATTACACGATATCGAAACTGAATCAGTAGGTAAATTGTTGAAGATAAAATATAACAATTACCTTAACAATGTGTATTTTAAATTATAACAATAAAAGTATACTCTTTTTATCTTTTATAAACAAAAATACCTATTGTATGTAAGTTATTAGAGGTCAGGTACGCATATCGCATCAGGGTTATTACTTAACTATGCAGAGAGGAGTCATTGTGCGCAAGATGGAGCAAGTACATACAACTCCCACGTCTTGGGGTCATAATTAATTAAAAACCTTTGTTAATTTATATCTAATATTTTTTCCGTTATGAACGTCTGTCTCAAAAGAATAGTTTTAAGCTTCCGAAATTATTCATTTCTTGCGAAAGTCGATACGTGGGCTAAGTGACAATGTAAAAATTATTTACCTAATTGTGGTCGGTATCGGTACAATAACTTGACCTCGTGGAATATGTCATTTCATATACTTTGCTTATTTGCTTTATAAATGTTATTCTTTGTTTATATTTGCGACCACTAATGACGATCAAACAATAAGTTCCGAAAGGACAAAGTTTATATTGGAAGGGTATTCACCTCTCTTTCTTCTTTTCCTTAATTGTTTATGGTTTAGTAATTAATTTCCAAAACCACAGCCCCCGTATAGTGTCTATATGTATGTATTTACCGTTTTTTTTGAGGTGGTGACCAACCTGTTCCACCTGAGGCGTTGGTTTAGAGCAAATTCCTTCTTTTGGCCTTTCCGTTTTGGTTTGGGAAAAGTATTGAAAGGAGAGTTAGTTAAAATAGTTCTTTTGATTTTTAATAAAATCCAATTAAGTTGAGTCCACACAAGCATATAGCTTTTCCACAAGGAACTTATTGGAGTGGTATATGGCTTTCGAAAAATTATAGAGAGCGAGATCGTCAATAGAAACGTTCAGATATTGAGAAACAGCAGAGCTGTGCTCATGGTACTAAACAGTCACAAAGCAACCTCTGAATGAGATATCTACAAATAATGATCTAAAACAGTGCTAGGTTAAGGGCACGGTAATAGAAGGGTCAGGGCCGTAACCAGACTGTGTTATCAGGACAGGTTCAAAAATTTTGAAGGTTTTCTCTCTTCTGGGTTTGTAAAACTCTATTGACCACTGTAATCTCTTCTAAGGATGGAAGTTTTTTACCTAAAGTTTGCAAAACTTTGACTTTCTGAAAATCAATGTTTTCTTCTTCGGCACCAATTAGGAACTTATCGTTTGATTTTTATTGCGAAATCCTTAGAAAGCTCTGGCTACGACAAGCTTAAAATTATCCAGTCTGCCCTATCGTACCTCTGGCTGCGGCCTTGAGAAGGGTCGTCAAGGAAACGAGGAAAATGAAAGATCTAATGAGTTGGTACGAGAGGGCTCGATGATTGTGCCTGTTGGTACCAAAGTTATTCTAACTCTTTCGATCCGCACCATTGACACTTTTGAAAAGTAACGTTGACAGAACCCGCCAGGGTCGGACTGGCTAATGGTTGGCCCCACTGGCTACGAAATATGTTCACCCCAAATGTTCAATGATTTTCCACTTTTAAAACCTGCATATTACCATTTATTTTGATTTGGCCCAATTGTCACTATGGCACCGGCTTTCAGCGGTCTGCTGGTGGGGCTAGTACGGCCCTGGAATCCGCTGGGCTAACTGCATGAGCTGTAAGTTTATTATTGCTTTGTTCTTTATGTTACACCTTTTCTTTTATTTGGTGTTGGGTTTTTCGAACTCTTCTGTTATCTCATCGCATGTCAGCTCGTCTACATTCGGATGAAGAAATAATTTGTCATTAATGTTTGCCCTGTAGGAGTTTATGTTTTCAATATTTAAAAAAATCCACTTTTTAGATACCTATTTTTGTTCAATGGAGTTTTTATAAGAAAATAACTCTTGATGTGCCTTTCTAGGATTTATAGTTAATGTAGTTATGTTTTTATGGTTCTAACAATTTTTCCCGTGTAATAACTTCCAATATTCTTCATAAACCTACGAATAATTGATTTTAATACTACAATTGTGAGCTGTGAAAGTACTCGTTAAAAGTAATTGAAGTATCCATTACAATTATCTAGACTAGACGGTTAGAAATAGTAAGCGAAAAGTACTCTGGTAATTAAATTTCTATTAGTTATTTATTATTCATAAACAGGACGAAAGCTTAAATTAAATGTAGGATTGTGACAGTTAAATATTTAACTTTAATTTCTCTCTCTGCACTTCACCAAGAGCACGAGAGGACCAAAAAGCAACGAAACGAACCAGCCTTGGAATTTAAATCCAGAGATCCGACATTAAAAGTGTAGGTGACCATGTGTATGGTTCTCGTTAAAGATGTTGACATTATTAATGCATTTTCTCTGTTCAGCGACCAGAAATAGCTAGGCCACTCCCCACAAATTTCTGTCAAATAAAGTTGACGAATGTCAATTCTTGTGTGATAGTTATAATAAACCGTCTTTTTAAAATTCGACTAATAGAAAAATTCTGTTTGAAAATGCGCGCTTTTTGTGAGAGTGGTTTAGCTATTTCTGGTCGCTGAACAGAATTTAGTAGATTTGAGGATGCCTATTATGATGATTGCCAAAATTTCAGTGAAGACGCTTACCATGAATATAATAGAATAGAATCTTCCAAGTCATAATACTGATAATTGTAGTTAAAACTAACACTTTCCTAATTTTTAAGAGATTCTAAGTAGCTGACCTGTAATAGGTTTAGGCATCTGAGATTAAGATCGCAGCGCCCTCAAAATAAAACCGTGAACTATGTTCTACACAATCGAGTCACACATTTAAGTTTGGATTTTTCTTAATCCATGATTTACATTGAGACGCTGAACAAAAACTACCTTATTGCTTTAAAAAAACTACACAAACATGCGTCAAACCATAGACGAAATAAATATTACTGAATGAAGTAAACAGATTGTAGCTAGAAAGCTGATAGGAAGACACAAACGTTTTGCATGTTTTTATCCCTCTCTTTGTTGCTCTCACATAGGTATTTAAATAATATTTTGACTACCCCTTATAGGGTATGCAATTGCAGCTCTCAATTTTAAACACTGCTTGACCAGTCTGATATTTATTTCGTCTATGGTCAAACGTTAAACCATACGTCAAATGTTGTGCGAGAACATAGTACAAAAAAATCCGATAGACGTCGTGTCGCTTATCACGATATCCCTATAGTCTTGAGTTAGCTTTTCATCTGCTTAGAATTATTTTGAGGAAGCTTCCTAGCCAGTAGGTACTTAAAACTAATAGGCAGCTGTAAATACGTCATTGAAAGACTGTGCCATAACACTACCCTAATTTGTATGAATAGCACAATTAATTTGTGAAACAACGACATAAAAGCGACTTAATTGTATCATTATCACTTTCAACAATCTCAAAAACAGTATTTTTTTTTATTTTAATACAAAGCACTCACAACTTTAATAATAATTGCATGTTAACTAAATTTTAAAATCTCGCTCGTTTAAAACCATAATTGGAAATATAATAACGTAAAACTGTTTAAATGAGCTAGTTTTATTTTGATTGTTATCTTGACAAGGATAACTAATAGTTCAATTCCTTTTTATTGATTGAAATAGATTTCAAAATATTATTGGCAATTTGTCTGTTTCTTTTCAAATGACTTCTTTAGGAAATTTAAGGAAGGGAAGTGGGTGGGGTTCTACTCTGATGAGAATCGGGATTCGATCTCGATTTACCAACATTTTCTTCTCCGAATGCAATGGTAAACCACCACGAGTTATTTTTCAAAATACACATTTCCTGTGGTTTGAAGTATATGGAGGGCTGTAGGTCCTTTATTACGAGTGCAACTTCAAACCTGAATTTTCCGAAATTATTTAGGTGGGGGGAAGATCTTGTTTCTGAAAATGGAAATTTTGCTCTGCTTTCAACTTCATCAAGAGTCAAATATTTTGTGATGGTACAAAATAAGCAAATGATGTCGAGTTCCCTTAACAATAATTTAAACTTTTTAAAGATGTAACTACGTGCCCTGGAAATGAAATAAGTAATATAAACCATAGTTTTTGTGTACTGTCTGAGATTTATTGTTAGTCGTGACGGATTTAATGCTAGATGAATAAAAATCATCATAAAATTCTATAACGCCCGTACCTTTTGTGTTGCAAACGTCTTATTTAAAAAAAAGTCTCCTTACACGAATGTCGTGGGAATAAATAGCACAGGAAGGAGAAATTTATTTTTACATTTAATATTATGTTGCGAAACGCTCAGCTGTTGCTCTTATATTATTATTTATTAAGAGACTCCAAGTTGTGTATAGGTTTAGTAATAAGCCAATAAGTAATACAAATTATCTATTTGGCGCTTTTTAAAGAGTTTCGTATTATAATAGCACCTTTTAAATCTAAATCATAAATTTTGAGGAATAGTTGACAGAAAAATGGCCCAACCGTGCACTCTCACCTCCAGCGGTGGCTCCAGCCACTCCATCTAAGAAAATCTTAAATGGTAAAATCGGCCTTTTCATCAACTTACTATTATTTTGATTTTGTTACTATGGCAATCACTTAACGGTCTGTAGATAGAGTAAAACGCTATTTTACACTCCCTAAATATGCAGTATAGAGGTACCAATTTTACCTGAAGTCGATAAATATTTACTCCTTTTAATATGCAGAAAAATTTGTGGTTATGTACAATTCATTTAAATATTGTTTACAATCGAATAAAAAATACTGGACGAAACATGGGCGTAAAATTGTACGTCTTTGTATCATAATATACTAATTTTGATTTCTCAAATTTTTTTATTGTCTTAAATAAATTTTGGTTCGTTTCAACTCCCACCCCTAATATGCGAAACATTTGTTTCAACTTTTCAAATATTTAGTTATACAGGGTGATTCAGAACTCGAGGCGAAAAATTAAATGTCGTAATCAGTATCGAATTGTAAGCAGAAAATGTAAAATAAATTTTTTTCAGATTGGATTTTGTTTCCGAGATAATCGATTTCAAAGTTTCCAGAAGAAGTTGATCTATAAATATTAAAAACAAGGCAGGCCTTTGAAAAAGGAAAATGAAATGTCATGCCGAGTCGAATTCTAAGCAGAAAATATGTTATAAATGTTTTACCGATTTTGCTTTGTTTCCGAAATAATCCAGTTCCAAGAGTTTCCATTAAAGATCCAAAATTTTCAATTTCTAAATTGAACTAATTTCAGTGCTTCGAACGTTGTGTTTCAGAAGAAGAAGAATGTTTCAAAAGTTATTAACACACTAATAAAAGCTTAAAAGTGTTTTGTTTTTGCACGGCCTATCTTGTTTATATGCAAAAAATTAACTTCGTCTGGAAACTTTGAAAACGATTATCTGGGAAACGAACCCGATAGAAAAAAAATGTATTTTACATTTTTGACTCTAAATTTGACGCTGAATATGACATTTTATTTTTCGCCTCGAGTTTCGAATCACCCTATATTATACCATTGATTATGTTGCAAGCAATATTGTACCTACATAAAATTGTAAAAAATTGGAAATCAATAAATAAAATGAATAATGACTCATTAAATGCATCATAAACAACGTTAAAAAAAATGTTGGCGAAATGTGAAATTTTCACAGCGCAAATTAATGTGCCCCGGCATACGCTTTGAGAAACAAACACATAAGAAATTTTTTACAAACTCTTTCGATGTTTGAGGTTGAAAACGATGGTTACTCCTCCTATAGAGGTCGAATCTAAAATAGGGATCTTTTCAGTTTTCTCGAACTCTACAAAAAGCATTCCCATGTTAGGAAGTGTTCTTTGAGTATTTTACTAAAAAATTATTTAAATTTGCCCCCAGTAGGTAAAGTTCCGACTAAAAGGTTAATTTTTACACCTTCCGATGATACAGGATGCCTCTCGAGGCCCACTTCAGCTGCAGAGGTTTCTTTTAAAAAAATAGATCCAAACGGGAAATTTCGTACGTCTTTAGAAAACCAGAACAATTGTACTCCAACCTTGTGGCTATTCTTTATACATATAGTCAAATTTTTTAAAGACTACCGACACGTGACCACCTTTATATGTATAAATAAAGATGAAAACGACTTATTTCGTGAGTTTAATTAATTAATTTAGTTAATACATTTATTGCTAATTATTATTAAATATTTATTTAGAAAATTTATAATTAAACTAATTATTTATTCAATATTTTAAAAGTCACGTGTCGGTAGTCTTTTAAAAATTCTAGTGTAGGTAATTTTGCTAGCCAGAAGCGTAAAGGTGTCTCTATTTTTTACAACTTTTTCAAAAGTAATATTAATGCGATTCTTCTATACATTGTAAGCTATTGCATGTTCAAATGCAATATTTTAAAATGATAAATATTACAACAAACTTTAAAATTATTTTAAATTACTTTTTGAGTCGTATCACGTTTTAATATCTTTATAATAGCAAAAATATTTATTTTGTTTGCATTTACTACAAATTTTATATGTATTTCTACTATACCTAATATATTTGCGTGACCAAAGACAGTTAATTTTGTATGTTTTACTTTAGAAAAAAAAATTATTAATCTCGTTTTAAAATTCAAACTGTGTTTTAAACAAGCAATTATATTTAATATTTAATTAAGTAACATAATACCTAACAGAATATTTCTATAAATTTCAATTATAATTATTTAATATTTGTGACTTCTTCACTATTATAATAGGAGGTCTATTAATTATAGATGGTAATAGAAATACTGAAATACAGGGTGGCTATAAGATACACTGACAAAATGTGTGACCACCTGACCACAAACCGAACTTCCTCTCTAACGAGAAATAGCCTTTTAGCCATCCCTCTGGCACCTAATTCTTGAAATCATTAATTAATTAGGTCTCAGAAGGTGGGCTTCCGGGTCCAAATTTTTCTAAATAATTTCGAAATTTTATGACGTATGACGTTCGTGGTCGAGAACCCTCTTATACGTCAATATAAACATATAAATTTAAAAAATTTGTGTGCACGCCAATGGATATTTTGGTTTATAATTGTTTTTTATTCTATAGAAATCGCTCAGCTGAGCTGCTGTCAAATTAAGACATACTCTAAAATTAAATTTTTGGTAATTGTAGTTTATTTAAGTCATCTAAATTAAATTGTTGGTTTTTTGTATAATAATATGTAATTTAAACATCAACTTGATACAATTTACGTTCATGTAGGTAATAGGTAATACTATTACATTTATATCATCTTTGATGTTACTTTAAAAATTTTCTCGCAATTAGAACATGTGAAATTTGCTCTTTATATAATTTTTTATAATATTTATTTTTTTATAACTGTAGAATTAATCAAAATCTTTTAATTAGTGCTTTAAACCGTCGTATAATTCGTTAAATCGTAACACATGCTTGGTTGCGTCAAGGCAAATTATATTTTAATCCGAGAATTAGATTTATAATCCTTTGATATGGCAACGTTACACACTGTAATGTCAAAGTTTGACATTTGTAAATTAAAATTTGAGGTCAAGTTGTTTTTGTGTTCAATTGTGAATACAGTTTGTCAAACTTTTATATTTTTATTTATTTATTAACTTATTATGTAACGTCGACATATCTAAGGATTATAAATCTAATTCTCGGATTAAAATATAATTCGCTTTTATACAACCAAGCCTTGCTTGATTAAGGTTGGTTTGCACAACTTTCCCGTATCTTTTACTGTAACCTAAATTTGTGTTGTGACATTTTTTCCGTTGCTATGGATATAACTCACACGCAAATATAAAACTATACCAAAATACCACAAATCTAGAAAGTTGTGTCACGTGATCAAATGAAGAGTAGATTACATGGAGATTTTTAGGTACAGCGTTATGAACAATCGTTCGTACTCGATCCACTTCTGCTACCAGGATTCGTTAAAAATTATAATAAAGTACGTTATGCTATTAAAGCGGCACATATTTTCTGCATCTATCTCAATAGAAGCTTCGCTATAGTTTGCTAAAGCTTGTGAACCCGTGTTAGAAATGAGCCACTCTCTACAATTTTGGGTTTGGAGAATACATCAAGTTCAATTTAAGAGAAAGTGGTGCAAACGGGCCTGAATGTCGCAAAACATTAAAGTTGGATTTCTATTACTACGTTGTGCGTCGTGCGTCTTAGTGTCGCGTAATTCTATTGGCCGATTTTAAATAATTGACATTGGTAACAGAAGACCCAATTTCAAACTTTAATATTGTTGATGATTTAAAAAATTAGCGACAATTTAAAATATTCAAAATCCTTTTCTAGTATTTCTGTGCTAGACACCCACTTCTTACGTCGTAGGGCACGTAAACACTTTGGGTCTTATTTGTAACGACCATCTTTGACACTAAAGATTCCGTCTACGTGCTAAAATAGACAGAGATAGACCTCGGTGGGAATCAGCTCAATATTTCTTAATTTGTTACTAGTGTATGTATACTAGCGGGGTGCCTCAGGGACCATTCTTAGGTCCTCTATGTTAATTTTAATCACAGCCGATTCCAACCACTCTGTCATATCACTTGCCTGTTGTTGGTCCTTAGAAAGACAATCTCAATTATGATTTCAATTAGTCGCAGCGATATTCTTGCAGTTTTAATAATTATCTATCAAAACGCAGTTTTACTTTCAATTGTCTCAAAACTTATTTGTAGGGGTTTACATGTTGTGTGCGACACATATTACACACGTTTCTACTTCTAAAGGATGTATGATGTAGGCCATCATCGTCTATGTTTTTGTTAAATGTGTCACACTTTTCACACGTGAATTAGAACCCTCTAGGTCTGAAAAAGCTTCATTTAGGAGAACTGCTATACGTTCAACGATTTGCCGTAGCCTTGCGATATATTATAGTGGTTAGCAAAATATGTTTACTCGGGGCACAATTCAACCCTGATTCTTCAGCGTAGTAGTACACGCCATGACCATTCTCAACATTAACAATAAAATTACAAACCGCTATACTATATACATAATCAAGACAAGAAGTATAGAAAATACACTGTCGGCGCCAACGTGATCAATATTTTTTTAATTTTTCCTACTGAATGATGATTGATGTAACCTTTCTAACAATGATATTTAGATAATTTATCTGTCACAATAGGTTGACTTTTATCTTCTCTACATTTAATTATTCAAAACAATATTTAAAATGACCTACCTAACACAGAATAAGTACATATTTACACGCAAGGCCACAAAAAATTATATCTATAATTCTATACATAACACACTTGGTATTTTTCAAGTTACTCGATTTTAACAAACGGTATTTCATAAAATTATCCAATATTTAATAATATTGTAGATAAAAGGCTCAAAAATAATTTTGTTACCTTACGAAGTTGTGGATGTTATAGTAACCCTTGACTTCTTCGTGCTTTACAGGTCAGTGAGCAGACTACAATACTAGTTCACGGTTAGTGAACAAAATCATTTGCAATCGTGATAAGTCTTGTCAGAAAATGTATTGTAGGTATATATAAAGTATAAATTATGGAAAAAAAACACACATTAAGAAACGTGTGATTACTTTTATAGTTACGTTGAACGTGTGAAAGAAACTCACGCAATTACACAATGTACAATCCGGAATTTCAATTAGACATTAATTTATTTTATAATACTTTATTTTAAAAAGCATTTGAATAAATTTGGACTAGAGTTGTTAATTATGTATATGGTCTCAGTGGCGTCATTTAAAAATTTTCTAGAGGGACCAATCTGCTATTATGTTTTCTATACTTCTTACAGTTCTTTCACGTCGCTCTTTTCTCTCCTTAGAGAATAGAATAAATTTACATGTATAACACAATTTCTTTACATTTTTGTGTATTATCATATCATACAGTGTGTTTGTGTAGGGTGTCGTCAATATTGTTGACTCACTACCATAGATGCCACGTTACCATTAAAAAACGATTAAATTATTTATTTTCATTGGTTTTGATTGTTAGAAGAAATAAGTGAATGACAGTTGAGAAAGTTATAATTAAAAGGAAACTACTAGCTCAAGTTGTAGAATTTTCTTTTAAAAATCAGGAATCAATTGTTTTAACTCGAAGTGAAGCCCACGCTCATGCTATTCCAACGCCAAGATTTCACCCTCAAGTCAATGATTTATCGCTTGATTAAACATTTTCAAAAAAAGGGTGCCATAACTGGCTTGTTTGGAAACAAGGAAAGTATGGGATGATGTTCAGGAAGAACCAAAATCGTCTACCCAAAAACAGCCATTTGAGGTTGTCTCGGACGTCACTGCGATGCATTTTCCAAAGGTACACATATTTTCATATAAGGTGCAACGAGGGACTGTTCTGAACTTGTACAGAGACTGCCGATGACTGCCGTTGACTGCCTATGCTATGACTATCATTGACTGCTAATGGCTACTGTTGACAACTCAATTTTTGTACATTGGCTACTAAGGGTGGATAACCCCTCGACGCGAGGTGCAATTAGTGCAACAATTAAAACCAAGAGATTATCAGCAATGCCTAACGTTTGTAATCAGCTTTCAATAGTTAGCTATGCAAAGACAAGACAATGAATACATGAATACAATCATTATCTTTGAGCTAAGAAGTTGATTTTCAGCACCTTCATGGCTTTATTACTAAGCAAATTGCAGGTTTTGGGCCACCGGTACTCCAAAGATAAGCATCAATTACACCCAGTTAAGTGTAAGGATCATCATCATATCACTGAAGACTAACGAACGATATTGAACCATAATCGCAAATTTGGTACGCCCTGAAGTAGAATGCATACCTAATGTGTGATTTCTGCAGACAGGAATCACTCCCTACACGCCTTAGCCTCAATAGATCTTGCTAAATAAATTGTTGGTCAAGGAATAAGTTTGAGTAACCCAGCATTTAATTGGACTTTATCTTCACCCGAGTTGGTGACAGTTGACCCTCTTCTTTGGTATTTTCTGAACGATTGGGTGTGCAACAACAAGACCCAGACAATCCTTTAGCTCAAGGACATACTTCCTGAAGTAGAAAGTTTACCTAATGGAGAGTTTCCACAGACAGGGACCACAGGTGACTTCCCACACGTTTTAGCTTCAATTGATCTTGTAAAAGATTGTTTGCCAAGGAATAAGTTAGTGAAACCCGATATTTAATTGGACGTTACCATCACCCGAATTGGTGACAATTGATTCTTTTCTTTGGTATTATGGTGTTTAAACCATATTAAATTATTAAGTAACCGTAAAATAATACTTTTATTTAATGCCAATAATAATTATTACAAAAGTAAAATTACATGTTCACATACACTAACGCTTTTTCACAGTCTTACTACCCTACCGATGTCTCTGATCTCTCGGAACCGACTGACTACCCCGGTACCTTTCTTACCCTTGGTACCACCCATTTTAAGGGTAATGGTGGTGGAATAATTTTACCGCCACAGTATTTTCTAAAAAAATGGATATACAACAACAAGCCCCAGACAATTTTTCTATAGGACATATAGAAATTCGAACTCTATGGCCAGAAATATTGAGATCTATATTGGAAGATACTCTTGAAAGAGCCCATCTTTCAGAGGCATCTACCCTAAGGGTGTGCGCAAATTAGAAGTTTCGATCATAGAGTTTACATAGAGTTGTTTGAAATTTCAGCTAGAATCATATGTCCCTACAAGGGTGCAATATGCTCTATGCTCTCAGCTTTGAATTTGAGTACCCCAGAACGCTGTGGTCTATGCTATGCTCTAGACTCTATGCTCGAATCTTTTAATTTGCGCACACCCTAAGGAAACTTGGACAACGTTACTTCAGACTGTCGGTTAATGAAATTTTCTTTTGTCTCTTGGCATCTGTCGTTGTTTTTCTCGGTGTTGCCGCTACGGGTATCCTCCGGTCTTTAAACTCGGTAGGATCCGGCTGCTGGTTTCTCCCCCATGAACTGTATATCGCGTCTTACATTTGTTTTTTTTCTACTTCGGGTACAACACATTTAAATCCCTCACACGTTGACGTATAGAGCAAAAAGATCACAGTAGATGTCGGACTCTTTCTTCCATGTGGTAGAAATTCCATTGGTAGTTCATTATCTTCCCAATCCTCCATGCCATTGCTCTTCAATTTCTTCGATCGACCGGCAATGCATCTTATTTAATCTCCCATGCTCCACTGTGTCTTACTCTGTATCATAATCTTTTATTCTGATTCTTTTCAGGTACTAAGTGAAACATCCATGTCCTCTCAGTACTGTAATGAAGTTGTCCCAAATTTTCTGTTGTAGGGTGCTTCTATGCTTCTAGGCGTGTTCATCTGGCCTTGGATTCATCCATTTCTCATTTACATCCCCATTGTTATTGCTTCTTTTTTGAATTCTCGACTCTTCTGTTTTTAACTTCTTTTCTATATGCAGTTCTTTTCACATCTTCTCTGATATTCTAATGCATATCTCCACTATTATCAGCTTCACCACAGATATTCGAATTTAAACTTCATATTTGATTACACTGGACATGTGACTAAGAAGCTACTGATGTAAAAACCGATCCCACCTGTCTGTCCGCTTGTCCTCCCGCGACCCGGCCATCCATTTGTCTACCCATCTGTTTTTAAAGACATTTATTTTGGTCAAAAGAACATAAAACGTACGTGGAGCACACATGAAAATTTTAATACCATTGAAAGGAGCAATGTTCTATTCAGTAAGCTCTTTGAATTTTAAATACATAAAGCCGCTTATTCGCAATAAGAAACAGTTCCGGATGAGATAGTAATTAAAGTTTCTTCTACCTTTTGTTGTATGTATAGTTTTACAATTCTCATTCTTACTGCACTGCCATAATCCAACTTCTAAGTACTTAATAATTAAAGCAAAACATACGTTATGTATACTTAAGCACATTTGCGGGCTTAGAAGAGATTTTTCAAAAAATGCAAAACTAAGACAACGTAATAAATTTTATAATTTGATTTATATACTTTATCTCATATTCATTTTGTGGGCGTGTGTAGGTATGTAGCATATTCAACAAAATGAACATTGTGATATGATAAATAAGTAGATGGTAAATAGGTTTTTTTCACAAACGAGGTAATCGCCCAAGAAATATTTTCTAGATGTGTAGATAAATCATTTGCTAATTCTTCCGAAGTAGACATAATATGTTAAGAAATGTTAAGCTTTTTTAAAATATTCTTTAATGTTTAAATTAAAAGTCTCAGTTGGCAGTTGCAGAAAGGCGGAAATATGTTGCTCTTGCCAAATTTACAGTTTGTGTAAGTTGTTCCTGAAATGAAAAATTATTTTTTGTTTTACTCTTCAGAAAATTCCTTTGCATTGGAATACATTTAGCATTCATTTCGTTGTTGTTCATAAGGGCATAATGGTTATTTGTGAGTCTAAGTAGCCACGTCGACGTGGGTCGCAACTTCGCGCTGCCCTTAGCACCGCATTGAAAAAATAAATCAATCATTATTATTTTATTAGATGAGAGTGTGCTACACTTAATAATGTCAGTATCATATAAAACATAAAACAAAAAACAATAATATCTTTATTTTTTACGTACGGTACTAAAGGCGGTGCTAGGGGCAATACGAGATGCGGTGCGGCGACGTAGCCACGCTCTAAGTGTAAGTCTGTGGAGTGAAAATGGTCTATTTTGGCGTTTTCGACTTTAACCTCCCGCGAAAAAGCACAATGGACAATAAAAGGTCCTTTATTGCTTTATTGGTTACTGCCAAACCTTTATTTAGTAAAATTGAATTTAATTTAGAAAAATGCAGAGTATAATAAAGTTTAAAAAAATATTTGTGCGGTTAATTCTAACAATTTTAACGACTGCTAATTTAACTTTAATTTGAATTTGCATAATTACTTTTCAACAGTTTCCAAATAATCAAATCGAATTGATTTACATTTCATCGAAAGATTGTTATATTAATTACTTTTAATTAGCTTTAAAATTAACAATCAAATTTTAAGATTACAAATCGATTAGTTTATTTTTTAATTAATTGCCGTATCTTTAATTTAAAAATTGGTGGAAATCGCCTACATTAATTTTAAACTAAAGGCCATTTTTTTAAGTTCCCTACGCAATTTTTAAAATCGAACTTTTTAATTTGATTGTGATTTATGAATCGAAATTTGAAATTAAAAAGTAACGATTAATTAATTTATTTGTTGTTTTGTTTTTAATATGTTTATTTACTTACCTTTCTTTTAAAACAAAGGAAATTAAATTCTTAAAAACGTCATAATTGGTTATTAATTTGAATTATATTCAAGTTAACCGTAGTAAATTATAATATTTGAACCAATATCTCATAATATCCTTGAATTATCAGGTCCCACCCCTGATGCATTACAAAAAAACCTTGATGTGGCCATAACACGACTTTTTCCTGCGTCAATATATGCAGATTTTTAGAAAATGTGCACAAATTTTTTTTAAGTCATACACTTTTTTTTTAAATATGCACTTATTTTCAATACTAAAAAGATTTTTTTTATAATTTTTTGAAAAATTTAAAAAATGTAAAATTAAAATTTTAACTTAGAATTTTGAAAATTTTGTTTTAATTTCTGTTTTACGCCAAATATTTGCTAAATATGCAAAAGTTGTGGAAATATGCAAACCTAAGTTTGTCTTAATCTCGGTCTTAATCGTCTTGAAATGTACTAGCATAATTGGGTTGTATTCAAAGTTTCATCGCTTTTCTACAAAAATTGACAATATGCAAAATTCATAAATTCCGTCCTCTATATTTATAAGCATTTAAAATTAAAAAAAAGTTCAATTTCCGTTTACACCGGAAGTAAAGTACTAAAAGTTTGGTATCATAAGCTAATTTTACGATAATTTAAAATTTTGAAAAATATACAGGGCGTTCCAATTAAATTAAGCAAGTCGTTTCCATTTCCCGTTAAACCGGATGTCAAAATATGAAGTGTTTTATTTCATGTAACAGCTAATTGTAGGTACAAGCTTTTAAAATATTTAAAAACTAGCTAACTAATGAACCTGGCTGCGCTCGGCATTTGAAAAATTATGATTTGATGAGAGATAGTTAAATTTTGTCATCAGATAAATTATATATTAAAAATGACAGATTGTATGATAGACGGGTCACATTTCGCCCATAAGCTATGACAGTCTTACACTGTATAGTCTTTGATATAACCCAGATTTTTTATTGAGCTGGTATCCCACTATCAACATTTCTATAAATATTTTTATAATATTCTTCAAAAATATATGTCATCATGTGGATATACCACACTGTCATAATCTGCTATCATTCTTTTTACGGATTTAAAGTCCAAGAAATACACGTAAATACGAAACAGGTGCCACCACAAATCAAGACAAGGCGCACTCTCGCATCAAAAACCAATAGAACTCGTTCTATGATCAACAAAAATAGAACAGGTTTATATTTATGTGACGTCACTTCAAAATACTTTGAAAAAAGTATAAGTACTTCAAATACGTGAAGTTTTCTAAAAATACTGATGAAAATATTGATTGTCAGATACCGGCATTAGAATTCTCTCTGCAAAATTTGGTTAGGTTCTTAGGTGACGTGCATAACCGGACACACAAACAAACTTTGAGAAATATGTATGTAGATATACAAGGTGTTTCTAAAAAGTTTTGATATTTTTGTAATTTCCAGTTTAACCGGAAGCGTTTTGTTAACAAAACGTTGTGTTGTTGAGATTGATACATTTACTAATTTTCAAGTTTTTATTTTTCTTACAAAAGAAATGACACATTTTCGAAATTTCGGTTCTGAAATTTTAGGAGGAATTAAACGGAAAAAGCAATAAAAAGGATCTTGAAGGATGAATGTTGAGCGATTTTCAGCAAAATATTTAAACTCTGTAGGGATGACAACTGCGAGTCAGTTTGATTCCCAAATTCTTAAAATTCATAGAGGGGCGAGAAGTTTACCAAAAGTGCCCAAAATGAGGCTACAGAAGAATTATTGCAGAGAATAAAATCAAGTGTTTTGATATTTGTGAAATTATGTTCAAATGGAAGGAAATGTAAGAAAACTTGTTTGTATTCGACTCCGTGCTTCAGCTAGCACGTAAATCTATCGGTCTCGGTTGTCAGCGATCACCTTTTGTAATGTAAAATGAGCCAGGTTAGTCATTTACTCATCTAACTGAACGGACTCGTAACGCTCGCTATTCATTTTATAATGATAAATGTGCAAGATCTTTAATGGATTGTGCAGGCCCCAATTAGAAGAATCTAACGTTGGTTTTTATCAGACAAACTGAAGACTATAATAGGAAATTTATTTTATAAGCCAATAGAAGACGATGAAGGATTTTATTCCAAAATTCAAAAGACAATTTGGACTTTTGAGCTCTTCCAAAAGTTGTTTTACCACGAAAGTAAACCTCAAATGATTTTTGTTTGATGCAAACTCTCGAATGGTATGATCTGTAATTTGATATGCATCTGGTCTTCTGCATCGGTTATTAATTGTAATTCATTAAGCAAATTAAATCGAGGCTTGTTAATGCCGAAAATTATATGCAATGATCGAATCATGTTAATAGTGGCATGCTACAAATCAAATATGCAAATTCGCTACCTACAAAACATGTTTCGCCTGGATAGAATTAGTTACGCAATTACTTCTATACTAATTTCATGAAGATAAAATTATATTTAAAATTTGAAAGCTTTTAAAGCCGATTATTATATTTGTTAATGTCTAATAATTTTTGAGATTAAATTTATATTAAATGCGAAAGACGTGCAAAAAACTTTTATAAGTTGAATATTTACTATCATTTGTCTGTCACAAGGAGATTAAAGATATTTCATAATCTTAATAAAATCCGTTAGTTTTGCTTGACTTCTCATTATTTTAATGGCAAAAGTTGAAACGTTCGATTTTTGTTTTCTTTTATGATTAATGATCTTTTGTTTTTCTTTTAAAGGATTAAATTGTTGACAAACTGATGCTAAATATTTAACTTAAATTTAATGGTTGCCTAAGGAAATAGATCGATGCCATTTTATGCCATTTTCCCACGCTTTTTGCATTCAAATTCAATTTTTCTTTTTCTTTTGTTATTTATACAAAATATCATGTTGTATTAATTTTAAGCCTGTTAAGATTGTATCGAGCTTTAAATTAGTTAATAATTTATTTTGTTTGAATATCGTCGCGGTATATGATTAAAAACAGTTGGTTAAATTATAACTAAGCTGTAAAATAGTTTTTTGTTAATTTCTACATTTTTTGTGAAAGTGATTCCTATTAGTTTGCCTTTGTGTGGTCAATTAAATCGGTCAGTCTTAATTCTAAACTAATAATAAATAAATAACAACAAATTATTTCGTGTGTTTTAAAGCGTAGTTAATCTTAATCTTAATTGCATCCTCAAAATTAATAGTATTAGGAGGAAGCATCACGACATAAATTAAGATTTTTTTAAAGATCTAAGTGTTGAACGAAACTAAAAATGGTCTGTCTGACTGCCTGACTGTCTGATGTCTGACTGTCTGCCCAACCTGCCTAATATGTTTTTCTGCATCCTTACTAAAGGCTTCGATAGGCCAATGCGGCCTAGGTCGTGATCGTGATAGCGGCCTCGGCCGTGAGAAGTTATAACAACTACAGTCTTATATTGGCGTGTTCGGACAAGAACGATCTGGCGTTCAATAGCTAGATCGCTTGCTCGCGGTCGTGGCCGCTACCGCTTATCACATTGATCTGTGAAAGCCTTTAAGGCCAATGCGGCTTAGGTCGTTATCGCGATAGCGGCCGTGATAAGATAATACTACAGTCATATAATTGCAAGTTCAGAGAAGAACGATCTAGCGTTCTATAGCTAGATCTAGATCGCGGCCGTGGCCGCTACCACGTGATCACATTGATCTGTGAGAGCCTTAAAGGTTTTCACAGATCAATGGGGCTTAGGTCGATCTCGCCATAGCGGCCGCAGTCGCGATTAGATAATGCTACAGTCTTATATTAGAAGGTTTAGACAAGAACGATCTGGCGTTCAATAGTTAGAGCTATATCACTTGATCGCGGCCTTGGCCGCTACCACGTGATTGCATTAATTTATGAGAACCTTAAAGGCTTTAACAGATCAATGCGGAGGTCTTAATCGCGATAGCGGCCGCGATAAGATAATACTACAGTTATATATTTACAAGTTCAGACAAGAACGATCTAGCGTTCAATAGCTAGAGCAAATGCCTTGCACAGACCAACGCGGCCTGACCGTAATCGCAACAGCGGCCGCGGCCTGGTAACTTAAATTCTACAGTCATGACCGTAGCCGCTTTCGCGATCACGGTCAGGCCGCGTTGGTCTGTGCAAGGCTTAAATCGCTCGATCGCGGCCGTGGCCGCTGCCGCTTAATCACATCGATATGTGAGAGCCTTAAAGGTCTTCACAAATCAATGAGACCTAGGTCTTTATCGCAATAGCGGCCGTGGCTGCGACAAGGTAATACTACAGTCTTATATTTGAGGGTTCAGACAAGAACGATCTGGCGGTTTTTAAGAGCTAGATCGCTTGATCGCGGCCGTGGCCGCTACAGCTCTTGGCCGCGTGATCGAATTGGTCTGTAAGAACCTTAAAGGCTTTCAATATCAATGTGGCTTAAGTCGTATCGTGACAGCGGCCGCGATGAGACAATACTACAGTTTTATATTTGCGTGTTCAGAGAAGAACGATCTGGCGTTCTATAGCTAGAGCTAGATCGCGGCCGTGGCCGCTACCACGTGATCACATTGATCTGTGAGAGCCTTACAGGTTTTCACAGATCAATGGGACTTAGGTCGTTCTCGCCATAGCGGCCGCAGCCGCGATTTGATAATACTACAGTCTTATATTAGAAGGTTCAGACAAGAACGATCTGGCGTTAAATAGTTAGAGCTATATCAATTGATCGCGGCCTTGGCCGCTACCGCGTGATCGCATTAATTTATGAGAGCCTTAAAGGCTTTAACAGATCAATGCGGGGGTCTTTATCGCAATAGCGACCGCGGCCGCGATAAGATAATACTACAGTCATATATTTGCAAGTTCAGAAAAGCCTTGCACAGACCAACGCGGCCTGACCGTAATCGCGACAGCGGCCGGGCCTGGTAACTTAAATTCTACAGTCGTGACCGCAGCCGCTTTCGCGATCACGGTCCGGCCGCGTTTGTCTGTGCAAGGCTTAAATCGCTTGATCGCGGCCGTGGCCGCTGCCGCTTAATTAATGTGAGAACCTTAAAGGTCTTCACAAATCAATGCGACCTAGGTCTTTATCGCGATAGCTGCCGTGGCCGCGACAAGGTAATAATATAAGACAAGGTCTGATATTTGAGGGTTCAGACAAGAACGATCTGGCGGTTTTTAAGAGCTAGATCGCTTGATCGCGGCCGTGGCCGCTACAGCTCGTGGCCGCTACAGCTCGTGGTTGCGTGATCGAATTGATCTGTAAGAACCTTAAAGGCTTTCAAGATCAATGTGGCTTAAGTCGTTATCGTGACAGCGGCCGCGATGAGACAATAGTACAGTTTTACATTTGCGTGTTCAGACAAGAACGATCTGGCGTTCTAGAGCTAGAGCTCGATCGCTTGATCGCGGCCGTAACCGCTACAGCGCTTGGCCGCGTGATCGCATTTGTCTGTGAGAGCTATAAATCGGTCATACCTCATTGATAGACTATCACAAAAGCTTCGTCTCCTGAGCTAACATTCTGGACAATTTCAGTATGGTGAGAGATCGAAATAATTATGTCCATCGGTCTCTATGTTGTCTCTCTGTTTATTATCTGTTCTATTAGGTTAGTCACCAAGTATTATACACGGCGTAGATTAATAGCTGATCGAGCATTTAACAGAAGCCTTGAGGCTTATACTAAGTTGGTGAACCTCTTAATGAAATAAAACATTAAAATTCTCCCTTTTAAGATTTATTATAGCTAGTTGTCCTTTCTATTACCACACTTATTGTGCATTACGAGCTGTTATTATACTTTTTTTAAAATTATGCGTCTCTAATTGATTATTGTAGCATGATTTAAAGGTAGAACTTTTTGCAATTGTATCTACATTTTGTTTAACTATTTTTTTCTTCTTTTCCAGTTGGACGATGCTTCGTTACAATTATATAAAGATGGTGATTATGGATCTTATTTAGATCTTGAGGCGTCTATAAGTGAACAACAAGAAGAGTTTGATGGATTTCAATCTAAGTAAGTAGCTTTTTGTTTTTATTTAAATATCATTTAACTGCTAAGTGCTTTTATCTCTAATTGGTACTTTTGAAATTTATTGTATATTTGATGAACTTAATACATAAAATATTGCTGCGAGGATCAAAATGCTATAAATTTACGTAAAAATGGAGTAGGCGCAGGAATTTCTTAAGTGACGGTTCTTTAAAACAAACTATAGTTGGCTTCAAATCATTGTTTTTCGCGATAAACGAGGTAAAGGTATGGGAAAAGATATCAAACACGTTTGAATTATAATTCAGTGTTATTTTAATGGTTTGCATTCAAAATTAGACAGTGTGTTTTCTCAGTAGATTCGAGACATGATTTCTCTAGTAATTTCATCAAAAAGTGACTATTTGAATAAGTTAATAGCGAGGAGCCAAATAGTTCCCGTACTATAGTTTAGTCTCACAATTATAGAGAGTGACTCATTTCTAATATGTGTTCACAATCTTTAGTTAGCTATAGATCGGCTTCTATTGAGATAGATGCAGAAAACACGTGCCGCTTTAATAGAATAACGTACTTTACTATAATTTGACAGAAGCCATGACAGAAGCTTAGCAAGAAAAGTGGATCCGAGTACGAACGATTGTTCATAATGCTGTACCGAAAAATCTCGATGTAATCTAGTCTTCATCTATAAATGACATAACTGTCTACTTTTGTGAACAAATAGTATAGGTATACCTATGAATTGAACGCGTCCATATTTTTCCTAATTGATTTATTTCTCATCTACTTGTATCAATCTCTTTCTGATAGCAAATACTTCTTCTCTGTCCTCAGTCTACTCATTCATTCTTGTAAGTGGACTTTTCCACAATTCTTCCATGCACGCACATTAGGGTGGTCCTTAACAGGGGTGTTTTTGAATTACTTTGCTCTCAAAGGTTCGAACGGTTCCTTTTCAAAAAAAAAACATTTTAATAAAAATTTAGTCATTTGAAGAGTTATAGCTTCGATGTTAACGACTTGACAAAGTTGGGTTATTGGTGTTTTTGTAGGAAATTGAATTTGCTACAAAATTGATATCAACAATTTTTTTAGTAAATTCAACCGCTTAGAAGATATTGGAGGAAAAGGCCAACTTTCTAAAAAAAATATGACTTCCTGTGCTTATACTAGTAGGAAGATTTAAGAAACAACAATGATACTCTAAATACTTTTAAGAAGTGTTGAATTATCTAAAAATTAAGCCTAATAACGATGCAAAAGTATAAGATTCAGCTGAGTATTTAATAAATAAATAAAAAAAACTTTGGCGTTCGTGCGCAAGATGTTAAAATTGAGATAGAACATTCAAACGTTATGACAATTTTTTTTTCTTGAAAAGGAACCATTTGAACCCTTGGGAGCTAAAAATTCAAAAACACCCCTGTTAAGGAGCACCCTAACGCACATATGCACCTGTAATATAATATTGTATAATGCGCCAGTTGGAACCAGTGGCTCCCTGCTATTTTCTTGACGCTATCAGTCCATGTTGTTTCTTCTTTCAGTTTACCTAGCTCTCCAAAATTTATTTAACAAATTTAAAAAAACAGATTAAATTATCAAGTTCTGTATTTTCATTTTTCATATTCCAAAGTGTAATTTTTATTAATTAATCCTCGACTACTTTATTGTTGTTGGTCCTGTTATTGGCGGAATACAATTTTAATAAATATTATATTGGAGGATAGGCAACACATATTACCAGTCCTGATTTATCTTTTAATAATTTATGTGCATTATTTATTAAAAAATGTAAATGAAACTCGCTTTTGCATTGAAACCTTTTTAAATTAAAAATGCAGCTTTAAAAATCAATAATGCCATGGAGTTATCCAAACAAAAATAGTGACTTGATAATAATAGTAATAATTTAATAAACGTCAAACTATAATGAAATGGAAATGCACATTTGATTTGTTTCGTTAATTCCAAGGCATGTTTCCACTGTTTTTAGTAAAAATTTCATTTTTTATTTCGATTATCCGATACCGGAAAATTGTAAATAATAATAATTATTATTAGGTTTGTCTCAATGTTAACCTATATTTAATTTTAATGACAGTTAGTTGTCTAATTTAGCAACTTTGAACTCGTAGTGTACTTCAAAATCTATGGTAGCGCTGACCACGCCCCCTCAGTTACCGAGTTACCTTAGTGTCACTGGTGTCACGGTACACTTTTGGGAAAATTATATATCCACAAAAACTGGCAACGTGGCAAACGATTTTCATCGGTTTCATCAGCGTCTATACTAACGAATTCGAGAAAAGCTCTCTCTAATTACGTTAACCTGATGCAGTTATTCCTTAATGAAAAATTTATGCCTATACTTAATTGATTAGATAGTTATAACATGTGACATATCGATGTAAAGGAAATTTAATACAGTTTTAGAATTTTGAATAATAATGGACACGTTCCATTTAAACTTTTGAATGTATTTGCAATATTTAAAATATTTGATGCTAACAATTTATTTTTGAAATTCTGAAAACAGCAGCGGAGATACCTAACTGCTGCAACATATCAAATCGAACCAGTGCACAATATATTCCAGACGCGTTCTGATTCTGAAAATATGTTGTAAAACCAAATATTATATCTAAAAAAAGCTTATGTCGTAAATGCATTTTCTTTTTTAAACTTGATAGGACACCCACACATTTATTGAGGCTTTCTTTAATTCAAGGTATGGCTTAAATAGATTATTTATAAAATGTACCAAGATAAGACCTACGTATACTTATAGTAACTTTACCTGACGCTATTTGAAAATTGAATTCGGTCCAAAAATTTTACTTTTTAATTGCCTACTCAGACTGCGAATTATTTTTGTTTTATTCGTCATATATTGTTATATTTCTACAGCTACTCGGAAGAATTTCATAACAGGCTTTAAACATTACGAAATCAACTCATTTATTTATTTATTTTTAAAACTACACCAAATGTACACACTTTAAATTTTATGTTGTTTAATACATTACAACTGATTGATTTCTTGCGAGAAAAATTTGTTTGGCGGATGGTAAACACCACCAGCTGATGTTATTCCACTTTTGTTTCATCTAAAAGCGTCGAATTGTAACAAGACCACGAGGTGATGAGGTGAAGGTACTGCTTACTCAATAATTGGCTCAGAAATGATAAAATAACGTAATTGACTAATAAGTAGAGCGCGTTGCTCTCTGTATAAAATTGCATACAATTTCGGTTCATAAAGAGGCCGCGTGAAGATACGACGAAGAATCCTACAAATACATTTTAGAAACTAACATCCTAGACTAGATGAAATTCTTGATAGGAAATAGGATTAAGATTATTAGGGTGGTGGCTAAACTAAAATTCACATACAGTAGTACTCGTTGTGCTATATATTTATAGAAATTCCTCCTGGACCTTCAGTTCTGAATCGAATGAAACTATTTCGTCCCTTTCATTGCATCGTCTGCATCTGCCGGGCTGTCAGCAATAATCACTCTGTATAGATACGCCTTAACCTCGTCCAGTGAGGCTGCTGGCTATTGAGAGTCGGCTCTCACGAAAAAATCCATAACTAATCGATGAATGAACCCGTCAATTAAACGGTGCATGACCTTCTAGATCTAGGAAGTTTAGAGATGTTACGGGGGGGATTCCCCAGATATATAAAAATAAAACCACTTCCCTAGCTGTTATGAAATGAGACCACCTGTATATTAAATTCGTTTGTGTTTGGAATAATTTTGAATAAATTAATGGAAAGACAACGTTTTGCGCAATACAAGTCTGTATCTTTTTATTTAGGGCAAAAATTGATTGGAATTTTGTTGTTGATGTTTTCTTTTATGGGCCTGTAGCGTGTTTAAAATATATTCGAAATTGAGAATATTACCTCTACATTTAGTTTATTTTAATGGAAGTACTAAAAGTGTGAAATAAATCAACTTGTTCAAGAGATGAGCAACGAAGTCTGACGTGCGAGGTATTTCTTCTTTAAACCATTTAACAACTTATACGTTTCATTTAATTGCCGATTTTAACAGGGGGTTGTTTTCATAGCTTATAACTGGTGAGTGGTTACTATTAGCTATTTGATTAATGATTAATGTCGATACATCAATGGGGCGAATAAGACCTTTTCATAGAATCATAAACCAACTAATTGCCACTGCGTAGTTCGAGTACTTAAGAGTAGTGTGTAATTAATAATTACGAATTATGAATAATGAAGCCAAAATTTAAACGCATATCACATAACTATTTTTAGCATAATTTTATTACTACGCGTATTTCTACCTATGTTTCGTAGTTATTTTCGAAATTTTCGACGATCGAGTTGTTTTGTGTGACTGTTTTTGTGTTCGATTAACACTTTGAATTATAATAATCAAATGGGTTATTTAGTTGATAATAGTTTTGCATTTAACAGGTAATAAAATTTTAACAACATTCTTATGTGATTTGCATATTTTACCTTAATAACATAGCACATAATCCATGCAAATACGTACTACATTATCTATTTGAAATTCTTGGACGAATTCTCAATGGTTGAAAAATGTAAAACGATTTTAAAAAGTATATTACTTGGATAATGTAAATGTAGTAGTATGCAAATAAATGTAAACGTAGCAATAAATAATTTATCTTTGTCAAAAATACTGTAAATTAGATAACCTACCTGTAATAAACGGTTATTTTTGTTTTGGCCTCGCATCTCATCCAATAGGTGTTTTTAATAACAAAATACATAGTTACATACTAATAACTTCTACAGCTACATCTCAAATCTATAATTTTAGTTAAATTAGCTACATTAATAGGCCTCTCTTTGCTTAGTTATTTTTTTTCTTAAACTTTTTTATGATGCTTCGAAATTCATGATAAGCTGTTATAATTTTTTTCGTCAATAATTATTGTCTTAAATAGAAGCTAATATTTAAAATACGATTTAGGTCTCTAGATTTGACATTGTTGTGCCATTTTTACCATTCGTAGCGTGGCCTTTTAAGTGTCCAATTTACTAGATCGTTATAAATTTCTTACTAAAAAAAAAATCCAAAGCTCGTTCAAAATTATTTGACATTGATGTGATCTTAGATCAGATTTTTAAATGATTTGACGAGCAGGAAATTTTTGGAGACATTCATCATGTTTTTTTTAATGCAATGGGAATTGACATTGGCACTGCTCTATTTGCCTTCTGGAAGCAATTTCTCGGCGCTGCAAAATGACACTCTGTTAGGAAATTTTCTTGATCTTTCAAAGAATTTTGAATGTTTGAATTTGAACCATTAAATTCTTATAAAGAAACCCAAGTACCCATTGTGAACAGCTAATATTTCCTTTCTAATGTAATGTCTATCTAAAGGTATTGGCAGTTATCTCTTCCAGTCAAATTTGTTATACCGATGACACATCCCTATACCCATAAAGGAAGATACTTCTTAAATGTAAGCTTGACAGTCAAATCAAGTTTCTCTTCTATAGCGGCGTGGTTTTCTAATAATAAACTTGCTTTAATGTGCCTCTTATTTAGAACTAGTGGGAAGTTCCTGGACTATCTAACGAATTAGAATATAAACGAATAGGATGCAGAGCGATTATAGATATACAGATACACATTTTTTGTTTAAACTAATGTTTAAAACAAAGTAATTACGATGGTAATGGCATGGACTCTCTGGAAACCACACTAGAGTAAAGCACTCGTCTTTCGATAATTTGGAAAATCATTTACCAAATTAAGACATAAAAGTCATTATAAACCGCCGGTTCGGTTTTAAGCCCACCACTCCGAAGTTTCGTCGTCATCTATCTACATCCATAAAATAGTGAGAAAGTGCTAATCATCTGGCGAATTATTATTAGCAATCGGCTAAGCTGGGAGTACTTTTGAGTCTGTAACACAACCACTTCCGTTGAGTCCAGAACTCCACTATCTGGGATGGTTTCTGTTCGTGGAAGTTCTGTCGAATAGTGGAATAGTGAGCACCCTGTTAGAGAACAGCCTATTTCTAGACCAAGTGCACTCTAAAATATCCTCAGTAATGCTCCTACCGTCTTGTTAGTTGAGAAGGGGTTTGGTTTTGAGAAAGATCGGCTGAATGTGCGAGGACGAGAAGGCCTTGTTTAAAAACAAAGGGCTGATGTCATTGGTTGAGGATCTTGTCAGAAGCAGTGATTTTGAGACCGTGTGGCTTGGAAAGCCAGGAAAGACACAGCTGCGAGTCAGTATCAAAGTTTGGACAAGTGAGACAAATTCTCGCACAAGGGAACATTTTTGTCTGATACCGATGAGACAGCGGTCATCATTGTCATCAAGCGCAGTCGGTGGTGCTGCCTTTGCTACTGTCTAAAATCGGTTCTGTGCAGTGCAGACCGGCATCATCGCATTGATTTATAACTCAAATTTTTCGGCACTTTAATGAAACGGGGAGAACTGAAGTTGAATACGCCGATCTACTCGGACAGTCACGAGTTATGTAGATGAAGCAGGTCCTTCCGTTCTCTATTCATTAGACAGAGTGTTCTGTGAATGCTCGGTTTAAAGTCTCTTGGTGTGCTTGGCATCAGTAACTTTATACGAACCACAATAAGGTTTTATTACTAAGAGTAGTTAATTTTGACAGTTTGGCAGGTATTTTCTCTACGTCTAAAGAGGTCTAATAGGTTCTAGTTATGGCTTGATACCGTTACGGGCGTAACGTATGAGTTTTCTATAAACTTTCTTTATATAAAAGGTAAAGGTAAAATCATGCAACTTTTTTACCATAGTGAAGTCGTAACTAATGGAGATGACCAACCTGGCCGTGACGAGCAGTACATTATAATAAATTTACCCGTTTACTCGAAGATTATTAAATTGGGAATCAGAACTGGTGCACCTGCAAAAAAATGTCAGTGCTCTCAGAAGATCATTAAAATTTGAAATTGAGGCGATATCTTTTTTAGGTCTCGATTACTCTTCTAATGTTTGCTAACATGTTTTCCTGAACGTTCTTCTCTTTATGAATTTTTAAATCAATAGACAAATTTTTGAAAGAGAGCATGTAAGTATTGACTACAGATACAGTGAGTTCTTCAGATTCCAAGGATTTAAATTTATTTGCTTAGTAGACGGCGCGAAGGAGAAATTAGTGGTTGTTTTAAAATACCACATCCCTGGCAGAGAGGATAAGCCAAAAGGGTCTTCTTTTTCAGTGAATAATCTGGAAAAGTTGTCTACAAGATCTTATAATTTCATTTAAAATTATTTTCTGTGCCCAAATTCGAAACTAACGACACACGCAGGGGGAGAAATCCAGAAATCGTTCCGAGATATTCAGAGGCATTAGGGTGTGCACAAATTAAAAGATTCGAGCATAGAGTCTAGAGCATAGCATAGACCACAGCGTTCTGGGGTACTCAAATTCAAAGCTGAGAGCATAGAGCATATTGCACCCTTGTAGGGACATATGATTCTAGCTGAAATTTCAAACAACTCTATGTAAACTCTATGCTCGAAACTTCTAATTTGCGCACACCCTTATGCACATTACAAGGCTCTGACAAAATGGAGTAGAATAGATTCCATTAGATAAGTGTCTGGCAAAGCACCTTTCAGTAGCTTATATTTTGACAGAAAAAGAACCATGTAGGGTTCGCAGGTTAGCTGAAGTCAATCTCTCAAGAATATTTGCCAAAAATAACAGGATTTTTTCATTTGACATGGAAGAATAATTGCTTCTGTGAGACGCAATTTGTCAAATCATATAAGAATTAACTCTCCATTTTCTCAATATGATTGATTTTTATGGTTTCAAGTATTGTGGGCCCTTGTTGGGAATTAATCTTTTTTCAAAATCCAAGTTTGCAACATTCTGCTTAAACTCATTATCACGTGAATATGTTTCACAGTTGTACAGGGCCGTTCGTGGTTAAAAATCATGAGTTTTCGTTAGATATTTTCTTCCTCATTAATTTGTTTATCCAGTTCTATTTTTTTTGCGGTTATTTAAAAGGTGTTTACGGTCCTTAATTAAACTTTTACCAGACAAGTTGGCACAACAACTAATTAAAATAACCTTCGCATCAAGGATTCTATTGTGACTCGCGTTCAATAGTTTGATTTATTGTTTATATCGGTAAAGCTAAAGTCAACCACAAAAGAAAATTCATGTAACCTAATTATGTAATAAACTTCCATTATTATAATATGGAAACACTAGTTCGTGTATGTTTAAGAAATCAACGCTTTGTTGCATATTCATAATTTTTTGTTTTTGGAAAATTTTCACACTCCTACACATACAACCTACAAGTCGGTACAACATAACGATAAATTTTTATTAATATAAGAAATGATTGTTCCCATTTATTTTTATTTTATTTTTAGTTAAAAAGCGAGGTTTGTTTAGTAAGTTCTATTTATTTAACTTTGTTCTACTTTACTGAAAACTTTAACTAGTTACGATATAATTAACTATCTCGAGATTAATGCTTCATTATGTAACAATATACTAAAATTTAAATAAACTCGATGATAAACTAAATCTTATTATGTTTAAAATTAAAGTTAACGGTGAATGTTACTGTTCATCGACTGATTAACTGTTGAAATTGGAAAGATGCACCTATTAAATATTATTATATACTAAATATTTTATTTTTTATCCAAAAATCAGTAATCTATTTTGTAGTATATCGTTTCTTTTCCACTTTCTTCAAGATTGTATTACAAAATGTATTTTGGGAAGCTATCCAACACAATTATTCAAATACATGTCATGGAACTAAAGTGTTTAGATATGAAGTTTATGGAATAACTCGAAAATGTCTAATAAAAACATTTTTTTGTCTATGCCACTGGAATCTACGTTAAAAAGTGTCTTAAGAATGTCATTACAGTTTAATAAAAAAATCTTGAGAAATATGAAAGATATCAATTGAAATGAAATTGACGAATAATTTTGTGAAAAACATTTTCAGTGGTGCTGAATCCTCATCGACCATACTCGAAAATAAGCACTGTGCTATGTCATAATCAGGGTGTGTAATTGCATGGATACTTAAAATTAAACTTTTTTTAGTATTGTATAAAGGTAAAGGTAAAATCATGCAACTTTTTTACCATAGTGAGGTCGTAACTAATGGAGATAATATCAAAGCTTATAAATTTCTCCAGAATAACCAATAAAAGGCTTAAAACAACAATAAGGCATAAATATTATTACAAGATCTAATGGGATTCGAGAAAGGTAAATTTTTTTCAAGATACGATCTTCATTTAAAAACAGATAATGGAGAAAACTCCAGAATTTAAGAAATTTTGCAAACAATGACGCAAAAAACACAAACGAACCCATCAATTAAAAAATAGAAAATCTTGGAGTTATAAGTTTGAACGTTTTTCAGTTCAATGATTTTATTAAATGTCCTCATTAAGAGAATATTGGTAAATCGATACCTTACATTGTCACTTGTATTATACATAGACTTTCTTAAAAAGATTAATTAAAACGATAATTTAGTTGTAATGTTACACTTAGAACGAGCGCCATTTTTTTTAAAAAAAAGGAGCTTTAGTGAAAGTTGGTGGGTGCCTTACAAAATCGATGTAAAGTTTATACCTACTTTAAATAAAAAAATAATAGTATACAGTTACGTTATAAATCGAATCAAGAATTTCTCAACTGTATTTTCTTTTAATTAATTTACATTTTTAATAATATTATTATTAACTGTAATGACATTCTTATTTTTGGGGCGAATTAATAACGCGAGAAATAGGTGTATTAGAGATGAACTTTAGGAAGAATATTATTTGTCTATTATTATTTCCAATCAATTATTGTAATTTTTAGAATTAAACATTATTTTGAGTTGTGTCAATTAATATAGCCGAGTAGAAATCAGGAAAATACAACACGTAAAATATGTGAATTAAAAGTGGAACAACATGAAAATTCAACACTATCGTTTATTCATTATTTACGAAAATAATAATATTGATTAAAGCGATTTAATTAACTTAACAAGTGAAAGGATTTCTATGTGCCCATTTTCACGAGTATGATAATAAACTTAAAAATATTTTATTAAAAAGTTACGAGAAAAGGCAATTTTATTACTGTAACATGTGCATGCAGAAACAAAAATTGGCTCGTTTTATAATGATTTCACTATCAGGTTTTAAGTTTTATCGAGGGTTTCATGCATATTCCTTAGAGTAATCTCTTATTTTTTTGGAAATTCACCTTTTGCGTCACTAATCCGGTAATCCGGATGATGCGCTGTAAATTGTCATTAATCTGGATTACCGAGGTAAATACCGGGTGGTAATCTGACCTCTCGGTCATAGGGGTTTGACATGTAAAATCATACTTTAACAATTTCATGCTTCTAAATTTATTTTAGAAAAAAAATCCTTAAGTAAAAGTGGTAAAGCTTAAAATTATGCATCTAAGAGCCAGTATTATAAACGTCGGTTGAAAGTCAACCTGAGGTTGAAAGTCAACGAGCTGTCATTTTAGTTTGACGTGATTGGACATAATAGTGACATTGGCGTTTATTTATAATTTCAACCTGAGGATGAGTCAACCTTCGGTTATGTTATAATACTGAGCCTTTATCAATAAACAAAATTGAATTTGGGTGGATTTATAACGCCAAAAATTTTGATTAAAATTTCGAAAATTAGTTGAAAAAATAGTGATTGTCATGAAATAACTTCAAATGAAAACTGTCAAATGTTTTAAACTTTATCTGTCAAAATAATGGTGTATTTTATTTTCAACTAGATCATGAACGCACGCTACCTTCTCTCTGTTCGTCTCTGAATATTATGCCTCTTCTATCTATGAATATCATCTGTTATAGTCATCTGTCAATCGCTTCTGTCATTTAACTAATAATCTCCTATCAGTCATCTCATTTCATCTGTCAATCTTATCTTTCATCTCATTTTATGTATCAGTAGCTGTTAGTTTTATCGTTTGTCAATCTCATCTGTCATCTCATCCAATCTGTCACTCATTCTATCTGTCAAACTCATCTGTGACAGATTAGATGACAGATGGTGTCATAGTGTCACCTCCCTATAGTGACAGATTAACATTTGACATATAGTAACTATGGTGACAGATTGCTCCCACTCCCTATCTCTCTAAACTAAACCAATCTTTGTAATTGATAGATAACTCCACCTGACATATGGTGAGGTCCAAATAACAGATTAAAAACTATAGTGACAAATTGACATTTGACACATGGTAACTATGGTTACAGACCACTCCCCATTTCGCTAGACCAATCCTTATCCTACTTCCCCCCCTTTCTCTATCTCTATCCTTTTTTTATATCGTGTCTCTTTTGGGCCTTACAGCGCATTTCCGATGATATGTGTTTATTATGTGGATTATTGACTTTATTTAATAATTACAGTAATAATATTTTAAGGGTGGCAGTTAGTAGAAAAGAAATTCACTTTTTGGATAGAAAGTGATAAAAAATGCTACCTTGACAACAAAAATTAATTATTTAATTTAATTCCAAAAAGTGAACGCATACTACATCTACACTTTTCTCTCACTACTAAAAGTGGTAAAAATCCACGCTATGGCAGAAATTGTGACAGACACTTTGTCAGCGAGTATGCATGTCAATTGGTCAATTCCATTAAAATACATACACATAGCCAAGTCGCATTGAAAAGTCAGCCATCTACAACAACATTAGTACACTAATTTATGACGTTTGTGATTAATTTGTGTTACTAGATTACCAAATGACGGCGAGTAAAAAATTTTGCAAAAAAAATAATTTACAAATTTTATTCCGCAAGATCTTTCAAAATACTCAATATTTTTGTACAAATAAGGTGTCAAATGAAAGAGAAAGAATAGACTTAGAAAATGAGTATTTTGAAATTTTAATTTTTTTGTGTTACGTTGCTGATTTTATTACTTTAAATATTATCAATTTTTTCCTATTTTCCAAGTCTCGTTTCGAAGCATAATGCCCCAAAAATTGAAATTTCGAGATACTCATTTTCTAAGTTGAACCTTTACCTTTAACATATTTTTTGAATTTTTCCAATAGAGTCCCTAATTTAAAAGATCTTGCGGAATAAAAATGTGTCTAAACCCCAACGCAGTAGTCAACGTATTTAAATTATTAAAGGGGCGTGGCCAAACCTGCGCGAACTTACCTCAAGTTAAATTATTTTTACTGTACTAATATTTTATTTCACGGCAATCGCTATTTCAGCTAATTTTCAAAATTTACAAATTAAATTTATGACCTTATAAAGCACTCAAAATTAATTTTGTTTGCTGATTTAGATGCAGAATTTTATGTTCTAAAACTTTTCTTTGAAGAATTTTTTTCTAATATAAATTGGGAAGCAGGAAATTCCCAAAATATGAATTTACATGTTAAATCCTTCTGACCCAGAGAGGTTCGATCTACACTGAAGACAAAAATCAACCCAGAAATCCTCTGTAGTCAAACTATCTAATAATTATTTGGTGCAATCATGCACAAGAAGGGAGTAAATCCAAAGAGTCACAGGTCGTATTTGAGTCATAGTCAAACGAAAAAATCGGAAAAAATGATTTCTTTCTCTACCGTGGGCGTTCAAACCTGTAAGCTTAGTTTGACCAAGAAGTATTATCTTCATTATCTCACTAAAGAAATTCTCCCTAAACGGCTGCAAAATTACCCTGCTAGTACGATAGTATAAGTATTACATAGTATGCTATGCCGGTGTACGAAAATCGAACTTGGTCGCATATGACGTCAGGGAGGAGGGAAAAGCACAGGCGTATTCAGGTACGAAAAAGTCGCGTTGATTACAGCGTTGGGTACAAGTACGTGCAAGACCCCTCCTGACGTCACGTCACGTCACGTCACTTACAAAACCTGCTTAATGGCCTACTATGTATACTTATACTACGTTCATTTTACCTAAGGAGCCATTCAAAACAAATACATGTGATATGCACGTGAGCAACGTTACCGGAATCAAAGTATTTAGAAAAAGCCGCGACGGCTATCGCTAAG
The DNA here is from genome assembly GCA_963924605.1 of Malthinus seriepunctatus. Lineage (NCBI taxonomy): Eukaryota > Metazoa > Arthropoda > Insecta > Coleoptera > Cantharidae > Malthinus > Malthinus seriepunctatus. The sequence goes on along the minus strand of OZ004600.1, from coordinate 78,633,524 downwards.
ATTCTACGTTGGAGCCAATCACAGCGCTAAACAGAAGTGTTCACGTGTACATCACGCAGATGTTTATTTAGATCAGATACTTGCTTAACTTGAATGGAGTATAGTACATTACTTCGACTGCTGTCGGTTGACAAGATTTTATTTTCTGCTCCTTAACGATGTTGACGCGACGCGGTAAGCCGTTCCTAAATCCGGCGTCGCCGCTACGAGTATCCTCCGGTCTCTCGACTCGGTAAAATCTCGCTCAATGGATAAGGTTGTTTGTATAGGAAATTCCAATAGAGAAGAGCCTACCGGGTCTTTGCGCGAAAGACTTAAATTAGTCGGGCAGGTCCAAATTGCTATTAGAGGTATTAGAGGTCGCTACACTCATGGGCGTAAATGATCGTCCCAACATTTTCTGTGCGCATTGACGTCAGCAGCTGGGTTCAACTCGTTTAAAATTACCTATAACTTCCGCTTTTAATCTCATCCTTCCATATGTGTGCGCCGTGTGTCGGTTTTCTTTAAACCATTGCTACCGGATATTTTTCGCTCTTTTGATGCTCATACTTATCCCAACGTTTTCATTTAATTTAATTATCTGGGGGAGTGCTTCTTGTTTTATCAGCCTATCCTCTTCTCATGAGATGAATGATACGCAACCCATGTGAACCTGTCTAGACGTAAGTATACTCACTGCACCAGCAGCCCTCATCGTTGCTCTAGTTTCCGACTGTGGTTAGCGGTTACCTACTTCGTTTCTTCATGATTTGGTACTGATTCTGATTGTATCTTTTCCTTAATAGAAGAGTTTACCTCACAGTCATATTTTAAAATAAAAGTTGCTATTTAAATGGAATCCCAATTGAAACTCAGACCAAACCCCCATGGCAGTTTATTGGCGTATAATTTATTGTTTGTCAACAATAGAAAAATTTATTGAATGTAGTGTAAATATTTATCTAAACATTAACACTTAACTTGATTATGCACTTTTGAAGTTAAATTGTTACACGAAACATCAAGAATTTATACTGCAACTTGTTAATTTCATTACACGGTTTCTAATTATTCACATTTCACATAAATGTTATAATTAACAAATAAACAAATTTATGTACTAAGTCTAGACTTGTTAACAAAATAAAATAAACATTGAAGGTTAAAATACCATTAAAAGTGAGATTATGGACGCATTTCTTCTTCTATCTCCATTAAGAAGAATTGCCTTTTAGAACTTAATTTTTCTTCATTTAAAGTGTAACTGTTTACCCTTTACGTAACATACACCTTTACTCCACTTTTTCACCTCAACGTAAAACTAGTTTTGTAATTATAGAAGCTTTATTGTTTGTTTGTAAGTAAATATTTAAGAATGTATTACTATTTGTTTCTAAATGTCCTACTGTAGGTTTTACAATGGAGGAAAAATTACCATTTCTTCCTTTACGTCCTACAAAAATTTTTTTTCTTGCGTATTACATAACGTAATTATAATTATGTATGTGGTTATTGATTTACTTACAGTAAATTTATGAATAAAATTATGGTAGATGTTATCGGTTCATTGAACTTCAATAACAGCATTTAGATCATTTATACCCATTAAAAATACGCTATTCATTCAATAATTAAAAAGACTGGTCGGGCATAACGGATTTTAGTTTGTATATGTAAAAGAACATGTAAGTTTAAAACTGGGAACTTTGAGGGGAGATGAAGAGATCTGGACGCGAGATGTATGTCACCAGCTCTTTGGACAGGTTGGCGGATACGGTGTTGTAGATATCGGGAGTTAATCTTCTGTGACGGTCTTCGGTTGTGCACCTGTTACATTGTGTTAAACGTCGTTTTATGAAAAATTCGTATTGTTATATAACATGTGAAGGGAAAATTAATTCGACCATCGGGAGAATCTACCATTAGTGCTTCGTATAGTGACTTAATTTTTTTTTGTATTGGAACTACTCTTCATCTTCATCAGTAATAACAACAGTTAGTCGAATTAAAAAGTATAATTTCGATGCAAGTTGGATCATTCATAAAACAAGGTTGTAATATGGTTTAACCGTTGATAATAGTCATTTAACGAGAAATAATTTTTGCAATTTTGTAACAATAATCCCTTTCGAATCAACTACTTTTAATAAAACAGTGGGATGGAGTGCATATCTTCTAGTCACCGGCATTGTTGCATAAATTCTTAAGTACATATTAGGTCCGGTCAGTAGGTTACCTATGCCTGATGGCTTTAAACTAAAGCAGGTGCTATAATTTATGGTGAAGTACAATTGCGGTCTTCCTTAAAAATTGCATTTTTGCAACATTTAAATTTTTAAGATGTCCGCGAAGACGTTACTAATAAAAAACGTATCCAAAAACGAAAATTTAAATTACAACGGTTTCGTCGAAAATTCCTCAAACATATTATCCAATTGGTTCAACTCGTTAGAAGAACGTTCTTCTTTATTTTGGTTACAATACGTAAATTGGAATTTAAACGACGTCGACGAAGAAGACGACGACGAGTACGAAGAAAAGTCACTTATTAGTGATGAAAATCTGTCTAGTCTTGATGAGGGTGTCGATTTAACCTCGTCAAGTGATAGTAGTTTAAATGAAACGAACATAAATAATGAGAGTAGTCCAAATGAAGATGTTAAAAGTGACGATAACGATTTAACAAAGTTACCTATTGTTTCGTGTAACTCCATAGCACATCGAGACACTGAACTTCTCGTGGCCCTGACCGAGAACTGTACTCATGGACCGGTCTGTTATTTTTGCAGGTAAACAATATTGCTAATGATGATTTTTTTATTGAATATTAATGTTGTGGTGTCGTGCAAAAATTTTGCTTAAGGTGACATGACAAAAGTTATAAAAGTATCGAGAGATAATTCAAACAAAATTTTTTATTTCGAGTTCTCATACCGTAAATTTTTGCATGTAACTGTAAATTTTGTAATGTGAAAACCCATGGTGGCTTCCTTTTTCTTTCTTCCCATATTGACTGCATTTTGGATTGTTTTATGAAAGGTAGCATTTAAGCCGCTAGGATTAAGATTGTTAGGGTAGAGGGTAAACTCAAGTGTATTTAGTTCGCTAATTCCATTGTGCTGCGTTCTTATTACAACTCTTCCCGTTATTTCAGTCCTGCACCCATCCCAATATTTCTTGAATGAATCCAAAGATATTGAAGAGCAAAGTCGTGACACAACACCCAACACTATGGCGTGTAAGCTCTCACAAGACGAGTCGCTTATTTGAGTTCGTTATAGAACTTCCTAGCACTATGTTGGGAACCGACAGTTCTCGAGCCACTTCAATACTATAAGAAAAATCGGGAATTTTGTAGTAATGATGTAATAATTTTGTTGTTGTTAACATTAGAGCTGAACCAATAACAAAGCAAATGTATAGCTGCTTTATGTTCTAACGGGCAATATGGGAAGAGTATTGCTATAATAGACAAGCTCAAAACAGCTTAACAGCTTCTCCTTCATCTTCATAAGTCCATTAGGGGCTGTTTACCGATGATCAATGATCATTGCAATCAGAACCGCCTTATGAGCATGGAAGAATTTTCAGAAAACCGCATTCAGAGCCTGCTCCAAGTTATTTAGAGCATAATCTAAAACACAGAACTGCATGGCATGGTCACCATGACATGAAAAGACGATCACAAAATGAATGTCTCTGACATACAGTATAGGTGTGACTTCAAGTCATCTCTACCCTATAACGTTTCATATACACAGCTTCAAAAGATATTCCTAACCTTCGAATGTCTTTATTTTGTCAGGAATTTGCTATATCGTTTGTCCCACGGTTTTTGCACATCCTGTATTTTTTATGAGCTACCCATTTAATTACTTTAAAAATAATCAAAGAACACGGATATTACAACTTCATCAGTTTACGACTTACCTAAAGCAATATATTAAGATTTTGCGATTCTGCAAGATTTATAGTTGTAGTATTACCATGTCATAAAATTTATGACAATTTTTTATTACTTCAAAAAAAATTAAATTTGTTGTTATTAATGTTACAAGTATATGAAATTAATTGCATTCAGCTTACTTCATTTACAGTTGCTAAAATTCAAAAACTAACAGTTATATTCATAAATTACTTATTTTACATCTTCATTTATTTAATTTGTTATTATATTTCTAAAACGCTTTGTTGCTTTGTGTAAGATTGCTGGTCTGACATACAGATTTTGACAAAATTTTCAAGGGTTCACTGAAATACTCAAAAATGCCTTAACTGAAACAGTTAACTGGAGTGGATAGTTAACTGGACGCTAAGGAAGTGGAAAGGTCAGTTATTTGAAGAAGAAACGTATGCGTATTCCAGCTCTAAGGAACACTGACTAATATGGAAAAGACCTAACAAAGAAGTGTCCCTATGGCATAAGAAAATGGGATTGTAGAAAACATAATCATATACATTGGAAGAACACTCCGGTATAAGGCACATGAAGCAAAAGATAATTCCTCAAACTAAATTGGAGACAAATTAGATACACGGTTAGACTATTGAGAGGACACTACACGGTAGCTCTTTTTGGACAACGAAAGGAACATGTCACATGACAAACTGGAGGGTAGAATTTTAAAGCTTCTTAAAGCCTCAGGGTTAGAACTATAACCATCGTTAGCTGCTGATGGATACATACAAGATAAAGGGAGCCAATCGTCGAAGTGCAAGGGCGACCCTATCGAGTAGCTAATTTTGAAAAAATAGTTGTCATTTCAAATCTGAAATGTTGTGGAATATCACGAAGAGAATGTTAAAACTTGTCGTTATTTTCCAGCCTCTAGTTTAGTTGAAACATTAATTAATACAAAATTGTGTAGGCCGATACATACTCAAACTGATGTTTATAACTAAGTAACAGCAAAAAATTTATAGGTAATCATGTACTTCTCATAACTTTTTTCTAAAAATGATGATAGTTGTTGAGTAGAATAATTACTAGTTTAATTATATTTTCAAGTTATCATAGTTATTAAGTTATAATAACCGGCAAACAGCAACTTTCAATACTTTGTATTTTTTCTCTTTTATTATTATTATGCTCGAGAGGAAGTTACATACCTATTTCGAAGGGAATAGTGATATTTTTATACATTGAAATTATTTTTTTTAATTTTGTTACTAAAAGAGCTTCTTACCGTACTGTTTTGGTGTCAAAACAGTATCGTACTGTTTCTGGGGATTTTTTTTTGCTAAGTTCGCGTCAGGTTGAACTAACATTTGACAAATCAACGTCAAACGTCAAATATTTATGCATTTTAAAATGTGATTTTGGTTTGTTAGTAGTACAAAACTACTGCGCAACTTTAACGATCATCACGTGGTGTGCTCAGGTTACGTTGGGTTTACTCTAGCTATAGAAAATAATTAATTTCTTCTTAATTTCTCGGTAACGAACAACTTATTTATTGACAAAAATCGCAAACTTCACGAATTCGGTAGTTAACGACGTTGCTCACTAGCGAATTTAGTTAGTGAATCAGGTACTGAAGGCACTTTTAGGCCGGGACTTATCACCTCTAGTCAACCCTTGACCAATAGTTCAATAGTTGACTAGCAGTTGACTAAAGGTGATAAAACCCGGCTTTAGACGTTAGTCGAGCTTGGTTGAAAAGTAGGTTGTGGTGTTGGTGGTATTCTCCAATCCAAAATCCAAATCTAATTCTTCTTTACGACAGTGGTCCATCCATCATAAGGTGTAAGAAAGCCTAGCTTTGTGGAAAAGAGGTGCAGATCCAATTAAACATGACTCATTGCTTAATAATCTGTGAGCACGGCTGGATTAACCATGAAGCGCGTTCTTCAGGACTCGGTGTTGTGGAGGGCTCGGAAAAAAGTAAACTAGCAAAGGAAATTTAATGCTCACAACTTCTTTTCTGAAAACTTTTACTGTAAAACGAAGGGCTGATGTGCTAGAGGTAAAAGTTTGACAAAAAACATAAGGCATTAACGATTTTTGTAGGCGGGCATCTCAAAAACTATAAGGAATAGAAAAATATTAATCAGAAAAGCAGTCTTGTAGGAAATTTAGTAAGGTTTCATTTTGCTAACAGTAACTTTTTCTCTATGATACAGCGTTTTCGAGATATAAGCGAAAACCCCAAAAACGGGACCTTTTCACCGCCCCCTCCCTCCTTTAGCCATGTAGCTAGAACCGGGAGCTTCTAGTATTTTCACCTCCTAACTAATTCAAACACATTTTGTAAGGGCCCAAAAATAAGCGCCTCAGACCCCAACGTACTTTCATCCGGCCCTGGTATAGAAGCAAATATGTATGTATTGATAGGGAAAAAATTTCTGGGATTTTACGGGTGTGTTCGTGAACCTTTGAAAATTGACTGGGGATAATTTTCTAGAGGTGTTGAACTCTCAAAGGCGCTAAATATTATAACAATTAGGTACCTATTATTTTTTTATTTTACGAAATTATTTTTTTAAATTATATAAATTGAGAAAAATAATTGTAATTATACATCTTACAATCGCACTAATCTTCATGACTGCTTCCTTCAGTTCACTTCTTCCCTGCGGCTTCTATTGTATCTGTAAGTTAATGGTTGCAAAAAACACTGATAGGATGTGTCTATAAAACGTTTTTCAAATTATCTCAACAAAAAAAGTATAGAACTTAATGTCACTTATAATGTTACTCTACCATCAAATCAAACGGTATAATTGAAGTTATAGGCAATCAGTGAACGAACAGTTATGTCTTTTACATGTGTAGGTGAAAACTGTTTTTTTAAATTTTCTTTCTACTACGAGTTGTAATAGTACTAGTAATAGTACTACTCGTAGATACTAGCTGTGTAGAAAAAATAGAAAATAAATATTTTGATTATTTCGTAAACTAAATGCGTATTCTTCCTTCATTTATAAACAAGACAAGTCATTAATATACATAGGTACTTAAATCCAATTCGTTTTGAAAACAAAACAACTCTCTCTTAGTTAAACTCTTTCTTCATTGTACCATTGTACTTAGCGAAATTTAAAATTTTTGTTTAAATCATTTGGTTCACTTAGCAGATGATTTTTGAACCATCAGGACATTGACAATTGAGCTAAATGATGTTAAAAGTGAGAACTTTCTGTTAATTTATTGTTAAAAGTGAAAAAAACAAGTATGCATATAGTTGAGTGTTGAGGTAACATCAATTTGGTCAACAAATTTGGCTTTCACACAATTTCAACTTTTTCTTTTAATTTCATTGTGTTCCAAATTTAATTTTTAATTTCGTCAATTTCTTTTTAAATACCTAAAGAAACTATATACCATACATAAATTCGTATTTGAGCGTTACAAAAACGTAAAACTCTTAATAATAGCATAAAGAATTTTTCTATTTTGTATAATAACCTTTAATTTTGTTACAGCAAAAAGAATTCAATTGTTCTTCGGACACAACTATCTGTTCGGGTTCACACAATTATAGGTGAGTAAAAAAGTTTAAATATTTTGTTTTTATTTTTCACGAAGATGACGTGCTATTACACTAATTTTATTTTTTGTTTTTATGTAATTCGACCTCCCAAAATAATTCCACTCGATATTTTAAGTTTTTAGACAAAAATAAAAGTGATGTGTCATCAAAGTAAAACTTTCCAATTACCTCAAAATTTAAAAATATTAAAATTATAATATATTATTTAACGAGCATAGTTCCATAATTACAAAGAGCATTAAATTTAAAGCGCGAGCCATAGCGAGTAGTCTCGCTAGTAGTTGCTGGTGTAGTCATCCTAGTGTAATTTAGCCATTGTTTTGGTCAAATACACTGTTTTATTTACAACTAAGCATGTAGTTTTTGATAAATCATGCATCACTCTTGTAATTGCTTTTGATTAATCCCCTTTTACAATAACGACTATAATCGGGTTTCTTTATTTTATAAATAACAACCAATGACAGCAGCTTCATGCAGACTACACTCAAGCTAGCTTTTTTTTTTAAATTTAACAGTGAATAAAGAGAACCTAGCTTTTATACACTCCTGATTTATCTCATTTTGACCCCATATTTTGCCACTAAATTCAAATAACAGTAGGGTATGTAAAAAACATTTTTCATACTCTCGTATGTAAAATTAAGCATTTTGTCACCACTCACTCGATACTAAAATAGCGTTTTTATTCGCTTGTGTGAAAAAGTGACATTTTATGGTTGAGTTATTTGGACGACACGTTAAAAGGGCGGTTCTAAGGAATCGGCGGGAAAGTTGATATTTAGACATTCCGCTCGTAACCGTTAGCGACCTTAATATCCGGTTGATATCGCAAATAGTCATAATCCCTGATTATGACTAAGGTCACTAGGGTAGTGACCTTAGTGGCCACTAAGGTGATTAAGGTAAGGTTCAAAGAAGGCAATGACATATTTGTATATAGGAAATTGGTGAGAAAAGTCTAATTGAATTTCTTGTAATTCAAAAAAATACAAAACAAAGGATTTTGGGTAAAAACAGTATCCATAATATCAACCATAATTCTAACCATTCGTTAGAAACCGCTCTTTTAACCTTTTCGTAAAAATACCATCTTTTGCTGTGTTGCAAGGTAACATGTTTCGTCCTAGGACGAAAACTGTTTTTTCGACGTGCAAAATTTGTTAATTGACTATCTGTCAGATTGGCAGTAATAAAATCAAATTTTTTTTATAATTTTTGAGAATTTCTTACAATCGAATTACATATATTGTATGACACACGGATGCAAATGTTTTTTGGACTCACACGTTTGCTGGACTCGGCTTCGCCTCTTCCACCAATTTTACGTATTTGTCCGAAATATTCTATTTTTCGTCCTTGTATCATAAATAACAATTTTTTTCTCTAGAGAGAAAAATTAATATTATGGGTAATTAATTGTTTTAATTGATAAATTTATAATTTTTTTGTAATTTAAGACACTGCTGTCACTTTGGCGTCATCTAGCGACTTTATAAAAAGTCCCTATTAAAATATCAGTTTAATTTTTAGTAAAAAGAGTAATATTAAGATGTACTAATTACTGTCGTAGAAAAAGATACCATTTACGACTCGAGATAATAGTATATTTTACAACAAGAGATGAAAAATCAATTTTTGCATGAGATGAGAATTTAATTCACAAGCCGCGTTAGTACCTTAACGCCGAGTACACCTTTTACAAAAATTTTATTTCAATAGAGATTTTTTAAAAAGCCGCTAGATGACGCCAAAGTGACAGCAGTGTATTAAATTACAAATAAATTACAATTTTAGTTAAATTTAAATTATAAAGTATTTATTAAGTTGTAAGTGCCATGTTGTAAATTTATAAATTAAAACAATTAATTAACCAAAATCGCAAAACTCAAAAGCTCGTCTTACTTCTGTCATTTTACGCCATCTATCAACATACGCTTGTAATATTACTATTTCTCTCTAGAGAACAAACACTATTTTTCATATCGAATAATGGTTAACCGCGGGTTTCTATAAACATAGTTATCGCTTTACCAATAGATTTCGATTCCTAAATGTCGAAAAACTGGTTTTCAAACAATGTTTCTGCCCATCATAAAGTTAAGCTATGGAATGTTATAAACCATAACGTACTAGACACTCGCAATCAATAAATGCTTACTTTCACATATGAGAGTAGAAAAAAATCCATTTTTTTCGTTTGAGAGATTATTTTATTCTCCGCTACGCTGAGAATTTAATGAGTTAAATTCTCATCTCACGAAAAAAAACTGATGTTTCATCACTTGTTATAAAATATACTATCATAAAATTCCTGCTCTCCATTTTACTGTATGGGGCTGGTACAATATTAGACAAATTATTCGATTAATTTATCGGTCAGTGCCTTGTGTGGTAAAGTGACCAGAAAATCCCTTGAACGTGAATCCTTGTTGGTCAATCAAACAAATTGAACTGTTGATGAGAATGTAATGCAGAAAGGATTAATCCCTGTCAAATCTTAGCTGTATTATATTTGAAATTCGCTCGATTGTAAATTTTAATGTCCATCAAATTATAAAATTCAAAATCGTTATACAAAAGACCTGCTACCTAACGTCAGTTAACATTTAAGAAAACGAGTTCATGAAGTCAATATCTAACAGACGTTCAATGATGTTAACATTACTTAATTCCTAATGAACAATACTTGTCTTTTTATTTTTTACCAATGGTTCAGAAGAGTATGTAAAAGCTATTTTAGTAGGCGACCGTTACAGATTTTTTTGCAATGCTTAAAGTTGGCAAAAATGCGAATTAGTGTAATAGGTTAAATTAATTATTTAATTAGTTAATCTATCATAATTAGAAAATGCGCCTCTTAATAATGTGTTCTATTAATTATTTTCAATTTATCAATAAACCAGTTTTAACACTTTTTTTCTCTTAAATTTTTCCATTTATTTAACAGTAAATTAAAGACTTTTAGAAATTGTATAATAAACATTAGCATAGTAAAGGTAGTAAATGAACCATATTTCATAAATAATTAAACCACCTTGAACACTATTCGTAATTACCTCCATTACTTTCTGTTAATTATGTAGTTAACTCGAAATTAACTTTTGTTTTTATTTCTAGAAAAATTATTAACATCCGAAGGACGAGAACTTCGTCGCGCTTTATTTTCATTAAAACAAATATTTCAAGAAGACAAAGATCTAGTACACGAATTTGTACAAAACGACGGATTAGCATGTCTCATCAAAGTTGGCTCCGAGGCAGATCAAAATTATCAAAATTACATATTAAGAGCATTGGGTCAAGTTATGTTATATGTAGATGGTATGAACGGAGTTATTCATCACAACGAGACGGTTCAATGGTTATACAGTTTAATATCTTCTAAATTTCGTCTCGTTGTCAAAACTGCCTTAAAATTGTTGTTGGTGTTTGTCGAATACGTAGATTCCAACTGTTTGTTGCTTATAAAAGCGGTTCAAAATGTCGATTGTTCTCAAGGATTTCAACCTTGGTATAACATCATGAAACTTTTGAAAGATTTCGATTCAGCAGATACAGAATTATTGATTTACGCGATGACTTTAATCAACAAATGTTTCAACGGCATCCCCGATCAAGATACATATTACGACCAAGCCGATTCTTTAGAAGAACAAGGCATCGAAGCTATTATTCAAAGATACATGTCCAAACCAGGCACCGATCTCGATTTACTGCAACAATTTCAAATTTACGAAGCCGTTTTGCAATACGAAGATTCGGAAGAAAAGGGAATTCCTTTGAGACACTTGGATGAAAGCGTAAGAAAAACTTTAAGAAGTCGAAAATCCGTGGTCGTTTCTGCAGAACGACGTAAAAGTCGAAGGCATTCAACCGGCAATACGTCCTTCAACTCGAGCTTAAACGTGAGAAAAAAATTGGAACTTACATCTAATGCAGAAGACGACGAATCGTCCAGTTCACAATCGTCCGCCGGGCCAAACGATCTTCATTTCAACGGAAGCTACAAGGAAAACAATAAAGGTAATTAAAAACCAATCGTTTAACTAATCTAACATTAAGCTGTGCTTAGCAAACGAAGTTGGCGTTACACCTGCTTTAAAAAGGAGACGTGAACGAGCCGAACGACAACGCAGTTTTATGAAAGAGCAACAAGAAACTGCCGCACTTTTTCACGATTCAAATAATTCTAACGAAGATAAAAATAATGGTTAGTCTTTCACTCGCACTCAGCTTAGCTTAGCTCTCATACTGTTTTTTTTGTTAAAATATTAATTTTTAGGTAATTACACAAATTCGTTACAAAGAATATCCAACGGCAACATCTTAATTAAAACTCCTAGTCGTAAAGATTTAACACCTTTGATGAACGCCGTAAATAAATTAGATTCCGAAGAAAACGGTCTCACAAAACAACCGTGGATTTTATCCATGATGTACAACAACAAATCGATCGACGACCAAAACGAAGTTATTGAAGATGCGAACGAAAATGATCGAAAAATATTGTTACAATTGAAAAGAGAAAATACGGTAAAAGATTTAACACAAAAATTAGCCAATCAAACTAATCTACATAGTCCATCGGAAGAAAATAAAATTAATAGAATTGGAGATATGAGTGGTTTAATATCAAAGGCGAAAGAAGGACTTGCAAAGTCAAAATCTAAAGTTGATGTATTAAAAAGTCCTACTTCTGAAAATATACCAAAAGTGGAGATTAAAAAGTCTGAAAATGAATTGCGTTGGGAGGAGTTGGTTAACTCGTTGAGTAGGCCGTTGAATCTATGCGATTTAGATTTTACGGATTTGGGAAGCGACGATGAGGCCGACGTTCTTGCACCTGTGGCTACCACCAACGGTGTTCCACCACCACCACCTCCTCCTTTACTAAACGACGTTATCGCACCACCGCCACCTCCTTTACACAATAGGCTGTCTTCTCTAGTACCTCCTAGTCCACCAGTTTTTGGAATTAATTTACAAAAAAATTCAAAACCCACAGAAAGCAAAATACCTATTAAAAAGAATAAGAAGACTGTTAAACTTTTTTGGAAAGAAGTTCGAGACGATGCCATAACTGCCATTAAATTAAAGACTGGTTTTATATGGGATGAGTTGGCTCCGGTAGCAGTCGATACCCAAAAATTAGAGCACTTGTTTGAATCGAGAGCTAAAGATTTGATAACCAAGGTACATTTTTCATATTTACTTGCATGCTTTGTGTAAGCTTTTATTAAATAATTTAATTCAAATTTAAAGATTATTCATTTTTAAGGCTAAAATTTATAATACTTTAACATTGACATTTTAGAAATTTTAAAAAAATTGCAAATATTGTAAATAATATATTTATAATTGCACTGTGCACAATTTTTGGATAATGTAATATAAATTTCATTACCTACAATTTATGTAAATAGGTATTTTTAAAACAATAAGTAATTAACCATTTCTGTGAGTTGTTAAAGTGTGGCCGCTGTGGCTACGGAAAACTTAGGCAGCTCTTGTTCTACTGCTGCTAAATACCATTAAAACGTGTCTTCCTGCTAAAAATTCTTAACAATGAAACTCTCCCCACCACTTTTTGCAACGTCATAGGACACGCCCCTTTTTAGTGACGAACAGACAGTTTCGGGTGGTTTCTAATGAATAGGCGGGAAAGTTGAAATTTAGACATTCCGCTCGTAACCGTTAGCGACTTTAATATCAGGTTGATATCACTAATAGTTAGAATTCCTGATAGGTTAAGGTTCAAAGAAGGCAATGGCATATTTGTATACAGAAAATAAGAGCGTTATGTCCTATTGGATAGAGGATGTTGTTTTGCCCAACATCTTTTGCTTTTTTTGAATTACACCAAGTTCAGTTGGACTTTTCTCACTAATTAGGCTCTTATTTCCTAAATACAAATATCTCATTGCCTTCTTTGAACCTTATTCTTTTAGGAATTATGACCATTAGTGATATCAACCGGACATTAAAGTCGCTAACGGTTACGAGCGGAATGTCTAAATATCAACTTTCCCGCCTATTTATTAGAAACCGCTCTCTTAAAACAGCTAATAGGGAAATCTCCAATATCGGTTTGTCAGCCACTAAAATGAAACGTGTCCTGTGACGTCACAAAAAGTAGTGGGGTTAGTCTGAATCTTAAAATTTGTGTAACATTTGTTGAAGGGCTATAAATTCCTTTAATTAATTCTTTACAAAAAATCCAATTTTGATACATTTTAAGACATAGTTTTTCGATGTAGCCATATTTGCGTCACCATCTTAAAATAATGGTTAATTATTATTACTGTTACGAATCGGAGAAGGGCATTACGCTTAACTAAAATCATTTTATGTGTTTTGATCAAGTGCTTATTAATTTAATTAATTTGATTTTTTTTATTTTATTTGGTGATCCGCACATGGCATGTGCTGCACACAGGAGGTGAGTTATTTAGTTTCTTGGTGGTGGTATTTCTTATCTGTTTTTTGCACGACTATATTATTTTATCCACTACCAAGTTTGGTGTACAAATAGTGTATTAAAAGTAGTTACTGTATGTAGTAAATGGAGCTGGATTTAGTTATAAGCTCAGCAATTCTAGTTCTATTTTTACCATTTTAGAATAATTATTTCTTCTGTTAAGTAGTAACTTGCACCAAGAATAATCACATGACAACAAATGCCTCTTTACACAATGAAGTTTATTTTTCTTCGTCTCATCAGGAACATACGAGACAAACAAAGATATTATCTGATTCCATGGTGTGGAATTTATTTAACAATTGTATTTCAATGGGTTAATCCTCTTCCAAGTTATGTTGTGTGTTGTATCGGATCTAAAGTTTTCTATTGTGAAGGTTATTATTATTTATTCTTCCTAATTGTAACATTCGTATCAGTGTATAAGTGCAGTGTAGCAGATAGAGAATGACATTTTTATATTGTAGAAAAGTCACTCTTTACAAAAGCTTTCCTTATCTTAAAAGTTATTCAGTATTAGATATTTATACAGGGTGCTCAAAAAATATTGAGCTATTTAGTTAAATACCAAAAATTTACAGATCTCTCATTTTTCATATTTGGGTGAAATTTTCAATTCCAACCAATTTTTTAGTTTAACGTTTTCTCCTAAAACGCAAAATAAAAATAGTTTTTACTCTAGGGCCATTTTGCTCTTCTTTCAGCGCCTTAGTCTTACGGAGGATACGGGGCTTCCCTGCATAGACTGGTGTTTGAGCGACTTAAATCTACTAAAAAGTCTATGGAGCCCACAATTTACAATTTAATATGGAATCCCAACAACTAAAGGAAACTTCGATAGAAAATTTTGTCCTTAGTGGTTTTGCTATTGCTCTCTAAGAACACCCAAAGATTCTAGGTGAATCTGGTAGTGTACGTCTTTCATGGCACTGAGATTGACTGCACGATCGTGTACTCACTTGCGTTTCTGCACCAGATTCTCTTCCTGTTTTTAATCTCGATCAAGAATCCGTCCTCCAAGACTCTAACTATATGGCAAATTGCTGACTCGAAATTGAAGAAACTCAACACAACGTGTGTGAATAAATGGAAGATCACTGAGAACTGATAGATCACAGATATCACTAATGTTGAAGTGAACAAATATGGCACTCTAATATGTGTGAATTGACCTTTAAAGTTTCAAACATTGAGGACGATTTTTCCGGAACCAGATATAAAGTGTCTATCCTAGCAGACTTGTAACCTTCTTTGAGAAACCATTAATGCGTATTGACCCATAATTTTTCTCTGGGAAGCACAATGGTCTACGTGGCCTAACGCAGCTCCTAAAGAATCTTCAATACCTCTTCCAAAACTTTAACCATATCGCAAATCGCTGACTCGAAACTGAAAAAACTCAAAAGATGTTGATGGTGAAAGTGAAACTGATAGATCACAGATATATCACTGCTGTTGAAGTCAACCAATACGGCACTGATATGTGTGAATCGACATTTAAAGTTTCAAACATTGAGGACGATTTTTCCGGAACCAGATAGAAAAGGTTTATCCTAGCAGGCTTGTAACCTTCTTTGAGAAATCATTAGTGCGTATTGACTCATACTTTTTCTCTGGGAAGCACAATGGACCACGTGGTCTAATGCAGCTTCTAAATAATCTTCAATATATCTCCCAAGACTCTAACATGTATCGCAAATTTCTGACTCAAAATTTCTGACAAAAAAGATGTGTGCGAATAGGTGGAAGTGGAACTGATAGATCACAGATATCACTGATGTTGAAGTGAACGATTACGGCACTGATATGTGTATGAATCGACTTTTGAACCAGATATAAAGGGTCTATCCTAGCAGACTTGTAACCTTCTTTGAGAAACAATTAGTGCGTATTGACCCATACTTTTTCTCTGGGAAGCACAGTGGGCCACGTAGCCTAATGCAGCTTCTCCTGTGGATCCCTAGTATACTAAAAAGTGCTAGAAATTGATGATTGTGTTGAAATTTTGATCGCTGCCATGCATTCTTCTCTCCTGTCCAAGGCATCTTCTTCAGCTAGACCCACACCTCCATTTTCTGATGTATCTCATCGTTCTAAGATCTTCTCGACCTACCTCTCTTTTTCACTCCCGGTGGGGTTCATTTTAGCATTGCTGAAGGGCATCTTGTTCATCCATGGGAATAAAGTGTCCGATCCACATGAGACCTCTCCTCTCGAACTTATCTACTACTGTGATTTGACTCTATCTCGTCGCCGCATTTCTTCTAGATATAATCCATTTCTATAATATAAATCTTTTTCTTGAAATGTTCATAGTTCATATTTTGTATCCATAGCACAGCACAGTCTCAATCATTGCTCTTCTTATCTGTTTTGAGTCCCCTTTCATATAAAAATGCAAAGTGTATTTTGTATCCTAAGTTATGCCTGTCATTTTCTGGAATACTAAGGGAATATTTCTTATTGATTATCTTCTAAGGGATAAGAGGCTAATGGAAGAATTCTATGGTAACCTGTTGGGTCACTCACCTGAAGCAAATTATTCATGAAAAACAGGAATCTTCTTTGAATTATTGTTCCAATTATCTTGATCGTGAGAAATATGTCAGACTTCCGAGATGAGATAAAGGCATTGGAGCTTCACTAAATAAAGTTGAATTTAATTCCAAAAAGAAATATACCGACAGTTATATTTTCATTCAGATTCTTTAATTTCCTCTGATACTTCCCTTTAAAGCAGGGCCGTAGTCAGACTGTGTTATCAGGGCAGGCTCGAAAATTTTAAAGAGAGACTGAAAGCTAAAACCAGGGTTTTGTCTCTTTTGGGTTTGTATAAATCTGTTGACTACTGTAATCTCTTCTGAGGATGGAAATTTATTGCCCTAAGTTTACAAAATATTGACTTTCTCTAAATCAATGTTTTCTTCTTCAGCACCAGTTAGTAACTTATCGTTTTATTATTGTTATTGCGAAATTCTTAGCAAGCTCTGGCAAGAACAGGTAATTTACCAGGGCTTGTTTGCTCTGGTGGACTACGGTCCTGCCTTAAAGTATTTCTTCTACTAAAGGTTGAAATTAATGCGATTTGAGTTTTTGAGACAACCACTCGAAAAAATGATGTTGGTACTCTTGTCGAGGTTCTGAGGTTTTTAACCTCTTTTCAGTTTTTGATTTTCTTTCTCTTCAAAAATAATCATTCAGCTTTAGATGAGCGCTAATTTCAGCTTCCCTCTTTTAGACTCTCTATTATTAAAAATTAGTTGAATTAAAACAAATCTTCAATATCTAGGTGCTTGAATCTTGGGCTACTAGGTTTTTAGATCTTGGTAGTTGTTAATGGTAAAAGTGCAAAACAAAACAGTTGTAGTTTCTAGTAGTTACTATGTAGTAAAACAAGCTTTATTATAAATTAAAGAGTAGATCAAAGTACATATTTATTTAATAGCTGCATGTCTTGCATAACTGTAGTGGATTGGTGAAGAAAATTCTCAATAATTGCCTTTATTTCTAAATCTAGCCTTCGATATTATACATACAATTATTTCAAAGTCTACTACTTTATATACTTCTTATTACTTTTCAGTACAAGAATTTTCAACCCAGAAAAAAGTGTATTATTGTGTAGAGTAGAAACTTCCTTCCTGACGAGAACGATTTTATTATGTTACGCTTCTTTTAATAATAATTATACAAGAAGTTCAACTTATTATTAAAACTGAGGCTATTAAGAAATTATTTTTATTTAAAACCTCATCTTCAACTTCTCACATTAGTTATTAAAAATATTTTAATGTTTAAAAAGCATGTAAAGTCGTTCTCTCACTTTTTACTTCAACTACACCTTTTCAAAGTCAATGTGTTAAGTCACTATATGTCTAGTAGCATGAATAACCATACACATTTCTTATTATATGCCAATTAATTTCAAATAACAATAAAACATTAATTACTTTTCTTAATTAAATTCTTTTACAAAACAGAAACAACAAGAATTAAACAAAAACAAGGAAATAATCGTTTTGGATCCGAAAAGATCGAACGCGATTAATATAGGAATGACCAAGTTACCTCCTCCACGTTCAATTAAAACTGCAATATTAAAAATGGACGCGACAATTATGAATCGTGAAGGAATAGAAAAGTTACTTACAATGTTACCGACAGAAGAAGAAAGAACAAGAATACAAGAAGCTCAAGCTACCAATCCCGACTTACCGTTAGGAAGTGCCGAACAGTTCCTCTTAACTTTAGCTTCTATTTCCGAATTACCTGCTCGTTTAAATTTATGGGCGTTTAAATTAGATTTTGAAAATTCAGAGCGTGAAATTGCCGAACCTTTGATGGATTTAAAACAAGGTTTTGAAGTTCTTAAAATAAATAAGACGTTTCGCTCCATTCTTGGAACATTACTCTCAATTGGAATATTTTTAAACGGTGCCGAAGTTAAAGGGTTTCAAATCGAGTACCTCGCTAAAGTTCCTGAAGTAAAAGACACAGTTCACAAGCATTCTCTATTACACCATCTGTGCCATATTGTAATGGAAAAATTTCCTGATTCGACTGATTTATATTCAGAGGTAATTTTATTCGTTTGTGGGTAGAGAAACAAATTTAATGCTAATTTTTAGATTGGAGCTATTACGAGAGCATCTAAAATCGATTTTGACGAATTAGCTCTTAATATTCAAAGATTAGAAACAGATTGTAAAGCATCGTGGGACCATCTAAAACTAATTGCTAAACACGATGGATCGACAATGATGAAAGTTAAAATGTCGGATTTCTTAGCCGATTGTGCCGAAAGAATAATTTTATTGAGTATAATCCACAGAAGAGTTATCAACAGGTTCGTAAAGCAAAATTTTCCCTAAAACTAATTCGATTACATTTTTTCTTTTGTAGGTTTCGTAGATTTTTGTTATGGTTGGGCATTCCTCTACACCAAATTCTAGATACAAAACCAAACGAATTTTGTAGAATTGTGTCCGAGTTTGCGCTCGAATACCGCACAACACGAGAAAGAGTTTTACAACAATTAGAGAAGAAAGCTAATCATAGAGAAAGAAATAAAACTAGAGGAAAAATGATAACAGAGGTAAAAAAAATAATACTATTTTTGAAAATACTTAATTTTGAATTTGCAGATTGGTAAATTTCGTACAAAAGAAGATCGTGCAGATGCGGAACTTCGCCAACTGTTGGGTAGTGATATGTCAGATGTGGAGAGTTTACAAGGAACTCTTCCATGGAAGCGTCGTAGTAGAGATACAAATAGGTCGTTTTTAAGTCCAAGAAATGGTAATTTAACTGACGGAGATGATGAAATATTAGAAAGTTTAGTTAAAACTGCCACCAAAGGACCATCTAGAACTGCTCCTAGAGAAAGAAAACGAACTAGACACGCTGATAGAAAATCACGTGAGTAATTACTTACATAGCGGTTGATTAAAGGTACAAGGGCTTTTGTTGGTATCCTAAAATTTCCTTGTAATGGGCTGGGTTACTAATGTTTTCGATTATCAATTGTTATAATAATCCTTCTCCTTTTTTAAGGAAAATTCTTTTCAGAACTCGACATGTTGTGTTTAAAGAACAATCAATTTTTTACATTAAAATTTTCATGCAATGAAAGAGATTTGTTCTCGGATTCACAGAGTCTGCATATGTCACTATCCTCCAGTCCCAGTTTCTTGAGGTGGTACCTCACTGGACAGTGTCCAGTAAACAGACCCGTGATGAGTCTGATTTCGTTCTTTGATGAAGCTTTTTAGCATTTGTGGTCGATTAGTCAACGAATTTCTTCGACTATCTTTGTCCTAGTGCATTGCCCCAGTGAGAATTTTTGTTCCCAGTTTCCCATTTTTTGATTTCCGCCCTTCTATGTGTTCTAAATAGTCCACAGAATGGTTCGGGTCCAATGGAGAGGGCTTTTGAGTCTGTTCTAGCTAATTCATCAGCTATTTCGTTTCCTTCAATTTCCTCGTGACCCGGCACCCAATGAAGGGCAACTTCAACTTTGTTGTCCCTTGCCAGAGCTCTGAGGGATTTTCTGCATTCCCAAGTGAATTAAGACTCAAAGCTACTGGCTTTGAGTGCCTTTATCGCAGCTTGGTTGTCAGACATTATGTAGACAACTTTGCATTTGATTCCTTTGTAGGCATTCTCGAGCACATAGATCTATTGCAAGAGTTTCAGCTTGCATAATTGTAGGGTGGGTTCTTAAGGCTATTGGTGCCCTATATTTTAGGCCATACCTGTTCAATTTTAGATCCATCTGAATACCAGATGAAGGATTTTAGTTCCAGTTGTATTGATTGACTTCTAGCCGTGTTGTGGTCCTGAATGACCACCTCAAACGGTGTCTGGAAGTCAAACACTCTTGAACTGACATCCAAGGGCTTTTAAAACAATTCTGGATGAAGAAAGTCCAGGATCTTTAGACATAAGATATAACATTACTCTTGGTAAACTCTGACAAGATCAGAACCTTGGCTATTCCAAACCAAAAATTTTTAAAACACATTTTTTCTTCCCAACTCCAAGGAACTATCATTAAAGTCTTCAACAACCAACATGGATCTCCTTCGTCTACCTATGATATACTTAATTCTTTGGATTGTATTCTTGAATATGTCAAAGTTCTAGTACAGAATTACATAGCTTTCTATCTTTCTAAGAGCCGTTCTCCACTAATTTAATAAATCCTAGCCTAGAGTGGCATTCAAGGCCGTAGCCAGGGGTACTCCAGGGCAGGCTGAGACTGACCTGGAGAGTTTTAAGCGTGTTCTAGCCAGAGCTTGCTAAGTATTTCGCAATAATAATAAAACGATAAGTTTCTAATGTATTGGCGCCGAAGAAGAAAACATTGATTTAGAGAAAATCAAATTTTTGCAAACTTTGGGCAAAAGATTTCCATCTTCAGAAGAGATTACAGTGGTCAACAGATTTATACAAACCCAGAAGAAAAAATACCCTGATTTTAGCTTTCAGCATCCCTTGAAAATTTTTTAACCTGCCCTGATAACACAGTTTGGCTACGGCCCTGGTGGGATTCGTTCAAAGCTTTGGTTTTGTGTACACCCCACGAAGTGGAGGCTAAGATATTTCGTTTTTTTTTTACTTCAAAGGTTTTGATTATTTAATATAAATAATACACACAAAAGTGTTAGTAATAGATTCTAATTTTAATAATTCTTCAGTAAAACGTTCACGAACCAGAGAAAACAATCCTTATGGTACCAGGGAATCACCATGAGCTAATTTAATGTTGGTATGTTATGAAGTGGGCATTTTATGCATCAAAAGTTTGTGCATGGTGTATATTCCGAGTTGCTCTTAACTAACAAAAACTAATTAGTGCATCCATTTGTTTAAATTATTTATTTTAACATACTAATACTCGCTTTGTTTGTCTAACAAAAACGTCTATTTGCAATATTAATAAGTTTTTATTTTTTAGTACGAAGAACTTTAAAAAATGGTTTATCCGAAGAAGAAAAGAAACACCTCTCGGCTTATATTAAAAGTTATTAAATTTATCATTATGTTGTGTGTTGTCGTTTAGTTTAATTGGTTAATTTAATATTATAGGATGTAAATTCTTTTACTGATTTTATGTGATAAATATTTAATTTTTTTGTTGTATAATTGTTTTGTTTTTTAAATTCGTGATTGTGAATTTAAAAAAAATTTGAAATGCTTATTTATTGATTTCTTTTTCAATTTAAAATTTTATTGGGTTTCTAAATTACTAATTACTTTCAATTGTGACTTGAAGCTTAATTTATCGATTAGAGGAGAAACGAAAGCTTAATACATCGCTAATAGTTAATTTTGTAATATTTGTCAAATTATGTATTAATAAAATTTAAATAATGTAAGTACACAATTAAGTCTTTACATTATTATGTACAGTTTAAAATAAATGACTTTGTTATATTTAAAAAATTTGTCTTGAGTGATGGGGATTGGGGGTAACATTTCCTTCATAAAGTTGTATTCTGGTCTCCTTACCAAAGAAGTTTGTGTATAAAAGATACAGAAGCTACACATATTTTTATTCACAATTATAGATCAACTACAAATTCTTAAGCATAAGGATTCTTTGAAGCAGCTTTTCTTTTTTTCTTTTATGGTAATGAAAGTGAGAAGGCAAGGAACTAGGTTCCAAAAGAAACATCGGGTAACCGTGGGGTCGTTACTCACCATCAGCTAATCTTACAGCTGCCCTGCGGAATTACTATTTCAAAACTTATTTTAAAGTAGGTATTACCATTTTGATTGCCATGAGACTTCTAAACATTTTTTCATTCTGGATTCAGGTTTTGTCAATTAGGACCCAAGATTTACAGCTACATGCTTTTACCTGAACTGAATACTTTAATTCTAGTAATTAAATCTTCAAGGACTATAATTTTCTTTTATAACTAGGCATCTCCGAAAAGCATTTGACTCTTTATTGTTACCTTGGTGTTACAAAGTTCTATCTAACAAATTTAACATACGGAGATATAGGCAATTGAAGTTTTAACATCCCATTAGGTAGCATGCAACTATAACTTTTGTTCACAAAATAATTTCGACAATACCAATTTTTTTCTACCAAAACGGCCTTTTTATCGTAATATGTGGCATTTAGAACCCTATTATGTAAAAATGTAATTTTTGAAAAAATTTTAAATGGAACCTTGTAATACTAAGGTAGCGTCTTGTCAGGTGAAATCAAATATTGTCTGGGGCTGCCTAACAGACATCAAAGATCTGACCACAGATAACTGAGATATATTTCTAAATATATAAATCTATAATCTGTGGATCTGACAATACATAACTCAGTCGAGTAGCGCTGATGTCGGTTCCTAGACATAGAGCTGTCAATGGCAACATTCAAACACCTTCAACACACTATACTATTTGTTCACAAATGTAGACAGTTGTGTCATTTATAGAATGAAGACTAGATTAAATCGAGATTTTTCGGTACAGCATTATGAACAATCGTTCGTACTCGGATCCACTTCTACTACAAAGCTTCTATCAGCTTCTGTCAAATAATAGTAAAGTACGTTATTCTATTAAAGCGGCACGTGTTTTCTGCATCTATCTCAATAGAAGCCGCGCTATAGTTAGCTAAATTTTGTGAACACATATTAGGAATGAGTCACTCTCTATAATTGTGGAATTGGAATATAGAAACCCGCAACAACAGAGATAAAACAAATTGAAGTGCCCAATGTAGCAATCTAGCCAAAAATAAATTAAACAGCAGCAGATTAGAACCAAGCTCTGGTTAATTTTTTGAATGTGAAAGAGGTACAACCGTAAAGTAATCTAATTATTAATCTGTTAGACATTGGGAGCATTCACCGGACGTAACAGTTGTGGAGCAGCTACATACTGCTACATCACTAGCAGTACAGCGCTACTATCGAGCGGTAATTTTGTTAAGTGAGCAGGTATCGAGATAGTTTAACATAACGCAAATGAAATGCGCTCGATAAAATAGCGACCGCTGCTACAGAGCCGGACTGGCTAGTGGTTGGCTCCCTGGCTATAAAATAATATGGTCTCAAATATAGTGGCGTAGCTAGTAGCGACACTATTACGGGTCTGAGTTTCAAAGATTTCTCACGCTCCCACAGCGCCGCGGACGGAAATTTTTGGAATTTACAAGGTCAACGAGCTTAGATCAACTTTGGAAATTTTTAAACATTTTTTGTTCTGTGAAATTAAGCAAATCATTAAATAAAAACAATAGCACAATGTAGGATTTTCAACAATTGTGAATTAATAGTACCTCTATATTTTTCCATTTATTTTCATTTGGCCCGACCGGCTATCGCCGGTCAGCCGGCCGAGCCAGTGTAGGCCTGCCCCTCCACACAAGTTCCCAAAGCAGTGTTAAGTCACTGAATGATTTGGTAGCTGCCCCACAACTGTTAAGTCCGGTGAATGCATCCATTGTGAAGGGAACCGTTAAACTAGATGAGCAACTGACGGAAACAAGCAAGTGGGAGTACAATGGGCTCTATATCAAAATACATGAAGCATCTAATCATTCTAATCCCTCCTGATAACAACAATCAATCGAAATAATTTAGTTTGGTAAGAAAGAGTCATCAGATCTTCATTACGTAATGATCATACTTTTTGACGATCGTTGAGGAATTTTTCATAAAAACTTCATAGAAGTTTCAAGATTATATTGAACATACGGTATACGTTTTACATAAAAAATTAAAACACTTAAAAAAGCTTTCTATTTTCTACTTGAGTTTTCCTTTTAAATTGTTGACATTGTACATAAGATGGCTCCACTGCTTAGAAATCCGCTAAAAACGCCAAAATTAAAACCCTCGCGGTTTGAACAAAAAATAAAACACAGCCAAACATTCTATAACATGCAACATGAGATTTTCAGTGGGTTGTTCCAAGGAGGTTCAAGGTGGACATTTTCAACAAAATCTTAATTGTACTTTTCGTTTAATTGCAGTGTTCAACTTGATTACGTTTTATTATTTGTTTAATGTAGTAATAAAAACGCCCATAATCAGAGAACGGATAATTGCCTTCTTAATTTTCCAGAACCACTGTGTAGGCACAGAATTGAGATCTGCTTAAAATATCAGGTGCAGGCGCTTCAGGGCTCGGTGTTGTGGAGGGACCGAAAATAAAAGTACAGTAGTAAAGGAAATTTAATGCTCTACAGCCTTTTTTCTTAATAATTTTTCTGTAAAAAGAAAGGCTGAGGTGCTAGAGACAAAAAACGGAGGCAATTTTTTTTCCATACATTTACGATTTTTGTGGGCGGGTATCTCAAAAATTATAAGGAATAGAAAAGGATGAGTTAAAACAATCTTGTAGGAAATTTAATAAGCCTTCATTTTGCTAAGAGTAATTTTTTCCTAAGGATACATCGTTTTTGAGATATAAGCGAAAACCCCAAAAACGGGACCTTCACATCCTCCCTTCCTTAGCTTCATTAGTCTTGAAATGGCGCTCTTTCTGATGAGCTACCATACCCATTCTATAAAAAATCTTCATCCGACACTGTCAAATAGCACCTACAACCAACATTTAAAGATTGAAATCAATTGCAAAACTTAAAAAAAACATTTATTATCAACTTCATAATTAAATTTCGTATAAACAGAATTCTAAACTTAATTGCATTTTTAATGCCTTTAAATGGAGTTTGAAACTTAGTTATACTACACCTACATATAAATTGTACAAAAATAGTAATAAATTGAACATAAAAATATACAACGAGGCAATTAAGTTACAAGATTGGCTAAATTAAATTTAAGTTTAAGCTACTGAAAAATATTGAACATTTTCCACAACTCAACACAATTAAATAAAAATAATTATTTTTTTAATATAGAAAATGTAAAAAATCGTTTAAAATGCATACCGATGCACTTATGGTGGATAAAAATTTATTAACAAATATGTCCATATATTAGTTCGTTCGTAACTTAATTAATATAGCAGTTTGCATTTTAAACCCGAATCAGTCGTTTAAATAGAGCTAAAATTTAAAGTTCGTCGTGTTTAGGACCTGAGAATTCTTCGTGCGAAATTACTCCATTTTTATCTTTATCTTCGTGATTGAAAATTTCCTCTACTAATTTATCATGATCGGCGATCATATTTTTAACATCTTCGCTTTGATTATCACCATCGGCAGCGATCATTTGTTTTTTTAAGTACTCGCTCACCTAAAAGTAGAAAAAAATCATTAAAAATGGTCAACAGATAATTTTGAACAAAAAATACACTCCCCAAAAAATTATCGCATCACCCTAACTTTCCATTTAATTTAGTTTTGATGCGATAATTTTTTTGGGGAGTGTATATGATATAAGATCGCTAATAGGCCCAAGCTATACAGGGTGAGCCACGACACTTGTATAGACTGTAATGATATTTGTTATTTCGGTTGCAGTCAAAAATCGTCAGGGGTTACAATTTTATTACAAGTATTAAGAAATATTTTTGAAATGAACATTTTTAGCTTGCTGACGACTTTTCGTCAAAAATTTAGTGTCTCTGACAGATAGAAATGTAAAAATATTTTTTTGTGTAGCTAGCTATTTTTAAACATTTAACGTGGCCACTTACTTCTTCTCTAGTGAGCATGTTGTCTTTATCGGCATCAATTTCTTTAAAAACGTTAGTTGTTGGCGGTGAATCGCCAATACTCATAAGTTCGACGTCGAATAAAAGTGTGGCACCACCTGGAATTACGTTACCAGCTCCACGATCACCATATCCCAGCGATGGTGGAATCGTAAGTTTTCTCTTTTCTCCGACACACATGTCTAGTAATCCTTGATCCCATCCTTTAATTACTTGTCCTACACCAATTTGGAATGAGAAGGGTTGTTCACGATCAACACTGTAAAAAAAATCCAAATTAGATATAAATTTTTATGGATTGATTTTAGTAAATTCGAGAAATGAATAGAAATAAATTATAAGAAGAAATTTACATCTGAAATATTTGTGGATTTGGTAATAAAAAAGAATAAACCTGAAAAATACAAAATTTATGAGAATATAGACCCTTGTGGTTTATTAATTATTACTCTTTGTGTAGCACAAGGTAGAAATTGTTCCAACATTGTATAAAAGTAGTATACAAGAAAATAAGTTATCCATATAAAATTTTGTTAGTCAACTATTACTGGATTGTCCTCTATTTTTTAATTTTTCACTGTTCTCTGCCAGTGCTTCTCAAACTAGTGGCCGTGGCCACACTGTCTTTTAGAGACCCGGAGCTCCTACTCGATTATGTTTATTTAAAAGGGTGAAAGTGTTCTATTATTTTTAATAAAAATGTATGTATCATGAAAAATTAATGCTAAAGTACTGTTCCTAATTTGTTTTGAAAAACTAACATACTTGGGCAGTTTTCACGTCTTTCAGTTACGAGTGTCGTAATATGCACTAAAAAGTTTGAGAAGCACTATTGTAATATTATTTAAATTCTTTTCAAAAACTAATAATTTTTTATTCTAATAAGAAGTCAAATTGCATATTAATATGTAGTTATTCGTGCAACGAAGGCAAAAAGCGAAAATTCCGTAGTGGACTGCACGTTAATTGCATTAACAGTTTTTGCCAGATTTTGCATGCACTACTTTCTTCTACGATCATTTTTAATATAGGAAAAAACATTCAATTTATGCAGTGCTTATTCATAAGTAGTTAAAGACAAGATCCTAGAATCATCCTACATCATCGTTACTATAAGTTACTATATTTATCGATAGACAGCGGAGCAGTTCCCATGGCACTAAAATGTCACAAAATAACCTCTGGATTGGTGCTAGTACGCAACAAACTTCTGAATCAGATATCTACAAATAAAGATCTAAATCTCTGCTATGTCGAAGGTCTTCAAGCAAACGGGAAATGAAAAAGCTGATGAGTTGGCTAAAGACAGCTCGACGGTTGCGCCTATTGGTTCCAACTCCGTCGATCAATAATAGTCTACCGAAATCACTTCACGAGCTGTAAGTTGGGCAAATCGGCTATAAAAGCACCGTCAAACTTACTTGCCATGGTACTCTCACTGGACACCGACGAATCAATAAACATCTATACAGAATGGAAGTTGCTGACAGGCACAGCATGCAATGAAGTAGATGAAACAATGAAATATGTACTTTGTCACTGCCCTACGTCCTGCGTTAACGCTAAATCGAGGATCTATGCTCGACTAGCATACTGGCGATGTTAGGCCAGTATTCCAGAACCTAGCCACTTCTTACAGCCTATTGTACGACATCCAAACAGCTCCCCATTGTCTATCGAGACGCTCTAGGTCATTTCTAGAATGAACTTCAGAATGCTAGCTAAAGGAGTGACCTTTTTGTATGTGACGAGCCGAAAGTTCCCACCATTTCTTTTGTTAGCTGTTGACCACGCTCATTTTCAGTAATTAATTTAAAGGATCTCTACATCATTTTAATTAGCTTTCTAGATAGGTGTAGACTAGCTTTCCAGAACTTATCCACTTCTTACAGCCTATTGTATACGACCTCCAAACAGCTCCGCATTGTCCATCAAGACATTCTAGGTAATTTGTAGGATAAACCCCAGAATGCTAGCTGAAGGAGTGACCTTTTTGTATGTGACGAGCCGAAAGTTCTCTTTCGCTAGCCGTTGACCACGCTCATTTTTAGTTATTAATTTAAAGGACCCCCACATTTTAATTAGCTTTCTGGAGAGGGGAAGATTTGCCTTCCAGAACTTAGCCACTTCTTAGAGTCTAACATGGGCAGTATCAGCGACACTTTACCCTCCAGTATCCTTGAGTTGAGGTGAGATGGATAAAGGACTGACGGGACGGAAAGGGTAGCTAAAAGGAGGCAGCACAATGGGCCTGATTAAGAGGCCTAAATGTGCGTAAACTTTATTTCACCCTTCACCTTAACAATCCAATGTGTGATTCACATCCCAATATTTTTGGGATATCTGCAAGCGTTCTACTTTTTCTCTATCTAGGTGTTGAAATAGACAGAAAGAAAGTCTGAGCAATCGATCAACTATTTGGAGCTGCTTTGTGTTCTGAATGAGACGAATGTTAAAAATTAGAAGAGCGCCAAACATAGAACAAGATAATACCAGTTCAGCTCGTTTTACCACGCAATTGTTAATTTTTAGAACGAGAAATTTTGCATAGTGATGTCATCTAGGCACAGCAATGCATAATTTTGGCGTAAAACTTAATAAAACCTGGCAACTACATCAATGCGTAAAGATGCCTAAAATTTTGAACTTTTTGTTGCGGTTTCAGAAACCAGAATTAGAAATTCAGGATTTCTAAGACACCAGAGCTATCAAAATCTAACTATACTGGGAAGACTTTTATTAGCGATTGTGCTAATACTCTCTACTTGAACAAAACTATTTATTTAAGTGCCAACCAACTTCTTCTCTTGTAGTTGAATTATTGCTCGCATAGAACACAAATCAAAACCATTAACTACAGTTTTACAGTGGAATTTACAATAAAACCGGGATACCATTTAAAAATTAATTATTTCGAGTCGAACAGCAACGTTAAAGATTTAAAGACTCCACCACAAAGCTATAAAAATTTAATTTCTCCTCATATTTAAGACATGCGGTCAGAAAATTTATAGTCAACGTTATACAAAATTATTAGGAAAGGTGAAGTCGATAATGAACATAAACGCAGAGAAGAAACTTATATTGATAATATGAAGACCCTGTGAAAAATCCAACAAATGAAAACCTAGGATGTGGCCAAAACAGGACTTTTTTTTTTGTTTCATATTCCTATTTTGGAAGTTCTCTTTTCCCAGCTTTTTTACCTGGCATTGTGACATCAAACCATGGACGAATTATGTTACTAATTCTATAATTTTCATTTTTACCAACAGAAAGAAAATTCTTTTAATTTCTAGCCAATTATTTTTCGTTTAAACCGGATTCTTTTGTTTACACAAGAAATTTATTTAACGTTATTTAATGCTGTTATTTACTTTTAAAAGAATTTTCTCATCGCAAAATTTGAGAAGTATTTAATTAGTAATAATTTCGAAATCGATTATGTCTGGTTATGGAAATTTAATAGACACCTTGTTAGTTGTTATTACAGAACTTTTTGGAAGTCTTTCGATGCTAATTTAATTTACCAAATATTTTGTTTTTGTTAACTTTATGTAATTCTGTTTTGTAATTTTATTAAATGTTGCGTTTTATTTAATTACTAATTTTTGTAATTTTAAATAATTGTTTATTTTATAGGTAACTAGTTCAAGTTTACTCACTGATACTAATTGCTTTTCTTTTAATTATAAATTCGATAACTGTATTTTGTATACGTTTTAAATTAAGACGTCACACAAAACCACAAAATATTTAATTTTCGACTAAAAATTTAATTGCCTACTTTTAATAATATTAAAAGTTTAAAATTGCAGGATTTACATTAGAATACATCTGTATGTTTGAGTTAGATTTTTATTTCTCTTGTTTAATTTTATGTTGTACCGTATAGTGGATTGTTATTCCCAAAGGAGTAATTGAGAGAAACCTCATAGGGCTTAGTGTGCTATTCGCTTTGGCTTATGATCCTTATGAAATATTAAAAATATAACTTTTTGCGTGCCTCCTAAAACATCTTGTAAAAACGCATTTTTGATTGGTACCTCTATAAATTTCTACAAATTCCTACTTTTTATAAATTGCATTAAATTTTTTACGTTACACGAATTTACTTGAAATACGAATTTAAGCTTCTTCTAAGTTATGAATTTTTGAACAAATTTCAAACTTTGCCAATTTTGTTATTCTATCGTCGAAACTTTCAAAAATCGAGTTTCCACTAACACGCTAAAAAATTATGTTTAATACTCCCGAGGTAAATGATAAGTAAAGTACCCCACATCGAGTTATCCACGCTGCAGGCTGTTTCATGCATAACTAATTGGGATCCTACAATATTATACAAAGCTTACGTACGTTCCTCATAATAGATACTTATCGAAGATAGCGAAGGAAGCTCTTCTTAAATGAAAAAAAAAGAAAAACTTGAAAATTTATAAATAGCAATAATGATTTTTATGTAAAAAGAAACGCAATTAAGTTGTATGAAAAGTTTTTATAAAAATGAAAATTCGAATTAAAAAAGAAGAAAAATGAACATTTCCATAGCTTACTGAAATCGCGAATATGCTTGTTTATAATGACGCTACAAAACTTTTTATTTAAATAAATATATAATTTAACTTAATTATTATTTAACTGTTAACATTTTTAACGCTCTACGGAACATCCATTGTACTTTTTCGCATTGATGCTTGCTGTACGATCGAAAAATAATTAATTTTTTAAATTTCATTTCTCGACGTTTTACCAAACCTGATATGGTTTTTACAAAAACCAAATATGGAAAAAAAAGGTCTGTCCGTATGTAACGCTGGTAAAACCGCACTAGACCGATTTTCAGAATTTTCAAAATTTCATAAAAAAAGTAAGCTTTTAAATAAAATAGATACATGATTGTCCAAAATATGTATAGTGGTTATTTTGGAAGGATTTCGGAAAATTCATCTTCTGAAAATGGATATGAACATTCTATACAGGCCTAAGAAAGGCCATTATTTGTAACTTTGTTATTTTTGGAGCAACTTCGGTAAATTGAGCAAACTATAGCCGTTTTTTTTACGTAGACTACCAGTGACGGCGCTACCTATTCTGGTGCCCTCTGCCAATTTCAAATATACCACCCTCTTTTGTTATTAGTATCAATTTTGTTTAAAATATTTGTAATGCGGCCATCCCGAGTCGCCCTTAAAATGTTCTCTTACCTCGCTTAGCGCCTAGCGCCGCCCCTGTAGACTATAGTGGTGAAATAAGACAAACAATTGAACATGGGGTTTTCGAGTTATGTATTTCGAAAATAACGTTTTTGAAATAAAACTCCTTCTAAAATTGAAAATAAAGCAGTAGCAGGCCAT
The DNA here is from genome assembly GCA_963924605.1 of Malthinus seriepunctatus. Lineage (NCBI taxonomy): Eukaryota > Metazoa > Arthropoda > Insecta > Coleoptera > Cantharidae > Malthinus > Malthinus seriepunctatus. Next base: position 78,602,067 of record OZ004600.1, on the reverse strand, counting down.
TAAAATAAAATAAAACAAAACTTATTAAACAACTGAAAGCTATGAAAACAAACGATGAAAACAATAACTGCAAAACTAATGATATAATTTTTACAAATTATTCGGCCTTCTTGAAAAATACTTAAGTTTTCGTAATAGTTTACATAATGTAATGCACATCTTCTCCATGGCATTTATAAAAAAATGTGACCTGCTAAAACATTTTAAAAAACAACGGATGTGGCCATACGAGGAACTCTTTCCTGTCCGCCAAATCTTGTAATTTTGTATTTTTATTAATTAAATTAAATTAAATTTTATTAATTCAATTTAATAAATATCTGCAGAAAGTTTCCATTTTCAAATTTTGACCAACTTGGCCCCTTAAGGTAGGCAATTTTGAAACATTTTTAAAAATCGACTTGTTAGAACGAAAGCCCTATATTTGGGTGTACAATGCCGTTTTGAAATTTTTATTATAATAATTACCGGTCAAGTTATAAGGGAAAATCCACAAAATGGGACAATCGTTTTATTGGCCGCCATTTTGAACAAAAAAAATTTATAATATTTTTTTCAATTGAGGCTCAGATGTACTGTTTCATAAGTAAAAATGAATTTAGCCCAAATGTGCACGTACAGCCAGCCTCACAATTAATGGCCACCCTGCCTATACGTTTAGCACAAATTGTGGATGTAGGTAACCATCATAACACCCCATACTTAAATTGAGGGGTAACTTTATTTGGCCAACAAGTAGTAAATCGACAACCTCTCCTCCTGTCCTTTTGTCCTTGTTGGCTAATAACCACCTTGGCGTATAGACAGGGTGGCGAATAATTGTGAGGCTGACTGTACATATGCGCCCAAAATAACCACCTTATTTTAGGAAAACCTGTATAGATTTCTTATAAAAGCTTAGTTTGCCAATGAAATAATTTTAAAATGGCTAAAATCAACTTTCATCAAAATCGCTTCAGTAGTTTTTGGTCCAGGGTGGGAAGACATAATGCAAAACAGATTTAATTTGACGAGCGGTAGGGATAAGTTCGCACAGATTGGCCACGCTCCTTTATTAATTTAAATACGTTGACTACTGCGTTGGTGGGGATAAATACCAATTTAGGTATTTACGCATTCCCACCGCTCGCCATCAGGGATCTGTGCAGCAGTACATCCAAACATTTTGGTTCAAAAAATTAAAAATTTTCTTTTTCATTTTTGGAATCAGGGGCCTCAAAACGTGGAGAAATGTAATAAAAAAATTTTTTTCTGAATTATAGTAGATAACTTTCTTGGAAAAAGCTAAAATTAGAAAATGCATGCAACAAGATTAGGAAGGAATAATTTATGAAAATTATGTATTAATTTGACAGTTTCCATCGTTTGTTTTCATAGCCTGCTTTGTTTGAAGCATAAATAATAATACTACTACCTACATATACTTATATGCTTTATTTTATTTTAATGGACCAACTACTGCTTTATTTTCAATTTTCGAGTATTATTCTGAATCGCTGAATAGAACCTTTTAATGTTAAGTATTTCTTTTTCTTCCGAAATATCCAAATATACAGGGTGTGTTCCATTAGAAAAAGTTATTTTTAAACACCACTTTAAAACCTGATGTTCAATTGTTTTTGGTCTTTCACCACTGTAATCTACGTCAAAAATACTACTAGTCTGCCTTTTTGATCAAAGTCGTAGATTCAAAAATAGAGAAGTTGCGAACAATGACCATGTAATCGTGAACATCCTGTAATTCTTAAAAAGATTTTTATTCATTCTCATAGAGATTTTACTTATTTAACCGTACTATTGTTCGGTGACCACCTGAAGACGACGGCTCATATTTCCGCCTATTTTGTTATTTATGAAAATACTTTATGGAAATATCAAACATTAAAATATTTTCAATTTTCAATAAAAATTAGCGATAATTGCTATCATGGCTATTAATATTTTTATTTGCAACATTAAACACCGATTAGTTTAATGTATGTTTTATTCATGTAGGTACCTGTGCTTCAACCGTTTTCACATTTATCAGTAACAAACAAGCAAAAGTATCGCGGTGTTGCGTCCATTTTTCACAGTCTCAAACTGTTAATTTTTTTACATTTTAAAATTTTTACCGCAAAACGCAAATAAATAAATTTTATTCGCAACGCTTTTCCCGTAGGTTAATTTAAAAAATTTCCAACTTTAATGTACAAACATTTTTGACATTTTTCTTTCCGTATGCATGACTATATTAATATTTAAAGTCTTTGTTTTGTCTTCTTAGCCAAGTTATCAAGTTTCCAACTTTTTTTTGCAAGAAGTTCGATGTTATTCCCTATACAATCGTTACGCATGAGTCTCCATGTTTAAATATTTAAATGAGTTTTTACGCAAAGTTTTTTCTCCTCTGCTGAGTCGTTATACCTTTCTGATCTTAAAAACTTTACAAAAAATTGACGAAGAGATTAGTTATTTAAGTGTACATTCAACTAAGTAACACGTAGGAATTATAAAATTAATTATTATTAGGGTAATAATAAATAAATGATTGTTATGCACGTGAGAAATCAATAAGTTTGTAAAGCCGTGAAATCGAGCGTTCGCGTAAATGTTGAATTTGAATAAGTGTTGGGTGCTATGGTGATTTAAAATTTATAGAATATGAGAAGAAGTTATACTATGTTTATAACCTCTTCCGGAAAAATCTGTCAAAATGAACAACGCGTAAATCCGCCACAACGTTTCCTATTCTACATGGCATTCAAAAGCGTCTGCCAGGAGATGAGCGATAAGCTCCTGATCAAAAAATGATATTTTATACGATTATTGTGTAGTGGTACAAAAACTAATTGTAATTCGCCCAAATTAGGGTATTAGGGGTATTAAAGGTATTAAAATCGACCAAAGTCGGAAGAAGAGACTTTTTAGCATTCGTGGTCGAGTACTCACTGAATTTCTTCGGCTGGCTTCGTCCTGGTGCTTCGTTCCAGTGAAAATTTTTATTCCCAGTTTCCCACTTTTGAATCTCCACCCTTCAGTACAAAAACAATATGCGAAACTATTCGAGTCGTGTTGCCTGTGGTAGTAAATGAGAATCTTCATTTTCAAAACTAAACTTATGCATTTTTACATAGAACATCCTGTATATTAAGAGCTTAAAATATTACTTACAAAGTAAATACAGATTACTTGAATATGTGGATTGGAAGTCGATGATTTTGGTCAAATATTTATTTTGTTTAAAAAATAACTTAGCTTCAGTAGGCGTTAAGATGATAAACAATTGATTGAAATATAACATGGACACGAGTCTTTTATGACTGTTACGTTCTACATAGTTCTACAAAGAAATTTTCTTTAACTGTAGGGACCTTTGTTTTTAACTGTATGTACTTATGCTAAATTGACGGAAATCTACTGCCTATTTAATAGAAAATCAGTGCGTAGTATGTATAACATCTTTTTTCTTCAAACGTCAGAAAAAGTCGCCTTTGTGTCACTCAATAGGTAACGGTGAAGTTTAACTTTCCCGCCGAGGCAGGAAAAATTGTCAGAAAAGTAATTTTTGTCTGTCTAGGAGGGAAAAGTAAAATCTTAACCGCACATTATTTTTATTTTTAACGTAAAAAATGTTTTTTAAATTTTCCTTTATAATTAGTTCGTTGCTTTTAATAATTAGCTTTTTTTACAAATTTAAGTTAATTTTAAAAAATATTTGACAATTGAACTACAAGTAATTGACAAGAGATGGTGCCCTTTCAAAAATCAAAATTTTCAGTTTTACGCTTTACGTTTGCAGAAAAAATTTAATGTTTTATACGGAGTCAAAGTAGTTTTGTGTGACTCGCCTGTATTGCCTGACTCGCTCGCTACGCGCTCGCTCTTCAGCCAAACACAGTCTTGTCACGCAAAACGTCACTTTGTCTCCTTATAAAACAAATAATTATTCTACGCATACAACTCCGCACTCTACAATTATAATTAATAGGTAAAGCAGGTATAATGAACACTTTGATGAAATAATTATAGATATGGTAATCAAATAATACTCGTCATTTAAGTGGCTACGGTTCTCAATAGTTAATTACACTATTCAATCAGCCAGTAATTTTCCAAAATAAATGCTTAATAAATGTCTTTTGCTCGAGTCTTACAATTAACGAGTTTTCCATAATTTACAATCTTTAATTTTAATACTTGTAGTTTAGTAGGCCATATAATGGAACTAATATGACATTTCAAGAATCTTCATTATGCCTAATTGAGCATAAATTGATTATCACTGACATAGCAAAATGGAAGTATGGTTTGCTTTCAAATCAGAGGCGCGCTGAGATCTTAATTTTAATAAGCTGAGACGGATTTTGCTATATTTCTTTTTTTCTTATTTGAGATCGAACTCAAAAAGTTAAACGTAAACGTCCACAAACGATTTAATTAATTTATTTTTTCACGGACAGTTATAAATTAGTCACAAAATGCCTCTTAGGTCCGTTTTAGATGGACTAAGTATCGTACTAACTTGTTAGCACTGAATCAACTCAAGGAGAAAAAGCAAGGGAATCTAAGCTTTAACGTCGTCCACGATCGTGCGTCAAAATTTCTACTGACGACGTTAAAGCTTAGATTCCCGTGCTTTTGCTTCTTGAGTTGATTCAGTTACTAACAGTTAGTACGATACTTAGTCCAACTAAAACAGCCCTTACGCACATAGTCGTTTTCAGTGTTTTTGCTAGTTCTATAAATTTTTACGTTAGGACACAAGAACAGATTATGTTTTAGAATAAGCAGACGTTCGGCTGGTGGGTTGTTCCTATTAAACCAATAGGCTACGGAGCCCTTTTTAAAATTTAAGACAATGATTTGCTTCCGAGAAGGGCTAAGCACGCTACAAACACTCAGGAGTTTATTATGGAAGGTCTGTGCAGACGTAGTCTGCACCGAAGCGTCTGTAGATCGATAAGGCAGCCTGCGTAATTTTGCCTGTATGTGTGGAGGCAAAGTAATAATTCTGGCTTCTCTACTCAGTTAAACCCCCTGCAAACGCTCAGGCATTTATATAGCAAATCTGTGTGTAGATCCAGTCTACACAGGCAAACCGGGGCGTCTGTAGGTCGTTCAGCCGTAGTAAAAGCCTGTACATGTAGAAGCAAAGTGATAGTGATAGTTCCGGCCTCTCTACGCAGTTTTGGTCTTCACAGGCGTACGATAATGAAAGCTAGAGCCTTTGTAGCGGGCTTTAGAATAAGTCCTGCAACTGTTTGCAAGTGTTTAAATCTGCTTGCCTGGATATTGTACCTTTTTAGGGATATCGTTCAAGATTACATGGGATGGCTCATTCACACTGTGCTGCCACATAAAATAAATTAGACAAAAAATCCCTGCAGAAAAGAGGAACGGGTCGAAGTAAACCACATAGCCACTCTACCTAGCACGCCCCTGGCTCGACTAGTATCAATTAGATCGTTACAAACAAGATTGATATAGTATAACAATGGTTGAGTAATTAATTTATTAGGATTACTAATTTAGTACAAGTTGATGTAAACCAAGACGTATCAAGAGTTACACAAACAAATGAGAATAATAGCAAAAGCGCACTAACGGTGAACAAGGTTGTATTTAAAATACAAAAGAATTTTCCGAACCTAAAAAACAATAATTTTAATATTATTTGTCATAATGTTGTCTGTCTAAAACGGATTCGAGAACAATCAAGGTATATAAAAGAGCAAGCCTCTCTCGCCTTCAATTGAAAGGATCTGTAACATATTTATTGTTTTAATTACAGACGACACCGTGTCAAATTTTTTTAATAAACTTAAAAAAGTAGATGAAATTTTTGCAATAATAAAATAATCAATAACTGTTGTAACATTTGTTACAAAATTATTAAAAAGAGAACAAAATTTTTAGTATACGATCGCGCGACTTATATTTTTATTTTAGTGACATAGCCGTTTTAAAATTTTACGAGAAATTACGTTTTTACTTGTTTTTCATTTATTAAAAAATTCTAAATATAAACGTTAAAATTAAATATTAAGAAGTCAGTAAAAGGTAAGTGCATAAATTAGTAAAATTACTTAAATATAAAAAACCAAAATCGATGTAATATAAAGTACATTTTAAGTAAGATTAAAAATTCAGAAAGTGTAGAAACGCATAAAACGTGCGCTCATTAACAAAATTGAGGTAAAACCTCCAATAAATCCTTATACAGGACGGATCTGATCGATTTTGGTTCATACCTTTAAGCAAAAGCTAAAGAATAAGGCGAGTTTATATAAATTTTTTATAAGGGCAACTCTCCTTGAAATTATACGGTAAATAAAACTTAAGAAAAAGTAGCAATGGGTGTATCGATAACTCGAAAATCCCTAAAGTAATAAACAAATTCCACTTTATGTATGTATTTAGATTTGTTAGCAACAGATAAACCCTTAAATCTTTTTCAACGTAAAATATGATTTGAAAAATGAATAAAGTTTCATTTTACTTGCGCGCGGTTTACTAACGTAGAAAATTGTAACAGTCGCACTAAAGTGTGTTGAAGTGAACAAGTGCGCTTTTAATTTGGCGATAAATGTCTTGAAATAAAATTGATCAATGTGAAATGAAATTATTCACTTCAAGGCACCTTGATGCCAACTGTCATAAAATTAATGCTGTTTAGAAAAACTGAAAAAACGTATTGTAGAATTCCCGGAAACGTACAGTGAGATCCTTCGTGCTATAGTGGGACCTCTGGAAAACGATTAACAGATCAAGACGTAGTGGACCACAAGCGCAATCCCAAAAACAACGGATGTAGTCATACGAGGAACTTTTTCCCGCCCATTAAATCTTGTAATTTTTTTTTCAAAAAAGCTCATTTTACGAGCTTTCTAAATATTGAAAAATAGTATACAGGGTGCTCCATTTAAATTAAGAAATTTTAATCCCATTTGTGGTTAAACTGGAAGTCTAAATATAAAGTGTTTGGTATCGTGTAATAGCAAATTTACGAGCCTTCAAAGTATTGAAAATACACAAAGTGTTCCTAAAAATTTTGATATTTTTGTATATTAGGTTTAACCGGAAGCGTTTTGTATACCTAAAATAGTGTAAAACAATAGAAATTCATGGGATTGATACATCTATCCATTTTCAAGTTTTCATTTTTATAGTTTTGCATTCAAAATATCATTATTCATAAACGGCTCTTGCGATTTTGATAAAAATTCATATTTCGATAGAGAATTATGTTGTTTGTAACATATCTAAAAAAGAAAAAATATGGCAAAGGAAATTTTGTGAAAATCCATTTCAAATTTTGACCTACTTTGGCTCCTTTAAAGTATGCAATTTTGGAACAATTTTAAAAATCGACTGATTTAATAAGAAAGCTCTACATTTTGGCTCTACAATGCCGTTTTGAAATTTTTATAATAATAATTACCGGCCAAGTTATAGGGGAAAAACCACAAAATTGGGTCTTAGATGTACTATCTTATAGTCAAAATGATACAAATGATACATTCACATTCATACAAATGAATGTGGCCCAAATTTGCAAAAATGCGCCCAAAATAACCACCTTATTTTGGACACCCTGTACAGATTTCTTATAAAAGCTAAGGGTGGTTCAGTAGTGTTTGCTGTAGGGAGCAGTAGACATACATACAGGCATTTGGTTCAAAAAATTCCAATTTTTTTTTTGCATTTTGGAATCAGTGTCAAAACGTCAATAAATGCAATAAAAAAGACTTTTTTCTTCAAATGTCAAAAAAAGTTGACATTTTGTTACCGAACAAGTAAGGTTAAAGTTCTACTTTTACATCCTAGGAGGTAAAAGTGAACTTCTGCCTCCTAGGAGTTAAAAGTAAATTCTAATCCTAAATATTTACAACACATTGTAACGTAAAATGACATTTCTAAGCATTTGTAACGTAAAAAGGTAATGTTTTTATAAATGTTCTGGTATAATTTATTCGTTGCGTTTAATAATTAGCTTCTTTTTACAAGTTAAAGTTAATTTTTAAAAATGTTTGACAATTGAACTACAAATAATTTTCAAGAGATGGCGACACTTCACAAATTTTTATTTTTGGTTTTTTTAAGTTTTACGTTTGAAGAAAAAATTAAATGTTTCATACGGAGTAAAAATACGTTTTTACTGTAAAAATACTATTTTACTGTAAAAATACTTTTTTACTCCTAATAAAACAAACTATTATTTTCTCGATTATAGTAACTTTTACTTAATAAGGGAAAAGGTTAAAAGTGATGATCAAGTTCGTAAGAACGAATGCTCGGCGCAGCATAAGGATTTCAATAAAAAATTTTTCATTTTCAATTGTTTGCTCCCCAAAATAATTTAGAGCTAACGTGTATTTAGGTTTTTTTGTAGAAAACAAAATACTGCACCTGCACGCTCTATTGTTTACAGTTTTCCTTTTTCCAGGACCGCAAAATCAGCGAAATTAAAAACGCAATTTTTACAAAAAAAACAGTGATGCCTTGGAATTAAGGAAACAAATCACATCTGTACTTATTTTTGTCATTTTAAATTGACGTTTATTATAGTAGTTTATGATATACGTGTTAAAAGGGACGTTTTATTTTGTGAGTGGAGAAGTTTACGAAACGAGCGAAGGAGTGGAATAACTCCACCAAGAAAACAAAATTACTCTTTTAGGAAAATGGAAAATTGTAAACAATAATATGCTCAATGCAGTACTTTTTTCTTTAAAAAAACCTAAATTCACTGTACCTCTAAAATAATTGAACATTAAGAATTTCCCATTAAAAACCCCATGCTGCGTGGTGCAAGTAAGTCTGTATACAGAGTGTTCAACTGTCAAAATTACAATTTTACAAATCCATTACTTTTTAGACGCACATCGTAGATATAATACTGATAAGTGATAAATTGTGGATAATAGATCCATCAACTGTTGAGTACATGTTGATATGCAAATCGTACACAAAACGTTTACAGTATATTATTAATAACGTAAACAATTAATAGAATATGTTACTTAAGTACAATTTAATATGTAAATAGATGGGAAAACTTTACTATTGTGTCGACAATATACAATACAATAGACGATATAACACAGACGTTCCGATGTGAATAGAGCTCTAGATTTTATGCAAAATCGTTTTATTGTTCGAAATGTAATATAATAGTGCAATGCAACTAGAGAGAATTAATTGAAAATATCTAATACAGGTTCATTAGGCGCTTTAAATGATTCGATATAAAGCCTTTAGTTTTTTTTTAAATAGTACATTTCATACAGCGATTCGACCAAATCAATTATTGCTTACAAAACCAATTCAATTACAATATCGTTAATAATATTGATATTTTTTCAATTTCCATTCAAAAACCAATTAATTTTTTCCCTAAAAGTTAATTTCATTTTCGATACAGTTCTATTTAAAAATCAATTTGAAAATTTGCCCACCGTAACCAGTTTATACAATTTTCAAAGACAACATACTAAAAGCCTCAATTTTTTGGAGTCTCAGAAGAAGGTACAGAGTCACCCACTTTCTGTATGTATGAAGGGACAGAAATTGCTCAATAAACAACTTACGACACACTAGCACTTTAAGAAAATAATTTATTTTTCCTCTAACTTAACCTCAAAGATCTTAAACTAAGCTTTAATTGTATTATTCTAGATTTTTAATGACAAACGTCAGCACCACACCAGACTTACTATTCAATTCTCTTCTCATTTATCAGTTTTAATATCTCGGTTTAAATAAAATAATTTAAAAAAAATAAGTAAAAAGTGTCAAATTATCTTTTCATAATACGACCTACTATTATTGGAGAACTTTCGTAGTCTAATATTACGAATATCCACGGCAAACTTATTTTTCGTATGAAAGTAGATTAGCCTATCCATCTATCAATTTTATCTATTTATATTAAATTTAATATTTCCACTTGACAAAAATTTTGCTTTTGAGAACCTATAAGATTGATCATGCAAACACTTTATATTACATAGATAATACAATAATTAATTTAAAAATTTTCAAAACATAGAACAATATCATAAAGGAAATTGTTTCTATTCACCTCAAGATACTACTTGCGAAGTTTAAGAAAACATGTTCATATTTTGTGTTCCCCACGATTTCTGACATCTTGGAATTTAGTGGCGCTCCCTACTGGTAGATATTTTTTCGAATAGTTATTCATATTCAAATTCATATTATAAGAAAAGTCTCAAGGTAATGAAATATTCCTTCATTCTCGAAATTATTAACTACAACTACAATGGATTAAAATTTATTTCAATTTCAAGAAGAAATTATAAATAAAAATAAGTATAATTAGATTATCTTTTTAAAGCAATGAAAAAGTTATTCTTTCTTTTATAAAAGGAACAGAATTAAATATTTACATTTATTTGATTTTTTAAATAAATATTTATTTTTATCAAATTTTCAATTTTCTCTTTGAAACAAAAGGAGAATTGATGCATTAAAAGCTCTAAGCAGCTTTTCATGTAATAGACGAGAAGGTCGCACAAAACAGCTTTAGCGCATTGCTAAACTCTTGTAAATATCATTTTGAAAAACAATGTAAATATTATACTTTATTATTATCAGTGGCGTACCAATAGAAACTTTTGCATTTACAAGTGATGTTGGCCAATATTTCCATGGTAACCAGCAGTCAGAAGTTAGAATTTTCATTTAAAATGTTTTTTATTTTTTTTATAAACTCCCATAATTACTTTACAACCCCATTTTGCAAAACAAAAGAATAAGAAGTGAATAGTTGTCATTGCATTCATTTTCTTATAGTAAAATAGTCTGATTTTAAAATTTAATTACTTTTAAAACTCTTGATCTAAACTAAAAAGTTTGTAATTAAAGATATTTATAGTACGAGAAAAACCAATGAGTGGTTAAAAATTGATTTTCTCAACAAGAAAAGCTCTTTAAACTAAATATCTCAAGCGAAAATTGCAAGTAAGTAAATCACGTAAAAATCTGCACCCTTTGTAAATATTTGGATTAAAAATCCTTAACTTACAAGTTACAAGTTGAATGTACGAGAAAAAAATTTATTTGTAAAAAGAAAATTCGTCGTAACTAAACTTGTAACATACAAATTGCATTGCTGCTGCTGCTCTGCTGCTAGGGTAGGTAATTTATATTGAGTCAATTATAATTATTTTTTATTACTTTAGCACCTACAATGTTAGTAAATATAATGATGTTTTGTCTGTTAGGTGCTGTAAGTAACAAGTTTTTGCTCATACATAATTAATTGTCTACAAAAGTTCTGTAAGTTACATCACAAAAACTAGCGCTCTCGTCGCAGATTTATTCATTTATTTATGGAACTTTAACGCTCACGAATAAAGCAACGCTCTCAAATCCATATTCAACTGTTAAAAAAATTAATAACTAACCAAAAATTTAAATTACTATAAGTTTATCTCATACCACAAAGTCGATCGTAGGGTGTTTTGATTAGGTCCGTTATACGGTTGTAATTTTGATTCCTTAAAATTTATTTTTAACTCGGATTTGGCAGTGCTCCAAACAAACATTTTGATCTATATCACATTAAAAATTTTAATACCCTCTAATCAGTAAAGTTTGTTATTACCTGAAATATGTCAGTAGCTAATACACTTTTCCATTGTTTAAAGTTCATGAATGACTGTTTTTGTTCATTAATAAAATATTCGTGCTGTGAATTTTAGAAACTGTTTGATTTGATATATTTAAGCCTAATTGCACTACTCTCCCTAACTGTCAACTATAACCTAAATTTTTTAAATTACAGTTTTTCGCTGCACAGGTAATTAAGGTCCGAATCAACCACTTTCATTTAAAGTTTGACAACTACAAGTTGAGCTTAGACTCGAGTTTAGATTTAAGAGGAAGTGGTGCAATCAGGCCTTAAATGTTTATTTTTACAACAGTGTGTATATTGGATTGGTTACATATTTATGTAAATGAAATAATGTTAAGTGTTTATGTTCCTTCAATGTCCCATCTATCTTTCAGGTATGAAATCGGCGTACGCCTCGATTCGCAAGGCTCCGCCTTCACCTGTGAAATATCATTTTACGTCCTTGTATCAAAATACACTATTATCTCAATGGAACTGAAAAAATCTGCTGGACGCTAGAAAAGGTTCTTGGCACGGTGTAAGATATAGAAAGGTGGCCCAACGACATAAATGCTCGTAAGCAGCGCGAAATGGTTACAGTTTGTACAAAGTGTAACTGCGAAAGGTCGAGACTGAGATAGACTACGCTACCCGTATTGCTTATGGAAATCGAGCGTTTTAAGTTTATTTACCTTTTAGTAGTATTAATTTTGGACAATGGCTAGTAAATGTTTTGCCCCTGGGGGTAAATAAAGTGAGTTTATTTATTATGGAACGCGGTAATTTAGCTCATTTAGCTCTATGCATCACCTGGTAATCGTAGTGCGTCTCACTCGCACAATCTGATGAAACTTGTTCTGAAACTTAATGAAACTTCTTTAGCTTTATCATACACCGCGGTTCTTGAATTAGCAACTTGAGTATGAGTATAATGTGAAGAATCGGTAGACTAGCCTAGAAGTGAGTAGATGACAGTGATATTAGGTTTCTAGTATGGCCAGGGAAACTGGTATGCCAGCTCGAGCTCAGCATACGAAAACACGTCCCCTTTTGCGCATGATATCAGATACGAGAATGTGACTTCACGTATCGATAGCAACGGCAGCCTACATGCGCGCTGATATACCAGTTAATGATTTTATAGTCTGCAACTTTTGAAAAGAATAGGGCGGAGCCAATATCTTGCGTAGCACAGATGGGGGGAACGAGTGCTCTCTCTCTTTCTATCTGTAAAATTGATGCGACCAGATGTTACCAGACACATTTTCGTTATAGCGCATTGGCTCCACCCTATTCTTCTCATAAGTTCCGGACTTTATCATGGTTTCTAGCGTTTTTAACCTCAATGAAAGGTTAGCCAATGGCTTAACGTGTCCCATGAAGGAAGGTTGACTGCGTCATAGAATTTACTTGAATATGTGATCACTGACCACACAGTAAACTGACTTGTAAGGAACTAGTAAATAGCTAAAATAGCGCTAAAATAGCGTTTAACGCTTTGCGCTACGCAGATTACGTAGATGAGCCGTGGAAAATCAACATAGACCAAAGTGGAGCGGATTAGAAAGGTCTACATGCTAAAAGATATTTTATTTTATTACAAAGATGGGCAAATAGTACGTGCAAAATTACGAAAATAATGTGTGACCGGCGCGTAATGATGGTCGTGAATAGCAATTCGAGAAACTCAAGGTTGACTGACAATTATATTTGAATTTTATTCCACCAAGTAATGAGTGTAGATCACGCATGTTTATTTACTTTATCATTTTCTATAAGTACGCGGTAAAATGTAGCGGAACGTGAGAAGTCATTAGCCAACAAATCCATTCAATCGCCTTCAGTGGTAGATTTCACTACCTAAATAGTATAGGGAAATATAAAATTTATCATATACGGATGTTTATAAGTAAACGACAAAATGTAGTACAATTTTTGTTGAAGAAGTCAATATAAAAATAGTACAAAACAGAAAGACTACTAGAAAAAACGCAAAGTATTCGTATTCAGTACTTATTGATTTCAAGTGTTCTTGATCAGAAAATATGGAAATATTAGCGACGAATAACATTCATTAATTCCAAGAAGTGCTTATTATGCTTGTACATGACGTGTAATTCCCATCCAACTTACGTGGAGCTACAAGATCCGAAGATTTAAATTCTGAACATATTCACATCGAATATACTATGTTTGCTTTATTAATATAATCTTCATTTCAAACTTTTCCTGTTTTGTAAAAGGTGAAAGAGTGAAATTTCACCTTCGAATAAAATCTCCGAAGAAAAGCCATCATCCTCAATAAAAACTTTACGAAATTAATAATTTAAAAGAAAAGGCATTGATTGTTATCAAGAAAGATTTTATATTTTTGTGTCATCTCTTGTTGTTGCGTTGTTAAAGTTTTTATATTAACCCGAAGAAGCCAATGAAATAAATAATGCTTTTTTTTCTTACTTTATTATTTATTTTAGTCCTAGAATCTACCAATGTCGAACAAAGCACTATCCCCCTAAAGTTAGATGTTAGAGGCACGAAAGAAAGTGCGGTCTCGGATACTACATCAATATTTTAATTCGACGAATGACGAAAATGGCAGAAACCTTTTGGGTAAAGATTAAATTTTAGATTCAACTACAAAATTGAGTTTTACAACTTTTCTTTATACCGAGCTAATAATTAATGAGTTTATTTTAACATAAGTGGATGTTTATTTGAGATAATTTAAGATGAAAATTACGAAGGGAAACGGAGCAAGAAAATTATTAATTTAAATCTAATACGCATCTCTTTTGTATCATCTCCCTATACGAAATTTATAATGATAATCGTCATAATTAGATTCACATGAAGCACTTCAACTAAGGCATTTTAAATAATTGATGTTAAAATCTAAAGAAATAGAAACTTAAGTAGGTAACTATAGTAACTTTTCTTTAAGTATCTAACACCTAGCACTTTAAGATTATGTGGTATTACATACGTACGATATTAATTAGCATTTCTAATTAGAAAGCTCGTAGAATAACATTAATTAGAACAATTTTATACCTTTTCTCACTGGTATTTCGCAGGTATTATACATCCTCAAGTTACAAAACTCTAACAAGACTTTTTTGTACAAATTAAAGCTATAACTTTACGATATTTCTAAATATTATAAAATACACAGTGTTCTAAAAAACTTGGAATATTTTAGTAATATCCGATTTAACCAGAAGCATTTTGTTAACCGAAAATAATGTCAAATAATAGATATTTATAAAACATGATGAAATAAAACCAGATTTCCACAAAAAAATTTGTGGAAATCTGGTTTTATTTATTTTATATATTTATACAAAAAAATTTGTGGAAATCTGGTTTTATTTCATCATGTTTTATTATATTGATTTCCATCAAGTATCGGCCTCTTCGATCAATCAATAGATATTTATGTGATAAATACATGTATCATTTTTCAAAAAATCATAACTCCGGTCCTGGAAATTTGGAACTCATGAAACGCGTGGTTTTTGATAGAGAACATCTATAACATAATCCAAAAACACTGATGTGGCCATAACATGACTTTTTCGTCCGTATTAAAGCGCATGTAAAATGGTATAAACCGGAAGTAAAGCATAAAGCTTAATTCTCAGCTATCCGAAACCGTCGTATACGACGGTTTCGGATAGCTGAGAATTAAGCTTAAAGTGATGGATATTAAGATGGCCCTTATTTTAAGTGTTGTCGAATTTTAAACGCGGGGGGGGGGGGTAAAATAAGGGCCACTCTAATGCATATCATCGATATCAACGAACTTTCAAAATATTTGAAAATATATAGGTAAGGTGTTCTTAAAAACTAAGAAACATTTTAGTAATTTCGAGTTTAACCGGAACCGTTTTGTTAACCGAAAATAGTATGAAATAATAGCTATTCATAGGATTGATACATTTACCAATTTTCAAGTTTTCATGTTTGTTACAAAAGAAATGACAGATTTTTGAAATTTTGACATTCAAAAAATCATAACTCCGGTCCTGGAAATTTGGAACTCATGAAACGCGTGGTTTTTGATAGAGAAAATCTATAACATAATCCAAAAACACTGATGTGGCCATAACATGACTTTCTCGTCCGTATTAAAGCGCATGTAAAATGGTATAAACCGGAAGTAAAGCATAAAGTGATGGATATTAAGGTGGCCCTTATTTTAAGTTTTGTCGAATTTTAACCGCGGGGGGGGGGGTAAAATAAGGGCCACTCTAATGCATATCATAGATATCAACGAACTTTAACCAGAACCGTTTTGTTAACCGAAAATAGTATGAAATAATAGCTATTCATAGGATTGATAAATTTACCAATTTTTAAGTTTTCATTTTTGTTACAAAAGAAATGACAGATTTTTGAAATATTGACATTCAAAAAATCATAACTCCGGTGCTGGAAATTTCTAAAGAATAAAACGCGTAGCAATCGGTAGAGAACGACAATATCTATAACATACCCAAAAATTAAAAAAATAGTCGGCACAAATTTTTAGAAAATCCATTTCAAAATTTTGACGAACTTTGGCCCCTTCAAGGTAGGCCATTTTGTAACAATTTTAAAAATCGATTAGGGTAGCATGAAAGCCTTATATTTTGGGTATACAATGCCATTTTGAAATTTTTATAATAATAACATAATAAGTACCGGCTAAGTTATAAAAAAAAACACAAAATAGGACAATTGTCGTTTTGCCGCCATTTTGAATTTGAAAATTTAAAAAAATTTCATTCAATTAGGAAGCTAAGATGTACTACCTTTTAACTAAGTTAAAATAACTTTATATATCATTTGTTTCTCTATTATAACACCGTTTCAAAGCATCAGATAAAATCTATACAAAAAAGTAAAACGACCAAAGCAGATTTTGAGAAAAGTTCATAAATTTAACCGTTATTTCGATATTTAGTATTTTTCCGATACCGAAAACTTCAAGTAAGTGAATTTTATTTACATTTAAAATATCAAGGGATAACAAACTGTGATTACTTCACTACTATCCTTTAGTACCTATCGGCAAAGTTACCTTAGAGAATTAGCCCTTGCTGCTGATGAATAAATTTATAGCGAAATTTCAAAACTAAATTCATAAATTGGGTCGAAGCGAAGAGATTGGTTATTCACATATCGAGCTTCCCCAAGAGTTAAGTCCATACCAACTATAATGTAGTGTTCACGAGGGAAATACATTTTATTCGTCAAATGTCCAACAAGATCCATCCGCTCAACGTTACAATGGCCCATCGATGCAAGTCATCTGTGCATTGTTTTAAACATAACTTGTAGTCAATAAACGTCATTTTACACCATCATTTTGAAATTAACATTGATGTAAAAGTTATCTTCTTGGATAGAATCGACCTAAACTCCCTCAACACTAATAAGTTATTGTTTCGTAGTGGTTTTAACTAGATTGTAGGTTTATGTTGTCCGAACAACCATTAAATTTTATTTTTGGCCCAACTTTTAGTTTTATTTATTTCGACTCTTGAATTCTCCCGTTGATCATTATCCGATAATTATATTTTTAGATTTTGTAGGTTTAAAATGAAGACGTCGACTCGGTCGGAAACCTTCATATTGTTTGATATAAAAATAAATTTGTGTTGGTTTAGGTGAAGTTTAAAATAAAATGTGTAATTGTTTTGTGACTCTACATGTTGTTTTTCGTGACGGTCGGAAAATCCACCATCCATTTAATTGTGTTCAACGGTGCACTAACATCTTGATTGATCGGCAGGACCTGTTAGTCTGTATCTTTCTAGAGCGTCTTGTAATCCAAGCTTATTCGTGCTACATCAAGTCGACTTTTCTCTAATATCTCTATTTTGGTAGACAATTCTTTACAGAAATAAACTCGCATCTAAAATTTACATTTATCTTAAATTTGAAAACGCTACCAGTAAACATAAAACTTTTAATGTACTACGATAAAATTCTTAGATGCAGGATGCAGCTTTATATTATAGGTTGTAAGAAAAACAAAAACGAGCAAAATATCGATACACGTTTGTTTGGGTTTAAAAACTGTGCAATTCGTCATTTACTGATGATCCATGACCACAAGCGATCAAGTAATATGAGGTAAGTAGAGTCCGAACTTTTTAAGAACGATTGGGCGGAGCCAATATCTTGCGTAGTACAGATAAAGGTAGCGAGTAAAATTGATGCGACTAAATGTTACCAGACACATTTTTAGAAACACGAAATTTTGAGAGTATATTCATTTAACAAGCGTAGGCACCCACACAGAAGAGATTTTTCTAAATGCAACTCCTAAAGGGATATACAGGGTGTTGAAAATGTGCTTAGTTTAATCTGACTGCAAGTACCTGATGATCTTTAGGACGTCATCTACAGTTATCAAAATCAAATCTACAATCTACATATCGTTTTTCACTTACAAACTCGCAACTTAATTTATTAAAAGTTTTCCTTTAATAGCACTTTGGTAGTAACTGGAACTCAAAAGAGAATACACAAAAATACAAAATAACAAAAACAATAATTAAATGGTTAGATGAAAGGATCCTCATTACAGACTTTTTCTACGTTAACACGTTCCACATTTTTTTTCATTTTACTTAATTAAAGTAGATAGTTTATAAGTTTAATATTTTTTTATTGAAATTTAAACCTTCAGTACCTCTTCGGTATCTTTCAAGTTGTTAATTAATTTTTTTCCTCTTCTTCTGTTTTAATTACATAAGGTAAAAAAGGCCTCATTATTTCCTTTTCCTATTCCTTGATCGTTTTAAGCAAAGCGCACTTATTCATAAATTACGTAAACAATAAGCCACTCGAGTATTCAAACAACGCTTTATAGTTTGTACAAAAAATGAACTGATTATATAACGTCAATACTATATAAAAGAAAACTAAAAAAATTCCGCGTTTTACCTTACAGAGAGATTTATGGGAGACTTCCATACTAAATTGTTACAAATAAACAAAAATATCTCTTGGGATATCCTTTATATTCCTTTGTAATTTCATAATGTGGCTCAATAAGAAAGATTTTCTTGCTCAAGTTGGAAACTGTGCCAACAAGTAGTAAATCAGAACAGTGGCGCAACAAATTTTATGAATTTTTATAAATTAATTATTTTGATCAATTTGCCTTAACAAAATATAAAACTTAAATTAAGTGTATTCTACATACAGGGTGGGTCACGAAACTTGTAGCCCCTGACGATTTTTAACTACAACCCTAACAACAAATATTACATTCTAGATAGGTATTTTTATACAATAAAAACAACGGATGTGGCCATACGAGGAACTTTTTCATGTTGTATTTTTTTTGTGCATTTCTTAAAGTTTATAATTTAAAATTTTCTTTAATGTATTTCATTTATAAGATATCAAATTAAATTTTAATAAAAAACAACTTTTTCTTGGATTGGAAAAAGTTAAAAAATGTAGTATCCAATTCCCTAAGAAAAAATGCTATTTAAAAAAAATTCTGATGACGTCATTGCTCGAATGGGGTAGGGAGTAGAAAAATGAAAATCATCCGAAAATGTTTGTTTTGAAATAAATAAATTGGACGTATATCCAACCGTTTTTTAATACCTATTCCTATCGAGAAAT
The DNA here is from genome assembly GCA_963924605.1 of Malthinus seriepunctatus. NCBI lineage: Eukaryota > Metazoa > Arthropoda > Insecta > Coleoptera > Cantharidae > Malthinus > Malthinus seriepunctatus. The sequence continues at coordinate 78,582,815 of OZ004600.1, read as the reverse complement.
AAAATTTTTTCAATTGGTCCTTACTTTTTATTCACACTGTATATTTTAAATATGTTGAAGTGACACAAGAAACATAAAAGATTTTGTTTTTACTACTGCTATAAAAAGCTATTATTATTGACCCATTTTTAAACAGAGAAATAAAATTTTTCAACCTAATAGTTAAATAATAAAATATTATTTACCTAGGTAAATAATGAATACCTGCTGTTTTTATGATTCATTGAGAAATTTCAAACGATATTTTTATGAAAATACTATATAAACACCAGTTGAGATATATCCTTATAATACTTGTGCTACGGTTATAATAGTATACTTCTCAAACTAAGTATACAGGGTGGTCACTTTTATCTTGCACACTATGGGCATCTCCTAAACGGTAAGAGTTACAAGATCGGTTAAATTAGAGAAAAATTGTACAATTTCAGGTCCTATAAGAAATAAAAAAGAACATTGCGATAGCTTGCTCGGTTTCTGAAATATCCTGAAAAAACTGAAAACTTGCATTTTCTTGTTTATTACATAACTCTCTTATTATTTATGGCATTGATATGAAATTTGGTAGGTTTACATAACTTGACACGAGCTACGAATTAAACGTATGTAACTTTTTCTAAGCCTACTAGATGTCTGTGTTTTAATAGACAACTTTTGATTTTCTTATGAACGCTATGTTGAATTTTGGCATAAATAAATTGGAGATTTTATTCTCATTTCAACGATGTGTAATTTTCTATGTTTTAACAAAAATGGCGGCACACTCCATATTACTTTTATTAAATCAAGTATTAGCCATGAAAAAACAATTGAAATATAACAAAACTTTTTAAATAAAAGCTATCCCGAGTTCTCATTTTAAATTCTATCAGTGTTTTTTTTCATGACTACTTGATTTAATAAAAGCAATATGGAGTGTGCCGCCATCTTTCTATTTAAACATAGATTATTACACATCGTTGAAATGAGAATAAAATCTCCAATTTATTTATGCCAAAATTCAACATAGCGTTCATAAGAAAATCAAAAGTTGTCTATTAAAATACAGAAATCTAGTAGGCTTAGAAAAAGTTTCATGCGTTTAATTCGTAGCTCGTATCAAGTTATGTAAACCTACCAAATTTCATATCAATGCCATAAATAATAAGAGAGTTATGTAATAAACAAGAAAATGCAAGTTTTCAGTTTTTTCAGGATATTTCAGAAACCAAGCAAGCTATCGTAATTTTCTTTTCTATTTCTATTAGGACATGAAATTGTGCAACTTTTCTCTAATTTAACCGATCTCGTAACTCTTACCATTTAGGAGATGCCCATAGTGTGTAAAATAAAAGTGACCACCCTGTATAATATACAGTGAAAACCGCTTATAACGACTTCGAAGGGACCGCAAAATTCGGTCGTTATAACCGATAGTCGTACTAAGCAATTATATTTTTAGGCAAAACTATGCAAAAAGCAACAAAAGGGCGCTTCAACATTTCGTTGTCATATCCGATATGTCGTACAAAGCGGTGTCGTTATAACCGGTTTTGACTGTAATATACTATTCTACATTAATTTCTTTAATTGCCCTGACAATGTTCATTTTCTCGAAGTTTGTACTCATCTTTTATTTCTGGCCATCCCTTTAGAGTGCTAATAAATAAGTTAATAAGAATTTAAAACCCAACTTGGTTTTCTGGTATTGGACGAACTATACCTACTGTGAGTTCACGATGTATGTAAATTAAGGCCGTTTTACATGGACTAAATATCGTACTATTTGTACTATCGTGCATGTGCTCCTTGAGTTGATTCAGTACCAACAAGTTAGTTCGACATTTAGTCCATGTAAAACGGCTCTTAGTTGGGCAGGGACCTAATCTTTAATCCAAACCAATCTCAGAACATCGTTTTTACTATAACTGCGAAGTAAATGTTAGCAAACGGAACCGACATCTCCAAAGCAAGGGTGTAGGCAAATGAGGAAAATTTATTTTAATTTTTTAAGTATCAGAAGTCAGACGATATTGTAAGCGTAAACTCGACGGCAATTGCAACTATAAAATAATGAAAAAATTGGATGAAAAAACGATAGATAATTGGAAATAACAGCGGTGTCTGATGGCCGCCCTATATTTTTGTTACTACGTACAACAATAGAGAATTTATATTTTTGTATTCCAAAATACTATTGACTATTTCACTAGAGTGTATTATAGCGACAATAAAATCAAGTATTCAGGTGCCAAAACTAGTACCTTGTCAAAATTAACAACATGGTATTTCAGCGACAATTTTTTTGACGTTTTAAACGTTCAAGTCAGCTTGGTAATTAAATCATTGTCAAACTGACATTTTTGCATCGCATTGCGTTTTGCAGTAAAAAATAAGTTTTTTAAGTGAAAATAGACTTAATTTTTCTCTCGTAAAATAGTCATGTCGAATACGACTCAAGATAAAATTTTTTAGGCAAAATTGTTCTCTTGTACTATTCAAGTTTGTTTCTTTTTGACAATTTCGCTCATGACATTTAATTAAAAATCACTCGCCGTACGGCTCGTGATTTTTTGACAAATGTCATTCGCGAAATTATCAAGCAACAAACTTTCATAACAATCGAACAATTTTGCCGACAAAATTTTATCTCTAGTGGTATTATATATTATGATAATACGAGCGATCATTATTTATTGAAAACCAAAATTTCAAGAAAATAGGAAATGCTTGTTCATCTGCATTTTACTACTTAAAAATGCATTTCGAACTGCCTTATAAATAGATTTATTAAATTAAATATTAGTAACTTTTCTTTTGCGACTTCAATAAGTAATTTTTATAACAACGCCCGAAATAAATTTCTTGACAAGTAAAAGAAAATAAAAGTTATTCGCCAATAAAAAATGTATATTATATGTCATGGGTAAATAAATATTTTTATTATTTAAAATATATTTTTGGGGTGAATTCATTTTATGGGAACAAAGTGCTTAATATGCTGCTTATGTGTACACCTCAATTTGAAAGTTTTGGTGCACTTATTTGCTTGCTTCGAGTAAGGAAATAGTACTATACTTGTAGCTATAATATTTCGTCTAAATTTAGTCTCAGAGGTTTACTTTAACAGTTTTAACAGTGCAGTGGTGTGTTGTTTATATTCACATCTACATACTGTTTAGTAAATTAATAATTTGGTGCATTACAGCGTCGTAAAGTTTAAAACTCTTAAAATATTTTAAGGATATACACACACAGTAAGAAAACTGCGGAAAACTACTTAAGCAATAAAAACGCCACTATTTTATAAAAGGTGATCAACTTATTTTCCCTTATGGTTTCGTATGTTACTAAAAGATGAGGCTTCTTTTTTCAGACCGGCTAACATAATAATAATTTCATATTATCAATTCAGACACTATAAATATTTAAAACAAATGCCACACTTTTATCTGGCGAGGGAACAGGGTAGTGCCGTTAAAGTTACACTGTTTTAGAACTTGCCCCATAAACTATTCACAAGTAGAAATACTACGAAATATCAGAAGGAAAATTTCGTCAACGAGAGACTACTACATTTATTAACGTTTTATGTTGACAGACGTACTGCTGTCTACAAATCCTCACAAGATGTATGTTTTGCATATTTGATCAAAAATAAAAGAAGATTGTCACCTTACCCCAAACGATCATATATAAAGTGGACACTTTATTTATACACAGTTGAACAAAATAAAGTATTTAATCAAACGTATTAAATATTCAGAATGAAACTATTTGCAGGAAAAGGTCGATATCTAACACTATAATATCAAGTAGTTTTGATTGCTCTGGAGTTTACAGTTGTTTATAGCATTCCATTAACTATTATTAGCTTGTTTCCACTTACAATGCTATTGTACACGTTTGCAGAGTGCTCTTTACTCTTGTAAAGATAATTGATAGTCTCTTAACAACCCTGATAGAACAGAGTTTCTCAACCGGTATCACTCTTAGAAAAAATTTGACCAAACAGTTAAGATTACTAGGGTTGTGGTGTAATTCCACTTTTGTAAAAATGAAACTAAATTCTCAAGAACTTGTAATGAGGTTTTAAAAAATAAAAATGATGAAATTTTACAACTAATAAGTGGCTCCAAGAGGACCATGAGGGATGGAAAAATCACATCAAAGACCTACCCAGACATGAAACATACACGAGGTATTTCAAATTGATAGTGCTTTACTCGATGTAAAATCTTCAGTGAAATATACAAGGTGGTGACCGGACCTCTCGATCATAGGAATTTAATAATATGTAAAATCATACTTTGGTAATTTCCTGCTTTCCAAATTACTTTAGAATAAAAATTTTCAAATAAAAGTTTAGAAGGATCAAATTCTGCGTCTAATTTTGTTTATTGATTTAGATGCAGAATTTCATGCTCTCAAACTTTTATATGAAGATTTTTTTTCAAAAATAAACTGGGAAGCAGGAAATTACCAAAGTATCATTTTTCATGTTAAATCCCTACGACGGAGAGACCCTGTCACCACCCAGTATAGATCGAGTGTTAAAAAATGCTTCGTTAAATAAGATAAAGCTAATTCGTCAAAATCTTAATAAAAAATTTAGTTACTTTAGTCTGCAACTGGTTAAAATTAACGCTGGGATTTTTCTAACAATACAATTAAACTTTATACCTACCTTATACCTAAGTCTAAAGATTAAAGTAGTAGAGAGAAAAAGCTAATAAGCAATAACAGATGACTTTTTATATTAAACGAAGTGTTAACCTTAAGTTGAAAGTTGGCTAAATAATTTGTCGAGACATCCATCTCAATTATGAAAGATGAAAATGTTAAAATAAATAATCTTTAGCGTCAACTTGTCTGGGAAAAATTTTATTTTTACTTTTCACAAGTTAGTGTAGAATTAAATTGTTAATTTTCGTTCGTTAAATTTAAAATTACGTCTAATTATGTTCATTGGATCGACATAAATTTTATCAATTTAATAAAGCTCAATTCCGATGATAAATTCACAATGGTGTTGATAATAATCGCAAAAGTGTGATTTATATGTCATAAATGTCGTAACTTAAATCTATACAAAGTGTTCGTTTTCTACTTTAACTAGGTAAATAAAGTGATGTTAACTTAAAAGTATAGGCACCTATCGACAATTTTATATTGTTACGAATCATCAATTTGATTCGATTCAGTATTTGTACCTACAAACCCCAACAAACAAAAGTATACACGTATACAGTTCAAATATTTGCCTGTTATCTGTTAAGTGCGGGAAAATAAAGAAAAAACGAGAACCACAAATACGGCTGCATTGCGAAAACATTCTCAATTATTATTTCCACTGCGCTTAATCCTTAGCCATTAAAGCGTTGTTTACATTTGATTCAAATTTCACCGGTACAATAATTCGATATTGGGTTTGTAATACCTTTTTTTCCAGTTCCAATGTTTTTCTTTACAATTCTATTTTTTATTTAAAATTTCCCAGCGAAGTTATATTTCACGATAAGCCGATTTTAAATATAAACTTCTTTTTCTTCAAGTGGAAACTTATCGCATTATATTTTTCCTTGATAAATATTTATTTTAGTTTAAAGCAAATGCACGTGAAAATACCTAAAATAATGGTACATTTCCTTTACGACAAGTAACAAATCCTAGGACAAGCTGTAAAGTAAACTCTGACAAAGAAACATTATTTATTTTAAAAATGTGAAACATAAATATTACTTGGCCTATTTTTTATAAGAGGGAAAAACTTGAAAAGTTTATTAGCTGATAAATTACACTGCAACTTATAAAGGTATAAAAATATGCTAAACATTTTTATTCTTTGTATTTTTCTAAATTTTAAGATAAATGTAGCCATTTGTATTTAAATCATAATCGCAATAAAAGAGACACCCCAGTTTTTCCCTCGACGTACAATCCTTGAAAATGTTTTCCTCTCGAAAAAAAAATTGCTCTAGCAAAAAATGTGTAGAAGGTAATTTCCAACCTAAAATCAGCATTTCAACAAGTTTTATTAATTAACGGGAAATCGTTTTTCTTTCTCAGTTTATTAGCTACTATAATAGCTGTACCTATATTTGAGCCTGTGTCAAGGAAACCCTTATAATATAATTAAACGAAACCCTCCAGCTCAAAAGTAATAAAATCCACTGCATTTCTTGGCATTTCGTTTTTAAAGAAAACAAAAATAACTAAAAACCTCGCTTAAGGCAATTAAAACACACCACGTTTCAAAAACAAATATTTGAAAGGGTATAATATTCAGCACATATTACATTTAATAATCGATTACACAAATGGCCTTAATGAACAATAATAATTAACTCCATATTATTAATGAAAGCAAAGTAATTAAATTACACAGGTTCTTTAAATTAATATTACGAATAATCGATACATACAGGAGGCGTCTAACAACCCCCCCTTCAAATTTTATACGAAGTGAGTTTAAAAAAACTAATCAAAATGAATGTAAAATCGAAAACAAAAATTATACTAGTTTATAAACTCATAGATGGCGCTAGAAGCAGTATAGATTCAAAATTTTGAAATTTTAAAGGGGGGGCGTGTTACAACTCTTTTAAAAGGTATTTAAATTCTCTATGGAGCCGCTTTTGAAAATTTAAAATCCGACTATCCGTTTTCTAGTTATGAGCGTTTTTACCGATAAATTAACAAAGAAAGCGCACTGTATAAGCAAAAGCAAACTTTTTCTAACAAATTACTTTACTTTAAAATTGGTCCAATTTATTATATTTCTTAAAACTTCTAAAATTAAAAATATAAGTCTGTAAGAAATGTTGGTAAATGGCAATGTTTATAAAAAGGGCTTTACTAGCTTAGATATAAATTTATAAAGCACTTTAAAAAGTAAAAAAATTTACCAATATTTTAAATAAAAACTTTTGATATAAATTTATTCGGATTTTGTAGAATACACAAAATTCGCTGTCTCTTTTATATCCAAACAGAAAGATATTTATAATATAATGCAAGTTTTTATTTAGATTTTTAGTTTATCGTTCAGTGAATGCCAGTCAGTGTACAGTGTCTTTTGAGTAATCTCTATAGAAACTTAGAAAAATGCCTTTACGGCAAATATACGTCTCCTGTTTGAGATACAGGATTTATTTAGTGAGCGACAAATATACTGTCGGTTGTTTGAATTTGGCGCGGGGTAGAACTGGGGATTTTTACCACTTCAAGTTGGCAATAGCCAACGTCGTTTGCTGTCAAATTTCTAATTGCTGCTGAGTATTGCTACTTTTATATTTTTGCTAATTATTGCTGTAATGCTATGAGTAATGTCTAAACCCTTAAATAATTTTTATTAATTAAGTTATTATCAGCGTTATCACCTTACCAGCTGATCTCCTTCTAACTCAGCAATCGTGATAAACAAATAATCGTAAATTAAACTCCCGTTTAATTAGTGTAACTTTGAGTCATTTATACCTTCATTTAAAATAGTTAACCCTTATCAGTTGCTTATTTCTTTATCTAACCTTTTTAATTACAGGTTAGTAAAGTTTTGAAACTTTTAAAATTAATTTAGAAACACGTGGAGTGTTAGAATTTGTTGTAAGACTTGATTAGGGTCATTCTTTTACAAACCGCACGGATTTCAGGGGGAAAAAATTTGACTTCTTCAAATGCGATAAAAAAAATTTTTCTGCATCTTTCAACAAATTTAATTGACCCGTATTTCAGGATTTTGCTGGAGAAAAATTTTTTTCGAAAATATTCACAAATGAATTTTCGATAAATTGCTGGATTTTCTCCAATCTTCTCATACTTGAAATTTATTATCTTCAGTTGTATTGATCGGATCAATGTCGTTTTTCTTTAATTTACACTTTATTACATTACACAAGGCGACAAATTTAGAATTGATAATTTTTTTATGGATTAAACTGTACTTAATCGAAAGGGTATGCCTATTGAAGCTCAAAAATAAAAAAATAAAAATTTTTTTACGAGTTGTTTTTAAGATAATCCACAATTTGTGATTTTTATACCATTTTTTACCATTTGTTTTTCTCAAAAACTACTAAAGGATGCTAAAAAATTCAAAGTTTATGTTAAAGAAAACATTTCAATCTTTCCAAAAAATATTTTTGAATTTTTGAAAAAAGTTCCAAAAGTTCAAAAAAAATAGTTCTAAAATTTTATTTTTAATTTTTTTAGAACTTTTTGAACTTTTTTTTTGTTTTTTTACTTTACCTGAAAAGAGCAATTTCTTTTACACAAAATAGTTAAAAATTACGAAAATCCTACGAGTCAATAAAATATGAAGCTTAAGATTAAAAACAAAAGAAAGATTTGTATACAGGGTGTCCGGCATAAACCTCCGTTCCTTGAAGTGGGTGATTTGTGAGCTCAAAATAGAGTGATAAAACCGAATTTACCTTAGTCCAAAGTTGTTTGCCTACCAAGTTACAGCGCTTTGAAGTTTTTCAAAAAAAAATCGATAAATAAGCGTAACTTTGTTATTAAAAGTGATGGAACAACGAAATTTATGGAATATACTTTTCTTGATGAGAGGAAAAACTTGGTAATCAGTAAAAATCGATATGATTCTTCTGAGGTGGTTAGTTGCCCCTCCCTCGATGTTAACGCACCCTTAACTTTTTGTTTTTAACTTTTACTGATTACCAAGTTTTTCCTCTCATCAAGAAAAGCATATTCCATAAATTTCGTTGTTCCATCACTTTTAATTCCAAAGTTACGCTTATTTATCGATTTTTTTTTGAAGAACTTCAAAGCGCTGTAACTTGGTAGGCAAACAACTTTGGACTAAGGTAAATTCGGTTTTATCACTCTATTTTGAGCTCACAAATCACCCACTTCAAGGAACGGAGGTTTATGCCGGACACCCTGTATACAAATCTTTCTTTTGTTTTTAATCTTAAGCTTCATATTTTATTGACTCGTAGGATTTTCCTAATTTTTAACTATTTTGTGTAAAAAAAATTGCTCTTTTCAGGTAAAGTAAAAAAACAAAAAAAAAAGTTCAAAAAGTTCTAAAAAAATTAAAAATAAAATTTTAGAACTTTTTTTTTGAACTTTTGGAACTTTTTCAAAAATTCAAAAATATTTTTTGGAAAGATTGAAATGTTTTCTTTAACATAAACTTTGAATTTTTTAGCATCCTTTAGTAGTTTTTGAGAAAAACAAATGGTAAAAAATGGTAAAAAAATCACAAATTGTGGATTATCTCAAAAACAACTCGTAAAAAAATTTTTATTTTTTTATTTTTGAGCTTCAATATGCATACCCTTTCGATTAAGTACAGTTTAATCCATAAAAAAATAGCAGTGTCGCCTTGTGTTAGCTTACGAGTATTAAAAATATTTTTTATTGTGAACAAATGAAAAATAATAACAATAATTTAATTGTTTAAATAGTTTTAACATGCTCGCCCCCCAACTTGAATTAATTGGAAAAATTATCAATTTGTTCCTTATTATCTCATCTATTAAACTCATTTTAGTAAAAAGTGGAGTGTCTATTAGATCGGAAGTTATTAAATATTTCCGAGCGCAAGTTACCCAACTCTTCATGCGGGAGCGTCAGAGATCTCCGACGCAAAAATTGCTCGATTACAAGTTCTTGCACTCGAAAATATTTAATAACTTCCGATCTAATAGAGACTCCGCTTTTTTGTAAAATGAGTTTTATAGATAAGAGAATAAGGAACAAAATGATAATTTTTCCAATTAATTCAAGTTGGGGGGCGAGCAGGTTAAAACTATTTAAACAATTAAATTGTTATTATTTTTCATTTGTCCACAATAAAAATTTTTTTTTAATACATTTCGAAAGCTAATGTAATAAAGTGTAAATTTAAAAAAACGACATTGATCCGATCAGTACAACTGAAGATAATAAATTTCAAGTATGAGAAGATTGGAGAAAATCCAGTAGATTATCTAAAATTCATTTGTGAATATTTTCGAAAAAAAATTTTTCATCAAAATCCGGTTTGTTGCAGCGGTTTGTAAAAGAATGAACCATATAAAAGTGGTCACGTGACGGTAGTTTTTCCACCACGTGATTTTCGCGAATTTTTACAAAATGGTATCAACCATTGAATAAATAGATCTGGAAGGTGTTTAGCAACCGTTGCCTATAAGAGAAAATGCGACGGAAACGACATTTTGGAAAACTATGGATGACTCATTTATTGCATCCAGTTTACATTATCATTAGTTGTTATGATCTTTCCTTATAGGTGAGAATTACTGACGTGCACTAGTAGCTCACCCTGTATATTCGAGTGTAGGTATATTCCTGTGGGAATTGAAAGATTTAAAGTTAATCTTGAGTAATAATAATAAACAAAAAATAAATTAAATTTTGTTGTTTCTTTTTAAAATTCAAAAAAAAGTAAGCTCCGCATTTGAATTTCAAATCGCTTTAACTACCTATTCACTTGCTAAATCTTAAATCAAAAGAAAAATTCTATCTAGCTATATAACAGTGTAATTCGATTTAAGAAAACTTGAATATACCTTCAATTTTTCTCTTTAATTTTAAAAAGCTTTATTTTTATGGAAAAAAAGTCAACACAACAAACAAAATAAGATAAAACTATAAGTAATCTCAAAGGACAAAGAAAAGTTGGATCGGAACATCTTCTCGCGGGATTATCTATATAGATTGATAGATTAAGGAGAATGGATTTCTTGTTTGTTCTCAAGTTATTCATATTTTTAGGTGATCTCAATAATCAAGATTGCTTTTCGATATCAAATTGTTTTTACGTGACGTACTTAATCTACAAATTATTGTAGGTATAATAAAATCTAAGTAGTCGATGACAAATAAAATTTTGTTTCATCTACACAGGGTGTTTTTTTAAATTACGCCAACATTGCTCCCAATCAGTCAATTAAATATAAATTATTTTTTAATTGGGATATGCATATGACAATTAGGACAACAAAATAAATTAAACACCCTGTATAAGCATACAAAATACTAATACTCGTTTATTAACCATCCTACAAGAAAAGTAATGAGGTAGTCAAATTCAAAAGCAAATTTCACATTTTCATTATCGTTTTTGATTGACATATGAAAATTGAAAATTACGTCATTTCTTTACATATTTCCTTTTCAGATTTAGAATTTCCTCTCACGATACAGTATTTCGCAGGTACAAACTACTTACTACAAACGCGAACAATTAAATATTTGCATTTTTAATTAAACATTTAAAGTTAAATCGCTCAAGCGAAAATTTATGTAATGTTAAAAGTGGCTCTTTTTGGTTAATTAATTAAAATTAAAATATATTATTAAAAATTATTAAATTATTATTGATTTTGGGAATATAGATGTTCGTTATGTATAAAATTTAATACATCCCCATTAATAACTCATATCGCGTAATTTTGTTTTGGCTCGAATTTCGAAACAAACATACACATCAATTCGATTTAAAAATTAATTTTAAACGATTTATCAAACGAACCATGTCCATGTGTAATATCAGTGAAATAGATATTTTAAAACCACGACCTACCCAAAACTTATAAATATTTCAATCATTAATTTTCTTACGACTAATGATACTACCCTATATAACATAAGATTCGAAGGGCTGGTCGGTCGGCATATGATTGTCAAAGAAATGCATTTTCGTGTTTCGGGCCTTATTGTTTACCAAAATCAAAAAATTAAAAAAGATTTGTAATTAACACATTGGTCCTCACATGAGCTGTACAGCAGATTTTTGATTTCGTTTTTAATAATCAAATAAATAGAAAAAAATTTGTAATTAAACACTAAATAAAAAAAAGTAAACACCTGGCGCCAATCTAAATAACACTCTTAAATACCTGCAATTCAAAAATTGCAAATATGTTAAGAGGGCGATATTTAACAAATGGGCGGGGAAGGTGATATTTAGACATTCCGCTCTTAAGCTTTAGCGACTTTAATATCCGGTTGATATCACTAATATTTACAATTCCTGATAGGGTAAAGTTCAAAGAAGGCACTAAAGTATTTGTATATAAAAAATAAGAGCCTAATTAGTGAGAAAAATGCAGTTGAACTTGGTGAAATTCAAAAAAAACAACGGATGTTGGGTAGAAACAACATCCTGTCTTTTTTTAAATTTCACCAAGTTCAACTGCATTTTTCTCACTAATTAGGCTCTTATTTTTTATATACAAATACTTTAGTGCCTTCTTTGAACTTTACCCTATCAGGAATTGTAAATATTAGTGATATCAACCGGATATTAAAGTCGCTAAAGCTTAAGAGCGGAATGTCTAAATATCACCTTCCCCGCCCATTTGTTAAATATCGCCTTCTTAAGCCGTTTTCTTAAAAATCCCTAAATACTTTTCCGATATATTTATCTCTCTCCAACACCTGGTCGTCAAGATCATCCCAATTCGCCTTAAAGTATTTATTTAAGCAACTTTTCTTTGTAACTTTTACCTATGTCTTCCACCCCACCCCTCTATTGTTGACGAACCCTGTATAATAAAAAATATTTTAATTTAGGTACTACACAAAATTATAACTTAAATGAAATTAAAAGTTTCTAGATTTTTTAAAATTTTATACATGAAAGCTCTACAATAATGTTTAATAACAGCTCCTCGAGATGTCTGTATCTAAGCAACTCTTATTATATTTCGTTTATTATTACGACTTCCCAACTCTTTAATTTTAGGACACTAATTGGAAACATGATATACCTACCTACCAAAAATTACATATAATTTTCATTAACTATACAGTGTGTCCCCGGATTGAGTTCACTATAGGTGTAATTGACAAAAATTTTCGGAATTTCATTTTGATGTTTTGGAATTCAACCCTGCTTAGTCTGAAATGAATATTAAGCATATTTTCAATTTTTAAAAATGAAGGCCTTCGTGACAATTGAGAGAAATCTATTTTATGTTTAGGTAAAGTGTCTTTTTTGGCAACAATACAGCAAAATGTCATTAACAAAAGTTGTTCAGAATACGAAATTATGGCTCTATGCAAAATTTCAAAATGATCGGCACACTTTGATTAACACGTTGTTCTACAGTCAACATTCCAGGAAATGGAATGGAAATAATTTTTGAAACATACAAAAATGCCATGCAGTTACTTATTTCTTATTTATTTTTATTCTAAATATCAATATCGCTCAAAATAATAAGAGCAAACCACGCCTGATCTATCAATTCATTATTAATTTTATTTAAACATTTTGAATAAAATGTTATCTCAATTTACAAAGCAATTATAATTCATTTCTTGTTCGGTGACACCCCAATAAAATAATATTACCACCACTTTTCTGTTATGGGCCCATAGTCTATACGTAGGATGCGATTTTTCGTTGATACATACAATCAAAACCGATTTAATCAAAGTGTGTCGATCATTTTGAAATTTTGTATAGAGCCATAATTTCATATTCTGAACAACTTTTGTTAATGACATTTTGCTATATTGTTGACCAAAACGACAATTTACCTGAACAGAAAATAGATTTCTCTTAATTGTCACGGGGGCCTCCATTTTTTAAAACTAAAAATATGCTTAAAATTCATTTCAGACCAAGCAGGGCTGAATTTCAGAACATCAAAATGAAATTCCGAAATTTTTTGTCAATTACACCTATAGTGAACTCAATCCGGGGACACACTGTATATATAATCCGTTCACTATTTGTATTTATTTGCGCTATGGTTGGACATGAACTTTTGTTTTTTAGTTTGCCAAAATAAAAAGTCCCTATTAAGTTGACTGACAGCTCTTGACAGTCCCAAAAAAATGACAGACAATTGACAGACCAACTATTAACACAATTGAATAAAAGCCGCTACTCTACAATACTTAACCTTACTGATTTGTTGAACCATAGCTCAAATAAACAGTGAACGGATAATAGACACTCTACACACTAACTATTTGAAACATGGCATACCAAAAATTTCATATAATTTTTTCTATTTTGCGTTTACAATATACTCATTACAGAATCGAAAACCGTCCAAAACGATGTTGTAATGTTCTACTTTTAAGTACTGTTTCTAGTTTTTTTTAGTTTGAGATTGGTTGTTGACATTGGTAATTAAAATAATTATTTTGACATATGATACAAATCAATTATGTAAAAATTATTCTTAATTTTAAAAAATAATTACAAAAAAATGCTTATTAAGTAATAAATACCAAAGGAATAATGTAATTTTTACTTAAATTGATTAGTATTAAAGTTAAAAATATTAAAATCAAACAAACTTTACCGCCATCTCTTAGTAAAATCTTAGAAGTTTAAATAAACGTTAGCTGTCAGTAGGACCAACTTAAGAATTTAAGCAATAAAATTCTCTAACACGATTTTTTTAGAATCAATTTTTAAAATAAATCATTGCAAAATAGAAAAAATAGTATAAAACACTTGTGTCACAAGAGCTTTTGACGCACTCAGGCATTTGCAGACCTCCTTTCAGTGGGTCTGGCAAAATTTGCCTTCGTGCGTCAAAATGCTATCTTGTGACACATGTATTTTAATATACTATTACTTAACTGCACAGTGCACACCATACAGGCCATTACAGCAGAGGCTAGAGGTACAAAAATGATCCATTAAAGCCTACCGACGTAACTTTCCTCTTTACAAAATTCAATTGTTTACTAATTTTCAAATTAAGTCTTTGCAATCTGTTTAAGTGGTTCGTAATTTTTTTATTTTAAAACTAACTAAAAGTTTTAAGCTACCCGATGGAAACTACTAAACAACAAAACTTCTAAACATTAAGGTAACAAACAAGGGATTTTTAAAAACTATTATGAATATTAATTGAGAGATTATAAAGGTGTACATTTTGATCTAAACCTGTTCCTGTTTGTTACTAACTAATAAAGTGTTTTCAAACATTAAATCTTTGGTGGTAATGTGGCAGCAAACTATTATTATATTTTTAACTAAGTTTTAGATTCTGTAAAAATGAGCTTATAGAGTACCTAAGTCATCTTTACAGGATGGTGACCATGATTCGTAGTCATACAGTCATAACAATTATTGACATTTTAATGTAAATAGTGATTAGTACAGACAATAACATACATTTTTTCAGTAAAATTGGACACCCTGGTCAAACGCAACGCGACTCTTCTGCCAGACTTATGAAGTCTTGAGGCTTTTTACAGAGATTATTTGCCAGCATCTCTAGTAGTAGGATACGAACACACTGCTTTGCAAGTGGAAATGTAATCGAGTTCTAACATACTATTTTAACCACAGGATACCTATGCACCTAGCACCCGCGTACTAAATTTCGAAGGTTCCGGAAATCACAGCTCTAGAAAGAAGTGATACTTTTGAAAATCAATTAAAACGAAAAGTGTTAAAAAATTGCTGAAACAGAGCTTTTCACTGCACAAACTGGTGACTTTTTAAACAATCTTCGTCACACAGCCAAAGGCTGTGTTAATTAAAGTTAATTTGGAGGGCGTACGAAACCGGTGATTCAAGCGAACTCGTATTGGTAAGTCAAAGAACCAAATAAAGAAATAATAAATTCAATAAATGGAAAGTCATATTCAGATGTTTTCTCACATAATGTAAATTTAATTTTGAGAATCACTGAAACATTTGAATATTTTCATAAAACTGTAAACCTTGCAAAGCTTTACAAAAATTTTTAATATAATTTCTTTCAAATACCTTTACTACAACGTATTTTAGTATAAAAAATTTATATTAAAATTTACAAGAATATTTAAAACCACCCAATATATTGCATTAGCAGGGTATAAAAGAAGCTAATGTAATAAAAAATGACATTTAGTTTAAAATTAAAGAATTTGAAATTACCAAAAGCAAGTATTTGTTGATGAAATGAAAAACACCAAAAACTTTCTCCAATAACAAAGTTTAGTATTTCACAAAATATTTGATATTTTACCTAACGAACTTTTAAATAAAAATCCAATAATAAAAACAATCAACATAAACATTTATTGTTTTTGATTTATTTAACATGTAAACTTTTGATTAAAAATTGCAATAATTCAATTTACTTTCACTTGCAACAAGAACAACTTTTTAAAAGTTCACATTTCGAGACCGAAAAAAAATGGAATGCAAAAAACTATAAATAGTTGCACATTCAAAAATAATGACAAATATTCAATCGAAAGTAAAAAATATCAATTATGTACAAGACGTAACAAATCATTAAGTAAAATTATGAAAAGGAAGACGTTATTCCACTTTCTCTTTTTGTAATCGATAAGTAGGTCCTCAATAAATAATAATTTCACTTGTGTTCTTCTAATATCAACTTACTAGAAGCACAAGTTCATTTTGCTTCGTTACATTTTACTAAGTCATCAAGGAGGCCTTATAACAACGTTTACGTTTTTAACAAATTTCTCTTTACAAACATTTACCAAAAGCGAGTTTTAAAGAGACATTAATTTTTTTAATTCCATGCAAATAATGAAAGTACATACAAAAATTTATAATTCTTCGCGTTAACTTCAACTTTTATAGAAATGTACGTAAACAA
Source organism: Malthinus seriepunctatus (assembly GCA_963924605.1). NCBI lineage: Eukaryota > Metazoa > Arthropoda > Insecta > Coleoptera > Cantharidae > Malthinus > Malthinus seriepunctatus. The sequence continues at coordinate 78,566,271 of OZ004600.1, read as the reverse complement.
TCTTTGGGACGTATTTAATATTTAAACATAATGAATATAAAGGCGGTACAAGATTTTAAACGTAATAAGAGATATAAGAATAAGGAATGCGACGATTGCTCCGAGCTGCTTTAGCGTACTTAGAATGGCATTTTTCACAAATAAAAGTTTGCAGTTTACAGTGGCTGTACACTAATCAATGTGAAAACCATTTTAAGGACAACTGAGTTTTATAATTTTAAAGTTAGTAAACTTTTAACAAGTTTATGGATTTCCCATAGTGCAAGTGCATGAATTGCTTTTTGAGTATAAATATTGTGAACTGCTTAAATTAGTCCAACTAGTTGCAGTATAAAGGACTCAAATGTGGCCATAACAGGACTTTTTCGTGTGTATTAAAGCTATTTTTAAGCACAACCATTTCAAATGAAAAAATTAGTCCCATTTCCAGTTAGATCGGCAACCAAAGTACAGTATGGTATCATCGGATAGCTAATTTTACGAACATTCAAAATATTAAAAATATACAGGGTGTTCTACTTAAATTAAGAAAGTTGTTTCTATTTCCGCTTATATCGGAAGTCAAAATATGAAGTGTTCGGTATCATGTGATAGCTTTACGAACTTTCAAAATAATTAAAAATACACAGGGTTTTCTTAAAAACTCTTGATTTTTTTAATTTCCTCTTTAGCCGGAAAAGTTTTATTAACCGAAAATAGTGTCAAGTAATAGATATTCATGGGATTAATATTTATACCACTTTTCAAATTTTCATTTTTATTTCAAAATTTAATAAAATTTTGACTTTAAAAAATCATAACTCCGGTCCTGGAAATTACTAACGAATGAAACGCGTGGCATTCGGTAGAGAACGGCGATGCCTATAACATATCCAAAAATGAAAAAAATGGCTGAAACTCATTGTGAGAAAATCCATTTCAAAATTTTGACCTAGTTAGGCTTCTTAAAAGTAGACAATTTAGAAACAATCTTAAAAATTTATAATAATAATTACCGACTAAGTTATAAGGGAAAAACCACTAAACGGGACAATTTAGCTGTTTAGCCGCCATATAGAATTAAAAAATAAAATTCGGGATAAAATGTAGGATCTTGAAAAATAACTATAAAATAACAAATATAAAATATAAATATATAAATAACTCCTTTATTTTTGGCCACCCTGTATATAGATTTTTTTAAAAGCTCATTTTTACAGTCCTTTGGTGAACGGATCAGTGATCAGGATCACCTAGATAGTGAAAAACTCAATAAAATTTTTTTAAATCTATTGTTTAACAAAAAAGTGTGAAAGGACTATTTCGTCTGTAATGGTTTCTTGTATTTATAGCCGTTATAAAAATTTTGATTATCACATACCTACTACATATTTAAATTGCGGTAATACATCAGGGTTTTAGCCATAAGGGTATACTTATTTCCATGTTTTCTCCATTAGCATTTATCTAGTAGAGGAACATATTTGGATTCGAAATTCAAAGTGAATTTCTTTTTCTTAAACTAGCCTTCTAGATGTTACTTTATTAAGGATTCATATAGGTGTAAATTGGATTTTACAACACTTCAATTTAAATATTTAATGCAGAATATAAAAAAAATTTGAATTTATTAATATTCAAAAACCTACACGTAAACACTGTTGTAGTCAATATTAGCATTTTGTATAGTAAAATTTATCCGTTAACGTATATCAAAATATAGTATCAACCAAAATTATAGTTTTGTGGCCTAAAAATCATCTAACCTAAATAGTTTCAAACATTTGACTTTGTTCCGCATTTTTTAACTTCACACCGGTCTCTCTGCCATGGCTTTTTTATACAAAGAGAAAACTATATTTAATCTTGGACGTTTACCGTTTATCCATTTACATGCCATTAAAAGTGAAAGCACTAAGTACTAAATGGTGGTGTAAAAATCTTTACAATTGTTGTTTTCCTAAAATACATTTATACGTGGTTTGATTTCTATATAATTGGAATGAATTATAATGAATGTTCATTTCAATAATGGAAAAAAATTGAGGGTTTACGAAGCTTCCTCTAACAGAAAGCACATATTAAAGGCTATATTTTTTAAATAACTTTGCCTGTGCAATACATATTAGTATAGTAACATTTTTCTTCAATCGCCCAATCGAAAGAAATAGAACGAGCAGAAAAAATTTATAGATGATTATTTAAACATTTTTTAGCGCTATTTTAGAGCTTTTTTCGACTTTTTGAAAGCCTTTTTTCTACTTTTTTAAGGGCTTATTTTGAAATAATAAATGCTTATAAATCCGGGCTCTAGTTATGACCTCTGTACACTAACGTGGGAAGCACGAATTTAAAAAAAAATGTTTTTCCATGTTATTTTTCTATGTTCTGCAATAATGTTGTCACTCGGTATTTTACTCCTGAAACGTTCTCTCAAAACCTCATCTAAAATATAATTTAGAACTTGGTAGAGCTAAAATGGGATGGATAGTCTTCGAATTTAGTCTTCATAAAAAATAAATTTTCCTGATTATAAAAATTTGATGTGCACATACTTTTTGAAGTTTACAGCTTCTACGTGACCGTAGACGCGTACACCTCAAATTATTTATTAAATACTTCTTTATAAAATCCCAATATATTTATAAAATCCCCATCTTACATATAAAATAATAAAATATGTTTTAAACTCATGCAACTCTTACTAATTAAGGTAATAATTATATAGTTTTTATAATTAAGCTAAAATCCAACAATTCACTAAAGAAAATGCAATTTAAAGTTTGTATTATATGCAGCGGAGTTCAAGTTTGGTTAGATAATTTCTATAAAACTCCGGAAAAGGGTTTAGATTCTAAACCCTAATTTTCTAAACTTTAGAAAATTTCACCTGAATACGTTAGGATAGGGCATTCAAAAGTCGTAAAGATACGTTTACATATTCGATATTTTCGTATCTAATTTCTACCGTAAGCAAGTTAAATCAAAGACTATATATCCAGTGTAAGACTGGCATAGCTTATGGGCCGAATGTGACCAAAAATGCCCGCTAACGAAGATGTCGCTAGTCACTGCAAGCATTTTTTGAGTGAATAAGATAGCTTGTCGAGGCGGGAACAACGAAGAAAGAGATAAAACAAGTTTACTCTTCGAGGGATTTTAAGCGATTTTGGCCTTAAACGTCTTTCACATTTTTTAATATAGGTTTCGGTATAGTCTCTTACTGTATGGTCTTTGCCGCGGTCTCTGCTTAAATGCAGGATCTTATAGCCTGCACTTTTTTTACATAAAATAATTAGGGAAGCAGGAAATTACGAGAGTATAATTTTCTATATTCAAATAACTACTTATATTGTGGTCATCACACCACACCCTGTATAATATCTATCTATTATACCTATCTATTAATATATTATCAACTTCTGTGTAAGTTTTTTTCCTTTAAATTTAGATTCCTAACCTTTAGTTAGTCTATTTATTTATAATTTAACAATTAACACGCAATACCTCTCTTCAGGGCACTTGTAATGTTGTAACAGAACCAGTGGAAAGAATTTGACGAAAAAAAAGAGATTTTTATCGAACAAAACGAGAACAAGGTATGTAATACGTTATTTGATAATCAAATGTTGTCTAAATAAAAAGTTAACTTTATGGCGTTAAAAACGAGTTCATTTTCCACTAACGAACGCTCACCTGTATAATTAACCTGCGTTTATAATAAATACAAACGAACTATACGGTAAAAAGAAAGTGCAAAATAAATTAACACATTATTTTTTTATGCACTAATTTCTCTTACGAGCATAATTTAAAAATTTACCATTCTTACCAACAAATATTGTTGAATTTTTAAAACAAAAATGCAAGGCTGTTTTCATATAGCGCAGCTCACTCAAGTTAATAAAGAAGCCATTTAAATTGAGATTTATTTTTTTTAATTAAAAAATGTGGGTGGGCTACTTTATAATCATTATTTATAATTTTTAAGTGTTTTGCCTAATTAAAAATCGAAACAAAAATTTCACGGTTGAGGGTTGAAGGATAACAGATTTATCAATGCTGTTTCAATTACAAGGCTATACGGGGTAAATTGCGCAAATCAAATTTACGGTTAATTTACATACGGGAATAATAGGTGATTACGAACAAGTTGAGTTGTATGGAATGGATATTATGCAAATAAATTTGGAGAACAATAACAAAATGAAATAAGACATGTCTTATTGCATAAGGCTCAAGAGCAAATCTACATATGAAGACAAACCCTAAAATATAAAGGTTTTAAAACATGCATTCTTTATTAAGAGGTAACAACCCCTATCCAGTTGTGTATCCGGTCTTTTTTATAAACTTTTTTGGCACTTCAAACAAATTTTCCCAAATTTGTTCATTTGATTGCGCTGCGGATAGTAAAAGTCACTACAGCCAGGTTTATAGACATCAAACGATTATGAGAACTATTTTTGGGGAGAAATATGTTCCCAAAACCCATCCTCCACCAGGTATGTCTTTTTTCTACACATCCGCACATTAGAAACAAATTGTACATATTTAAAATCAACGTCATTCTTTATCCATCTGTTATAGCGTTATAAGTTACGACTCATAACTCGTGTTATTTTACAGTACCTCTAATATACTGTTCACTTTTAAGAGTATATTACCACAATTTTGTACAATTTAACAAGGTTTAACTTAATATTTTTAAATCGTCTCCTGAGGGCGGATGAAACATTGAGGCAAACGAGTAAAAACGAGAAAAAAAATTAAAAAATCTAATTTAAGCACAAAATCGATAAATTCAATACGAGAAATGTTTATTCAATCGAATAGCCAATTAATTGAATTATAACAAACAAATGATGAACTATAGCTACATTTCATTTTCTTTTGTTTTCTTCATTTGTGAAAATCGCTAAAATACACGCTTCAGCTGTATTTATTAGTTATTGTCAGAAGGTATATTTCGTAAAAAGAAAAAAGGTGGAAATTCGCTGTGAATGCTTAACCACAACTGAGTTATAAACGGGAAGGAAAATCAGAAATCAGAACGTGATATTGCCGAGTTTTATTTATTTGGAGTACCGATTGGTAAAAAAATCAAAATAATTGGATGTTTCGGACATTGTAATAAGACCGAAAAAACTAATTATTTCGAAAACAATTTAAAAATGTTAATTTTTTAGGACATCAAATCTTTAATTTTGCAGACACGCCAAATCCTCCTCAGCATATTTTTTATTTTAAAAAATTATTTACTTTTTTATTTGTTACAATTTACTTTTATTTTTCTATACAACAACAGCATACAACAACATTGTTATTTCAATAATAATCATTTTGAGAAAAAACTAGTTTTAGGAGAAAATTTTGGTAATTTTAAATCTTTATCGACATTAGGAAGTTCCGTCAGTCCTGCCATTATCTTTTTGATTTTAAGAAAGCGCCATTTGTAGTCAATTACTTGTAGTTCAGTTAACAAATAATTTTTAAATTCACTTTAAACTGTAAAAACAAACTATAGTATATAACATTACAAGTAAGGTAAAACTGCTTTTAATGGCGCAAAGAGGATTATGACTCGCGAGCCGCAGGCGAGTCTGTCACCTCTACGAGCCTGTAAAAACAGTTACCTTGCGTGTAATGTATAATACTTTATTTGTTACTCACGCTTAATTTACTTACAAATTAATTAAATTATAATTAAACGAATTCTGTTAGTTATCAGTTGCGTCAAAACTTCCTAAATTGTTTTTAAAAAGCTTTGAAAGTTAAACTTGTAAACATTGATTAACAAAAGTTATAGACAGCTTGGTTAAATGAAGTTTTACAATTGAGTAACAAATAAATTATTAAACGTAACAAACAAAATATAATAATAAAAGGAAACTTTAAAAAACATTAACTTTTAACAATATACCTAAATATCAGTTTATGTTGCAATTTGTAATAAATAAGTAAGGTTAAAATTTACTTTCTTACTAGCATAAAAAAGTACAACTTCAACGTTACACCTTTACTTACTTATTCAGTAACAAAATGTCTATAAAGAAAAATTTCTTTTCGATTCGCACTAAACAAAATGTTTTGGGGTCCACTGCTTTTCGACTTTTGTGAAATTTTGTTTATAATCTTTAATGGCTTTGAGAACGAGTTTATACAGCCACTTGGTGGAGCCTCTTTGCTCCCCTTCCACTTTAGTTTAAAAGTTTAATTTTAAAATACAAGAACAAATTTCAGTTTTTGTTTTTTAGACATGTCAAAGTTTGACGTTTGAATAAAAACAACAAAAAAGAACTTAATTATTTAAATTTTAATAAATTTAAATATTAAAAATTTATATTCAATATTTAATAATATTTATATTCAAACGTCAAACTTTGACATTATAACGTAGCTACGTTGCCATGTCTAAAAAATATATATTTTATTCTACAGATAAACTTTATTTGTCGTTTATAATCACGGCCCTTAGACGAATTTCATTAACCTATCTTTAAGGATAGAGGCAATTATACAGGCTCTTTAGATACTGCAGGGTGGATAGGTACATAGTTTTTTATTTTAAATAGAACACATTATTATTTCTGTGTATTTCTCGTTCCCCATGACATTTTTAATCAAATGGTATAAGATTTAATCGTTTATGAGGGCGGTTTCTAACGATTGGGTGGGAAAGTTGATATTTAGACATTCCGCTCGTAAAACCGTTAGCGACTTTAATATCCGGTTCATATCACTAATAGCCATAATTCCTGATAGAGTGATGTTCAAAGAAGGCAATGACAATATTTGAATAAGGAACAAGAGCCTAATTAGTGAGAAGAGTTCAACTAAACTTAGTGGAATTTAAAAAAATAAAGTTGTTTTTATCCAACATCAAGCATTTTTTTGAATTACACCAAGTTCAGTTGAACTTTTCTCTCTAATTAGGCTCTTTTACCTATATAAATATTGTCATTGCCTTCTTTGAACCTCATTCTATCAGGAATTATGACTAGTAGTGATATCAACCGGATATTAAAGTCGCTAACGGTTATGAGCGGAATGTCTAAATATCAACTTTCCCACCTATTCGTTAGAAACCGCCCGCCCTCTTAATGTACTTATCACTAACCGTTCTGGAAATATTGTCACTTTAATGCCGAAATAGAGTTTACTTTGAAACCAGACGTCAGGCTTGTACTCAAGATTTTATAATACAAGATTCTTGTAATACTTTTAAGGCTGACGTGATTACTTTACGCAAAATGTCATTATTCACCAATTTCTCAAAAGGAACATATATCTTTACAGATTTTCCTTCTTCAATCTCAGTTCACAGTCAAATCACAGCTCATGCATAGTTTAAGTGGAACTGTACCCAAACGTCCCAAAGCCAAAGTGACGTTTCCCAATAGCACCTAAGCACAAAATTACAAAATTTTGTATTTCAATGTGTCTGATCTCATTTGAGATCGCTGGGCGTTAATTGGTTTTAATGGAAAGTAAACTACAGAATTTTGAATTCGAGAAAATCTCAACCAGGAGAGAGCGCTACTATATTCCAAGATGTCGGAAACCGTGGGGATAACATAGAACATATGATTTTGACGTTTACCGTTTACACACAGTTTATTTACATTGATTTAATGTTTATATTGTCACGATCGGGGGTGAGATCATGACCTCTAGAATCCAGAGTTGGAATCCAGAGTTGTACCAAGATAAATAACAAGACCCACAATGCTGAAATATAATTTATTTGTTAAATCGGTCTTACCCAAGTGTAAGGTTAATCCAATAACTACACATGATGATTACAATGACTATTTAATTATTCCAATATCAATAACCGACAAGCGTTTCGCGTGCCCGAATTGTCCGCCTGACAATTATCGACTCCAATTATGAACTCCAATTATCAACTGAGAATTCTAAACTGACTTAAAAACCTACTTTGGGACCTTTTATAAACTTAGCACACGCGCCACCTAAAACTGCGATTTATGCTTTATCTTACATTCTTCAATACATGACAACAGTCACGTATTGAAATACCCTTTGTATAGTAGTAATTTACTTCTACCGAATTTTGACTTTATAATCCTTTTGTTACCTTACAATTCTAAATCTAGAATCTTGACAATTCTAAACTGACTTAAAAACCTACTTTGGGACCTTTTATAAACTTAGCACACGCGCCACCTAAAACTGCGATTTATGCTTTATCTTACATTCTTCAATACATGACAACAGTCACGTATTGAAATACCCTTTGTATAGTAGTAATTTACTTCTACCGAATTTTGACTTTATAATCCTTTTGTTACCTTACAATTCTAAATCTAGAATCTTGACAATTCTAAACTGACTTAAAAACCTACTTTGGGACCTTTTATAAACTTAGCACACGCGCCACCTAAAACTGCGATTTATGCTTTATCTTACATTCTTCAATACATGACAACAGTCACGTATTGAAATACCCTTTGTATAGTAGTAATTTACTTCTACCGAATTTTGACTTTATAATCCTTTTGTTACCTTACAATTCTAAATCTAGAATCTTGACAATTCTAAACTGACTTAAAAACCTACTTTGGGACCTTTTATAAACTTAGCACACGCGCCACCTAAAACTGCGATTTATGCTTTATCTTACATTCTTCAATACATGACAACAGTCACGTATTGAAATACCCTTTGTATAGTAGTAATTTACTTCTACCGAATTTTGACTTTATAATCCTTTTGTTACCTTACAATTCTAAATCTAGAATCTTGACAATTCTAAACTGACTTAAAAACCTACTTTGGGACCTTTTATAAACTTAGCACACGCGCCACCTAAAACTGCGATTTATGCTTTATCTTACATTCTTCAATACATGACAACAGTCACGTATTGAAATACCCTTTGTATAGTAGTAATTTACTTCTACCGAATTTTGACTTTATAATCCTTTTGTTACCTTACAATTCTAAATCTAGAATCTTGACAATTCTAAACTGACTTAAAAACCTACTTTGGGACCTTTTATAAACTTAGCACACGCGCCACCTAAAACTGCGATTTATGCTTTATCTTACATTCTTCAATACATGACAACAGTCACGTATTGAAATACCCTTTGTATAGTAGTAATTTACTTCTACCGAATTTTGACTTTATAATCCTTTTGTTACCTTACAATTCTAAATCTAGAATCTTGACAATTCTAAACTGACTTAAAAACCTACTTTGGGACCTTTTATAAACTTAGCACACGCGCCACCTAAAACTGCGATTTATGCTTTATCTTACATTCTTCAATACATGACAACAGTCACGTATTGAAATACCCTTTGTATAGTAGTAATTTACTTCTACCGAATTTTGACTTTATAATCCTTTTGTTACCTTACAATTCTAAATCTAGAATCTTGACAATTCTAAACTGACTTAAAAACCTACTTTGGGACCTTTTATAAACTTAGCACACGCGCCACCTAAAACTGCGATTTATGCTTTATCTTACATTCTTCAATACATGACAACAGTCACGTATTGAAATACCCTTTGTATAGTAGTAATTTACTTCTACCGAATTTTGACTTTATAATCCTTTTGTTACCTTACAATTCTAAATCTAGAATCTTGACAATTCTAAACTGACTTAAAAACCTACTTTGGGACCTTTTATAAACTTAGCACACGCGCCACCTAAAACTGCGATTTATGCTTTATCTTACATTCTTCAATACATGACAACAGTCACGTATTGAAATACCCTTTGTATAGTAGTAATTTACTTCTACCGAATTTTGACTTTATAATCCTTTTGTTACCTTACAATTCTAAATCTAGAATCTTGACAATTCTAAACTGACTTAAAAACCTACTTTGGGACCTTTTATAAACTTAGCACACGCGCCACCTAAAACTGCGATTTATGCTTTATCTTACATTCTTCAATACATGACAACAGTCACGTATTGAAATACCCTTTGTATAGTAGTAATTTACTTCTACCGAATTTTGACTTTATAATCCTTTTGTTACCTTAATAAAAGAAAAATATGTCACAAAAGAAAACAACTTACCAAAGGTGTAAAAGGATTTGTAATTTATCTGTAAAAATATTAGTTCTTAAAGCAGGGTCGTATTTTTTTCTAGTAAATATTTAATATGCATCAAGGTTAACAAAATTTACCTGAATTTGCTATTTAAAGTCTTCATACTACAGAGAAAGTGCAACCCTGTTACACGCCACGGGGGTTTAGTCAGGTACCTTCAATTTATTTTAATTGTCGGTGTATTTTCTTTTGTTGAATATTTAAAAGCTTAACCCCTTTTGTGAAAGGATTATAAAGTCATTTCGGTAGATCTTAGGTTTGCCTATACCTTAAATTCTTGTACTACTTTACTTTAATAATTGCATTAAATAATTTGCGTAATAAATCTACGCGTGACAATAGGATGGTCATGGTGTACTTCGTCATAACTGGTGCAGTTCAATAAAATTGTGGATTGGAAACATTCTGTTGTTAAGTGGAAGAAGAAAATAATCCAAGATTTAAAGTTTAAAGTTTAGAGTTGATAATTTAGGGCATTAAATAATTTGCGTAATAAATCTACGCGTGACAATATGCAATTCTATTTGATATTTATAGCAGATTTTTCTTTCAATTTTAATGTTTTAAGTACTTTTTGTAGCTGTACGCTAAAATAAATTTGTATTATTGAGGTTATGTTGCTACAAAATTTGGTAAATAAATAACACGTGACACCCCCACGCCGAGTTTTTAATATTTAACCAATAGATGTCGCAGCGATTTTATAAAAATTTTTGCAAAATATTATACGTCACACCCCCCACGGGGAGTATTGCATATTTAACCGATAGGTGCCGCACACCCTTCATGATTTTCGCGAATTATATGTTGATTCACAACCAATATTAACCATTCATGACTTCATTCAGTTTTATATTCATATATAATACCACTAGAGATAAAATTTTGTCGGCAAAATTGTTCGATTGTTATGAAAGTTTGTTGCTCGATAATTTCGCGAATGACATTTGTCAAAAAATCACGAGCCGTACGGCGAGTGATTTTTAATTAAATGTCATGAGCGAAATTGTCAAAAAGAAACAAACTTGAATACTTACAAGAGAACAATTTTGCCTACAAAATTTTATCTTGAGTGGTATTCGACATGACTATTTTACGAGAGAAAAATTAAGTCTATTTTCACTTAAAAAACTTATTTTTTACTGCAAAACACAATGCGATGCAAAAATGTCAGTTTGACAATGATTTAATTTCCAAGCTGACTTGAACGTTTAAAACGTCAAAAAAATTGTCGCTGAGATTCCATGTTGTTAGTTTTGCCAAGGTACTTGTTTTGTCACCTGAATACTTGATTTTATTGTCGCTATAATACACTCTAGTGAAATAGTCATTGAAAAAATATTTTCTAATAACCAATTACCAATGAATATAAAAAAGAATGTAAACTGCAGAGTTTAACCTAAATTATTTTATATTGATTAACTAGTGCATGGTCTCTTAATAAAGTGGAGGGCCGCGCGGCCCCCTAAGGGTCTGTGAGGAGCCCTGAAATAATATTTTGGTGACATTATTATAATATTATTTTTGCAATTAACTGTAATGATACCTGAAATTGACATCAGGGAAACCAAAAGGTCAAACATTTTAAGAAGCACTGGCCTAGTGAGTTTAAAATTTTGTCTGATAAAATCGAAAAATGAAGACTATCTAGTCCCAAAATTGTGTTGAGGTCGAATTTTTTAAGAGATTCAATTCGATCTCTTCACTTGATCATAAAATAAGACACTTCGTTTTAAATTTGTAGCTGCTCAGTTATTTAATTTAATTAATCTGTTTATTGTTCATTTTTTAAATTCAATAGAATTTTTAAGTCTACTAATAAGCATTGTTGGTGATTTCAATGGGAGCTAGCGCTCAATTGAAAAAAAGTTTCAATAGGTGCACGCGCCCCGACGCACCCAAGCAGTCGGCGCCCATGCTATTAATGAAGAGCTTGAAAGCAATTCCAAAATAAAATTATTATGTAAATTTGAATTCGTATCATTTTAAAACGTATTTAAAATTTCGTCAACTTTTAGTAAAAATTCACAATTTTGCAAGTTAAAATTTTGATTATAACAAAAAGTACACTAAAAAGTGTACAAAACCAATTTTTTGTTCATTAATAATAATAAGTATGACTTAATTAAGCTAAATTAAAGTCGACAGAGATTGGGGTCATTTTTCAAATACAATCCGTTTTGATATTAAGTTATTACCAGTTATTACATTTTAGGGGTTGTAACTCAAATTTTAGCAATTTCGCAACATTCGATAATTATTTGCTTAAAGTTATTTCGCACTATCCTCGTGATAAGGTAATTGCGCTAAGGTAGATGGGTGTTCATTCGTGTTGGAATACAATTACTAAAGTTTATGCTTTAATTAAATACCTGTTATACCTGTACGTATTATATTTTGATATTAATTTCGTACGTATACAATTAGGAGCATCATATTAAACTTTACACACTTTATCTTACTATTATTATAAGCTCGAGACATCAAAATGATTTAATTAATTAATTAATTCGAGAAAAATTAAATTGTTAAATTTTTTATTAAATCGCTTGTTACACAAAATGAAAAACTTACCTCGAATCAAATTTTGTTCCATCCATAAGTGTGCCGACGTAATGCATAGTTAACATATCTCCGTTTTTACTTTTTTGTTCACATCCTTCAGGTACGCTAATAACATCTACTTTAAGTTGTTCATTTTTAGTTTTGTCATTATTTTCAGAATACACCACAACCACAAAGACGAAACAAATTGCTACTCCCGCGAGAAACTTCATGTTTACTTTACTACGAGTTTTGCTTCAAACTGACTGAATGAACTAAAGAAGTTTTCGTTGCACCATGCTTTGCCACGTTCCAGTCGCTGGTGGGGAAAATATATTAATTTTATATCTCTTTTTAGCTTTTGTGTTTGAAGTAAGAGGGGCGATGTAGATGCCACAGGTCCCAAACCGATTGGTTATTATCAGCACGTGATAACATGCACTACAAGTCCCGATTGACGACGTTCTGATAAGCACACCATATGAACGCTCTTGGACACTGACCTTTTTCGGCAAAATTAATTTTTAATAATAATTGTGTAACTACTTTTTTTTTATTAAATCGTATTATTTTAGTTACTCATGTTTACGTAAATTTAATGAAATTACAACTACACGCTACACCAAACATCCAATTATTTATTTCATTTTATTTATTTAAATTTTTCTTATCAAAATTTACGTACAGTACAACCACTTATCTACAGAGTACAGAAAAAAATTGTTGTTAAAACTAATATTTTTTAAATACAGTCTAGTCATCAGTTTAATTAAATATGAAATTATCAATCAATAAAAGACTTGAATTAAGCACTTTTTCTATAAATGAATCTTAGAAAGCACTTTTACTTTAGAAATAAAATAACCGGAAACAATTTATATGCTTTTCATTACCAACAGAAGATGTAATTATAATCTAAAATTGCAATATCTACGATTAATATACAGCGTGTCGCAAATTCAATTTTGTCCAACCTTCCTAGTGATTTTTATTTCTGAAGGGAAAAGTTGTTCATTTTTGTAAGGAAAATAGGTCTTTGATCGTGAAAATATGTCTTTCCAAATATTTTTTCTCACTCAAAAATCGTTTGATGGTAAAAAATGTTTAAAACAATGCGTGTGTGTATATTTCTATACAACAGCCCTCAACAGAGAGTGGTTACGATTCCTTAAGATTTTAGCACTGAGGGACTGAGGCATGAAAAATCGACTAGGTCAGCAGACAGTAACCATCACATCCTCCGGTTAGAAACATTGAAAGTTCAAGATATTTTTCCCATTATTTTGACTTTCAGCTTGTTTGTTGCCTTCTGAAACGCTCCTCTAACCTGTGAAATTATTTTAAGCAATATCTAATAAATTTTTTTTTGCTTTTAATGTTTTAATTTCTCTTTAGTCTAATTTAAGTTAAAAGTTATTTAAATAAAATTTATGTAGGTGAAATTGATAAGCTTTGCCATTTTTAAACTTCAGATAAAGTCATTTTACTGATACATATGCAATGCAGACACCAATTTTTTTCATACTTTTGCTATCCAGAGTTACTAGAAAAGTATTGAGCTCATTCGTTTAAATTAAAAAGTGAAAATGATTTAATTTAAAATTTGTTGTCCAGCGTAGTCAACGAACCAAAGTTTATCCTGATTTTCGGACTTTTTTTGTAACAGCAATTTTTTTTTCCTTAATCGGTCCAAACATGTCTCAACCCAATTTTGACCGGAAGGCACTTATTAGTAAAATTTTGACTTTTTCAATTTCCGTTTCACTATTTTTTGAATAACTTCGCTTGTGTTGGTCGGATCGGGACCAAAAAATGTTCGTTTTGTTTGTAATGAATCTTTCTTTAAAACTGCCTGGGCTAAAATAATTGATAATTATTTCCTAACCTCAAAAAAATTATTCAAAACTCCCGTCATTAGTGGGTAGTAGTTTTTTATAGAGAACTTGAGTAATAATTAATGTTATGGTATAAAACTTTAGGAAGTTGTAGCTGATATAGTAACAAATCCATATTGCAAGGTTAGTCCAAAAATATTAAGACGGCTAAAATTTGCATTTTGGTTCAAATTTTCTTTTTCATATTTGTTGTGAGCAATTGGTGGTATCACAATAATATTTCTTTGAAATGTAGGAAATTTAATGCTCTTTCAGATGAAAACAAAAACAATCACATCCCAGCATTTTTGTCCACAAAACCAATTTTAGTGGTCGAAATTTTATTCTTATTCGTTTACGTATTTTTGAAAATTAATTATAAAAAACTCCTATAAACTATTTTTGAAAATTAAAACTGGTTTTAGGGTCAACTATTTCGATCGGTCATAATTGGGTTGAGACATTCTATAAACAAACTCACAGGAATGATTTCGACCGATTAAGAAAAAAAAATTGCTGTTACAAAAAAGTCCGAAAATCAGGATAAATTTTGGTTCGTTGACTACACTAGCATTATTATTGCATGCTTATAAATTTTTTTATCTCTGCAGGATAGTTGTAAACCATCTAACCTTCCAAATTGTTGCTCAAAACATATCTGGACTTCTTCTTCTTCGATTAGCTTCTCCGATGGAGGTTGCTTATCATCACGGCTATTTTCACTTTTGATGCCACCGCTCTAAAAAGTTCCAACGAAGTCATCTCAAACCATTCGCGCAGGTTACGGAGCCAGGATATTCTTCTGCGTCCTATGCTTCTTTTGCCCCCAATTTTTCCTTGCATGATTATTTGTAGGAGATGGTTTTTATTGTTGCGCGTTATGTGGCCCAAAAATTCCAACTTCCTCTTCTTGATTGTGTGTAACATTTCCAGGTCTTTATTCATGTGATGTAGGACTTCCGTGTTTCTCATTCGAGCTGTCCACGGTACGAGCAACATTCTTCTATACACCCACATCTCGAAAGCCTCCAACCTTCTGAGTAATTCCTTGTTTAGTGTCCAGCTTTCCACCCCATACAGGACCACCGGGAAGACGTAACATCTAACCATTCGCGTTCTCACTTCCAGTGAAAGATCGGAAGCAGTTAACAATTTCTTTAGTTTAATAAATGCCGATCTTGTTGTTCTATTCGCGATACTATTTCTCGTCGGTGTCGCCACTGCTCGTCAATTATTGTGCCCAGATATTTATATTGCGTAACTTGTTCTATTCTCTCGTTTTCTATGTATATATCTGGATGTTGATTGTTGTTGTTTTTACTTACTACTATAATTTTTGTTTTACTTGTGTTAATATTCAAACCATACTTTTCACTTGTCGTTTTTACATTTTCTAACATTCGCTTGAGATCTTCCAAGCTGTTAGCCAAGATGACAGTATCGTCCGCATACCTTATGTTGTTTATTGGGATTCCGTTGACTACTATCCCGGCATTTTCCTCCTCTAAAGCCTCTCGAAACACTGCCTCTGAGTATAATTGTGTTGAATAATAAGGGAGACAGTATACAGCCCGGTCTGACCCCTTTACGTATCACTTCCTCGGATAGTTCACCTTCAACCCTCACCTTAGCCTTTTGATTCCAATACAAGTTTGATATAATTCTTATATCGTGGTAATCGATCTTTACTTTATTTAATATTTGAATCATGTTTGCGTGTTTAACGTTGTCAAACGCCTTGGTATAGTCTATAAAACATCCAAATACATCGTTATTTACATCTTGACATCTTTGGATAAGTACATTAACGGCAAAATGCGCCTCTCGAGTGCCAAATCCATTGCGAAATCCGAATTGTGTCTCCGATATTTCCGCCTCGCACTTTCTCTGTATCCAAGCATGTATCACCTAAGAAATATCTTCAAAACATTACTCACTCATAAGGCTTATAGTTCTGTAATCTCCACATTTACTTGCGAATAGTTTCTTCGGGACGGTAACAAAAGTGGACAATGGCTGGTAACTCCTCTGTGGTTCTGGAGAACCACAATAGAAACAACGGGTTTAATTTTGTTATAAAATGCACCATTTATTCAAAAAGTGCTAATCGAGTACACAGGTAGGATTTACCACTAGGCTAACCTAGGCTGTAGCCTAGGGCCGCAAGCCCAAAGGGGCCGCACAAAAATGAGCTGTTACAATGGTACAAGTAACAAATACTGTAATCGAGGACTCATGTATTTTAATTGTTTTATTATTTATACGTGAGCGATAATTTCATAAAAAACCAAGGGGCCCAAAACTGGAGTTAGCCTAGGGGCCCAAATTTTACAAATCCCCCTCTGCAGTACAGTCAACCTCACAATTAATGGCCACCCTAGCTATACATTTAGTACGAATTGCTGATGTAACCATCATAACACCCCATATTTAAATTGAGGGTTATTTTGCCAAAAAGTAGTAAATCAACAACCTCCCCTTCTATCCTTTTGTCGTTGTTGGCTAATAACCAGGGTGGCCAATAATAGTGAGGCTGACTGTACATAAATGTTCTCCACCACTTGCTGGAACATTCGTCCTCTTTTAACGTAATTTTTGATCGCATTTCAGCATAACTACAACCCAATTTCACCAATAACACATCATCGAGACATCGTAATGTGACAAATCGCACCAGCAGGATCTTTAGCAGCCACAATGCTATAGAGCATTCCAATGAAAAAAGTTAAGTGTTGTAGGTATAGGGAACAGCGCTGCCTGATTTAATATACGAATTATTTTTTTTTTATTTCTAAAAAAAATTAAATATTTACAATTGATAATGAATTTAAATAAATATATTTCTTTAGCCCAAAATAAGAATTACAGTCCATACAAACATGTGTTCAAAAACGTGAAAAAAAAACTGAAAAAGAAAAACTTAAGTATAAATTTTTGACTTTTTCAAGTTTTCGTTTCACTATTTTTTGAATAACTTCGCTTATATTGGTCGGATCGGGACCAAAAAATTTTCGTTTTAATTATAATGAATCTCTCTTTAAAACTGCATGAGTTAAAAAAATTATATTAATGTCCTAACCTAAAAAAAATTCAAAACTGCCGCCATTGGTGGCTATTAGTTTTTTTATAGAGAACTTGAGTATTAATTAATATTATGGTGTGAAACTTATGGAAGTTGTAGCTGATATAGTAACAAATCCTCATTGCAAGTTTGATCCAAAAATATTAAGAACAACGCCTGAAATTTGCATTTTGGTTCAAATTTTCTTTTTCATATTATTTGTTGTGAGCAATTGGTGGTATCGCAATAATTTATCTCTTGAAATGTAGGAAATTTAATGCTCTTTC
Organism: Malthinus seriepunctatus; assembly: GCA_963924605.1. Classification (NCBI taxonomy): domain Eukaryota; kingdom Metazoa; phylum Arthropoda; class Insecta; order Coleoptera; family Cantharidae; genus Malthinus; species Malthinus seriepunctatus. The sequence goes on along the minus strand of OZ004600.1, from coordinate 78,548,425 downwards.
AGATGAAAACACAAACAATCACATCAGACTATTTTTTCTTCCGATTTCGTTGAAAAGAAAAATAAAATTTTTCAACTGCTTGATCACAAAACCATTTTAGTGGTTGAAATGTTATTCTCCTTTCATGTCTTTTTGAAAATTAATTTTCAAAAATTCATTTTGCATTTTGCATGCATTTTAATTAATTAATAAAAATTACTTTAATATTTTTTTACAGTAAAGAAATCCAAAAAGCAGGATAAATTTTGGTTCGTTGACTACACTATTTATATTTTTAATCATTATTTTTACAAAAACAGTATGATTTCAAAAGAAAAGAAAAGAAAAAATATTGTATAAAACCGAGGATATAGCCATAAAAAATAAAATTTAAATGCACATGTAACTGACTCAAAAGTCAAAACTTCCAACTCAAGTCCACTGGACCTGTTTGCATTTATGAAGTTGAAATTGTAGCTTTTGTTTCTTTCTACCTCCCTCTATTTTCAACTAACGTGCCACGCTCAGTAACGGATTTCCCTATACGCCAACTACGCCCAGGCGTACAGCGGCAAATTTTCAGGGGCGGCAAAATATTGAAAAAAGTAACTTGAACAATATCTTATTAAATTTGTAATGAAATTAAAGAGGAGATCGCAATATCCATCGTGATAAAACTTTTTTTTTTCTCAGAAAAATGTTTGTTTATAAGTTTCAAACTGTGATAACTGATTTCTTTTACTATTTACCGACACCACCGACAGACAGGCCCATATCAGTTCAAAGAAAATCATTCTAATCTGATATTTTAAATAAAGATTGTGTTCAGCTCTAATTTAGGCAAATCAGCATTTTAATGTTGTGCCTTATCGCCCTGCCCTTATGTAAGCTGTAAGCTGTAAGCTATGACGCAATGTTCGAATTCAAAATAAGAATAACTTATATAAAGCCAACGTCACACTTAATTTGAATTACGACGACATTATCGAAGATTTTTCTAACCAAAAATCGCGTCGCAAGCCCATCTAACCCGTGTAAATGATTCCTTGACTTTAATTTTATGTTTTTTTGTTATAAAATTAAGTTAAATTGCATGATCAACATGGTATTACCTAAATAAATTTTTTTTTAAATTCTTAACCTTTTTTAAAACGCGTTGACCTTGAAAAATCAAAAATTTTCGCCTACGCCCCCCAGACCCCCCCATTACAGCTCAGCTTTTCTACCTCTAAAAATTATTACTACTTACAGAGGGCGGCAAAATTTCAGTGCGTACAGCGGCGACTTTGTTAAATCCGGCACTGGCCACGCTACGAGCACAACGCATGCGTTAAATCGACTGAATGTTATCAAAGTTCGTGAATAAACATTGTTGGGCTAATAATTAAAAAGTTATTGTTTTACTACAGTTTTTAAACGAAACAATGGCATCTAGAACGAAACACAGTGTTGAATCCAATATTGTGCTAATAAAGGAAGTTCAAAAGCATAAATGTTTGTACGATTTTAATTTAGAATCGTACACAGATAGACATGCACAAAATGCAGCGTGGAAATTAATAGCAACCAAATTAAATTTAGATGGTAAGAAATTTTAATTTATGCCAATAAAAATTAATTTCGTATTAGTTTAACGCTAGTAGTTGTAATTTTTCAATTTAATTGTATTGTATTCATAACGATTATGACATTGAGGTTATGCTACCCACATGACGGCGGCGAGTCACTTCGACTACAGTCATGTGGCGTAGAGAGAGAGAGCTAAATTGCGTTGCTCTGCTTCGTATATGAGGGATATTTTTAACGTGCCCGCTTAGTTGGATTTTTTTGAAGAAAATAATAATTTACGCGGCAGAAAAAATAAGACATGATATTTATTATAGGGGACGGGGCAAAATAATTCCACGATTTCGTTTTTTTAGTGGTGACATAAATTTAAAAAAATGTTTTTTTTTAATAATTTAAATTTTTATTTAAATACAAATTACTTGTTTTTATTGATTTTTCCATATTTCCATATAGAGCAGACCGTAGTGGTGCTCGAGTAAGAAAAATTTTCCGACGCGGTTTCTTTTCAGATTCGTACTAATGACACTTTAAGCAACGTAAAACTGCAAGGTGGCGCTAGTTCTTATGGTCACGTTTCCCCAGGGCCGCTGTTGAAAATTGCTGACGATTGACTTCACTTCATTATTTCAGTAATTAATCATCCGATTTGCAAAAAAATATTTTTATAAGAAAGAGTATGAAATATTGTTTAAAATTTGTTTTTTATAAATTTTTGAATATCTCCTCTAGTTATCGTGTAAAAGTTACAAAATCATTAATTTTAGTAAAAAAAATCGGATATGTCAACATGTCAACAATCTCCATAATTTTTATGACTTTTAGGGAATTTCTTCTCCGCCAGCTAACTCTCGAACGTTTTCACCGATTGATTTAAAATTTCATATAGAGCTTTCTTGAGATCCTCATTCGAGACCATTAGAGTTTGGTTAAAATCCTTCCACTAGGGGGCACCCTAAAATGGAAAAGTCACGTGTTGACATATCCGATTTTTTTACTAAAATTAATGATTTTTTAACTTTTACACGATAACTAGAGGAGATATTCAAAAACTTATAATAAAAAATTTTAAACAATATTTCATACTCTTTCTTATAAAAAAAATTTTTTGCAAATCGGATTATTAATTACTGAAATAAGGACGTCAATCGTCTGCAATTTTCAACAGCGGTCCTAGGGAAACGTGACCACAAAAACTGGCGGCACCTTGCAGTTTTACGTTGCTTAAGATGTCTTAAGTACGAATCTAAAAAGAAACGGCGTCGGAAAATTTTTCTTACTCGTGCGCCACTACGGTCTCGTCTAATAACATTTTGAACATTTTTCAAAAAAAATTCGAATCTGCTGTAATTGCTTGATTCGTGGTTTTTTATAAATAACTTTAGTTTCAATTAACGCTAAGGCAAGAAACTGGGAGAAGTTATACCTTTTATAGTAACAAATACGTGTGCCAAATTTGGTCCAAAAATATTAAGAAGAACGGTTAATATTTGAATTTGCGTACAAATTTTGTTTTGCATATTTGCAATGAGCAACTGATCATAGCGCAATAAATTTTTTTGAAATGATAAATTAGTAGTGTCACTTTTTCACGATTTTTTAAAAATTTCTGAAAAGTTTTGAATCCCTTATAGCCTCACCCTTTTGATATAGGTACACATATTTTAATATTCCAGATTAAAGTATTTTGTATTTGGACTTAAAAAGTACTTAATCGGTGTTAGTAGAATTAAAACTTAAAACAATAGAAAATTAATTTTATAAACTTATTTAATGACGATTTAAACTTCCATTTGCGATTGTGTTTAGGCTATGTTTATAGTACATTTATATTTTGATGTAATAATTATTGTTATAATATTGCTAATTCACAATTGAATTGGCATTGAAGAAAATTTTGCACACTATTATATTCGAATAAAGTTATAAACCACTTAGGTACAGTAAAAATATTCTAATTGGGCTATTTCAGAGTTACAGGTAATAATAATATAACCTCGTTCTTAAGAATAAATCGTAGTGTAATACCTTTACAGATTATGTATTTCTCTTTTCAGCTGAAGATTGTAAATTCAGATGGAAAAATCTTCGTGGGGGCTTAACCAGATACTTGAAAAATCTCGAGCGAAAAGGACCACACGATCCAACTTTAACAAAATATTATTTACTCGATTCCATGCAATTTCTTGTCGAATTTACGAGAGCAGAAAAAATTACAAAAAGGAAAAAAACTGATGCAATTAATAAGTTTCTTGACAAATCAGCTAATAACGCTGATAGTGAAGATACCGAAAGTAGTGAAGATTCAGTTTATATGGAAGAATTAAATTTAGATAGTAATCATGACGTTTTGAATCAGCCTGAAGATCCTACAGTTGATCCTTTAGCTATAGGAGGAACTGTTACTAGTAGTAAGACAAATTCTAATGGAATTGATGAGGTGATGTCCAACAGTCATGATATGGACTTTTTTAAAAGTATACTTCCTGACATATCTAATTTTAGTATGTCTCAAAAGAGGAAATTTAAACAAAAGGTTTTAAAAATTATTGAAAAAATTTCTAAAGAAAAAGGTCGTCGTTACAAACCATATTAGGGCCATATACCGGGTGGCGACTTAGGCGTCGCTACATTGTAATATCCAGATGCTGCGCCGCACAAGTCAGCACGTTCTATCATAAAAGAAATTTTGTTCTTGCATCTTTTAAAAATTTGTTACGTTAAATTTATTATATCAAAATGTTATTTATGGTTAAAATTTAATAATTAACATCGATACCTATAATAAGAAACTGTAAATAAAAATATGTCTCGATAATAATAACTTATTTTGTAATAAAAAAAGCGAAAGTTGTTTGAAGTTCAAGTTAGTGTACTTGTTTCTTGAACTTAAATTAAGAAAATTACTTTCATCTATGTTATGCGTGTAAAGGAAACGTGTATGTACCAGAAAGTGCATCATTATCAATGATATTATCTTCTAGAAAAATTGCCATGACGCTTTCTAATTTAATTTCTTCCTGTTGAACTTGTCTTTGTATCATAATTTCGCTATTTCCTAGTATTCTAAAAAAAAATTAAAATTATTTATGGAACTATTCAACTACATATTTATTTTTATCGATTAGAAATCATGAGGTGATCGAAATTAAGCGGACGGGAACTGCAACTAACTGCTGCCCGAAGCTATGTTAAAACTTTTTGATAATAATTCCACAACTTTTAATAGAAAGAATTCTTTTGTCAGAAAGTATATCATTATACTTCCTCAACACCGTCAGTATTTTTGCGTGAACTATATGGTTTTCGTAACAAGTAATTTATAAGGAGTTTATAAGGAAGATTTATTTGGTATTTGAACATTTAGTTCTGACAACTAAAACTTGCTATAGCTTGAACCTGGGGTTGGATGCTTATTTGAAGACCTAAGTGACAATTTGCAACCCTAGATGATGTCTTCCTTTACTGGACAGGATGCCTCTGCTTTGTTAGGTTAGATCAGGTAAGGATACTCTCCCTAATTTCTTCCAGCATTTGATACCAGCTGTTAAGACTATAATTCTCCCAACTGAAAATTGTCATACCTCTCAATGCATCTAAACCTGGGATTAGGTGTTTATTACAAGTTTGAAATGGCCATTTGAAACCCTAGATCCTAGATGATATTCTTCTTTAGTAGAGAGGATACTCTGCTGTGATAGGTGAGGTAAAGATTACTCTCTCTAATAATAGATGACAGCTACCTGTCTAGGATCCAGACCGCAGTGGTCCTTTCTAAGACTTACGTTAGTTTTCATTACACATGAAATTGGAATTGATTGTTATTTGAAAGGTTAACTGACCATTAGCAACTCTAGATGAAGTCCTTAAGTAGAGATTATGCTCCTGCTGTTAGGTTACGTCAGGTGAGGATAGGTACTCTCTTTTTGAACATTTGACAGCAACCGTTCAGGTCGTAGCTCTACCAACTAAAAGTTTTTTGGATTGGGTGGCCATTCGCAAGTATAAACAAAACTTTCTTTTGGTGGAGCGTATACCTCCATTACGTTATCTACAATTCTAAATTTCCAATGTAATTTTTTCTCAATTTAAAAAAACACTGTATATTATTGCAAATTTAGCATCTACTTTTGATCAAAAATCAAAATCTGTAAAAATATGTAGGGCGTTCCATTTGAAAAAATCTAGAAAAATTACATTTCTCGTCGAGTGATCACTTTGTGTAGCATTAGACTTTTTAGAAAATTTTATCACATATTTTATAATTCGACTAGTCGGTAGTGCAAACAGATTTTAAAAAACCTTGATTAGAGACCTGGTATCATGGCTTCAAAAAAAATTGACAATAATTGATAAACTTCTAAAATATTTTAAAAAAATTAAGAAATTAAAAAAACATTTAGTTTCGTTTCACAAAATATTTTTCACGAATTTTTGAAGTTTATCAATTATTTAATAATGTTTCACCAAGAGATAAGCGAGGAATCAATTCAAAAAATTGACTCTGAATGACTCAATTTTGGTATTAAAGTGACAATATCTCAAGAACGATTAGCGATAGTACATGTAACCCTTTACGTTTTGGTTTCTAAATGTTCATCAATCTAAACAATTCATATATGGAGTGCTCAGAAGTCTAATCAGTGTAAGTCAATAAAAAAATAGCAATAAAAATTGAGACAATTTTGTGTTTTTTCTCATGACTTTTCTAATGAAGGTCAAGTTTATTATCTCCTAAACTAAACACCCTGTATATTCCAAAATGTTCGTAAGATGTAGACCACTTCGAGATAATAAAGATTGGTTATGAATTTTTTTTCACATTTTTTACAAAACTCCATATAATTCTAATGGCCTATCTATTAACGCTCACTCTATAGAATAATACACTTCCTATTTCTAATTTTCTGTGTTTCAGCAGTTAATGAAAATACTAAACGAAACATATTTTAAAGATTCTTGATTCATGAAAATTAATGGATTTTAGCCGCCATTTTAGATCCACCATTTAGAATTTCTTATTTATACCAAATTCGTGATCAATATCTCGAAGACACTTAAATACAAAGTAATACAAAGTAATAAAATACACAGGGTTTTTGGATGAAACGGAATAAGAATTCGTTTTTCGTAAAATGTTGGTCTAAAAATCTGAAACTTGGTAGGTAGCACGTCCATGGACAAACAAACTTAAAACAATTAAAAAACATTTTTTTTTTGCAAAGTATTTTACAGGTTCAAAGTTAGCGCCCCCCCCCCCTGAAGAGGTAGTTCTAGTGGTGCGATTTTTATGAAATTTCTACTTTTATAAGATAAGCCTTCTGTATAAAAATCATTAAAATATTTACAGTAGTTTTGGAGATAAAGCATCAATTGTTTAAATTTTAACTCCAACTTTAAGAGCTTACAACTTTTTGGGGATGCATTTTTTGATAAAATTGCAAGAGGAGAAAATGTCCTATTTTGGGCCCAGAAAACCACTGTAGACGTTTGTCAATGTTATTCGGGCATTTCTAGCTTGTGCAGGTATTATTTGTTCATAAAAAGTTTCTGATGAAATGGAATGACCCTTACATATTTTTAGGGTACAATTTTTAGACCACGAATTAGCCGAAGAAAAAAATTTTTATTGCGTAATATAAAAAAACTGTATTTTACATAAGAAACTTCGACCCCGTTGATATTGGCCGCTATCAAAAAAACTAATTTTTTTTCCACGTGTATAATTTTTTTTAATTATTTGGAGTCGATTGAGGTGGCATCGGAATTAAAATTCGAAAATAAGTCAAATAAGAAGCACCCTAATGTATATGACGTAAGTAAAAATTAAACACTCTATATATTGCGTGATCAAAATAAAAGTATCAATAGCGTCACGGTTTAACAGTTGTAATATTAGTGTAGCTCACTTTAGTTTTGTTATTGTTTTGTCATTTATTGTGCATCTAAGCGTTCTTGATAAATTTTTATTTGAATGGCTCTACTATGTTTATTAAATTCAAATAATTCTTAGATTTTTATTGTATTACAACTAGGTAGACGAGGCCAAAAAAGCAAGAATCGTATACGAAATTGCTTTATATTTGTTGGTTTAAAAATAAAATGTATACAAACGTGCATGTTTAGAGGAAAAAGGAAAACAAACGAAAACTCAGGTAAACGATAAATTAAATTGAGCTTAAGAATTTTTTATATTTGTACCTAAATTTAAAATAATCCTCAAAATTTATCATCTTACAAATTCGCCTGATATTAAGAGGCGCTCTTAACTAAAATATTGGTTATTTATGCATTTTTTAAATATTGTTTATCTGCAGGAAGCACCACGTAAGTTTTTAAATAAAACCATAAAAAGGGCTGTAAGTGTAATGTCTCTTATGAATTGTAAATGTTTTTACACGCTTCTTTTCCTTATAGAAGTAGAAAAACGAAATAATCTTCTTACACTTTATAATGTATTTACAAAACAACTTTTCCATATTCCTACGTATGAAATTGAAATGGAAATTTCTTACTACCAAGATGCAAGTAACGTCGCGTCGACGACAATTTGTAAAAAATCTGATTTGTAAAACATGTAGTAATCTAACACGGTTTATAGATTATTCAAAAAAGAAGAAAATAAATGAAATTATAAGGTTGTAAATATTAGTTTTTTTTTCTAAAGCACTAAATTTTATATTAGGTGATTGAGTTATTCTGATGTTTATTGGAAAAAAGGGCTCGGTAATCTAAGCCAAACTTAAATGTATGTTCTAGTTTTCAAGATTGAAGTGTAAGATTGGATTTCATTCCATGGCAAAAATTTAAGTCGTTTTTGAATATTTTATGAAGTTGAAATGAAGGTATAAATCAAGAATAAATTTAAAGTAACTGCTAAGAACAAGGTTGGTTTTGCTACATCTACTCTCCGTGTGCTCGTGTGCGCTCATACGAAAATTACAGTTATTTGCATTTCAATTCAAGCATTTAAAAATTTTTCTTATCCAAATTATTTTGTTCTTTAAAAATTGAAAATTTAATTGCTATACTATTAAATGCAATTGCCAAGTATTGCTGTCTCGGGGTAGCCGAAAATGACCTTTAAAACTAAAATTACCTTTTAATATGCCTCTAGACAGGTAATTGTTTTTTAATTAAGAAAAACATTATCTTAGTTTTCCTACAATTTCCTTTTAATAATCTGTAAAAAAAAGTTAAGAAATAAAAACTGCAATACCCATAAATGTTGACAAAATGTAAATGAGTACGAGAAACTTTAACGTAGAAGAGCTTTAGGTATCATATGTGCTAATTTTCATACTAAATTTTAAGTACTAAAACTATAAGCTCAAATTCCTGTGCTTTTCCTTTTAAGCCGATTCAGTAGATTAAAAATTCAGTATGAAAATTAGCGAATGTCATACAGCTCTAAAGCCTGCGCCACGCACACAGGCTTGTTTTTCGGTTTGGCCTGTGCAGGCCGCATAAGCCAAACCGGAGCGTCTGGATATCGTTCAGGCTCCGGTTTGACTTACTCTTGAGAAAAATAGAAGAATCAACATTCAAAATCTTAAATCACCGTCCATCATGGAGACTTCGTTATCGTAATACCTAAACTGTTTACCTACCAGAGCTGCAACAAATCATTTTTAAAAAGATATAAGTCTAAAGTCCTAAGTCACTTCCAAAATAAAAAAGACTTAACTCTTAAGTCAAATCAAGACTTAAACTAATTTGACTTAAGTTTTAAGTCTTTGATTTAAGTGATTTTTTCAAGTCAAGTCATTTTTGCAATGACTTAAGTCAATATTAAATGTCTTAGGTCTTTATTTTGATTTAAATCATTATTTTTGACTTAAATCGCAAATCTGTTGTTCGAGTCAAGTCATTTCGTAATGTTTTAAGTCAATAAGAGCTAACTTAAATATTCATTTTGGTTTAACCCCAGTATGCATGACTCATGATCTACAGATTTACATAACATGGGTGAAAAATACCCAAGACATTTTTAAGCGGATTTTCTCGGGATTTTCGCAGATTTTCATGCACAGAAATCTCTCAGTTGAATAAACAAAGTATAATTTGCTAATAGTAAAAATTTTAGTAAGTCAATTAATCAAATTAATGGTCTGTTAGATAAATAAACTAGGTATAAAAAATACATTTTATATTTTATTATACAATAACCTTGCGGCTCTTGCATAAAATTGCTGAGATTGATTGAGCGTAAATAACTTTTAATACATAAATGTAGCAGTGTAAGGTGGGTTGCATTCTCTTTAGGCTCGGATTTTTATGCACTAAAAAGTATATTATAAGCAGGCAAATAGACAGTAAAAATTCAATCATAGGCAGCAAATAGGCACTGAAAAAACAAAATAGGCATGTGATTCTAAAATAAATAAACATTTATCTGAATACAATAAGAAAAAGTTAAATATTTGTTCAAGAACTTCACAGTTAAAAAACAATAAAAACGGTTGACCGTAAGAAATTAACACTTTTTCTAAATTTTCGGGAGTAAAAGTCTGTATATTGTCTCTCAAAACTTGCTTATATGCAAAAAACAAATGCTCTACGTCGCAGGAAGTCAGTGGAGCACAATTGAAACTGAGAATTTCTGAAGCTTCCAATTTAATTGATAGGGGAAAGTGGGTGAATATCGACCACCCAAGGCATTTTTTGTATAAAATCTCTAAGTTTGATTCAATTATGCGGGTTTGCACCGTTTACATATTAACTGACAGATAGTTTATTTGGCAGATAAGTTGTTAAAAACCTTTGCTCTTTCATCTACTGTAGGTTAAATCAAATAACTGACGAATACATTTTTTACAAAATTACCTTCTACTTATGATTTTTTGCACAGATTTTAGTTTAAGTGGCAAATAAAATATATTTTTACAATTTATCTGCCAAATAAACTATTTGACAGTTAATATGTAAACGGTGCAAACCCCCATAAATCTGAAATTTTTTTATATGTCCAGTATATTTCCATGCTTCTTAGAATAGAGCGTGTCACTTGTCATGAAGTTCAATTCTATTCCACAAGGTTCGCACAATCGACAGTCCCAAACGTCAAATTACAGTATTACCAAATTACTTTTATTGTACAAAATTATGTGTATTTGTTCAAATTTGTTTGAATTAAGTAATTTGGTAATACTGTAATTTGACGTTTGGGACCGTCGATTGTGCAATCCTTGTGGAATGAAATGGAACTTCATGACAAGTGTCACGCTCTATTATTACAAAAATTGAACATATTAACACATTCCTCCAAAAACAAGTATAAGTCAAGTAAGTTTTTGAGGGGTAAAATCGGCCATCAGGTAGTATAATATCGACCAAAGTATTAATTCATATAATTATTATTTATATTAGAAAACATATTTAAAAAACCTATAAAACATTAAGAAACATTCAAACTATCCCCTTAGAGTGCCTTTGGCGGTCTTTCACCGTACTATTACGAGACTTGGTACATAGATTGATGTCATTGACATCTATGTACCATGATGTCATCTATGACATCATGTCAATGCCGTTTTTCTAATTCCTCGTTCATATGCTTGTACGGCTTCTACCGCCTTTGTCGTATTGCATTTTATACAAGATTGACGAGAAGTTTTCCTTACATATTTTTTAGGCATTAGGAGCATAACTGAACATAAAAAGTCATTTAGTTTAATATCGATGGTGATGGTCGATATTACCCCATGAGCTGTGGTGAGGACTTTTTCCAAAGTATAATAAAGGCCGATTGGTCGTTTGATTTTATTTTAACTCAAATTGTTAAAAACATAGCTATCTATTGATTAGAAATAGAAATATGCAATTATTTCTATTAAAAAAGTTTTTTTTACAAAATGAGGACAAATTTTGCTTCATTGACTCCACTACACATATTAATTTCTTTATTTTCGATTCCACTAAAAACAAAAACTGCTCTTCTTTGATCGGAGTAGTTATGGAGCTTAAAAAATAAACTATTTACATTATACAGCCTGTCCTAAAATTGCGGGGCACAAAAAGATCCACATATACTAGACATAAAATAAGGTCGATCTAACCCAACTTGCCTTATACAAAAGTGCTAAAAAAAAAGACTACTATACTTAATTTATGCTATGATAATCGTAGCTTCCCCATACAGAAGCTAATGGTTTTTTTCATTTTGCTCGTAAACGACTAATCTTAGTAAAATGAAACAAGAGGCATAAAAGTTAAAATTTTAAATTTAATTGACTATGCTTAACCTTTTTTTTTCGAATTTGCTACGTACAAATAAAATACGAAGAAAAAACTACTCCTTGCTCCACCGTATTCCGCCATTTTTAAAGCAATCATTATGTAATTTTTCTCAAGTATTACTGTTAATAAATAAACGATCGGTGCCAAGTTTGAACACTCTAGCTCAAACCGTTTTCATTTAAAACAAAAAAATTAATTATTTTTTCGCCTCTTTCAGGGGCTGTAACTTTGTAGCCGAGGACTTTTGTATAAGCAAAGACTATACAATGTAAGACTGGCAAAGCTTATGGGCCGAATGTGATCAAAAATCCCTGCTACAGAAGATGTAGGGGCATCACCGGGGGCATTTTCGAGTGAATAAGATAGCATGTCAAGGCGGGAGCAACAAAGACGGGGGTAAAACAGGTTTACCCTTCGAGGGATTTTAAGCGATTTTGACCTTTAAAAACCTTTCACATTTTTTAATATAGGTTTCGGTAGTCTCTTGTATATGGTCTTTGGTATAAGGCAAGTTGGGTTAGATCGACTTTATTTTATGTCTAGTATATGTGGATCTTTTTGTGCCCCGCAATTTTAGGACAGGCTGTAGAAACACAAAATTGGAATAAAAATTATAGCTCGGGATTCTTGGGTATGTATAGTTCCTTTTTATCTTTCGTATCTAACTATCGCCCGTGGAAGCATCATTGAGTAGTAATCTGACACACTAATCTAATCGGACCTTCCAAGATTATTTTTGGAAATACTATGGTGGGATGGTAGCTTTAACAACCGAGACCGACGGCTTAACGTGCCCCCTCAGAACAGAGTGTGGAGAAAAGCGTAGATATAGATAATGAGTTACATTGCCAGAGGCAACGGCTACGGATTTAAAGCCCATAGTATATGCGTGCTTTAATAATGATATTAATTTTTTGGTAGCTTCCAGCTTCCTTATTTTTTTAATTAAATTGTATGACACACATGACACACTTCAAAATGTTACAAAAATAAATAAATGTTTAAAGTTGTAAATTACTCATTTGAAGTAAATCAGTTTTAATTACAAAATTAAAAGGCAAAAGATAAGATAAAGTAATTTATCTAAACTCTTATTCGTTCAATTTTAGAAATAGTTTAATCTTTATCTCGAGGAAAATCATACAAATTATAAAATTTTTTGATGTTTTGTACATCCTCGTGAGGTCGTGAGTAACATTAAATACAAAAGAAAACAAAATGAGCTGTGACGAGTAAGTTGAAATTGATGTGATTTTCCACTGAAGATAGGTACCTATTTATATTAATTGTGTATTTATGTTTATAGATTTTTATCAAAATCTAGTTGGAATAATAATAATGACTCGGAAAGACACGTAGAAAATAATGAACATGCATCAACAATTAATAAGTATGTACAGAATGCTGCTTCGTCAGAAGTACAACTGAGACAAAAATCGTAAGTAAAAAAAATATTCAAGTCATATAGTAGTTGTTGACATCATCCAGTTAGATAACAAATAAGAGAACAAAAAACAGCATATCAAATAAATATTTAATGCGATTTAATCAGGCACGTAACTACGGGAGGGCCAGGGTGGGCCAAGGTCCACCTGAAATTTGCCCGAAATCGTGCCTGGATTTAATGCTGAGAGTTTTTACGCCAGCTTTCTGAACTTTCCGACCTCTTTTCTTCCTACGTGCGTTGATCAATCTGGCCCATCGTATTTTATTGATACAGGCTACGGCTGTTCTAAACAATTCAACTGATCTCACCATGACGCAAGTCTTTCAGCTCCTAGATAGATGTTGCGTCGTCTTGGACACGTTACTTTTAACCTACACATGTACCAGTTTAAATTTTGCTCAGTGACCTTAGGAATTTTTAGTGTAGTGGGCATTTTGCCCAGTCCATATAGTCCATATTTAATACCATTTAACATTTCGTGGAAAGATTTCTAGTCAAAAACTTATTAATTAATTCTTATAATTTTAGCGTTCAAAGTAGTCAAGAAAAAAGTGCAACACATAGGAAACGACGCTCGAGAAATCTTTTGTCCAATAGAAGAGGTACAGGGCCTATCACTCCAGAGGAACTCGAAGCAGCAGCTGCTCTAGGTGAAAAGGGAATACAAAACCAATAACTTTTATTATACAGTGTACTGTCTTCTTAATTATCAATTAGTCTTAATAAGGTGTTATTAAGCAATATTCTTTAGAACACACCACAATACAAAAACATTCGTGTTGTTTCACATTATTAAAATTAAAATTTTAATGAGCTCGAGAAGGCTGTGAAGAATTATAGAAATCAAGAAATAAAATTTTGTAACAAATGTTTGTAAGTACTGCAACACAGATCCCTGATAGCGAACGGTAAGGATAAGTTTGCGCAGATTTAGCCACGCCCCTTTAATAATTTATACGTTTACTACTGCGATGGTGGGGATAAATACCAATGTAGGCATTCCCACCGCTTGCCAACATAATTCTGTCTTGCAGTACATTCAAATGGTTATACCTTTATTTTTAATACTTTTGTTTCATGTTTTTAAGAAAAAAACGACAAAAGCTTTTATAAGAGTAGTACCACGACATGATTGGAAATTAGGTAGAGTAATATCTAAACGTAAAGAACGTCATTATGCACCGGAAGTGGCATGGCAGGACGATCATTTAGGAACGCTGACAAATAATATACATGTTAACAGGACAGGTGGCTGAGATTCATTAGTACCCTTATGAGATTAGCAGTCGTACCTCTAATAGCAATTTGGACCTATTCGAACAATTTAAGCATTTGGCAGTGGCAGTGGCGTCTTCTCAAGGTGAGCTAGGTGTGGGCCGCTCACCCTGAAGATTCCATGTAACAGATATAGTAATAGATGCAGATACAGTAATAGATCACTAGTAGGTTTTTTATTTTCCGGACACCCAACCATTTTTACCACGAGACGCCACTGCATGGTGGGTTCTTTTCAATTAAACAATTCTTGATCTACGATGCATAAACTTTAGAAGAATCGCTACTGCGAACAAGATTATCAGGGCAAAAATTATTGAAAAAAAGGACCTTAGTATACATTAGGAACTCTCCAAATTTTACCACATTTTGTTGATGCATTTCTGAAATATGTAAAGGAAAAGTTATTTTTTTCTATTTTCAACAGTTTGCATCTTGGAGACGGCACAACTTTGAATATAGGTATATGCTTATGCATGTCATTGCTCATTATTTTGTCTCAGGATTATGCGCCATCATTTAGCTTCGTTTTTCTGGGACACTCTGTATATTATGGAACGTTCAAGTAAGTCGTGTTGGCAATATTGGGGGAGAAGTTGATTTGGGCTGATTATGTGACTTTTAAGTAGCTATTTCTGCTTCATAAATTTTCGTATCTAGCTCATCATCAGAATCTCCTTACTTGTAGAATAAAGTTTAGATTCCGATGGAAAGAGTTTTCTAACGCATGTTCTCTACTGAACGTTAGACCTGGAGAGTAACAAAGCACACGTTCAGCTGTCTTGGCTTTGCAGTTTACAAAAAATGAACTCTCAGAGTGTGGATATGTTGGTTTAGTCGCCAGTATGTCCTATAAGTATTCTTGTTAAAGCAAATGCCAAATGTAAGCGACGTAAGTGAGAGAGCTCTAGAAAAAGATGCCTAAACATTGTTTTCACAATGATTTTCACTTATATGTTATACAAGGTGAATCGGGAGGTTCGAACCATACGCCACGAGTGTATTTTCCAGGTCAATATAAGACAAAAAAACCCAAAAGTTGTAATCCAATTTATATTGGTTTTCGAGTTACAGCGTCTTAAAGAAATGCCTCACACAATATATTTTTTCAAATTACAGCGTTTTAAAGTGTTATAAAGTGCTATAGTGTTAACTCTTCTGAGTTGTTCTTATTTTGTTTTTAAGTTAGCTCCAACATTCATAATACGTTGAATTAATGCGTCTCTATAATCGACTTTTACTTTATACACTTCGCTTATAAACCATCCCCACAAACAAAAGTCCAGTGGCATAAGGTCGGGAAACCTTGGCGGCCACATAATAGGTCCACTGTGCCCATTGGTCCGTCTTGGAAATGATTCATTTTTGCATTTATTTAAGACGCTGTAACTCGAAAACCAATAAAAATCGGATTACAACTTTTGGGTTTTTTTGTCTTATACCTGAAAAATACACTCCTAGCGTATGGTGCGAACCTCCCGACTCACCCTGTATGAAACCTTGGTTATGAGGTAGTACACAATTTTTCTTCTTGCGCATGTCGCTTTGAAATGGCAAGCACTCTACTGTTCGTTGAGTAGCGGGACAGCTTTAGTTAACGGTTTTCAAGCTCTTTAGAGCATATAATGTATAGCTTTTTTTTAAGAAAATTGCAGACTACTGTTGTGATAATTTTCCATCTTGCAATGAGATAGATAGGTTTTATCTTTTATGAGGGTATTAACAGCTTATATAGCCGATTTAATGATACATTAATCACCAAAACTTGTTGTTAAACTGTATTTGTAACATCCAATTACTGTCAAACTACGCAACTTTACAAAATTAATCATGTTGGTCAAAATGAAAAATGGTCTTGGTTTAACGAAATTAAAATTTAACGAAATGATTAATAAAAAAGTTATAGGCATTTAAAGAAAATAAACTTTTTCAATTTTTGCCGATAACTAATAACTCTTTTCAAAAAACAAAAGCAGTATTGAGTTGGTCATTAACAAGACTACATTGTGTGTCATTTAACCGACTTCGTATCTCTTACAGTTTACGAGATCCCCATGGTGAGCATGCTAAGTGAAACACCCAGTATATTATAGTCACTGACTCACTGATCTGGGTCTAGAGCCTTACTTAAAATTTTAGTAAACATCTCGTTTGAAGCTAACCTCATTTTCAACTAAACAATTCAATTAATGATTAAGTTGTTAATTCATCCATAATCATTAAATTCTTACTTTGGTTATAAACTTTGTAAAGTATAATTAACATAAATTAATAATTAATCTAACTTCTAACAGTTCCTAACGTATAACTAACAAGATTTTCCTTTCACAGAAACAGTCACATGTTGACTGATTAAAATTAAATTTTCAAGTGCACTATTGGAAATTTTATAATGCGAAAATGTTTAGTCCACAACGAAATCGAGCCAGTCGACCGTAAAACAAGTTAACATCCACACCTAGGTGATCTAAATGGACTAATAGCAATAACACACCCTAATGCGAATTAGCAAGAGCTATATTTACTTTTGTGCAAATTTAAATTTAATTAATCATTTATAAATTATAAAAGAACTCGATATTTTAATTGTGTGAAGTACGGAAAAACGTGGTCTATTTTCATGTTATAACTGCAGTGATTTATGAGTTATCCAACTGTTGGCTGAGTCGAGATAGAATTTTTGATTTAATCGCCTGTAGTAAAATTTTGGTTATTATATGGCAAGGCGTAAAAGATATGGATTTTGAAAAGCTCCAATATTTTTTTTAAGTTATTAAAATAGCAAAATGTTGGAACTGAATGCTCGAAGTTTGTTGGAAACTATTAACACGTAAGTAGGTTCTAATTAATCAAAATTTGCGTTTAATTAATAGATATACATTAAATGTGCACTTCGGGTACAAAAAATAAAATGAGGGGATGCAAAACTAGGAATTGGCACTGTTGTTAGCATAGTTTTTTTGAAATAAAAAGAGACATCTATTTTTGATGAAGCTAGAGATAGGAAGGGCGACAGTTTTAGAAAAAACGCTAAACAGGTTTTGCATAGTGTTTATTAGTGAGAATATACCAATGTAGCGTCCAAGTTAGGCCAACATTTTGTGGTTAAATTTCTCTAAAAGTAATTAAAATGTTAACAAAACGGTTTTGTCATTTCGTTAGAAAGCTTGTTTTCAAAATTGATATAAAATATTGAAAATTAAAGATCAAGCATCGGCTCAGTTTTACGTATATTTTTTGCATTAGCAGGTTACATCATCAAATATAGGTATAACTAATTAACTTCAACAAAGAGTTTGTGATTATGAAACTAACACAAATTTCCTTTTAATGGACAATTAAAAAGTAAATTATGCGGTTATGTCCGATTTCTGGACTTTATCAACTTCACCTTCACGATTTATGGGTTATTCGGTTATTTTAAGTAGCATCAGGAGTTAAGTCGCCACCAGAAGTACATAATAATGCATTTTGGAAGTTTTTGAAAATACAAAATTGCAAAAAGTACCCACAGTAATTCTGTCAAAATCAGTATCACGAGTATTCCAAAGAGGGTATTCTGAAATTTCTGTCTTTAACTTTCAGAGCTCAAACTCAAAAAATGTAAAATAATTTCTTATACATGTGTTCAGAAATGCTCCTAATGTTTCCGTAAAATAATTTCAAGAACATATAACATGTCATGAGGATAAACTATGGACCTCATATTACGAAGCATCCTGTAGGAGCGGTATATCCTGTACTTTTCTCCCTTACATGTAATATGTCATCTTAGAGATACCCTTTCGATCTTTTTAATATTTTAGAACACTGCTGCTGTTCCAAAATATATTTTAAGATTATTCAAAGAGGAAGCATTATTTATTAATGCATGTTAAATTATACTAAATGCATGTGCAATGTGCATGTTGTATAAAAAAGAAGTTATTAATTTTAAGCGGTTAAGAAATAAAAATGTGTTTTACTTCTAAATAAGGTGTATCTAATCGTCTAAGATACAAATTTTTTATACTTGGCTTATGAAAGAATAACTGCAAAATCATGCATTTTACAAATTAGTCAAAAGGTCGGAATAAATTAAATTTTAGTAATTAAACAACTTTTTAAATTAACCTGTAATTAATTAGCTTTCAAAATGCATAATACTGGAAGATATAGTGAAGTTACTCTGCTTGGGAACTTTATAGCTTTAAAGTCAAGTACAGGGACAAAAACTCCCTATTGAGAGCACAGAACTCCAGAGATGTGCTCTCATCTCTATAAGGGATTTTTAACAAAACCCCCATGTTTTTGACAAAATCCTCTTATAGTAATTTTTAACACAAACCCCTTATACTTATACAGGGTGTGTCAGAAATAGAATGACAAACGTCGCAAACATGTTCCTTACCTAAAATTAAGGTACCCGAATTTTTCTATTTTGGTCAATTGCAATTTTTGAGCGGTGTGAGAGCCCCTAACAGCGGACTCCCAAAAATACTATTTTGTTAACATTTTAGAAACCAGTTAAACGATTTTTATGAAATTTGGTAGAGGTATACGAGTGGTAAGTGTAAAATATTGTTAAAATTGCATTCTAGGTGATCTTTACAGTTTTTAAATGTAAGGGACAAAGGAAATTATACCTGAAGAAACGGTCATTAAAATTCCAAAAATGAGGTGCACCAAAATATTTTCTTTAAAGTGGTTTACGACTCGGTTTACTACGATTGTTAAATAGCACATGTTTTAATACTTGTCTTTTATTTTGTCAACAAATTTAAGGGAAAAATGTTGAACCTTTTTTGAATGATTTATGAGCCCCCCTACAGTAAAAGTCGAGAAGTCATGTTTCTAAGAAATAAAAACGAACTATACTAACACTAACAAAGTGAATTAACATAAGCACCATACCGTACTTTTAGAAAAGTCGCTAGAGGGCGCTAGTTACGGGCAACTGGTTTCGATTTTTCTGCAATAACTTTTTTGACCAAAACATTTTTCAATTATTTTATTGCACAGTTAAATGTACAATTTCATTATTTAAAAAAAGTATCTGTGTATCTTTTTTCTAAGATACACAGTTTTCGAGAAAAGAAGGAAAAATACCGACCGAATGCAAAAATTTAGAACTATTTTCTCAACCAATAGATAATCGGAAAACTGGTTTTTGATATTTAAAGATTGTGTTAAAATTTCTAAAAACACTAATTTTCGTTAATGTAAGAAAAAAATGTTTGATACTCGCTCACATGTACAGTCAGCCTCACAATTAATGGCCACCCTGGCTATACGTTTAGCACGAATTATGGATGTAACCATCATAACATCACCTACTTAAATTGATGGGTAACTTTATTTTTCCAACAAGTAGTAAATCAACAACTTCCCCTCCTGTCCTTTTTTCGTTGATGGCTAATAAGGCGTACCCTGGCGTACAGCCAGGGTGGCTAATAATTGTGAGGCTGACTGTACACAACTGGTGACAACTTACTTACGGACGCGGATTGCGTTTCTCCAACCTTTCTTACGTTTTTAGAGGATGTGATGACCAAGTATGAACAAGAAGACGAAATGGGTCTAGGAAACGAGTAAGAAATGCGTCGATTAACGATTTTTGCGGGTGGATATTTCAAAAACTAGAAGGAATAGAGAAAAATGAATAAAACAATCTTGTAGAATATTTGATAAGCTTTCATTTTGCCAAGAGGTTTTTCTTTAGAACCCACCACCGTTTTCGAGATATAAGCAAAAACTCCAAAAACGGGATCTTTCTAGGATCGGGGACTTTAAGTATTTTTACCTTCTCCAAACACATTACTGAAGAAAAAAATCCACCCTCCTCTACGTCCTCTACACCCCTTTTTTGGGCGTTCGCTGACTAGATTTAAATTTAGAACTTCTGTATTGGGTTTTGGATTTTTGTATTGCGATTTTTAGTATAGAGCAACCTGATAGGAATAAAGAAATTATTAAATATCGGGTTTCTGCCAAACCTTCACGTTTTATTACTCCGAGGCCCTGTATAAGTGTGGTCGCCAATATGCCTGTAGTGTAGGTATGTTTGTCTGTATGTGACTTAACTTCAGCCCATAAAGCTCTAAACTATTGATGGGTCCATCATCCACTTAGTTCATATATCATTTTTAGGGTTCTTTTTCTAAAGATTATTTTGAGTTGATTTTTTATTTTTCTCCCAACCCCGAGGTAGACGAGACCGAGCTGGCGCACGAGTAGGGAAAATTTTCCGACGCGGTTTCTTTCTTGATTCGTATTCTTGACACTTTAGACAACGTAAAACTGCAAGGTGCCGGCAGTTCTTGTGGTCACGTTTCCCTAGGACCGCTGTTGAAAATTGCAGACGATTGACGTCATTATTACAGAATTTGTTCATCAGATTTCTAAAAAAAATTTTTTATCTGAAAGCTTATAAGATATTATTCATAATTTGTTATTATATATTTTTGAATATCTCCTCTAGTTATCTTGAAAAACCTCAAAAATCATTAATTTTTGTTAAAAAAAAAGTGATATGTCATCACATGACTTTTTCATTTTAGAGTGCCCCCTAGTGAGGGGATTGTAATCAAAATCATATGGCTTCGACTCACAACTTCAAGAAAGCTCTATATGAAATTTGAAGTCAGTCGGTTAAGTCAGTCCAGAGTTAGCTGGCGGAGAAGAACTTCTCTAAAATTCATAGAAATTATGGAAAGTATGGTAAATTATATAAAGTCTTTTTTAAGGTACCAAAAGACGTTTCTTGAAACAAACTTTACATTATATTAGTTTATTAATGTTAGGTACATATTCGGTAGGTAAATTAACACTTCAGAAGTATAAACAAGGTCTCTAACACAAAATTTAGCCGTACAGCAAGAACATACGAAATAAACATAAATTCACATAAACCATCATAAAAGAAGAAAATCGGGGCAAATTTTGAATATAATTTTTTTCAGGAATGAGAAATAAGTATAATGTCATATATGCATGCTCCGTAGAATGTGTGCTTTCCTGGCAGAGGTATTGAATTCAATTCAGTATTTTGCGCTGGGCATTTCCCGAGCACTTACAGGTCCGCCCGTTCGGGTTCTGCCTGCCACACGACAAACACTGTCGCCACTGACTGTTACCCTCTGGTGGGGCTCCAGCCGCTGGGTAAGCATAGGGGACTTGAGTCGTTGCTGGAGGACGACCGCGACTGGGAGAGTTGGTTTGCCGGATCTTTTCAAAGTCTCTGGCGCGGTCGAGCAGTTGGTCGACGGTGGCCACAGAGTCCCGGTATATATAAAATTTGTATTCGGTTCGTAACCCACCGTAGAGTACTCCGAGCTCCACGAGGGCCGGAAACTCCGTTCGACGCATTAGAGTCCACAGTGAGTTTATGTAGTGTGCCGCGGTCTCCTGTGGACCCTGCTGCCGGGCATAGGACCTTGCGACGGCGCTCGCAGAGGTCTTCTACAGAGGGCTGGGCAAAATACATCTATTAGTGTATTTCAAATACAAAATACAAAATACTCGAAACACAGTATTTGAAATACAAAATACAAAATACTTTTACATTTTCAACCAAAATACAAATACAAAATACAGTATTTCAAATACAAAATACAGTATTTCAAATACAAAATACATTTTAATTGCGCGCATGCGCATTTATACGAATTTTGAATAAATTTGACAAGTTTTATTCCTCTGCGCATTCGCGCAAAAGAAATTCTTCAATAAGCATTCAAACTTTCGGACTGTAAATTGGCCTCTATTTTATTTTATTGTCATCTTTTTCTGTTTTTTTTTAAATTTTATAAAATTTTCCGTCTAAAATTGCAAACAAAATTTTCTTTTATGTTACGCGCACATGAATTTCACCATATGTATTTGAAATACAAAATCATTAAATATTTTGTATTTCAAATACAAAATACAAAATACTTTATGAAAAATCTTTAAAATACTAAATACAAAATACAAATGTATTTCAAATACTGTATTTCAAATACATGTATTTTGAGACTGCCCAGCCCTGCCAATAAGAACACCTGTTTAAATGCAACTACCAAAAAAAGATACAGGGTGTTGAAAATTATTGTAATACTTATTTGTAACAGACACATCGTAGTATTCTACATTCATTTAACTACGTAGGCACCCGCTAAGAAGGGATGGTTCGAAAATCGACTTCTAAAGTGCTATACAGGGTGTTCGCAATGTTAATAGTGCTCTGTAAGCAACACAAATGATTAGCATTCTACATTCCTTTCATGAAATGAACAAGCATTAACAAGGACATTGTATAAATGCAAATGCTAAATAAATATCGAGAAAAATATACAGGGTGTTGAAAATTGTAGTAGTCATTTGTAAGAGACACATCGTCGCCTTCTACATTCCTTTAACGTCGTAGACACCCGCTAAGAAGGGATTGTCTGAAATGCAACTACTAAGTGCTATATACAGGGTGTTCAAAATGTTAATGGTGCTTTGTAATCAACACAAATGATTAGCACTCTACATTTATTTGGTGAAATGAACACACATTAAGAGGGACATTGCATAAATTCAAATGCTAAACAATTATACAGGGTGTTGAAAATTGTAATAGTAATTTTAAGAAACACACTTTAGCATTCTACATTCCTTTAACGTCGTTGGCACCGGCTAAGAAGGGATTTTTCGAAATGCAACTACTAAAGTGCTATACAGAGTGTTCAAAATGTTAATACTGCTTTGTAATCAACACAAATGATTAGCATTCTACATTTCTTTGCGGTAATTAACACACATGAAGAGGGAAATTGCATAAATTCAAATGCTAAACAATTATACAGGGTGTTGAAAATTGTAATAGTCATTTGTAAGAGACACAGTTTAGCATTCTACATGCCTTTAACGACGTAGGTACTACCCGTTAAGAAGGGATTGTTCGAAATGCGACTACTAAAGTTCTATACAGGGTGTTCAAAATGTTAATAGTGCTTTGTCAGCAACCCAAATAATTACCATTTTACATTCCTTTGATGAAATGAACACGCATTCAGAGGGACTTTATTGCATAACTTCAAATGCTAAACAATTATACAGGGTGTTCATTATCAAGTACTAATTTGTAATTACCTACTGTACCAGTGAGCATTTTACATTCTATTAACGACATAGCCACCTGCTAAGAAGGGAATTCTGTAACTGAGGTTCCTAGAGGACTATACTACTATACAGGATGTTCAAAATGGTAATATATTTTTTAAACAGCAGAAATTAGCATCTTATTTTCATTTGGCGCCATTGGTACATTCTGAATGACGTGAATGTGTAAGAATGTGAAAGTGTAACGCACCTATTTATACAGGGTACTAATATTTACGGACTATTACTACAAAAACTTAATCTTCGATGTTGACGTCCCTCATTGTAATGAAATAAAAATATCAAATTTCATACTGATTACTCATAAACCATTTTAAATTAGTACATAAAAAGTAAATGGACATAAAATAAAAAGGTTCCGTGGCGAAGCTCGGGTACCCGGCTAGTGTCATATATAGGTACTTAACTTTGTTACGGGCCAGGTAACGCTTTACCACATGTGAACGTAAGTTTATCTAAATGGACAAAAAAATTGACCCGATGGCCGCGGTTTCGCTTGCAGAGGAGATGGTCGTGGGTTCCAAAATACCAAAATAAATGGTTCACTGATGTGTAATGCAAGCACACGACTATTAAGGGCGCCAGATAGTTTAAAATTTCTATCGGGCAACTTGACTTGACTCTTAAAACTCAACACAACTATCAAATTGAGCCGGCAACAAATAAACTTACTACGATGATTACAGACTAATGTCTCACACAAGATATATAACGCTTCGTCGATCAAAAACCCAAACGTAATCAATAACAATGGTTTAATAAACCTCAAACTATTAAATGCCAAAATAATTTGGATCACAATAATCTTAAATTGACGTAAAACAATGAAGCCAGAGTCGGCAAATAACATTCGTCGAAAAATTCACAATAAATATAAATGGTAAATGGACAATACACAAACAATCTTAAAATTTAAATCAAACGCCAACGGCGTAACCACTAGGAGCGAATAACACTCAAGAAATAACTTACTTAATAAATAATATGGTCGTACGTACCCCAAAATTAATCGAAGCTTTGTGTAGACGTAGCCTCACGGTTAGCAAAATAGGTAAACCAATATTATGTTTACAAAAAGAACGCTAAACAAACTTAACACCGACTACGTCTCCACAAAGCCCCAAACATATACACATAAATACACAAATACAAAATTTAACAGTATCGTCACTCTATACGACACGTGAGTAATTGCACCTCTGACGGCACAACCTCGATTAATGAAAATGTTATAATAAAATGTCGTAGTCGAACCAAAAAGGGTAAATGTTCGTGACTACAAACTTACTCGAACTTGGTGCACATAGAGCTTACGTGGATTCAACTCTATTGGTAGTTGTGTTGATCGCAAACTAAGTTGATAGTTTCCAAGTGAACTTGAATTGTCACCACTTAATCGTCGGGTACTGTGAGCATGTAACGAACGTTGACAAAATTAACAGATGGCTCCCAGACTACCTCTCTACTGACGATCACCCAAAGCACAATCGACCAATCTCCAAATCGCAGATAATCCAGTCGGACGCACAATAAAAGGCGTAACGAGGCACTGGGAATTGAAGAAATGGCGACGAAGGATTACTGATAGCGACTCAACATGGATGCGAGCTCTTATCTTCAGCACGTGGGTAACGCTTGACACGTGGTGCGCAGTAAAACAATCCACATACGACAAGTAGCTCCAAACAGCGAGTAATCAAGGCCAAAATAACGTAGACAAGCAAACTCATACATTAACAATAACTAACACAAACAAGCAGCCTGTAACAAACGAAATGTGTTACACTCTAATATTCGCAAAAGGAAAAAAATAAACGTTCAAACAAGCTTACCTAGTGTAATATTTTTAATGGCGTTTTCAACCTGATCGAACACAGAAAATTAAAGCAAAACTAACATCCATCAATATAAATATCACACAATACCATCAAAAATATGCTTTACTACCAAGTAATAACTAATCCCATTTAAGGGCAATTGAATAAATATCAATCGAAAACACTACTTGGTTTCATAAAATATGTAGATGCGATCAGGCTGAAGGTAGATTTTAAAATGAACCAGAATTTAGTGATGTGTTGCTAAATAGCAGTCTGCTATTTTATAACTGCTATTTGCCCAATAGCAGTTGTAGCAGTTACGCGCTTTGAAAAATAGCAGCTATTCAAATAGCAGTTAGTAAAAATAGCAAAAAGCATATAGCAGTTGTTAAAAATAGCAAAAAGCATATAGCAGTTGTTAAAAATAGCAAAAAGCATATAATAGCAGTTAGTAAAAATAGCTAATAGCATATAGCAGCTAGTAAAAATAGCAAGTAGTGTACAGCATATTATACTCGTAGCATTTTGCATTGAACTTAACATAAAGCATTATAGCACTTTAGCAGTTGCGAAAAAAAATATGGTAGTTTAGCGACGATCAGGTAACGTAAAACGATCTTTAATAAGTTTAAATTAAAAGTCGAAGTTATGTTTGGATATGAATATGGACATAAATTTTGAATCATTTAGGAAGCAGTGTTTGTTTCAAAAACTTAAACAAAATACTATAAAAATTGAATTTTAAAATATGTGTTTGCTATCATGTAATTAGGCCGTAGGCCTGTTTGGTAGTCTCTAAGCATAAATAAATAAAAACAAACGCAAACACGATGCCCAAAACACAGTAGGGTAGTATTGAAAGAGTTAAACCATTGATGAATTGTTTCTTTTGAATCGGGCTTCAGGCAAATAACGTTACCTGTGAGGTTTAGCTAAGTACTTATACAAACGATTTCTATAAGTTTTCTTTTGTATTTGGGATTTTACTAAATTTTAGTGAAATTTCGTAAAAACCCAAAATTGTATAAGCTTTTTTGAATATTTTTGTACTACCAAAGAGAACTCAAAGAAATCCTTTGTATTTAATCACAAGAATGAAGAATGAAATGTTAAAGTGAGAAAATACAAAGTTTTTTTCATTCTCAAACTTGCTTGAGATTAATTTATTTTCAAAATGTAAACGTGAAGCTTTAAATTGATAACTGATCAAGTGACCTACTAAATGTGTTCGTTAATTTTAAGATGTACCTACCAAAGTTTGTAAACAATTTTTTTTCCATCATAATTAATACTTTTTCAAAGTAGCTGGTAGATACGAAAAAGTAAAAAATTAAAAACTGGAAGTGTGTGCTTGTGTTTTAAAGTTGAAATGGAAACCAATCGAATTTCTTAACACATACTTACTAAGTACCTACCTACTAGAAATATTATAAATCAATTAAATTTTAAATCATAATGTAGGTAATAGATATTAATGAATTTCATTCGTACCTACATGTCGGCTACAACTACAACTGTACTCCGGTGTAGGGATAACTGCTAACTGCTTTTAGTTGCTTTCTGCTATTATTACTGCTATTGCTATATGCTATAGTGCTATTTTTGTCGGTTTTTCTGCTTTTTCTGAAATAGCTGCTATTACAAAAAGCTGCTATTTTTAACTGCTATTTTTAAATAGCATAGCAGGTTCGTAACTGCTATTTAAAAATAGCAGTTTTCGACATCACTACCAGAATTAGTGATGTGTTGCTAAATAGCAGTCTGCTATTTTATAACTGCTATTTGCCAAATAGCAGTTGTAGCAGTTATGCGCTTTGAAAAATAGCAGCTATTCAAATAGCAGTTAGTAAAAATAGCTAAAAGCATATAGCAGTTGTTAAAAATAGCAAAAAACATATAATAGCAGTTAGTAAAAATAGCTAATAGCATATAGCAGTTAGTAAAAATAGCAAGTAGTGTACAGTTATACTCGTAGCATTTTGCATTGAACTTAACATAAAGCATAATAGCACTTTAGAAGTTGCGAAAAAAAAGATGATAGTTTAGCGACGATGAGGTAACATAAAACGATCTTTAATAAGTTTAAATTAATAGTCGAAGTTATGTTTGGATATGAATATGGACATAAATCTTGAATTATTTAGGAAGCAGTGTTGGTTTCAAAAACTTAAACAAAATACTATAAAAATTGAATTTTAAAATATGTGTTTGCTATCATGTAATTAGGCCGTAGGCCTGTTTGGTAGTCTCTAAGCATAAATAAATAAAAACAAACGCAAACACGATGCCCAAAAAAACACAGCAGGGTAGTATTAAAAGAGTCAAACCATTGATGAATTGTTTCTTTTGAATGGGGCTTCAGACAAATAACGTTACCTGTGAGGTTTAGCTAAGTACTTATACAAACGATTTCTATAAGTTCTCTTTTGTATTTGGGATTTTACTAAATTTTAGTGAAATTTCGTAAAAACCCAAAATTGTATAAGCTTTTTTGAATATTTTTGTACTACCAAAGAGAACTCAAAGAAATCCTTTGTATTTAATCACAAGAATTAAATGTTAAAGTGAGAAAATGCAAAGTTTTTTTCATTCACACACTCGCTTGAGACTAATTTATTTTCAAAATGTAAACGTGAAGTTTTAAATTGATAACTGAACAAATGACCTACTAAATGTGTTCGTTAATTTTAAGATGTACCTATCAAAGTTTGTAAACAATTTTTTTCCATCATAATTAATACTTTTTCAAAGTAGCTGGTAGATACGAAAAAGTAAAAAATTAAAAACTGGAAGTGTGTGCTTGTGTTTTAAAGTTGAAATGGAAACCAATCGAATTTCTTAACACATACTTACTAAGTACCTACCTACTAGAAATATTATAAATCAATTAAATCTTAAATCATAATGTAGGTAATAGACATTAATGAATTTCATTCGTACATGTCGGCTACAACTACACCCGTACTCCGGTGTAGGGATAACTGCTTTTAGTTGCTTTCTGCTATTATTACTGCTATTGCTATATGCTATATTGCTATTTTTGTCGATTTTTCTGCTTTTTCTAAAATAGCTGCTATTACAAAAAGCTGCTATTTTTAACTGCTATTTTTAAATAGCATAGCAGGTTCGTAACTGCTATTTAAAAATAGCAGTTTTCGACATCACTAACCAGAATGCAATGGTATCGATACAACCAAACTCCCTTCCACTCTCGAAGTACCAACTCAATCCAAATAACTAACTCACATTCGCGCCTAGATTCAAATATCATTCATACTAAACTCATGCACACAATAAATTAAAAACCGTTACAACTTATGTACCCAATCGGCGACGACGCGACGCCACGTTGGCGGAAAAGGGGGCGCTCATCCCCCTTGAAAAACGGTCCACAATAATATGTGATACACCTGTAAAATTTTTGCTTAAATATTGTTCCAAAATTTCCTAAACAATAAATTTTTCAACACCGCTTCTTGTGAAGGCTTCTAGAGTTCTAGAAGACGATACGATGGTCAGTTTCATGTAAAATGTAAACAATCAACTGTATTCTTCAAGTGTTGTTGTTATTTTCGAACATATTTATACAGTGTGTTCATGAAAACAGTTTACAATAGCTAACTTTTTTATTACCGAAGATACGAATACGGTTAAAATTAGTAAAATTATAGTACTTGTTTTCGTGGTTTTAGTAATGTAGTTGAAAAAACGGAAAAAGATTTAGTTAGAAAATAATATAAAGATACAGGAATATGTAACTTTTTTTAAAATAGAATACTCTATATATTTTTAGATATTTGGATTCCTCAAACATTTCTCTATATAAAAGTATTAAGGTACTTTATCAAAATATTTAGAAATAACCGAGTTACAGCTCATTTTGTGGTCAGGTATGCTGCGAGTTACACGACCGTTCACGAAACAGTTTACAATAGCTAACTTTTTTATTTATGAAGTTACAAATTCGGTTAAATTAGTGAAGTTGTAGTATTTTGTCGTCTTCATTTAGCTGGGTAGTTGGAAAATCGGAAAACGGCCTAGTTGCCGAGATATGCCAATATGTCACTTTTTTTAAATTGAACACCCTGTATATTTTTGGAGACTTGGATTCCCCAAACTTTTCTCTGTATAAAAGTATAATACATAGCACTTTATCAAAATATTTAGAAATAACAGAGTTATAGACCGGGTTCTGAAGGGAAGTGAGTTTCTGTCATTGAGAGCTACTACACAGGTATAGTGTCGTCCTTAAAGGGTTGAATTCAAATCTTAAAAATTGTCGAGTGAGTACCTACTAACTGTGCTCATGAATGAGCATATTGATAATAATTCCACGTCAAGATATTTTAGAATATGATAACAGTTTAAAAAAAACAATGCATTTTATGGGTACTGATTAGCTGATTACAAACAGATTAATTATTTTTCATAAAATTTCTTTGTAACTTAAAAAACAATATAAAACTAATTAAGATACACTTACGGATATCTCGAAGACTCGGGTTGTTTTTGAAATTTATCAAATTCTTTTAATTGCACATGCATAAATCCCGGTGCATTGCTAATCGTCAATTCTGGTTTAGCATATTTCGGTAACGTAAAAAGAAGATCCAAATCAAATTCATCCGGGTTACCAACTTTTAAACCATCGTAGTAACTACCACCGCAAAAAACCGTACTGAATAAATTTTTGAATAATTCACTTTTTTCCTTCATTTTTGTAGTTATTGCCGTCAAAACCTGCAATAGGAATAAAACTTTATTACACTCAATCTTTAAAAACCCTTTTGAGTTTAAATTTTTTAGTATTTAATGGGAATTAACCCGTTACCTTATAATGCGCTCTCCAGGTCCGTGAGCTCATGTACCAAAAAATCAAGTTTTTGATAGGTTTGTTCAGAATCTAATGACTATGCAAAAATAAATGAAAATCGAAAATTCTAATGGGTTTTACAATTTTATCTGTGCAGACACTTAATTCATACGGAAATCTTTAAAACCAGTGGCTCTAATGCCAAAATTCAAAACACATGTTAAAGACAAAGATTGAAGAAGCCAACAGGTGGTTTTGGAATTTAAAATTCATTTGAATTACTTTTGCTGATTTTATTACTTACACATAATCAATTTTTTCCTATTTTGTAAGACTTTTTTCGAAGCATAATGTTCAAGTTTTAAAGTAAAAAACCACCAGTATGTAAGTCATCCTTACAGTGGTCAGGTTGTGAAAAGCGTGGGTGCCTTACAAAAGCTCATGTATTTAAAGCTAAAGGAACGCACTATTTATCGCTTCTTTGATTTAAAGCCTTTTTGGTCAAACTGTTCCAGTATCAAATGTTCAAGTCGTAGTTTCCAAAATACACCCTCTTCGATTTTCGCACATTTTTTATATGTTGAGTCTTTATGACTTATGTTTAAGTGAAAAGATTCAAAACCGTGGGCACTCGTTCGTCAACTCTTGACGCTAGACGGTCTTATAGAAGAACGGAAATAAAAAATTTTTGAGAAAGGATTGGGGATAGCAATTTTTTTTCAGGAATCGCTTTTTTTGGACTCGTTATTATGGGAGAGATTTTTCAAGATCAGGGGCGTGCGGGAACAGGGTCAAAATTACATTTGTTCTTATCAAAACTGCTAATTTTGAAAATATCTTCGATCACATTGAAGATAGCAAAAAAATACGTCTTAGATAATTTGTAATGTAGAAAATTACCAAGCGAATGAAACGCGTCCGAGCGAGCCGAAACGGATAATTTGTATTATGCAGAAAAAAATAAACACGCACATGCAGGGGTGCGTTCGAGAACAACACTATTCTGTGATTGTCACAAAAATAGTCGTTCGAGAATCCTATAACGTGCACTTGGTGGAACGCAGAAAAGCGTTCGAAAACACTTCGAAGTGTCGCATTAAAGTGCTAAAAGTCGTGGCAGTCCAGACTGCTGTGAAAATTACTTCACATGCGCAGAGAACGAAATGTAACCTAAAGTGTAATTATCTGCAAAGTAGTGGGAAAGGTTTTAGCCGTTTCCGTTCGAAAAGTACATGTCATGATCACTTTGACTACTTCGTGCCCCCACTCTGCAATTGTAAGAATTACTCTAAAGCACAGTATACCTTCAGTACAATCACTCTCGGAGTGGGGGCCAGTTTGCGCATCTTATGGCGCACCTCAAATTCGCCATATTTTAAGTTTAAGTCATTAGCGTCGTAAGGATTCACTCACGTTTAACTATTCAAACAGACAGTGGCGGAGAGAAAATTGTAAACTAAAAATATGGCGTCCACAGGTTGACCTTGTCTTGCTGATAACAATAGAAGTATTGGAGAGTGCGTTTACTGTAGGATATACTGTGTCTAAAGTGAGGTTCTCGAACGCACCCCAGAAAGTTAAGTAATCTTTAACCTTCCAATGATAACGTGCCACCATATAACATCCATGCTAACGTCGGTCTCACAGACTGTTCATAGTTTTAACTTTTTTTAACGTATTTTTGACAACTTTTTTATTGCAAATTGAAATTTTTTCAAATATTTAGTTATTTTTCTGGATACTAATTATAATTTTAGCGAAAAAAAATAGTTATTTTTGTACCAAGCGCGCGAAGTCAGTGTTTTTAGTGCGCGAGATGTTACTTTTTTCAAGAGGCTTGCAGAATGAAAAAAGTCTTTCGAGCGCACTAAAAACACTTCGCGCTCGTGATACAAACAATATTTTTTGTACAACTGTAAAAAAACCATCCAAATATAAAAAAATTAATTAAAACCATTCAACTGACAGGAGAATTTAAATTTTCAAGAAAAAACAATTTTTTCTTCAAATGTCAAAAAAAGTTGACATTTTGTTACTGAACAAGTAAGGTTAAAGTTCTACTTTTACATCCTAGGAGGTAAAAGTTCACTATTACCTGCTAGGAGGTAAAAGTAAATTCTAACCCTAAATATTTACAACAAATTGTAACGTAAAATTATATTTCTAGGCATTTGTAATGTAAAAAGGTAATGTTTTTATAAATGTTCTGTTATAATTTATTCGTTGCGTTTAATAATTAGCTTACTTTTACAAGTTAAAGTTGATTTTTAAAAATATTTGACAATTGAACTACAAATAATTTTCAAGAGATGGCGACACTTCAAAAACTTTTATTTTTGCTTTTTAAGTTTGCTTTTTTTAAGTTTTACGTTTGAAGAAAAAATTAAATGTTTAATACGGAGTAAAAATACTTTTTTTACTCCTAATAAAACAATCTAACCGACACACCAAATTTCGTAAAAATCCGAAGAGGGTCAAACGTGGCCGGTTGAGGTGGCATTACCAAGGCATTACCCTTTGGCAGTAGAGGCCGTGGTTTTAAAGATCGCAGTGAATAAAATAAGTACAATTGAGAATGTGGTTTTCTCTGTTTCTCATCAATGAGTTGCTACATGCATCTCTATGGAGTAATCTAATCTATTCCGAATCTAACCTACTTAAAAAAGCTTATTGAACTAGGGGAATAACCTGTGTGAAAGGGTATTTCCCGAATTCTATGCAAGCATGAAACTGGGATTCACATACGTATAGCAATTGAGAATTTAAACTATTTCTTAGCTAATAAAGTACAAAAATATTTTAACTTCAATGTCTAGATTCTAGATATAGCGGGTATATAGCATAGAATATTTTACGAACCTCGCCTATGTAAATAGGTACCTATTGTAGATATTTAGTAAAAAAAAAAACTTACAGCTTCTAATACCAAATTATTTCTTTTTATTTCGTCATCGGGTAATGAAATAAAGTGTTTGTTTATATTCTGGAGAACATTTTCCATAAAATTATATATTTTTGTATCTTCCATGTTAAAATAAAGTATTAGAAATGGAATATCTAATCGCTCACACCAACTCAAAAACTGCAACTGCACTGCTGGACTTCACCACTTTAACGTGTAATTTATATGTTTATGATAAAAGGATAACAAGTTATGTGCGCAAGTTAGGTTAAGATAAGTACAGTTAAGTGGAATAAATAAACATAAAATCGTTAATTGTCGAGGAGCCACTCTGTGGATGATTTCAACACTTTTTGCTTAAATGGGATCATACAGAGTGGACGATTCGTAGTACAATATTTGAAAAGGATATACCAAATAATAATTTTGACTAAAAAGGTTCTAATAATAGGCACAAGGTACCCCTTTGTTTTCGAACAGTTCATGTATTTTTGGGTGTGCACCTACGTCACTCCAAGCAAAGAAAAGTTGGGCCTTTTTGATTATTTTTTTCATACATACCGGACCGGGTGTTGAATGGCTTACCGATACATAGGGCAATAGTCTGTACAATCGCGTTTCTATAAATTCCTGTTTCCCTAATTGTTTTAGAGCAAACATGAAAGAGACTAAAATTATGCAGAATTAAAAATTAGAAATGATAAAGGTATTACATTTCATTACGCTTTTACTGAAAGAGCAAAAAAGACTTTAGAAGTTGTTAAAAGTTTCGTTAATCAGCAATTTAATTGTTGCTACGATACACAATTAAATTATTGCTTGTTATTTAAATTGCTATCCTGATCAATGATAATTTTAAAAATTCCTAAAGTCTTTTTTGCTCTTAAAGTAAAAGCATGATGAAATGTACTAATACCTTTATCTTTTCTAATTTAATTCTGCATCATTTTTGTCTCTTTCATGTTTGCTCTAAAACAATTAGGGAAACGAATTTAAAAAGACATGATTTTACGTGCTATTGCCTTATTTATCGGTAAGTCATTCAACACCCAGCATGCGATCCGACTATGTGCACCTGCTCAAACAGTTTGGGTGAATTGTGAATAAATTTTCAAATTCACAATTTCATTGTATAAATATAGCAGTCACTAGTTTTTTCTAAGAAATTTAATTAGTTAGATTTAATTTATAATATTACAAATTAGTAATGTAAGTACAAGTTTAATGAATATCGACACTTAAAAATACTAATACAAACTATTAAAAACATTTAACAATATCAATTTTTAAATTTCTTTAAAAAATTCTACAAGAAAAAAATATTCTTTCATATTAAAATATAAATTTTTAGCAAAACAGAAGTAAGTTCAAAACGTTTAAAGTCTTATTTAAAATCTGTTATTAAAGGACTTCCAGTCGGAGATTCTTGTTTCAACCTTTCAACATCGCTAAAAATAACTTGAGCGCCTCCACTGCAAGTTGATAAAATATCACCTTTATAAAGTTTAGTTTCAACTCCACCTTCTACGTTAGACTCTTGTGCAATCAAACAATACCTATTTTGATTTGGATTAGTCACATCTTTCGCTTTATCCAGTTTTGTAACTGATTTTCGTTTCTTCATGCAAGGCTGAAGTACGGTGCCTAAAGCTACAGGTTTTACCGCATTATGCTCCAAGTACACTTCCCCAGCAGAACGGGATCTTCTGTGTCTGTTAGGTCTCGGTGGTGCATTTCGTC
This sequence comes from Malthinus seriepunctatus, assembly GCA_963924605.1. Taxonomy (NCBI): domain Eukaryota; kingdom Metazoa; phylum Arthropoda; class Insecta; order Coleoptera; family Cantharidae; genus Malthinus; species Malthinus seriepunctatus. Next base: position 78,513,518 of record OZ004600.1, on the reverse strand, counting down.
GAGGCGTATTAGTAAAGTCGGTGAACTGGGCAGAACGCGACTCATAAGTTTCTTTAGGTTCTTTCGGTTCGGTCCTTGGTGTTTCGGAATAAACGACTGACTCACTATCGAGTATTTCTTGAACCTTTTTAATTTTTGCCTCTTGATTTTGCATGGTCACCTTCAAATGCTCTCGTTGACGACGTAATTTATCATCAAGTTCTTGAGTCATTTTAGCTGTTTGAACCGCTACCTTTTGTTTTGTCTTTTCTTTTTCTAAAGCGTTTTGGTTAATTTTTAAATTTTTAGCTTCGATAGTACTTTCCATATTTCGAATTTTAAATTCGAGATCTTTATTTTTTAGTAAAACGTCATTTTTAGCTAATTCTAATGACATCATTTTTGTTTCTAAATTTTTATTTGCTTGTTGGTGCTTTCTAAGGACGGCTTTCATGCTCAAAATTTCAGATTTCCCTAAAACGTTTTCATCTTGTACTTGCACTAAATGTTTACGAAAATCGTTCGTGCATTTATCAACTTCTTTTTTATATTCTTCACTTTCGTATCTACGTGTTTTAAGTATTTGTAAGAGCTTGGCACAAGCTGGATCGTTTTCTTCGATATCATTTTGAATAAATCTTATTTGTAAAAATTCAATTTCGACTGGAAATAATGGTTTTCGAATTTTGGTTATTTTTGGTGTCTTTGTTATTCGAGAACTTTTAACTGATTTTGGAGTCTTCGTGTAAAGCGTGAATTTTGCTTCAGATTTTGGTATTTTGACGTCTCGGCTCATTTCAGCAAATTTCATTACCTTTAAATAAAAAAGAATGTCACTTAAAGTGTACTAACAGTTTAAAGTTAATCTAAATGCGTCGTATTTATAAAAAAATATTTTTTCACAAGCAATTAATAGCTAACAGAAAAGATTAATAAACTTCTTACCTGCAAATTTTCTTCCAAGTCTTGAACAGACGGGTTTATGCAAACAATCATTCGAACTTGTCCTTCACCATCGAAATAATTCTTAAACAACATAGTCAATCGACTATCACGATACGGTACCAGTCTATTACCACCAGTCAACTGATTTTCTCGTAAAATCTCCAAACAAGAACGCAACGACATCAAACTATTATTAATACTGCTTGCTTCTTTTAATCTGATACCCGTATTTTGAGTACGACTACACCTCTCTGAACCGGCAAGATCAACCAAACTAAGCTGTCCCACTTTTATATAAGTTTCTTCCGATACGACTCCACGATTCAAAACGTTTTCAGCAGTTTGTACTACTCTAATATTAAAAATAGAGTGACTACGACTCGATTCGGCATTTAAAACTGTATGAGCCATTCTTTTACGTTTTTGACCTAAATAAAACAACTCGAAGGTTTCTTCCGCCGATTTAACTTCAACTTCGACGACTCCATTAACGTACATATTTTTGTTTGCGTCTACTCTTATAATTTTAGCTTGTAAAACTTTACCAGCAGTTTCGTCTAATAAATCAAATACCGTGTTGTTATAAATTTCTGTGTAACTAATAAAAACGGCATAGCGACTTTCTGTTGAAAAGTTTTGAATTCTGGCACCGTCGTTGATGTAAAATTCTTGTGAATGGCTAGGTTTGACATTTCGAGTTCGTTTGTTAGTTCTGAGAGACTGTAATTGATCTTCTAAAGCATCCCCTTCATTTTGAACTTCAAAACCGTTGAGTTTATCCGGTTTAATTTGAAATTTTGGCGTTTGGAATTCACCGATGGTGTTGAATAACGTGTCGATACAACGGGGCATAACACCTGGGTTGTTTTGATCTCCAGTTAAGGTAAACGTTTTTCCGGAACCCGTAACACCGTATGTAAACAGAAGTCCATTTTTACCATTAATTACGTTCTCTAAAAGCGGTAGAGCTACATGTTCGAAGATTTCTCTTTGGCTGGAATAAGAACTAAAAATATGTTTAAATACGTAGCTGCTATCACGCCGTTGGTTTTTATTTTCTGTTGTTATTGAGATTGTAGTCGGTGAAAGTATTTTAATACATGATATTTCGGGATCTTCGTGCAATGGTCGTAATCTACAGAAAACGTTAACTGCATCCGTGTTTAAAGACGAGTTTGACGAAGTTTTTTCTCTTGAGAGTTTTGGAGTTTTGGGTACGTGAGGAATATTGTCATCACAACCTCTTTTCATTTTGTTATTTTATTATTAACGTAAAAAACACAAGCACAAACGATATTACGATACAACGTCCTAACTTTTTAAATTAAAAACCGTTGCAGAATGATAGAAATAACGAATTTTTTAGAAGTAAAGCTAAACTCCCTAACTTTCTAGTTACAAACTAGAAACTAACCTCCAAAGTTGAAGTTGTCAAATTGTGACAGTTGTTGTCATCATTTTGATTTTTGAATAATTTATTGTTTTTAAAGAATAAATTCTTTACTCATTGGCTTCAAGTAATTACATATTATTTACCTTACCTTAACTTTAATGACGTTAGATAATGAAAGCAAAGACAGAAATTAATGACGCAAAACTGCTATCGGCGTATAACAAGCTATTACTTTTCAGAAACATGCTTACAATTTTAGTACGTATGTACTATATATCAACTGTACTTGTACTGTTCAATAGTTTCTGCTATTGTATTTGCTGGTGTCATTTGTAGAGCCCTTTCATTAAATTGTTAACTGAAGGAATATTATTTATAAGTGCGAAACTAGATTCGATTAGCTTATCGCTACCTGAGAGCAACAGTGAGATATTTCAGAAAAATACGATTTTGAAATAAGTCTTGAATTAAAGTGCTAAAGACTTATGATGAGGCACACTGAAATATTATGATATAATGCTATTTAACTTAAAAATAGCATTATATCGTAATATCTCAGTGTGGTTTTCAATAAAATGAGTCTTAAGCAGTGAAATTCAATTTCGTGATATCCCGCTATTGCTTTCAGGTAGCGTTATGCAGAGCAGCACGACTTAGGATCTGAGATTTATTACCGATAATAGGTTTAATACTGTTAGTTGTCGTTATTAAGTAAATAAATATAATATTTTACTTCAACAAAAGTAACGAAACAGTCCTCTTTTGAAAAACGAGTCCTCCTAAATGAGGTAGTTTTTTAATACAGTTGCCTTACGGTGTAAACCTACTTTCTCCACTGCTTCCAGTTTCTTGTATTTTGTAATTAAAATAAAATCGGAATTTTTCAGTATAAAAAACAGCAAGTACCCTGTACCCACGCAGTATTTTTCTATGTATGACTGTAAAGCTGTTCATAAGTAAACAATCTTAAAAATAAGAAAAATGTATTTTAACATCACCAATGGTCATTTTTAAAATAATGATATTAAGAACACCTACAGGCTACAAATAAAAAAAATCATAAAACGTAAAACGAACAATTAAGTAAATTCTTTTTTAACTCAACTTAGAGTTCTAAAAAATAAATTCAATTCCAATAAAAACATAACTTTCATTGCTTGTATCTGTTTCTTTTAGTAATTATTCTTTAAAAAATGTAACGCTTTAATCGTCATTTGAAAAACTTTCCACTAAAAAACAATTTGCTGAAATTTTCAAAACTTTAAAAATGGAATTCATTAATAACTTACACAACAAATCTTCAAGGGCTATTTGGTCGTCTAAATTTTCCTCAATTCTTCGAATAAATTTTTTTAATCTACACGACATGTTCTGGCAAGTTTCACTTTGTAATTTATCGAGAAGATTATCTTTTTTATTCCAAAAAAACTTAATTTCCTCGTTTTCAATGGATAGTTGGAGTTGACTGAGCATCTATAATATGCATTAGAATTTTTTTTTAAATTGTGTATTAATACTTACATGCATAAAAACGTAACTCAATGAATTATTCCAAAAGTTGTCATCCGGTTGTTTATAAACTTCCCATAAAAATATAGTTTTAATATAGTAACTTGGAAGTACTTGTTCACCAAAAAAAGAGTTTCGCAATTGCTAGAAATTATTTCGTAGAAATAACAATAAAAGGAAAATCATTGATGGCGTAACAACTTTTTAACACGTTTGCAGCGGCAGCCAATTATATTATTATTAGTATGTCCCCTATTTCCATAAGCGTTTGAAAAACTGACGCACAGTGCGACGAGCAATGTACTTATGACTTGTTACTTTTAATCACCGCGTGTAACATTGAACATTTTGACTCTAAGGCCGGTATTATCACCTCTAGTCAACTGCTAGTCAATGCTTGACTAGAGGTGATCATACCCGGCCTAATACAATTAGATAATAAATTTTCAGGGGTCATTCTTTGGCTAATTTTCATCATAAAAGTTCATATGAACGTTTGTCCAAATCGGCATAGTTTAAAGTTACAGAGTGTTCAATGTTACACGGTGATTCAAAGTAACCCCATTTGACAGTAGTACAAATAGTGTATTTCAGTTGGAGTTGATTGAAGTTAAAAAATTGTTACGTTCGTGTAATGTATGGGTACTACCTTTAGTAATTTAAGAGCAGGCTTTAAGCGTTGTTTATCATTAATTAATAAACGTTCTTGTTCTTGAAACGAAACCCTCCAATACCTCTCAGCATGATCATGTTTTAAAAGTGGTTTTGGCACGATAAAAAAGTTGGGCTGAAATTAATAAATACCCAAATATTACATGTTTTCATTCACTGTTGGAATATCTTTGGTTGGTTCATATAATCGATATTAATAATTAAATATACCTTCTTTTGGAACAAATTGTGACCTTTAGGAGCGTTAGGCATGTAATCCCATTTACTAATATTAAAAAGAAAACATGGCGCCAAATCTATGTTCACATCTAACGTGAAATGACGAAACTCTCTATAAATATTCAGTGTAAAAGCTGGACCGCTTTTGGCTGGTGGCTGGAGCTAAAAAATTTAAATCTTAGAGCAAAAATAGTAGTAGGTAGTAAAGATTGGTAGATAATATTTAACAATAGTTTACTTCGTGCTAATTAGATAGGTGCTGAGGGGTTATCCACTCTCTGCAGTCAATGACAAAAATTGAGCTGTCATCTGCAGTAAATGGCAACTAAAGCATATATAGTCATAGGCAATCAACTGCAGTCAGTGTACAAATTCAGAACAGTGGTTGACCCCTCAGTAGGTGCATATAATTCTGACAATCAGAGTTGGGCAGTATCAATGGTATAGGTCGAGGAAAAGCTCGTGGGCTGCACGTGACCGAGTCGTAAAGAACTAAAACTGGTCGAAATTTCAAGTAAATTTCAAAATTTTATTTTTAAAAGGATTTAATATCACATTTAATTCATTTCAAAGTACCTAATCAATGTTTTCAGAGTCCATTGTTAACAAAATTTATAGTTATGGCTCATGCTAAGCGCAGGATTCCTCGAGGACACAGCCCATGAGGTTTGCCTTTGCAAAGATACATGTATCTTGTATCTATGATACTTGAGGTGAAAGTATCTTGTATCAAAGATACTGAAATTGAATTATCATGTATCTTATATCAAAGATACATTTTATACGTATCTTGCCCAACTCTGCTAACAATTAGAGAGTATCTATTTAATGTCAAATTGTAAGTACCTGTATTGGTCCAAATTTTGTGTTTATTATAGTTACATTATCTTCATTTGTTGGAAAATCATTCAATGCTAAAGTAAGAACACTTTGCATCCACGAAGAAAATTTAACAACATCCAAGTAACACTTACTGTCCAATATATCAACCAAATCGCTACAAAAACAAGAGTTTTAGAAGTTATTAAATGAACTGGTATCAAATACCGTTTCAAAAAATCTTACGAAAACTTGGACGCCCTATGATGTTGTTGAAATTGATTGAATTTACTCAATTGAACATGTACATATCCAGGTTCATTGCTGACGGTAATTTGGGGTTTAGTTTGTTTTGGTAAGGTAAAAAGTAAATCTAAATCGAATTCGTCTGGACTACCAATTTTTAAGCCATCATAGTAACTTCCACCATAAAAAACTCTTGTAAATAAATTGGTAAATAAATCACTCTTCTCTTTCATTTTTCTAATTATTTTTTTTACAACCTGAAAGATATAAGATTTTCATTAAATTTTATTTGTTACTTAATTTCGAAACAGTAAGATTTTATTTATAGTAGGTACCTCACCAAGGTACTAACAATGTATGTGAGGTAGTATCTCGGTGAGTGCAATTCCACCTTTCAATTATAGTGTTTTTTGTTTGTATCACCTGAAGAAGAACCCAAACTTTGTTTTATTCTAGCTGAACATATCAATATGCCCCTGTGTTCTCAAGCTATTGTGTTTGCACATAAACACACCCTTATGTCATGGCTTAATTATTTGGGAGAAAAATTTACCTTTTCATCAAAGAACCATCTGTTGCTGATTTGCTAGGTACCATTTTCGGTCCAAAGTAATTGAGTTTGCAAAATATGAGGATCGCGTTCTGTCAACGGATTTGAGTTTGGGAGGTATCAACTTTCAATATTTTGGATGTTACCAGACAGTCTAAACCGAATCATTAATGGCTTTCGGTCGTAGCTTAAGACTATTTTAATAATCACATTTTAATTTTTTTATACTTAACGGTCAGGTTGACAAAATTTTTCGAGTTCTTAGGATGCTTAAAGTGCTTGTGACTCAAAGTAATAAAATTACAAGAAGTGGTCTAAAAAATGATGAGGCACATGCACACTTTTTTACGGTATAAACTTTGATCTTTAGAGTAAGTATTTGTAACTCAATAAAAAAGGTTTCGTCAAAATTCATTCAAAGAGTGGTTTTTTTTCAGTTTATGCTCATTTTTGGTCTAAAATAACTTCATTAGAAGTTTCTGGTAAAAATTGGGTTCGGATATTTTATCAGCACACGCACAGTGATGTATCGACCGTTTAAAAAAGACATTTCTGTTACCAAACTCTTCCCAAAAATGCTTCGGTCATTCTGTAAGATTGAAATTCTTTGATCTTTGAAATTCGCAATTTTCAAGAGTTTCGAAATTAACCAGAAAATTTTAATTCAAAATGTATAGGACTGATGTATAGGACTGAGGACCAATCTTGTCCATCCATATATTTAAAACGCGAAGCCTTTTCTTTTCCGCTAATTTTAGCGTAAGTACTTCTACTGGACCGATTTTGATGATTTCTTTTTAAATTGAAGCTCTTGACCCACAGATATGTCACCACTAATTTTTTTCTCAAAATTATTAATTTCATACATTGTTTTATATTTTATAATGTATATAATAAAATAATCAATTTTATAATTTAAAATAATCCAATTTTAAAAATTATAAATGAGAATAAATGTAGATAGTATTTGGTTTTATCCGATACGGCACACATTATACATTTGGTCGTGGTGATAAAATTTTTAATACTTTTATTCGACCAGTACGTTTCTAATACGCGATATGGTCAGGTTGGTGTGTATACATTTGGTCGTGGTGATAAAATTTTCAATACTTTTATTCGACCAGTACGTTTCTAATACGCGATATGGTCAGGTTGGTGTGTGCATTTTTAATTACGTTTCGTGCTTTTGTGAATTTTGGATTTTTGAGATGGTTTTGTATGTTGCCCTCTTTGGCTTAGTTATCTTTAAGGTTAGTTTTCTTATTTTTTTTATAAAATAGTCATAGCTCATTCATATCTTCAAAAACTTCGTCGATTTCGACGGGGATGACCGCTATTTTTTTTTAAATTGAAACTGTCGACCCCCAGATATTATGTCAGCACTAATTATTTTCTTCAAATTACCAATTTCATAAATTTTTTTAAAATAATAAATTAACAAACAATCATCGGTGTAGGAAGTAAGTGCATTATAATAATTTTTGAAAATTTCATTTTTCTAACACATTCATCTCTACAACTACTTCGTCGAATTTCGACGGGGTTATTTATAAAATATACCAAGTTACAACTTCTTCAACTTAGCTTTTATTGCTTTCGATTTTATCGTATATTATCTTTTGTCTGCAGAACTTGATGACACCAAATTTCTAAGAACGAGTCTTGTTTATTTACTACTTTGTGCATTGCGATTGTATAATCTCTACTTACAGTCAGTCTCACAATTATTGGCCACCCTGCTATAATTCTAGCACAAATTGTGGATGCAATAACCTTCATAAAACCTCCTTCCTAAATTGAGGGGTAACTTTATTTTGCCAACAAGTAGTAAATCAACAACCTCCCCTTCTGTCCCTTTGCAGTTGTTGGCTAATAATCACCCTATCGTATAGCCACAGTGGCCAATAATTGTGAGGCTGACTGTACATCCTGCATCACTACATACATGTAATATTTTGCCAGTAAGGTTTTATCTAGCCGAATTTATTGTCGGAAGATTAGAAATTATAAATATGGGCTCTTAAATTTTTTGTGGCGTAGTGCTCATGCTCACAATTATTCACAAAGAACGTGGTTACGCCAGTGTAATTAATAAAAATTGAACTATCAACATAATTACTAACTTATTCTATTTCGATTATATGAAAATCCAATTTAATATTAGGTATTTAAATCAGTTTAGAACAATTAAAATCGTAAACAATTGATTTATAATAAATAGTAACTTACCAAATGAATAATCGAATTATTTCGTTGTATTTCTTTCTCAGATAATGTAATGAATTTTTGATTTATACTCTGCAGTTCTTTTTCGAGACAATTAAATTTATTTAAATCTTCCATTTTAAAATTGAACCTTCTTTCTACTTAATTTTTTAAATAGTTATTATTCACTTCGTCTCAGACGTCATCAAACATCTGCATCTCACCTATTCACAAACGCGTATGTTGAGTTGAAATGTTGATTGTTGTGTTGATCTGCTTATTGATGCAGGTGGGACGGGGAAGTACAGCGTTAAAGTTATGTAACACACGAATATGCGCAATGAAAAATCTCTATATATAAGAATCAAAGTCCTGAATGACTGACTGACTGACTGACCTATCATCGCCCAGCCCAAACCGCTGAACCTAGAATCGCGAAATTTGGAGAGCGTGTTCCTTTCACGATGTAAGCACCCACTAAGAAGGGATTTTTCAAAATTCCACTCCTGAAGGGATATACAGGGTGTTGAAATATTTTTTATTATTTTTTAATACTACCAAACCGCTGGCCCTAGACACACGAAATTTTGGAAATACATTTATTTGACGATATAAGCAGACACGTATTCAAGGATTTTTTGATATTTGACTCCTCAAGGTATATACAAGGTGTTTATCTATACAGTGTAAGGAATCATTGGAATATTATCATTCCCGATAGGAATATCAAAAAACTGTTTGATACGTCAAATCGATTTATTCAAAACCAAACATTTTCCGATAATTTTCATTTTTCTACCCCTTACCCCCTTCGAGCAATGACGTCACCGGGATTTTTTTTAAACGATAATTTATTTTTTCTTGCGGAATCGGATAGTACAGTTTGTTATCGTCACAATTTGATAAAAGGAGTTTTTGAAATTCCACCCCTGAAGAGATATACAAGGTGTTGAAAAGTTTTAAGGTATTTTTTATTAATCCCAAACCGTTGGTCCTAGAAACACGAAATTTTGGAACTGTATTCCTCTGACGAAATAAGCGAACACCCCTTAAAGGATTTTTTGAAATTCAATTCCTGAAAGAATATACAAGGTGTTTAAAGTTTTTTATATTATTCGTTAGCAATGGAAAACCGCGGGTTGTAGAAACACAAAATTTTGGAAATATAATCCTTTGAAGAAGATTTTCCACAATGCCACTCCTAAAGTGCTATACAGGGTGTTTAAAGGTTTAATAGTGTTCTTTGAGATCAATTGATAAAAATTATGCTTCTTTTACCGACATAGACAGTAGACGCCCACCATCAAAAGATATTTCGAAGTGCAAATCCTAAGGGATATACATTCTACAGGGTGTTTAATGTTCAAACTTAAGTTATTGGTTAAGAAAAATCGGTTATATACTTATTGTAACGCCATATACACACACACACCAATAAGACAGGAGCATATTGCCGGCGTATCGCTCTCTTGAATAGATCCCACGTGACGGGGGAAGTTCGTTGATTCCTCCACCACAACGATGCATCGTCACGTAGTATCTCCGGCGCAGCTAGCAGGAGGTCCTCGCAACTCAAACCGTACGCCCGACATCTTTCCTCCAGATCCTCCAGGAATGAGTTTACGTCCCCCTTTCCGTTGTAGCGCAGCCCCCATTTACGAACTACCTCGCAGAGGTGAGCTGCGCGAGGCAGGAACGAGGGGACGAGATTGGAGGTGGGATATTGCGGCTGTGAGGGGGGCGCCTGAACCTGTAGGTTGACGGTAGCTACAGGTCGAGGTTGGGCTCGGCTGGTGGCACTTCTAGCTGGGTTGCTTGAGAGAGTCGTTGCGGAGATGAGCGTCGGGAGCGGCTTGGGGGCTGAATGAGTAACCGCAGCATGGTGGAAGCGGATACATCCTCCTTCACAGCTTCCTGGATGCGCTCCCGTAGAGCGGCTAAGTTGCCTGTGGAGGGGAGCCCAAGCCGGGAGAGGGAGTCCTCGAGGTCGCAGCTACGGCAAAGGCTCATGACTACCTCTAAGGAAGTGGCACGGACTGCTGGGTCTATGACGAACGCCGATCCGTCTCGGATCGGCGGAACGATCGGTAAGTACGTTTAGTTTTCCACACCACCTGTATTCTATCAATACATTTTTGGCCAAAACTTAGAAATTTCAAATGTTTGGGTCTTTGGCTAAAAATCACGTCCAAAAGATCGCGTGTACTTGGGTGCCACTTAGGCCGAGTTTTTCATTGGGAGTTTAAACTACGTTTCATCTGAACGAAGTTCAAGCTCATGCGCCGTAACTCGTTTACGTTACAGTAAAAGAACAGCGAATGAGATTGATCTTCGTTCAGATGGAACGTAGTTTAAACTCCTAATGAAAAACTCGGCCTTAGTATCTAATTCATTATAATGAATTGTGTCTCCTAGGAGACACAATTACGAATATTTTACCTGCTTTCCATGCTTTTACAGGGTGCGATACAACGAGCAAAATATCTACAAAAATGCTGGATTTAAAATTGTAAAGAAGAGGAAAGTGCAAGAAGTTTTTACGCCATTGGGAAATGGACTACCTTTCACGACTTCGCAATTATCATCTTTGTAAAATATATATTTAAAATTAATTAATAAACCAGGTGAGACTGCTGACGACGCTCGTTACTTGTGCATGTGCATTTCACGTTCTCTGGGTACAGGGGTAGCTTTAGATACTACTTTAATACCTCATACAGGTGGTGTATGAGATGATAATTGCGAAGTCGTGAAAGGACTAATAATAATAATAATAGGAAGAGCAACTAATAAATTTTGGTGCTCTTTAATTGAATTCAGTACCTCTGCCAGGAAAGCACACATTCTACGGAGCATGCATATATGACATTATACTTATTTCTCATTCCTGAAAAAAATTATATTCAAAATTTGCCCCGATTTTCTTCTTTTATGATGGTTTATGTGAATTTATGTTTATTTCGTATGTTCTTGCTGTACGGCTAAATTTTGTGTTAGAGACCTTGTTTATACTTCTGAAGTGTTAATTTACCTACCGAATATGTACCTAACATTAATAAACTAATATAATGTAAAGTTTGTTTCAAGAAACGTCTTTTGGTACCTTAAAAAAGACTTTATATAATTTACCATACTTTCCATAATTTCTATGAATTTTAGAGAAGTTCTTCTCCGCCAGCTAACTCTGGACTGACTTAACCGACTGACTTCAAATTTCATATAGAGCTTTCTTGAAGTTGTGAGTCGAAGCCATATGATTTTGATTACAATCCCCTCACTAGGGGGCACTCTAAAATGAAAAAGTCATGTGATGACATATCACTTTTTTTTTAACAAAAATTAATGATTTTTGAGGTTTTTCAAGATAACTAGAGGAGATATTCAAAAATATATAATAACAAATTATGAATAATATCTTATAAGCTTTCAGATAAAAAATTTTTTTTAGAAATCTGATGAACAAATTCTGTAATAATGACGTCAATCGTCTGCAATTTTCAACAGCGGTCCTAGGGAAACGTGACCACAAGAACTGCCGGCACCTTGCAGTTTTACGTTGTCTAAAGTGTCAAGAATACGAATCAAGAAAGAAACCGCGTCGGAAAATTTTCCCTACTCGTGCGCCAGCTCGGTCTGCTCTAAGGGGTCAGTCACTGTTCTAAATTTGTACACAGACTGCCGATGACTGCCGTTGACTGCCTAATGAATGCCTATGGTATGACTGCCGTTGACTGCTCAATTTTTGTAAATTTACTGCCAAGAATGAATACCCCGTCACGTTACCCCTTAAATACGGTTCTCAAAAATTCGTTTTCTCCTAATCCGTTATACGGGTGATTTTTTTAAGTGGTACTAACATTGGGATCTCGGAAACCGTAATAGTTACGAGGCTGGTTAAATTAGCAAAAAGTTGCATATTTTGATGATCTTTAAGAATCCGTTTAGAAAATTTCAAAATTCAAAATGGTTTCCGAGAAAATGCAGAAAAACAAAAAATTGGCAGTTTCGTTTTTCGACTGTAGTTTCAAAATGGCGTACTTTAGAAAAAAAAATTTAAGAAATCTTTTTAGGAGATCGAAAAAGCTATCAAACGATACCAATCTCGAGTTTTTATCACATCGACGCTAGGCGTCTCGACGTTCAACTTTTCGTTTTCTTATGGGGGACGTATTATTTTTTTTGCAAATTTATTACTCAGTAGGCTTATCTAAATTCGGATACCAAACGACAGCTTCGGATCTTAAACTTTTCTTAATTTTCACAACTTTTCAGGTTATGTTATGTTATGTTAATATTTTACTGTAGGTTATTTTTTACGATAAAAAATAACGACTAAAACTTAGTTTTTAAATTTTTAGAAAAGTAATTTATTCAAGAAATAAAATTTCATTACTAAGATTTAATAAATAAATAATAATTTGATTTATTTTTATTTCCAGCTCAAATTATTTTTCTAAAAATTTAAAAACTAAGTTTTATTCGCTATTTTTTATCGTAAAAAATAACGTAAATATTATAATAAAGTAAAATATTAACATAACGTAACATAACAACCTCAAAAGTTGTGAAAATTAAGAAAAGTTCAAGGTAGAAAGTTTTTGTTTGGTATCCGAATTTAGATAAGCCTACTGAGTAATATTTGCAGAAAAAATCATATGTCCCCCATAAGAAAATGAAAAGTTGAACGTCGAGACGCCTAGCGTCGATGTGATAAAAAGTCGAGTTTGGTATCGTTTGATAGCTTTCTTGATCTCCTAAAAAGATTTCTTAAAATTTTTTTTCTAAAGTACGCCATTTTGAAACTACAGTCGAAAAACGAAACTGCCAATTTTTTGTTTTTCTGCATTATCTCGGAAACCATTTTGAATTTTGAAATTTTCTAAACGGATTCTTAAAGATCATCAAAATATGCAACTTTTTGCTAATTTAACCAGCCTCGTAACTATTACGGTTTCCGAGATCCCAATGTTAGTACCACTTAAAAAATCACCCTGTATCTGGCAAAATTGAAAACAACTAACAGTAATTTTTAATCATTACCGTGCAAATAAAACCTCATATTTAATTCTGTCATAAGTTACGATAGGTTACGCTGGGTTACGCCACTGGATTTTTAGTGTCACAGTGGTGTCACAATTGTCAGTTATTGTCACGAAATAATAAATTAGTGTCCAGTATATTAAACACGTTAAAAAGAAGTAGCACATTGCACTATTGTTATTAGCCAGAAAATATAAACATTTATTAAAGTTTTTTCTTTCAACAGCAAAATTGGAGAGCCCGAAGAAAATAACAACGAACATTACGATAGCAAAAAATGTGGAAAACCTGTAAATAATATAATTTCCAGTACATCAACTTTTCTTACCCCGAAATTATTAGTGGTAAATGACACCACCATTAACCACATTTCGCGCTTAGCTTGGTTTAAACACGATTACGGACACGTTAATATGGCTTTCATAGAATACGATGGGTAAGTAAGTATCTTATTATAATTATACAATTTTCTTTATTTAAATCGTTTATTTTATTTGGTATATTTACGTTAAAGAAAAACAGAAATTAATTGTGCTTAAATAATATATGATAAGAAAAGCTCTTCAAATAAGAAGCTTTTTAAGTTAACTCGAAAGAAAAAAGTTAATTAAATTAATTTTATTTAACTTGGATGGTTTTATTGTTTGGGCCGTTTAGGAGTAAATAGGCTTTTCTTTTTCTTTAGTGTTACAATTATTTGATGTTTCTAATTATTTGAAACTAAGCAGTCGGTGGCTCTTTCTTTAGTAGAAATGGTGGTACTATAAGCACTCTAAATATTGATGCTCTCTTGGTTTTTTAGAAAGTATATAGCCATGTAGACCCTATATTTTATTGAGAAGGGAAGTGGAATGATCCCCAAATGTACACTTTTACGAATTTTATTATCTGAAACTTGTACTCTCTCCAACAGGATACGGGATTGCGGACGATATTTAAATAGTGTTAAAATTGTATGAATACATAAAGATAGACAAATTTTCTTTTTCATATTCATAAAATATTTATTTTTTGATTTACTTTTTCTTTTTCAAAACTAAAAAATGTTTAATTACTTTTTCCACTTTTTCTAAGAATTTTTTTAAATTCTGAAGTTGACAGTGTTGACACTCACAATATCATAACTCTTAATTACTTTTAAGTAAATTAAATATCGATTTTTAATATAAAAACGAATATTTTAAACGTGCGATATTTATAAATAGATGGGATTCATATCTGTAAGGTTTTAGTTTTTGAAATAACAGACTCGAACCCTTCCTTAAGCGACGTCGGGTTTGCTCCGTGGCCGTGCTGATGTAGAGACGTGTTTAGCGTTAGTGCTAACGATTAATAATTTAAATTGCACTCGGTTCTCAGTCTCAACAGTCTAGTCGTTAATTTGAAAAAGCCGTTAGAACCCCACGTAAGCGTCGCGCGGGTCTAACCTGTGCCTGTGAAAGACGCGTGGAGTTAAAGTTTTCATACTTCTAGATCTGGATTATTCTAACATGAACTCTGAACTACGAGTATGATGAACTTTGAATTTTTTAGAAATGTCTATTTATAAGTAGTAAAACGTCTTTATAATTTGTTGAAAATTTCTTTAGTCAGAACCCTTAAACAAAGAATTTTCAAAAAAGGACGTGGTTAATCATTCAAAAAGAGCTCAAGCGACTTTTCTACAAAATTTTTGATTCTTAGCTAAAGAAAGCCCTATCTAGCCACATTCTGTTTCAAATATTTATAAGATGGGTTATGGAAAATGTGAATTTTTTTGTTTTTCGTTCTTATGCCAATCCGCCTTTCGAATAGGCTACATCGGAGTATGGGGTGCTACTGAAGATGCGTCAATATATTATGTGTAAAATAATGTAGATATTAGAACTGGATACTATCCAGTTCTAGTACATCCACTATCCAGTGGATAGTGATCTTTTCTATACAAGTCATCTAAAGCTTGCCATACAAAACGTGGTACTAAATAAGAACTTGACGAAACAGAGATCATTTATAGATCCCACCTAAGAGTGTGATGGACAAAAATATGGATAGATTGGTCTGTGTATTATGGGGAATCAAATTATTTTAATTTCGAACTCTGTCACCCGTAAGTATCATCCCTTGAAGTCGACTTGTTTGAAACCCAGGAATCACAAAGGGTATTAAAATCATTAAAGAGGAATATTGGAAAAGATTCTGATGCGAACTTGAAGATCATTTATTCCATTCTATTGTGCTTGGGTAAATACACCAGATTTTCAGTTTCAGGTGATATATTTGGGCCCCCGAAATCAGGATATGGGGATTAAAATCACTAAAGAAGAGTATTGGAGTCTCTGATCGTCTGTTCTTTTAACCCATGGTGGCAAATAAATACAACATATATTGTGAGCTTGCGACGATATCTAAATTAAACTGCTATAACTGAAAGGTCTCTTTCTTTGACAACAGAAAAATATTTCGCTTACTACTAAGATAACGACTCTACCAATATTCTCTTCACCCGCTGTATACCTGTGGAGACATATAATACTAAAGTTGATATCGGGACCGGGAGTAAGAATTTTTAACTCTTCTAGATGTCAGATCGTCATTCGTTTCAAATCCATTAAATTATGGATAAACTAGCGTCCATGTAGGGACAGGTATATCAGGCCGTATCTGTGTAATTGATATGATTTATCAGCAGTGTATTCTTCTATAATTTACTTCTTTCATCAACCATCAGAAGTAGTGAAGTGGTTTCTGACACTATAATCATTTTCAAACCTTCAGTTTTGTCGATCTGATAGCTTTAGGCAGGCGCGGACTGGCAAGGGACACTGAGCGCTACAGCTTTCCTGGCCTCTGAAGTTATGTAAAATCCGAGCTCTCACTCGAAATTAATAATTAAAAAATTTCGGCATTTCCAGATTTATACAGGGCGAAGCTTCTTCAAGTCTCGAAATGACTGCTTGGCCAGTGGTAGTGACTTCTAAAATGCTACAATAGTATAGTATGTTGTACATCAAGAGAATCGATATGTAAGGGTGACCATCTACAATTTTGGAATCCATTCACGCCCAGTTTATGGTACAGAATCTTCAAAATTAGTTCTAATGGTAAGCAGTGGTTTACATCTTCAAACGACGATTTCGAATCTTCAAGAATCGTCTTACTACAAGACCGGTAGCCTAGGAAGGTCTTTAGTTTTTTGCATTAATTTTTAATAGATCCACCACCCTTCAGGAATAGTTTTGGGCAATAATCTGCTATAAAATAATCTCTAAACACTGATGCCATAAGTCTTGGGTCTCGGGTAATTCAATAAATAATTCAAAATTTAACATTCGGGCCTCTAGAAATATCTGCGTTTCTGAAAAAGTATAGTCAGTCCGCTCCTAGTTTCAGGCCTTTTTTTGTTTTGCTTTGGTTGATTTTGAAAGCTTATTTAAGATTCTGTGGTATGATTTTTCAAAGTGTTTATGTTTAACTTAGTTTTCCTATCAGAAGAAAGGTCTCGGGATTATGTCGGTTGGGATTAGTGGTGTATAGATGAAATTAAAAGAAACAGTTCCATTTGGCATTAGTTACAGTTTGAGTTGAGTTGTAAGGTTTAATTTTAAGGATCAAATAAAATAACACCATAACCAAGAACCAACCCTAATTCGTAAACCGATAAGCACTGGTTTACGGAAATGAAAAATACATTTTCATATACTCGTATGATGTGTTGCCTATCTTGCAGGTTTAGAATTATTTTTATTATTTCTAAAACCGATTCTTCATTATTAATTTTAAATAAAGTGTTACTTATTGTTTATCGTATTTATGAAAATAAGAGTTTTTTATATCGTCGCATAAAAATTATAAAAATAATATCTAATGATTTTAATTAAATTAGAAATAAGAAAAACTTTATTTATTTATTTGAAGTGTTAAATTTTATAACACTTGATAACAATAAATATCAATACCTACCAGTTTATGCGGAAAACTCTTTCGACATGATAATGATCGACATTAATCATTACAGACATGAGTAAGTTTAAAAAATGTAGAAGCAATCCTGTAAAAGCCCTCCCGTTGCTAAGAAAAACATCGGCCCATTAGCTCAGTTGGTTAGAGCGTCGTGCTAATAACGCGAAGGTCGTGGGTTCGATCCCCCCATGGGCCATTTTTTTAAAAACTTATTTAATAGAATATTACCTATTTTTTAAAATCGATACCATCAGTAGGTAATTATAATATTTGTAAACGTTAATCAAAATGTTAAATTTTAATTTTTTTAATTTCATTAAAATTTCAATAAAAGTCACTAGAGGGCAATACGGGTATTGCACAAACTTGAAGTAAGCAGTAGATTTCGTTTTTACGAAAGAATCTTTATTGTAGTTAATGTTAGGTCTATTGATGGCGCTGATCAACTCAACATTGACGGCGATTCTTACTGAAATTTTAACTTGTAAAATCGCGTAAATTCTTTCTAAAATTTGTATTGTAGCGAGTAACATATTTTTCAAATATTAAATTTGCTTATTTACAAAAATTTAGCTACTAAATAGTTCACGTTTAATGAAAATTCAGTTTGTAACGCGTATGTTACGCCAATGCATTTTGACAGTTTGTTACCCACATTTCATCACGTGAGCATTTTAAGCCAATACGAGACAGTAGAGTACATTACTATATTGGTTATAGAATTGTCAGTAGTGATTTTAAGTATTTTGTCTTGGGTGGTTTCTAAGTGCATTTTTAAAGTTTTCTAATCAAAAATTTGTGATTTTGGTAAGTAAAATAATATGTTAAGTTTTAAATAAATTATAAGTGATATTAATTTAATTGCTCAATAACAAATTCATTTTTTCGAGAAAATCAATAAATCGATTTTGTTACATATTTAAAAAAAAATACTTTCAAACTTTTACACAAATTACATTTTGTAGTTCACTAAATTTTGAAGCTAAAATTTTTGTAATTTAATAAATTATTGTTAGTTGCAAAATATTTCTTAAGATTGTTGTATATTACGCATGACATTGTGTTTGGAGTATGCTAATTAAAATTGTAATAAAGCGTGTAATAATTTTAATATTTAGCACGTATTAGCAAAGCTTCTATGCTTGTGTAGCTTTGCATGGATATTTTCAATCAAAAACAGTCTGATCTCTTTGTAACAAAATTACATTTTTTGCTCAGTTAAGACTCAAAAAGTCACAAATTTTAAAGATGGGACCCTATTTAACGCCTTTATTATGTTTTTTTGTTCACATAAAAGAATTATTGAAATTAAGTGTTACTTGAAGAGTAATCCATAAATCTCTTTTTGGTTAAGGTGTGCTCTGTTTTGACCAAAATATTTTAAATTATTATTGACATAAATTTATATACGCTTCTAATAGTTTGTTCATAGCATCGAGTACAATGAACTTATGTAATAACGAGTAAATAAAATTAAAGGGTATCCTCTAAAGTCCTAAGCTACAAAATAGGATTAGAATTAAAGGAAAAGGCATCCTTTATAATCTTCGTGAACCTCTAAAAGGCTAAAAGGAAATAATTGTTTTTGCTCTTGTAAATTTGAGGGGTTTGAAAAGCCCTAAATTTTGAAAATAACTTTATTTTTACCTTATCATTTTAAATTGGTGTTGCTAAAACCTAATTTTTACACAGATAAGAATTTAACTGTTTTTGTGCATGAACTTTCACCTAGAGGTGTTATACAACATCAGATTTTTGCAGTTAGTTACCAATTGAACCGTATTATAATTTTGATTTTATGGTTGTAAGTACATTTCATTTGTTTATAGTTATTATTTCAAATGTAGGGGAGAGTGGGGTATAATGGTCCCTTTTAGAAAGGGTACCTCATAGAGGAACTAAAGTAAGTGTTTAGAAATCGGATTTTTTTATAAAAGGAAGAGTATAGTTTACTTAAACTTTTGGCAAGCTCACCTGGGTTAAATGGATAAAGAGCTTTTGTAGCAATGGACATAATTCCCAATTTGCAAAAGGATCATTTTACCCCAATGGCGAGGGTAAAATGATCCCTTCAATCGGGTAAAACGATCCCACACTGAATAATAGTACCTTCCTACCTATTTGTAATTAAGTTTCATATCTATAAGCTTAACAACATTAGGTAATGTTTATTAGTAAAGTTACGTTTACCGCAAAACAAAAATGTTCTAATCTAATCTAAAAATTTTCAATGGCGAGATACGCGTGTAACTATCTAAGGTTCCTAAAATACAAATATTCCAGAACAAGTTGTACACACATCCGATTCCATAAATAACAAGAAATAGGTTTAATCATGGTTTAATACAGAATTTAAAAGGCTCTAACCTTATATTAATGCCTTAATAAACAAACAAACGAAAATAAACGTTATATGAGCATCTTTAGAACTTACTACATGAACTGCTGGCAAGTGTAAAAAACTTGAACTATAACATTCTGCCACGGCAACCTAGATAACACCTTTGGTTTTCTTAATAATTGGGGGGGGGATCATTTTACGTGAAGAGATCATTATACCCCACTCTCCCCTACATAAATCATGCATTATTGGGGAAAGAAAAATACTTAAATCCTTATTACTTAAAGTATTGTCAACCACAATTTACAGACTTGTTGTTTTAGTTGCTATTATTAACAGGTAATGCATATAGTATAGTATGTATTTAAAATTACAAGCAAGGTAAAACTGTTTTTACTGGTGAAAAGAGGATTATGACTGGCGAGCCGCAGCCGAGCCGAGTACAGAACACAAAGGTGTTGAATTGGTGTAGCTATAAATAACAAAAAACAGATGTAGCTCTCAGTGTTGTGAATCTCGGAAAAACTCTGAAAACTCTCAGATTATTTTTGATTTTCTACGTAAAAACTTAATTGGGTACAACTATGGATTAGTTGTTTATTCAACCACTAATTGGCTTGCTAGTTGAGAACTCCTTGGAAGGAATGAAATGAAAAGCCTTGGAGGGCCCAAGAACAGAACTCTGCCTTATCACGTTGTAATAAATATCTGTCGTTCAACACCACATCCAACATTAAAATCTATTGTTAGATAGCTTATAATTGATTGCCATAGCCTACTATAAACAGATCAATGTTTAAACTTTTTGTATTTGATTAAGGTACGTGTATAGGTACAATATTGATTGAAGTATTATTTGCATACTTATTTGCACAAATCGATTAAAAACGGGTCGTTTATAATCGTTTTTTCTCTTAGTACATTAATTATTACGAATTATTTTTAAAATTAGGGTGCGTTTTATACAAACAGTAATTATATTCTCGCAGGTAGGGCTCGGAACTTTATGTCTCATAAATAACTAATAATTAATAAAGTTTTAAGAAATAAACTTTATCAACATTTTCAAGTATTGCCTTATTTCGGAATTTTTATTTTTTTAATTCCATTCCATAAATACCTACTAGATGAGAATATGGAATTTCACAACTTTAAGGACCTCCTCATATCTGGTATGATATCAATCAGATTAAGTGTAAATATGTCGTCTATAACAGGGTTTCCCAAACTTTTTCCCTGATGGAGCACTTTGAGGGTCTTTGAATTTTGACCTTGTGTAATTTGAAGGGTAGGTAATGACACATAATCAATAAATCTTAGGGCTAAATTACATGAACTAACTATTTAGTAACTGTTAGTTACTAACTTGGTTACTAAATGAACTCAAGGAGCAAAAACACGGGAATCTAAGCTTTAACGTCAACGTCAAAATTTATCCGCCCATTTTGACGTTGACGTTAAAGCTTAGATTCCCGTGTTTTTGCTCCTTGAGTTCATTTAGTAACCAAGTTAGTAACTAACAGTTACTAAATAGTTAGTTCATGTAATTTAGCCCTTAGTTCAATCAATAAAATAGCTTTGTTATTAATATTGTTTCACGCAGCGATTGCTATCTTCTCGCGGAGCACAGTTTGGGAAACCCTGGTCTATAACATAGAGAACATGTTCCCTATCCACTTTGTCTACAGTTCTATAGCATATATTGTCGATCAGAACGAGTTCGGATGATTCTATGTTTAGACGATCCACCTAATCACATCAGGTCGTCTGTAGGCAGGTTGTGATGCGTACGTCCTGTTCAAGAAGCTAAAAGACCGCAGAAAGTCAGTTGTTAAATCGAGTCCTCTCTGTAAGCAATTTCTAATTTAGTCTAGCTGGCCAAATCAGATAGTCTATAACTTTGAGCCCTCCAAGAAGTTAGGCCTCTTCAAAATGATCGTTTATTGTAGCACGAACACCTAAAAATGTCGTTTGATACAAGATACGAGTAGTTTTGAGGTTAATGTTATTTCAAAATATCTCGACATGAATTCATTGTAATAGGAATACATTTGGGTATTTCAATTTCTCTCGAGTTTTTGAGAATTGAAAATCTTTACAGGAGCAATTGCTATAGTTTCTTCCAGTACCGGGGTTCCCTATATCACTTCAGTAATTCAAAGTTGGCGATTTTTGTCAATAAATAAGTCGTTGGCTACAGAGAAATTAGGGAGAAATTAACGATTTATCGACAAAAATCGCTAACCTCAAATAACACAATGGACACATAACCTCAATCGCTACAGAATCCCGGTACAGGTTTTTCTTGAACTTGGTTTGTTTTGAGGTCCTGTGGTAGCTTTGTTCATTTGTATCTGAAGGTATTGTACATCGGATTTCCGGGATTTCATTCTGTTTTTAAAGAAACAAATTTGAAATGCTGATATGGGGCTAAGTAGTAGAGTAAATAATGGCTTCTTCATAGTTCAACAAAGTCTATTCAAATAATACTAATGTTTAAAACGTCAAGACTGAAATTAAAAAGTTGATCGTTATTAAAATAGAGAAAGTCCATAAATCTCACTGGTAAGTCTTCTTATTCTCTTTAATCCTCCCTGCAGTGATGAAACGGAATTTTGGGGTTTATCTCGACTCTAATATATAAAAGAGTTTAGATAAAAATCTTGAAATGATCTTTTAACTTGGATGGCTGTCACGAAAATAAATTTTTGGTAGTTCTTCCAATTTATATAAAAAAATCTGTCAGATTATTGACTTATTGCAATCATAAAGTTGCAAAACCCGCTGAATTTAATTGTTTGACCATCGACACAAGTCTGCCATATCGATGGAAAAGAAGGGCGTGTAATTATACGAGCTTTAGATTTCTCGTCGTTTGTTTCAAACTCTTGTTCCTCTTGTAAATCGACTTTCTGCTCGTTATTTACTTTTACATTTTCTTGAGGATTATACAAAGTGAGTCAATGACGGGCCTTTCGGCGAGTTACGTACATTTACAGCCGGTACTATAAATATCCCGATTAATTTACCTTGACATTAAATTTAACATGGAATTTTAGTTTGTCTTTCTAATTAATAATCAATTCTGTTACGTCAAAAACAGCTGAGAGCAGATCAAAATAATTTAAGTTATTGATATGTTTGTATTAAAGTTTTATAGCGGTGTTAGGTTTATACCTAATAATAGGCCATCTATCGAGAATAATTCTGCGTTTCTCTTCACCTAGCACAATGCTTTCTATTATCCAACATTCTATAGTTTTGTATATTTTTACTTTGTAATAATATGCAAATCTGACTCACTGTGCTTTTGTTAACGTTTTGAATTGTGTCAAAAGAGGGTCTTTTTGTTTCTTATTTCATTTTTAGCTTGGTGGAAGTATTGATTGCAACTTATCAGCGATTTTCTAACTAGTACACACGTACTGATCCGTTAAAATTTATAGGTTCATGAAACTTTGAGTTTTGAAAAGAATGGCTAAAATATAATAATGATAAAAATTACTATTATTGTGTTGATTTTTTATTCGTTATGCCTCGATGATTTTATTTGTTGCAAATCTACTACAAAATTTATATGATTTTTAAATTGGAATTATCATAAAACGACCTTCATTTTTTCGCCCCGCGGAACAAATTTAACAATTATACGACAAAGTAGAAAGTTTATTATTGACAACGACGTTGACTATGTATACAGTAGTTTAGAAATAATTGTTGAAATTGAAATTAATTTACTTTTATTAAGATTGATGAGTATGTAAACAATGCATTCTAGTTAATAAGTGTTCTTAATGGAAAATTATATCTACTTATAGAATATTGCGTTTTATTAGTGGAAAATGAAAGTAATATTTCAAAACTTTAAACGCTTTTGTTTTCAGCTTTTAGGGTTTTGTTCAGTAGATATTGGTGATTTCAGTAGGGTGTTGGAGGTTAGACACTCGCACATATTCAGGGATAAATTTAGGAACCTCTTCTCGCTTTACAAAGCCTTGTGTACGGATTTATAGTGATGGCCTACTAGAAAGTCACAGTTTGCATTTTTCTAATGCCATTTTTGTGAGCCTTTCTTCTATGGATTAAAAAGATCATCTAAAGTCTGGCCCAAACGTATACCGTAATGGTGGCTCATTTTTCTCTCACTTTCGTATAAAACGAAAGGTGTAAAGGTGTTCTTCAGGTGTCAGTTCAGCCCGCCCTAAGTGTTTCAGCTTACGTCGAGCGAATGCATCGCAATTGCAGGAATGTGTTCGGCGGATTCGATCTTCGATTCGCAGAGTCTCCATATGTCACTATCCTCCAGTTCCAGTTTCTTGAGGTAGTACCTCACTGGGCAGCATATCTAATCACATGCATATATATCTAATCGGCTTTATGATCCTTCGAGGGTGCGGTGTCGCCAACATCTTAAGATCAACCCCTTGGTAGTGAACTTTGAGACACCGTAACCTGCCCTTGTTTACACAATGTGCTGAAAGGCAACAAGTGTAGACGCGGCTTTACTTTTTAGTAGAGCGGAAAAACCCTTTGTTATAGTATGCGGACGCTTTATCATCCTGGAAAAATTTCTAAACATTCTCTAAATGGTTCATGTAAATCCAAGTAGTACCAGTTCAAAGCAGTTAATAAATTTATGTTAATTTTAGTGTTAAACGATCACTTGTGCAAATTTGTATTATAAACAAAACAAAGTTATCTACATCTTTAATAATGTAGTTCTAAATTTAAACTACTGCAAGTAGATAGATATACGTTCGTAAGAATGTTCCATTACAAATTTTACTTTTTGACAAAGCTAAAGCTATTCCCTTACAAAGTGCGTGTTTATGAGTTTTATTTTAGTCTTTTACGTTTTTTCATCTTTTAACAAATACGCAAATACCAGTTTTTTCACTTGTTTACAAACTCGCTTATTAAAATTACCGCGCACTTTTCTAATCGACCTATCTCGGTCAATTGAGTTGAATGGTTCTTAATGGGTTGAAAAAAATAAAATTAACGTGTCTGTTGCTAATTACATTAGGCTTTATTAAAACCAATTTTCTTCAATGGTTAAAGGAATGAAGATGTTTTTTAGCTTAGATGTTTATTTCAATTGAAAACTTCTTGCTAAAATTAAACCAATCTTTCTGAAATGGGTTAATCCAATAAAAATAACTTTTTTTGTAAGGTGTACTTTAAAGTATCACAATGCACCGATATTGATTTCATTCAGGAACTCTTAAGACTGCATTAGAATTTATTTCTGATTGGAAAATTAGTTTTGAGTTTTCTATTAAAAGTTTAAATAATTTCAACCATTGTATGAGAAACTTCGTGCCTGTGTCTTGTATAATGCAGAAATCAACTTTTTATTTTAAATTCGATTTGTGAATTGATATTACTATAATCTATAATCGAGTCTATAATGCATGCAAAGAGAGTATTCTTCAGTATACGAGCTCGGGTAGGCATTAAATAAGGTTCTTGTAATTCAAAAATAAATATTAAAATGGTTTAAAACCAACGCACCTAAAGGCGGATCCACATCAATAAAAATTTGCGTTGTAAGTTGTATTTGACGTAAATTTTCTCCTATTAATTTCGTAACGTACAACCACGCTATCCGTAGTGCTGTCGGCTTTCAGTCAACTTCAAAGAGATTTGCGTCGCACAGAGTATTGTTAACTTGCTTTTGAGTGCATTTGTTAAATTTTACTCTGTAAATAACTAGTGACTGATCATGTGATCATATCTAATTTTGTAAAAAATAAAACTTAATTTTATTAACCAATATCCACTGATATACAGGGTTAGGAGAAAGTACAGATCTATGGAAATATCTCTGAAATGGAATTGTAAGAAAATTTTGGTTATAAAGGTAAAGGTAGGTGGCACATACGATGGACATATTTTTGTTTTGTTTGAACTTCCGGTTTAACCGGAAATCGCACCAACTTCCTTATTTTAAATGGAACACCCTGTATATTTTTACATATTTCCATAGTCCTCTTTCTACTGCATTCATCAATAGTTATAGTTATGGCCGGTATGGGTAACAGCAGAAAAGATAAATTATTTGTGTGATTTTTCTTGTGGACAAGTTTGCGCCGCAAATATTTTTGGTGAATACAAAAAATAACATACAACGCAATTTTTTATTGATTTGGAGCCGGGTCAATATAAAATTTGCGTTGTACGGTTGTACGTTGAAAATGTTTGTTGATGTGGACTGTTCGCCGCAAGAAAACTCACATAAATAATTTCATAATAATTACATAAGTATCTAGTGATTAGTGGACTTGAGTAAGAGTCCACACTCCACAGAGGCGTAGATTCGGCAATACAACACACAAGATAAGTATTTGTGTGGTAAAATACTTGACCAGATTTAAATTTGCGCAGAAAATCTCTATGTTGAATTTCAAAATACAACGTGGAATAAGTGCCAGATCTAAACGACCTGCGCAGAAAGCAAAATCGTGTATTACCCCATAACCAAGGTTATATAATACGTGAAAACCATTGTGAAAACAATGTTTAAGCGTCTTTTTCTACAGCTTTCGCACTTGCTCTTCTGCGCATTTAAGGTCGTTAAGATTCGGCAATTACTCTACAACAAAAATTTTTATTGATGTGGACCCGGCTTTAAATAATGAGTTATTTTATTCAAAAGTAGTCAAAATTTAAAAATCTGAAAGTTACGCAACACGTTGTGCAAAGTTAGCCTAGAGTAGGGCTGTAGTAGCTTTAGCTATCAAAAGTCAACATGGCAAAACGTTAGGTTAGAGGGTGAGTCATGAAAAATAACTCGGTCGATATCTTCCTTACTTTAAATAAAAGAAAAAGAACGATTTTAATGAAAAGTTGAAAGGAACGAGTAAATTGAGATACTAAGTTCTCTTCAGTTATACATGGTGTACTTATACTTTATACTTTTAGGCTATAATGTGCACCTGAACTCCTCTCAGGTTGTTGTTGCTGACATTTTCGACGTTGCTCGCTCAAGATGGAGTATTTCAATCGAGGTTTAAACCCAAGTGTAGCTGAGCTTTTTAGTACAATTTGGTGTATTTCAATTGATTGAAGATGAGCTTAAAGCTTCTCTTAGGTTTAAACCTCGATTGGAGTACTCGGTTCAAAAATACACATTTTTGCAGTCTATTTTCTTGGGTTGGGTGTCAAGAATTGGTGCTATCCCCTCCACACGTACAGGCACTTTTGAGGATGATATTTACATCGGTTCGAAAATTTGAAGTTGTAAGTTGTAAGCACTCAATAGTCATGAGAACCGTAAGGAATGTTAGAAATAAACAGACCTATCTGCAAAGGCTATTACCGAAAGATAATAATATAAATTCGTCCAATAAAATAGAAAAAAATAAAGTAATAAAGCCGCTAATAACCATTAGTAGTTGTACAACGTACGTAATTAAACAACGAGTTCGACCTAATTTCCGGATATATATTGATGCCAGCTAGTGTCATCAAATGAAATGGTGATGTGAAGTAGCAAAGTTTACGGGTTTCAACGTTGGTTTCACCCAGGATCGAGGAAGCATATTATTTTACTTAAAATTCGAAATCTGAAAGATAATATTTTAAAGAATAAAATTTATTTAGATTCAGAAAAAATCATCCACATGGCAGGAAAGAATCATAATAACGTGGTCTTGACGATCAAACTATGTATAAAATTTTCTAGACCGTACCGATTTCGAGGTGTGGCGTAGTGAAGCCATCGTTTTCTATGATATATGATATATGGCATAGTTGATTGAGGCAATTAAGTTGTGGTTGTAGTAGGTATTATCGGGTAGTAGACGATGGCTTAAGCCTTTGTCAAATTATTGGAAAAGCAGTAAAAGACAACCACATGAAAGTAGAAGGTAGTTTTGTAGGCATAAATAAGAAAACCAAAAATGATTCTTACACACAAAGATTAGCAAAAAAACAACATATGAAAACAAATTAGACGGAAAGTATTGCCATCATTATTGAAGTGGAAATTAATATGAAAAAGTTGTGGTCTCGAGCGCTCTCAGACTCCATTTCTGGACCACTTTCGACCTCAAGCCGCACTAAAGACTCTTGAAATTGAGTACATAAGCTGCGGTTATAATAACGTTATAAAAGGAGCTATTATTATATTACATTTAGGTTAGTTGTGGCTTAGTATTATTTTAATACAAAAACCGGTATGAATTGATTTTGATAAACGTTTAAAGCGTCGGAAAAATGAAAAGTGTGGGAAAAATGTTATTTGATTGATTATTGCATAAAACAAAAGTTAGTGGTCGTAAATGTGATAATGTTCCACATTAATGCTACTCGCTAACCGATTCTATATACGATATGAAAAACAAATGCTTATCAACGCTTGAAATGAAAAATTGTATTTTCTTCGCTTGTATTCGAAAGACGAATGTCGAGATATAAACAAAACAACATTTTCTAAACCTTAGACGGGAAGTTTGTGGGTTGCATTCGTCATCTTGATAAATTGTTTCAGTTTAAAAGTACTTATATATTGGCATTATATATCTAACATCTACAAACGAGCATAATAAATTGTTGGGGTAATTAAAAAAGGGAAATTTTTCAAGTAGGTCGAGTTGGAAAATTATATTTTTCTGAAAAATTAACCTCGGGTGTATTTCGTGCACAATTAAGTTTATTAATGGACGTAATAAAGGACGTTGGGGTTTCCAAGTAGGATACGCTGACAACATAGTCTTTTTAGTCAATTAGGTAGTAAATAAGTAATAAATTACCTTTAACCCTAAGTAGCTGATGGTCAACGTATATTCTTGAGTGACTGGTCAGCTACTTACGACATCTTGTGGATAGTTTAGAAAAGGTTGTTTACATTACTTTTCTAAGGGCCGTTTTAGATGGACAAGTATCGTACTAACTTGTTAGCACTGAATCAACTCAAGAAGCAAAAGCAAGGGAATCTAAGCTTTAACGTCGACCACGGTCATGCGTCAAAATTTATACTGACGACGTTAAAGCTTAGATTCCCTTGCTTTTGTTCCTCGAGTTGATTCAGTTACTAACAGTTAGTACGATATTTAGTCCATCTAAAACGGCCCTAAAAGAGTACTTTTCGATAGATTTTATATACAGAGTGTTTGGCCTCTGTAAAATGTACTTATTGTATAAGAGAACAGACTGTTTTTGTACTATTTCTTCAACGATATCTTCATGTAAATTAGTTATCATGCCGGGAAGCTTAGGCGGATCGTATCAATCTCTAACGGGATCTAATGATGTTTATCGTTCAACGACGGTGGAAGGAAATAATGTCGGTGTCATGGATTCGGTCAAGAAAGCTCTCAATATTAAATCGACCCAAGAACCAAAAAAACCAATTATCGTTCCAGCAAGGTACAGTACACTTTGAATGTTTTGATATTTTTATATAGTTTGTAGTTTTTTTGAAGCTCTAAGTAATTGCATATTTGATGTTTTGCGTTTGTTTTGTTATAAATATTAATTAATTGTTGCAAATTGGATACCTTTTGCATAAAAGGTATCTTCCACTTGTGCTAAAAGTGGTTGGTGGATATATCCATTTAGGGTAAGTTGAATGTTTTTGCACATAGAACAAACATATAACGCATGTTGTTAGCACACTTTTACACATTTTGAGAGTTTCTAAATATTAATTATAAGGCTAATTTTTAACATTTATAATAATTATAATTTTAAGATAATATTCAGTTCAGCTAGGGTAGGCTGTTAAAATCCACTTGCAAGCCTAAAAATTAAATAGATTAAAAAAGGAACTATAAACATTTCATTTGATATTTCATCGGTGTTTTAATACTTTTATGGAAAACATCCTTTTAATTTTTGATTAGCTTAAGAAGACTTTCTTTTTTCCGGTCCCACTAGACTATAGGTAAATACGATAAAATGTCGGTTAATAGGATAGGAGTCCTATAGCGTATTCGATTGGGACCGCACCGACACAGAGCCAGTGCGGTTCTAGATCAGTAGAATGCAATGACGTGATTGATTTACACAGGTATTTATAAGTGGGTGCACTGTTGTGGGGCAACACCAATAAAACACGTGAAATAGGGGTAGTGCAAATAAAACTGCACTGGCACCGTACCGATGCAACCAATCGAATACGCCATAAAAGTTTATTGATACGTATCCGGACCACTACATATCAATCAGTTTCTGGGCGTACAACACCAGAACGATGTTAGATCAGGCACAGGTCAGTGTCAGTGTCAACTAATCGCCTAACCAAATCAACCCTGGGATCTTATAAGTATTAGCGATCCGCTAACTAACGCTAAGTTATTTAATGATTCACCCTTCTCCTACTATTTGCTAGGAGTTTTTAAGAGAGGGGTAGAGAGTAAGTAGTAGCGTAATATACCGCTAATAGTTACAGGATCCCAGCACAGATTATCTGTAGCGTTTCCTGCGGGTTTGCTCATAGAAGCAACAACGATTGGGCTACAAAATCAAATCGCTTGGCCTAGTTTCATATTGGAATAGGGTATTTTCCAATTTTTAAAATATCGCTTATTCCTGCGTTATTGCATAGCAAAGTCGATTATCAATGACTTGGGCACACTAAAAATATGTTAATCAAAAAAGTTTTATCAAAAACTGCTTTAGAAAAGGTATTAAATGGTACAGTTTCAAAGTGAAAATTAAAACGGAAGTGAGTCATACACATCACGTTTGTTGCTTAGTTACATGTATTAAATGTCAGTTAATGTGTAATCAAGGTTATAATAAGTTGGAACTCATTAGTTGAATATTGACGAATATTGACAGCAACGACTCGTGACGTCATGCCACTTTTATGCGGGAAACTTTATAGTTTGAATTTCAAATAATTTTTTTGGCAAAACCTACAGTCGCAAATTTTCTTTAATGTGGTTTTGAGGTTACGTTATCAATAAGGTAACTTTCTAGATACATTTAAAAAAATTGGAAAATACCCTATTGTATACAAGCAGGGTCGGGCTAGTTTCATTTGGTTCCGTCTCTAAAAGCTTTAATTTGGCCCCTGCGCTCTTCCGGCCTAGTATAAATATCAATCATACATATTCAGGATATAAATAAATATTAAAAATTAAAAAAAACCTATTTGTTGTTATACAAGGTTAAGTTAGGATAAGTTATAGGCTAGGTTAGGTTTAGGTTTATTAGGCGAGTTAGGCAGTCATGCGCTGTATACAGGAGACTGTGTACAGTCGCATATGTTCTATACAATGCCTGTGTCTGGTTATGACTCCGATGCCCGGTTGCATAATAGAGAATTATATTTTAATCCGAGAATTAGATTTATAATAAATAAATATGTCAAAATTTGACGTTTGTACCAACAAAAAGAACTTGACCTCGGATTTTAGTAATTATTTACAAACGTCAAACTTTGGCATTACATTGTGTAACATTGCCATATCTAAGGATTATAAATATAATTCTCGGATTAAAATATAATTCTCTTTTATACAACCTGGCATTAGTTTGTATTCATTGCGAGACAGTTTTAGCTCCTAGGTTTCATTGCTAATCTTAACTTTTACTCTATCTTTTATGGTGTCAATGTTGTTCATCGTGTGAGTGCTAGGAACTTAGAAATATCCTCATTTACCACTGTTAGATATATTACTACACTATACTTATTACACAACTACACTTTTGCTTGAAATATAGTTGCAGATAATCTCAATACTTCGTAATGCTGGTAAGAATCAAATATTATCTTAAAAACCATACAGCGTGTTCCTGGAAGAACCTGCCTAACTTCAAGGGTGTATTCCTTAGCTCATTTTAAGCAAACAAAGTTATATCAACATAGGTCCGATTCGGAAGAGTTATAGCTTGTTGAAGATAGTAGCGGATTACGATGTGGGAAACGTCGATGATAGTCCAGCACGGCAGGTAAACGTTAATAGCCTGTTTCAAAATTCAAATAATCACAATTACCAGTTAAGTTAAAACTTACAAGTAACAGCAAAAAAGGAAAGCATTATTTAACAATTTTTTTCAAAGCCTACTCTTTACAATTTTGAATATTTGGCTATTTTCTTCGACTAGCCATAACTCGCTAACCCTTCCGAATCAGACCTATGTTGTTATAACTTTTTTTGCTTAAAATGACCTAACGAATACACTCCTAAAGTTAGGCAGATTCTTCCCGGGACACCCTGTAGTTGAAACGATAGATCTTATGGTAATCATGTGTGACATTCTTCGACATGTTTGTGACCCTAAAGTGGACACCAACCGATCTTCTCTATATCTGATTATTTAAGGTCAGTGATGTAAAATTACCGTTTTTTACGATTACCGAATTACTATTTTTTATTACCATTTTTAATTCTCAGGTATTATGTTTTGAAATTGGTAAATTACCGCCGTAATTTACTGCCGAAAATACGCAGTTCTGGAAACATTTAACTACATCATTGCACTATTTTCATTAATGATAATTTAAAATGGTAAATTACGCTGTTAAGTTCGTAATTTATGGTATTACATTCGTAACTCACCGCAAAAATTACAACTTCCATCACTGCATAATTATATGGCAATTAGCGGTTATTGAAAACGGTAAATTACCTATAAATTAAGGTAATTAATTTCGTAATTTACAAAATAACTTGCGACTCACATCACTGCTTAAGTTACATTTTTCGGAGATCGGCGACATTCGCTCGCGACACGAAATTCAACCAATCATATTGTGCTAAATAGTAACGTCAACGTATTGACGTCTTTAGTGCAATATCATTGGTTGATTGTGGTATCGTGAGCGACTGTCGCCGATTTCTGCATGTAGCTGTATGCTGTAACCGCTGAGTTTATACAAAAAGTGTAAATATTGTTTCTGATTAAACAGTCGAATATACTCACATGGTTGCAAAGATCAAACGCTTCAGTTATAGTTTAGCTGTAACCTCAGTTTTGACTTCAAAAGCTACATTTTCTTCAGTTTTCAACTTTTTCATTTCAATAGCCTGTCCACTGCTTTTATCGAGTTTTTGGCATACCTTTTAGAAATCGAATCTATATACCATATCGATATGTTTCAAATTAGGGGAGCTTATTTTCCAATTCGAATTGGATATTTTAATAATTTGTAACCTTAAAAACTCTAAAAATAATGTCAGATAAAACCTCGATTTAAATCGCTTTGATTGATGATCTAGTAATTTAGTTTGAATTACGTTTTTGTTGACTTAATAGTAACATCTCAGGAATTCACCGCTTCGTATAATAATAATAGATAGGTAGTTCAATCCAATTTAACTTGAGTTTAAAGTACCGTCAAACCCCAACGTTTTCTCTCTAGTAAGAAGTAAGCCATTAAGATAAAATAGCTTCATTTATATCATTTTTCCTAACTACTTTTGACCTTTTTTTGCACGTACTACTGAGTATCTTCCAGACTTTCCAGACGAAATAAATTTTTGGACTAAAATAGGATGTTTTATGAACGGAGCGGAGGCATTTAATCAATAAATTGTAAACGGGTGTAGACGTCGAAAGACTAAATACGTGCAAATATTTAAATGCGTTTTTAAAAAATTTCAATAATAATGGAATTTTCAATTACGGAAAATAACATAAATAGTTAAAAAGATCTAAAATAAGTTTTATATCGAAATTGTTAATCAACAAATAATATTAAATATTTATTTAAATTGTTAATTAGTTAACCATATAATTGCTAAAGTTATAAAAATGCGATAGCATTTGCCTGATGACATTTAATTACCAGTATGATGTGGTTCTTGGTTCACTTTTGTAAGTGTTAAAGATATCAGTAAAATAAAATAATTACATTAATTCAATTCTAACCAAAAACAGTTATTAATTTATTTTAGATATTTGCGAAAACTAAAATTAGAAACCACATCAAGTGTGCGTATTTAACCCTCCGCTAGTCCGCTTATTGATGCGTGAAAAAAATTAAGCGTTAAACTTCTATAAATTATTATATGGTGGTGATTTATACTTTGGAGAACATCCCTAGAAATTTCCTTTTTGTACAATTCGATCATTTCGTATACCCTGAGGGAGTTGAATAAGTTTGACGGTATAGCTCCATTTTAAGGTTTGGAAAGTTAAAATCGTGGGCTTTTGGAAATTTATTCCCTGAATATAATAACGATTAATGTTCACTGAAATTTCCTTGCTTATTAAAAAAATTTAATTCCTGTTCGCGTGCTCATCTCGCTTGATTACCCACTTTTAGTGATTTTTACTCTAGTAAAAACATTTCTTTCTTGTTTATTTCATGTTTTTTTACTTAAAAACATATTCAAATTAATGTTAATCCGTATTTGCTGGAAAAAGATGCATTTTTGTTGTAATGCAAGCTTTTAATGTTTAGTCACGTATTATGTTAAAACGAATTTTCTTTGTAAGTAGGTAGTGTTGAAATTTTCCTGCTACCGAACGCGACGTTTGTTTGAAAATCTTAAAATAGGCATATTTATTAGTACTTTCTAACTTGAAATTATATTACCCTCTTGAAAATACAAAATGTATAAATAAAGAAGCTAAAAATATTTTACAGATTTTACTTGATTTCGTAGTGAATATGATGCTTCAAAGGTCAAAATATACAGGGTGGTGACCATGACCACTACTCGGGGTTAGGAATTCCATGTAAAATCATGATTTAGTAATTTCCTCACTGGCCTAATAATTTACGGCGAAAAAACTGCAAACAAAATTTGTAGGGCATAAAATTCTTCATCTATCACCGTATACAGGGTGGTTAATTTTTCGCTGTTCAGCTAATATTTGCTGAAATATTGAAGATACAAGAAAAGTTAAATTATAAACTTTTCAAACAACACCTCATCTACAAAATAGCACAAACAATTTTTTTCCATGCCCCACTTATTTTCCGGAAAAATATTTATGTTACTTTGTTTTTTTAAATAGAACTGTATATTTTTACAGAATCGTATTCTAATCAATTTCTCTTTACAACGGTGTATCACAAGTACCATTTTGCTTTCTAGTAATTATGCCCAATATTTCAAAAAAAGGAACAATATGAGGGTTGTAGTGACTCTTGATTAACATTAATTTTTTTTTTACAAAAACAAAATTTAAAACGTTATGTATTATAATGATTGTTCATATTGTCCACCATGGAATTCATAATTTTTTGATCCTCTTTGACTATGTTTTATGCAACACTCATCCTGTAATTTTTTTTAAATATTGAGCATAATTACATAATTAGAAAGCAAAACGGTACTTGTAATATACCGTTGTAAACAGAAATTGATTTAGAACATGATTCTGTAAAAATGTATAGGGTATTCTATTTAAAAAACCAAAGTTACATATTTTTCCGGAAAACAAGTAGGCCATGGAAAAAAATTGTTTGCGTTATTTTGTAGATGAGGTGTTGTTTAAAAAGTTTATAATTAAACGTTTTTTTGTATCTTCAATATTTCAGCAGATATTAGCTGGACAGTGATAAACCACTGTTTTGTGGTCCCGGAAGCTCTCGGTTATAGGAATTTAACATGTGAAAGCAGAGTTTGGTAATTTCTTGCTTCTCAATATATTTTGGAAAAAAATCTTCTAATAAAAGTTTTAGAGCATAAAATTCTGCATCCGAATCAAGAAATAAAATTAATTTTGGGTGCTTTATAACGCCAGAAATTGAATTTGAAAATTTCGAAAATTATCAGAAATATCCATTACCATGAAATACTTCAAATGAAAATTATCAAATGTTTAATGTTTTATCGTTCAAAACAATTTCGGAGGGTAATTTAAATTAACTAAAAATACAGTAATTTTTTCTAAATATTTTTATTATTAAATAAATTCAATAATCCATAAATAAACAACACATGGATGGATCATCGGAAATGCGCAGTAATGTCCGAGAGAGACAAAGATATAAAAAAGAGATGGAGCTAGACAGAGTGAGGGAAGTAGGATAGAGATTAGTTTCGAAAAATTGGGAGTGGCCTGTCACCATAGTTACCATTTGCAAATGTCAATCTGTCACAATAGTTATCATGTATCCAATGTCAATCTGTAACTGTCATTTTATATGTCAGGGGGTCATATGTCATCCCATCTATCATTCCATCTGTCATGCCACATGTCATCTCATCTCTCAGATGAGTTTGACAGACAAGTTGAGATCACAAATGAGATTGACAGATAAGGTTTACAAATGAGATGATATGACAGAATATGAGATATGAGAGAATAGGATAGGGATTGGTTTAGAGAAATGGGGAGTGGTCTGTCATCATAGTTACCATTTTTCAAATGCCAATCTGTCACAATAGTTACCATGTATCAAAGGTCAATCTGTGACTGTCATTTTATATGTCAGGGGGTCATATATCATCATATCTGTCATGCCATATGTCATCAAATCTCACAGATGAGTTTGACAGACAAGATGAGATGACAGATAAGGTTTACAGATGAGATGATATAACCGAATATGAGATATAAGAGAATGGGATAGGGCTTGGTTTAGAGAAATGGGGAGTAGTCTATCACCATAGTTACTATTTGTCAAATGTCAATCTGTCACAATAGTTATCATGTATCAAATGTCAATCTGTAACTGTCATTTCATATGTCAGGGGGTCATCTGTCATCCCATCTGTCTTGCCATATGTCATCTCATCTCACAGATGAGTTTGACAGACAAGTTGAGATGACAGATGAGATTGACATATGAGATTGACGGTTAGGATTTATAGATGAGATGATATGACAGAATATGAGACTGACAATTGATATTCATAGACAGAAGAGGCATGAGGCATAAAAGGACAGAGAGAAAGTAGCGCGCGTTCATGATCTATTTAGTGTTTAGTCTAAAATACAAAATAATTTTCATAGATAAAGTGTAAAACATTTGAAAATTTTTATTATTGTTTTAGGCTTTTTCAATTTGTTTGCAATTTTCAAATTAAATTTCCGACCTTATAAAGCAACCAAAATTAATTTTGCTTGTAGATTTAGATGCAGAATTTTATGCTACAAAACTTTTATTTGAAGATTTTTTTTCCAAATAAAATTAGAAAGCAAGAAATCGCCAAAGTATGATTTTACATGTTATATATCCCTATGACCGAAAGCTCCACCACCCTATAAAAATCAATCGATGGCATTTTGAACAAAAACTATTGATGACGAGTCCATAAACTAATAGGTAGTCCAATAATTTTAGAAAAATTTGCGTAAAGCCGTTTTTCTTATAAAATATTTATTCAAATCTCCTCTATTCAATCACTTCAAACAGAATTCTAACCAAAGGTTTTCTTTAATGTAGGACGTCGTATGTGCTTAACGGTTTGCATTATTTTAGAAAAGCCCAAAGAAAATTCTGCTATAACCTTCAGCTTTTTCTTTTCTGCTTTATTTGTGCAATTGAAAGATCAAAAGTATGTCATAAAATCTATTAAGTTGATGACTAACTAACTTATTAATAACAATAAGTAAACCAATTTGCATTCAATAATACATTTATCATAAAATATGTACTTATTATTTTTTAATGACCTAATTAGAAATTGATTATTTTTATAGTTCAACAAACGAAATGTTTTAAGTTCCTTCGACTTTAGCTTTAATTTTAGGCAACATTTCAAACACAAAACTCTGTTTTATACAAAACATTGTGAAAGGAACACAATTTTTGAATTTTTTTTACATTTTAAAAAAATTTTTAGATTGCACCTGTAGTTTAATTTAGAGTAAATTTGTTTTAGGAGTGTTAGTACAACGGCAAACGGTAATAGAAAAATGCCTGCATCTGGTGCAGCAGAAGAAGCAGCCCTCTTGGGGTAAGAATGCTAGTATTTCGTGATTTAATTTCATTATATTTAAAGCACTGTCTTATATAGAAATCTATCTATAGAAAGTAAGCAGCTTTATACGAATGGCAGAATATGAGATTGCTTTAAACTATTTAAGAAGAGCATGATTTAAAAATAAATGTATTTAAATTTAATTTAAATGTTTGCAGGCAAGAATTTTAATTTTCATTTCATTTTTTGGTAAAACAAATAAAACCATCCAAGAAATTAAAAGCACAATTAGGTACATTTGAATAGTTTACATATAAAAATAAGATTTAACATCGTAGGTTTTTTACAATCGAACGTTTAACTTGTATAATTTGTTAATAATTTATTTGTATTTTTGTATAGTACAATGCCTTCAGACAGTATGGATGATATTGAGTTGAAAAATATTCAACTACAATTTCCATCGGCTAGGTCACTTTCGAGAGAAGACTCAACGGCTCACGAAGAAACTGTCGAAACAGACCGTGGTCCTGTTGTAGTTGCAGTGCAAGGATCTAGAAACAAACCAGCAATTTTAACGTACCACGATTTGGGTTTAAACTGTAAGTTTTTTCACACACTTTTAATATTCATCTACCAAAAATTTCATTCTAGATATTTCGAGTTTCCAAGCATTTTTTAATTATATCGATATGAGAGCTTTGTTGGAAAATTTTTGTGTTTATCACGTCAACGCACCAGGACAAGAAGAAGGCGCTCAAACTTTACCAGAAGAGTAAGTTAAAACATTTTGAAGTTGTTTTTTACTATGGTTTCAATTCGAGATTAGATTTGTTTACATTTTAAGTATCGACAGTAGAAAATATCGTTGCTCGCTGCTTTTATTTGTTTACAACTTCGATACTTTGAAATTCCAAAAGTATTTCTTCAAGCCGCCTGCTGTTAGTAACGTCAAAGCAAATAATGTAAAAAGCTCCCGTATTAAGTTTACAAGAGGTAAAGGATTTTAACTTATATTTTACAAAGGATGTCAAAGGAATACAAAAATTTGGTTAATTTGAGTAACGACGAGTTTTCTAATTACAACTTGAATATTAATACAGGGTGTTCTTAAAATGTAAAAACTAAAAAAAATTACTTTTTAACAATACGACGTCCGGTGCACTACTGAAATTTTACATAGGCACGTGGGACAAATTAGTATAAAGCTGAAACCTTTGATATTGTATTGTACTTATAGCCCTTATTATAGTACTAAAAGTCCCCACCCTTCCGAGGGCTGGAACACCCCCAAAATTGCGTTTGAATCTCAAAAATTACACTTTTTATCATATTTTTGCAATTATCTCGAAAACAAGGTAGTAAGCGAAAAATTATAAAGAGTCAAAAATTGAAGAGGATAAAATTATACGGCAAAAATCTCATTTGCAATTTTTCAAAATATTTAATAGTTTTTGAGAAAAATGTTATTGAAAGTTAACCTATTTTGCGCGTATTACAGTACTCATGGGTTGCGCGATCAAAGTGTTGCTGAACGCCCTATTTTACATTATTGAAAATTTCTCATTATCTATCAGATTTAGAAAAAAACAAAAAATATGTAGTTGAAGAGGACATCTTCAGCTTTAAATTACATGCAAAATATTTTGATTTTAAGTAATTTATCATGGAGAAAAAAAATAATGAATGTAAAATAACCTAATTTTTCTTAAAATTTAAAAATCTCCTAAAGTAATTGAGGAAATATAAAATCCATGTAGGATTACTATCTTCATGATGTATACTTCAATGTCCTAAGAGCAAAATTTTTTTCGAGTTTTATTTTGACAAAAAATTGGACTTTGAACTTCATAATTTTTAAAAAAAAATTTTCTTAGATATTTTTCTATCTTTAAAGGACTCTCAAATAATAAAGAAGAGATCTAAGGCCATAAATTTTAGTTTGTAGAATGCCTATAGTATACGTTTTAAGAAGCCATCTTAAAAATTTACATTATTTAACGTTTTCATCAAAAAATTTTCAACAATATGAAGAAAGATCGAAATACGTAGTTTTTTTCCGAAATTGGTCATTACTCGCTTAATTTTTGAGAATTCAAACTTTTTCTTAAACGAAAATAAAGGTAATACTCTAAAGGTTTTATATCTGCTAATCGCATCTTGATAGGAATTCTACTTTAGAAACGACAGCAGTTTGTACGATGAAGAAAATGAGCAAAAAAATTGTAGTTCACTGCAGTTATGAAATTTTACATATGGTGAAACTGGAACAAAATTATCTAACTCTAAAATTTTTGCTATTGTTTAGTACTTATAGTCCTTATTATGATACTAAAATTCCCCACCCTTCCGATGGGGGAAACCCCCCAAAATTGCACTTTCACTCATATTTATGAAATTATCGGGAAAACTAGGAAAATAATAAAGAGATAAAAATTTAGGCTTTCTACAAACTAAAATTTATGGCCTTAGATCTCTTCTTTATTATTTGAGAGTCCTTTAAAGATAGAAAAATATCTAAGAAAATTTTTTTTTTAAAATTATGAAGTTCAAAGTCCAATTTTTTGTCAAAATAAAACTCGAAAAAAATTTTGCTCTTAGGACATTGAAGTATACATCATGAAGATAGTAATCCTACATGGATTTTATATTTCCTCAATTACTTTAGGAGATTTTTAAATTTTAAGAAAAATTAGGTTATTTTACATTCATTATTTTTTTTCTCCATGATAAATTACTTAAAATCAAAATATTTTGCATGTAATTTAAAGCTGAAGATGTCCTCTTCAACTACATATTTTTTGTTTTTTTCTAAATCTGATAGATAATGAGAAATTTTCAATAATGTAAAATAGGGCGTTCAGCAACACTTTGATCGCGCAACCCATGAGTACTGTAATACGCGCAAAATAGGTTAACTTTCAATAACATTTTTCTCAAAAACTATTAAATATTTTGAAAAATTGCAAATGAGATTTTTGCCGTATAATTTTATCCCCTTCAATTTTTGACTCTTTATAATTTTTCGCTTACTACCTTGTTTTCGAGATAATTGCAAAAATATGATAAAAAGTGTAATTTTTGAGATTCAAACGCAATTTTGGGGGTGTTCCAGCCCTCGGAAGGGTGGGGACTTTTAGTACTATAATAAGGGCTATAAGTACAATACAATATCAAAGGTTTCAGCTTTATACTAATTTGTCCCACGGCTAATGCTAAATGCACTGTAGTATAAAGGTCAGTATTATAAACGAAGGTTGAAACTCAAGCTGAGGTTAGCTGTCATTTTAGTTTGACATAATTGGACAAAATAGTGAAATTGACGTTTATTTATAGGTTAACTAGGCTTTGTTATACTGGCCCTTATTGCCGGTATTATAAACGAAGGTTGAAATTCGACCTACAGTGTTGAAACTCAAGCTAAGTTTAGCTGTGATTTTAGTTCGACATAATTCAACAAAAAAGTGAAATTGACGTTTATTTATAATTTCAACCTACGGTTGAGTCAACCTTGGGTTAACTAGGTTTCATAATACCGGCCCTAAATGACCAACAAACATTAAAGTTATTTGATCGCCTCTTTCGGCATACGATTAAATTTTGAATCACAGGTTCTTACTGAATAACATCTCTTACTCATAGACCAAGTTCTGCCCAGAGCGCAAATCAGATTTAAATAATGTTTCTTTTTTTATATTCGTCGTATTGCTTCATCTATATTTTTGAAAGCCATGAAATGGATAAAAAAGAAATTTCAAATTCAGAAAGAATCCACAAAGCGATAGCCAGACTAAAGGCTCCTCTTCACACACAGACTTGCCTTCCGGTTTGCCTGTGCAGTTGGCCTGCACAGGCCATCTGATGCTCCTGTTTGGCCTGTGCACTTGTGCAGGCCGCCTGAACGCTATGCTCTGTTTGGCCTGTGCAGACCGCCGGATTGGTCTGTGCAGACGACCTGTACAGACCACGGTGTGGCCTGCACAGGCTGCCTGAATGATGTCCACACTCTTCGGTTTGGCCTGTGCTAGCGGTCTAGACAGCGTTTAGGCTTGCCTTCCGATTGCCTGTGCAGGCGGCCTGTACAGGCCACCTATTTTCGGTTTGGACTGTGCAGGCCGTCTGAACGCTATGTTTACAATGCTCCGGCTTGGCAACCTGGTAAACCTGAAGGCAAGCCTGTGTGTGAAGACGAGCCTTTAAAGGAGAGCTAGGAAGGTAAAAAAGTATTACAGATCGGCTTAGATAAGCGAAGGCCTCCACTCTACTTCTAGATAGTCACCACGCAACGTAAAGACAGGTTGAACTCATCGTAATATCGTCTATACTAGACGTCGGAAGAGACTGCATCATTACTGTGACCAACACCAGCAATTGTAGAGTATACAACTGCTACTGCTATGTAACTTCGAATTACGGATTTAAATTTATTCCAGAACAGAATTCAAAAAAAGATAACATCCGTAGACGGAGGAGACTTCAATGTTAGCTCCCTATAGTGAAAAGCGTCAAGAACTGACCTAAGCTGGAAGGACACGGGTGGCGGAATTACATATCTTAATGTATGCTGTGGAAGCTACACTCAAATTATGTGCGCCAAACGCAATATAAAGTTGAGTGTCCATTAGGTCGGTAGATCAGAGCAGATCGCTCCCACATTAAAATGCATGGAAATAAATGAAGAGACGTGGATTAGGGCGGTAAAACAGATCGGAGCGACTCTGGAGATGTTTCGAGACTTCTTGACTTCCGAGCGGTCGGGATTCTTCCACTATGACAGAATACTCAAATCATCGCCAATATTTGCTCTTCTGTTGCTTCTCTTGCTACGATATTGGGAAAAGCACTAAAAAAAGCACTTTAGGTAGCGACCTAAAGGACGCGCGTTGGCCACCAGTTTTCACTACCAGGTTTGGCCGTCACCAGTACTAGTAGACCACTGCACAAACCGATTTTAAGAAACGAAGCTTCCCGTTCCCAGTTAAGTGGTTCTTGTATTCTTCTTCCAAACCACCTTGCTGCTATGGAGATATTGTAGTGGTCTATATGTCATGGGTAATGGGTATACGCTAATTTAAACAATACATGAAACACTGTGATTGACACAAGCGACGGATGCGAACGTTCATGTAGCTCTATGGTTCTGTGAAACAACATAGAGGCATAGAGCTGATATTTGTCTCTCGTGGTATTACCTGGATTTCAACCAATATTTTGCTACACTGGTAATGAACATGAACACGTAGTAGTCCTTGGGTAACAGCTGTTAAACTCTTATTGTTTGTCGGTATTTATTTCTCCTAATGCTGGTGCATTTTCTCATTTTCTATAAAAATGAAAAAAATCTAATAATAGCGAGCTCGAAAGTGTCATTATTTTGTTGACTTCCTTTTCTTTTATTATTTTCCACCAAAGTCGTTTAATTGTTAAATATAACTCAACATTATACAGAATATTACTTTATGTTATACTTATAGATAATAATCTTTCATTCTTCGCATGCAAGAACTATTGATTTCGGCTGGAAAATTTGACTTTTGAATTAAAACACTGACCTATATCTAGGTTACTGTGTAGTCTACTTTTATATGTTTTATGATTCCAATTACATAATTGAAGGCACGTACATTAGTCTCCTCTTCAATATATGAATATGTTAATTTCATATTTTATGTCGCGTATTTTCGTAATGAAAAAGGAGGAAATTTAAAAAAATGTAATGAATAACGTAAAAAGTATTCGGAATATGTTTTTCTATTTGCAAGTGCTATAAATAGATCAAAACAATTTATATTTTCTTATTGGGATGTTAT
This sequence comes from Malthinus seriepunctatus, assembly GCA_963924605.1. Lineage (NCBI taxonomy): Eukaryota > Metazoa > Arthropoda > Insecta > Coleoptera > Cantharidae > Malthinus > Malthinus seriepunctatus. The sequence continues at coordinate 78,470,065 of OZ004600.1, read as the reverse complement.
CATTAATGTTTATGTGATTTTTTAAAATTAATTTCAAGTATTTTTCCATTATGATAACCCAGAAACTTGTATGGCATTTTAATTGTTTACTATTGCATTAAAGAATCCTTAGATTTATTTATAATGTTTTTTAGAAAAAATCATTTGTATCGGAACAATTTGGAGAATTTCCATCATTTACTATTTACTAAAGTTCACCTTTGGTATTACTATCATGTTGTAAAGAAAGATACTTTCTGTCGTAAGTGAGTTTTCAGGCTATTGTATTTTCAGCTTGACAGTTGAAGAGAAAGTGGTGTAAATAAAAACTGGAGAAAGCTTTTACGAAATTTATCATTCTGTCTTTTTCGATGAATTATTTTATACTACTTTAAAGGTACTCCTACACTATCTTCGTAGCCATAAGTCTATTAAAAGCTTTTCTTATTTTTCGATGAAATTTAATAATTGTAAACAAATGATTATCGAATAAGAATTGGATTCGGAATTATTTTTGGTTCAGCTACGTGACTTTGTGCATCAATATATTGAATAAATTTTCTTTCCACAATCAATGTGTACAAAAAGGTTAACAAGTCTTTAAACGTTGCAGCGATAGAATTATCAATTTTTTTTATCATTCACTACTTAGTAACCATTTTAAACTGTGATTTTTCACTCTTTTAATTAAAAGGTTGTTTTAACGCGTCGAGATTGCCATAAATACAATAGAACTTCCCTATGTCGAATTCCGTCGGTTCTCAAGGGAGAAACTGCGAATTTCATAAAATACGCGAGAAAACTTAAAATAGTATATTATGAGACAAGACGAAAATAGTAGAAAGTAAGATTATGCTACAGGGGCGAAGGCGGAGCCTTGCGTGTGACTCGCTTGTATTGCCGGATTCGCTCGCTACGCTCGTTCATCAGCCAAACACAGTCTTGTTACACAAAACAGTACTTTCTCTCCTAATAAAAACAATGTACAGTTAGCCTCACAATTATTAGCCACCCTATACGCCAAGGTGGTTATTAGCAAACAATGACAAAAGGACAGAAAATGAGATTTACTACTTGTTGGCAAAATAAAGTTAGCCCTCAATTCAAGTAGGGGGTGTTATGATAATTACATCCACAATTCGTGCTAGAATTATAGAAGGGTGGCCAATAATTGTGAGGCTGGCTGTACTATTTTTTTGGCATAAAAGTAGATGTAAATATTTATAGACGTCAGATAAAATAGGTATCTATCCATTTAGAATAAAAACTTCGCATACATGTCAACAGATGGCACATCCGTCGACGAATTATACGTAGGACCGTAAAGTAGCACTTTGCGGTCTCTAGGTCTTAAAGTGTTTGCCATAATAACGAAATCAAAATAATGATAATGTTGATCATAAGACATCAAATATTTTGAACATAAATTGTCACTTTTTGATACAGTCGAATGGAAAATACTTTTGAAGTGTAGTATGATGTACTACTCTTGTTTCCATACAGCAGTTTTCTTCAATTTTACTGATAGTAAGGGAGTATCTACTACCTAACTCACCTTGTATAATATTTTGCTTTATAGTTAAAGCTCTGATTGGTTGCTGACCAAAAGTTCGAACTTTCTACATTTAAAAAATGTAGCGCATACAGTCCCATTGTTCCCCCCCCCTCCTCTCTCTATTTTATTTTTTTTTCTTTTGGAATATCTTCAATAATTTACTTTTATTTTTTTTAGCTACATTTTTCCCACGATGGACGAATTAGCTGCTCAACTTGATTTCGTCGTCTCCGCATTTGGTTTAAAACAAATTATTGGATTTGGCGTTGGAGCAGGTGCAAACATTTTGGCTCGTTACGCATTAAATCAACCGAATAAAGTGGCAGCGTTGTGTCTTATAAATTGTGCTAGTACACCGGCGGGTTGGATCGAATGGGGATACCAAAAACTAAACGCTAGACATTTGCGTTCTAAAGGCATGACGCAAGGAGTATTGGATTATTTAATGTGGCATCATTTCGGAAGGGTATTTTTCTATCAATCCTTTTGATGTTATAAACAAAGTGCTTTTTTAACAATATTATTATTGCAGAATACGGAAGATCGAAATCACGATTTGGTGCAAGTTTATAAAAGTTACTTTGAACGTAACGTTAATCCAACCAATCTCGCACTTTTTACCGATAGCTACGTACGTCGTACCGACTTGAACATTCAACGAGAACTCGATCCAAATAAACGTAAGGCTAATACTTTGCACATGCCCGTTTTAAATGTTACCGGATCGAGAAGCCCTCACGTTGACGATACTATTACTCTTAACGGACGTTTGGATCCTACCAATTCGTCTTGGATGAAGGTAAAAATTATAGTTTGTTTGGTTGTTAAACGGTGGATTTTAAAATTATTTTTAGATATCCGATTGTGGAATGGTACTCGAAGAACAACCTGGAAAAGTTAGTGAAGCTTTCAGATTATTTTTGCAAGGGGAGGGTTACGGTAAGTGAAATGAATACTCGAGGTTCACTATATTTTTTACAAATATTTTAACTAAAGGATTTTTGTCTCATTTTTTACATGTACTATCAACAATGTTTTTATAAAAATAATTTACACTTTCAAGACCTTTCGTTACCAAATTTAATTTGAACGTTAAAATTATTGTTTAAAAAGTAGATTGTTAAGATAGGCTTAAAAACACTTGAAAAAAAATCGAAAATAGCAGTTGATCGATATTCGACTCATGTCGATGATCATATTCGACAAACTAAAGTTGTAGGTACTTTCAAATACACTTGTTACACAGCTTTGCAAATAGGTAGTAGTTTAAATAATGTTTATTTTATTTTTAAATAATTTTGCCAAACACAAACAAAACTGAGTTTGTTTTATTTTACAATGTTTCCGTTGCGTGGATATGTGCGAATGGTATGTATTGCTGCTCATTCTATATTTTTTTTTATTGTGTATGTTCTTATAAAAAATTTGACTATTAAACAATTATTTTAAACACTAGCAGCAAGTTGCGTTAGATTGAGTCAAAGAGTAGAGACGGTTGTGGAAAAATATTAATCGTGACTTTATACACTTACAATTTAATATTTAATTACAAGGTTATAGTGTTAAAAAAAGATTATTTAACTATAAAATTATAAATTTAAATACGTAAATGGCCTTATTCTCGGCGGCCTAAATTCTCAATGCCAAAATGTAGAAATTTTTTTAAGTATTTTTTTATTGAGATAGTAAACATTTTCAGTCCCCACATATCTCTTTTATAGTTCTCTAAAACTTTTGTAAAATAAAATATTTAACATAAATCGTTAACTGATGCTGTCCGATTAAAAAGTAAATGCCCACCAGGGTGTTTCAGTTTTACGTATTTACCAATGTAAAGTATTAGATGCGACTAAGACGATCTCTTTTTTATAGTCCTCAATTGTAAATCGCATTTACATTTACTAAATACCCATTATTAAGGCAGGGCCGTAGCCAGACTGTGTTATCAGGAATCAGGACCGGCTGAAAAATTTTCAAGGGAGCGCTGAAAGCTAAAATCAGGGTTTTTTCTCTTCTGGGTTTGTATACATTTGTTGACCACTGTAATCTCTTCTGAAGATGGAAGTTTTTTGCTCAAACTTTGAAAAAATTTGACTTTCTCAAAATCAATGTTTTCTTCTTCGGCACCAATTAAGAACTTATTGTATTATTGTTATGACGTAATCCTTAAAAAACTCTCGCTGAACAGGCTTAAAATTTTCCAGGGCAGGCTCACCCTGCTCTGGCGTACTTTTGTTTACGGCCTTGTATTAAGTGATGTCTTAATTAGAATTGTTCAGCCTCATCATAATAGAAGTTTTTAAAATTTTTGGCTTTGTTAATTTTTCTCCATTACTCCTCTTCATTGCTTTGTTTTTCCAGTTCTCTGTTTTCAGGTCTTCCAAATCCTCTTGTACGTGCTTCCACCACTTTCATCGTGGTTTTTGGTTCTTGGTATAATTCTCTTTGTCTGTTTGTTGTTCTCTCCCACATATCTTCATCCTTAACTCCTTTTGTATTAATTTATTTGGAGCCTTAACAGTCTGGATTCGATTTGAAGCTTATTCATACATATTTAAGCTCGTCGTTGGTGACACCCCCCAAAATGGCAGTATCGTCTACACTGATTTTTCGCACATTTTAAATAAATGAGCATACGCTTTTCTTAATTCAAAGCTTCCAGATGTCATTCCGCCAAATAAACCAAACCAAGTGCTCAGTTACTTCAATCTATACTTGGTAACAGTGGCGTAAATAACAGATCTGCAGGGCACGCGTAGCGGAAGGGCCTCAGGATAGAAAGGGTCCCCTAAACATTATTTACAAATCCATTTTTTATATAGTAAAATGATTATTAACGAGGATGGGTAGGGGTCCCCAATCTGGATTTTGCGGATAGGCCCCAAACTCTTAGTTACGCTACTGCCTGGGAAAGTTCCATTTTTGTCATGTTATGGTCCTAATAGTGTAAACACAGAGTGACCACTCCTTTAATTATTCACTGCTAGTTCATATTTTTTTGGCAAATCTTGAGAAGCTTATATTCTGTCATAGCTCAGATTATGCGTATTGGTACTTCATCAATCATCACTGCTATGTTTTGTTCATTTGCATTTTCTCTATTACAGCTTATACCTTGTAGTCCTAAAACGTATTTGGTACTGCTTTGCAATACTGACTATACTTCCGCAGTTTGTTCTGCCTCTGTTTGATTTTGCCTTTGATATTTCTGGATTGTAAGCTGGAGAGGGAGTTGACTCCCAGCACTTAAGCCACTTATTTGAGCCAATTATGGCTAGAAGAATGGTATTTATTAGGATGCTTAGAGTATTTTAAATTTTTTTCGAAGTTGCTATTTAGATATTCCGCTCGTAACCGTTAGCGACTTTATTATCCAGTTGATATCACTAATATTCATAATTCCTGATAGGGTAAGGTTCAAAGAAGGCAATGACATATTTGTATATAGGAAATAAGAGCCTGATTAGTGAAAGAAAAAAACAAAGGACGGTGGGCAAAAACAATATCCATTGTTTTTTTTTTAACCACACCAAGTTCAATTGGACTTTTCTCACCAATTAGACTCTTATTTCCTATATATACAAATATGTCATTGCCTTCTTTGAACCTTGCCCTATTAGAAATTATAAATATTAGTGATATCAACCGGATATTAAAGTCGCTAACGGTTACGAGCGGAGTGTCTAAACATTAACTTTCCCGCCCGTTCGTTAATTTTAAGCGTATATTTAGATAAGGTGCTTGTTAAAATTTAAAAAACGCGCTTGTCAATTTTAGAAATTTTACATTTAAACGAGTCTTCCACATGGACACCAAGCTTTTGAAATTAGCGAAGCTTATTTTGTCAATTAGCACAATTTTAATTAGTTAAATATAAATAAAAATTGTAATAAGAAGTAGATGTTTAAAATAAATTCCAGTTTGTGCCACTGATGATGATCAAAAACCAAAGTTGTCACTTTTTTGGGATCACATTTAACTGTGTACCTTTTTTTTAACACTATAACTCTGTATATTTTTGTAATTTAAATTTTATAAAATACTATTTACAATATAATATTTAGAATCTATTGCTGCTTGTGTAACAAAGTAGATTTATATGTAATACATTTTTTGAGTAAGTTTTCATAAATCAAAAATACCCATCTAAAAACTTTCTAAAAAACACTCATAAACAAAGCAATTTAATATTACTTTTTAACATTATATTTTTATTTCAGCTATTCATTTTAAGCCTCTAGTTTCTTGTTATTAGTTACATAGATTTATTTATAATTTATTAAATTTTTTCTCATTCGAGATTCATTATCATAACTTTTTTTGGCCCGAGAGGGTGCAAATGAGGTTCGTTGTGTAATTTATGTAAAAATAACAAAAAAAATTAATGAGGATAAATTTTATTAATGGGTATATTGAAGGCTGTGCTGTTGTTTTAGCAATACAAGTGGGTCGGAGGCGGGCAAGTAGCGCTGCCTCATTTGAAGGTAAAAGTTACTAGCCTGCCTATCTGTGGTCCGATCCTGTACATGTAAGTGTTTTGTTATAATATGATATTTTGGCAACTAATACAAACACCATTTCTATTTTACAATTGGCACACTAAATAAAAATTTTATGTATCGTAACAAAAAGAGTTCTAATTTGGTGTTCGTTTTACTTGATATAATTTTCTCAAAGCATACACTCATTGAGTCATTGAATAAAAAGAATGACTTTAAAATTGAATTTTCATGTATCAAGTAAAAGGAACATCAAGTTCCTTCTTTTTCAAAAAAATGTTTTTCTTTGAGTTTCAAGACGACTAAATTTATTTCAATTAATGAAAATTGTGACTATGCTAAGTCTAAAAATTAAAAACCACGTTTAGAACTTTTTAATGAACCAGATTAAAGAATTCTTAGTATTTTATAAGAGCTTGAATCTATCTGATTAAATCTCGACTAGTTGCCTTACTATCATAAATTCCATTGATTTATCATTCTCATCTACACGTGACTGTTTCATTCAGAATGTCTGTAAATTAGTTTTTATAACAGGATAATTTTGTAAAATTGTTAGAGTTTATTATAAGGCCTAAAGCAGCTGCTTTAGATTATTCATTAATTTACTCACTTATATCACCATTGCAAGCCTTCTAAAGCCCTTTTTCTAAAATTTTCTACCATTTTCCTGTTTATTGCTGTGCTCTTCCTAACGTCTGTTTTTGTGTGTATCAACATAGTCCAGCCACCAGGTTTGTGGTCTTCCCATTGATCATCTTTTGATACTTTTTGCGATGTAGCCGAGCTATCGTTCTCACCCATAGTTCTCCAATTACAAAGAAGAAAATTAATTTTTCTCCTAAAAATATTTGGAAGGGTGAGACCCTATTTTAGGTTTTCATTATCCCAAACTCAAGTAGCAAATAAAAGTTATTTACTGTAGTTCGTCAGATTGTTCTTAGTGATTTATGGCTTTGTGTTGGGTATTCACCACACAAAAATTCTCTTTCAATAATCCATAATGAGTGCTGGGGAGCGAACAAACAAACATTCGTATTCAACAAAGATCGAGTGTTTCACTCATCAAGACTTATTATCAAGTGTCGCTCGCTTGTGCTCGTTCTTTAGGCGAATATTCAACTTCAGTCGATCATTGAATTGGAATGCTCGCTCTTTTAGTGAATAGTATATTTCAATTTCAAAGCAAAGACGTTTTCTCACTCAATAATCAATAATGAGTGCTGTGCTGGGGAGCGAACGAACAAACATTCGTATTCAACAAAGATCGAGTGGTTGGCTAATCAAGACTTATTATGATGTGATAATTGTCGCTCGCTCACGCTCGCTCTTTAGGCGAATATTCAACTTCAGTTGATCATTGAGTTCGAATGCCCGCTCGTTCTTGCTCGCTCGTGCTCGTTCTTTTAGTATACAGGGTGTTCGCGAGAAGTGGGCCACTATTGCTATATCTGTTAATATTGAACATACGAGGTCGGTTAAATTAGTAAAGTAGTATAACTATTTCCGCTAATTGCGATGGTCAACACAAAAATATAATTGAACATCTAGTTTTCAAGATATTCACAAAAATAACTTTTTTTTAAATGAAACACTATATATTTTTATGTATTCGAAGAGAACACTGAATTTGGAGTATAAAATGTCATATGAGTTTTGTCCTAAAATGAAAAATAAATTACCGATTTCGTATCTTCAATATTAAACAGATACAGCAATAGTGGCCCCCTTGGCACGAACCATTGTATTTTTATACAAATTTGATCCTTGGTAAAATGTAGATACTAAATTAGCAAAAATACCGGGCGTTCATGCCAAGTGAGCCACTATTGCTTTATCCGTTCAATACTGAAGATACGAAATTGGTACTTTATTTTTCATATTAGGACAAAACTCATATGACATTTTATACTCTAAATGCAGTGTCTTTTTCAAATATATAAAAATATATAGGGTGTTCCATTTAAAAAAAAGTTATTTTTGTGAATATCTTGAAAAGTAGATGTTCAATTCTTTTTTTCTGTTGACCATTGCAATCAGCGGAGAAAGTTATAATACTTTACCAATTTAACCGACCTCGTATCTTTAATATTAACGGATATAGCAATAGTGGCCCACTTCTCGCGAACACCCTGTATAGCCAATTTCAATCAAAGTCGTTTTCTCACTTAATCAATAATGAGTGTGTTGAGGAGCGAACGAACAAACATTCGTATTCAACCAAGATCGAGTGTTTGGCTTATCAAGTGATAATCATCGCTCGCTCGTGTTCGCTCTTTAGGTGAATAATCGACTTCAGTTGATCATTGAGTTGGAATGCTCGCTCTTTTAGTGAATAGTCTATTTCAAAGCAAAGACGTTTTCTCACTCAATCGTCAATAATGAGTGCTGGTGAACGAACGAACAAATCTTCGTATTCAACCAAGATCAAGTGTTTGGCTCATCAATACCTATTATCAAATGATAATTATCGCTCGCTTGTGCTCGCCCTTTTAGAGAATACCCAGTTTCACAACAAAGACGTATTCGTGCTTGTATAGACAGAAGGTGGGCATTTTAAGAACCACGACCAAACGTTGGCAAGAGCGCGCTAAGTTTTGCTCTTTTGGTGAATACCCACCTTTTAATGCTTAATTTACTGGTATAGTCACACTCAAAAGTTCGTCTTCTTACTTTTTTCTTTACAAAGAAAAACATTTTGTAAATATTCTTACTAACCTGTACTTACTAAATTAAGTGGTGTAGCTGTTCTAGGTTAGCAATGGCATAGCTATCAAGTTATTGCATTGTGAGTTACGATCATCCAATTATTTTCTATAATTTTCTTTTACAAAAAAATTAGAACAAAATAATTAGGTAATGATCTCATTAATAATTTTTGAGCAAATGCTTTTTTAAGCTATTAAATGGCTTTCATACATGCTATAACTTACTTACTATCGTGTTTGTACTGTTGTCTATTTGCATATGCACCTATTCTTTATAAATTCGCTTATTATAATCTAATTTATCTTTTCTTATGTGTCTGCTTTATAAATTTTATTTTTTAACAAACATTTTAAATTTATTTTGCATTGTTCTGCTAATGTGTTACACCACAATTTTTATACAACATAATACTCTTTAAATTAAAATAACGAAATAATAATTAAACATTTGATATTTATGCATTTATTTTTGGTATTATAAATAAGCTTTAAACTTGGCTGTTTTATGTTTAATATTAAAATTGTATCTTTAATATAATAAAAATATATTTGCAGTGGCTCCACTTTCGCCAATCAAAATGGCTCAGTTTCGTAAGGCATCTCTGGAGGAACTCTTAAAATCGCAACTCGAATCGAAATTGCAATCTGGGCAGTGGCCATCCTCGGTCATTAATATCACTGAAAATCCTATTTCTGCAGTAGTTTGCTAAGTCAAAATACAATTATACTAGAACGTACGCTGTATTGAAATTTAATTGAAAACAAAAATACGAACAACTATTTTTATCTTTCTGGAATTAACATTTAAAAATTATTAAGCGATGGAACGGATTGACAGAGTAATTTTCGAACGAAAACGTTTTACTCGAATATTATAAAATTCTAAGTATTTTTTGTACTTTTGTAGAATATTTAGTTGTAAACTTTTTTTTTAATCTTAAGTTATCTTGTACCAATAAAAATTGTGATTGTAAATTCCTAAAAAAAACTGATACTTGATGGTGCTGAAAAGAAATAGGTAGTTACGAATGAAAGTAGATAGAGAGACGAACGAATAGAATGGTGATAGTTAACAAAATATAAAAACTAAATTTCAATACAGACTCACTAATTGCTCCTACCTACATTTGGCCACTGCCATAACAGCACATATCCTAAGTTGCATTAAGAATTTTGAATAACTCGGTTACAATAAAACTTTGTTTAAACGAATGCAATCACATAACATTGACAACATTTAGAACTGTTCTAATAGTTGAGCTTTTGTAGAAAATAAAAGGTTTGATCTGTTACTTTGTTGTCAGTATTTCTTAGTTTTTATATTTTTTATTAAGTACTTTTTATAGCTTAGCTTTAATTGTAATCATAAAATGCCTAAAATATAATAATGATAATTTGAGTTTAAATTTTGTTGTATTTAGGTGCCTAACAAATTACATAAAGCAGCCTAATAGAATTTTATATGCATAATAATTGTAGTCTTTTTAGTAGTATATTATTGTTTATGAAAATATTGTGATCATTATCATATTGTGCCTCACTATGTTATGTATTTATGTTAATTTTAATAAATTGTTGCTACCAAGAAAATTTGTATTTAATTATACTTTATAATTTGTGTAGGTGTGAACTGCTTACTGTATCTGTTCTCATTATTCGTTATTGTTTCTCAGCTTTTTAAAATCGCATTTATCATCTCGATGAAAAACAAGTAATTAATTATAAAAAAAATACTAGTTCAGTTTGTTAAATAAGAAAATAAATGATTTTAATTTAATTAAAACTATTGTTAGATAACAGATTTTGTATTATTTTTAAACAAGAGCATTTGAAATTTATATTTTGCCAAGATTATAAACAGTTTTCCGGATCTAGCACCAAAACTGATCATTTGTATTAAGGTTCTTCTGATTCTAGGCATAATTACAGAATTTCATAAAAGAAAATTTTGTGGCTTTATTAATCCTGGCATCTGGAATGGAACTTTTCATTTCTATTTAAATTGTAATAAGGATTTCTCTATATTTGAAAAGTTTTACTAAACACTGACCTTCGTTACTAAAATTCAGTCAATGAAAATTGCTGCCTGTTTTCATAAGAAAATAGTCGAAATCATAAATTGCAATTTTTATGAACGCTTTCTATTATGTCAGTTATTTATTGTTGATTTATTATTTCTTTAAACAATTTCTCTTTTTTGAAACTTGAATTGTGAAAATTTACAATCTTCAAGACTTTTGTAGTAGATATTTTTATAATTTTATATAGTACACCTAAGTATAGTTAATCAATTTTATGTCGCATTAACTATCTATTCACCAACAAATAACTCCCAAATTCCAAATTTCACCTGCTTATAGATAGAATAGACATAGAAATTAAAATCTTAGGTACTAATATCAGGGCCTAAGCCAGGGGTACGGCAGGGCAGGCTGAGCCTGCCCTGGAAAATTTTAAACCTTTTCTAGCCATAGCTTACTAAGGATTTCGCAATAATAATAAAACTATAAGTTCCTAATTGGTGCCGAAGAAGAAAACATTGATTTAGAGAAAGTCAAGTTTCTGCAAACTTTGAACAAAAACCTTCCATCCTGAGAAGAGTGCTAAACGGATTTATACAAACCCAGAAGAGAGAAAACCCTGATTTTAGCTCGTCATCCTCCCTTGAATTTTTTTGAACCTGCTTTGATAACACAGTCTAGTTACGGCCTTGTACTATATTAAATGCTCATAATAGACTCAAAAGAGTCGTATCTGCATTGTATTGCGACCATTACTAATTAAAAGTATTTAAAAGTAAAATGAGAGAATAGAGGTCACAAAAAAAAGTTGGGCCAAAAGGAAATGAAAAATAAATGGGGAGTAGACTGGCTGGGCCGATAGAAGTAATACTACATGAGTATACTTGGTCATAAAAACCAAAAGAAGAGGAAGATTTATTGTATACAGTTTAATGGACCAATATATTTTTCGTTTGTCTAAATTAAAGTGAGGAGCTATAAATTCATAAAATTTAAGACATTATAAACAAAACACATTTATGTAAAACGAATAAGAGCTTTACATGTTTTATTCTAGAAAAAGTTAGGGGTGCGGGTGGTCGGAATCGGAAACCGAAATATTAAAAAATATATATGTATAGAGAGTATTTATTTGTGAATGCAATTGTAGTGTGTTGTGTTGAGGTTGAGTTCAGAAGAGAGATGATATCCATGAGCCATAGCCATGAGGATAATAATTAAACCAACACTTTAAAATATCTGTATTTTCGTAATTATTAGTGAGAATTTAAAAAATTGCATTAAGATTTTTCATGTTTATAATGTTGGGACAAAAACAGTGGCTTAATAAAGAGTTTAAGGGGCCCCCTCACAAAATCCCGTTAATAATCGATTTTGTAAAGAAATTTCATACTAAACAATGTTTCTGAGGCTTTTTCTATCCTGACGCCCTCCCGCAACGTGGGCTTTACGAGCAAGTTATTTACACCACTTGACAGAAACCATAAAATTTCAGTAAAGAGGTCACTTTTTCAGTGATCACTGCACACTGCACAGATATGGAATATAAAAATATTTGGAAAAAAGTTCGGACATGTCGATTTAAATCTTTAACTGTGCACTTTTTGGCACTAAAATAGTTTATACAGGATGATCTATTTCGGAGGTACGACGTCAAAAACACTCTTTGTAAACTTAATAGCCCGTAGATATATATTTTTATTTTGGAATCTCCATCGAGAGCTGATTTCAAAAACTCATTATACTAGGCCTTAAAGTTGGTATTTGTGGAGCTATAGATATTTGAAAATTTTATTTTGAAACTTTCAAGAAGTGACAGTTGCTGAGTTCTGTAAAATCATTTCAAAACTTGAGTTTCGCCTCGATTCTCGTCTCTAATTGAAATGTCACTCTCGAATGCTTGGATTCGTCTCGTAAGCCGTAAGCTATTGTAGTGCTTAAATTGACACAAACCCTTTTTAAGTGGTTTTCAAAATCAGTTTTCTATGGAAAATCAAAAAATGATAAAATATTGTATAGTGTTCCATTTATAAAAACCGTTGATGATGTTATACCTCCGTAATAAATCACCCTGAATAAATTATTTTTGTGTCAAAAAATGCGCAATTCAAAATTTAAATCTACGTGTCCGAGCTATACCTTTTGATGGACACCCTGTATAAAAGTTAGTATAAAAGATCTCATAAGGGCATTAACAGATATTTTTAAACTTTTGTGGTTTCTTTGGGGCGTGTGGGGGAGGGGGGCAGCTACTAAGTTAGCCGGGGGTCCCTAGACCTACCAGTCCAATACTGGATGATATTTCTATTTTTAATTTCTTAGAGATATCATGAAAATTATGCAGCAAACCTATTAGCTATAGCTAGTGATTCAATTAATGTACTTTTTTTTAATATTCTTAATTCAGAAGAGTGATTTTTTTTTATAATTTATACAGAAGCTCTAGAGCTTCAATAGTAACCTATCAAGAGCAAATCTGTCATTTTTAATTAATAATCTCTCTCTCTAAAATATTCTAGTAATTTATTGTATCTTGAATATATTAAAATTTTACATATTTCATTTTTAAAAGAGATAAAATAAAATAAACGCATTTGGTTTTTATACGATAAGAGAATTTGGTTGTTGGGATAAGATTTTACAATAATTTGTATCAGTGCATAAGTTGCCGTCATCAAATTCGTGCGTGTATTTTATAATCTAATGACTTTTTGGTTCTTGTGCCTTGGATTGTTGAGATGGTTTCTAAGTGCGGCTGGTTTCTAAGTTGGCAGCTTTCTAAGGTTAGTTTTAGGTATATTTTGTGATGACATTATCAACTTTTTTCTGATTTTGTGTTTTGAATGAGCCATTTTTCAGTAGTGATATAACTTAAAAAATAATAGTTCACAATTTCGTGAGAAAAGTTATTTGAAAAACATAAAAGTCGTCGTGGGTGTGCAACCAAACTTATTGGGATTAATAATTATTAGAAAGAGTAGAAAGAGGGTCTCTTACAGCACTTTTTAAAGTAGACTTTGTTGAGTTTTAAACACTGAAACACAGTTCCTAAAAATAAATAGTTCATTTCTTTAAATCAAAAACAAAAACAATTTTCCATAATGCTTTAATAATAAATTCAGTCTCTCCAAAAACAAATGGAATTCAAAAAGTTTTTCTCAATTAAATAACAATTTAGGTATATCATTGTAAGAAACATCTTAAGCCCACAAGGTCATCAAATGTTCTTGGTTGAAATATAATTTTTGGTAAGCACGGGTGAAGTCGACGAGGATTTCTTTAGCCAAAACATACAAATCGTGTTCGAATCCGTATTGTTCGACGACGGTCATCCAGTGTTTGATTTCATAGGTGACTTCTTCGACGATATTTCTGAAGTATTCGAATTTGATTTCGCTAACATCTTCGGTGATTTCTCTAAGGATGTGTCTGAGCTTAAGTAAAACTGGACGTACGATGACTAAATCTTGTCCTTTGATCAAGTACATTTTGGATTCGAATTTTTCAATGATGTATTTAAGTTCTTGGGCGAATTCACGGAGACGCAAGTTGTCGAAATGTACATTTTTGCTGTGATATTGGACGAATTCGAATTCATCGATTTTTTCCAATTTCAAACAAGCGTTACGGAGGTATTGGAAGTAATGATAGAAGATGTCGTAGATGATGGTTTCGTTTTCTATGAGAAAAATAATGCTTTCAGTTAAATGTATAAGAATGGCTTTGCAAACACTTACCACGGATCAAATATTGACAATCTCTAACGAAATGTACGAGTTCGGTGCAAACTTGACGGATGGCATAGACGTATTTGATTCTGATTTGGTAGACACTGGTGATGACATCAGAGTGAACGTATTGGTATAAATCGGTCTTGACGAGTTTCAAGGTTTGGATGAAACGGTAGATGAATTCTTTGTGTTCAACGGTAACCTTTTGAAAAATTAAAAATTTAAATCGAATTCAACTACAACTCAAACTTTACTTACGAGTTCTTCGAATTTGTAGATCATGGTATCGATCATTTTGATCAAATCACGAACGTAGTATACCATAACTTCTTTGCCTTGTTTGTCGTTGACGTAGATTTCTACATTCTTGATCAGTTTGTCGCAGAAGATGTTGATGTGGTTGACTAAATCATCGAAAGAGAGTTCTCCTTTGTTGTATTTGTACAAATGTTCTTCCAAACCAAAATCGAATTTTTTATTGAAATAGTCCATCTTTCCGTAGGTAACATCGAAACGGTCAACATCCTTGACGTATGGCTTCATGACGTAGTCGTAGACTCCATATTTGTGGGTTTTTTCGAAACGATCGTAACCGTAAGTGTAGTCTTTGTTGTAAGTCATGTTGTGTTCGTAACCGAAACGGAATTGGTATTTGATGGTACGGAGGGTCATTAAGACTTCTTGGAGCATCTTCTTGAAGACAATATCGAAAGTTCCTGTGTATTGTTCATGGTAAGTTACCAATTGTTCTAATTCTTCGACGAAAATGTGTAAGAATTTGGGTACATGCATTCTGAAGTTTTCGAAACCGGTGAAGGTGGTGAATTCCATGACGTGTTTGACGGAGTACAAAGAAGTTTCCAATTGTTCAATGATTCTGTTAAGAACCATAACGTCTCCTTTAACAACATGTACGTGTTGTTTCAATTGTTCGAGCATGTTTTCAACAATGATGACGAATTTGCGGAATTCAGTTTGGAACAAATGTAAATCTTCTTGGTTTTTCAAGGTATGGATTCCACGGAACATGGTGGTCAAGTCGAAGATCATTTCTTTGATTTCAGCGAATAATTCGTAGGTGGTGGTGGTTTCAACATTGTAGTGATAATCTCCTCTTACAACATCCATGTTGTAGAAGTTCTTGTTGTAGTAGTTCTTGTTGTACGTATCTTTGTTGTAGTAGTTTTTGGTGTACATATCCTTGTTGTAGAAGTCTTTGTTGTATTTGTCTAATCCAAATAATTCTCTTTTGAGATCGGTCTTTCCGTAGAAATCGGTATGGTAAGCTTCGGTAAGTTCTAAGTCTTTAGCTAAATCAGTCTTAAGGTTGTAGATGGTGTAGTAGTAGTTGTTCAACATCTTTTCGAAAACGTAGTAGTATTCGGTGGCTATAAGAAAAGGAAAATAAATTTTTGGAAAGTTTGAAAAATGACAAATTATTTACATTGGTATTTGGTTTCATAACGTTCTACCCATCTTAAGATATCTTTGCAGACGGTTTCCAATTCAGTAACGAATTGACGTTTCCATAAATCGACTTTGACGAAACGATCGTATTTGGTAGTTTCAACAATTGGGAGGATGACATCGTACAAGCGTTGGTACATTTCTTCGAACATGGTGATGAATTCAACATCGATTTGTTTGTGCTGTAATAAACGAAAAAAGTTAAAAAACTGTTTTTCCTAAGTTTTCTAATATTTACTTCTTTAAGTTCAGTTCTGAAAACTTCCAAATGGTGCAAGAATTTGCGTAAAGCATCTTTAACATGTACGTTGTTCAAGTAGATGTGTTCGAAGTTTTGGATCAAATCTCTGGTCAAATATTCGATTTTCATTCCCCATTGGCGTAAACCAACAGTGGTGGTGGTGGTGGTGAAACCAACAGTCTTGAATTTGTAGTCGAAATCTTCCAAAACTTTGACGAAGTCGTAGACGACGAATTTGACGAAGGAGAAAAGACCACCTTGAGTTTCTAAATGATTAATAAAATTAAAATAATATGAAGAAAATTGTCAAAAAATAAAATTCTTACCGGTGTAGTGCATGCGGAACCAGTTGACGAATTTTTCAATTTGTTCAACGGTGTTGTAGATGCAACGGACGAGTTGTTGTTTAAGTTCAACAACGTTCATAACATCGGCACGACGTAAATATACTTGAATTTCTCTCAATTCCCTGAGGAAGTTGGTGAGGAAAATTCTGTCGCTATCTTTACCGTGGTAGAAGTCTTCTTGTTCCAATTTTTCGACGACGGTGTCGATATATTGGCACAAATGACGGCTTTGCCAGGTAAGGATTTTGACGTATTCATGATCATCGGTGGTGATTTCATGATAACGTTCGGTTAAGAGGGTAGCGAAGTTTTGGATTTTGATCAAGTAAGTTTCGAAATCATGGCCTTTGTATTGTTCAAAGCTTTCTACATCGTATTTGATGTGTGTATGCTTTTGAGCTACGGCAGCCTAAATAATTTAAAATATAAATTAAAAAATCAAAAATTAAAAAAAATTAATAACTTACATAGATTGCCAAGATGGCGAAGACGAATACTGCTAGTTTGACCATGTTTACTCAAGGTAGGTCACAGACTTAGAATGTACGGAATGGAGGGTAGCAGGTGCTTTTTATACTAATTTAATCAAATAACCCTACGACCTCAAGATTTGACTATCGGTAATTGTTAAGGCAAATGACTTCTTAAAATAACACATCCTATATCGTTTGCACGACAACCGATAGAAATGCATCAAGATTGAATAAGGTAGTGTTGAAATGCACTAGAGATAGGTACGTCCAAATAATTTGCTTTGTTAAACTCCACAGTAACTAGAGTAGATAGGTATTTATAAATAGTTTTGCCCTATAGCTTATGTTATTTAGAATTAAAATTATTTAGGTACGCTGATAAGTAGAGAGCGGATTTTAGGCTCTTAAAAATTGAAAAAAAAGCCTCATAAATAAGCCACATAAAACTCGAATTAGGCATTAACCTTTTCAAAATAGGCATTAACCTTTTCAAAATAGGCATAACCTTTTCAAAATAGGCAGTTACGTTTTTAATAATTTTTTTCTAAAAGAAACGTTTTAAACGAAATTTAACATTTTATAATTTTACAAATGCAATAACAAATTTATTGCAAGTTTATTACCTACGAGTATGTAAAAAAGAAAGGTTTCAAACAAAATTTAAGATTTTACAATTTTACACACGAAATAACAAATTAACAAGTTTATTTTATACAGGTTATAAGAGGTCCAAAATTGAATATCGTTGACTAAACTGCAACACCTCGTATATAATGTGATTTTTAAGCAAAATAGGATTCACCTTCACCTGTTGGTGAAACAAATTAACAAGAGATTGCGCTTTTTTAAAAATCTTAATTTTTGGTTTTTATAAGTTTTACTTTTGAAGAAAAAATTAAATGTTTCATACGGAGTATAAGTACTTTTTTAAAAAAAAAGTGACACTTTTACTCCTAATAAAACAAACTACTACTCTGAAGAAATTGAAACAATTTTTAAAATTGCTACAGCCTTACCACTTTAACACATGCTTTGCAAAATACTTCGTCTAAATTATGTAGTTCAAAATTTTCTTTTTCCTTGGTTAACAGCAATAGCCACTGTTTGATTTTTAATTTTGTTGAAGATTTTTGTTTTGGCATTTCGCCGATGTTGATGAACAAATGAACACACTACTACAATTTGATACAACTTGTTGCAAAGAACAAAACTACACTAAAGTAAAACATTTTTAAAATGTATTATTTTAAAATAACCCCCACTGCATTAAAAATTAACGCAAATCTGTGATTGACTACCCCCTATCTAACAAACTTGCTATCACAGGATGCAGCTGCGGCGGCGGCACTATGCGAATATAAAGAATTATTAATTTAGTAAATTTTTTAATACCTAATAATATAAAAATAATTTTAAGCAGATAGATTTAAAATTCCTCAAAACAAACAGTTTATTTAAGGCCAGATTTATTTACTTTTTAGGCAACTATATTTGAGTTTTAGGCGCTTATTTCGAAATTTCTCAATTTTAGGCATTTTAGGCAACAACAAAGGCACGTCAAATGTTTCATTTTTTTGCGAAACGTACTTATCTATTGTTTAATTTTATTTATCTACATTAATACCGAAAAGGCAATTGCCCTAGAATCCGCTCTCTACTGATAAGGATACAATTTTTTTTGAAGATAAAAGACGAGATTTGTTAGTTACGTGATTTTTATTAATTTTTTTAGGAGCTCTCGTTTCTACTCAAATGGTCAAAGACGGTTGGTAAACCATCAGGCTGATATAAAGCAAGTCGGGGGAAGATGCCATACATTTTTAAATTAATTTATAAAAACGTTATTATACACATTTAGATTAATTTAAAAATATGTGTTTATCCCTCAAAGAATACACTATTAGATAGCAATATCAAATCAACGTAAATTATTAGTTAACATAGTTAAAAAAATATCTTTGTATTTTTCGACAAAAAAATCTTGACAAAAATGCATGGGGTAAGATGCCATAGTGAGTTTTAGTCCCGAATAGAAAGTCGGGAACGGTACTAAACGAAAAAAACTGTTTTATCCTGTAACACCACAGTTGCTGCCCTTTAGCGAAGCTCAGTCGGAGTAGGGGGGTTCGGTACGAGGAATAACACTTACCAACACTTTTAACAAAATAAAAATATTTATTCAAAATTAACAACAAAAAAAAATATGTGGAAAACAAAATAAGTATTGATAAGGCTTCTGCGAAGGCGCGGTTCCTTTAGATGCTGCTCCAAGACGGGCTAATGCAGCTATTGGGCTCCAAATCCGGGACTACTATTAAGGACAAAACACCAACAGCTGGTCAGCTAGACCAAGCTGTTTGGCTAGGGGAGGAACAATTGGTCAGTTAGACCGAACTGCTTGGGCAAAGCAAAATAATTGGTCAATTAGACCTAACTGTTGAGAAGGACAGGAACGACTGGTCAAATAGACCGAGCTGTTCGGGCAAGAGGAAAACAACTGGTCAGTTAGACCGGACTGTTGGGCAAGACAGGAACAACTGGTCAAATAGACCGAACTGTTCGGGCAAGAGGAAAACAACTGGTCAATTAGACCGGACTCTTGGGCAAGACAAGAACAACTGTTCAAATAGACCGAGCTGTTCGGGCAAGAGGAAAACAATTAGTCAATTAGACCTAACTGTTGGGCAGGACAGGAACAACTGGTCAAATAGACCGAGCTGTTCGGGCAAGAGGAAAACAACTGGTCAATTAGACCGGACTGTTGGGAAAGACAGGAACAACTGGTCAAATAGACCGAGCTGTTCGGGCAAGAGATAAAACAATTGGTCAATTAGACCGAACTGTTGGGCAGGACAGGAACAACTGGTCAAATAGACCGAGCTGTTCGGGCAAGAGATAAAACAATTGGTCAATTAGACCGAACTGTTGGGCAAGAGATAAGGCAGGGTTAAAATGTACTCGGGTAGATGCGATCAGCTTCAACCCTACAACTGCAGCTGGTAATAGCCGCTGGTGCAGGGACGCCAGACCATCAACTACCCGAAGCACAAAGGAATCACTATACAGGAGAACGAACAGTCGATTAGCACGGACTGTCACGGACTCTCCCACGGACTCCCCACCCGGACTGCCTTCCCATAGATGCACCTCGAATATTTATTAATTCGCCACCACCAAGTTCGTAGCACCAATCAGAACTCTGTTTATTATTTGGTGGGAGTGTACATCTTACACGGTATGTTTCGTACTCATATCTGCGATTATCAACCATCTTCTACATCAATGCTTTTTATGCGATTATGTAAGTGGTGATAGATGCGGGCTTGAAAGAGGCGTCGAATGGTCTAAATTTCGATGGGGTACGTGAATTAGAAATAACTTCAAAAAGCATTTAAAATATTAATAAAATATTAAATATTTTAAATGATTTTAAAATTAGATAAAAATGGATGAAAAATTAAGGACATTAAAAAGGGAAATTAAAATGATGGAAAAAATGTATGGGGGATGCCTGAAGGGCCAAAAATAAATTAAAATTAAATAAATAATTTTAACTGACCACGGCGATGGAATTTAAGCGGGTCGACCCTGAGCATTTTATACTACGCTAGCTCGGACGGCCCGAATAAAGATTTATACCAATGCCTCGCAGATGATACAAACAACAGATGATCTGATAGTTGCTGGTGGATTACGTACGAGTTATTTTTAATAAAAAAACTCGGGCGTGAAAACGATGTTAATTTTTCCAGTATCAGAGGCAGAATCTTAACAATTCGTAACACTCTGACACGTGTAGAAAAACACATCGTTACAATCCTTAGATATTATTGACTTCAATCGTTACATATGTCATCAATCCATGTACATCTTTCGTGTAACCACTTCTTGCAAATTATGCAGCAAATCCAATCTACGAAGCCCATTGCTATCGCAATAGTTTTCATTACACATTTTCATCATTGTGGGCTCTATTGTCGCATTATTACTATAAATCTAAATAAAATGAGTCTAAGTTACATACTTTGCACTAATGTGGCGTCTTACCCCATTCTATGGGTGAAAATGCAAAACTCTCTAACTAAATCAAATTTGATGCGAATTTTTTTGCAAAAATTATAATAGACGTGAAAAGTGCCGTCTTTTCAGCTAACAATTCGTTGATATCGATAACACAAAAAAAAACGCCTAATAAAATTTAAAAGCTGAGATGTAGCAAAAACTTCGTCAAACATAAAAACCTAATTTTTTAGAAAACTTTTCCATGACTTGCGAAAACTCGTTTTCAACGATGTTTGCTAGTAGCTTATAATCACAAGCAACCTATACATAAAATTTTCCGGAGATAGGTTCGAGGAATTTTGAAAAATGCTGGGGTGGCATCTCGCCCCACAGTGGCGTCTTCCCCCGACTTACCTTAATTTAAATCAAATGATTGTATTAATCCAATACTAATTCTATGCTAATGATTTATGTTAGCTTTGCAGTAAAGCCTCCACTCCACATTTCTTCTTCTAATGGACGCTTAAAGCGACTAAAAAACTATCTTTTCTAAAGCTCCACTCCACGATAATCTTTCCCTTGGTAAACTACCTACTAAACGAAAAATTGTCATCTCTCTCTGTCATGTACTTATCGGTTTTCGTTCTTCTTTTGGCATTGGGTTTAAATGTTTTAGTAGGAATTGTGTTTTAATTGTATCAGTTATTGTACGAATCTCGAAAGAAAGCGTTAGGGGTAAAGGAGCGGGGCTACTATCTCTATGGAAACCATAGCCGTAAGTTTGATTTTTACAGCTATCAGTATTTAATTTTTATTAAATTAAATTCTTAGTAACGCCAATGGTGTAGACGGTAAAGTGCAATCGTCCAAACCAATGGTCCATTGGTTTGGACGGGCAATGGTCAATATAACGTAGCGACATTATCTTTTTAATTTATGTCGCGACTGCATTAATAAAGCGGCACAATTAATAAACACTGCCTGAGTCGCCAGTGCCAGTGTCGGATTAACCATATAGCAGAAATAGCAAATTCTACAGGCCCGTATATCAGAATATAAATATCTCGCGCACAAACTAGCTAGTAATGTTGGAACTCGAGCACTTAATTTGTCTGGTGTTATCTGTTATCTCTAAATTTTCTCACATTAAAAATCGAGAAAAAATCGAGTAAAAGGGACAAGAGGGCAGTGGTATTTGGTGTAACAGAAGATACGCAAGCTTATGGAACAAAATGTGCCGTACGATGGGTCGACCTTGTGGCGATGGTGCTCTGCCATTGGAGCATCTCGACCCAAACTGCTAGTTTGTAGGCAGCGGGGAGAAAAAACTTTTAATAATATTGGTAGGAAAATAGGCACACATTTTAACTAAGCGATGCGTATCTTCATAAAACTCCTTCAATCAACGGTGTAACTATAATGTAATGGTTCCGAGGGTTCAGTGAAACTAGGCCCGTGAGTTTCAGGGGCCCGGAAGAGCGGACTTTTTGTAAATTGTAAAATACTCTTTTTTTAATAAGGTGAACATGTAAAAATTACAAATATTATATTTTTATGAACAATAAAAGCCTAAAACAATTATCAAATGGTCAAATAAATAAATTATTATAAGATAAAGTTTTTTTTGATATAAAAAATTGCTTATTTTCAGAGTACAGAAATATTTAAAAATTCCTAAAGTTGATCTAAGCTCTTTTGACCTTAAATTTAAATTGCCTGCGGTGCTTGGAGGGAGGGACGTGTCACAGTTGGCAAATTTCAGGTAGCTCCCCCCTCAAAATTATTCCTTAAGTTCGTCTGTGCAATTAATATGTATGTATAATATCAAGGAATGTAATGCAAATTGTGAGTTCTGCTATTTAATTGTAACAGACAGAACCCGCATTCCTTAGATATTTTTTCTCTCTCGATTCGTACAATACTATTACAAGCAGCACAACGGGCCATATTAATTGTAAAATAACTATTAAACAACAAATTTATGAAGTAATAATAGCAATTTGACATTTAAATTGGGATCGTCGATTGTGCGCACCTTGTGGAATAAAATGTGAATAAAATTGAACTTCAGGTGCCGTTACACTTGTACACTTTTGTGGCGCCACTTTTTATGGCGCAATTCTAAAATTGCACGTTGTGTTCACACACAAGCGAAAAAAAGTCTAAAATTGCTCCACAAATGAATTGCGCAACTGAAATGTATCAACGACACTTTTTAAAGTTGCAAAGCCATTCACACACGGTGTGCCACTTTATATTGCGCAACTCGAACTGCAATTTAGAGAGTTTTAAAATTAGTGATCAAAATGTGTACTGATGATGATGTTGTAGAACTTCTACTTGGTTTTATAGTGTTCGGCTGCCCCGTCTCCACTTTTGAGTTCCTTCATTTTCGACCGTTCATTCTTGTACTGTGTTCGCAAACTTTGAATTTTATTTTTTACTTATTCAGTAGAAATTTGCAACACACTACTAATGTAACATATTGCGTTTTCTCGTTCAAATCTATCCCTGAATTCTGTTGACTATATTAATTTGATTAATTTCAAAACGTCCTTAGCTTTCCATTAATTTTTAAAAGTCGCGCCACAGAAATAGGCTTACCTTCCGGTTTGGCCTGTGTCCACACGTTCCGGTTTGACCTGTGCAGGCGGCCAAGTCTGTGTGTGCTTTATCATCACCCCTCTATAATGGACCGTTCATACACACAGGCTTACCTTTCGGTTTGTGAAGGCCGCCTGCACATGCCAAACCGCGTCTGGGCACCGTTCTGGCCAAACTGGAGCGTCTGGACACCGTTCAGGCCTCTCACTGAAAGGTAAGACCTGTGTGTGTGGACCTGTGGACGGGCCTTAAGGAAGATATTTATTTTATTAATTTTGTAAATCGTTCGGCTTTTTAGAGAAACGAATAAAAATCTCAAATTTCACAATTTTCAGTTTGAAAAATATCATTTTTATTTGGTGTTTCTTTCTATTCTGACTATAACCGAAGTAAATAGTGTGTGTTTGAAAGTAAAAATTACTTCTCAATCTATTTGTTATGTAAAAGGAACCAGGTTTTAACTTTTTCCAATCCAAGAAAAAGTTGTTATAATAGAGAGAAAAATAATAATATTAAAAATTTTTTTTATTGAAGTTCTCGACGTTTTGAGTCACCCTGATTCCAAAAATCGAAAAAAAAATTTTCAATTTTTTGAACCAAAATGTGTGGATGTGTGTGTGTATGTATGTATAGTCCTGAACTTCTATAAAAGATAGGGTGCAGCCATTGCTGGCCATTGCGCAGTAACGAAAATGTGACCGGTCAGGCCCATTTACATACACGGCGCCACTGATACTTTTCCCCTCCACATCTACTGCGCAAGGTGTTGTCATTGCCCTATCGTTTATAAAAGTTCAGGACTATACTATGTATGTCTGTAACTCTGTAGAGCAAAAACTACTGAACCGATTTTGATGAAATTTGATTTTATTAGTCACTTTAAAATTATTTCATCGACCAACTAAGCTTTTATAAGAAATCTATACAGGGTGTCCAAAAATAAGGTGGTTATTTTGGACGCATATTTGCAAATTCGGGCCAAATTCAATTTTACTTGGCTATAAGATAGTACATGTGAGCCCTAATTGAAAACAAAAATTTCAAATTTTTTTATTTAAAATGGCGACCCTTAGAACGATTGTCCCATTTTGTGGTGTTTCCCTTATAACTTGGCCATTCATTATTATTATAAAAATTTCAAAATGGCATTGTACAGCCAAAATATACGGCTTTCGTCCTAATCTAGTCGATTTTCAAAATTGTTTTAAAATTGTCTACCTTTAAGGGGTCAAAGTAGGTCAAAATTTTGAAATGGATTTTCTCAAAATTCCCTCTGCCATATTTTTTCTTTTTTGGATATATTACAGACAACGTAATTCTCTATCGAAATATAAAATTTTATTAAAATCGCTCGAGCCGTTTTGGAGTAATGATTTTTGGAATGTCAAAACTTCAAAAATCTTTAATTTTTTTTATAATGAAAATGGAAACTTGAAAATGGATATATGTATCAATCCCATGAATATCTATTCTTTGACACTATTTTCGTTTAACAAAACGCTTCCGGTTAAACCGGAAATTACAAAAATATTAAAATTTTTAGGAACACCCTGTATATTTTTAAATATTTTGAAAGCTCGTAAAATTAGCTGTTACACGATACTAAACACTTTATATTTTGACTTCCGGTTTAACCGTAAATAGAATCAAAATTCTTAATTTAAATGGAACACCCTATATATTTTTCAATATTTTGAAAGCTTGTAAAATTAGCTTTCCTAAGATGTAAAATAATGTATATTTTGAACTTCAATTTATGCCAAATTTTACAAAAAAAGTGAAATTTTTGAAACAGTTTATACCTAAAAATTTTGATTACATACAAGTCCCAGGTTCAATTCCGGACTGAAGCAGTTTTAATATCATGTAATTTACATTAACATAAAAATAAATTTAATAATAAAAACAAAGGATGTGGCCATACAAAGTACTTTTTCCTGTCCGTAAAATATTATAATTTTATATTTTTTTTTATTAAAATTTAATTTGATATCTTCTAAATGAAAGTTTTGAACTATAAACTTTTAAAGAAGTACGCAAAAAAAATACAACAGGAAAAAGTTCCTCGTATGGCCAAATCCGTTGTTTTTATTATTACCATCATAAGTCATACTAGGTAGGTACCTATACGTACAATGCCCTTTTTAAATAGTTTTCATAATATTAATTAAGAGCTAAATTATAAAGGAAAACCACAAAATAGACCCATTGTAGTACCTATTGGCCGCCATTTTCAATTTAAAATTTTTTCAATTGAGGCTATTATGTACCATCTAAAAATGCCAAGTAAAAATAACTTTGACTTAAATTTGCAAAAGTGAACCCAAAATAACCCTCTTATTTTTGGTAACCCTCAAAAGCTTATTCGTCTTATGAAATTTTGTTCAAAAGCAAATTTTATCAAAATTGTTTTAGTACTTTTTAGTACTTAAATGCATCCTACATCCATTATCCATATGACAAACGGGCTCAAAGAATTATTTTGCATTTTGAATTCAGGGGACTCAAAACGTGGAGAAATTAAATAAAAATATTTTCTCTTTTGTGAAACATTTTCTTTTTAATATACCTAAATTAAAATTACGAAAATATGAATTTTGGGCTATAATTCGTAAAATTAGTGATCAGTATTTAAAAAATTTATAAAAATTGTGTACTTAGTATCTTGTGATTAATTAATTTATTTAATTGCATTGTTCATTAAAAACTTATATAACAGTATTACTATTAATGAAATTGAATTTGATAATTAGAAAAACATAATTAATTACCATTACTATTACTATTGTTTTAAATAATTACAACTTTTGTCGGCATTATAATTTAAAATTTTTTACATTTTCACTATTTAAATTAAATAATGTATTGTTTCTTCTCATTTGCTCTTAATATTAATAAAGGTGGAGCTAAATAATAATAATATGAGTGTTGCAATTACATCATTTCTGGAGAATCAATTTTTTAACAGTAATGACATATATTTGTCTTTTTTATCTCGAATAAAACCGCATACATCTCGCTTTGTTTACCTGTCAAAACGTACCAGTCCATACTGTTAAAATTGATCGTGGAGTTTCGATTCTACTCGCCAAGCACAACATGAAGCGCGAAAACTTAAGTCATTTGACGTTAAGACGGTGTAGGAGGATAAACAAAGTTTGGTTTTTGTGCGCAACAAGTGTTTTTTAAATATTTCGTCGCGTTTTACAATTTTTGTTTATTCGCGTGAATTAATGATGTGATTTTAATATTGCTATAGGTAATTCTGGATTTTATATTTTGAATATTTGTGCGCGATTTCAGTGATGTGTGCAATTTGTTTTTAATTTGAATGTTTTTACTTGGATAATCATCATGAGTGCGTTGAAGAATCTTCAACTTTTATTGTTCTTCAGTTTGTTTACGTTTATTGTGGGAGAATCTGTAATCGAGGAAAGAGGTGAGTCTTTTATAGCCGTGTCAAAATGAATTTGCATTTTTTAATGAAAACAAGCATCAACCTGTTTGTTAAATTGAAGCGTTTTGAAAAATAAACTTTAGTGACATTTAATCAAAAGTGGCAAAATTAAACTTGGGAAAGCCCTAGTTGAATAATTTTTCATAAAATTGATTTTAATTGATAGATTTTCTTTTTAATTTTGGTTGAATTTTGAATTTTTTTTAAATTTTTGAAATACTGTTATATGTAAAATTACAAAAAGAAGCGTGTATTGGTCTTAAAAAATTATTCTGCATCGTTCTTGAAGTAGTTTTTCTTTGCATTCTTGTATGTTGTGGGCAACCACCTGAGGCCAAACCACAACCGAATGCTTTACGCTTCCATGAACATCAATGCCATTAGACATTATGATATACTTCTTGGTTTCTTCTATCTTGTGAATTTCCTTTAAATTCTTAGCTATCGCACAATAATTCGAGTTTACTGTTGTGCCCTATTGAATAACCTTCATAGGTATTTTAGTTACACCGAAACATTTTTTTATTCGATCCAAAACCCAAAGCTTGTTTTGGGATTTAAGACAATTATTATGGGGTTTCTAAAGGGATATTAACATAATCATAGGTTTGCTTATAGTTGATTGTATGATCGTCTCGAACTGGCAAGACTTTTTTATGGTTCAATACTTGATTAGTGTACAGTTGGTTTTTTCAGATCATTACTTCCAGTTATTACTTATTAGAACAGTTTAATAATTATTATTAGTAGAAAACAATCAATTCCATGAACGTTGAAAAAAATTGCCATTAATGGTACCATTTTATTTATAAGTAAGAAAATTAAAATTAAATTACTAAAAAACACTTCTGAAGATTTTATAAAATCGTGTGAATTTTTGTGTTAGCTACCTCTACTCCCACTAAAAAAAGGTAAACTTCCCCTAGGGTTCGTAATTCTAAAAAAAATCCCTCTTGTATGGGAGTATTAAGAAATCTATACATGCACCTTGTACGTATTTTATTTCACCAAAGCACTTCATTTAGGAGCCATCAATTTTAAAAGGTTTGGAATTCGATACTATAGCAGTCCACCAGTCGATTTAAAATTTTTTGTTGTAGAAGAAGTAATTTATTTTGAAGATTATTACCTTGCTTAGTTCGTTTTCTTTTGATTTTTTTACAAGAAAGGGCATGGGCACTAACCCATCCATGTATCTTGATAAAGATGGCCATCTTCTTTGTATTCGGAAAGAGTATGTCTTTGAGAGACGTAGAAGAAAATTATTTTTCTGTTGATTTACCATTTTCATTTCCATAGATTATACAATAAGGAACTGGAAAAAAGATTGTAATTTCTTTGGAATCGGGAAGTGGTTGCCATTGGGAGACGCAGAAAAAATTATCCTTACCTACCTATATTAATACCATTTTCATTTCCATAGGTTGCAATAGAGAATAGGCATCTCAGAAAATGTGATTTTCCATATTCTCTTCCTAAGTTGCAGCTGATTCTAGCCCTAGGAGGCTCATTCCACTATTAGATATTCCATATCCAGACTCATCAGGTACACCATTACTCTCTTTTTATTTATATTTGCTGTTTTCTTTTCCCAGCCAGTGATATTCAAACTTAAATTCTCCTCCAGTTCATTTTTTGTTTTTACAATAACATGTATGTATGTAAAATAACAACTTTTCATTTGAAGATCTTCGCTGTTTCTTCCATTACATGTCTGTAGTTTTCTTGGAGCAATTCTCATTGACTGCGAGTCTCTCAAAAGATAGTTATCTACTGACGAATAGATATCTATTCCCTAAGTGTTCAAAAACCGGTTTCAAACAATAGAAATGGTTAAGTTTTGGAATATTATGGATCCATAACTAAGCAAAAATGTACCAGAGACTGGCCATGAGTGTATCGTCCATCTTATACGTATACTATCCTTCAAGATTAAATTCAACTTTAACCTTTATAGTCTATGGCCCCAGCTTGTATTGCCGAGCTTTTTTACTTAAAAAGCTTTAAGATCACTGCTCCGAGCCGCATATTATCCATCTGGCTGCATCGCTGCATCCCTCAGGCAATTTATTATTAGAGTTGTCAGGCTGTTAATTTTCTTCTTGTGAGACTTATTATTATTGGTCACCCTACTTGACCCTAGTGCTCCATTCAAATCAATGCTATATCGATTAAAGATAATTTCTTGTGAGAGGTGTTATTTTTCAACTTTAAAAATTTGATTTATAGATAAAAGATGGTCGCTTAATTGTTTGTTACCGTTGATATTTCTTTTTATCGTTAAATTTATTAATATAGCCGTGCTTTTAAATTTTTTTAACCAACATTGTGATGTAGCGTGTTGCATACTGATGGCAATTGACCCTTGACTTGGAGAGACAGTTTGACCTATACAGTAATCCACTGCTCTGCTTCTTAATAATGTATTACATTACTCTAATCCGTAATTAAGAATTAAAAGTTTTTAACGATGCTTATAAAAGCTGTTCTTGCTGTAAAAAAAAGAGTCCTGCGAGTGCTCTAAATGTAATTTGTCTAAAGTAGTTCGGCTGATTTTTTGGGTGATTCACTTTATGTCTAGATTCAGTCATTGCTTTTTGATTTAATTGAGGAATTAATTTACATCGTTTAACTAATAGCCTTTGAACGTCAACATGGCTTCTTGGATACCTGTTGTTTCTTATGTGTACTATGTGTTTTTAACGATGAGTAATCATGTTTTTACTATGATTGAAATTTGTTTGTATTGGTATTAAAAATACACTTTTACTACTAAAATTTTTGGGGTTGTTAATTGACTCATCGTTAATAAAAACTAAATCTGAATCATAGATCCCAATATTTAGCATTCTAATATTTTTTTGTCCGGTTCTTTCGGTTGCAGAAAAAATAGTATGTCTCATTCGGATTAAAAGTGTCCTACTGACTCGCCGAAAAAAGTCTCACTTTACTCCTTATAAAACAATATACTATTTTTGAAAAGCTACTCGGCTAATGTTTTACAAATACAATATTTATAAATATTGATAAGATTAAATTTATGCAAATTTTGGATTGTGAAGAGTTTCCAACGGCCAACTGATCTCTCATTGTCTATCTCTCGTTTATTAAATCAAGAGTCAAGATATCAGACAGAGAATCGCCCCGATAGGGGCGCTGTCACAACTGTTCTGTTTGCTAAATTTCACCATTGATGATAGAAATCGTAGGTTAGGTTAGGTTGTACTAAAGATCTACTTTAGTACTGAACTGCCTCAATCTGACTATTAGGCTAGAACGGGACTCAATTGGCTGTACAAATTTCTTCGTTTGGCAGACAGAACAGTTTCCAACAGCTAACTGATCTCTCATTATCTATTTCTCGTTTATTAAGTCAAGAAGTCAGACAGAGAATCGCCGGCGCTGCCACAACTGTTCTGTTTACTAAATTCCATCATTAATTATGGAAATCGTAGGTTAGGTTAGGCTGTACTTATGATCTAGTTTTAGATCTAGAATTACTGATGTGCCTCAAACTGACTATTAAGCTAGGGCGGAACTCAAGTGGCTATAGCCATTCCTTCGTTCGGCAGACACAACAGTTCCCAACAGCTAACTGATCTCTCATTATCTATCTCTCGTTTATTAAATCAAGAGTGAAGACATCACACAGAAAATCGCTAGGGGCGCTGTCACAACTGTCCTGTTCGCTAAATTCCACCATTGATTATAGAAATCGTAGGTTAGGTCAGGTTGTACTTAAGATCGAGTTCAGTACTCAAGTGGCTATACCCATTTCTTCTAGGTGATCGTTCATCAGTTAGCATCTTATTTTTTGAGAAACTAATAGAAATTCATTAGTCTTTTTGCAGAAATAGGTAACTTTCATATAAAACCGCGATTTCTCCCACAAAGTGATTAAAACTATCTTCCTATAAAAGGTTTAAAATAAACCAATTTATACCCCAAGTTTACGTGTTGTACCGCAGAATAATGATACCCCTAAAGATAACTCGATGCTAATTTATAAAAATTGAGGGTTGCAAAATATTGCTTTGTTTACATTTAACACCGTTAAATTGGAGTTAAAATGTAATGGTATGTTAGGAATGTGCTTCGAGATGTTCGTAATGTCGTTTATTTTGTAATTTAATTTACAAACAATTCTGTCTCAATATGATGGCCAGTCGAGTCAACATGAGTTCTAATTGTTTGACAATGCCGGAGTACTCTTATTCCCACGCTACTGTCTGTCGAGACATCTGTTATACAGTGTACGTCCTTACATATAACACATGTTTATGTATATTACATCAAATTATTATTTTTGTGAATGACCTTCTGTGGTTTTTTAACACGTTATGTAATTTTTGCAAGGTGGGTTTAAAATTAGGGGTGCTTTTGAATAATAACCTACCTATGAGTGCTATGGGGGAAGTTGTGTTTATTTGCTTGTTACAATGCAAATATGTGGGTGCACGTATTTATTAATCTTTTTTAATTGTTTAAAAAAGATAAGTTTGTTGTTATTAAGTCTTGATTATTTAGTAACGGCGGCATAAAGTTTATTGTCTCGTTTTATCCTAGCTTTTTATGGCAACTCCCAGCACGTAATACAAAAAGTATAAGTCAATACACCTTTCTAAAGTACAAATACAACAAAAAGTCTTGATTAATTCTTTAAAGTTCACGAGATTTAAATTTTAAAGCAGTTGTAAAGCAATTATCTGGTCCATATGTGTGAAGTTTCTTCTTAATGAAATGCTCAGGTTTTAGAAACGGAAATATGGTTTCCTAAACGGAAGTTATTCTCTGAGAAGTGGTTGTACCTTTTTGTATTTTTTCAGGTCACACATATGTTTGTGTAGTGTATGGTTAAGCCCAATGGTACTGTCTGCATGCATGTGCACCAAATATGAATAAGAATACATAAGTGGATTAAAATGTCTGCATTTTAAAGATGGAGCTCTCTCGCTTTTTTCTCTTTTACTAGATGTTCCTTTAAACTTCGCACGTGTGTTATTATTAAAGATAATCTTATTCTATATAAATAAATAATTACACGGGTTACTGACACTAAAATAATAAAAGTGTGATGTTGATGTTTATAAATATAGTTCTCGTTTAATTGAACTTTAATCCTGCATGTACTTAGGTATGCGTTGAATTGACGGAAGGGACTTGATTTACCTTTGAATATAAATAGATTAAGCAGCGTTGAAAGTTTGTAATATTGGCAATATACAATGTGTTCTACGAAACTTGAGCTCATCTTCTCATGGGCAATTTTTGTTGTTATTAGATACATAAATGGGCAAGGTAGCGCACTTTTAGCTTCTTATTACTAATGAGATAATGAAACTAAGATAGCGCCTGAAAAACTCTATTTTACCGAAGTTTATGATTTAATTTGTTATCAAATAGATAATACTCATGATAATAAAACTCATGTCAAAGTAAGAAGTGTGGTTATGTGTGGCAAATGTTTGACGTCGCCACTATATGTCCCATATCATCTTTTTGATGTCATACTACGGTCCAATAGCCGAATGCTAGATATCAGGACTAGATATCTCAATCTAACCTAGTCTACTTTAATGTTAGTTATCAGAACCTAAGCTAATGTTAGGTTAGATATTAGAACCTAACCTAATGTTAGGTTAGATGCCATAACCTAACCTAATGTTAGGTATGAAAATAGTAACGTTGTTGAAATGTATGTTAGGTTAGATTCTCATATCTAACATTAGGTTAGGTTATGATATTGCTAAAATGTATATTAGGTTAGATACCATAATATAACCTAGTGTTAGATATGAGAATCTAACCTAACATACTTTCTAACAATTTTATCGGTTTTACTTTTTCTATTCACCCAGGAAGTGTTCAAATGTATGTTATGTTACATTCCCATATCTAACATTATGTTAGGTTATGGTATCTAACCTAACATACATTTCAGCAATATCGTAACTTAACCTAATATTAGATATGAGAATCTAACCTAACATACATTCCAACAACGTTACTATCGGTTTTACTTTTTCTATTCATCCAGGATTCTCAGGAAGAGTTCAAATGTATGTTAGGTTAGATTCCCATATCTAACATTATGTTAGGTTATGGTATCTAACCTAACCAATGAATAAATAGATCGGGAAGGAGCTTAGCAACCGTTGCCTTTAAGAGAAAATGCGACGGAAACGGCATTTTGGAAATCTATGAATGACTCATTTATTCCGTTGAGTTTACATTACCATTGGTTGTCATCATCTTTCCTTATAAGTGGGAGTATAAGCAACCATTTCTATTGGAGAAATTGATCGGAAATCGCTATATTTAGAAAAGCCATTGCGTTCCATATTATTAGCTAAATGGCTCTTTCCTGGTAGAGTAGGGGGCATTTCTTTATTCAATGAACCTAACAACAACGTTACTAACGGCTTTACTGTTTGTATTTACCCAGGTGTCTTGATATCCAACTTATATCATCTACAGCAATATTTATCGCACGACAAGGATATCAGCCCCGATACTGTTTCAATTCGCTCAGGTATCTTCACGTTTATATTCTATCTACAGTCACATAATACCCTATTCTAGCGATATCTCTCTTCTCTGCGTTCCTACATATTTCTCATTAGCTCTAAGGTTAAATGATGGAGGACCCACTACACTTGAATGCCGATTCAGAACGGCATGAGCATGTGCTAATGTAAATGCCGAAAAATGGGAATTCTGTTAAGTGTTGCGCACGTCTCTTGATCACAGGAATCCAACATGTAAAATCATTCTTTTGTAAATTCCCGCTTCTCTAATTTTTTTAGACACAAAAACTTCCATAAAGAGTTGCAAGGCATAAAATCGCCAATCTAAATCACTATACAAAATTAATTTTGCATGCTTTGTAGCGGCAGAAATTAGATTTGAAAATGTCGAAATTACCTCAGAATAGCGATAGCCATGCGTTTTGCTAAACAATGTTTGGTTAGTTCATTGACTGCAGTTATCTGTCAGTGTCAAATTTATTAAAGAAAAATCCATGGGTATCACTATTTTGCGATTTTCGACATTTTTATATTCAATTTTTGACCGTTACGAAGTATACAAAAATAATTCTGTTTAGTGATTTAGATGCAGAATTTTATGCCTTACAACTTTTATTTAAAGCTTTTTTGCTTAAAACGATTAGGTAAGTAGGAAATTACGATGGTATGATTTTTCCTGAAACCCAGCACTCACACAGGATCTATGTGTATCTCAGTAATCATCTACCTTCTAAATATTGTTCCATCATGGGAGTTAGTGTTCTATTCCCAAACTCCTTATGGCTCTCAAAAATGTTGCTTCTGCATTTTTTAGAACCGTGCCTAAGGCTGATGATAGACGACTGTTTTATCTCTTTTGTTTTAATTCGGTTGGCTGTTTCTGTCAATTTGTATATAGCACTACTCTGTTCTCATTACGCATCTAGCACTTCTTCCGTTTTATGATTTCATTCATATTAAATGGTCCATTTTATGATTTTAGTATAAAAACGGACCAGAGCATCTAAAAACCTTGCTTTTCAGTTTTTAACACCTTTTTACTTCTTATTTTAGATTTTTTAAACTATCGTGCTCTGTATCTGTGAATGACAGCTACAAGGTAATTTTAAAATCCATAATTAACTAACATAATTTTAAGCGTGAAGAATTTACATGGAAAGCACGAATTCACGATATGCTCTAACAGTAGCTGCACGAATGCATTTCTCGAGAAGCTCGACAATTATCAAGTAGCATCTGGAATAAAACGGTTTACTTGATTAAACCTAAAATTAAGTAAATCTTTCAGTCATCAAGACTGACGTATAATTTTGTTCCTTGTATCGACATGAACTGCATGAACTATAAGCTATACGAGAGAGTAATTGCAAAATTTCTTTATCGTGCATTTTAACGAGCTGCACCTCAATACTTCCAAACTTAAAAATGTCCTTACAAATGAATTGCATTTAACGGCTATAAATAATCGGTTGTCATCCATACATTTTCAAGAAAACAACTTGGTGTAGTTATTTTGAAAGTAGATGGAGAATTAATTTAATTTATTAGAAATAATGATATAAATTAGAGAATCTAATTTCGTTATGTCATATTCTATATTCTACCACTTACCACATATTTATAAACATTTATGGCTTATAAATTGACGGAAAATTCTTTCGGAACTTAACTTTTATGTTAAATGACCAGCATGTGTTAGAAGGTCAATTTCATACTCTTACAAAAGGGCCGCTATAATGTATTAGAATTAGAAAGAGCGTGAACTTAATTTTTTTACAAATTAAGGAAATAATTTTTTTATTTCTCCAGACGGAAACTGTTAAGCCCAATAAGTTTAGACATTTTACACCACCAAATTTGATTATTTACACCTTTTTTATTGTTTCGGAACTAATTAATGAGTGAGAAATATCTAGTGAAAACCGTTGGCGATGCTTTCTCTTAATTTTAGTTTCTGCTGATAGATTTGTGTTTAGATGCAAACATCTCGAGGTGTAACAATGGTAATGTTGTTACGTGTGCAGATAGAAAAAGTATGCAATTTAATGTTATAGAAAAGAAAATATTAAATAGATCTTGAGGCTTGTTTCGTCACGATATTACTCATTTTAAATACATCTTATTGTAAAACTAGACAAAATTAGTTTCTCTGTTATTTATATCTTTTATAAGTATCTGTTATTACACAGATGATTGGCTATGATGAAAAATTACAACTCGTGTTTATGATTATGATGATGCACCTATCTATACAATTTTATTTAAATAAATTTTCTTTTGTGCTCTTAAAAAAACGACATTTAAATTGATTGGTAATTGTTTAAAAAAAAGAACTTCTGTAATTTTATTGAAAAAGGTCAATAAACCGTTTTCGTCATAAACGTCTTGTCAAACTCGATTCATCTCGATGTACCAAGTAGTTATGGAAGTTGATTGATTTTGACCAAATAGGGAATTTTCTTTTATACAGTAGTGCGGTACTTTCTCGAGATATGGATTGGCCTTTTTTTCTCATTTGAAATCATGATTAGCAGTGGGAACTTTCAACAACATCTTCACATTTTCTTACTGTGCCCTGCTGTGGTTTAAAGTTTTGGGTGAGGTCGTATTAAACTTACCATTTTTGTGGTTAAAATTTGGAACGATTTTATATTGTTGGAATCAGGCTTTTGCTAAGCTGTTTTGGGAGTCATAGATCCTGATGGTATTCTTTATTTTTCTTCGTCTGCAAACTCAGCTTTTTGTTCCCAGTTTTATTTTTTGTCGTCTAACGAGTCTAACCTAACTGACTTAATTTTTTGTAACCACAACGTTCTCCCCAGTTGTAGAATTCTTGGATCAGTGGCGTAACTCGGTATCGAAACATTCGAAACCCTACGAGTCTCAGCACTGCTGAGCACACTGCAATTCTGTAAAGACACTCGAAATTATAATTTACGTAGATGTAGGAAACCACTTCGTCATCAGACTTTAATAATAATTTGACAAAGTTAGCGGCGGACCACGATACTAATGGGCGAATTTCGCCAGTACAACAGTTGATCGTGCGTCAAATGGTCTATACTTTTCCTATCTTTTTTCCAACATGATGGAGCAGTTTGAACGCACCGTGACTGAGCGATCTCTGAACTGTTGTGTCAGCCGAATTCGCCCAGTCTTTCTAAACTCTTCTCCTGCACAACTTCATAACAATAGTACTATTTTGTATTTTGTTTATATTTACGAGACCGTTTCTTCAGAATAAACAGCGTTTTGTGTAATTAACAAGTTAGATGAAGAACAGATAGACATGTCTCGAATTCAGGCAATGAGGCAATACTTACGAATGGCCCATGTAAGTTGGATCCATGGATACAACAAGTTGCGCATCAGAGTATCTGAAATAGATTGAATACTGAACTAGAGCTGATTCAAAATAAGATAAGATTTGAGGCGGGGTCTCCCAGCCCCCACCAACCGTCGTTCTATGAGTGATTGGTTTAAAGCGGAATGATTGAGACGTCCACTTCTATTTTGTATGACCTCTAGTGAAATTGGAAAAAAACTTGGCCACCTAATAAAACTATTACAAGGAAATGTAGATGGACACATGGACAGTTATAAGTCCTTGCTGAACGCATCAGGAATTAGGCCAGGGAGTGTACACAGACGGAAAGACGGGTACCTACATAAAAAAAAATTTAATTATGGATTCTTTGGATTTACTCTTAAATATTATAATTTAAAAAGAGGTAATCAGCATTGGCATTCTCATCAGCCTGCATTGGCCTCGACTTTAATAGTTAAAAAATTTAAACTTACGTCGTTGTCTTAATACTTGGATGGGTGCGCCTTCCAGTAATTTTCATCACGCAGCTGATCATACTTCTGAAGACACAATTGGTTGATCTCTTTTTTTGTTTTAGTATGGCCTTGTATAATTGTTTACTCTTCAGTTCGTATTTTAATGTATGTACTTTAAAACTGTCGTGCTTGCGTTGTCTTCCATTCAACTTAAGAAAGAAAGTGGTTAAATTTTTACCACATGGGGCTTCTCAAACACCAAGTATTTTTCAACTCAAACATTTTGTTCGCGGGGTGTCCTTGTACCAGCCCAATTACTATAAAGTTACATTCTTTTTTCACGACGGTGGTACAATTTAATTTCGTAAGGGTAAAGAACTCGAAGGTATCATCTTCGCCATTTCAATTCTTGCGAAAAAGTACCGAGTTACATCTTAAATTACGTTAAAGAAATCTTTGCAAAAGCAACGATAGATAGGCCGGATGTAAGGTGTGTCGTGTAATGAATGAATACTGTTTTTATCTTTTCTTGACCCGTAAGTAGTCAGTCCAGTTTGCTCGCAGAATCAAGAATATGTTGATTGTAGAACTACTACACTACATCAACGAACCCAACAACGGTATTATTAATAATTTATAGTTACAACTTTTTGAACTTCGTCAAAAAATGTTACTAGATACTTTGGACGCCCTAAAGCAATATTTTTTGTATCTGATGTACTCAAAATGTAATTTTAATTGTTTGTAAAAAAGAATTTATTAGCGTGACTTTGGTAATGAGAAATAATCTAGAAAGTATAACTAGTTTTATGCTTTAATATTATTTTTACAGGAAATTACGATAGCAATTGTCTCTCATTACTAAATACCTTCAGTTTCTAACGCAAGAACTTTTTCAATAGGTAAGCAAGCACATCAGGTATTTCAAATAAATGTCTTGGTATTAAGAACGTTCATAGACTCCATTGATACATAAAAAGTTGATGTCATTGCACTTATAGTCGAATCAAACTGTTTGAAATTACTAAATGTATACCTATGTAACAATTCTTTTACAACACTAGCAATTTGTTCGAAACTCGTTTTAGCATTTTTTTAAAAGTTTGTCTTAATAAGTATACAGTTTTGACAGAGTACTATTTAAAGGAACGTTTAATTGAGACGAAAGTTATTATTTCGGCTTGTTTTCTTCTTCAACGTACCTTGAACTTACTAAAACCATTAATGAATAGTGAAACCATCTTTACGTAGGGTGACCTTTCTTCTTCTTGTGTTAGCCCTTTTTAGTACAGTCCATTTGTTTAGGTCATCAACCCATCAAGTCTGTGCTCGACTAGCTGGCCCCTATTTCTTTTACCTGGAGCCATGTCTTCGTAGCTGTATTTATTTATTTCATCGACTATTCAATTTCCTGATTATGAGGTCAGTCCTTTCTCATTGCGATGGTGCAATTCCCTAACATGCGTCTTTTTTTGCGTACATCGTCTTTCCACAAGCTTCACATTGACTCCTATATTTCCACTGCTATCTTTAGTTTTTGCTTATGGCTGTTTTTGTACTACACATTGTAGGAATTTTTTAGGCTGAAATGGCAAAGTATTTTGCCATTTCGATCATGTTAGGTTAGGCCAGGTGTTAAGCGTCTCACAGCAAAGGATCTTATAACCTTTTATCTCTGAATGGGGGTGGTAGCACTTACATCATGCGTTTAGGAGCACAAAAGAACCAATGCAGGAACTTCGATTTTACGGAGTGATTTCAAATCTGTGTGGTGCGAAAAGTTCTAGTTTTTCTTTTTAGGGTACTGCACATAAAAAGAAAAACTCGAATTTGGTTAGGTTAGGTCTCGTTCAGACAGTTTTGTAAAAATCATTTAATGGCTGCTAATATTAAAGAGAAATCTAAGTTAGGTTAGGTCTCGTTTCGCGAGTTTTTTTCCATAAAAATTATTTAACAGCTCAGATGCAGTCAGTAGGTAAACGCAGGTAAACGACACTGGTGAAAAAGGACCAAATCTAACCTAACCTAACTTGGATAACCCTTTCTCTGTGCAGTACCCAGTACCCTAAAAAAGCTAAAACCTTCTTTCTGATAATTCTAAGCACCATATTAATTTACGTCTTCGGCGAATCTTTGTGATAGTTGTGGAGTACCTATCATGCAGATGCAGAGCCATTTTAGGTCTCACCTTAGTTTTCTTTTTTATTTATTGTTGGGCACAGTTTTGCAAGTCTTCTTCTACTAGAGTTCGCATCTACGTGTTAACGGTAAAATTAAGTATCTTGAATCTTACTATCTTGAGTTTTTCTTCTATGGCTGTTTTTGTCCTCCACATTGTAGATATTTTAGGTTAGGTGCTAACTTAACATGGTTAGGTTAGGTCTCGTTTCGCGCGTTCCATAAAAATTCAACTCAGATGCAGTCAGTCAACGACACTGACGAAAAAGGACCTAACCTAGGATAACCAAACCTAACCTAACCTAACTCGGATATCTCTTTCTCTGTTCAGCACCCTAAATAAGCTAAAACCTTATTTATAACAATTTTAAGCATAATTTTTTGTCTACGGCGAATCTCTGTGGTTATGTGCAGAGCCATTTTAGATCTCACCGTAGATTTTCATTTTATTCATTATTGGGCATAGTTTTGCAAGTCTTCAAGAGTTCACGTCAACGTGTCGACGATAAAATGTAAAACCTTGTAACGTTGTTTAAAATGCATGGAAAAGCCTTGTTTGGACTTCTGAGTGTTTCAACAACTCTTAACCACCATTCTGATTATTTGTCGAGATAGAGCAAAACTACACCTTTGATTACGTGAGCAGGTTGTCAAAGATGTATATTTAAATAACTTCACCTATTCATACGAATTTCCTACAATAAACAGTCGAAACATTTCTCTATTTGCTCTCTAATAAACTCGAGTTTGAATAAGAGAAACTACTTCCTTTCGATGTCGCCACGATTGGCTAAAAAAATCCATCAGTAATAAATAAGATAACGTTTTCGTTAGCAAAAATTTATTAATTAATTTCAAGACATATCAAAAACTACTTTTTATAACCGTGCGACTCTTTATTTTGTTGTTGAAATTGACGTTGAAATTTCTTGATCTAATAAGAGATGTTAAAAGCAAATAAAACATAAAACCTGTCTTTTAGCCTTTTGAATACTACTCTACTCCTTCATTGACTAGAATGAAAATATATAAGTAGACTGACTATTCAAAAGTGGAATGCGAGAAATTGTCTTGGAATTGCATTCTTTATATGAAGAGATTGAATAATGAGATTAAAATATAGCAATTGTAAGGGGGTAGATTTTTAACGATTAAATTTATTGTTTTATTCTACGCTTTTAAACTATTATGTGGGAAGTTTTAGTTCACACGATTTTGTACTAATGGTAATTATGACCGAAAAAAATTTTTCGGTCTAAAAACTAAACCTTGTGCTTCTAGTTTGAGCGTTAGAAAATTGCTTAGGATTCCAAATTGAAATTACAGGTTATACAGGGTTATTTTTTAAGTGGTACCAACATTGAGATCTCTATTTTGATTAACTTCACGAATCCGTTTAGAAAATTCAAAAATTTAAATTGGTTACAGAGATAAAGCAAGAAAACTGAAATTTAGACATAGTTTTTTCGGCTGTAGTTTGAAAATGGTTGACTTTCGAAAAAAAATTATCAGGAACATTTTTCAAGAGGTCGAAAGAGCTATCAAGCGGTGCTACACTCGACATTTTATACCATCGACGCTAAGCGTCGCGACGTTTAGCTTTTCATTTTCTTAGGAGGACCTATTGTTTTTTTACAGAAAATACTCATTTGGCTTTCCTAAATTCTGGCACCAAATAAGAACATTCTATCTTGTACTTCTCTTAATTTACATAATTTTTCTAGGATATGTTATGTCACGTTATGTTAATATGTTTATTTTATTTTTTACGACGAAAAATAACGATTAAAACTTCATTATTAAAGTTTTAAAAACGCAAGTGCGTTAGAAAATAGTATCGTATTTTCTAAAAATCTTACGTTTCTAAAACTTGAAAAACATTTTGTTCGTTATTTTTCTTCGTAAAAAGTAACATATCAACATAACGTAACGCAACATAATACATAATCTAGAAAAGTTGTTTAAAAGTTATCATTTGATATCCGAATTTCGACAAGCCCACTGAATAATTTTATGCAAAAAAACTAGAGGTGTCCATAGGAAACCACAAAGTTGAACATCGCGACGCCTAGCGTCGATGTGACAAAAGGTAAAGTTTAGTATCATTTGATAGCTCTTTTGATCCCCTGAAATTTTTTTGAAAAGTAAACCAATTTTAAACGGATCTTAAAGCTCATTAAAATACGCCGCTTTTTGCTAATTTAACCAACTTTGTAATTCTAAGGGCCGATTTTACAATTGAAGCTGTTGTTACAGTTGAACTGTAGAAAAGTGACAAATTCGTATTGTACAATCAGGTTCAATGGTAGTTTACTGTAGCAAAAATACAAGTATTGTTGAACTCTAACTTTTAAGTTGTAACGATGCAGAATTTTATCCAGATGCTGGACCAAAATACTGGTACAGTATTACAGCATCCTGGAAATTTTGTATAGTTTAAAGCAGCTACTTGTCATTTTTTACTTTAGTTTTCCCCTAGCGCTGCCCCTGAGATCGAAATGGAGATAAGTTTTACCTTTCTTTGTTCAGCTCTTCAGGCACTTTTATTTGAGCCCAATCTCGAAGAGATTGGATGAGAATTACCCAATTTTAATTTTTATATTTTTATTATCAGCCTCATCATTGATACCCGCTGATTTCCCTGTAACTCGGCAACGATAAGAGATAGAGCTCCCGTTTAATTTTTAGTGTGACTCTGGTGCCATTTTTAACCCTTTGTAATTTAATTCAACCTTATCAGTTGACTAATTCGTAATCTAAACTTTTTAATTATAAGTTTGTAAAGTAATTGAATGTTTGAATTCCATTTAAAACTACGTGAAGTGTTATAATTTGTGATACGATGTAATTAGTGATTTGTTCTTTTACTTTCTTAATTAATTAGAACCCCTAAGTAATTTCCACCCTTTAAATAATTTTTATTAATTAGTTTAAACCTATCAATTTTGATTGATAATTACAAATTTTATATCGACGTGCGCTTGTAATTTTAGTGCGATTCCATTGAGTCTACTTTTATTCTCGAGTTCGCGCTAAATAAATAAGTTATTAATTTATTTTTAATAATTAACTGATAGTCGCTCTTGCATCCAATTCCTTTTGATGCGTTCTTATTAGTTGTCGAGTAAATCCGAGTTGGTCGCTGGGTTTCCAATAAAAGCTCCCACACCATTTTGATAACGGACTTCCAGCTTCACCATCGTGGTGAGTGGAAGCGCGCTTTTGTTAATTTTTCCCTTGAGTCAATTTTCCCCTTGCCTTCTGCAGAGCCGTGTGAATTATTTAATTTAATTTAATTTAATTATTATTTTCCCATTTGTTAATTATTCCGTGTTAAATTGATTAATTAATTTAATTTGATTAATTAATTAATTTGTTTTTCCCTTGCCTTCAGCAAATCCGTGTGTTCTTGTTTCGACCCTAGGACTATTGATCTCTCTTTGAGGACCATTTAGGATCTCAAAGAGAGAACTATTCATCTGGTGGAGTACGTAGTCCCTGGTTCTTCCTTTTAGGGCTAGTGATCTCTCTTAGAGGACCAGAGTGGATCTCAAAGAGAGGACTACTGATCTGGTGAGTTCACATTCTTTCTACAGTAGGGCTAGTGATCTCTTTCTTAGGAGAGAGGACTAGTGACCTGGTGGGAAAAAGATTCCGTGTTTGTCCAGGCCTATTCATCTCTCTTCGAGGACCGGTTGGATCTCGAAGACGAGGACTAGTGGTCCGGGGAAACAGTAGCCGAGGCAAATTACTATCAGAGATTGTACTTCAAAAAGGTTTTTTTTTATTTTCATTTTGTACACGCCATTTAGGCCCCATTATTATTTTTGTTATTAATTTATAATAAACATATTTTATTTTTTATTACATCTTCCTGTGTGTTTTGTTTCTGGCTACGAACCCCCCTGTCTCCTACTGAGTGATGCTAAAGGGATAACTAGTGCAACAATCGATTTTCGGTGTTACAAAGTTGTGTTTGTAAAATCGGCCCTTAGGTGTAAAAATGATACCGTTTTGAAAAGTTTCAAAAATTCTCTAGTATGAACATCCTGTATTATCACAACATCAAATTAAATTTTTTTATGTTTAGCTAACTTTGTAAATTCGCAGGAAAATAATGGGACACAGTGTAATTATATTGTTGGTGTTCACCTGCTATAATTTATGGATACAGTTACGTTATATTGTTTAATTATAGCAACAAACTAACATGGGATTTGTGTTAGAATGAGAAATAACATACAAATAGAAGAAAAATATAAATGAACCTGCATGCGTGTTAATGTGTAGAAAAATGTCTTCTTCTTATATGTCATTGACCTGTTAAGTTTC
The DNA here is from genome assembly GCA_963924605.1 of Malthinus seriepunctatus. Taxonomy (NCBI): domain Eukaryota; kingdom Metazoa; phylum Arthropoda; class Insecta; order Coleoptera; family Cantharidae; genus Malthinus; species Malthinus seriepunctatus. The sequence goes on along the minus strand of OZ004600.1, from coordinate 78,426,161 downwards.
CATGATTGAAAAATTCTGAAAAGTTTGAGTTTCATGTGCAGGTTCTTATAAAGAAATTCTTTTAATATATTAGAGTCACGTAAAACCGATTTAACCCTTTCAATAATAATGCAGAAGAGGGTAACGAAAAATCGTTACAGTCTACTGCCAATTTCGAATTACCAAAACGCATTCCACAGTTTTCACGAGCGACTTTTACGACTTGAACAATCTCGAAAAATGCACACCTCATCTCCAACTGACGTAATTTATGCCCGATGGAGTTATTCTCAAATTTCAAGTTGTGTTAGTAGTCCCACGCATTTTCTTTTAAATTTTAGACTTGATTAACATTCTTCAAGTTCCACAAATTGAACATCTTCTTTAGACATTAAAATTAAACTTTTTTACATTTTTAGCTTGAGGGTTTTTCAAAAAACTATTCTAGCAATAATAATGTTGCGTTGAAATTGTAAAATCGTGGTGATTTCAATACTAGTTTAAGATAAAAACCCTCCCAAAGGTTGCTTATAGTGCCAATAGTTACATTCATTCGTTTAATTAATGTTGTAACTGTGATTTTAAATTTTAATGGGCTTTTAAAAAAAGCAAGGTTTTTAATGTTTATAATTCTTTTTTAATCTTAGAAAAATGTTAATTAATAAATAGACGGATGTGTAGAAAAAATTTGCATGATTTTAGACAGAATGTCCATTTTCGCTAATATCCTCGTATTGGAATTAAATAAATTCTTGTGCGTCATTATAATGTACAGTGTATAATCATTAGATTTTTCTTATAAGGATGAAATCGTTTAGTAAAATATGCAAGAGCAAAAGAAACAAATTATAATTTAACATTTTAGTTATAAATGGACGTAAACTGGAGAAATTTAAATTTAATTAATTGCTCGAGCTCATAGTGCACTTTTAAGGCTTTCTAAAATATTCTTAATACTTGAAGATGCAGAAAAAAACCTCTCAGATTATTCAAATTCACAGAAACTTGGCTTTGAAGACCGCAGCAAAAGCTTAAATGTTTATTGCTCAATAGTTTTTTTTTTCGTATTCTTCTAAAGTTTCTAAAGCTACAATAAAGAAAAAATTTGGGTCTCGATGTCCTGTGTTCCGCAAATTCGGAACTGTTAACAAAAAAATCCTGAATGGAGTAAAATATTCTATGAATTTATCCATTACCAGAAAGTTCGTTTCAGGTGGCATTAGGCAGGGCCGAAATGAAGCACATGACACATGTGCGATCTTCCACCCCTGTGACGTACCTATCGACAATAAGATAAACAAATGATTTTCCAACGACTGGCCGACAGCTTCAGCGAAGATGGGCTGAGTTAAATAAATGTTAAACAGGGCGCTACGTAATTTACAGCCGTTAAAAAAATATAAACCCCTAAATTACAATTGCGCAGTTTAACACTAAATAAATATTTCAATTTATAATTATTAATTACCAAAATAATGATGAGAATGATTATGAATTAACTAAACAAATGAATGAAACCAAAATTGTTATAAAGATTTACGAGATTACGATATAAAATTTTACTTGATAATAGTAATATTGATAATGATTTAGAATAATATTGTGATATTTTACTAAGTTATATTTTTATTCTTTTTAAAGCCTTTTTTTTTAAGAATAAGTTCTCTTCATCATGACTAAATATCACCAAGTCACTGTGGAGTCAATAACTTCAATCCTTCGAACTAATGTAACCCTGATTTATGCATATTAGGTACTGAAAACGAGAGAAATATACCTTAGAGTGGTAAGATTTATGGGTTTAATTGAATGACGTAATCAGATTTTACATTTGCATAACAAATTGGAACTTTAAAATTTGAAGTGTGTACGTACAAATAGTTACTCATTATATTGAAGTTGAGGTAATTTGCAACCCTAATTTAATACAAAAAAGGTATACCATTAAGATAGGTAGATTAACATATTAATCGATATAAAACCTACATATGTGTATTATTTACTTTTTATTTGGTTCGTTGACCTCGTTTAAAAAACAATTGTTATGGTCTACAAGACTCGAAAAAGACTCAAAAATATATTAATATTTATTGTAATGTGTCCATTAGTTATGGTTAAACGATTGTAGTGGTGTATTTATAATTATCATAATTTAACAGACTTATGTACTTACCTGCCACCAGACGATCCAAAAGTAACATAGTTAATGATGATAAAGACGGTATTTAAGACCTCACGGTTTGCTATGTGCATCGTATACTTGACATTTTTCAATCGAGAAATATATTCACTGGATGTTATATAAATTTAAATAAATGCTGGGAAGATAGTTATACTGTGATCATTTCTGGGCTTTAAATGGTTTTTTAAAGAAAGATAAAATATTTCCTACAGATAGGATTTTCGGTTTCAGGTTTGCTCATTAGGTGTAGCTACTAACTGTCCTTCAATGGGCAGTGACCTGTAATTCTGTAAGATGCACTCTTGTCATTATTCTGATACGCAAAATCTTTTCAGTTCGAACATTCGTTTGGCTAAATTCCTAAATTTGGATTTACAGTGCCACGTTTTATCTATCAGGAACCTTTGGAGTTGCTCCAGTGGGAGTTGGGTCCTTTGGAAATCCATTCTTCTATATGCAATTCAAAAAGTGATTGTGGGTCCGAAAGGATCCCCAAAGCATTAATTTTGATTGACCAGCGAGTCTACTTTTTTACTGCCCATGATGTTACACACATAGGTACTTTGTTGTACTCGGCCTTTTCATTTTAAGGGTGTTGCAACTTCCAACATTTCCATGTCAGTCTACACGCGCTCTTCATTTGTTTGTGCCTTGTGATCATTTATTGATCATACCGTAACAATATTTTAAACGTATTACAAAACCTCATTTACACTTGGTTTGAAACTTTAGGTGCAAACACTTTCAACAAAAACGCCAATTGCAGATAATTATTTTAAAATTAGGTCAGCTTAGCACATTACAGGGTTATGTATTAAAATGCAAAAAACGGAAAATTGTGTAAGTAGTTTTTCCTCATTAACACGAATGTGACAAAATTTTAATTGTGTGATTTTTTCCAATTTGCACTTTTCGTGTTTAACATTTTAAATTATGCATTTAATTCCGTATGTATGTAATTGCTCATTTTATTTATTCGTTTGTGTTGAGTAATTTAATCGTATTATTGCTGAGTATATAGGAATGTAATCAAACCGTATTACTAACTACTTACTTGATAAGGGTATTTTTATATCAAACGTAATCTGAATATGTAAACATAAGCCTTTTAAAAATGCAACGTATATCACTTTTTCATATCTCCTTGCATCTTCAATAAAGATTACTCCAACTTTCTCATTTTCATCTCGTTTTCATTCTTCATTGTTCATTTTGCAAATAAAATACGTTTAGGAGCAGAATTAAAGGCGTGACGAAAGTGGCAAATAAATTATTGTAAAAATTATTTTCTGTTAGTAAAAAAAGTACAACTTAACCTTACTTCCTATTTCTTAAATAACAAAATATCATCTCTTTTAACGTTTGCAGAAATTTCTGAGGGTTGAGGAATTTTTTACTTTAGTTTCTGACATCTCACACATCCAAGCAATCTGCAACACACTTTATACAGAGATTACTTCAGTAGATTAGTTGATGTGCTCTTGCCCAATTTTGTACAGTACTTACATAAAAGTTTACCAACAAAAAAAAATAAGAGGTTTAAAGGTTGACATTTTTATAATTTGTTATTTACTTCTATCTAATTCTATATTATTAATTGATTCTTTATTAATCTATAAATTTTTGTTATCTCTGATCTGGGATCATTTTGTATTAATTGAAACAATTTAGAAGAGAATTAATAAAATATTGGCTGTCAGTAGTTAACTGATAAGATGATAGCAATTAAAAAATTTAAGAGATTATCAACTCGTTTTTTGTTAAGTGAAGAGGTTCATACACTCTGTCTATATGGTAAATAGTAAATACTATTTCAGTGTTGATTCTTTTCATTATTTGTTATTCTAAATTTCATTGTGTTGCTATTTAAAGAGCTATAAACCTATATGCGTATACTCGAACAAGGCCATTCTAAAAACTAAAATACTATCAACAATATAATTTTCAAAACTTCCTCCTGTTTTTAAAATGTTAAAATATACAGAGTGTTTCATTTAAACTAACAAAGTTGGTGTCATTTCCGGTGAAATCGGAAACGTTTAACCTGATAGCTAATTTTACGAATTTCAAGATATGTATTCAAAAATATACAGTTCCTACAAGTTTTTGATATATCTCTAATTTCCGTTTTAACCGAAAGTGTTTGTTAACCTAAAATAGTATGAAATAATAGATATTAATAGGACTAATACATTTGCCAAGTTTCAAATTTTCATTTTAATTACAATAGAATTTTTATAGATTTTTTAAAATTTGGCTTTTAAAAAGTTATAACTCCGGTCCTGTGCTATAGAAGAAAATGAAACAAGCGTCATTCGATTAAGAACTACGATGGCTATAACATATCCAAAAATTAAAATAGCACGAAAATGACAAGTTAAGTTATAAGGGAAAAACCACGAAATGGGACAAATTGTTGTACTGGCCGCCATGTTGAATTAAAACATATGCATCAATTGAGGCTATGATGAACTGACTTACACAAATTTTAAATTGACTTGATACGTCAATATATTAAATATTAAATAAAATTTCTGCAAACTTTAAAAATGATGATATTTTGTTACTCAAGAAGTAACGTTAAGTTATACTTTTTTTACTAGTACAAAAATATATATTTTAACCCTACTTATTGTCTTATCGATAATATTAATTATAACATAAAATAATATTTCTAAGCATTTTTTATAACGTTGAAGGACCTACTTGACCTATTTGACAAGTGAAGGACCTACAATTAATTGACAAGAGATGGCGTGACGCAATTTAAAAATCTTTTTATTTTTCTTACGTTTTAATTAATTTTTAACATTTTAAGAAATACCAGCGTTGCATTTGGAGTAAAAATTAATTTTTCTACTATAAAATAATATTGGAACATTTTATGATACCATTTATCTTCTTTATTTATAATACCTAATCTTAGTTGGTGGTTAGGTAAAATTAATCGCTATTTTATTTTATCTCATGTTAGCTTAGCATTTAGATTTTTCCTTGACATAATAAGGAAAGATCAAGAAGCGATTGGAAAAATTCAATTTATTTGATGAGATTTTCTCTCAAGAAATCCACGATGATGTACCATAATATGAAATAAATTAAATGGGCAATAATGGTGAAGATGCGGTAGCTGTATATAAATTACCTATTTTCAAAGCCTTCTAAGGTGTTTTGTAATTATGAGCGCATCCAAACGATTATCACTTCACCTCAGAAAATAAAATCGTTCTGATAACTCGGTTCATCTTCGTGCACATATAAATTACATTTTTCTTCAAACGTCAGAAAAAGTCGCCTTTGTGTCACTCAATAGGTAACGGTGAAGTTTAACTTTCCCGCCGAGGCAGGAAAAATTGTCAGAAAAGTAATTTTTGTCTGTCTAGGAGGGAAAAGTAAAATCTTAACCGCACATTATTTTTATTTTTAACGTAAAAAATGTTTTTTAAGCATTTGTAATGTAAACAATTTAATGTTTTTTAAATTTTCCTTTATAATTTGTTCGTTGCTTTTAATAATTAGCTTTTTTTACAAATTTAAGTTAATTTTAAAAAATATTTGACAATTGAACTACAACTAATTGACAAGAGATGGTGCTCTTTCAAAAATCAAAATTTTCAGTTTTACGCTTTACGTTTGCAGAAAAAATTTAATGTTTTATACGGAGTCAAAGTAGTTTTGTGTGACTCGCCTGTATTGCCTGACTCGCTCGCTACGCTCGCTCTTCAGCCAAACACAGTCTTGTCACACAAAACGCCACTTTGTCTCCTTATAAAACAAATAACTATTTCATATAAACAAAAGTCTAAAATTCCCATTTTTAGTTTTATTAATGTTGAACTTTTGCACCATCAAGATTTGGCCCATTTTCGAACTTTGAATACAAAATAACAGATTGGCATCTGTTAAATGTTAACTTAAAAAGGTAAATCTTGCCGTGTGTGTCGAATTCTTCTTCAACCAAGCGAATGTTTCGTAGTTGTACAAACAAATCGCACCCTGCTATTTACAAATATAATTTTAAGAATTTGTTTGGTTTATTCTTCGATGAAGATTGATGGTCATTTCTTTTGAAAAGCGAACAATCAACTGTAAAATGGCAAGGCGGCGGTATATATTTCTATAGCTATTCTTCCCTTTTAAGAGGAATGCTACCAAATTATGGATTTTATACTTTATTGACTATTTCATTAGGATTTATGGTTACTTTAGGGATTTCTTGAGGTATTTGTTGAACTTGTAAATTTTGATTTGCTTACTTACAACCACTTGACTGAAACCTTTCACTTTTTTTGGTAATAAAATGTTTGTTTATTTATTTTTCAATTTTCTAATAATCAGAATTATTCTAAAAATTTAAGTATGGTAGATGTATTTTATCACCTCGCTATCGATACTTTAATTTGTGCAAAGATGTAAATTTTATCACCCACGATCATCTTTACATATTCTTCAACTGTCGATGAAAAAGACGTACCTTACCTTGCTGAAATGTAATATAAATGAAATATAATATGTTTGTTATGTAATGTGAGAAGTTTTGGCTAATGTAGCTATGATGGTGGCTAAAATATACCACCATGCCCAGATGTTAGATTCAGATAAGCAACCAAAGTGCTAAAGAAGGGTATTTTCTCACGCAATAAATTGTTTAATTTTTTTAATTTTCTCATGTTTTAATAAATATTTGTGGAGATGTTATTTAGAAAATTTTGGTTTTATTTAAATTTTATCGTTATTTTATTTAGTTTTATGGTGGTGCGTGTGTGTGAATTTTTATTGGGCATAGTCGAGCTGGAGAAATGCTGTGGAATGCGTGTGTGTAGCGACTGTGTAATTTCTAAATTGAAGAACAAAGACAAATATAAGAAGTTGTAACTATTTCACAGCATGAGCATTGAGCAAACCCCTTGTGTGTTTTTTATATTTTTTATTTTTATTAATTCTTGTACTGTGGTGTACTGTGTGTACACTCAGATGATTTCGAACAAAAATGTATCAAATATCAAAAAATGAAGGCCACCTAGAAATGAAAGTGTACGGTTAATGGTTAAGATGAAATTCTGTGGTTTGATGTAGTACGTTTTTATAGTAAAATTCAATTGTTTTTCTCTATCGGGTATTTTTAAAATAGTACTCATACAATTAATATCGAGTTATAGAAAAATAATAAAAAAATTCTTTATTGTCAGTCATGGAGTAATGAAAACGTGACTGTTTCTTACACAGTTATTGGAGCTGTCAAAAGCTTAATATACAAGAAAAGCGAACTGAGCCTATAATCTAATGACACATTACATGCAAATCTCTCTATTCATGTAACGTGTTTCTTCCGAACCCCTGGTTGAACCAAGCAAACCGCGAGCAAACTGTATGATGTATTTCAGCAAAGACCATATACAAGAGACTACCGAAACCTATATTAAAAAATGTGAAATGTTTTTAAAGGTCAAAATCGCTTAAAATCCCTCGAAGGGTAAACTTGTTTTACCCCTTTCTTTGTTGCTCCCGCCTTGACATGCTATCTTATTCACTCGAAAATGCCCCGGTGACTAGCGACATCTTCTGTAGCAGGGATTTTTGATCACATTCGGCCCATAAGCTTTGCCAGTCTTACACTGTATAGTCTTTGATTTCAGTGAATGAGTGTCTGCAATTGATTCTGTTACCGCAATCACTACTATAATTTGACTTTTATGCCCTTCTGACCCTTTGAATTGGATTGTTAATGGAAGGGCTGGCTATTAGCCAGTTTGCACTTGCGTCGTTTGGTCGGGCCCATTATTCAACCTCCCTAGAGGCAATTCCTTCTCCGTCACTCCTCGAGCGATCCCAACTTTAAGATGAACTAAGGCAGCTTGGCGGGTGGAGTGTCTTTGATACTGACCATATCCAGCCAGTAGTCACCAAGTATGGATCCTCTAATTGATGCTACCGTAGGACACTAGCAAAGCACGTGTTCCGCAGTTTTATCTTGCACTGATTACAAGCACTGCATCTTAGGGCAATTACTGCTTTGCATTGTCTACAGCCCGTTCCTTTCGATCAAATATATCTATTTGAGCTTAGTGTTTTTTGTTTTATGAGGCTGTTGACAGTGCTGACAGTCAGGGTCGGTTGCGGCCTTGCCTTGCCAGCTCATCTGCTCTCTCATTACCGTCGTTACCTTGGTGCTCTTTGCTCCAGCAGATTTCAAGAGCATTACTTGTCGAAATGTCGTTTAGTGCTGCGATGCAGTCCGAGACCAGCTTCGAACTTATTCTCTGGCGGTTCAGGACCGCGATAGCAGCCCTACAGTCCGACAGTGTCTGTATGTGTCGTCCTGTTACCAGACTCTTTTTTCCTATTTTGGCACTTTCTAGTGCGCCATTAAGTTTAGTTTGGAAAACCGAGGTGAATCTACCTAATGATATACTGGTACTTATTTCTAGTTCAGGTGAGAAGATTCCTGTCCCTGAGCCAGATTCAGTTTTTGACCCATCGGTAAAGATATTTACTTGTTACTCAATTGTGAAACGTCATTTAACCAAGCTGTCTATAAACTTTGAAAATCAATGTTTACAAGTTTGACTTTCAAAGCTTTCTAAAAATAATTTAGGGATATTTTTGACGCTACTGACAGCTGACAGAAATTGTTTAATTGTAATTTAATTAATTTGTAAGTGAATTAAGCATGAGTAACAAGTAAAGTATTGTACATTACACGCCAGGTAACTGTTTTAACAGGCTCAAAGAGGTGACAGGCTCGCCGGGGCGGCTCGCCAGTCATAATCCTCTTTGCGCCAGTTAAAACAGTTTTACCTAGCTTGTAATGTTAAATACTATATGACTATCAGCAGTACCGGGATCTCGTGTTGTTAACAAGCTTATAATATAGATAAAAATATAAATAAATGAACTGAGTCTCTAATCCAATACATATTAAATGCAAAGCTTTTCATTAAATTCATGTAACGAGTTCCTTTCGAACTCCTGGGTGAACCAAGCAAACCCAGAGCAAACTGTATGTCGATTTCAGTTCTCTAACCAACTCTCCACGCCCATGGACGGGGTTGGACAGTTGGACTGACTTCAATTGATTCTGTTGCCAATGACTGCTGTATTTTGATTTCTATGCCCTTTCAACCCCTTACAAAAGAGAACTTTGAGAATTAAAACTTCGAGAAACTTTGAAACTTTGGGAATAAAAATAAATATTTATACAAAAAATAAGAATTCATTTTTGTATTATTGTACAAACTACAAAGTTAGGCTAGGGTATGGTTAGGTTAGGTTAGAGTAACGATTTTCATTGGTTTCACCGCTTACTTTTGCGAGAGAAACTCTAATTCACACAAAAGTTGGTATACAAAATGGTGATATAGCGTGCATACAGCGTATATCAAAATATGCCAACTCTTAGTTCTTGCACAATATTTGCATTCATGATTCTTTCATCCACGACGACATACTAGGCCTATGGCGTTATTTGCAAACTTGTTCTACGCTGACAGTATAGTCATTTAAAAGTCGTTTCGTCTCCGTAGAAAGACAAATCGTAGTTTAATGGTAGTATTATTTGCAAATTTTCTTGTATTAGGTATACTTAGCTACTGTTATTACTAATTATTAATAAATAACGTATGCAGAACTACAGGAAGAAGTATTGAAATTTCAACTTTAAAAATTAATATAATCGTAAAGTTTTTCTGTTACATTAAATACATTATAATTTCCTTTACCTGAAATATTAAAAAACATATTAATAGAGCGTACCTACTTCAACTGCTCACCTGTCGAGCTTTAAAAAAAATAATAAAAAACACCATTTCAGGTATACATGTGCACGTAAAGAAGCATTTACCTAGCGACTATATAAATTGAATAAAGGCTCAAATACAAATATATTGTAAGATTTATCTATTCTTTAAAAGATGTATTGATACGGCACAAAGAATCTTTTGTGTAATGCTTTAAAAATCCTTTTACTGCTGGCTGCTGCTCTACATACATGGGATGGGATAGATGGCTTGCGTGGGAGAGGCATTAATTCTTTTTCAATACGCGACCTCTTTTTAAAAAATAATTGAATAATAACACCGTAATGAACGTTTTTTCTTCTTCAAATGCAATCATCAAAACATTGAAGATAAATGTAACAAGCTCATAGTGCTACCGAGTTACGGTGGGAATAAAAGTTAGTTACAAGTGGTTTAGTTGAAACAAACTTATGTGAGGGTTTTAAATTGGAAAAGGAAAGACATAACACGCAATTCCTGTATAGGCCATATGTTCTCACGGCGTTTTTGTGTTCTTCAAAGAACGTTTTCTCAAGAGTCAACTTTAGTTTATTAAAAATTTTAAATTTGATTCACTTCTGTTATCTGGAGGTAAAATTAGACAGTTTGTTAGAAAATTTAATTTGAAAAAGGATATGTGTTTTGCTGCTGGGAATTTTTTGTTAACGCTTTTGAAGGATGTCGAAATTTTAGCAGTTTGTATTATAAAAGAAAGAGGCCGGTTGTATTGCTTATTAAAATGTCTTTATGTTTATGTTACCCCTATTGCCATACTTACTTGAAGACTTTTTGTAAGACGTGGTTTTCGTCTTGGATTTCTCTTGAGAATAATAGTAATATTTAGTTCTCAAGAATCATAATCTTGATTTTATAACTGTCATTATTTTTATTATTTAAATTAGGTTCGGCTACGGATCTAATTAAAATAATGAATTCATAATTCGACATTTGTCTTAGTTATAAACCCAAAAAAATTCATTATTAGTACTTACATTTTAATAATGGGGTAAAAAACAAAATTTGAATATTTACGAAGTTAAATTATGGTTTTTGGGAACTGCATTATGAGTACTCTGTTAGAAAACTTTAGTCAATCTTAGATGCCATGGTGGTAACTTTGAAAACGATACAACTGTTGTAATATCTACAACTCCGTTCTTCTCTAAAGGTCCGTTCACACACACAGGCTTGCCTTCCCGTTTGGCCTGTGCAGACGGCATGTACAGGCTAAATCGGAGCGTGTGGATACCGTTTAGGCGGTCTGCACTGCCAAACCTGAGCTTCTGCACATCATTCAGGCCGTCTACACAGGCCAAACCGGAAGACAATGTCTGTATGTGTGACGGACCTTAAAGCCTGCGTCACACACTTTTGGCTTGATATAAATAAGCAGAATAAGCATCACCACCAATCGTTCCAGAATTCTCCCGTAGTTCATATTACGAATAGGGTAGGTCGCAATCTGATGGACCAAGGAAGTCTTCTTGGGCTCAGGGCTCAACCAAGTGATCTACTTGCTGATAGTTCCCTCTCCTTTCAGTTTACAATCCTGAATTCAGATCCTCTTCGATTTATTTCTATACTCTATTGGGAGTGGTCCTGATAGATTGAGAAAATAAGAGGTACGAAGAGCAATCTTTATTCCGCACAATATTACAAATTATCGTGTTATCATTTTTTATCGCATTTAAATTTAAATTGATAGTAGAGGTAGTAAACGTATGACTCATACATACGTACATGTAATTTCAATTACTTTATTACAACGTTTTTGCACCTTATATTTTTCTAACTTCAAGTATCACGCAATGTACGAAATAAAAATTGAAAATTACGAGGGTTAAAACCTGATGAATCAACGGCATAATGAAACTGCATAAATATTCGTCATCCAAAAAATGTAATACAATTTAAAAGTTAATGTATTTAATCATAAAAAGGTCGAAAGTTTGTTTCGGCCAATCTGTTTAACATTTTAAGTATTTTAATCGATATAACATTGACTCATTTTAAATTTTATTGATGCAATGTTTCATAAATATCTTATAGTTTGATGATTTTAGATTAGAATATTTATGTATATACAGTGTGTCCCAGATTTGAGAATCGCTATAAAGATTATGAGGAAAATTGTGCACACTCGATAACAGATGGGATAGCATATGGTATGACCCCTTCCTCTCTGTCTCTCTCTCTCTCTTAACCCTCGTCCTCTCCATCAACCCCTTACCCACCTCTTACTCGCTCTTCCCCTACACCCCCTCACTATTCGTCTCTCTATTGTACTGCCCATCTCTCACTATATATTTTATTTCTATTTCACAACTACAGAGACTACACAAATTCAAGAGACTATTACTATGGTGTTCAGCCATTTAGTGAGGTACAACAGAGGGACAACATGATAAAAATGGTATGAGCGTTATTTCTCTCCAGGTTTCCAAGCCATGGGTTAGAGAGACAAAAATATTTTTTTCTACTCTCTTATATAAGCGTTTTGTCACCACTTATCGATACGAAAATAGCTTTTTTATAAATAACATTTACATCAAGAGATAAAATCAGTTTTTTTCGTTCAAAAGATTACCTCACTCGCCGCTACCGGTTCAGGATTTAAATTCTCATCTCACGAAAAAAAACTGATGTTTCATCTCTTGTTATAAAATATACTATTCTAAACTTTTATGGAATTGGAAGAGGATGATTTCAAAAATATATCTACCTATTGATTTTTTTCTTCCTGATGAAAATGTTTTGTTGCCCTGTCGTCTTCAGAGGGTGAAAATTTAAAAGGCAATTTATTTAGAAAATACCAACTTTGGACACTTTACAGCTGTTTTATTGCAATGATCTAATGAAATAGTTCCCATTTAATTGTTAAATATTGCAATTTAATATATTCTAGTAGGTCAAGCGTAAGAGGAAATTTCTTCAATTGTTTAAATTTGTTTTGTTCCAAAATAAAAAGAAAAAAAATGTTTGACTCTATTATTTAATAGAGAAAAAAAGCAAATTATTTATCTTGTCCAAATATTTTTTTTCAATTTGTAGCTTTAAGTGGCAATTTATCGTAATTAAAAATACATTAAGAACTTTTTCAAATACTGCAATAACGGAAACTAATGTTGGTTTTGCACTATGTTTTGCTAATAATTATTAGTTGTTACATATTTTTTATTTGTTCTCTAAAGAAATTTTTTTTATCAAGTCGTATAATATAATAAGTGTAATGGTAAATAACTTCACATACTTACTTGTAAATGCGTTTGTGTGTGTTTATTTATTTTAACATAACTTCTTGTATATTTATTTATATTATTTCGTGTCTAACGGTTTGTTGTAATAATATTTTGTTTGTTACAAAAATTCTCACGTAAAACATTCAAATTTTTCCGCAAAATTTTGTAATTTAATTTAATTTTGATACTAATTATTACAATTTCTGTTTTTATGTGTAATGCAGGTAAACCGAAAAGAATAAATTTACATTTTATTAGGTTTTAATAAATATTTTAGTTAACGCCGAAAGCACGTTTCTGATGATGATCTGAAGATCGGAATATAGATAGTTAATTTATGTTAGTGCTTCTTCGTGTTTATTATTATCAAATAAAAAATAAATATATAATTTAATTCAAAAAATTTGTGAATTAAAGAACTTGAGTTTGTCACTGCTCACTGCTGACTCCTTAGTTTTTTTGTCACATTTTAGCAAAGCAAATAATTAAAAATAAATTAAATTGATCAGTAAAAATTAATATTTTTTGCCTACAAACTTGACTTCTCTCTTTTATAATAATTGAATAGAGAAAATGAAGAAAAACTCACTCTCTATACAAGCAGGGGCAATACGTTGCGTGCCTTCCACTTGCCTGCCACTTTTTCAAATAATTTTGGCTTTGCGTGATGATGAGTGGTCTAACCTTCAAAGTTTTCACTACTGATGAGAACTCGTTGTTACTCTATTGGATAAAACTCCAAACTCTCCCGTCCGAGAGAATTAAGGATAATAATCCTTATAACACAGTCATTCTGGAACCCTTTGTAGTGAAAAAGTTTCAGACCCTTGCTCTAAATTAACAAAAACTAAAATAACATTCCAGAAAACAACTAATTTTATGACAAATTTGTTACCTACTTTTTGCTCAGCAAAATTATGGAAATAAGTCTTCAATTGTTTTGTTCTCCACTTCTGATATTTGGGTACATCAAGAAGTTCTTGAAATGAACTTCAAATATTGGCCAAATTGTCCAGCTATTTCCAAACTAAAAATATCTTAAATATGGGGAAGATTCAAGGCTTGAATATTCTCCATATAATGGGGAAGATTGAATTTAAAGCTCACGAAGCTCAATCAACTGCTTTGAGAATACTAAAAAACACCAATCAAATTCATTACCTGCCAAGTTTTGAGATTGAAACGAGCTAATTTCTTTCTATTTGTAATTTAAATAAACAATGGCGTTAAGTTATTGTTTTTGTGCGAATAAGCGAGTTAAAACTGGGTTTGGAAATGTCACTAGATCAGTATAATTGTTTTGTTTTATTTTAAACGTGTGGGTTGTGCGTCCCAAAAACTAAGGCTTGATCGACCTGATTTTAATCTAAACTTTGACCGCCACAAATCCTATGAAGTGTTTTTTTACTAAGAAGAGATTATATATTTTTATTCAAATGACTATTTTAATTCTACAACGAATAATGCAAGAGAATGGCGGTACCATCGCATAACAAATACAGGCTAGTTCCCTTAAATGGAGGTGTTTTACGTACTTTCCGTGGTTTACGTTAAGCTAAAAGCCCTTCTAGAGAAGAAACTGGAAAATCGAAAATTTACAAATTTTTCTTCTTGGTCAAGTGTATAGGTTAAGTAAGTTTAATTGTAATTACAAATATAGGGATGGATATATACGATCAGACCTCTCGATCATAGAGATTTAACATCTAAAAATCAGGTAATTGATTTTTTCTTTGGTAATTTTCAGCTTCCCAATTTATTTTAGAAAAAAAATCTTATAATAAACGTTTTGGAGCATAAAATTCTGCATCTAAATCAATAAACAAAATTAATTTTGGATGTTTTACAACACCAGAAATCTAATTTGAAAATTAGAAGAAATAGCGACCTTGAAACACAAATAAAAATTGCCAAATGTTTTACGCTTTATCTGTCGAGATTACTTTAAAAAATTGTTTTGAAAGATACTGCAAAATGATGACGAGACGTAGGGATAAGTTCACGTAGATTTGGCCACGCCCCTTTAATAATTTAAATAGGTATAGTCGCATTTACTAAAGACAAAGACTACCGACACGTGACCACCTTAATATGTATAAATAAAGATAAAAACGACTTATTTCGTGAGTTTAATTATTTAATTTAGTTAATACATTTATTGTTAATTATCATTAAATATGTATTTATTTAGAAAATTTATAATTAAATAAATTATATATTTTAAAAGTCACGTGTCTTTAAAAAATGCGACTGTACGTTTACTACTGCGTTGGTAGGGATAAATACCAAATTAGGTATCTGCGCATTCCGCTCCCCAACAAAAATCTGTCTTGCAGTAAAACATTAAGGCCGTTTTACATGGACTAAATGTCGTGCTAACGGAGCAAAAACACGGGAATCTAAGCTTTGACGTCGTGCACGGTTGAGCGTCGAAATTTCTAAGCACGATGTTAAAGCTTAGATTTCCATGCTTTTGATCCTTGAGTTGATTCAGTACTAACAAGTTAGTACGACATTTAGTCCATGTAAAACGGTTCTTAAACATTTGATAATTTTTATTTGAAGTATTTCATGTCAATCGCTATTTCTATTTTTGCTAATTTTCGAAATTTTCAAATTACTTTTCTGGCGTTGTAAAGCATTAAAAATTAATTTTGTTAATTGATTTGGATGAAGAATTTCATGCTCTAAAACTTTTATTTGAAGATTTTTTTCTAAAATAAATTGGGAATCAGAAAATTACTAAAGTATGATTTTACATGTTAAATCTGATCACCCACCACCTGGTAGAAATTCCTTATACGAGGATAATTCTAATATAATTGATATTCTCAATAGTATAATAAGAAATGCCACTCTGCAGAGAGGTCTCAGTTCCAAATAGTTCACCCCATCGCTTCTCCTGGATCTGTCAGTGACAAAACATAAAGGATTGAGTCTGAATTGAATTTTACAAATTTTGCAATATTTATAAAATTTGTGCTGGTATTTTATAATTCAGTGATTGTATGTTTTGTGGCTCCATGTGAATAAAAAATTTTACCCATTTTTCAAACAAATATTTATACCTTTCGCCTGCGTTGAATTAATTTTATACCAACAGTAAATTTTGTATCTGATTAAATATTCAACAATCGCCTGTGCAGTGTCTGAAAAAATATGTAAAACACGATGTACATGCAAAACGTGCTTTTTAAAAATGTTTATGAATAATCTCGGTTCTTGAGGATTGGTTATCTAGCTTTTGTTTTCTCTTTTTCGAGAGTATTATTGTATGATGAGGAGTAATATGATTACAACTTGTCAATTTTCATCCTTTATCGACAATAGATAAATTGGAGGGTGGTTTAGTATCTTAGATCAAGTGCTCTTATCTTACATTACCAAACGTGACCAACAATGGCCTCAAGTTGATGTAAAATGCGGGTTGTGGAAATCACCAACTGATTCAAGTAGCGATAAATTGTGTTTGTTCAGAGACAAAAAAATAAAAACTTGGGTACTAAAAATTGATAAAAGACCTTGCAGGCTGGTTATTATTACTACACGACAATTATTTAAAAAGATTAAGAAAAATAAAGTTTGAAGCGTCTTGTTTATAAAATAAACTTCTTGAGGCAACCCTGTAAATGTCGCCTTATACCTTCGAGGCATAGAATTTTAATCTTGAAATTTAAATGCGAACAAGGTGTTTTGCTGTTCAAGTATAATTGTTTATGTCGTGGATTTGATTTTTTTTTAACTTTTTCAAGGAGTTAAATGGTACCCACGCTTTCAAGGTGAAACTAAGACCATTACGTTCATTAGTTCGTATACCTTCATTTTTATTTAGCGCGAATAAACAAATTATTTAAAAAAAATTTAATAATTTGTCCAATTATTATGATAATTACAAAATTTTACCAACTGACTTGTTTGCGCATTTTTCGTACGTTAAAATTTGTAAAAGAAGAACGGATGTATTTCTTCTGGAGGGCTGGTACATCAAGGATTTTAGTTATAGCATCCGGTAGATAGATGACCTACCCGTTTTTGAATAATAATTTTGCTCTCGTCTTTTAAGTTTTACAACCACCATATGCTTTATAAAATCATCTATCTTTATATGCTACTAGGGTGAACATCCTGGGTGGAGATTTATAAATCAAATTACAAGTTTTTTACGCAATTGATTCATTTTGGTTTATAATTTATTTAATTAAGTATTTCGAAATGCGCCCCAACCTCAAGTTCAGATTTAATTAATTCTTATCATAAAACTGATAGTGATAGTAGTTTTAAAAAGTGTAAGTTTAATTGTTAAATTCTCTAGACTGTAAACCTAAACCTTGGACGTTAATTTGTATTTTTTTTGCTTAATTAATATTTTTAGGTCAGATACTTCCCTAACATTTAAGTTTCATTTATTTATGCTTTATCTTTATTTGAATAGAAGGCATATTTATCAAAATTTTTGTATGATTGAAGCGGAGCGGAGAGTGTTTAAAAATTGCTTTTTCAAGTTATGCGGTCTCAAAAACTTTTTCATAAAAATTCTGGATCTTGGTGAGGAATGCGAGGATTTATTTTTAACCTCTGTGTGGACAAAAGAAGGTGGAAATTATTTAATTTTTCAAAAATTTTTCTTACCCTTTAAGAATTTTTGACTTCTTGTAGTAATAGCTAATGCGGAAAGTCAATTTTAATTAATTGCAAATACGTAGATAACTTAATTTTTTTACTGTTGAAGAGGGTCTGTTAAAAGGAGTATATTGAGCAATTAAAATTATGTCTGCAATGCTCAAAATAACGAATCTGAAGAAAATAAATCGTCGCTCTTAATACCCCGTTTCTATCTACCTTTGGCTAACAAATTTCATCTAAACCGTTCATTAGTTATTGTGCAGATAGACGATCAAACACACCTACACAGAAAAAAACGAAGGCATTTATTAACAGGCGAAAGAATCTTCGAACAAACGAAGGAATCTACAGACAAAAAAAGTACAAACATATTCAGATTCAGATGAGAGAGGTGGATATAAAAGGGGACAAGCAAGCTTGCAGAGAGATAAACGATTCTGCAGAATGCAGAAATTAAGAAAAGCAATCTTTCAGACAGGCACAAATCTTTAGACATACAAACTGACTTGCAGACAGACACACAAGCCTTCATGCCGAAAAAGAAACTTGCAGATATAGCAGAGTCGAATTAAACAAAAAACCTGCGCTTTTAGAAAAAGCGGAGGGATAGCAATTTGTTTTCACGAATCGCTTTATGTTGAGACGCTAACTATGGGAGAGATTTTTCCAGATCAGAGGCGTGCGGGAACAGGGTCAAAATCGACTTTGTTTGTTGCAAAACTGCTAGTTTTGACAATATCTTTGATCACAATGAAAATAGCAAAAAAATGCATCTTACGTAATTTTTAACGTATAAAATTACAAAGAGAATGAGACTGGTCCGAACCCAAACGGATATAGTTCCTTTATGCAGAAAAAAATAGAAACCATAGGAAGTTGATATATTTTCAAATTTAATTTAAGAAAAAAGTAAATGGCCAAATTTTTTGAAAATGCTTTTAAAAGATGTATTTTGATACACAGAAACACTGTACCAAATTTTAACTTCAAATATTTATTTAAACAGCCACAATCGCTAGAAGACTAAAAATTTTCAACCACGAATAAAATTGGAGCAAATGATGGTAGAGGGTGAAACTTTTTTTTAAATGAAAGGTATTGCCAAGCACTTTAAAATAATAGCAAACTGTAATTTTTTCTCAACTTCTTCGCCGTTTTTTCACCTAATGTTAACGAGTAGTTCACCGCATGTTTCATGTTTATCACTATAAGTTACTGAGCAAATTATTGTTATTTGTATATTACTCCTCATAAACATAAGGCGAAAAACCGGCGAAAAAGTTGAGAAAAAATTACAGTTTGCAATTATTTTAAAGTGCTTGGCAATACCTTTCATTTAAAAAAAAGTTTCACCCTCTACCATCATTTGCTCCAATTTTATTCGTGGTTGAAAATTTTTAGTCTTCTAGCCATTGTAGTTGTTTAAAGAAATATTGAAAGTTGAAATTTGGTACAGTGTTTTTGTGTATTAAAAAGCATCTTTTAAAGGCATTTTCAAAAAGTTTGGCCTTTTACTTTTTTTTAAAATTAAATTTAAAAATTAATGACCTTTCTACGGTTTCTATTTTTTTCTGCATAAACGAACTATTCGTTTAGGCTCAGATCGGTCTCATTTTCTTCGTAATTTTATACGTTACAAATTACCTAAGATGTATTTTTTTGCTATCTTCAATGTGATCAAAGATATTGTCAAAACTAACAGTTTTGCAACAAACAAAGGCGATTTTGACCCTGTTCCCGCACGCCTCTGATCTGGAAAAATCTCTCCCGTAGTTAGCGCCCCAACATAAAGCGATTCGTGAAAAAAAATTGCTATCCCTCCGCATTTTCTTTAAAAATTTAGTTCGACGCTACTAATAAGCGAAACAAATCTCGAGGTAGACAAATAAATAAACTTATAGACATATTGACTTAAAAGCAATCTTTCAAACAAAACCAACTTCCAGACAGATAGACAGAGAAAGTTAAGAAGGGTGGTGGGGGAGGGGTACAAGCAAGCCTTCGAAGAGAAACTATCTGCAGATATTCAGGGAGAAGTGAAATCTTCCAGACAAAACAAAACTCCGGAGAGCTAGGCAGAGAAAGTCGAGAAAGGTGTTGACGCGGGGGGGGGGGGGGGGGTACAAACAAGCCTTCGAGAAAACAAACTATTCTGCAGAGAAGCAGGTAGAAAAACAATCTTCCAGGCATAGCAAACATCTAGACAAGCAAATAAATCTACAGTCATCCAAAGGAATCTGAAGACCGACCCCCAAGTTTGTAGACAGAGAAATGGGCCTACAGATAGACAAACAAGTTGGGCAAATATACAATTACGGGGCTAGGGGGGCAGTTAAGCACATTTTTTATCCAAAATCCATAAGCCCTAGCGCTTGGTAATTGCAACTCTTTAAATAACTTTATTTAAATATTTCAGTATTATTCATAGACAGTTATGGGGCGAATTCTCCCAATAGAATACTTTCCAACAGCTGACTGATCTCTCATTCTCAACATCTATTTAAGTACGTAGAGGTAGAGATGTAGAATGTACGATTAATCGGCTCGATGGGAAAAGTATGTCATTCAGCCCCATGATCACTCAAACGTTCTCTCGGATGAACTCGAATGCTTCGGAGAGAACGTTAAGCTGATGTCGGCCCAGGTTATCGCATGTAATTAGGTCTCTTCGGTAGTCTATAACCTTAAATAAATAAATAACTAGTTGTAAACGAGCTCCAGTTCGGTTTACAAGTGGGTGTGCCATTTAGTGCTAGCCACCCTGTCTTTATTTGATTCCCGTAACAGCTTTACAAGTAACCATCCCAAATAACATTTTTTGCTGATAATTAGCTGTGACAGTTCTGTAGCAGTTAAGTGGTCAATTTTATAGCTGGTGGCAGCTTCAAAGGCAGCCCAGCATTCAGCTTCTGATCAACTGCTGATACACCAAAATGGAGTGTGAATTTTGGCTGCCACAGCGCTGTCGCAGCTTTATCGTTGCTATGGTTGCTATGAGAAGGCATAACACTGCGTCAGCCTATTTTGACTTGTTACTTGAGATGCGTTGTTAGCCCCAAAGCGTGACTCTCATGACACCACTCTCATGAGAACAAAGGTGTCATCAACTTCATTCAAGCAGTTGTTTTATCATAACCGATTATATTTTTAACATCCACATTACACGTTTAGGCAGATGCTTTAATTCGTTCGTTCTGGTTGTTAACGACAATTTTAGCGATAGTTAAAATAGAATCTTAAAAAGCGAACGTGGATTTGGGATTTCCTTACAAGCACCTACCTAGAACACAGAAAATAATATATGGTTTTGGGATTATTGTTTAAAGGTGACTTGCTGTTACAAACCTCGGGTAGATCAGCATTAAAAGTGAGCAAGAGAGCGTTAAGAAGAAATAGTTAGGCAGTTAGAATTAGCCCCCCCCCCCACATCTTAGGATAATTGTTTCAGTACACCCAGTAATTCAAAAATTATGGATTTTCTCTAAAAGGCTTATTGTGGACTATCAGCGGAGTACGTGATTATAAAGTGCCCAAATAACTGATTTTAGATGATATTTTCTCAATTAATGAAAGTCAGTCTTATTTTAGATTTTAAGTTCGTTTTCTTTGGAGATGGGGAGGCCATATTTCCTATGTTTTGAAAATGACTAAAGCAATACAAAAACATCTTAATGTTCCACCATAATTACAATATTTACTCTATAAATGTCTTATGACGATCAAAATAAATGATACATCATACGATGGCTCTTTTAATATCCTCTTGTGCGCCTCACACTTTAATCTATTCTTCATCAATTCTTTGTGATAAAATTAAAGTTAAATTAGTGGCTTTTTAAAATTGGTTGTCATGTTGGTTGTTTATTTGCATAATGTAAGTTGAATTGCAAGGCCGAATTTGGCCGTTGACCGAAAAAATGTTAATCTTTAGGTGTCTCTCCGTTCCATCATCTTTAATTATTAAATGTTTAAAAAAATTGTTAAAAAAAGCTACACGTTACACGTAGAAAATTACATTTAATTTTGTCTTCGTGAAAATAATTAGATTATAATACCAAGTTGGAATCGACTCATTCGTGCAAGAATTTTATTTTTAGTTAAAGACAAATTAGACGTTGTTTTGAAATTAAAATTTTATATCTCGACGAGAGTCTCTGACCATTATTATTTAATTAGAATGTTACGTTAATTACACTGGATAAAAATAACTACTTATAAGCTTAAATAAGTAGAAGTCATCCAATAAAATAATTAAAAGAGTATTCTTAAATATTACATCTGTTCGAATTTTATTTTTTTTTGTTCTAACAGAAACTTCTTAATTCTTCTGAAACATTTTTGCGATCTGCGTGGGTGAACTCGACAAGTAGGAGGTCCAACTGGTTTTTGTTAAGTTTGCTGAACGCCGATCATGATCACGATCGAACATTCCCTATTGCCATTTATTATTTTTTGCAATGCTAAACAATAATTACTATAATTTTTTTAAACAATTTTTAAGCCAGTCCCAAGTATTCTTTGCAGGATGCCAAGTTGCAATAATTGTCTTGAATCTTAACTAGTAATAACTGCAAAAAACGTGATTTATCAAAATCGTGATTAAATACATCTTCGTTCTATTAATAATTATTTTCGCTAAACAATTAACGCCTCATTTGCTCATTTTACGCGGAACTAATAAATAATTATTTAATTGATAAAATATGTTGTTTTAAACAATTAACTTCGTACGAGTTTCTAATAAATGTATTTAAGTGTTGTTAACATAATTTAACGTACAACAAACCATTTTGCGTGTTTTTGCCAAAAGAAAATTATATAATTTTTGCTCAGTAATTATGTAGTATTTTACTTCTTCTCACAACTTACGTGACATGAACGTTTAAAACTTGAAGCTAAAACGCTGACATTGAAGTGGCAGTATAAAAAAAAGTTTCAACTCAGACTTTTTCCCCAAGGGGAACATCTATATCTAACAACAAAATTTGCTTTGGTCCCGTCCCAAGCGAAAAATTTATTGACTGAGGTAGTTCTTTTGCTACATGTGCTAATAGCACATTATAAAAACACTCGACAAGTAAACAACTACGAAATGTTTTTATTTTGCAATTAAAATCCTGTCTTTATTCAGGGGTCACTGCAATAGTCATAATTTGGAATTGGAACAGTAGTGCCAAAGATAAATATTTTTCCTTAAAGGTCACTTTTTTGCTGTTTACGTTTAACCATTTAGTAAGTAAAGTAAGTGCTGATTTCTTTTAATTATTAACCTTTGCTCTGTAAGGAAAAAAAACAAATTAATTATAAAATTAAAGCCAGAAGTAATTTTATCGTTTTGGTTATCATGTGAAGCTTCCAAGCATGACATTTGTACGTTTCAAATCTATTGTTTGAGACATACATAAGTTGTATTCCTTGAAAAACACCTTTAACAAGTCTTGCAGAAAGAAAAAAACTATATATTAAAATAATTGTCACTAATAACCAATAAATTTAATTAACTTCTATTTGTATGGTTGAAATTAAAACAATTTTAATTACTTTTTACTTTGAAATAGCAAAAATTAACTATTTTTCAAATTTTATTAGCGCAAATAACGTGTGTTGCCATCTTACAGCGTTTCCAACAAGCTTCTGGTTTTAAATTTATTGGTTTGTTACTTGAATAGTAGTCGAGCGTGGCACCACTAGATGGAGCCAATTGTAATTTTCTTCATTACGACTTTATTTTTTTTAATTTAATTTAAATTTTGAGCCGTTTCGTTGGAAAAAATTTGGGGGAACTTATGCGATTTAATTGCTTTGAGTTAGCCCTTCTCTTTTTAAACCTTTGTAATGCCACATACAGTAATTTCTGGCCGATCCAGGCTTCGAAGTAATATTGATTGGTTAAATGATTATATGGTATGATGGCGATGACTGCGATGAGGCTAGATCCATAATTTTGGACATTGAGATTAACTGTATTGTATTTGTTCCAATTTTATTATTTTTTATTTGGTAAATTTATTTTTTTGCCCTTAAATCGTTTGGTTTTTGGATTGTTTGGCACAGTAGAAAGTAGAAACCTCCACTCGTTTTTTGTGGAGTGCAATAATTTTTGAGTCGTTTTGCGCAATAATCTGAGATTAAAATTAGAAAATTAAACAATATAACAGACTTCAATCTTTAGGTGCAGGGTTATTATTTTCGAGGGTGATTGATAGCTTTAACTTGATCCTCACAAACAAAAATAAGAAAAGACGATGACATCCAATAAATAATATCGGATCCATGCATTGCACGAGTTGTACCAGTAATTAATTCATCGATAATCTAAAAATTACATCAAAGTGACCTGGAACCTGTGTATTCAGGGTCTGAGTTCACAAGAGATAAAATATTTTTATTTCGGATTTCTCAGAAAACGTTATTCTTTTCAAAACGTTTGATAAGAAAAATTCCCCAGACACTATCTGTAGCTAATATTAGGAGCAAAATCTAAAATTATGATGAAATTGATGCATCAAGCATTACGGTACGGTCATTGATTCAATTAATAAAGTTTTCCTTAAATATCTGAACTTAGAAGAGGATTTTTTTATAATATTTACCATGCTCTGCTAATGATGCCCAATAACCATAATCGTCGCCGGGGTGGGAGGACAAAGCTATTATGAAAGCGTTCGAAAAGCAAACTTTTTGTTGTCTTTTGATTTTTTTGTTTTAGAAAATGAGGGAAAAAAATTCTGCTCTTTCCTGAAATTTTTGGAAGCGACGCCCATGCCAATAACCCTTTAAAAGCAAATCTGTGAGGTTTGAGCTACCCACCACCTATTAGAATATTCTAAGTATTTATTATTCTTTTTCTTTCGATAAGATATTTTTGCACATTTGGTCGTTTTGATAAATTTTCAATAGTCTACTTCCGATATTTTTGAAACAGCTGTTATTAAGTTTTTGTAATAAATTTTGTGCCTTTTAGATTTTTTGAGATATTTCAAGTTCACCCCTTTGGCAGTTAAGGTTAGTTTCGTATTTTTTAATGACATCGTCTACATTTTTTCTAAAAGATCGAAATAAACTCCATCCATGATACATTCACATTGTAGGGACCGTTGTGTTCTTTTAAAGATCCTAAATTTCCATTGTTTCCGATTGGCGTGTGTAATACTTATTCCCAAATCCACTTTTGAATTTCCTAAATTATTTAATTAAATTAAGTAATAAATTATCCTAAAATGGTTTACCCAAAATTATAATTAGTTAATGTGGGACTAAAATGGTTAAATGTTTTAATAGGAGAAAGTATCAAAATAAGGAAGTAATAGATTTTATGGTAATAAAACTAACCGACGAAGTGGATCATGGTAGGCGTACCTGTAAACTATAGCAGCTACAATGGCGCGTGCGACACAGGAAGTTCCAGCGACTTTTTCATTCAAGTACTTTCGAGTTCTTCTTTTCAACAAAAGAGTCTTATCTGACATAACTCGCTTATAAGTTGGTGGCGCCAATTTATTTTCGTTTCTAATAAGGGTTGTAATGGAAAAGTCAATTTCTATTCTTCGTTTTGTTAAGTTTTACAACTATATGGGCTCTAGTGGGTATATAAAAGTGCAATATTTTGAGCTATCGTAAATATTTCATAAAAGGTAAAAAGGACCAATATTTGACAACATCCGGCGCCATATCTCTATTTATCGTGATTTTTTCATATTGCAGGAAATGGTGGTTTAAGTTTGTTAAGACAGTTTGAACAAAGCTCGCTCCACTTCTCAAAACCTACATCCTACATTTTTTATTTACAACTAAATCAATTTTCGAATTAATTTTAAATAAATTGGGTATAATTATTTTGTTCTTTATATATTTAAAGTAATCTTTATATCCTTTTTCGTATAAATGACGCTTCCAGATAAGTAATTTTCTTCCATTATACTTTGAAGAATGGCGCCGAGCAAGTTAAACTTGGTATACATACCTCTTTTTATGACAGTTGTTTATAATTGGTATGGTTGTAATTTGTACAATCTCAAATGCAATAACACAAACAGAAGAATAATAATTATTTTCGTATAACTACAGTTTTATTTCAGAATTCAAAGAGCAGAAGAGCACTTAGATTTTGCTCTATTAATTTTTAATTTAAATAATAACGTGTAAGAAGATAGATAGCAAAGGAAAGTTTACTTCGTGGCTCAAATCTGAAATAGTGTGCACGATATGTAACTATTTCACTGTATTTATTTACCGGTTTTGTAGGTTTTGAGCAACCTGTTCGGAAAGGAACGGTTGGAGTGTACAATTAGAGAGCATTCCTTCATTTGGGGCCTTTTTTTTAGATCATTTATAGAATGGGAAAACAGGGAAAATAGTGGCAAACTCCTCGAGGGCTTGTATAGAATTAAAGCCCCCCTTCCCCCTAAGATAAACTCATTGCTTCGCAACGTCGACTTGTGTGGAATAACCTCTCGACCATGCGGAATTCAGTTTCATTTTTTCATTTAAAAGAGGATATTGACCGCGTTCAGACGAGAGAACAGTTGACCAGAATAGTATGCTTCTCAAATCGCCCTCTCTATCCTCGCGGTAAAATAGACACCAGAGAGAGAAGATGAGAGATTAGACATGGTCACTCAACTGTTCTTTCGTCTAAACGAGGCCATTGTAGAAGTCCAAAGTATTTGATTTGTTTACAAGAGTAGTGTGTGACTCACTATATCAGTAGCGTCTCTAGACCTTATTCTCACCTTTGGTGTTTCTCAAGTCTTTTCATATTATGACCCCCATTTTGGACTTGTATTCTACACAGACGGCTCTAAAAGCCCAACAGGTACAGGAGCTGGAATCATCGGAGACGGCAACTTGAGGCGAGGGGTAATCTTAAGCTTCAGGGAGCACACCGTCTTCCAATCAGATATTTACGCCATCCTAACATGTGCGCAAATGCTGTTAGATAGAGGATATCACAAACAAAAAATCTTTATAGTATCTGACAGCCAAGCCGCTCTCAAAGCGCTGAACGCCTGTGAGGTGAGTAACGGACTGCATTCGCAGACTAAATGCGCTAGCGGGGAAACACTTCGTCAATCTGCTGTGGGTGCCAGCTAATGCCAACATACCAGGAAATGAGAAAGCTGAAGAATTGGCCAAAGAGGGCCTAAATAAGACACATTGGACCAAAACCAGCCTTTGACATTCCTTATGAAATGGCAAAGAGAAAAATAAAGTCATTTCTAGTGAAGTGGCAACACTGGAGGGAAACTTCTAGACAGGGACATTCTAAAGCCCTACTGGAGAAACCCTTTGACAAATGAACTCGCTCTCTACTCAGAATGAGCAGAGATGAACTACAACTGGCAACGGCAATAATAACGGGCCATTGTCTGCTTAAAAAGCACCTGAAGCCTACGATGGGACTAGAAGAAGACCCACTATGCAGAAGATATGCAGAGGAGGAAGAAACTCCAATTCATCTTCTGCTACGCTGTGAGGCTTTCACAATAAGTCGTTACAGCATTCTCGGGAAAGAGAAGATGCTTCAAAGAGAACTGTTTAACTTATCAATATAGGAAAAATTCTGGACTTTATCAAAAGCAGAAGATCAAATCCGGGCGCACTAGATCTCAGAGGTCGCGATACAAGGAACGACTAGGCACCAGCTTCAGAAATAAAATTATAATTATTATTATGAGCCCTAAACCCTAAATCAAAATCAGAGCTCTAAATTTTGACCATCAGGGATAAAATTGCAAATCGTGCTTTGGCTGGATTTTTTTGCCTCGGCTGCGTCTTTCAGTACTTAAATCTGCTATTTTTTCGCTTATTGTTCAATAAATTACTATGATTATTAATATTTTAAAAATAAAAAAATATTTTCTGCCTGATTTTGCATAAAATAAAAGTTTTCCCTAACCTGGTGAGTTAATCGTGAAAGTTTCTACAGATTATCGGGATCAATCTATTCGATATCTCGAGGCATGTTCAAACGACTTATTTTTATTCTCTGTGTGAAGTGGCAAAGATTTATTACACTTTTGTTCCTTCTTAACTTTGTAAAAAAAAGTACCAACAACCAGTTGCAAAATAACAGAATAAACCACTTTGTTGAAAAGCGAAAAAAAAGTTCTTTATAGTTATGGTATTTTTAGATCGTGTGTGAATTTTTTGAAAATCAATTATCGAAAAATTTCCCTCCAAAATTCTATTTGATTAACTTTATAAACATTTTACTCTTACAATTATTGACTTAAAAAGTGAAGACTTTTATCGTAATATCAACAACGCAATTTCTATCTTTACTTATCTTCATTTTGAAAAGCCTTTTTGATTAAATCGATTATTATGGAGGTCGAATTTGTCTATTTTAATGCGCATATACAAGGGTACTTTTCCACTTTTACTGTAGTTCTCTCACAGGAGAAAGATAAATTTTGTTTGATTTATATTATTTACTCATAGATTGTCAATATTTATGTGATAATAAAACGACAGGATTGTAAGAAGACCATCAACACCTTGAAAGTTTTAAAATATTTTTTTAAACTGGAAAACATACTTTTTCTCTTTCTCGATATTGATTTAGTAATTGATTTGAGTATTGCCTACGTTTAATGTATGGTACCGCTAAAAAAATGAGAATTTACTTATTAGTGATTTTAATATGAACTTTCTCAACGTATAAACGCGGAGGTAAATTTCTTACCTTATGACACGTAAGCTTACCTCAGTTAGTGGTCATAATGTATGTAACATTATCTTAGAAATACCTTGTTGAAGTGTGTGGAGGAGAGTGTCTTGGGTAGGAAGGTCACGGACGGTCGTTTAGGGCCTGCAGCTTCTAGTCGTGCTCGTATACAGCTTCAGCTGGACCAGAACACCTAGGTGGCATACCATAGTCTTTGTCTATAGTTGTTAGTGTTCAGACATTCAATTTCATCTTAGTACATAATTAGAAAAATATTGCAGCTATTTTACACTTTTTACCGAATTGATAACTTACGCCTTTTTTAAGTTAAAGAAAATTGCGAGATGCAATTTTAATCTTTTTACTTATTCGTGTACTTTTATTTTATTAAAATTGTTTTGTAATTGAATCAAGTTCTACCTTATCTCTCTCGAGTGGGGAATTTTTTAAGTTCGTTAGGTTAAGAACACAATGAAGAATGTAAAAGTAATGGATTCTTTAGCTCGAATTGATGGGATCATTTCATTTTAAATTAAAAATTCATCGGCAGAGATGGAAAATATTTAAAAAATATATTTTTGAAAATATTCCAAAAATCTCCCTTCATTGAATCATTGATTAGGAAGACTTTTTATTTGAAGAAAATCAGTTTCAAAAGCTTGTTGCAGGATTTGACTGATTTGTTTAAATATTCCTTCCCAAACTATAAAGTTTGGAGGAAAATTGGTTTAAAAACATTACTAATTTCTATCAAAAGAATAAAAGATGTACGAGGGGTAAAAATGAAGAAAATCAATGTATTTTTCACATTTTTTTTAACCTTATGGGTGCTATTATAAGTAGTTTAATGTACTTATTTCCTCATCAAAGCAATTTGGAATGAAAAAAAGTTTATAAATTTTGTCCCATACCTACACCACACCGATAGGGTTCTTTAGTGCTTATTAAACACTTCTCTTTTTGTATTCCCAATTTGCACTTTGGATAAAGCTTGACAGAAGGACCTCCAAAGACTGGAAATGAAAATCCAGTGACTCGCTTCGTTTCCGACAGTATAGGGGACCAGGAAGGAGCTTAGCAACCGTTGCCTATAAGAGAAAATGCGACGGAAACGACATTTTAGAAAACCATGGATGACTCATTCATTCCGTTCAGTTTACATTATAATTGGCTGTCATGATCTTTCCTTATAAGTGCGAGTATAAGCAACCATAGACATTTGAAGCGTGCTATATGCATTTATGCATGTTACTTTTGGTCGAAATGGTTTTATGCAAGAAATTAATATTTTGTGCCATCATTCACTTGCAAATAAATTTTTGGGAGGATGGTGCTGCTCCAAGTATTAGAAAATTGACTTTAAAAATATCAAAACGTATAATACTAATTGAAATATATTTTCGCTCCTCCTGACAAATTTACGTATTGGCACTTAAGACCTTATGCATATGGCATGCTTCATTTGAGAAATTGACCGCAAATCGATATATTTAGACAACCATTGTATTCACATACGATTACCTGGAATGCTATTTCCTGTTAGAGTAGCGGCTATTTATTCAATGAGGCGACACGTATTAGACTGTGGTTGATAATGAGAGTAGAATGGCAAATGAAAATTTGATGGATAAAACCCTGGTGTTCCTTCAAGCCCGGAAGACTTATAAACATGGACATTGAACATAAACCCAATGAAAGGGTAGTCGTTCATAGGAGATATATTCGACGATTTCCCCTTACGACCCAATTCTAGAAATCATAAGAATTAATTATCTTGAGAAGATAAAATTATTATAGAAAATGACGTCATTTTCTGAAGAGAATTAAATCCTATGATGTCAAGAATGGTTTATAGTAACATAGTAATACTAAGCGGGTTGTAGACCGAATCACGACAGCTGATAAAAAGTGGCGCGAAATTCAAAATTGGCGGTAATGGGGCGTGTCAATTTAAAAATTTAAAATTGAACTCATAAATTTTAATGACCAAATCGTATAATCCACAAATTGGGGCAAATGAGAACAGTATGTTTCAAAACATGACTAATTAGCAAAAAGAAAAAGGTTATCAGGAAAACTCTGGAAGAGATGGTCTCATAAAATTTGGTATTCTAGAAGCCAAAGGTGTAAACCGTGGAGTAGACGTAAAAACTGAAATTGACTTAGGCTAAAATACTTTGAACACTGTACACAACCATACGACTTTAGACTAGTATAGTAGAACCTCGATAATCCGAGTGTTTGGTGATCCGAATCGAACAATTTCTTTCATTACATATGTCATAGTCCGCGTTTTTGCATGCATGCTTTGATAAACCGAATCAACGTGTCTTTCCCTGCTTCTTGTTTACAAATAAATAAGAAGTCATAACAGATTTGTTTTATTAGGCATCAGTAATCCGGATGTTCCAAATATCCGGATTGCCTCGGTTTTAATTAATCCGGACTATCAAGGTCCTACTGTGTCTCTTAAAAAGGCATTTTTTAATTTCACATCCCACATCGCTATATCTTCAATCTTCATAGCCAAAGTCTCCTTCTCCTATGAGAAACAATCATTTCCATCCATTCGACCACTAGTGAGGCTTCAGAAACTGTGTCATTTTTAGTCGTTTGTCGTTATTAAAACCCATTAACGCCTAGCGATCTCATACGAGATCAGACACATTGTGTGTTTGATGACCATTTGCAACTTTTGGCTTTTTTATTTTTTTGAAGTACAAAAGTTTAAAATTTTGTGCTTGGGCGCTAATGGGTTAGTGAGGCGTTTTTGACTGAAGTCGATGGGCGCCTTCTGAATCTTGTTGATTTAAATTCACACCTTCATCAAGAAAAATGTTTTTTGCTTTAATTTCGCGTCTTTTAAATCTTTTCTAAGCTGGCAGTTGTGTGTGAATTAAAACTATTTCAAAATCCTTAATAATATCATCTTTCCTCAGGTCTCGCTTTTCCAGACCATCCTTATATCTGTATTTATTTTTCTCAAGTGTCTCTTTTTTCCTTCTGTCTCATGGTCTCCACTAATTAATTGTAAGCGGGATTCCTCTTTCGGACACCCTCTTCAGATGTCCATACCGAAAAAGTTTTCATTTTTCCATTTCTTCATTTATATAGTGACTCTTCTACAATAAATAATTAAAAAAAAATTATTCTTGTCTTTTGTGGTAATTTATTTAATATTTTAGTGTAATCTAAAGCGCAAACCGTGGTAATATGAGGCCCTAAACTGTAACTTGCCTAACGACTTTGTCTATTTATTTAATGAACCGTGATATAGTATGAAACTTTAGTTTTTGTTTTTATTTGTTAAAAAGCAAATCCACACTTGAATAGTTTTAAGAATGTATGCAAATTTTTCTCCTTTTTTTGAAAACTTATATTAATTATAATTAATTACCAACTTATTTAGTATTTATAGATATATTTCAGAGAATTTTAAAAATGAAGAAATTTTAGTTATGTATAATTTTTTATAAAATCATTTTACAAGATACTAATCGCATTTATTAAAATAACGAACAGTAATAAGTGGAATATTTTGAAAAATATTAATTATTGCTGTTTTTAAGTTAGGAAAAATTTACAACCACATATGGAGTTTATAATTATTACATAGCTTATAAGTGTACAAAGTAATTATCCTGAATGCCATAAATTTTTTTCCTTTGTCAATTTTTGTACTAAAATAAATCATCTCTTCTTCTACCGATTGTAGTATTCGTAAAGTATTTCACTTATAATGATCGAAGCTTTTTAATTAAATTTTCGATAATTCAAGTAAAAAAATACAAAGAGACTTTAGAAGAAGTATGTCTGTATAACACCCATAAGGTAAATCAAAAACCACTGAACAGGGAAACAGGGAAATTTTTACATTTTTATATCAGAAAACGATTCTAAGCAAAAATATTGAATATTATCCATATTTTGTATTGGGACACCCTGTATGTTTCTTAATCTTTTGCAACCTCACAAAATTAACGTCAATACGTACGAAAAATTCCTGTTACAACTCCATCCATCATTAGAGTTTTTCTCTTTTCTTGTGAAAAAGAGTTTGTTTATTGCTTAATCATTAGTTAGAATATTTCAACCTTCGTTTTTACTGTTTGCCAATGAACATAATTTTTATAATAATAATTGTTCTGTAAACACAAG
This sequence comes from Malthinus seriepunctatus, assembly GCA_963924605.1. Taxonomy (NCBI): domain Eukaryota; kingdom Metazoa; phylum Arthropoda; class Insecta; order Coleoptera; family Cantharidae; genus Malthinus; species Malthinus seriepunctatus. The sequence continues at coordinate 78,393,536 of OZ004600.1, read as the reverse complement.
TGATGTTTGTACCAACCTGTACCTACTTAAAACAAAACTCGAGTTTAAATTTTTTTTTAAACTGGGATTTATTTTTTAATGCTTTACCTGTGATTGTATACTTTCACATACTTGATTTTCCAGTTATGAAATAATTTTTCCCATTAGTTGCTAAATGGCTTTGGGTTATTCGTTATTATGATAGATTTTCGACAAAAATTGCATCTGTAATTACGATATTGTACATTATTGGGCCTGTTTTTAGTCACGCCACTGTTTTAACAGTATTTCTTGGATTCGTGTTGTTTTCCAATTTTGTGAAAATCAGAGAAAAAGCAACCATGACACCCCCCTCCACTTGGACTCGCCTTGATGAGATTTCATTTCAATTAGTTTTCTTTCATAAACTTGTTCACAATTGCTCTAGACTATTTTAGATACCTCTGTCGATCTGTGCAAATAAATTCTTAACCAATGAAGATTCTTACCATTATAAAGAGCTTTATAATGGTAGGATTTGTATGTGTGCAACTTTTCATAAGTAGGTACTTTCTGTAAAATGGCTGTCTGTGCAGGGCCGGATTACGTCGGTTTGGCGACCTAACTAATAAAGACTTGACGCCTATTTAATTACCACCTGAGAATTTTGTTGGGTCGTGGCGTACCACCGTCTTTGTCGGGGAGTTTGGGAGAATTTATTTTCCAAAATCGGTGCATAATGGTAATATTTAGGGCTATTTTAGAGAAGAGCACCTTTTCTGCAAAATGCGCCTTAGGCTTTAGCCTAATCAACGTAGTGCATATGGGTCTGTGTCTGTGTGTATGTACCCTCTAGCCTCCACAGGTAAAAATTTTAAGAAAATCGCACCAACCGTGTTGTGAACAAATTTCGCAGTTAAAATAGATTGACTTGCAGCAGCAAATAAATAACTAGAAATGTACATATTTTTTATTGAAAATTGCAGAATTGCAAACGTTAGTTAGTTCCCATGCATTCTGAAAATCTATAAATTCAAAAATTATATTAAAAGATCTACATAAATGCTAATGTCATACATACAACCACTAACCATCTTAAACTATGCCGTTCTACGCTATCTTTATGATAATTAATATGATTATGTATACTGCTAGTTACCTATACAGGTAGAAAAATATTGAAAAATCTGCCTATTTTCTTGGAATAGTCAAATAAATTTCAAAAATTTCTGTTGAAAGTTCCTAAAAAAAATATAAAAACTTAATAAAAGAGAGTAATAAATTATAATGATACAGTATATTATATTAAATATTTTTTTTAAAACAAATGTCTTTTTATGTATATCATCTATCAAACAACGTTGTAAACATGCTTTTCTTTTTTCAGGTAAACCGACCGCACGTTATCTTTGATCAGGGTAGCCAAGTCAGTCGGGAGCCTTGTGGGATTCAAGAGAACCTACAAGATGGTTACCAGCGACTTACAACTTGGATGGTTTTAAAAGATACTTTTAAAAGATACAAAAGAGCAAACAATGTCAAAATTTTTAATTTTAAATGCAGTCGCGAGGACTTGCACGGGTCAAGTAGGGGAAATTTTCATTTTTTTGAAATTATTGGGTTAGATTTAAATTTGGACTTTTCCATTTTAATAAAAATTTCATTACTGTTTTACAAATTATTGCATGGAACCGAAAGATCCGTAGTAAAATTTTAATAAAAAAATGAATTTTTTCAAATGAAAATTCCTCGGAAAATCATCGTGATGAGATTCGTCAAGTGTACAGAAAATTATAATATTAAGCGTTTATTACTTATTTATTACTTGCATGTATTAGGAACATTTATCATTAGTGTGGTATCCGTTTTATAATTTTTAATGCATTGAGTTAATCCTAAAAGAGCAATTTTTCCACACTGAAATAGCAGAATGTCAAGAAGAAGTATTATTAATTGTGGAAATTGTGCTCTAAAAATTGTTTGTCCTAGCACTAGTTATTGAAGACGCCAATTTGAAGAAATTTTGAAGAACTTTTGAAGAGCCTTCATAGCAGAACCATCAAACATACCGAATATGGAGGAAATTCTTCTGAAAAGTGAGTACTTTTCTTAAAATTAATTTTATTCCATGAAATTGTTTTAATAAGCTTGGGCACATTTTACAACTTAATAATTTGATATTTGCTTGTATTATACACAGGGGCGGATCTAGGGTTTTCTAGATTGATAGGCCTTGGGCTATTGAAGTCTAATGGGCCTCATTTTTTGTTAGATTAAGAATCTTTAAATTGAGGTTTAAAATTAATTTTTGCTGTACTTATAATAATTTTTAATAATTCAATTTTTGGGGCTCACGGCTTACGCCCTATTAGTCCATATGTAGATCCGCCCCTGATTATACAGAGTAAATAATTGTTAATTGGAAATTTAGTTGATTCAGTTACACCCGGCGCTTTGTCTTACTTTATTTTTATGTAACAATCGATTCATTCGTCTAGTCCGTCCCTGTTATTAGTTATTAGTCCGTACCTGTACTTTTCCAATTTAATTTTAATCAAAATTCTATTATTAAATTAACAAAGTAACATGGTTGGAGAAATAATGCAATACCTATAATACCTAATACCTACTTTCACTTTCAATCGACTTTATGACTATACTATAAGGGAAATAATTAAATTAAAAAACTATCACCTCGAGATGTAATTACTAATTACATAATTACAAACCACTTATTTAATTTAAAAGTACATATTCATCAATAATTTATTTATTATTCGTATAATTAGTTAATTTTGTTTGGAAAAGTTTCCTACTGTTGAGCTGCATCTGAGCTTTTCTTCGTTATTCCAGACTCCCCGAGACGACGTTAATCGTGTGATTATTATTAAAGTTTGCGGATGTATAATAAACTTAACATATTTTTAAATCAAATAAAAAAAAGTCTGATAAGAAATTACATCTTTACTTTAGTTGATGGTAAATAATATCGACTTTTTATTATTTTAAATACCGTTGGTCTCTAGATGATTTTAGCGGTTCTAAGTGATGATAAATACGGAATTTACGCGAATTTAATTTTTAAATTAAATTTTAATATCAAAATTAAGTAATAATTAATTAATATACCGACTTAAAGCGATTTAGATTTTTTAAAAAATTATATGTGTAGTCATGGGCGCTTGTCGCCCGAAGAACGGCTTTTATAAAACTAATTGTAGGACTAAGCTTGTGCCTTGGTTTGAAGAGGATTAAAATTCCATAATATAATCCCTTAAGTGAGTATCCATAATATTATATTTATAAAAATATTTTTGATAAATTTCCCGTTCACATTAAAAAGTGTTTACGTGGTTACAGACTCTAAGTACTCATGGTCCATAATATACTGCTCTCGGATTACTTTAAAATTTAATGTAATTAATAATTTTAGTTGGTAAAAAAATTTCATTTAAAGAAACATTTCTCATACGTACACGTACAGTCAGCCTCACAATTATTGGCCTCGCCAGGGTGGTTATTTATTAGCCTAGAACGACAAAAAGACAGAAGGGGAAGTTGTTGATTTACTACTTGTTGGCAAAATTAGGTTACCCCTCAATTTAAATAGGGGGTGTTATGATGGCTCCATCCACAATATGTGCTAAATGTATAGTTAGGGCGGCCATTAATTGTGAGGTTGACTGTATGGGCCAAAATCTATAATTTTGTGCCCTTGGTGCAAAAATAACTATTTTACTTCCACTTGTAAATAAAAATCATATATAGTATATTGTTTTATAAGGAGTAAAAGTCATACTTTTTAGTAAGATGAGACGAAGTCGAGTCTGCGAACTACTGACGAGTCAGAAAAGGTCACTTTTCTCAGCATGAAACATTTTATTTTTTTTAAACGTAAAAAAATTATTTAAAACTCATTTAAACTTCAAAAATAAATGTTTTTGAATAATGCTAACTCTTGTCAATTACTTGTAGTTCAATTTGTCAAAATATTTTTTTTAAATTAACGTTAACTTGTAAAAATTAAATTGCTAATTATCAAACGTCATGAACAAACTATAAAAGAAAAGGACCCCGCACTTTTTAAATGGAAAAACGGTTTCAGTCAAATTCGATAAAATTTTGGTATGTTGTAAATTTTGCCCTTCTGAACAATAGTCTCCAGCGGCGAAAACTTCTAGACCCCTACGTTTCTGAGATAGGGCCGCCAAAGCTCTTAAGATAGCTATCCTGATCAATTAATGTAGCAGATATTTCTTGTTATACAGAATTATAAACTGGACCAGCTGGTAGAGTTGACCAATTCTAATAACTTTTGTTATTTCAATTTTTCAAAATGGCGCTTGTTTTTTTAAATATGGCGGATTTATTGATTTTTAAGTTTTTATGGTAGCATCTTTATTTTTTGAGTTAGGAAAAAAATTAAAATATTTATGTAAGCTACTTAACAAGCTCTACAAATAATGTAAATTGTCTTTTATTATATCTCTCACCGTTTCAAAATGGTGGCGAAGCAGGAAGATCGAAGTCTTATTTCTCTGACACCCAGTCCACGAATTTTTGTCTAATGAATTTTATTTAGCTGTTCGAAGCGTTTTTAACAACTTTTATGCTTTTTCTTAGCATAATCTTTTTCTGCATTTTTTATGTTTTTTCTCTATTTTCAATAATAATTGATAATAAGAAATTAGTTTTAATTCACTCAGTTGCACTCAATATTTCACCTTATTATTGAAAATAGAAAAAAAAACATTCCGCATAAAAGTTGTTAAAACCCTTCGAACAGCCAAATAAAATTCATTAGACAAAAATTCGTGGACTGGTGTCAGAGAAATAAGACGTTGAACTTCCTGCTTCGCCACCATTTTGAAACGGTGAGAGATATAATAAAAGGCAATTTACATTATTTGTAGAGCTTGTTAAGTAGCTTACAAAAATATTTTTATTTTTTTCCTAACTCAAAAAACAAAGATGCTACCATAAAAACTTAAAAATCACTAAATCCGCCATATTGAAAAAACCAAGCGCCATTTTAAAAAATTGAAATAACAAAAGTTATTAGAATTGGTCAACTCTACCGCCTGGTCCAGTTTATAATTCTGTATAACAAGAAATATCTGCTACATTAATTTATCAGGATAGCTATCTTAAGAGCTTTGGCGGCCCTTCTCTCATCTCAGAAACGTAGGGGTCTTGAAGTTTTCGCCGCTGGAGACTTTTGTTCAGAAGGGCAAAATCTACAACATACCAAAATTTTATCAAATTTGACTGAAACCGTTTTTCCATTTAAAAAGTGCGGGGTCCTTTAAAGAAACATTAATTATTTTACAGTACAAATGCTTAGAAATATCATTTTGTGTTACAATTTGTTGTGAATAAGTAAGGTTAGAATTTACTTTTACATCCTACGACGTAAAAGTAGAACTTTAACCTTACTTATTCAGTAACAAAATGTCAACTTTTATTGACATTTGAAGATAAAAATATTTGATAATTGACAAGAGATAGCGCTTTTTCAAAATTTTCTATTTTTAGTTTTAATTAAGTTTTACTTTTGAAGAAAAATAAAATGTCAGAATCAACTTTGTTTTGTCTGACAAGCCCTGCTGAGTCGCCTAAAGAAAGGAATAATTTTATACTCCTAATAAAACAAACTGCCATTTTATAATGGAACAAACAAAGAATATAGCAAAACTAGCTTTTTAAGCACGTTGCTGAAATTTAAGATATTTATGATTTAAAACTATAACAACAACAAGCTCATTATGACCTTATTCTTCTTTGCTTATTTTAGTTTCAACCAAAGAGTGCTAGTGAGAAGTTCGGAACTAACTAAAATAATATTACACAGTTTCTGCAAGTGCAGTTTTCCTAACAAAAATTAAAAAAAATCGTAAGTTAATAATTGATTTCTAAAAACTAAAGGTACTCATTATTTAAATTACTTCAATAACTGAATTATTTTCTCTTTAAATGCAAACTGCAAATTCGATCACGCATTTACAACAACGTGCATCGCGTGACTGTCTTTACGAGATAACTGCAACCATTGGGGGTGCTTAAAGTATTTATCCGACATCTTTGCCATCTTCGTGACTGTTGTCTTTTCAGTGGATCTTTATCTGGTTAAAAATATTGAAATTCCACACTTAAGATGAGCTTTTGTGCCGAGTTAAAAGCATTAGGTTTTGCATTTTGTTGTTAGATTTGTAATTTAGAATTTTAAAACAATTGCTTCCAGTTCAGACTAATTTTATCGGTCTTTAGAAGCTTTTTAAGCAAGTTTTGTTTTATTTTGACCAAACTTGGTAAAAATTGAAAACTCCACCCTTCACGACCATGAGACTTCACGAGGTTAGATTAAAAGATATTTTTAATTTACTTCTTGGCGAACTTTACTTGAGAACATGGCATTTCATACATCAATTACTGTTTAATTGCTATGCTTAGAAAATTGACTTTAAGATAAAGTACAAATCATTCTTTATACTCGTGATTGAGGTAAGTGTGTAATTACAACTTGGCGTTCGAGTACTACACTAGTAATGCACACAGCAGGTATATCGCTTCCAAAATTAATTATTACGAATTTTAAGTTAATTAGAAAAATATCCATTTACTTTCGTATTTCGCATTTTTATTTCTTTCGTAACCTTTACCGGCAAAATTCGTTGTATACCTAGTACAAGTGACGGAGTTTTACCTGATTGTATTTTTGCAACGGTACTCGGTCCAAAGCTGGAGGGAAAACTGGAAATCTCATATTTTACTGATCAGGGCCGTAGCCAGACATCAGGACTAGGGGTGGGCGATTTTAAAAAAATATCGATATTTTCGATATTAAAAAAAATATCGATATTATCGATATATCGGAATATCGATATATCGAAATATCGATATATCGAAATATCGATATATCGATATTCTGATATCCGATATATCGATATTCCAATATATCGATATTCTGATTTATATATATCGATATATAGCAATAAGAAGTATCAGGAATCTTATATTTAGTGGTCTTAAAAGACCACTAATCGGGCAGTAAATTTGGTATAGAGTGTCTAGTTAGCTACAGCCTCCAGCACGCGTTTTCACAGATCACGGTAACCCCAAACATTTCGTTACAGTGCGGCATATTTTGTTAGCCGACTAGAAGATGTTGCTAGACGACAAGGAAGCAAAGCTTTGCCTGGGGTCTGGGCTACTTCCAATCTATCAAAATTTTGAATAACGATATTAAAAAAATATATATCGATATATCGGAATATCGATATATCGGAATATCGATATATCGGAATATCGATATATCGGAATATCGATATATCGGAATATCGATATATCGATATATATTTTTTTAATATCGTTATTCGATATATCGATATATCGATTAAAATTCCCAGCCCTAATCAGGACAGGCTCAACAATTTTCAAGGGAGACTAAAAGCTAAAGTCAGGGATTTTTCTCTTCTGGGTTTGTATAAATATAAATCTGTTGTAATCTCTTCTGATGATGGAAGTTTTTTGCCCCAAGTTTGCAAAAATTTGTCTTTCTCTGAATCAATGTTTTCTTCTTCAGCATCATCTAATTAGGAAATTACTGTTCCTTATTACTACTACTAAATTAGGACTGTTTACAATAAATTGTCTGACAGACTGATCCACCCCTCAAAATATTTTTATGGTCCATTTAGTACACTCTGTGACTATATTATTGCATATTTCAATTCTCTTTTTCTCGGTCATCAAAATGAGTTATAGGTTGGTGCAATGGGTGGGAACTAAGAAAAAGTGTATTTTATGCCAAAAACACCTCAATTTTGCTCGCTCACCGCCATGTTTGTTTTGAACAAAAGATCTGAGTAGTAAATCAGGGGCAAATAGGTGAAGAGGGTGATAACTTCTAACTTTCGGATCTGGGGATCCTTCAGAAGAGGCCTTCGTCCAAAAAATTAAAAAAAAACCTTTAAAAGACTTGGGCTTTGGGTCTATTCAACAGTGGACTTAGAACTTGAAAAGGACCGAATCACCAAATAAACAGCTCCTGAGCTTTTCGCAATCTTCTAAGCATTCCTTAAAAGTGCTACTTTTAAGTGATTAGTGATTACGTACCCACGTCCTTTGAGAGCTCGTTTTTTAAGTAAACTATGTGGAAGACTTAAGTTTTTGAGCCTTGTGCCCTGTTCCCTTCAGCTGCCCTGCCCTTGAGCTTTGGTTCTATTGAACAGTGGACTTAGAACTTAGAAAGGACCAAATCACCAAATAAATAGCTCCTGAGCTTTTAGCGATCTTATAAGCATTCTTTAAAAAGGCTACATTTAAGTGATTAGTGATTATGTACCCACGTCCTTTTAGAGCCCGTTTTTTTTAACGTAAACTATGTGGAAGACTTATTTTTGAGCCTTGTGTCCTGTCCCCTTGAGTTGCCCTGCCGGTGAGCTTTGGTTCTCTTGAACAGTGGACCTAGAACATAAAAAGGACCAAATCACCAAATAAATAGTTCCTGAGCTTTTCGCGATCTTATAAGCATTCCTTAAAAGGGCTACATTTAAGTGATTACGTACCCACGTCCTTTGAGAGCTCGTTTTTTAACGTAAACTATGTGAAAGACTTGATTTTTGAGCCTTATGCCCATTGGAACATATAAACGTTAAGGAAAAGTGGTCCAAACCGATCTTAGACACTCGCCGTTTTTAATAGCTGGCCGATTAGTATTTAATACCGATAGTTTGTTGTATTTCTTGTCGGTTCTTTCTCTTTGAGTCTCTTGCTCTATGGCGTCACATAAAGAAAAGTGGTGAGCTGGTGAGTGTGCTGTTCCATATGTTAACTTGTGGGTCTTGTTAGTTACAAATAGGGGTGTCGTTGTAAGTTTCAGGAAGGGAAGTGATAGGAGAGATGTTTTTGAATTCGTTTTAAAGCATAGGGCCATTTGCACCAGTTCCAGTTAAATTTAAGTTGTAGTTAAACTAGTCGTTGCTTAGGAAACGCCCATTAACAAGTCTACTGAAGAATAAATTTATGTTGTAGTTAAGGGGAACCGGTGCAAACGGGCCTAAGTGTGCCATTTTTCGTATCAACCATTTCTTGAGCTAACCCACCCATTACAACGTTGGGTTTGTCTTTATAGTATTTTACTACTGGACTTTAATTCTGATATAACTGATTTAATTCTGGCGTAACTAAGAGTATGGGGGCCCTCTCGCAAAATCCAGAGTGGGGCCCCTACCCATTCCCGGTAATAATCATTGTATTTAACCACAATTCGATTTTATAACGAAATTTCATACTAAACGATGTTTCTGGGACCGTTACTATCCTTGGACTCTCCCGAAACGCGGGCCCTGCGGGTCCTATATTTACGCTACTGGGGTGGGTGTTTACTGTGTGGACTATAGAGATCAACGCTTTTATAGTGCAAGTTCGATTTATCTTATCTTGCAGGTTGCAGGGGTGGTGAGCGTCAAAGCATTTACTTTGACACAATTCAAATGGTTTATCGTTGGACCTCTGTGGTATTTATTACGAAATTGGGAAATTTTTACTAGCTTTCTCCTGAGAACTCCATTAATTTTGTGACTTCTGTCAAGAAAAGATCTTGTGGTGCTAGATCGGCTACTGAGAGGTAACTTAAGCATAGGTTAATTTCATAGTCTTCTCTCTTGGTTTTTACAATTACAGTTGTCTGACTTAGGGCCGGTACTTCTACACTTGGTTAGGGAAATTTGATAGCAAGTTAAAGAAAACGATTTCTCGCTCTCAGCATTGGTTGAATGGGGGCTAACTTTGATTATTCAAATACCGATAATAAAAGTACCGGGCCTTAAAAAATTGGACAATTTAACTTTGGGAACCTTAGTTTTAGTGTCCGTTTTTGATATTTGAGCTGTCTGATACTATTATATCAAACTATAATTACTCTATGTTAATACCCATCATTTTTTAAGTTAATGGTTTCGTAAAATATTTAAAGAAATACTCCGATTCTAATCAGATATAAGTGAGTAGTTATATCAAATGTCAAGATTTCTCGGTATCTACAGCCTACACGTATGTGATGCTGCAATAATTATTTTTTCTGGGACGAAATTTGGTGCGGAAATTCACTAGAGTGGAGCATGCAATTAATAGTCAACACATCCTGTGCTTTTACTAAATGCAAATGTAAACAAAAATATACACAATTCGCATTTTTTAAATTCTCCATTACTCCATTGAAGAATAAACATTTTTGCGAATTTAAATTCATCAAATTACGAAATATTTATTTCCACCAAGTTCCTATCGTGCATAATTTAATATTAATAAATATCTTGTTGACAATTTTAGAAAATTATTACAATGTTACTACAATAATTTAACAGGTTTTGCGGTGTCGAATATCGAATTAATATTTCTCTGCAGGTATTTTTAACATTTCGTTTTTTTTCTTAAAAGTCCTTTGCAAAATCGCACTTGACCAGAATTTATAAACTTCGTCCTTTTATTATTGTTCAAACGAACTTCAAATCAAAGGTGAAAATAATAAATCGTTTTTTAAAATATGTGTAGCAGTAATTTTAATGTAACTGTTCAGAGAAAGTATTTGTTTGCCATATTTAGTTATTCAATTTACTCCACATTCATATATTGATAAATGATAACTTACTGTAATTATTTATAATTAAATGTTGAAATAAATACATTTGTGGTGCGGACGTTGTTTAAATAAGGCGAACATTTTATTAAACAAGTTTTATACTTTAATTTAATGTTTTTTTAAGTTTTGTTTAATAACTACTGCTAACTGCCACATACATTTTTGTGCATGTTTAGGTAAAAAAACCAGAATGGTTTGTTTTGCTACCTGCGGAGAGAGTTATCTGCGTATTTTCGACAAGTGTTGAATTTTATATTATATGGTGTTAACAAAAAGTTGATTAGATGGAATATTTTATCCAAAAGAGATTCTCAAATTGCTTCATTTAATTACGAGGGTGGAGACCCCCGTGTGTGTTGTTGAAATGACATTGCTTATAGAAGGTCATAAGTCACGTTATTTTACCATTGAAATCGTATTTTTTCATTGTTGTCTTAACAATTCTCTAGAATAACCTTTTTCTTCCGAGTTTGTATCATGTACTTAAACTTTGTTCTAACTATTGCTTTATACCTCATTTTCAACACCCTCTGAGACTCTCTTGTTCCAACTACTTCCTTTGACGCCGTACAATATTTAAATCTTAGCACTCATTAGACATTTTGGCAGGTCCAATTTTTCTTAAGCTGGGCAACCAGTTGCATTAACATAACTAGCCCAATCTCGGATTTTTTCCTTCCTGAGGAACCTGTTCCAGGTCTCAACACTTAAACCAAAGCGACCCTTTGTGTTAGCCAGAAGGAATATGCTTTCCACCCGTTCCCCCAAAGTAGGTTACTAACTTACAGAGGTGGGATCTTTGTAAGCCTGCTGGTTCCGGGAGTCGGCTCTCAGTGTTTTGAGTCTCAGCGCTACAAAAGCAGGACACTGACATAAAATATATTGGGTGTATTCATCTTCTTCCTCATAACCTTTACATCTAGGGTCATCAGTCAGTACAGATAGCAATAGTGTGTATAGGTTTTTATTTAGGGGTTGTTGATATAATGCTGTTTTAGGGTGCTTAGGTTTAGTAATGAGCAGGGTCCTTTAATAAAAAGCGTCTCATGCTTGAGATTTGACTTTTTGCATTGTCTTTTGTGTGCCCTGGAGATCAATTTGACAAGGCCTCCTTTCATGCAACTATAGGAGATTCCAAGTGCGGTTCCGGTCCGCAGAAAGGGATCAGAGTGCTCCTGACTGCTAGCCCATCCGCTATCTCGTTTACCTCTTGGAACCGCTTGGAACCCCAGTGAAATGATCCGCTGTTATGTATTGTTAGGTTGTGTAAGGTCTGCCAACATTCCAGCACGAGCTTAGAAGTTTTCTTACAATTGAGAAGAGCCCTCAGAGCTGTCTGACTGTCGGTGTAGATGTGAATTTTCTTATCATGGTAAGATCGTTCTTGGTTTAATCTAGCGCAGATAGAGATAGCAAAGTAGTCGAATTCTTCGGACAACAAGGGGCGTCTTTAAAAGAAATCTGGTAATTTTCTATCTGCCAGGTAGTACTATCTTGATCTACATCCGTAGATCCGGAGACATTATTTCGAGTCCTCCAATCGATAAATTTCTTGTTCTGCAATAAAGCTGAGCTTCTTTTGGATTTGTTCATCAAATTGTTCGCTTATTTGGCTTTTAGCGAAATTAAGGATTTAACCTAAACCAAAGGTTTAGCGTGGCTTTTGGAGCTATGCTTTGGAAATTATTTCAACGGTCGTGCATTCGAGTGCTATATCGTGGTGAACGGGTACAACTGCGATCTGAGAAGCGTCAGTGTCAAGCAGTTATTTGTACCCTAGTAATGGTCTGTGGAGAAGGTCAATCCAAAACTAGAAGCTGCGATTTTGAAATCGATCGTCCTGATTTTAGCACTGGACTACTAGTAGCCTTTGCATATAACTTTTTTTTAAATGAAACGCTATTTGTTCTACTAATGTACAACAGTCCGCCTGCCATGGTGGGACGTTCATTTGATCACTATTTATAAACCGTTTTAGGAGAGTCCCAGAGCCCCGAAGGCTGTCGTCTTTTCTCAATTACCAAAAACTTGACGTGTGTTCCGCGGACCGTTATTGTACGACTGGCTACTACAAACGTTGAGTGTTTGGTAATTGAGAAAAGACGACAGGCTCTGAACTATCGTAGGTTCCGAAACTTATGAGAAAAATAGGGCGGAGCCAATATTGAGACTATAGAGTCTCTTCATTTCAATGATTCCTCTATGTACTTTGCATTCTCATCAATGAAGTTGTGATCTTCTATTTCTCTTTTTCGCATACTTTTAACCACGTGGTTAATAATAATAATAATAATTGCATTTCTGAGGCTAATCTCTCTCCCTAGTGGTTCCTTGCATAGCGACCTCTCGGATCTATTGTGCGCCTCTGATATGGTCTTCCCTTATGGGAGTTTTGTGCTTTTGATCAAGTCTAGAATTTTCCCTATTGGTAAGTTGGACAGTTCTCTTTGGATTACCTTCTTTTTCCCGAGAATGCTGTAACGATTTCTTGTGAAAGCCTCACAGTGTAGCAGATGATGAATTGAAGTTTCCTTCTCTTCTGCACATCCTCTGCATAGTGGGTCTTCGTTTAGTCCCATCGTCTGCAGGTGCTTTTTGAGCTGACAATGGCCCGTTATTTAACCACGTCGATGCATTTGAGCTGATAAATTAATTTTAAAATTATCCTAAAATTGGGGAGGGTGTTTCTCTTTCAGTTTTATGAACAAAAGTGCATGTAAAATGTAAATGTCTTAAACGTCTCAGTTGTATTTCCAAAGGAATATTCTAATTTTTTTATCACCACGTTAAGAATGTAGTAAGCAACGTCTTTCATTATTACAATAATTTGAGGGCTAATTCGAACGTGTATTCAGGATTTAAAAGAAGTATTTCAGAACTGTTAACCTTTTAATATGAGATTATCTTACGGACATGTTTGTTTTGAAGCTTTTACTAACATCTAACATTCAGTGATGTTTGTTATGTAATTTTGTCCTGATTAGAAAACTACTATAGATTCTATGGTAATGGTAACTTTTAAAACTATCTGATCTACTACTACTACTCTAGTGAGCTAACTTTCTGTATATCTAACGCTTTTAAAACGAGCGAAGAAAAGAAACATTTAACATTTTCTTATATGAAAAGGAAGTACTTGTTTTTGGGCAATTCTATAGCGTTTTTAGTAAAAAGTGTCTGCAATTGAGAATGCAGTGCAGGTGCTTCAGAGGTATAAATTGGAATTTATTCGCAACAATGTATGTTTTGCCCCTTAGATATAATACGTAATCAATACTTGCAATCAAATGTTTAATTTGTGGCATAAAATAAATAACTAACATTCCAACTGTAATGGTTTTTTAGTTAAGGCTATATCAAAGTTCACCAATAAAATTTTAAACGCCTTTGCCATTTCTATTTATCAACCATTAATTGCCTATAATTACAAAAAGAATTGAAATTTGTCCGATATGCATACGTTTAGGACATTCTTGTTGTAATAATGCAAAATTCCGCTCTTATAAATCATAAGTGTGTCGATTACATTACATTTAATATAACTTCCGCATAAGGACTTAATTAGCTATCGATAAGAAAATTTTCAATCCTAATTAAAAATGTTACAAGGAATTTTCAGTGCAATTTTTTAGTGCAAATTGTTTCAATTAAAAGAAAAAGTTACATAACAAAAACAACAAATTTGAATTTAACCGTTTTCTTTATAAATATGCGCAAGCCCACTTTGTTTTGTAAACATTTCTGGTTTAAGAAGGTTGGAATGAATTTTACCTGTTACCTGTTATATCGCGGTATTCAACAACTTACCTTTACTTTAGTGAAGTTGATTTTTAGACGTAGCCAAGGTAACACGGCGTCAAATTGTCGCGCGCACGAGTTTCGACTGTTTTTCTTTTCATTTTTCTTAATTTCCCAAGTTTTCTTTTTGTTGTTCGATAAAGTGACTTTAGATGAGTTTTAACGAAAGACTTTTGTCGTAAAAGTGCGCATTTTTTAAACTTTAGAAAGTTGTAAGGTGACGTTTTTCGGATACGTTGTTGGTTGTTGTGCTTTTATCTTCCATTGGAAAGGAGTCAAATTGCTTTATTAATATGGTACGTTTTTTTGTAATTTCCAAACTGTTGTAAAATTCAAAAAGGTGGAAAATGCGCATATGTAGAGGTATTTGAGGGAGTTTTTTAAGCAAGTTGATTTTAACCCCGCGAAAATAACAGTTGTGACTTGGTAATTGTTTCAAATGATAAATTTGTCTTCTCGCGAGAAGGCCGTTAAGAATAATTATGTTTGTCTTCCTTATCAAGTTTGCTTTTGCGATTGGTATAATCGTGTGTTTAAATGGAATTTACATATAATTTAAGTTGTAAGTAGGTTAAATTTTTTTTATTTGAGATGAAGAAATATTAAATCAAAAAGTAGATTTAAAGAGGAGAAACAAAATTGCACTAGTAGGTGTTAGTTTAAATATACTTCTGCAATCCCACGCGAAACACCTATACATGTTTTCTCGTTTGACGTACTATTGAAATCTCCCAACTAGTTTTGCTAGTAAAATAACCGTTAGTGTAAGTTCTTGCATACGTAACTTATTTCTAAACAAATAACAAAATTCATTTTGGATTGGAACTTATCATAAATAGTGTCCTAAGGAACCAAAAATACTGATTTTTTGATTTTTTTGTAACAGCAATTTTTTTTTCTTAAGTGGTCGAAACCATTCCTGTGACTTTGTGTATAAAATGTCTCAATCCAATTTTGACCGGAAGGCACTTATTCTTCGACTTTAGTGTAAAATTTTGACTTTTTCAAGTTTCCGTTTCACAATTTTTTTGAATAACTTCGCTTGTGTTGGTCGGATCGGGACCAAAAATTTTTCGTTTTGTTTGTAATGAATCTGTCTTTAAAACTGCCTGGGTTAAAATAATTTGTATTATTTTCCTAACCTAAAAAAAATTCGAAACTGCTGTCATTGGTGGGTCGTAGTTTTTTATAGATAACTATAGTTTTAATTAATGTTATTGGATGAAATTTTAGGAAGTTGTAGCTGATATAGTAACAAATCCATATTGCAAGTTGAGTCCAAAAATATGAAGAACAACGGTTAAAATTTGCATTCAATGTAAAGTATTTAATAATACTTTTTAGGAGTTTTTTATGAGTAATTCTCAAAAATACGTGAAAGGATAGTAAAATTTCGAGCACTAAAATGGTTTTTTGATCAAACAGTTGAAAAATTTAATTTTTATTTTCAATGAAATCAGAAGAAAAGATGGTCTGATGTAATTGTCTTTGTTTTCATCTGAAAGAGATATTCCGATACCACCAATTGCTCACAACAAATATGAAAAAGAAAATTTGAACCAAACTGCAAATTTTAGACGTTGTTCTTAATATTTTTGGACAAAACTTGCATCATGAATTTGTTACTATATCATCTACAACTTCCTAAAGTTTCATACGATAACATTAATTAAAACTAAAGTTATCTTATAAAAAGCTACGACCCACCAATGACTGCAGTTTTGAATTTTTTGTAGGTTAGGAAATTAATATAATTTTTTTTAACCCAGGCAAGTTTAAAGAGAGGTTCATTACAAACAAAATAAAAAATTTTTGGTCCCGATCCGACCAACACAAGCGAAGTTATTCAAAAGATAGTGAAACGGAAACTTGAAAAAGTCAAAATTTTACACTAAAGTCGAAGAATAAGTGCCTTCCGGTCAAAATTGGGTTAAGAAATTTTATACACAAACTCACAGGAATGTTTTCGAGCGATTAAGAATAAAAATCCAAAAATCAGGATAAATTTTGGTTCGTTGACTAGTGACTACACTAAAATGAATATTTTTGAATTTTCGAACATGTGAGAAACAAGTTTGAGTTGTTTATGTATATGATTTTTTTGATTCGACGCGATTAAGATCGATCAAAACATCAAATACAATACTATCAGGTTTACATCGATCTTCCAAATCGTTACATTATACGCAACATCCCTTAAACATGGAAACAACAATATAACAGCCACATTGATGTAGTTGAATATATTTAAACACCTGTCTTTGTCCATCTTTTTTTCTCCTCGCTCAAACTAGGATATTCGTCCCAACTCACTTTTAAGAGATTTTTACCGAGATATTACTCTCACATAAAAGCCTTTTAGTCAAGTGCATAAAAAAGACTTGACTGGTTCTTAAAAATGCGTACGGTATCTTAAGTATATTTAACAAAAGAAAAACAAAAATAAGTCGACGGTATGTCGATGTGGGGAGAAGAGTGGAAAATTTAATCCCTTGTTTTTAAAAGTGACCATTTTTAAACTTCCAAAATAGAACAATAGGCATACTTTTAGCATTGGTAGCAATAACATAACACATAAACCCTCTAATAATCACTTCTTTTCTTGTACTCAACAACAACAGGTATATAAATTCGTTAAAACTTTTTCCGAACTCATTTCTTTATTTTACAATTAGAAACTGGTACATTTGACGGTGAAATTTTATTCTCACGTTGTAATTCTCCGCAAATTAATTATTAAAACATGCCATTAGTGATATACACTCTTTTATAATTTTAATATTAATATTATTCGAAATTTCTCCAAATTTGCTAATTTTGTCGGCGCCAGTTTTCTCATCAAAAGACAAAGATGGTTTTAACTTTGCTATACAATTAACACACCTCTTAAACTTAAGTTCGTTCAAAGAAACTATCGGTTGATGCCGAATTTTAAATTAGATCGACTATTCTTTTGTACTACTGGAAATTGTTACCTGGCGTTGTTGTTTGAAGAATATGGTCAATGCTTAGAGGCATATTTAATGTTGGAGTGGAAGAATAATTTTTAAATTCTCGAAATAAATTTTTTTAAAGGTTGAATAAACGGTTACAAGGAATACCTTGGGGATGGAATTACCTCAATCTCAGTTTTTTGCTTTTATTGTACCGTATGTTTAACAGTGTTAAATTAATAGTTTGGAGGTTTTTCTACGAATTTCTAAATACTTGGCAGTTGGTTAGGAGCTTGTGGTCTCGTTCGTCAACCGCGAAAAAGCGTGCTATAACATAGCGTGAATCAGGACTCAAGGCAATGGCAAATCAACGAAGATGAGTTTCTCATTAGAATTTTCCTATAAGAGGAACATATTTTAAGGTGAAAAATTTAACTGGTTCTTGCACGGTTTCTGGAACTCAAACGAAATCAATCTTTGCAGGCAAACCTGCTTAGGTTAGGTGTCATTTATAACTCTTAGGTTTTTATTGTTTTCCACACATTGGATAAGTCAAAATTGGTGATTCGTTTAAAATCTGTTTCGAGTTTCCAATTTTAAGTCCTTGCTGGAATGGGTCATTTTAAAAGGAACGAACCAATGTCCCAGCATCCATACGTCAAGTAGAGAGGGGTTTCTGTTAAATTCGTCACTTAAAAAGAACACCATGTATCTATAAATAGGTATGAAAAGTAATCAGTAAGTTGTTCTTTAAACGGAAACTAAACATGGGTATAATTAGGCATTTTTCATTATGGTTTTTAAAAATTAAAAGTGTGACCTTTGTCGCCATTCGAATGTACAGTAGGTTGTATTAAATACTATTTGTTTACCACATCAATATCGAAATTCCTACGCATTTCAACGTTTTAAGTAATTTCTACCTCCTCGTATGTCATAAAATTTTATAGTGATTTGATTAGGTATATGTTGAGTTTTTTGCCGTTTCTAGCAAGTTTAACGTAAAATGGTGTTTTTGTGTTTTCAACAAACATCATTGTTGTTGTTTTCTTACTACTTTCTGGAAATACATAAATTACCAATGCAAATATTTACATAATTACATCCTAATTGATTTTAACATGTGATGTGACATTACAAAGAAATAGCTTTATAATTAATTGTGTGAATGGCTAATTTTTTCTCAAGTTTCAATTACTCCTCTTTACTATAAAAAATACCTTGAGTATAATTTTATAATAATAAGGAAACATTTTGAATCATGTAATGTGTACGGGTCCATTTGCAACTGTCTCCAAAACAAGATGCAAGCTCAGGTGCATCTTTCAGATCTGAAACGAGTTTTTTCAACATGCGATAAATGCCTTAGAGCACGTAAAATATGTTTTGAGGGTTCATCTTCTCGATCTGAGTCGAATTTCGTGTAGGTACATACGCCCTCACGTTGGAACACTGCATGTTATTTTTAATTCCTTTTTCAAGGAAGAGGTTTTTGATTTCTTTCAGAATTGTTCTCTCCAGTAAGCTAAAATAAGCTTCCCTGATCAACAACAAATCATTATTCTTTTTACACTACGCCCACACATTATTAATGTCACTGATTTGCTTCATTATACAAGTCGCGTCACTTTTGTCTTAATACGAGAAAGAATTTGAAGAAAAATATCCAGTTGAGCTTGTACTTTTCACTTTAGGAACAAAAAGTCAGGTTAAGCGACGGTCTTATGGTTGAAGGAATGGCTGAAAAGCTTCAAGTATTCAAATGTCTTCTTACTGAAGAAAATAAGTGATTTTGGAGTGGACGATTAATTTTCGCATGAATGACAAAAGACATTGAGTAAAGTAATGCTGTTATGCGGAGTAGTTTGCAGAAGAATGAAAGATTGGACCGAACCTCAAGGTATCTGGCCACTAGGAGCCCTCATGTTTAACTTTAGAAAAGCGATAACCCGCGAACACAACTCTGCCTTCTGCTTTTGTTCATTTTTCATTCAGTACCCCACACAAACACACCTCAGGCATTGGCCTCTCCCATCCGTGCACCTATCAGTAGAGATATCGCTGTGCGAGGCCTAAGACCACGCACGTTATCGAGGCCTACGGGCCCCACATCCAGTAACTTTAGAAAAGAGATAACCTGCGATCTCAGTTCAGCCTTTGAATTTTTTTTAATGTATACCCTTACTGCGATAAACGCACCTCAGCCTTGAGCCTCGCCTATCTGTGCACCTAACAGTAGAGATATTGTTTTGCGAGACCTGCGGTCGCGTACGTTTTTGAGACCTACGGCCCCCGCATTCAATGACTGTTGAAAAGAGATAACCTGCGATCCCAGTTCAGCCTTTGGCTGTTGTTTAATGTACTCTCAGTGCGTTAAACACACCTCACCTTTCAGCTTCGCTCATCTCTGCACTTAACAGTAGAGATTTCGTTGTGTAGACCTGCGGGCACGCAGGTTTTGGAGGCCTAAGGCCCCCGCATCTAATGCCTTTAGAAAAGAGATAACCTGCGATCTGAGCTCAGCCTTTGGCTTTCGTTTAATGGACCATCAATGCACCAAACACACCTCAGGCATTGATCTCACCCATCCGTCCACCTAATAGTCCAGATATCGTTGTGCGAGGCATAGACTTACGGCTCCCGCATCTAGTAACTTAAGAAAAGTAGAGTTATCAATGTGCGAGGCCTACGGTCACACAAAAAGACATATAGCTCTCAGATATAATGTCACCATTCTCAATATAAGATCATTATCTCCTAATACAGAGGCTCTGATATCGGAAATCAGAATATCCAGAAAATTGTGATTTCATGCCTCATTAGCATTGCTTACCATGATACTTTTAATTGTGGATGTAGACGTAGTCCCCCGGACTACAGGAGATAAAATCGCTTGTAATCCATCCAACCAAGTGCCCACGCACTACAGTTCCTCAGAGTGATCAATGATCAAAACGTTAGTCAGTAATTGTATTTAATAAGTCTTTGCATTTTTAAAAATTTCCTAAATCCTTAAGGCGGATTTCCACCAAACTGACTCACTTGCAACTGAGTTTTGTTTGTAAAAACAGAAACGGAAACAAGTTTTAAGTTTCGGAAACAAAACGGAAACTCCAATTCCACCAAACCGACTGAAATTAAGTTGCAGTTGTGTTTTTGTTCTTAACCATTTCCACTACACGGACAAATACCCAAAATACGGCACGGGGGCCGTATAAATACATTTAAACCACCAACAACAACAACCAACCAACTGTTGCTGCCCGTTTCCACCGAGCAAACTGTGTTTACAAAAACAAAGACAGTTTACAGAAACCCTTTGATCTTTCCGCCACGCGACGGGACTTTCAGTTGTTGATGAAAACAGTTGCCGGCGACTCAAAGTCTCTAAATTGTTTCTGATTTTGGAAACTCCAGTTGAAATAAACAGAGTTTCTGTTTTGTTGCAGTTTTGTCGGTTTGGTGGAAATCCGCCTTTACGTTGGACCCGGTTGGAAATTTCATCCCTTCGCAGAAATAGCACAATTTAGGTCCCTTATAAGCAGCTCGTATCAAGTTGAGTTCTTTTAAAATTATTATATGATAATTTTCTAACCAAAAAACAATTTTATATTTTCGCAATCTCAGAATATCATTGGTTATTTTTGCGTGAATGTGAAGGCTTGGCCATTCAAGTAATTTATGTTGTAACTTATTATTAATAAGAAGTACTATTTTCTAAAGTTGCATAATAAACATGCACTTTTAACATTATTATATTATTTAAATTAAAACAAACTAAAATTTATTTATACTGCAGTGTTTAAATTCAATGGTATTCATATAAACTCGCCTTCATTCATAAACTAGGGTATCCTATTTATAATTTAGCATATTATTAAAAAATATACAGGGTGGTGACGTGGTGACCACGGCTCTCACTTGTGGAGATTTAATAAAGTTATACTTCGGCATTTCCTGTTTCTCTAATTATTTTAGACAAAAAACTTCAAAATTATTGGTAGATCATAAATTCTCCATCTAAATCAATAATTAAAATTAAATAATTAACCACAAAACAGCGATGGCCATGGATTTTTAAACTTATTAAAATTGCTATTGCTGTCAATGCACTAACGAAATACATATTGGAAATTGTTTATCAAAACCCACGGCTGTCACTTTTTGGTGGTAATTTTCGACATATATTTCATATCCAATTGCTGCTGTTACGAAGTATGCAAAATTAATTTTATTTATTGATTTAGATGCACTATTTTATGCCCTACAACTATTATTTGAAGCATTTTTCTCAAAAATAATTAGGGAAGCAGAAAATTACAAACGTACGATTTTGCATATTAAATCCCTATGACCAAGCCTTATGGTCACCACACTGTATATTCCGATTCTCAATTCAAACACAAGAATACTTTCTTTTGCGTTTAAATTTTTGACTGAGATGTATATATTGTTTTAAAATTCTTTTAATGTTTCTTCTTCTGATAATTGTTAAGTTATGTCGGCTACAATGGAGTTAAATTTTTATCGGTGCGTTTTGAAGACGATTCTTAGGTGGATTATAATAAAAGCAAGCTAAATAAAGGGTACATTCTTGGCGATTTTGAAATGGAATTTTATCAAAGAAAATCCGCTGCACAGGTTAAATTCTAAAAAGATATATTGCCATTCTCTGAAATCTTGTTTTAGTTGGTTGCGCAAAATGCAACGGCAGAGACCGACTTCTAAAGTTACTTAACCTTTTAATAGGTATACGTTGTAAATAATATTCAAAATTTTATTACAAGTTTGCTAATAATATTTACTTATAAATCAATGATTAATCAAAACGTGTATATGTATTTACTTATTATAGATCTGTTTAATTGAAGTTAATTGTAAACTTCCACCAACTTTCGTGGAATTCTTTAGAATTCAAGTTGAATTTAGTTTCGTAAGTTTGCCAATTTTTTATAGTCCGAAGAAGAAGAACAAAACATAACTGTCTTGCGAATTTGAAAATTATTGGTTTCTAATTTTACCATTCTCATTAAAAACGACTGGGTGAGTTACATAACCATTGCAATAGTTTTGAAAAATTCTAAATTCGAAAAATTGAAAAATGTCCCAAAACCTATACAGAGAGGACAATCGTATGCAAGCTATGTGAAAACAATCTTATCCACCAAACCAACTTATGCATTTCAAATATCGCAATACAGATATAAATCCAGTAACATAAACTACTTAAAGAAGTTCGAGGTCAGTCGCATAGAGCAGATGCAGTCGCTGGATGCCTTCGCGATGTTGTATGAAGAAATATACAAAACGTAACCATCAAAATTAAACCCATTTCGCAGAGGGCAGGGCGGAGATTTTACAACGAAATTGATTGTGTTGGAAAGAAATGAAAATTTGAGTTGATCACAGGAAGGTCACACCTGCAAAAAATAGAGTAAGGTGCCGTTATATTAAACAAATGTGGGATATAGGATGTGGTCATTGTAGGCGATATTGCATAAAAGCTACTGGTTTTTGCGCTTAGAGCAAATTTAAAAGAACGGGCTCGCGAAAATGACATGATACTAAATCACAGGCTCCAGAAGACTCCGGAAAGATTCCTTAAAAAATGGAAATGGAGCTGGGTAGTCACATTAAAAGCAATCGATCACCGAGGATCAAAGATAAGACCCAAGTCTCAACTGTAGCTCGGAACATGATGCATAGCAGTAAAAAGGCAGTTTATTAACTGGTCTACTTCAACACTACACACAATTCCCCAATACCACTTTGACAACTGTGTTCTGAATTTTCTCTTTTCTCTTGTGCTTGTGTGGATCGAAATCGACGTTCGAGTAGTAGTAGATCTTCAACGATTCTACCTTGGCGCTAAGAAGAGTTGTTCGAAAGTCCAGAGACCAATATCCGTGTCGTGGGATGAACATGGCTATAGATAGCGAGAAATAGAGTGACTCTTATTTGAATTTTACTAAAATCTCTGGAATCGTCTTATTTTGTTCTTTACAATTTCTAATTTTTTTGGTTCATAACTATCGCTTTTCCAGCCTTTCCAAGTATGTTGGAGGCCTGTTGGATAGAGAGGAACCCACCTACCTATAGAATAGTTCATAAATATCTCCCCATTGCATTGTTAAGCCCTTTCAAGAGTGTTCGAGACCTGTTGAATAGAGAAGAACCCACCTATCTACGCCATTGTGCACTGAACGTGGCAAAAGTTACCCACCCGATTAATTTAAGGCTTTCGCGTAATGATGCGGTGGGTTCTTCTTTATTCAATAAGCCTCTACCTAGGTTAATTTCAGATACCTCGTTTTTGTTCGTTTATAGGTAAAAAGCTTGTCCTTCTTTGCGCTTCCATGGTGTATTTATGGATATCCACAACCAAATTTTTGATCATTCATTCATGACCATTTCCTCCGTTATCTAATTTATTATTCTGTGTCTTCTTGTTGTTCCTGTGTATTCTTCTAAGTATAATTGTTTTGCTGTGATGGTATCCGCTCGCGTTTTTGGGCCGTTTAAAGCCTGCTCCATACACAGAGGCTTGCCAGACCGAAGCGTCTGACACAGTTCAGGCGGCCTGCACAGGCAAACCGGAGCGTCTGGACATAGATCAAGCTCCACCTCCTTATGGCGTACCACACACACAGGCTTACCTTCCGGTAACCTTCCTGTGCAGGTCAGCCTGCACAGGCCAAACCAGAGCGCCTGGACATCATTCAGGCGGCCTGCGCGGATTTCGACCTGGCCAAATCAACATCAAGCGTTGCTTTAAAAATCAGCCTGCACAGGCCAGGCCGGAGTAAAAGCCCGTACGTGTGGATGCAAAGT
Organism: Malthinus seriepunctatus; assembly: GCA_963924605.1. Classification (NCBI taxonomy): domain Eukaryota; kingdom Metazoa; phylum Arthropoda; class Insecta; order Coleoptera; family Cantharidae; genus Malthinus; species Malthinus seriepunctatus. Next base: position 78,369,374 of record OZ004600.1, on the reverse strand, counting down.
ACTAGTTCTGGCTAGCTTGCTCAGGTTTGGTTTTCACAACCGAAAGGTATGTCTGTGTGTGTGGCGTGACCTTTACTGATATGACCTGTTTTGTTTTCTTGCTGTGCTTACCATCTAACTTGTTAGTAGACGCTTTTGAATCCGTAATTGTATTAGCATCGGCCTTTCTGTTTTTTTGTACCTTTAGCGTTCCTTCGATACTGGTAATTAGTTTGTCCATTAGTAAGTTGAACATGGTTGGACGTACCGAGTCTCACTGTACATCTTATGTCATCTGTAAATCAGTTACGTATACTTGAATTTGTCTTGGTGCCTTCTTGAGGCCCTTAAAATACGAATCTACTCGATAGCTTCCCTCGTTGGGTTTCTATAGAAAAAATTTTGTTGCATTTTACCACTGTCTCTCACTTCTTCTTTATTATGAAACTTAAATATAAAACGTGAGTTTCATTAAAGCGTGTATTGTATTTGGTTATCTCTTCCTAACGGTTTTCTGTATTTTTGGTAATCAAAAAAATTCTTGTAAATAATTTGAAATTCCCATGAAGTGATGAGTGTCTCAGTTTAAACAGCTAATTGAGTAAATTCGTATAAATTAAGATTAATCTCGTCTCATACATTGATGCTTTTGGGTCATATAAATTTGGAACAAATATACACAAAATTAAAAATAAGTATCATCAAAGATGCCAATAAACGTTATCAGATGTTTACCTAATAAGAACAATTTATTTAAATTTTATACAAAGACAGGATTTGGATAGTTAGTAGGTAATCAATGCAGATTTATGGCTATTAGGTAATTAAGCAAATAAATTTCTTCAAGGTACGAAAATTTTACCATACCATCAAAATAGGAATTTCTTCGAAATATTTTAAGTAACGGCGCCGCCATTTTTGATTGTTTTACATCAATTAGCTTTTAGGAGGAACCAAAACAGATGGTTATTAAAAATTTTAAAATTGCTCGGACCAGTTTGATTTTTGACATGAAGAATTCTTCGTCACTTTCCATAACTTTTCTTTAGAAATTTGTTACAATTTATTACGTATCTATAACAAATTGGAGCTAATTTTTTTCATATGTTTTATTTTAATTTCAGTCATTAGCATACATTTAGTATTATTATTTAAAAGCGTTTTGTTAATGTAACATAATCATAGAGAGACACACGCTCTCGTGGTCTCGTGCAGCTATTATAAGGAGGCGATTTCTTCACAAATGTATTATTTTTCTTTGTCTAACTCTTTCATTGTTGGTTGACCTGTTAAAAAAATTCCACTTTTCTTTTTCTAGATACAAGTTTTAGAGGTCCTTCATTCTTTAAGACCAACTGGCTTATAATCTTAGCGTAGGCTTTTGATAGTAGGAGCTACGAGGAGAAATCCTAACGCCTACTGTCACGGGCATTGTATAATTGCGTCACATCACGTAAACATTTACACACACGCTCTGTAGGTCTGTAGTATTTAACAGAACAATTCTTAGCGGGAAATGTAGACAAATTAAGCTATTAATAATTAATTCAAAATAAAACTAATTAGTATGCCGAATTAAGTGCTTTGAAAATAAAGGGCGCACTTACCTTCGTTAAACTTAAACAATCGCTTTTTTTGAATTGTTCGTTTGTGCATAAAGGCACCATAATTTACCCTCTTTCTTTTGTGCTTAATTAGTGTGATTTTCGTCTGTAAAATACAAAATTGATTCAATTGTTACCTTTTTAATGTTAAATATACATGAAAAGATATTATCATACAAAAGTAAAATGTACATAAATTATTAATTTTGTAAATGATTTTGATTGTTCCCAATGCATTTAATAGAAAATAATTGCGTGGGTTCGATAGGGCAAGGTTGGACTAATATATTTTTTTTTAACTTTTAACGAAATTTTGTTTAAATTTATTTGGATTTAATTCTAATTTGCGGTTGATTATACACGCAAATTGTTTTATTTTTAATGTTAAAATAGAAACCTTCGAAATATTTCTAGTAATTGGACCATTTATTTTACTATTAAAGATGGCTAATAAAGGTGACGTCATAGTTTTCTGAAAATTGAGAATTTTTTAACCCGGACAGGTAACATTTGATGAGAGGAGGGGGACCAACCTCCACACAAAAAATCAGTAAATTAATAGTTTGATTTTTAGAGGCACCAATCGTTAAATGATGGGACTGGGGTTGTGATGAACAAGACGAGAATTTTTCGATTCTCGTGTCGTCTCATATTTCAAAACTTGAGTTTTGTCTCCACTCTCGTCTCGAATTGAAAATGTCACTCCCGCAAAATCCAGAGTGGGGCCCCTACCCATTCTCGTTAATAATCATTTTATTTAACCACAAATCGATTTTCGTTCTATCCTGGGCTCTTTCTATCCTGGGAACCTCCCGTAACGCGGGCCCTGAGAGAACCTGTTATTCACGCCACTGGTTTCGATTCTAACTCGTATCGCAAATCGCAGTTTGGTCTCGTTTCTCGACTTGTTTCTGGTCTCGAAATCGACGTAACGTGACGAGAAAAAAATAGATTTCTCGTCTATCGGTAGTAGGGGGCGTTACAAAAAGTCACGAGAAAAGAATTGGGCACTTGGGTCAATTAGCGATTCTTACTTATGTAGTAACTCTTCCCGTCTCTTCAATTCTGAATCTATTGGAACCATTTCATTGGAGTGGACGAGTGGATGATGTGCTAGCCCGGCGAACTGGCCCTGCGCTTGCAAAAGCGATGGTATAGCACGAAACATTGTGCGCAAGGTATCCATATGCAACATTGAAACAGAATTACGACGATTCGCTGTAATTTAAGCTCTTGTAGTGGCTTAAAATTAGATTTTTGTTTGTTAGAAGGTGAGAAGATAAAGTTCCCGAATCCAACCCAATCTTCGGATGAATCCAAGGATACCTTAGGATGAAATGTTGTTATTCACCAAAATTTGCCCTGATGATTTGTGCTAACGCGCTAGGCAGTGCAACACCGTAGCCAAACTGTGTTATCAGGATAGGCTGAAAAATGTTCAAGAGAGGCTGAAAACTTCTCTTTCTCTCTTCTGGGTTTGTATAAATCTGTTGACCACTGTAATCTCTTCTAAGGATGAAAGTTTTTTGTCCAAAGGTTACAAAAATTTGACTCCCTCTGTCCCTCTAAATTAACGTCTTCGTTACCAATTAGGAACTTATTGTTTTTCCAACTTTTGGCTTAAAATTTTCCAAGGACAAGCTAAGCTTGCCCTAGGTCACCCCTGATTACGGCCTTGGGACAGTGACATAGCACATGCTCTTCATTGTGCCCTCTATGCAGCTAGGCTGTGACAATTGGCAAATGAAATGATTTTGCCTCGTTAGGAACACTCAACAGATTTTAACTAACTGTTGTTCTACTACTGTTGGAACAATCGATATTTTACTGCTTACAATTGGTCAGTAAACCAGGACCGACCTTCTCCAAGACGGGGCCTGGGTGCTCTTATAATTTTGAGGTTCTTTAATACTCTGAAGTGCTATAAATTTCTCTATAGGAGAACTAGCGCAAAATATTTGGCTCTTAAAAAATCGAGAAAGATCCAAATCAATTACCACTTGGTTATATCTTCCATCTATGACCAATATTTTCAACTGAATATTAACCAATTAACCCCATTAAGTTTTCTTTATTATCTGTTTTATTTTTCTGGTGTCTCATGTACGACATCTTGGTGCCTCTTGCACTCACTGAACTTTCCATGTGACCAGCTCAGCAATTAGCTTTTTGCTTTATTCAACGAAAGCGAAAAAGCTCAATTTTTACTGTTTCTTTAAAATGGTAGTAAAGTTTGCCGAAAAGACAAATATGCCTTATAAAGCAACAGTATTTGTGATCACTCTAATTACAGCTACACCATCCTTGTGGGCAAGAGGGGGGGGGGTAGGATATCAAAATAAGGTAGAACAAAGAGCTTCTGAATTTTATACACAAAGAATTTTCTTTTTCTTTAGTTCGGATTTACATTATAATGACCTCTCGAGGTCTCGAGTTTAAAAAAATAGGACAAAACGTTTCGAATGGAAGAATTTGTTGGTAGCAATTACTTATTTACTGTTTTAAAATTTAAAAGTTTGTTACGTATGTGCATTATTTTGAATAGAAAAGTACCATAAACGTTTATTTCTTGAACGAGTCGAATTGTCATTAATTCAAACTGTCGCCACTTTTATAACTTAAAAAAAGTCCACTCATACCGAGCGAGATTCAGTATCAGATTAGCCCCCCCCCCATGTTGTCCACTTTAAAAAAGATCTTTTTTCCACTTTAAATTATCGGGAGCTTTTAAGAAAAATGTTAAAACAAGCAACAGGTTGTTGGTAGTTTACTTACGAACGTTTTCTTCTTGCATGTTGAACAAAAGCTCAACTCGTGACATGGCTTAGGTAAGATCTAAAGGCGTGGTCTTTGTGATGCTGGAACAACACCATAGTATTACCGAGATAATAATTTCGAACATTCATTCCGCATAACGATTCTTCGAAGTCGTGATTACAGATTCTTTATAAGATAGAAAGACTGCCAGATACTCGAACCAGAAACAAATTAGTAATATTTGAACGTGACGTTGTATACGAAAGAATTTTTTTCAAGGTTGTTATCTAAATTTGCACCTTGGTGGCTATTGATTAAAGTAATAATAAAATTTTAATTAAAAAAATTTTTCTATTAGAAACTCAAATCGACGCTCTCGATTTAAAATTTTAAGATTTTCACTTCAACGAACGCGATTTTAATTTCATACGACGCAAGTAATGTCATACGAACATATGGTAGATTTCAACGAGCAAGTAGCACACAAAGCACACAAACCCAGTGTTGTTTTAACCTACACGAATTTTGGATAATTAACGAGGAAAAAAAACAAAGTATATAGTTTTTACATAAATGTACAAATAAACAAAGCTCGGCTAAAATTATCATCGCCCACAATTAAATCTAATAGTAAGCCTTGTAAGGAAATGCCGCTCGTGTCGACGTGGGCTGAAATTGAGGTGAAACTATTTCGTTTTGTCAAGTGCGTTCCGGAATCGAACCGAATCGAAAAAAAAATTTTTTCAACCATTGTTTTTGAATTATTAATTAATAATTGTTATCAAACGCCATGATCTCGAGTTGAAAATTCCTTTTTAAAAGAATGAGAGATGGTAGTTATTTAAAGAACGTTAGAAAATATTTTTTGTAAGTTATAAAATGAACAAAGCTTTCACGTTTCGTCTCTTATTTGCTTAGGTTAAAAATAAATATCCATCTTCTTCTCGTGTATCTTTAAAAATTATGATTATAAACGATTAGACCGCATTTCTAAAACTTGACTTTTGGTTGGAATGTACAGGTGTAGTACTCGTAATTTTAATTAAAAGTAAACAGGAGGATTTGTGTTGTTGTTCTTACGAAAATAAAAGAAAAACGTGAAATTAAAATCATAGTTTCTGTGGATTATTTATTTTTTAGTGGCTTTTGTATGCAATTTATGATATAGTATTGCATGGAATATGAGTTTTGTTGTATCTTGTGCTTCAGAAGTGCAGTTTATTGATATTACCTGTCAACGTACCTCTTAAGAAACTGCTGCTGTGCAGTAAATAAATTTTCAACTTTCAAAATAAATCAGTTCTGCGCACCGGGTTGTTTTTCGTTCAGACTAGGGTTATTTTTCATTTATGGTATAAGTTATTATTTTTTATTGCCTTCAACTCGAATCCGAGTACTATACTTCTACACACAAAGAACGTAAAAAAAGAATGTATTTAACAAAATAATATTTGTTTAATACGTCGATTAAACTTACTAAAGGTATGGTCGTAGTCCTTGCGACCAAATTTTTGTTTTCCGAACAGTGGGCAGTGGGAAGTGTTGAAAAACTCGAGGATGTCATTCCAAGAGTGTTCGACTTCCAGACACCGTTCAAAGTGGTCATCCAGGACCGCAACACGGCTAGAAGTCAATTAATGCAACTGGAACCAAACTCCTCCATCTGGTATTCAGATGGATTTAAAGCTGAACAGCGAACCAGGCATGGGCATATATGGCATAACATGTCAATAGCCTTAGGAACAATTATGAATTAGGAACCCCACAATTATGCAAACTGAAACTTTTGCAATAGATGTATGTGCCTGAGAATGCCTTCAAAAGAATTTAAAGGGCAAGAAAGTCTACTTCATACCTGACAGCCAAGCTGTGATAAAGATACTCAAAGTCAATAGCTTTGAGTCCTTATCTACTTGGGAATGCAGACAATCCCTCAAAACCCTGGCAAGGGATAACAAAAGGTGCCGGGGCACTAAGGAATTGAAGGAAACGAAATAGCTGATAAACTAGCTAGAACAGGCTCAAAAGCCCTCCCGATTGGACCCGAACCATTTTGTGGACTATCTAGAACACGTAGAAGGGCGGAGCGGAAACACAAAAATGCGAAATTTCTTACTTGAACACGCACCACCACCAGGACAAAGACAGTCGACCAAATTCATTGAGTACTCGACCACGAATGTTAAAAAGCTTCTTCTATTATCAAAGAACGAAATCAGACTCATCACGGGTCTGTTTACTGAACCACCGCCCAGTGAGGTATCACCTCAAGAAACTGGGACTTGAAGACAGAAGACCGTGAGATATGCAGACTCTTTGAATCTGAGATCGAATTCGCCGAACACATTCTCTAGAATTGCGATGCATTGGTTCGGCTTAGGCTAAAACACTTACGGCGGGTTCAACTGACGTCTGAAGAAGTGAAAAGCAAACCTCTCAGGGACACTTTATGCTTCGCTGGCAAGATTGAATTCCTGAGAACATGACTATGAGTATAGGGTTATGAACAAAAGATCAACACCGTTCGCAGTTCTGTAAGGCTTAAAAGCCAATCGACCCCGTAGTACAATACAATACAATTTCCAGTCACGAACACGACACTTCGAGAGTTTATTGCCTCATCAAATTCTGTTCCATTTTCCGGCATTGACTACGTGTTTCATGATCATAACATAATGCGGAGATGTTTTTGAATCGTGAAATGAGCCACTGAAATTTCAAAGTCACTACTTTCTATTTACAAATGCTATCCAGTGCGTTCTTGCCTCATGGTCTGTCATAGTTTGCCTTCTGATATACCTACAGAAGATGCTCTTGATTGCTCACTGCTACTTGCCACTTGATTACCAACTTGTCTGCCTTCTGATATACCTACAGATGGTCTTGATTACCCATCATAACTGCTCATTAGTCAATTTTTTTGGCTCACCAAAAAATTCAATTTCATAATTACCTTGTCATAATTTTCTGCTCTATTTGTTTTATTTTGGAACTAAACCTGAATATTTAATAACGCCCCTCTAACCTCGATGGAAGAATAGTAAAATATTTATAAATTCGTAATTTGTATTCGGGCACCTGCGTATGTTGTGCGATTTATATCACATTATTCTCTATCAATACAATTAAATCTAGTGTTTACAAGTTCCATGTTTTTCATTAAACGAGGCTGAAGATAATTGTTAATACCTATTGAATTGATATTTTATTAATGTCGCTATTGTTTCATAACTATAAAACAAAAATAAAAATTTAAATGACTCGACCCAGAATTCTGGATTATGCTACAGTTATTGAAAAAGTGTACTACCAACGAGATTCGCTGTAGAGAACCATCAAAATGTGCATCGGTCGTCTATATCTATTGAAATAATACATTTTTGTTTTTTTCTAATTATTATTTTTATATACATGGTTTTATACAAACATTTATCCACTAGCTTTTGATCTAAGTTCCTCAATAAGAAATACTCGTATATGTACTTGAATTTTTTTTCTTTACCGACATGTGACCACCTTAATATGTATCTATTAACATGAAAACAATACATTTATTGAGTTTAATTATTTACTTACATTTAATGTTAATTATTGTTGAGTATTTATTTAGAAAATTATTATTAAATTAATTGTTTATTGAGTGTTCTAAAAGTCACGTGTCGGTAAAGAAAAAAAAATCAAGTTTATGTATTTTTTATTTCCCGAATTTCCGTATTTTAATCCAACTTTCTATACGCCATTATTGATCTTGATCACAATAATTACAAAAATTTAAAAAAAAAGTCATTGGCGTTGGTGATGGTTAACTCAAAATGCGAGAATCTGAATGTTGGACTTCGTCCAAATATTTTTAATAATATTCATCTAGACATTTAGCTAGACAGACACATCAAACGAAACGCATTTTGAGTTTAAGAAAAATTATCAATTACACATCCCACCGCGTCACTTTGAAAAAAATTTGCTCCCTGTTGTTTCTCATTTAAAAAGGACAAAACAACCTTGAGTCTCTTTTTGTAGGTATAAAAAAATTTAAAAAGAACAAAAGGAACAAAACGCATCAGTTAAAAGTCGATCTTAATTACATGTTTGTGATTAGTTAATAGTTTAGTTAAAGGTTTCGAACTCGTTTTTTCCACTGTAATTTGCCCCAAACGTGTGTCTTAGGGGTGGGATAAACATGACTCGTTAATTTGTATTCTACAATTTTGATTTATTATTGAGCAAGGAAGAACTTATTTAATAAAAGGTAATGAAAGTGTTTGTGTATGAAATGTAAGTAGGTAGAAGTGGGATTGAGTTTTCTCAATAATAGAAATGTAAAAAGGAAATAAAAATTAAATTTAAAACCTCCTACATTTATTTCTAAATAAATACAAAATTCGAAGATTAAATTTTTATTGTTTCGAGAATTTTTGTTTAATTTTGAGGTTAACACTAAAAATAATTGTTGTCGTAAAAGTTTTGAAAAGGCCTATTTTTGGGCAATAATTTAAGTCGGCATCTAGTCATCGGTTCTCGACATGGGGTCACCTGTAAAAATTCTTTGCTGTCAGACCTTCTTCAAAATATTCATCTAACGAAATTTTTTAAAAATTTATTGCCGTTTTAAACATAAGTAATAATTATACCATAATGTTCATTAAAAACTGGTATTTTATAGTTACCATCTACTTCTGGTTGGAATTTAATTTTATCAAATATTTTAAGCTTATAACGATTTGCTTTTAAAGTATTTTTAAGTTCCTTTAATTGAAGTGCTTTTTTTTTCAATTTTAACATTAAGTTGTTTTATAAGATAATCTGTCTCTTGTTCTTCGCATTTATTGGATGTTAATGCTGAGTTCGTGGTGTTTTAAAAAGGATTATCGTACATATTTGATTTTTTAAATTTTTTCCATTTTCTCAAGTTGTTTTTTTTAATCAAATAAGAAAGAATAGAGGGAATAAATTTAAAATGATAAAATGTGACTTTTTGAAGGATATTAATTTCGGTGTTGTAAATCAAGGTAAAGGTAAACCTACCCCCAATAGAGAAGAAACTATAGCAGCCCAGATTATCCTTGAAAAGTTTTCTACTTCTTGAAACAAATCTATTGTTATTTTAAAGGGCACACTTTTGTAAGTAGATTTATATTTTTTCAATAGTTAGTTTCAACATTTCAATATAGTGGCTTTTTTTTAAAAGTTCAAATGTCTAAAAGGGAAATCATGTAAAATAATATAAATCGCCAGACTATTGTCTTGTCATTTTCAATTTTAATCAAAATATATCATTTTGATTACATTTTGTTGTATGCAAATAATCATAATTTTGTTAAATCGCCAAAAGGTTAAATTATTCTGATGGGAACCTAGCCAAAATGATTTATTTTATTCAAACAATTTTTTTTAAATTCACAAAGTTGCAAACATTTGCATTATGGTGGCTGATCTAAGCAGAAGTCTCAAATATTAGACTTTCTTCAGACGCGGTTTTCCACAAAATGAAGCATCTCAAGGGGTTTTGTGCAAATCATAAGATGAAGGTGTTTTTAAAGCTGCTAGAAAACTTTCAAACCATCGCAGGATAGTAATTTCCAAATTTTGTAATTAGATGAGCTTAAAACCTTAAAAGAGTTCCTACATACAACTTCCAACCCTTAACGCAAATCCATTGCGTTTATCGGTAATTAATTTGGAAATTTTTCAATAAAATTATAGGCGTTCGTCCGTCTTAAAGTTGAGGATTATTAAGATCTTGAGTTGGGATTCTTAAAATAACTAAAAGACGCTACGCAAAGCTTTATAATTTTTATATCGGTTCATATTCTAAAAGCCTTAATGACTGTAAGCATATTTTGTTCTTATCGCTCAAGTTTACAGATAGCAAGTACATTTCAGGCACGTAGAAGTTTCTTGTTTTAGTAGTGATATATTGTTGCTGTTTTATATTTTTCTGTGTATACACGCTAATTTATGAAATGGGATAAAATGTGTTAAATAAAAAAGATAATCTCGGAATGGTAATTGTTATCGAGTTGAGTTTTATGACGTTTTCAATCAATGGTTTTTGCGAAACGACACCTTTATAGTTAATTTACCTATAAATAATTAATTGCATCGATTAAATGGTATATCTATTGGGGGCATTTTTATTACCAGAATATTTTATTTGGCCTTTCTCGTCTTCTTTTGCAAGTCGAACCTTAGTGCGTAGAATAGTAAAATATTGTGAAATGAGGCCAGGATTTCTAATATTTAATCGACTGCAGCGAAAATTCTACAACCCTCTTGGAGTTAATAATTACATTTTTAGAAGTAGAATTTTATGCTCGTTACAAAAGGGCTCTTTAATTTTTTCAATAATTCTAACCGTTACTGAGATATAAAGAAAAAACTATTTAGACATGCTTTTGGCGCCAATTGTTTAAGATTGCGGGCGTCACACAGTTTTGAGGGATGAGGGCTAAGAATATTTGGTGTTTGTTCAGGACGTCATTACTATTAACATTTCATACTAAAATTCAACTTTGCGTGGGTTTATTCCATTAAAAAGCTATTTTTTTTTCGATTAAAATGTTCAAAGGAGGCATTTTCAGGAATAAGATTCTGGTTTCTAATATTTAATAGACCTCACTAAAAATTCCAAAAATTCCTTGGAGTAAATAATTACATTTTTAAAAGTAGAATTTTATGCTCTTGATAAAGGGCTCTTTAATGTTTTCAATAATTTTAACCGTTACTGAGATATAAATAAGAAACTGTTCACAAAAGCTTTTGGCACCAATTGTTTAAGATCGCGGGCGTCGCACAGTTTCTAGGGGTGAGGATTATTTGATGTTTTTCCAGGACGTCATTATTATTAAAATGTCGTTAAAAATTCATCTTGACATGAGTTAATTGTACTAAAAACCTAGTTTATATCGGTTTAAAAATTCATATGGTAATTTTCAGGAATGAGGCCTATTATTTAATAGGCTGTAGCTAAAATTCTAGAACGTTCTTGGAGCAAAAAATTACTTTTTTAGAAGCCTAATTTTATATTCTTTAAAAAAGGACTCTTTAATTTTTTCAATAATTCTAACCGTTACTGAGATATTAACAAAAAGATACATAATTAATGCTTTTGGTGTTTGTTCAAGACGTCATTACAGCTAACATTTCATACCGAAATTTACCGTTATAATATAAATTTATTTATTTAAGAAACCTAAACTTGGAGTCGATGGGTAGTTTCAGAATCAAATAATCTATACCAACCCCTATTCTTTCCAATAGGGCCGTCCTTAATCACTGTAGATTTTTTTAAAATTACACGAAATATTCTTCTCTGAATTTTCCACTTTTTCCTGTTTTAAGCGTTTCAAAACCATTCTACATCCTCTTAACCACGTTTTTTTGCCATAATAAATTAATTATGATAAGAGGGATTGATTGAAATTTGCCTTACATTCGCGATGCTACGATAAAAACTACTTCCTGTTAATTTTATGGATCAATTATGTTAATTTTGTTGAATTTTTGATAAGTTTTTTTGGTCAACTTCCTAATCAAAATATAATTTTTGTTGCTGAAATTTAAACAATGTAACATTTGTAAGATTTAAAGTTTGTAACTCGTTTATGTGACATTGTAAGTAAAAACATTATGTATTTATAATGTACTTGAACTAGTAGGTAATAAAAAGTTGAAAGCATCAACATATAATACTTGAGGAATATTAAATTTTATTTTATTTTTTTAGCACTTTAATGTTTTTCTTTTTATGTATTTGGTTGCAAAGCAAATATCTTCCTTCTTGTGTTATGTGTATTGTTGTTTAATGTGCCGCTTGCTTGTTATAATGTATTATAAAAACCCACCAGCACAGGTATACTAACCAAGGTGTGTTTCTCTGTTTCAGTTGGTGGTAGTCGTCAGTTCTTGGTCATCCACGATCTTGACCAGTTCGCGAGTCATGTGACGTCGAGCGCCCATACTACATGTTGCTCCGCGGCATGGGGGCATGGGTATGTTTGTTATGCCTGCTTTTCCTGGTGGGCGCCGTTTATGGAGCCAGAGATAGATCCAGGAACCACGGGAATGCTACTCGCGCTTTACAAAATTCCAGACATCGAAGTTACAGTATAGGATTAGAAAGAGAATCTGAATTTATCAAGGGAAAAAGTAAGTTAAGCAATTATTCAAAAACGGATACCACAAAAAAATTTATTTTAATTTTTAATAAAATAATTTATGTAATAGATTATAATTTTCTGTACACAAGGTGTTCTTCTCATTAATTTAACTATCCGTGGCCAATAGGTATAAAATTAAATAAATGTAGGTACCTGGTCCTACCATTAAAGTTCTTGATATTAAAATCCATTAAATAAAATATTTTCGATAGCAATAAAAAAAATCTTTTTCAATAGTAAATTATTAAAATTGGCGGTAAGAAAATAGTTGAATAATGATAAATCATTAGTATATAATATAAAATATATGCAATAAATCTTGACTTTTATAACGTATAGTAGATAGAATATGAAGAATTTCAAAATGGAATTTAGAAAGATTGTAATTTTGATGCAAATGTGATTAATTCCAGTTATTAAGTCGTAAACATTCTACTTATATCTTGAAATTTTGAAAAAAAAATTTACAAAGTATTATTTCGTTGTTCGTTCACTTTACGTGTGGAACTAAATTTATGATTTTAAATTGCTTTTATATAAAATGGATGAGATGGGTTTTACAATCATGAAAAATTTATTATATTTTTGTATTTCAACAGGTTTTTAGTTTTTCAATTCTTACGATTCGTTTCTTTAAGTGGGCTATCAAAAAAATTACTAAATTTTTTCATTACGTACTAAAATATCAAAAGAAGAGAACATGAGCTTCATCTTCGTTTTTAAATCCGCGATACAAGACTTTGGAATTTAACAACCAAAAATTCACTATAAAATGACCATTCCATAATTCCATAACTTTCTCGTAGGCATTAACACTAATTTTACTAGGTGTCAAAATTTTTGTTTTCTTAAAAAGTTTTGAGGACCCCTTGAAAGATCCTCAAGGATCCTTAGAGGTAAAGTGGATCACAGTCAGTTTCAGAGAGGCTGCCCTACAATAGTAAGAGCTGTATGTCAGTGCAAGTAAAATATTACGATGACCTTTATCATAGACTCAAAGGACGATCTCTTAACTCGAGAACTTCTGGAAATCTCAATGAGAAGTTGTTTCCACAATCCCAATTAGCAAACTTTTGCTACAAAAATTGTCAATTTCATTCAATTCCTGTTAAGTATATAGTTTCTTATTAAATCGTTTAACCACATTCATTTCCTGATAAAGGAGATGATAGAGTTTACCTGGCACAAACCCTGTGGTCTGGAAACATTACATATTTGAACACCAGTAGGATGTTCACCAATGAGCTGGATAGACGACCTAAAGCGTCCCGATGTTACATATTGATAAACCATAGCTCATGGGATGCACTAATAACATCAGACGATTTTATATTTTCTAAATTCTGTATGATGAGGAGCTTGATCGCGAAAACACATGGTTTTAGTTGTTTCCAAACGAAAAAATCTGTTGGAGTAAGAATAGGCGATCTTAAAATGGCTATGAGCCCTTTGTATTGTATTGAACTCAACGGTCGAATGGCTTCTAAGCCTCACAGAACTGCGACCAGTGCCGATCTTTTGTTCATAACCCTACTCGTATTTATGTTCTTTGGAATTCAATTTTGCCAGCGAAGCATAGAATGTCTCTGAGAAATTTTCTTTTTACTTCTTCAGGCGTTAAATGAGCCCCTCTCTAAGTGTTTCAGCCTAAGCCGAGCCAGTGCATCGCAATTGCAGAGAATGTGTTCGGCGGATTCGATCTCCGATTCACAGAGTTTGCACATGTCACTATCCTTCAGTCGCAGTTTCTTAAAGTGGTACCTCACTGGGCAGTGTCAAGTAAACAGACCCGTGATGAGTCTGATTTCGTTCTTTGATAATAGAAGAAGCTTTTTAGCATTCGTGGTCGAGTACTCAATGAATTTCTTCGACTGTCTTTGTCCTGGTGCGTTCTTCCAGTGAGAATTTTTGTTCTCAGTTTTCCGTTTTTGGATCCCCGCCCTTCTATGTGTTCTAGATAGTCCATAGTCCATTTGTTGTCCCTTGCCAGAGTTTTAAGGGACTGTCTGCATTCCCAAGTGGACAAGTACTCAAAGCTATTGGCTTTGTGTGCCTTTATCGCAGCTTGGCTGTCAGACATTATGTACACTTTTTTGCTCGTTAAATTCTACAGATTTTTTGAGCCATTATGTCATTACACGTTTTAGGAAAAACTGTATATTTTCTAGGACCAAGGTTACTTAAAATAACTCTAATAAGCGTCATAGCATCACAATCCGTAGATTTGTTCTGGAAATTAAAAAAAAATGCAGTGATGTGATGACGTTAAGAAGAATGCCAATAATACCAAAACTGTTAGGACACTTTTGATAAAGAAATAGCACAAGATCCATCCGTTTTTAGAAGTGGAAAGGGAAATTCACGGTCTTCTTTTGTTTTTTTGATTTTGACTAAAAGGGATTTTATAGAGTTAATAGATACAAGTTCTGTACGTTCTCTATAAGTTTTACCTACGCTCGTAATCGACTGTGCTTTCATTAAATTAAGTATTCTGTGGAGGATTATAATACCAAAGAAGCTCAGTGTCAAAAATCCTAGCTACTTCGACCATACATGGAAGATGGCGACCTTTATTAAAAGAATTGTAAAAGAAAACTTGCTTTCACGTTATACATCTATTTGTTGAAAAATTCTCTTAGAAGTTCTTTCCCCACCAACAATTACTTCAATAATAGCTCTATTTCTTGTTCTGTAAGATCGTCTTGACACAAACACGCGATGTTTACTTAATAACTATAGGTACTGAAAGACTTTTGCTAGTAATGAGGACGTTAACCTGATATTATTCAAAGAAACATGCACTGTCAAGAGGAAAATGTCCTTTGAGGAACATTTAGCAAGTCCATCATAATTTAAGAAATATTCACAATTGTTCCTTTCTAAGAATTTTGAATACATTTTTGAAAAAAGAAGCTGAGAAAAGACAAACCCAACTGTAGAATTGTCTGGGAAACACTATAAGAAAACGTGATTCTCTCCATAATCTCTCAGTCCATGGACCTTTTAAACAAATGGTGACTACTAGAGCACACGAAATTCTGTTTTTATTTTTTTTTCAAGAGGCCTCTTTTGAAAGGTATGAGGTGTGTATACTATTTGTAATTTACTCTCCGAGCCTTAGCCGTTACCGTCTAATCACAAACCTTTGATTATTGAATTCCATAGTCTGTTTTCAACGGAATAAATACCACTAAGCAAAATTGCTTTAAACAAAATGTAAATTACTGCTCGTTTAATGTAGAATTCGTTCGTCCCTCCTCCATAGATAAATACCTTAAATGCCCTGGATATCGATCAAAAGATTTGAGCAAAAATTTCTATTTGTTATGATTGGATTATTGTATTTTTAATTGTCTACATTATAATTAATAAATAATGGAACTAGCGATATTATTTATAGATTATAATTCTTTGGGCTCTTAAAATATGCTAATAATTAAGCACACAATGAATAATAATTTGCTGTATAAATTATTTGGTTCCTTATCGTTATGGTTTGTTATTGGTACTGTGGAGCAGCAAGTGACTTGATTTATAGCAGAAGCAAGGATATTTTGATTATTTATATTTTAATTTTCCCACAAGATCAAAATACACATCTAAAAATATTCAAAACTCCTTTGGCAGATATTCGAACTTCCAAAACCTTCCCTAGAAGTTTCTTTTAAATTGTAGTTCCAATTTGAGAGAACCTGTAACTTCTCTAGCTTACCATTTTGAGATAAGTGTTCAAATACGCCCAAAAAATGTTTTTTTATTGTAAAAAAATTTGAAACTTAGAAGACCCCTTCTGTTCCATTAGTAGCTTAAAAATTCGAAATCAAACTTCTACTAATAAAAAAGGGGTGGCCCCAATGTGTTAGATTTTAGAATTAGTTGTGAGAAATAGTATAAAATAATTATTTATTTAAACATTATTAATGTTAACGAACTCGTCTATCGTAATGTACCGACTTGACATTTTTTCTGGTTCATTATACTCGGTTCTTTTACACAATTATAGTAACTTTTTTTGTATTATAAATATAAGTTTTCTATTGTGCATTGCAAATCGAATTACAAATTTGCGTGTAACAATGTAATTTTTAAATAATATACTACGTGTCGCTTATTTAAAAATGTTTGTATCTAATGTAAAAGAAAATTTAACGACGTGGTAGTAGCTTGTAATGAATAATGAATTACCATCTAATTTGTTCATGGGCGGTTTTCTTTTTCATAATTTACATTAGAAATCGTACAGGTACATATAAAAAGTCTTTTATTGTTTTCAAAGGTTTTCTTTCTGCATGTAAAATGAAATTTCTTATTGTAATGTTAATTATAAGCCTAAGCGGAACTCTGGACCATCCTCCTATTATAAAATTGTAGTTATACGTACTTCAAAAACTTCTTGCAGCGATTTGAGAAGAGCTTTTCTAGACAAACATATTACATGAAAGTTTTGATTTTTTCTCGTACAATAGCCCAAAAATTTCACTTTTTTAGTTAAAAATTCTCATTTTGTGTAATTTTTTTTATTTAAGTAGATACCATGTGATTATTGATCTAGATTCTAGAGTCTAAAATGATTCTATATGTGGTCTAAAGTGGTAAATAATACTTGGTACGTGGTAAAAACTTTTTATTTATGGCAAGGTTTCAAAGCGAGATACGTTAATATAATATGAAAAAAATTTATGAGTTGAAATTGCTTCAAGTTACAATCTTGTAGGGAATTTGATAAGCTTTAATTTTGCCAAGACTAATTTTTTTCTTAGGACCCATCGTTTTTGAGATATAAGCGAAAACTCAAAAAACGGGACCTTTCCACCTTCCCTAGCCATTTAGCTAGAACCAGGAACTTAGGAAAAACCCAGGAAAAAGGGATGTCCTCGACATCCCTTTTTTGGATGTTCGAATTGTTAAAACAAGTTTTAAAAAGTGGCGAAATCTAGCCTTTGTGTCATATTTTGCTCCAAAAGTTCTCCAGAGGACCCAAAAACCCTAATTCGTACTCGATGCTCAATACTGTGTTTATAATAATAATAATACCAATACATGAAATATGTTAAACACCCCAAAACCCATCTCCAGAATAAAGAGAAACGATAAAAGAAATTAGATTTCTGATTTACCGGTTACCTATGTATAAGAGGCATGTTTATTTGTGAACTACCTGCCATTGTTCATCGAATGGATGCAAACTTTTATTAATCTCTTATTGCTTATCTTAAAAACAACAGTTACCATGTGTTGCCAAAAATTCTTATCTACCCATCCTCCAAAATCCATTTAAGACGTCCACGATCACGCAAAACTTTTGAATTGAACCATGTGGTAAGGTGCAACGCTCTTTGACAGAGTGCTGTTGTGAACCAACGTAAAATTTTTGTTACCTTTCTTTAAAGGCCCGTCCACACACACAGGCCTTGCCTTCCGGTTTGGCCTGTGCAGGCGGCCCGAAGGCTGTCCAGACGCTCCAGTTTGGCCTATGCAGGCCGCCTGAACAGTGTCCACACGCTCCGGTTGGGCCTGTGCAGCAAACCGGAAAGCAAGCCTGTGTGTGTCGACGGGCCTTTACACTTGTTCGAATTAAAATGTGACAGATGGAGGCTCACTATATCCACGCATGCAAATACGATTAAAGAGATAATTTTTTGGATTCAAGAACTTGAAGCTAACTCTAGAGAGTACGAACAGGTCTGCAAAATAGCTTCTAGTTTAGAGAGAGGAAGAGAAGCCTTATTTTTCGAGTAACCATCTATTATTGGTCTAAGTGAGTCAGGGAGCCTCTAAGGGCTATATTACATAAACTAACTATTTAGTAACTGTTAGTTACTAACTTGGTTACTAAATGAACTAAATGAGTAAAAACACGGGAATCTAAGCTTTAACGTCAACGTCAAAATTTATCCGCCCATTTTGATGTTGACGTTAAAGCTTAGATTCCCGTGTTTTTGCTCCTTGAGTTCATTTAGTAACCAAGTTAGTAACTAACAGTTACTAAATAGTTAGTTCATGTAATTTAGCCCTTAGGAGAGAAAAGCTTCTATAGCGTTGTTGAATAAAGAATCGCGATGTTCTTTAAATTCCAAAGATTTGCGATTTTGTCGTCCTCAAATCCTAATATCATCATTTTTTGCCGAATTCTCACTGAACAGTAGATATTGGAGAATTGGTAAAATTTAACAATATAGTTTAGATTTTTTTCCTCTATACCTTTATCTCTTTTATTTTTTGTATTACGAAGACTCTTATATAAAATGCAATTTACCTCGCATACATACTATTGATTGCACTTAAAAGCGTTGGTAACTGTTTTAAAAGCCAATTAGAAAGGTTGAAAGGTATGATACGTTGGTAGAATTGTGGAAAGTTGTTTTTTTTTTAATCTGCCACGATGGTTGAAATTACCGAAGATTCGAATTTACGACTATCATCTTCCTCGTCTTCTTTTTTTTAACTTTTCGGTGCGCTAATGAGTTTTAACAGCTATTTATTTTTAGCGTGACCTCGGAAAGTATTAAAATATTTGACTTCAAACACTTGTTGTTTAGAAACCTGCTTAGTTTGGTACGTTAACTAAATTACCTCTCTCGTCATTTCTTCTTCTCTTTTAGTGTAATGACCCAAATTGGTCATAGTGACGAACGGCACACAAATTCTTCACAATGTCTTCTTGACTGTTAATTAAATTTATATGTGCACCTCTAAAAGATGAAGTTTGCTTTTAGCAAAACATGCGCGGTTAATGATAGTACCTACTCTACATTATTCCAAGATCCTCCTTTCACTTGACATATGTTTCAAACGTATATTTCGAATTCTTCTACAAATTAATTTATTATATTAATAACGCAAATTGTTTTAAATTTTAATACCAAATAAACCCGTTCCATCATCAATTCAAAAAAAGATGAAGTGGTTGATCGATTAACAAAAGTTTTGGTTACGGTCCTGAATTATTCAAAATAAATTTTTATTGACTTTTCACTTTTTCTCAAATATTATATTTATTCTTTTAATGTTCTTGTTTGGTTTGTTTCTTTAAAAAAATATTTAAACAGCCGAATTCTTGTAACGGTTTTTCTCAAATATTTTTTAACTTTTTCTCTCTTCTAAGCCATCAGTGCACATGTTCGTCAATTTCACAGAAGAATAATTTTAAATATATTTTAATTATAGCCGAATGCCCATTTTGTGATTAGTACAACTTGATTAACTATTAACCATAACGTAGACATTTGTAAGGCCATAAAAAAGAGTATTGCGTATACACCAGGTTCGACCTCTCACACGTACAAGGAATGCTGCACGATACTAACCGACACACCTTTGGTACCGAGTTAAATTATATTATTTTCAACGAGCTTTAAATTTAATTGTTTTGTATTTTTATGACTTTGGAAGAATTTGAATTTTACTATCTTCTAGCCATATACGACTACGCGTATTAAAAAGTACCTCGAGCCTCGAGGAGGAAACCATCTTCTTTTGTTTCAAGCTGATAGTGAAACTAATTGAGTATCATTAATGTGGTTTTATAACAATAATATCAGAGTTATCTCTCGAGGTGATATTTTGCGCAAATTCCTTCTAGGTCTAAATGATACTCCTCCAAGCCAAACTGTAATGTACGCATTGGTAAAATTCAGAATTCTGATGGTATTTCATAACACTCGCCAAAGCATCTTTAGCTTGTGTTGCAAATTTAGTTCATTTACTTATTTTAATGGCCATCGATCTCAAGCTATATTTTAGATTGTTAAGGTGGAGGGCAAAGTTCAAGTTCACGTGCACCTTCTTTTAGCAAGTCTTCCAATCCCTTCAGTCCTAAATCCATTCTGATCTTACGACGAACTGGGTGAATCCAATGCTTACTTGAGGGTAAACTGATACCAGCTTTTTTGGGATTGTTTGCCTTAACATAGATCTTCTGATAGCCTGCTCTCAAGCAGGCTATTGAAATAGTCCATTATTCCATTATTGTTGACATGGAAGCTTGCTTGTCTAAGCATATGTGTGACTGTATACAAAAGATACATTTAGTTTAGAGAAGCCCACGAGCTGGATGGATGTTATTTTGTGCATAGATAAAGAATATCGTAGCCTCCGGAAGAACATGTAAGACAAAGATGAGAAGAATTGTTTTTAAAATAAAATTCCTCCATCCTTTCCCCCTCTAGTTTTTCATACGTCATTTTCTCTTAGTATACCTAGAAATACGAAAAGAACACCATCTCTCACTTTCAATAACGGTAATGAATTGCTTCTCAGTATCAGATGATGAGCTGTAAAAGGGTGCCATTTATGCAGAGATGAAGAATAGCGAAGCCTTGGAAGGTTCTTCATGTTGCTTTAAGAAGAATTCCTTTTGTTTTCGGATTAGAATTTTCAGCTAAATTCAGCAAGTACCACAAATCCAATTCTTTCACCATTTCCTCCTCTAGCTTCTCAATTGTCGATTTTAAATTTTGAAATACAAAAATACCACCATCTCTGGTCTTCCAATAATTGTAAAGAATTGCTTATCAGTTTCGGAGATTGTAAGGTTAATTTAAAAACGGCTTATAGACATTGTGACCATTTTAATCTCTCTCTAACAAAATGGTATCTACAAAGAAAATAGCCAAGTTGGCAAGAAGGTTTTAGTTGTTCGATGCATGTAATAAAAGTAACATTGACCTGTCAAGTTGTATATATAAAGATCACGACTTCATTTTTATAATAAAACATATAAAGTAGAAAATCGTGTTCATGAGGTTAGCAAGTAACATCAGAACAAAGCAAAACATTTCTTTTAAATATTTCGCGTGATACTTACGTTACCCTTAGAGCATTTTCGTCAAGCCTATCATGTAAATTATAATTTATTGAATTTTTTTGCAAAGTACAATTTGAAGTAATTTCTCTCTTTTAATTAAAGTTGAGGTAATAAAGCAACAAAACTAGAGCGAAGAATGTCGAATGTTGCACCGTATCGTGTGAAAATGGTACATGAGAAAAAAAAATTTAATCTTATTGACCTTTGTTAAGGACGTGCCGCTTCAGCTAAAAGTATGTACAAAAGAAAATAGTTAAGTTACTTGTTATTAAAAAAATGTACAATTTCTATGACTTAATTTTTGAAAAATAATTCATATGATTGGATGCTGACTTGCAACATGTTTCTGATGAGCTCCTTTGTTCTGGTACAAATGAAGCGAAGAAGAATGCGATGTTATCTACCTTCAATAACGAGTATTAGCAAAAGACAGTTAATTGCCAAAGTAACAAAGCGAAACGAAGATGAATTTAGCGCCTAAGGTTTTAAAAAGCTAGGTTCGTGTCTGTAAGATCGTAAGACATTTTTTCGAAAGCTTTAAAAAACCAGTACCAAGAAATTATTTGACGTTAAAATTAACACGCGATCGTGTTTAATGAAACATATTTCTTAAAGCTCGATTTACCAGAACACAAATCTCAAACTATATGATATTTAATACGCCTTGAAAACTGATTTTTAAATACGAGGGAAGATGTAACGGAAATTTCACGGTTACTTTGGCGCGGTCTCACCTTTTAAATAATACACGGGATGACACACTTAAATGTTAAATGGTTCACAACAAAAACATCTATAAAGCTTGGAAAGTTTCCATCAGCCAAACCAAAAATTACCTTTTTCACCAAACTTCGAAGATTTCGTGATTAAACAGAGTGTTTCAAAATTAAGTTACCTCTTGGTCCTCTTGGCAAACTTTTCACAGACTTTGCCTTACTTTCAGACAACTCCAAAACAAATCTGGGAAAGTTTAGGATGAATGGAGAATTTTTTCTTTATAGTACCTAGGTATATAGTGCCATATCTGTATTTGAGCGTAGGCAGCTCCCTACTCATATCCGTGTTGTGTCCGCAACTGTTTTAATCACAGATATAAAAGATAAACTTACTAAACCACACTACCAGTGTGTTAAAAAGGCATCTATTTCAGGAATTTACTGAGAAAATTACTTTCGGTGGTTTGCAATTATTTTTCCGAGGGCATATGCCTTTTGCTCCTCGGAGTAGTAGCTCACGACCCACGCACTTAGCTTACATGTCATCACCATCGCACTGACTTCATTTGGCGTCGTTCTCAAAAACCAAAAAAATCATAATTAAAAACGACAATTTTTTTAGGTTCATGGTATAGGCTAAGTTAGGGTAGATTAGGTTAGTGAGTTCTTTAAAATCAATGTTTTCTTCTTCGGCACCACTTAGAACTTATTGTTTCGTTATTATTGCAAAATCCTTAGAAAGCTCTGGCTAGAACAGACTTAAAATTATCCAGGGCAGGCCCAGTCTCCGGATGCTGTTGTGCTTTTTGTAGGGATTAACGAGTAATAATCTCAAGTGCGAACTATTGGTGGTTTAGAATAGGGTTGGATCAGTCTTCCATCTCATCCATCAATAGCACTTAAAGTAATGCTTATTGCAGAAGTGGTTTTGGGTACTGTTGTGTTTCCTTGGAGGGGAGGGGTTAATGAGTATCGGAACGTTGATGTGTGGTGGTTTTCGTACGTAGACATTTCTTCTTTCCTTGAAACAGAAGGTTAGGTTAGTTTACCTGATGTAATGTGCGAGCGAGCGATCCCAGGTACTATTCGATGGCCCCTCAAAAAGGAGTTTTTAGTGAATAAAAATTTTCCTTACCCGCAAGTGCAGGGGGCGTCTTGTGTCGTGAAGATTTTCTTCCTACCTTCAAAAGAGAAAGTTTAGTGTAGGCTTGGTTCATTACCAAATGATAAACTTCAACTTACTTATAAATAAAAGTTTTTCCTTCAAAAGCACCCAGTACGCCACGACCACTTCCTTACTGAAAGACTGTCCCTCCCATCCCCCAATGAGAGGCCAGAGAGAGCCTTGTGAATGATCGACTTAAAAGTCATGATCTGTTTCCCAAGAATTGTACAGACCAGAATGATCGACTAGTCCTTTTGTATTGTTAGAGGTCTAGAGGGAAATTTTTTATTTCTTCTTCCATGGAATGAAAACTCGACTTAAACGTCGTAGACTTAAACTATAGTTGAGTCGCATTTTCGTTCTCTATTCGTGGCATCTAAAGTTAGCTGTAGAAACTTCAAGATTCAGTAGCTCTAGAAAATTTATGATACGTCCACAGCGACTTTAGGTCCACTTAAGTAATAAAAGAGATGCGGAAGAAATGAGAAAACGTATTTTTAATGCTACCCTTAGGAAATCCTCATGGTTAACATTATAAATTTACCATCCTATTCTATACTAATATATAAAATAAGATGTTTGTACGTATGTGCGTTACTTAAGATCTCGCGAACCACCGAACCAATTTTAATAATTCTTTTTTTC
Organism: Malthinus seriepunctatus; assembly: GCA_963924605.1. Lineage (NCBI taxonomy): Eukaryota > Metazoa > Arthropoda > Insecta > Coleoptera > Cantharidae > Malthinus > Malthinus seriepunctatus. The sequence goes on along the minus strand of OZ004600.1, from coordinate 78,345,543 downwards.
ACATGTACACCGTACTTCTGTGGGTAACATAGGGTAGGTGTGATTACGTTATGTAAACTGGGGGCTTAGCAATTGGCAAAAATGTGAAAGAACTCCCAAAAACTAAAATTTAAAACTACGTTCTTTAAGAAATGTACCATGAACGCATGAACTATAAATCAATTTTGAATGCGTTCCTTTATGGTTTACCACCACGGCGGTGGTGCTGGCGTTAGTGGTGTGCACGTATTTTTCAAATGAAATAAAAGCGGGTGGTTGTAGGGTGCCCTGAGGGTATTTCTGGTGATTCCGGTGGCGGAAGTGCTGTCGTTGGTGGTGGATGTGCCTCCCAATTAAAATAAAGCGGGTGGTTGTAGGGTGCCCTGAAGCGGGGATTTTGGTTAGCTTGGTGGCGGCAATGTTTACATTAGTGGTGCACATGCCTGCCAATTTAAATTAAAGCGGGGGGTTATAGAGGTCCCTAAGGCGGCGGTGCTACTTAAAATTAAAGCAGGTGGTTGTAGAGGGTTTCCTGAGGTAACGGTTCTGATGAAACGGTGGTAGAGGTGCCGTCATTGGTGGTGCACGATAAAAAGCACCTGCTTCCACCTTTTTCCTAATAGACATCATATAGCGGCCTTTTTCTGCTTCTACATATTATTATCATACATTCGTATGTCCACAAATTTCACAATATCGATTTATTATTACATTGTAGAGTATGTTGGGCTCATATATAGGTACCTAATTAAGATTTGATAGGTTTTGCCAAGGGTTTTGCAAACTAAGGAGCCGCTAAATTAAAAGGCGTGTGGCGTAGCCCACGGGTCCTGCTAGTACAGTCAGCCTCACAATTATTGGCCACCCTGGACTATACGCCAGGGTGGTTATTAGCTAACAACGACAAAAGGACAGAAAGGGAGGTTGTTAATTTACCTCTTGTCGGCAAAATAAAGTTACCCTCAATTTAAGTAGGGGGTGTTATGATGGTTACATCCACAATTCGTGCTAAATGTATAGCCAGGGTGGCCAATAATTGTGAGGCTGACTGTACATATATATTTACGGTTTATAACGTCTGCTACCACTGTCGTATTTCCACTCTAGTAAGACATTGTTCGACCTGCAGGTTTCTTAGTCCATTGGTTTCCGAATTCCTTCTACCCAAGTTCTTCTGGATCGCTCACTTCTTTTTCCCGATGGTATACATTATTTACACAAGCATATGTTCTCACCAAACAAGTTGTTTTTATTGGCCTTCATCGGTTATTGCATTGTTATACTCCTATTTCATTCCTTCGAAGTGCCTTCGACATTCTCTTCGTTAGATCTCTTCAGAGCATACTGCATTAGCTTCTGTGAGCTTCTAGCAATGTTGCATTATTTGTTTATTATTTATACTAAATTTTGACCCCCACCCCCAAATATTTGTCTTTCGTCCTAATCATTGAATCGTTTTCCAATTCTTCCACGTTTGTTGCAACGCGCCCAACGCGAATTACAGCACTCCCAATCTTCCTTGGTCCGAGGGGTTATTTGTAAACTTCAAAGTACACATTTTGGTGTCATCAATTTCCAATATCCCATACCAAAGCATACCATAATTTTCTCGAATTAAAAATTCGACACACATTAGCTAGGCACGTTTTTTTTTGGTTAATAATCTCATTCGTTTCTAATTGCGTTACTGATTACGTAGAACCGTTTAACAGTTAGGTAGTAGCCAATAAAGCACGCTGTACAAAAATTGTAAGCACTTTTTTAGTTATTATTAGACGATTTAAAATGTTTTTCTCACAATTAAAGAAACAATTTTTTGTAAAATCCAAGTCCACTCCAAGATTCAAGGATTAGAAATACAATTTAATGATGCATACATTGTAATTGTGCACTTTTAACGCTTATTTTAATTTTAAATTATTAGATTAATCATTAAGTGCTTAGAAAATATTTTTTAATTACCTTTAGTTGTAACTTCCTTCTTCTTACAGATGATGAACTCACTATTGAATTCTATTATTATTGTCAATCGAAATACAATTCAATCGTAAAGACGTAAATACATTTAACTTACGTCTTTACAGAGTGTTTATTGCTCACATTACCATTTAATTAAAATTTTTAATTCGAATGGCCCCTCCCCTTCGTAGCTAATTAAGATCCTTTGTCAAAATTTGTGTGTAAAGTTTTGAAACAAGTTTATTGCAGACACATTAAGTTAGCAGTGATTGTAAAAAAAGCGATGTCATAGAAAGACCGTTCTTCTCTTTAATAATTTGAAATGGCAAAATAACCAAGTTTTTAACCTTTGGAAAAACTACCAGCAAGACGACATTCGTATATTTAATGGCCCCTTATTAGTTTTAATCTTTTGTAAACATTTCTTGTGTTTGATTTTGAAATTACAATGTTTATCCGCGAGCGAACACATAACGTAAGAAATGGAAGGTAATTTTTTTTTAAATTTAGTTTTTCTCAATAATTCTTCTCATCGTTTCAGAAGAGTAGAGGAATGAAATTGCTTCAGTTAATGACGGCATTTTTCAATCAAATTAAATTATTTTCGTGTTTCTTGAAAGGTATTTCTAAAGTTGTGAAATAAATTGATAACAAGTGAGAATGTATCCTCAAAAGGCTGCGAAATGTAGCCGGCGCCACAAACTTGTTACTAACGGGAACCCTAGCGCTTTACCCCCTTCTCTTGTTCTTATTACCAATACAACCTTCCTTTAGCGGTGAATTACTGCAGAAAATGAAATTAATGTTATAAACATTTCGTCCTTGCCTATTAAAAATGTGCATTATTTAATTATTTCGTATCCTTAATCGTTAATTTACCAGTTTTCTCAAAGATTTATTTCCAAAGCATCCTGGGAGGCTTCGACTATTATTTACAAGAAAAACTATGTTTTATCTATTATTTTAAGGAAAACACTTTCAATTTTTTCTACGGTTATTGCAGAACGTTGATCTCGATGTGTGTAAAGCGATGCAAAGTTGTGCGAAAGTAAAACCAGATCGACATACCTGTAGGTCTGTGCTCCACTTAAGCCGTGCAAGTTTCCCCACCAAGTACTTATACTTATTATAGCCATCAAGTATTAAGATGAAGCTCACTGTTAAACCATAAGAAAAATGGTGTTGCCGTTGTCTTTTCAATATATAAACCCGTTTCCCTTTTTATCTAATGTGTGGTCTAGTTATCATGTTTCTATCTATGTTTGAGTGCTACCAAAGTTCAATAATGCAAATGTAGGGCTTGTTGTGCGGGGTTTGATGGGTGCAAAATACCTATTAATTTCGATTCTTGCTTATAGCAATTCTTAGTATATAGGAGGGGGTGGGAAGTAAATAAAATAATTGATGGAAAAAATTGATATTTGCAACTAAAGGACAATTCCATATAGGGAAGTAAAATCATGATAGTTTTAAGTAATTGAAGCATTTCATCTCTGAATTCTTATAGATGTAGATGGTAGGGTTGACATTTGAAAACTGGAATAATCCCTATTTTGGTACTCCAATGGCCGTTTTTGAGCTTAACATTTTATTTATTATTCATCATCAACAAAACTCCTAACAGGTGGTCGGTTATGGAGAACGTCAGCCTACGATTTTTTTTAAGTATTGAAATGGTCATAGTGATCTAGTGATAAGACGCTGAACTACGCTTTTATGCATAGGTTTTATAACCACTACATCAACTTGACATTTCGTCCATCTCCAGGTGCTCTTGGTATAGGTGTTCAGAAGGGTTATCCTGCAGGGGTGCAGACGAACTTTTTAACTGAACCCTAAACCCTTGATCGGCAATATGGTGATCAAAGTTTTCACTGCTCATGAGCAACCCGTGTATTGCAAGTACCTTAAACCTTTTGGTTCTCAATTCGTGGTCCGTGGAACGCTGGTGCTCCATGAAGCCACAGTGAACACGTTTAGTGTTCCCCTATTTCGAAAAGATTGAGAACCAAGGCCTTAAACTCTCAATTTACCCATTCAGAACTAAAGAAAATGCGCTTTTTTATAAGCCGGACATTCGGGGTGCAGGGCTGCTCCTTTGAGTAAAAATGTTGCCGACACTTACCCTCCCTAAAGCGTTATCAAGCTCTATCAAACCTACGAAATACAAATCAACCCCGTATTCACAATGAAATGGCGAACAAGGGGGGGGGGGGTGAAATGGAAGAAAGGTTGAAATTGATAATAGTACTATATTTTTTCAAAAGCAACGACTCTACACTGTAATTTGTTAGCCCCTTCAATTTTCCTGCCTTCTTGCCTGTATTTGCTCGTTTTATCGACTCGCAATCTACGTATCTTTTGGGTTCGAGTGAAAAAAGGCATTTGTTGTGATTGTTTTTGCTTTGGTCTGTAAAAGCATTAAATTTCCCACATTTCAAAAGAATAATTATTGCCATACAACTTACTGATCCCAGCAAATATGCAAAAGAAAATTTAAACTAAAATCCAGATTTTGGTCCTGTTCTTAATAGTTTTGGACCTCAATTTGGCACACGTGTCATCATCGGAGCTATAATTGCCCCCAGTTTCATTTTATAACATTTAAACTAAAGTTATGTATAAAAAACTACAAATGACGGCAATTTTAAATTTTCTTAGGTTAGGAAATTAATATAAATATTTTAACCCGGGATGTTTTAAGGCGATATTCATTACGAACAAATAAAAAAATTTTGGTCCCGATCTGACCAATACAAGTGAAGATATTCTAAAAATAATAAACCGGAAATTTGAAAAAGCCAAAATTTTGCACTTAAGTCGAAGAGTAAATACCTTTTGGTCAAAATTGAGTTGGAACATTTTATCCACAAACTCACAGTAATGATTTCGACCGAATAAGAAAAAAAATGTTGGTACAAAGCTTTTCCCAAAGTCTATTTTCCTTCGCTGATTCCACTAACATCCATTTGTGGTGTATTACTAACCCATTCTTCCAACAACACATCACTTGGACAGATTTTTTGTAGTCATTTTTCATTTCCAACGCTTCAAGGTCATTAAGCTTAAGTGAAGAGGAGTTTCTCTTACTTTGGTCTGGTGTGGTAGTGGTTGGCAGGATTTTTAACTGGGAATCGTTCTATTTTGAATTTTTCACTTGCAAGATTTTTTGTTAGTCCTTTTTCCTTTTCAACGCTTCAAGGTCATTAAGCTTTAGTGAAGACGAGTTTCTTTTACTTGCGAGCACGTGGTCTGCTGATAGTGGTTGACAGGATTTTTAACTGAGAATCTATTTTGAATTTTTCACTTGCAAGATTTTTTGCTAGTCCTTTCTCCTTTTCAACGCTTCAAGGTCATTAAGCTTTAGTGAAAACGAGTTTCTCTTAGTTGCGAGCATGTGGTCTGCTGATAGCGGTTGACAGGATTTTTAACTGGGAGTCGTTCAGTTTTGAATTTTTCACTTGGAAGATGTTTTGTTAATCATTATTCCTTTCCAAAGCTTCAAGGTCATTAAGCTTTAGTGTGAAGACGAGTTTCTCTTACTTGCGAGCATGTGGTCTGGTGATAGTGGTTGACAGGATTTTTAACTGGGAGTCGTTCAGTTTTGAATTTTTCACTTGGAAGATGTTTTGTTAGTCATTTTTCCTTTCCAAAGCTTCAAGGTCATTAAGCTTTAGTAAAGACGAGTTTCTTTTATTTGAGCTTTGAGCATAATGTGGTCTGGTAGTGATAGTGGTTGGGTGAATTTTTAACTGGGAGTAGTTCAATTTTGAATTTTTCACTTGGAAGCAAAACGACTTTCTCAGTGTAGTGGAAAGTTGTTCTCTCAAAAGATGAACAACTAACCGACTATAGTGAACTTTGCGAAATCTAGAAATCGTAGTAATTGATTAAACCATAACCCTTTCTCAAGATCCATTTATTTATTTAGTTTCGCATTGATGATCTCAGTTTGTAAAGTTTAAAAAGTAATAAACTTTTGTAAAAATTTTTGTTATGTCTAAATTTGTCAATGTTTGAACAATTAAGTTAAGTAGTATGGTGGTTCATGATGGAATGTTGTAAACGTGATCGACAGGAACACACGTGGGCGTACATTACAAGTAATTTATGTTAAACACCTTACGAATACCTCTATACTCAAGTGCCAATTGCAGAAAAAAACAATTTTTTTAAATTTTTTTTTGCAAAAACAAAATGAATAGTTAAATAAGTCAAGTACTTATCAATTATTGTGCAAATGCATTTGACAGTATTATTAGTTTCTGGGTGTGCTTTCAAGCGTGGGTAAACAAGTTGCCTACATTTGATTGCATCACTAATTATTGTAGAAGACTTATATTAGGTCAGTAATAGGAAGTTGCTTTTGCTCGTATCAAATACTATTCATCCATATGCTTGCTCTTTAACCACCAGTATCTAACTTCTTTTTTTTTATAATTACAGTTTGCATCGGAACAAATGGACGCTGGTCTGTACCTTCGAATCGTGAACACCATTATAGAAATTTGAAAAATCGCTTCACCAATTGTACTTACGTAGATGGAAATTTAGAATTGACCTGGCTCCAAGATGTAAATTTAGATTTGAGTTTTTTACAATACATTAGAGAAGTCACCGGCTATGTTCTTATATCTCATGTGGATCTGAGAAGAGTCGTTCTTCCCCGACTTCAAATAGTTCGAGGAAGAACACTTTTTAAAATGACAAATTACGAAGACGAATTTTCCTTAATAGTTACAACATCAAAAATGTTTTCCTTGGAATTGCCCGCACTACGAGATGTTTTAAGTGGGAGTATCGGTTTGTTTAGTAATTACAACTTATGTCACGTCAAAACCATCAATTGGAACGAAATAATATCCGATCCAAGAGGACGATATGTGTACAACTATAATTTTTCATCTCCTGAACGTGAGTGTCCTCCATGTCACAAAAACTGCATACAAGGTTGTTGGGGCGAAGGTGAAGAAAATTGTCAACGCTTCTCCAAAGAAAATTGTAGTCCTCAGTGTTTTCAAGGACGTTGTTTTGGATCGAACCCACGTGAATGTTGTCATCTATTTTGTGCCGGTGGTTGCACCGGACCAAAACAAAGTGATTGTATAGCGTGTAAAAATTTTTACGACGACGGTGTTTGTACACAAGAGTGCCCTTCGATGCAAGTTTATAACCCTATCACGTATTCTTGGGAACCGAATCCTCACGGAAAATATGCGTACGGTGCAACTTGTGTTAAAAATTGTCCCGAACATTTACTCAAAGACAGTGGTGCTTGTGTTCGTGCTTGTCCATTTAATAAAAAAGCTGTGAATGGTGAATGCGCACCGTGTAATGGTCCGTGTCCAAAAACTTGCACCGGTGATGTGCAAATAAATTCTGGAAACATAGAGAATTTCAAAGACTGTACCGTAATTGAAGGATACATTCATATTTTGGAAAATTCTTTTACCGGTTATCAACATTTTTATCCAAACTTAACTTTCGGGGAGCGTTATGTGGCGATGCATCCGGATCGTTTGGAAGTTTTTAGTACTCTGAAAGAAATTACAGGATTTTTGGATATCCAAGCGTATCATTCCGATTTTAAAAATTTATCATATTTTCGCAATTTAGAAGTTATCGGTGGTAGAACGTTACACGATTACTTTTCTTCTTTGTACATAGTAAAAACGTCTTTGGAATCGCTAAATTTACGTTCTTTAAAAACAATAAATTCTGGAGCCGTAGCAATTTTAGAAAATAAGCACTTGTGTTTTGCCGAAAAAATCAATTGGAAGAAAATCAGAAAAAGCACAGAACACGAATCGCTTCTACAAAGTAATGGAAACGTCGAAAGTTGTCGCGTTTCTGGATTAATTTGTGACCAACAATGTACAAGTGATGGATGTTGGGGTTCAGGACCGGAACAGTGTCTGGCATGTTCTCATTTCAAACTTGAAAATGCGTGCCTTCAAGATTGTAGCGTTATTCCAAGGTAAGTGTCTACTTTTGTCATCATTTTCTTATTTATTTTTTCAAGTTTTCTCATGATAGTATATTAAAATACATGTGCCACAAGATAGCATTTTGACGCACGAAGGCAAATAAATGCCCGAGTGCGTCAAAAGCCCTTGTGACACAAGTGTTTTATACTATTTTTTCTATTTTGCAATGATTTATTTAAAAAAAATCGTGTAAGAGAATTTTATTGGTTAAATTCTTACGTTGGCTGTACTGACAGTTGACGTTTATGACGTTTATTTTGAAGCTTTTAAGATTTCACCAATAGATGGCGCTATATTTTGTTTGTCATCAGTCACAATTTTTGAAAGTTTGATTTTAATATTTTTAATTTTAATACGAATAACCGTCGTCTGCGTTGATCTGTCGTAGTTTTTCGCTACTATCAAGTCATACCAATCGCTCAAAATCGTGCGATGAGATATGCTGTGAAAATAAGGTAGATGGCTCCACTTAAGGGAACATAGGAATTTATTTTACAGATAGTCAATTAGACATTTTGTTGTGACTGGTGCAAATTTCATATTGACATTTGGGACACCAATCACAGCACAGTTAAATACATCTCGTACTCGTATGAGAGGAGGGAGTACAGTCCCTGTTTTCTGAATGTAGCTTTAATTTTGTCGTTGTCAAATAGACAGTGACAGTATGATGACATTACTCGAGTGTAAAACATGTTATTACAGTTTCCATTGTTCCCTGATGCACTAGCGCCTCTAGTTGCAATTTACTGGATTGGTATCACAGATTATAGATTTATATTTGTAGAATACGTCGTCTGCGTTGATCTGTCGTAGTTTTCGCTACTATCAAGTCATACCAATCCAATAAATTGCAACTAGAGGCGCTAGTGCTTGAGGGAACAATGGAAACTGTAATAACATGTTTTACACTGGAGTAATGTCATCATACTGTCACTGTCTATTTGACAACGACAAAATTAAAGCTACATTTAGAAAACAGCGACTGTACTCCCTCCTCTCATAGAGTACGAGATGTATTTAACTGTGCTGTGATTGGTGTCCCAAATGTCAATATGAAATTTGCACCATTCACAACAAAATGTCTAATTGACTATCGGTAAATTAAATTCCTATGTTCCCTTAAGTGGAGCCATCTACCTTATTTTCACAGCATATCTCATCGCACTATTTTGAGCGATTGGTATGACTTGATAGTAAGCGTAAAACTACGACAGATCAACGCAGACGACGGTAGAATATATCTCAGTTATCTGTGATTGGTATGACTTGATAGTAGCGAAAAACTACGACAGATCAACGGAGACGACGCTAATAATAATAAATTTACGTAAAAATTACATTATTCCTTTAATATTTTCTAAATATTTTTTAAAAATAAGCATATTTTCATAATTGATTTGTATCATGTGTCAAAATAATTTTTTTTAAAACTATTCCAATACTAATGATATTCTTTCTTTCAGCATCTATCGCTCATCAAACGGCACATGTGATCATTGCGATGAACAATGTGGTTCTTCCTGTAATGGACCAGGTCCTGAGCATTGCTCGACGTGTAGAAATCTTAGAGATGGCCCTTACTGTGTGTCCCAGTGTCCTGTTACTAAGTATCAAGAAAAGGGAGAGTGTAAACATTGTCATGCGAATTGTGTCGATGGATGTACTGGACCTCACAATACTGTAGGTGCCGGAGGTTGCAATTCTTGCGAAAAAGCGATTATGAACGAAAACGCAACTGTTGACGCTTGTCTGCATAAGAGTGAACCCTGTCCTGACGGCTATTTTTACGAGTGGATTGGAAGACCTCAAGAACAAGAAAACTTGAAACCATTAGCAGGAAAGGCAATTTGTAGAAAGTGTCATCCAAGATGTAAAAAGTGCACCGGTTACGGATTTCACGAGTTGGTTTGTCAGCAGTGCACTAATTACAAGAAAGGAGAACAGTGTGAAGATGAATGTCCAATTGATCATTATGCGGACGATCAAATTCAAGAATGTTTACCGTGCCATCCAGAATGTCGTGGTTGTACAGGACCTGGACCCGGAAATTGTCATTTTTGCCAACATTACAAAATTTATCTAGAGGACGATCAATCTGTTGTAAACTCATCTTTCCAATGTATACTCAATTGTCCAACGGAATATCCTTACAAAGTATTTTCCCAAGACAGTACTTATACATATTGTTCTGCAGAATCGGCGGCACCTGTTTTAAGTTCAATGGAATCTCCAAACAGTGCCGTAATATACGGAAGCGCGTTTGGCGGTGTCTTTTTATTCGTAGTTTTTGTTGTCGGATTAGTTTTATATCATTACTACAAGCAAATGAAAGTTAAAGAAGACGCTATGAAAATGACCAGAACACTCACCGGATTAGAGGACGACGAGCCTTTACGACCGACAAATGTTCAACCTAACTTGGCTAAATTACGAATTATTAAGGAAGCCGAAATGCGTCGAGGAGGAATTTTAGGCTACGGAGCGTTTGGAACTGTGTATAAAGGTGTTTGGGTACCCGAAGGTGAAAGTGCAAAGATTCCGGTTGCTATTAAAGTTTTGCGCGAAGATACAGGCGCAAATACAAGTAAAGAGTTTTTAGACGAAGCCTATATTATGGCAACAGTTGATCATCCAAATTTGTTGCAATTATTAGCCGTTTGTATGACTTCTCAGATGATGTTGATAACTCAATTGATGCCATTAGGTTGTTTATTGGATTTTGTTAGATCAAATCGCGATAAAATAGGTTCCAAATTATTACTTAATTGGTGTACACAAATAGCAAGAGGTATGGCTTATTTAGAAGAAAAGCGCCTCGTTCATCGTGATTTAGCTGCTAGAAATGTTTTGGTACAAACTCCCGCCTGTGTTAAAATAACTGACTTTGGTTTGGCTAAATTGTTGGATACAAACGAGGAAGAGTACAAAGCGGCCGGTGGAAAAATGCCCATTAAATGGTTGGCTTTGGAATGTATTCAACATCGTATTTTTACTCACAAATCCGACGTGTGGGCTTTCGGCGTAACCGTTTGGGAATTGCTCACATTTGGAGATAGACCTTACGATAATGTATCTGCACGAGATGTTCCTGAATTACTTGAGAAAGGCGAAAGGCTTCCTCAACCAGCAATTTGTACAATAGATGTATATATGATCATGGTTAAGTGTTGGATGTTGGATGCCGAAAGTAGACCCGGTTTTAAAGAACTAACAGAAGATTTTGCTAAAATGACGAGAGACCCAGGACGATACCTAGTGATAGTAGGCGATATACTTATGAGAATGCAATATTTCCCTTCGGTAAGTTTTTGTAATTACATAATACACAAATGTGACTAATTTAGTTATTTATTTTAGGACGAAAAAGATTTGGTACGTAACTTGGCGTCTTCCATAGAAAATTCCAGTTGTAATTCTGGTGACGAATACTTACAACCTAAATCGAGAACTCCAATTACCGGTTTATCGTCCTTATCTACATCACCACCTTCAACACGAATGCCATTTTGGGCTTCAGGTTCTCATACAATTTCTGACGGAAGTTGTGCTCCTCAAAATCAACATAATTGGAATCAAGAAAGATTGCGCTACGCAAAAGCTCACGGTTTAGATCCATCTTTGATGCGTGGTAGCAACAATTCCGATTGTTCTAGTTTACGAACTCGTGACGGTTCTTTGAGTGTATTTCATAAAGATGACGTCGGATCTAACAAATATGATTCTAGTAGATCGCAAGCACAAGTTGGAACTTTAAAATTAGAGTTGCCCGTCGACGAAGACGATTATTTAATGCCTTCACCTCAACAAACACAAACTCCTTCCACATATGTGGATTTAATCGGTGAATCGAAAAGTGCCGACGGAGGCGCGGAATCAACGTTTAGATCTTATCCCGAGTTTTGTAAAACTAATATCGACAATCCGGAATATTTGATGGGTAACGATCCTCATCCTTGCCAAACTCTCGGAATTCCTACAGTTTCTAAATTGGTTCAAATTAATTCGAATAACGGTAATAGAAATTCTTCTCAATGCTTGCCACATAAACTTTCCGAAGAAGAATCCGATCACGAATATTATAACGATTTTGATAGACTGCAGAGGGAACTTCAACCCCTTCAAAGAAAGGGCGAGACGACCGTTTAGTCTCGAGGCATTTTGTACTATAGATGATTTATGTTGGTAAGGCTGTGCCAATTGCAACAATGTGAAGTAATTTTACTTAATTAGGAGTAAGTCGAGAAAAAATTTTGTACTGTAGGACAACTGATAATATTGTCAATAATTTTTGTGCCATCCATTAATACAAATAATTGATGGCAATGTATATAAGTAATATTTTAAATATTCAAAAAATTGTATATTTTTTAGATTTAAGTTTTATTAACTGAATGGGTGAGTTTAGATAGGAATATTGTTATAATCCTAATATTTATCTTGCCCTAACTCGACTGTGATAAACTATAAACTAATAACGAATACCTATGTCGTTTAAAAAAACTTGACAAATTACCTGTTTTTTTATAATTTTATTATTTTATTTTCATACTTATAAATTGCAAGATACGCTTTGTAATTTTAACATCGAATAACTATCATGTTTTTACAAATTTATTTTGATCTGTGCCATTACATGGTGAAGTGCCTAATTAATATCTACATAGGATATCTTGTTCAAATAATTGTACATTTTTAAATGTTTTTAATAAATAGTTTTTTAAACGTTGTTTCGCATTAATTTTATTTACTTATTTGTGCCAGTGGATGTTTTTGTAACACAATTTTGTACTAAACAAGTATTTTAGTAGAGTTGGCCAGTGGCAATGGAAAACGTGTTAGATGGTTTTTTAATCGTGTGCAGGCATGTATTTTGTTAAGTTAATTCTGGGAGTAAAGTTAATTGAATATAACAGTTTTTTTACGCCTAAAATGTAGACTTTTTCGTATACAGAAATGAAAGTGGTGTTATCTACTTAAACAATTTGTCTCACGCAGCACAAGGTTTTACACCTTCAGGCGCACGCGCACTGACTTACCACTTGATTAATCAGAACATAAGGTCTTTAATCAGAACCACTGCCAAAAAAATGATAAAAGAAAGTGGAAGTATTCGCGGAAATCACAAAGGGTGGAACATCTATCGGTTAAATATGAGACACTTCCCGTGGGGGCTGTCACGTTGTAAGACCGATCTTAAGATCGAGTGCTCAATAAAGTCCTCAGCATCGCTCTAGTCGAAGATGGGAGGCTGCGAAGTAATAAATCAGCAACAACAAACACTTTCTACCCAAATAAAAAAATATTTATTCAAATAAAATAAATAAAAAAATAACAATTTACGTTATTAAATAAAACGAAGAATACGTACAAATTAATATAAATAACGCTTTATTTATAAATATTTTTATTTATTAATAAATTTATTTTAATATTATTATGACACCTTGTGGCACTCCTGTAATCCTGTCACGAACTTGCAAAAATCGACATTTACGAGAATTTTCTTGTCCATGTTAAAATGCCATAAGAGTTATTTTTGACATTTTTAGCTTTATTAGAGTGCTTTTGACTAATTTAATTACTGTAGACGATAGAGAATCATTAATTACTGCTAATAATAAATTAACATTTCTTGAATTCTGATAAATAAACCCTGTGCAACCCGAAATAGAATTTACAGATTTGGTAATTTATGCTTGATTAGGGGGTAGGTAATAAACTTTTGATTGATATGCGTCTTTATACAACGTCTCGACTACCCCTATATTTCATATCAACCTTCTATCCCTTCTAATTAAAAAGTTTAATGTAAAAATCAGCTTATTTTGCAATAATAAATGTCCATATTTGTTAAAATTGGCTTAGAAGCGGTGTATAAACCAATTGATGTATTAGGAGAGCAGAAGTGTTATAGGATATCAATATCACTAAAGATAAAAATATTAAATTAAATTCGCAAAGAGCTTTACATAAAAGCTTTTATCGAAAGTTAATCGAAGCTTATCTTTTTATGTGAAGATAAAGGCTATGCATTTAATAGTCTTTTAAATAAATTTAGTAAATTTATTTTAATATTATTATGATACCTTGTTGCGCTCCTGTGATCCTGTCACGAACTTACAAAAATCGACATTTACGAGCATTTTCTTGTCCATGTTAAAATGCCATAAGAGTTATTTTTGACATTTTCAGCTTTATTAGAGTGATTTTGACTAATTTAATTATTGTAGACGATAGACTCGAAATAGAATTTACAGATTTGGTAATTTCTGCTTGATTAGGGGGTAGATAATAAACTTTTGTTTGATATGCGTCTTTATACAACGTCTCGACTACCCCTATATTTCATATCAACCTTCTATCCCTTCTAATTAAAAAGTTTAATGTAAAAATCAGCTTATTTTGCAATAATAAATGTCCAAATTTGTTAAAATTGGCTAAGAAGCGGTGTATAAACCAATTGATGTATTAGGAGAGCAGAAGTGTTATAGGATATCACTAAAAATAAAAAAATTTGCGAAAAATTAAATTCGCAAAGAGCTTTACTTAAAAGCTTTTATCGTAAGCTTATCTTGTTATGTGAAGATAAGGCCTTGCATTTAATGCTCTTTTAATTTAATATTTTTATTTTTAGTAATATCTTATAATACTTCTGCTCTCCTAATACATCAATTGGTTTATACACTCATGCTTAGCAAATTTTAACAAATGTGCACAAAATGAAATATTTGTGTAAAAATCAGCTTATTTTGACATAAAATATGTCCAAATGTGTCCAAATTTGCTAAGAATTAGTCTATAAACCAATTGATGTATTAGGAGAGCAGAAGTGTTATAGGATATCACTAAAAATAAAAATATTAAATTAAATTCGCAAAGAGCTTTACTTAAAAGCTTTTATCGTAAGCTTATCTTGTTATGTGAAGATAAGGCCTTGCATTTAATGCTCTTTTAATTTAATATTTTTATTTTTAGTAATATCTTATAATACTTCTGCTCTCCTAATACATCAATTGGTTTATATACTCATGCTTAGCAAATTTTAACAAATTTGGACAAAATAAAATATTTGTGTAAAAATCGGCTTATTTTGACATAAAATATGTCCAAATGTGTCCAAATTTGCTAAGAATTAGTCTATAAACCAATTGATGTATTAGGAGAGCAGAAGTGTTATAGGATATCACTAAACATAAAAATATTAAATTAAATTCCCAAAGAATAAAAGCTTATCAAAGCTTATCTTGTTACGTGAAGATAAGGCTGCATTTAATGCTCTTTTAAATAAATTTAAGAGATTTATTTTAATATTATTACGACATCTTCTTGCACTTCTGTGTTCCTGTCACGAAGTCGTAAAAATCGGAATTTAGGAGCATTTTCTTGTCCATGTTAAAATCCCATAAGAGTTATTTTTTGCTTTATTATAGACCTTCGGCTCATTTAATTAGTGTAGACGATAGAGAATCATTAATTACTTCTAATAATTAATTAACATCCTTTAAATATTGATAAACAAACCCTCTAGAGCACGAAATAGATTTGCAGATTTGGTAATTTGTGTTTATTTAGTTATAATTATGATTGGGGGATAGCTAATCAAATTTTGATTGATAAGCGTCTTTCCATAACATCTCGACTACCCTTATATTTTATATCAACCCTCTATCCCTTCTAATTAAAAAGTTTAGTGTAAAAATCAGCTTTTGCCATAATAAATGTCCGATCTTGTTAAAATTGGCTAAGAATCGGTGTATAAACCAGTTGATGTATTAGGAGAGCAGAAGTGTTATCGGATATCACTATAAATAAAAATATTAAACTAAATTCGCAAAGAGCTTTATGTAAAAGTTTTTATCGAAAGCTTATCAAAGCTTTTTTTGTTATGTGAAGATAAGGCCGTGCATTTAATATTATAATGACATCTTCTTTTAGAGATCTTTTGAATTATTTATAGCGATAGCGAAAGATTATTTACCTTCAATGATTAATTAACATCCCTTAAATGTTGACAATTTTTATTTATTTAGGTATAATGGGGTTTAATTTTAAATCAGCTTATTGAGGTGGAGAAAAAAATACAGATAAATTCAATACATTTATTAAGTAATAGTAGTATGTAATTAACACGAAGGTTTTTAATTACACGTTAATTATTTATCTAAGTACAGTCAAATTTATAAATACATTATACACTTTACAATAAGTAATCATATGAATTATATTTTTTTTGGACAAAGTAATTTTTACAATTTATTATAATTAAATTTTAAGTATAAAATTTACAAATAATAATTATTAATTAGTAAGTTGCATTTTCTACATTTATTTATAAAGTTTTTGATCAACAACTTGGAAGGAACACTTAAAATAATATTAAGAACAACTTCCAATTAAAAAAAATTCCAAAAAGCAAAGTTGATTTTCCACAAGAGTAACCCTTAAATTTCTAAAAATTGAAGATCCGAGTTGCTGATAAAAAAGTCAACTTATGACGAAACTCGGCCTTTTATTAACTTTTGGTGGTGATTATTGCCCCTCTTTATTAAATTGAACCAATAGTATTCGATTATTAATTTAATTAGAATCGGTACAATTGCGCGTGTAACTTTAAAATGTGTATATTGGGTTGCCTATAGGAAAGGTGCAAAACTTAATTTTAGTAATTTTTGAAAAAAAAATCTTTGCACTGCATTGAAAGACAAAATTCTTGTTTAATAATTGTTTATTATAGAAAGCCTACGTACGGTTCTTACAATCTTATAAATGATTAATGTACTTGCATCGTAGTCGCCTGCTTTAGTACAATGTTAAAAAACATTGACACAAAGTTGGTGCCAACTTGACGCTAGTTTTTGGGCCGTAACTTTTTTGTTTTTGACTTACAAACAGCGGACTTGGGCTTACAAATACTTACAGAGGATTTCCAAAATGATAGAAACAGTTTTAAATTTTTAAAAAATAAAAGTGGTGCTACCGACAAGTTGGCACCCAGCTGGAAAAATATGAAAATCTCGCTTATTTTTGACTTAGAAACGCCGGATTTGGACTTACAAATACTTACAAACGACTTACTAAAGACTGACGAAGGGTTTTTTTATCTTGCAAAAGTGGTGCTAACTGTACACTCTGGATTAAAGGACGAGAGTAACATGTGCGGGTTAAAAGCAAATTCCAAAAAAAAGACGGAAGGACGAAAAAAAAAAAATGAGCTGATTCAACTAAAAAAGGCAGTACTCATTTACTACATAATTTCACAAAACATAAAATTAATAATTGTAATTTTTTCTTTTAAAAAATTTTTATTCATAAAAAAAAGAACAAAAAAAATAATAACAATTGTAATAAATAAACAAAAAAAATAACACTAAACAATAAAAATAACAGTAATAAAAAATAACAACAAATACAGTTTAATTAGTTTACAACAAAAACAGAAAACCAAAACATAAAGGGGTATAGTTAATAAAAACACACTGCACAACCCCAATCACTTTTTTGGGCATTGGTAGTACGCACAGGCCGCCAGGTCAAGGATTTGGAATAATGTCCCCGGGGCAGGTGCTGCACCAGTAGCGGCAGTCATGAACCACGTCATCGAAAACTCCCTGAATTGGTCGTACGGGGTGATGTGTGGACTATGGTGGTCACTAAAAGGTGCAGGGTGCCCAAACTAAACAAGTTTAGGGCACGAATGACACGTATTATACCTAGTCCATAATGTTGGCACGTTACTAACGATCGGACGGCTTCCAGGCATGATGTTGAACTGAAAATGAGGAGAAAAATGAATGGTAATGGAATAATTCAATTAAGTTTAACAAAAAGTAATCATCAGCAAAAATAAAATGGGAATCGTAAAAATTAAGTATAAATAAAATTGGAATGGTAATGGGACAATTTTAACAAAAATTAAGCATAAATGGGTAACCGGATGTGATGGGTAAACGGGAAATGGAATGGTAAATCCAAGCCAAATACATATATGGGGTACAAGGTACAAGCCAGATAAAGCAAGACAAAGTAACGTATAGGTACTACAGCAGAAAAAGGAATAATTATTTTGTGAAACCTTCTAGTGAAAATTTAGAGTAATTATTAACTGGGAGTGACTCAGTGGTTAGAATTTTTGTATTTTTGAGAGTAAAGTAACGTAATTAAAATGAAAAAGAAGAATGTAATATAAATCAAATAATAACAAGATGAGCCAATAAGCGTCCAAAAGTAAGTGAAAGATACACGTGGGTACTCCTAAAAGTTAGAATCCCACGCTAAGTAATAGTACCTAGATGTTTTTTATATTTTTCACATAGGAATGTAATAGGATAAAAAAATTTTGGCAGGGAACACCAGGTTTTACGGTTTAAGTTAGTAAATTTCTCAAAATTACTTACGTGTAGACACAATAAAACACAGCACTTTAAGATGCT
Organism: Malthinus seriepunctatus; assembly: GCA_963924605.1. Lineage (NCBI taxonomy): Eukaryota > Metazoa > Arthropoda > Insecta > Coleoptera > Cantharidae > Malthinus > Malthinus seriepunctatus. The sequence goes on along the minus strand of OZ004600.1, from coordinate 78,327,185 downwards.
GGCTTCACGCGTGGAATTGGAAACCTTTTACTTTGCTGAGATATGTAACATGCAACAATAATTATAACGAATAATGATGTAATAATTTTGTATAAAGAAAAAGACAATTTGCAACGTAAGGTAAATAGTAACCTGGTAGTTTCTGACGCGCGTACCAATGGCGTGCATAATTATATTTTTTAAGGGGTGCTGCATAACATTAAATTATTTTTTCATTCAAATTTTAAAGTCCTGGATCGGAATTTTTCAGACCCAGGGCATATATCACGCGTACAAAAATCATTCCCTCTTTGACATCTCATTGTTCATTATCATTGCTCCGTTCGGATAATACATAGTTCGAGTATATCAAGTAAGATTCGTCCGAGGTATTTGGCAAATTTCAGGTAGTAATTCAAAATTATTCCTTAATTTCTTCCCTGTTTGTACTCGATGAACCTTATAACTTCATAAGCAGTAAAGCAATTGTAATACTGTTGTAATATAAAACTACAATGTTGGGTACGTGATATCATAACGTACGACACTTTAATAGTACGTAACGATTAGCATGTGTAATAGTATATTAATTTCTAGTTTTAGTATCACTTTAATGGAATTAGTCGTTTCGAAGTTTCTCAATTAACTGATTTCGAGTGAATGAATTGAACGACTTTCATCCGAAATGAGCATTTACAGACCACCAGGGTTAGAAAAGCTAGACGCACGTTCAAAATTAATGGGGTTCAATATAATTTAAATTGATATTTAATACCTGCGTTTAAAACATTATTTATGGATAATCATTTAATCGGGTTTAATAGTCCTTAAACCGGCTTTCTATGTCACGAGTCACCTTTCCATGTTTTCACTATAGTTCTTTATACTTACATCAATATAATTTAGATTGATTCTTAATTCTTAATGTTGTTAAATGTATAAAAAGTTATACGAGCTATCAGGACTATAGAGGTTCAATATAATTTCAATGGATTTATAATGTGGGCTGTTACTACAAGACTACAAAAATAATTGGGTTCAGAGGTTCAGACGACTGGCAGTCGAAGCGTAACGTAAGGTCAAAGTGTATAACTGATGTTTTATTTAACAAAAATTATAGGACTTGCTACATTGAGTATAAATGAAGAAAATGTATATGAATCTCATGTTCCAATTATCTTTAACTTCTAAACGTTCTCTACGAAGACGGGCACACGAAGAAGAAGAATTGGAAGGCAAATTAATTAATTAAAAAATAGATAATTACCTATGTCTTTAAACGAGTAGTTCTGTTGATGTTTCTGTGGCCCACCCGAGGGGTCTATCACTGTTCTGAATTTGTACACAGACTGCCGATGACTGTCCATGACTGCCTATACTACTACTGGCATCGACTGCCAAAGACTACCGTTGACAGCTCACTTTTTGTACATTGACTGCCGAGAGTGGATAACCTCTCGGGCCCACCATATACTTAGTTTGATTTAATTTTCCCGACCGAACTTTTATTTTTCCATTAAATATGGATTAGTACCATTAATTCCATAAATATTAAAAAAGTTGTAAGAAAATGCAAGCAATGAATTAAGTACACGATAGTCTAATCGTTACATTAAACAAAATGATTGATGAATTTTTATATATGAATAATTCTTTATGTTATACATATTCCTACTGTGAGTGCGTAATAAACACAAAGAAGTGAAAAATGTTGGAAGAAACTAAAACCATATTTTTAATATTACAACCAATGTTGTTTTTGACTAAAATCGCCGGAATTATTCCTTTTAGTTTAAACAGCAATAATTTTGACAAATTTTCTTATTTGAGCTTCTTGTGGTGCTTTATGTCTGCAATCGCATCTTTATTTGTGGAGTATAATAATATTCTTATATCAATTAGAATTATAATGTTTAAAAAACTTGCTATTACCATTTGTAATAATTTTGCTAATGTTATGAATACTCTGAATATAATATTCACAGTTTATTTAAATTGTAAATTTCGAAAAGATGTAAGTGAACAAGAGAGCAATTTCAAAATAATGAAAATAAATTTGTAGATGGTGCAAATAATAATTAATTTGTCGAAAGTGGATGAAAATATTAAAGAGTTAGAAGTTTTAACTATTAATATTAAAAAATCGAATCAACAAAATCAAATTTTATTCTTCGTTAGCGCATTGCTCATATGGATTGCGATGGGATTTTGTCTAAGTTTTTTTGATATAGAATTATCTGGAGCTTTTCAATTAATTTTGGATTTTTTTGGCGATATTGGATTATTTTTTCAATGTTTTCTAATTTTAAAATATTGTTCATTTTTGGTCCTTTTAAGTACCCGTTTTATGTGGTTAAATGTCGCAGCTATTGCTATAAAAAGAAAAATATGTTGCAGCTCATTTCATTCTGATAAGTAAGACAATTGTTTCTGAGCTACGTATACGTACAGTCAACCTCACATTTAATGGCCACCTAGCTATACGATTAGCAGAAATTGTGGATGTACTCATCATAACACTTCACACTTAAATTGAGGGGTAATTTTATTTTGTCAACAAGTAGTAAATCAGCAACCTCCCCTTCTGTCTTTTCGTCGTTGTTGCCTAATAACCACCCTGGCGTATACCGAGGGTGGCCAATAATTGTGAGGCTGACTGTACAGACATTGAGGCCGAGGCAGATTTAACTGACTTGTGAGGACTTGAAAGTCCTCGTACCCCCTATTAATTAAATAAGCGTTTTCTCAATGCTCAATTTCATGATAGAAGACCCGACTATTTGTCTGGCACATTTATTGCTCACATTTACTTGGAAGAATGCGCTCTTCTAAGAGGATGCTATTTGGACGGTCCGTCATTGAAGTCGCATTCTGCATTTAGCACTAGTAACCCTATGAAACAGAATTATTCCTACGTTGTAACGTGTCTAATTATATATTTTATTATAGGGAACAAGAACGAGAATTTATGAAATTATTGAAAACTATAAGTAAAATTTATAATAACATTTGGAAAATTTTTACGAATCTAAATAAAATTTATTCATTTCAAATTTTAATAGCAATAGTGACAATTATTTTGAATCTTGTATATTTCGTAAGCGAAATTACAGTTCATTTAATGGCGGGAAAGGGGTTTTATGATACGTACTGGTTTTTAGCTGTCCTAGCGGTATCTTACTTTATTGCAGTTTCTTTGCTTTGTGTAATTTGTTCAAGGATAGTTAAAGAGGTTGGTATAGTAGTTGCCTTTTGTGATGCGTGCAGGCGTAGCAGATCGTGCTCAAGGCCGCACTGGAATGACCAACCAAAAAAAAACCTCAAACAAAAATAAAAAATTGCGAAAAAGCTCCATCTCTTGTCAATTACTCGTAGTTCAATTGTCAAATATTTAGTTTGCTAGCAGTGATCGATCTTGCAATTCGATCCTGATCGTGCAATCATTGGATTGATTTGAGTTTTACAGCCAGTACTGTACAACTTTTAAAAAGAATTAATTTAACTAGACCAAACCTAGGTATTCGCGGCTAATCAGAATTGATTGTCAATTATTAAAAGAGCAAATCAAAAGGCCAGGGTTAAATTTAATTTTGAAATTGGTTAATAGTGTAGTCAACGAACCAAAATTTATCATGATTTTCGGACTTTTTTTGTAACAGCGAGTTTTTTCTCTTAATCGGTCGAAACCATTCCTGTGAGTTTGTGTATAAAATGTCTCAACTTAATTTTGACCGGAAGGCCCTTATTCTTCGACTTTAGTGTAAAATTTTGACTTTTTAAGTTTCCGTTTCACTATTTTTTGAATAACTGCCCTTGTATTGGTCGGATCGGGACCAAAAAATTTTCCTTTTGTTTGTAATGAATCTCTCTTTAAAACTGCCTGGGTTAAAATAATCTATATTAATTTCCTAACCCAAAAAAAATTCAAAACTGCCGTCATTAGTGAGTCGTAGTTTTTTATAGAGAACTCAAGTAATAATTAATATTACGGTATGTAACTTTAGGAAGTTGTAGCTTATATAGTAACAAATCCATATTGAAAATTTGGTCCAAAAATAGTGAGAACAAAGACTAAAATTTGCATTTTGGTTCAAATTTTCTAATTCATATTTATTGTGAGCAATTGGTGCTATCGTAATAATTCTTCCCTTGAAATGTTGGAAATTTAATGCTCTTTTAGATGAAACCAAAGACAATCCCATTAGACCACGTTTTCTTCCGATTTCGTTGAAAAGAAAAATAAAATTTTTGAACTATTTACCCACAAAACCAATTTTAGTGGTCGAAATGGTTGACTTTAAAACTAGTTTTAATGTTCAAAAATAGTTTATAGGAGTTCTTTATGATTAATTTTCAAAAATACGTAAAAGAAGAATAAAATTTCCACCACTAAAATTGGTTTTGTAGACAAACAGTTAAAAGATTTTCTTTTTATCTTCAAAGAAATCGGAAGAAAAAATGGTCTGGTGTGATTGTTTTTGTTTTCATCTGAAAGAGCATTAAATTTCCTACATTTCAAGAGAAGAATTATTGGGATACCACCAATTGCTCACAACAAATATGAAAAAGAAAATTTGAACCAAAATGCAAATTTTAGCCGTTGTTCTTAATATTTTTGGACCCAACTTGTAATATGGATTTGTTACTATATCAGCTGCAACTTCCTAAAGTTTCATACTATAACATTAATTAAAACTCAAGTTCTCTAGAAAAAACTACAACCGACCAATGACGACAGTTTTGAATTTTTTTTGGGTTAGGAAATTAATATAAATAATTTTAACCCAGGCAGTTTTAAAGAGAGATTCATTACAAACAAAATGAAATTTTTTTGGTCCCGATTCGACCAATACAAGCGAAGTTATTCAAAAAATAGTGAAACGGAAACTTGAAAAAGTCAAACTTTTACACTAAAGTCGAAGAATAAGGGCCTTCCGGTCAAAATTGAGTTGAGACATTTTATACACAAACTCACAGGAATGGTTTAGACCGATTAAGGAAAAAAACTCGCTGTTACAAAAAAAGTCCGAAAATCAGGGTAAATTTTGGTTCGTTGACTACACTATAAACAAGAATTCTATAATACTTGGCTGTAAACAAACTTTATCCTTGATTGTTTCCAGTCCAAAGTGCACGCTAAAGATGTAATGCTCAAGATTCCTGCATCAGCACCCATCACTTAAGGCAGCTTCCTCAATATTATGTATTTAAAAAAAATATGTTTTAGGCCTTTGAAGTGAGAGTTTTGATTCAAAATATAATTTTATTCAAAGGGATTTTAAGCATAGAAGCCGAGCTCGAGGTAAAAAGCCATTATTGTTATTTATTATAAAAATAAAGTACTTCTGTATTTTAGATTTTATGTCATTCGTTAGAAATTATGCTATACAAAGTTGAAATTTCTCCGTGTGCACTATTTACAGTTGATACAAAGTTTTTACATGCAGTGAGTATAAATAGCCGGTACTATAAAACTTTAATTTCGACTCTAACCAATCAAAATTGATCATTTGTATTCAATTTTAATAAAAGTGCTAATCAAAATTTAATACTGGCGTTAGTTATGCAAAAACTTTATAGTACCGGGACAGCAGAGAGTTAAGTGTAATTATTAGAATAATTTCGTTATTTAAAGTATCGGTATCGTACTGTAGTTTAATCTGAGTTGATTAAGATCTGGTGAAGTCTAATAGACTATGCTGCCATGGTAAATGAAAACGTCGTAGTCGGTGAAGTCTATATTGTATAATGTGGTGAGCTGTGGTATGCTTTGCTGTGCGCTAGTGTAGTTTGGTCTGATCTGATGTTTCTGATCTATCCTATAGTGTGCTCTGTAGCAGTCTTATGTATATTGGTGTACAGTCATCCTCAAAATTATTGGCAACCTTAGCTATTCGTCAGGGTGGTTATTAGCTAGCAACGACAAAAGGACAGAAGGGGAAGTTGTTGATTTGCTACTTGTTGGAAAAATAAAATTACCCCTCAATTTAAATGGGGGTGTTATGATGGTTTCATCCACAATTCGTGCTAAACGTATAGCTAGGGTGGCCATTAATTGTGAGGTTGACTGTACACTCAGAGACTCTGGTGAGGTTTGGTGTGATCTAGTGTGCTCTCAAGGTCAACTTAATATGATTTGGTGAAATACCATTGACCTTTGTTTGTTGTTGTTTAGTTCATGGTGGAAGTCCGGTTTAGTCTTGTCTGTGTTAGTGAGCTTTGATGATGTCTGGTTTGGTCTAGTATGACTTTGTGTGAAAGCGTGATCCGATTAACTCCGGATCCGATAACAAAATCTCAAAAAATTATAGCTTTTTATAACATCGATAAATTAATAATCAAGTTAATCTAAAATAATTACACTTATCTTAGCGTCTATTTTATGTATTCATAATTAAACTTTAAATCTTATTGTTTTAGATAATTAGTGGACTTGCAATGTACGCGGTGGCTATAATTGGAATTCAAATGTCTTTTGAGAGTTCCTTGCAAGCTTAAGATAAGAAGGAATCGCTTAGAAGAAAACATTCTTAACTATATTAATATCTATGTACAGAGTCAGCCTCACAATTAATGGCCACCCTAGTTATACGTTTAGTACGAATTGTGAATGAAATCATCATAACACCTCCTATTTAAATTGAGGGGTAGCTTTATTTTGCCAACAAGTAGTAAATCAACAACTTCCCCTTATGTCCTTTTGTCGTTGTTGGCTAATAACCACCATGACGTATAGCCAGGGTGGCCAATAATTTTGAGGCTGACTGTACCAGCGTATAACAGACGTATTGTCTCCACTTTTCATATGGATCACTGTTGAATTTCTTGATCTCTAGATCTTTTCCTTCTTTCACTTGCACAATTTAAGTGTTTTGTCATTTTTGTAATTTGATATATAATCTTGTTTTATTATAAATAAATATTGATAATACAGTAGACTTCTTGACTCTTTTTGGCGTGGTGTCTGTGTGTGTGGGTGTGTATGTTTTTGACATACGGCCTCCTTGAGGTTGTGATTTGGAACCATTCGGTTAAAATCAGTTCACCGGAAGTCCTAGAACAACACGATTTAACAAGAAAAATGTCCGAGTGGTTTTGTACCATAATAAGCCAAAAAGAAATGTCAGATGTCGGGTTAAATGTATCAGCAACCAGCAGTCACCTTTTTTTCCATTGCAATGAATCTGCATTGCATGGTTAAAAAACTGTTTGTGCTATAGATATATATTTGTTGAACTAACAAATTACAATAATTAAAATTACTAAGTACAATTAATTATGTATCAAATGCAAAAATACCTTTTAATTATTTTACTTAATTAATAAAAGTACAGTATATGTATATTTCCTGATTCTTATTTAATAATTATAACATTTGGGGTACTATAAGAGCTTTTTTATGTTCCACAAATGAAAATTGAGGTAATTCATATTAAAATGTTAATTTTTGATTAATAGTTTTTAAAAATTGGTACAGTAATTTTCATTTGTGCAACTTGCTTTTACTGTTGCTACATCGATTACAATGAATACTTAATTATTAAGGAAGAGAAAGAGTCTTGTCATTACATTGATGTCAAAATATATAGTATATGCTTTTGCATTTTCAGTTAAAAATAAAGACCCTACAAAGTTAATTATAGTCGGTTACTAGCGTAAGGTTTTGGAACTAAGCTGGTTAAACACTTATTGTTCAATTCACCGAATTTTACGTTTAGAATAATCAATAAATACCTAATTAATTTAAAAGGAGTACTAAATTTTCTAAATAAATATTTAATAATAATTAGCAACATATCTATGTTTTGACTAAATAGCGTTTTCGATTAGTTGTGCCGGTGCGGTTCCAGTGCACTTTTATTTGCACTACGGCAGTTTCACGTGTTTTATTGGCACTGGCCCGGTGCAGTGCACTCAATCGGAAACTCTAAATTAAATAATATTAAACTCACTAAATAAGTCCTTTTCAATTTTCATCTTCATTTATACATAATCAAGATGGTCACATGACGGTAAAGATCGGTGAATCGTACCTACAATAATTTTGAATGCAGAAAATTTTGTATAATTTCGTTTTGGTTGCTAATTTCTACATGAGGGTATAGCATTATTGCTAATTCTAATACAGTCAACTACCTATAGATTTAATTTCATAGTTAAGTTAAATCTACCAATATTTTCTAATAGGTAATTAGCAATAATAAGCAACAACTATAAATAAAGTGCGCATATTAGAGATTACATGGACTGATACTTAAAATATCAGTTTTAAGCCTAACGAAATTAATGGAAACAAGCAAATGAGCCATTCAATTCTTTTGTCAGCATACTAATCAAAACCTCACGACTTTTGTTATCTACTTTTAATTGAAAAAATAATTATTTCAGGTTCAGATAGCTGTTCTAACGTGTATTGACTCAATACACAATGGAGTTACAGTGTTACAAAAATTAACAAATTACAAAGACCTGCCGTTTACAAAAATAAATTGATACGAAAAACCGCTCTTTCAACAAATTAGTACCGTATGCGTATTCATCATCGGGAGTCAGGAGGTATTTGGCATAGACGCACGCTTGACGCTTAACAAGTTTATTGGCGAGTAAGTACTGTAATAATATCTAACTGTGACTGTGAACACAGCTGCTGACCTTTAATCATTCCTTCATAGTTGTTCCAAAGAGAACATACTACTCTTAATGTTATCCGACTCACTTAGATCTTAGGAGTCGTTTATGCTCCTGATACGGTTCAAGACTAAATCTTAAGTTAAAGGTCGGCATAAACGACTCCTTAGTCAGGTTACTTGCAAGGAACTGCACGTAAGCTGCAGTTCCACAATTTCTCCAGTAAACAATGATCCACGTGAGGTCTGAAAATGAACCTGACAAACAAGGATTATGATTATAAACATCTAGCAAAGGACATTCGGTATAGAGAACGAAGTCCTTAAGACAATGAACTTTATAGTTATTATTAAGGAAAATCATAATACACAAGTAGCTGTGTCACATTTGGAAAATTGAGCTACATTTTAAAAAACCCATAAGGTCTATCTAAATTTAGGTACGAGGTATATGACAATATGACACATGCATCCTACTAGTAACGACCCATGGCTTATAAACAGTAACACTGACGCAAAGAAACAGTTATCTTTTGAACTATCATTGGAATCAGTAACAGTAAAGAGTAGAACAGATAGGTAAGGTACGAAATGGGGAATAATAAGCAGAACAAAAATTTCACGTGTATCTAATACAACAATGATGGAACACATAGTAAGACGAGAAAAGCGAGCTGAACATTGTTCGATGGCGACCTAGAACAATAAGATAAAGCGTAGGAAAACTACAAAAGAGGTGGCTAGAGAATGTCAAAACGATAGCTGGGATAGAATGGTGCCAAATTGTTCAAGACATGCAGGTGTGGACATGAATAATCATATGGGAAGGGATTGACAAATAAAGGTTGAGAATAAGAATAAGAAGAAGAACAACATCCAAATAGGAAAATTAAGATTTCAGATAAACTCTAAACGCATAAATACTGTTTTCTTGCAGCCGGGGATCGAACTCGGCCTTTCGTTGCCAGCAATGAGTGCTATAACCTCTGAGCTACTCTTACATTTAAGCCACTCTTTTAGATATTCTATAAGAAATATCATCAGTTGTAAGTGTTACGGTTACGGGGTGTTTTAGATTACGCCCGATTCTGTGTCTGACTAACGGAACTTGAAATTTTAAATTCTCACTAATTTCTTCAAATTTCTAATTTCATCAATTATTATCAGGAATAATTTCAGCACAAAATGTTAATGTTCCACAATGGAGATTATACAATCACAGCTCATTTAGTATCCTGTACGAACATTTTAGTCTTGCTTTTTTAGAATGTAAAAAAGTGACAGTCATTTTTTGATTACTGAGCAATTTGATGCTCGGCACCCGAGCCAAATTATAGCCAAAGCTGGTTAGTAAACTTTATGCAGCGTTTTTAGAATTTCTACCTAAAAAACGTGTCATTCGAAAAGCGGTTTGCTTCTCCCACTTTCTTGCCCACCAAACCAGCGTTGTACTTTGACTAATGCTAATCTCGTTTGACGAGGTGAAGCGTTATGCGCAACAGAGCAGATACATTTTTTCAACTTTCAAGTTCACGAATCAGATTTACGCAAAAACGGCTTGAGACCTTACAAGGTTACTGCAGTAATCCTACAAAACTACAACTAATACACCTACATTATAAATACATAAATTAATTTGTAGATAAAGAAAATTTTTTTTTAAATAATTTAAAATTTGATATAAAAAAGATGAGTACGCAAAGCTGCCGATTTTGTTTATGCAGGATTCTGTTTACTAAAATTTATAGTTGATCTCAATTTGTTACGTATTCCAGGCGACGTCCATTTATTTGCTGCTGCCGATGAAGGTCTTAAATCACTTGCCGAAACTCCTTCATCAACATCATCAGCTTCAGTTTTTATTTCCATTTTCTAAAAAGCGTCAATCAAAGCCATAAGTGGATTGACTCTCTTTAAAGTTTACTTTACCTGCACAATAAGACGTAATAATTGTTGTTGCGTTTCCAACGCATTCGTTATGTCTCGTAACTTTTTTTTTGTTTTGTTTAATTGAGATGCCAAGAAATCTTCGTTACTTTCCATCATCATATCCACACCTAAATATATAATAAATTACAGTTGTATGAAGAACAATTCTTTAGTAAAAGAAAAAAAATTAACAGGAAAATAACTATACAGCTTATAAAATTGTTGCATTTTATAACTTAAAGCAACATGCGTGCAGGTTGGTAAAAAACATTTAGAACGGATTAGAGGATGTGGGCAAAATTTGAGTGCATTGTGGTAGAGTTCTGTTGGATAGAGAAGAATCCATTTGTCTACGTCATTGGGGACCGAAAGTGACGCGATGATCATTTTAGGAGCACCATCAAATATACACACTTGAGGGGTCAGGCGACCGAGATCCATCAGTACGTACGCTCATGAATGTAGCGACTGTACCTCTATTATTCAGCTGGCCTCTAGTATCGCACTAGCATAGTATAAGTATACATAGCATGCCATTCCGCTGTACGAAAATCGAACTAGGCTGCGCATGATGTCATGCATGATGCAAGTACGAACAAGTCGCGTTGGATTGCAGCTTTGGGTGTAAGTACGGTAGAAGTCGCGATCATCGCATCGTGTTGACCGCTCCTGATGTCATTGTACATCACAAAACCTGCGGAATGACATACTATGTATACTTATACTATGCACACTGGAAAGTTAATTCAGCTACCAACTACTCGACTCGACTCCAGTAAACAGAAAAGGCGCTTAACAAGCTGCCAGTATTGACGCCACGCGAACAGTGAATATCAGTTTTTAAGTTGATAACGAGATAACAGTGATTGCGTACGTGCGCTGTAAATGAAAGTTAAGAGCGTGCAATCTTTCTAAATGCCGAAATATTTCCACAAGTTCTTCCGATTTCTTTCTTTTCAATTCCGGGTTGGAATAGATGGTTAAAATATCTCAAAGTGATGATTGTGATTGAATTTTGATTATCCGTTGTTAGGTATCAATATTCTCTATGTTTCCAAAGAAACACCAAAATACACTAGTAAGGAACGCCGATTATACGGCTGGTCGCTACTCGCTAGTGAACAGAGCTATTGGAAGCTGGGTGCGCGACCGTTTCTAACAAGCATTGTTAATTACTGGCTACACTGGCGTTGACAACTACAGTCTATTAACATTCCTTATCTTGAACGGTGGCTGGTTACATTGGAGCAACCGATTTTCATCGAGCACTATCGGTTAAAAATCTACAGAACAGGTAATGACCATTTTATATAATTGCTGCTTCAGTGTGTGGCCAGCGCACCAACACCTGGTGGTGTGTGAGTGCTATCAGTGTTATATTTGATTACGTGTGTTCAATGTTGGTTGATAGTCGTCGATGAAAACCGGTTGCTCCAATGTAACCGACGGCTGATGGTAGGTGCTTCAATGTGATCAGCAGCATTTGATTATGTGGGCTTAAATTGTGATGAAAGTGGTTGGTTAAAACCTGTTCCTCCAATATAACCGTTTGGATGCGTCTTAGACGAACACCAGGTGCTGTATGTTACTAAGTCACTCGTACATTGAGATTGGCTGCGACGCGACGCTGACGCACGGTACCATGGCTTCTCGTTTGTATCTTAGTGCGATATTGCCCTTGAAAAGAACAAGAGGCTATTTCCTTTCCTTCACGCTTGTACGGGGTCAAACTGGCAAGTCGGCAATTGCTAACAGGGCCAAATAGGATTGAATCGAGACAAGAAATGTCGTCTTGACTAGTTATTTCTTGTCTTGTCTTCAATAGAAAAACAAAAAATTTCTTTTTCTCCTCTCGAAGAATTCTTGCCTTGAAAAATTCTCAGGGTCGGCCAGTCTGACCCTGCACTTGTACGATTATAAGAAAATAACAGTTTTTACCAACCAGTATAATATGCAAAATATAAATAGGAACTACTTACTACACAAGGGTGGGTATTGCAAAAGCAAGTGCAAATAGCGTAAAGCATAAATCATGCATTAAACAACTTCATGCCCTACCAGTACCATGCCTTTTTGATGAATTTGTAATTTTTTTCTTGTCGTCCGATCCTGTAAAGAGAACATGCTACAACAGCTTTATATCCAAGCCCACAATATTAAAAATTATGTTATGCAATGTATCCACTAAGCTACATTTAGTCCAATAATTTTAAAATATATAAATTGAGTACATTTACATGCAAAGTTAATGTACAAAAAAGTTTAAATACTAAAGTCCCATCAAAAGAGAACTTACCATCATCAGAAAAAGGATTCCCAAACCATCTGCGTATGATGGAGTCGATAAATCCCAATTTACATTTGATATCGTTAGGGTATTCGATTATTTCAATTTTATCGATTTTCTCTAATATCATTTTGGGCAACTTACGTTCTAATTCCGTATGTAAAACAACCTTAAAAATAAAAATTCTAAAAATCAACACAAAACTAAATAATCAGTTAAATTACCTGCATGGCTAAACGTTTTAGTTGAGCATTTCTACGAACCGATTCGATATCTCCAACAGCTAAACCAATCAAAAGGTTCATTAAGAGAATTGGCATTAATACCATAAATATTCCAAGGATGAAAAAAGATGGTATTGGAAATGGTAAAGTTGTTTTCTTTGAGTAACATTGAGCCGCGTCCCTTTTCAAGTAGAATGGTTCTACGTAAGTGCCGAGGAAGTCTATTTCACCCAACATCATCGAAAAGGTTCTCATAAGCGATATAGGTATGGAACTAAACGATAAATGCTCGCCCTAAAAATGGATTTTTTAAATTTGATTCAAAATTTAAGACCTTTTCTATCATAATACATACTCTTGAGAGTAATATGTAAAATGCCAATCCAAAAGCAACAATTAAAATTGAAAAGACCATCAGTACTTTAATGAGCGTCTGTAATATTTCTAAAAACATAACTACGTAAATTCCAACTTGATCGAATCTTTGCAAAAGGAGCAACAGATTTAACCAGCTCAAAAAGACAGTTAAAGCTGCAAATGAAAATTGCAACTCGGTCATAGTTCCACCAAATACTGGAAAAACCATTATGGATGCTGATATATAAAGTAACCAAGAAACCAAATTTGTTGGATCCAAAAAATATAAAATTTTCTGTTGATAAATTTGTATTAATTCACGAAACGAATTTAATCCAATATAAACTAAAATTCCCATAGCGCTGATGTGCATAAATGGACAAATTGTTACTTGTAGTGCGTCTATTTTAAGAAGATCCTACAAATTAATTAATTTAGTGCAACTTCCACAATAAATAATTAATTAAATACTTACATGGTGAGTTTGATTTATAGTTTGATTTATAGTCGAGTTGAGAGTGTAATTTTGTGAGTAAATATTAGCATTTTTCTTAAGGTCGTCGTGATTCATTAATTTTGCTGAAAATAGAGTAACAAAACCTAAAAAGATGCTATAGAAGAGTAAATTGGCTATGTGAAAGTATTTTCCGTAAGAATTCCACTTCATTTGGAGATATTTTTGACTCAAAGGATGCGCTAAAAGCTCAACTCGTCCATGAGACACCATAGCCTGTAAACATTCTTTTAGTATCCGATGGAAGTTTGGAGGAAATTTTTGTACATTTAATGCTGGTAATGGAATTGGTTTTGATATACTTAATGCTTCTCCAGTTTTACCATCCATGTTGGCGTAAAATTGCGTACATTGTAAATATAAAAAACTGTATTTTACGTAAAATGATTTTGAATCCTTCTTGCAGTTTGCTCTCGTAATGCATTTATCTTGTACGGCTTCAAATACACGTGGCATTGATGCTATAAGAGCGAGGGCTACACAAGGATGCTTATCGGACTTTAATAGCATAATTTCATCAGCTCTAAAATGAAAATGTTAAATACGTATTATACTATCGTTGTTTAGCGGTAGATTGGTTCAAATTGATTATATTTTGATTTTTATTGCAATAGCACTGTCGCCGAGGATTTTTGCTGTTTACGTGAGCGCCTCGGATTTGGTATTCCCTTATGAGTTCTGTGCTTTTGATAAAGTCTAGATTTTTCTCTATTGATAAGTTAGGCAGTTCTGTTTGGAGCATCTTCTTTTTCCCGAGAACGCTATGATGGCTTCTAGTGAAAACCTAACAGTATTGCATAAGATGAATTGGAGTTTCCTCCTCCTCTGCACATTCTCTGCATAGTGGGTCTTTTTCTAGTCCCATCGTATACAGGTAATTTTTCTTTAAACATATAGTTTACGAGATATTCGCAAAAATATGAAAAAAAGTGTAATTTTAGACAAAGTTCAACCCTATGAAAAATAGTACCATTTTGGTACCAAACCAGTTCGTAATTTTATTAGGCACGCAAGTAATTGGCTTTCTCATGTTCTGCTGAATATCCTATTTCATGACAGATTTTTCAGGAGGACCCTCTACCGCTAACACACTCAAGGACCATTCATGCGTGATTCATGCTAACTCTAAGAATAAGAACAAGAAAAGCAAAAAAGTTGAGCTATACAGAAACCAATTGTACGGTTCGCGCTGGTTTCTAGAACGATCAATATTTTTGCTCTTATAAAACCTCGACTAATTTTGGCACATTTCGTGATTATCATATAATATGATCTTATGAATATAGTAGACTTGCCCATTTAATATTGAGGTTAGGTACTTTTGTTTTTTAGTTGTCACTTTAAATCAGCTCAGTGTGTCTACGACAATTCTACGCTTATTCTTGTTCTTATTCTTACAGTGAGCATGAATGATCCCTCAATCTTTAATACCTTTCTTCATGAGTAACCATTGCAAGAGCCGCTTCTGGATATTTATAATGAATGGCATAATCAACAGCGCTCATTTCAATTTTGTTGTATATTAATTTACATTTCATGGTAAGCAGTAAATTGATCGATGTTGGTTTATTTTCCATGGTTGCCAAATGGAGAGCACTGTTCTGTAAATAAAATTACTTCTAGTTCTTTTTTTAAATAACTAATAATCATACGCACCCCATCTTTGTCAATTTGGTCTAGTAAATGTGAATGAACTGATAGTAAGAGTTCGATAGTTTGTGTATAACCATTCATTGCTGCTAAATGTAATGGGTTTCTACCGTTGTGGTCTCTATGCAAAAGAGCACCCCTATTTAATAAAAGTTGAACTACTCTAGTATGTCCTTGTTGTGACGATATATGTAGAGGAGTCATTCCTTCACCGTCACTTTCATTAATAATAAATGTACCTTTTTCAGAATCTAAAAGTTGCTTGACGGTGTTAAAACGTCCAAATCTAGAAAATAAGAGATGAAGAAGTGTTTTTATGTGATGATTTTAAAAATTACCTAGCTGCAAAGTGCAACGGACTTTCATTGTTATTATTTTTCAAATTAATAACAGCACCTAATCTAATGAGATTTTCCAAGCTACGAATGTGCCCTTCGCGGCTTGCATAATGTAAAGGAGAACAACCTGT
This sequence comes from Malthinus seriepunctatus, assembly GCA_963924605.1. Lineage (NCBI taxonomy): Eukaryota > Metazoa > Arthropoda > Insecta > Coleoptera > Cantharidae > Malthinus > Malthinus seriepunctatus. The sequence goes on along the minus strand of OZ004600.1, from coordinate 78,311,149 downwards.
GTCATCTTTCTCATTTAAAAGTTGCAATAAATTGCATTGAGACTGTACCTAAAGTAAAAAAAATAGAAATTAAAAAATGGAATTAAAGTTTCAATATGCCCTTACCTTACTGACTTCGTTAGAAAATCTTTCTAAGCGCCCGCCATTCATAACAACCAAGTGAAAAACATTCCTTCTATTCATATCTTTAATGTGTATGTCAGCTCCTAATCTGATTAAAGAGTGCACCGTCTTCCAACCTCCTCTAGAAGCAGCTAAAAGTAAAGGCGAACGTTTTTCTTTATCGACCGGATCTATGTCGGCTCCTTCAAAAATTAAATATTCAACAATTTCTGGATGATCGAACATTGCTGCACAATGTAAAGGCGTCATCTTTTGTATGTCGCAAGATGTTAAACATTGAATTTTTTCTTCAGGTTGCAATTTGAACATAATTTTAACAATTTCGGTCGCCCCTTGAGCACAAGCTAAATGTACCGGAGTCGAAAGATCGTGTTGTTGCGTTGAAATTTTAGCTCCAGATTTAATGCATATTTCGACAGCTTTAAGATCACCTCCATGAACTGCCGAATGGAGAGGCACGTTTCCTTCTGCATCGTAAAACGATATCATTTCTTCTCTCTTACAACCTTGCGATTCGCCCCATTGTAAGAAAACTTCCAAAGTTTTGGAAGAAGCATTTTTTGCCGCTTCGTGTATGGGGTAGTAGCCGTTGTTGCAAGGTTGTCTGGGGCAAGCTCCTAAGCTAACTAAAATTCTAGCACATTCTTCGTGATCGTAAATGGCGGCTAGATGCAAAGCTGTTCTACCATGCTCGCCACCTTGCTGAATATCGATTTTACTTTTGTGCTGCGTCAACATAATATCTAAAGCTTTTACTTTGTTAAGTTCCGTAGCTAGATGTATTGGTGCTTGTTTCTTTTCATTTAATATTGCAGAGTTTACGCCTCTATAAAGTTAAATTTATTCTTATCAAGTAAAATGAAAATAAGTTATAATGTTATTACAACGTACATTTGCAGTAAATAACCTATAGCGTCTAGTGATTCGTTTTCAACAGCTACATGTAATGGTGTGTTTCCTGCGAGATCTTGAATATTCAAATCTGAAATCAATATTTTTCAAGCAGTTGTTTCTCTTATAAATTGTACACTCAATGGTTACGACTTTGTTGTCGAGTACGAAATTCAATTTAAAATTCGATTGGTTCGTTAGACTGATGTGTACTTTTGTAATAAACCTTGTCGCAAACAGGTGTTTTTTTAAACGGTCGGATATAACTAAAAATAATAACTTACCTCCTCCGTGTGCACTAATAAATTGAAGTATATTTGTTCGGTTTTTAAAAGCAGCTTGATGACCACAAGTTCTGCCGCGATGATCTTGAATTGCGAGTCTTGCAGGATCAGCAAAATACAGTCTTTGAAATGTCTCGATATTTCCACTTTCTGCCGCCTAAAATTAAAAACATCATTAACACGTTTGTAGTTTAAGGGTGGCATTTTTTCATTAAAAATAAATGGTGTGCAGAACATTTTTATTCCCGGTGATCTTTAAAATCTAGTGTCAAAATTATAAAAAATATGTTAAAGATGACGGTGGAGCTAGGATCCTTGGATAATTCTTACTTTTAAATTCCCTATTCTCCAAACCCAGAATTGTAGATAGTGACTCATTCCTTTATTGAGATAGATGCAGAAAACATGTGCCGCTTTAATAGAATTACGTACTTTACTATAATTTGAACGAATTTTGGTAGAAGAAGTGGATCCGATTACGAACGATTGTTCATAATGCTGTACAGAAAAATCTTGATGTAATATATACCCTTGATTTGATCACTGACAAAACTTTCTAGATTTGTGCTATTTTGCTACAATTATTTTAGAGGTAAAGAATATTTATGTTTCTTATAGCAAAAAAACAACGGATGTCGCTATACCGGTTAAACCAGAAGTAAGTATAAAGTGTAGGGTGTCTCTAGAAAGCTAATTTTACGAGCTTTGAAAATATTAAAAAATATACAGCCTGTTCTATTTAAATTCAGAAATTTTATCCCATTTCCAGTTAAACCGGAAGTCAAAATATAAAGTGTTTGGTATCGTGTAACATATTTTCACGAAAAAACATTTTCTGATGTGTGTGCATGTGCATTTAAATTAAGTTAAATATTTGTATTAAACTATTAGAACATTCGTAACGTAGCCTTAATTTTTAACGATGTGGATTTAGCTATGGCTTGGAGGGGTCCTGAATCATCAAGATTCTGCCTCCAAGCTTGGTAACATCTGCATCGTTCATCCCTCTTCTCTGGTGATTCATAAATCATAAGTAGTCACATTGTTTACCTCATGTCCCATGATTATTTTGCTAAGTTATTTTCATAATTAACCTCTCTGCAATAGTTTGAATTGTTATCCGAGACCGACCACTTTGAGTCGTGTAAATGAAACAAGATCGAGCTCATTAAATTCCAGTGTCCGCGATAAATAAAATATTTAATTTGTTGATATTAATTTTTTTTCCTTTTGCCCTTTTGGCAACCCTCTGTTTACTTTTACTAGGAGGAGTTTAGTTACGCCCTTAATACTTGTTTAAAAGTTATCGAGATAATTATTTATTAAGTAACTGGAACCCCGTGTTAATTTTTTATTATCTCCTTCTCTTGTAATTACAACACCTTGATTTTATTCTTATCGCTGAAATCACCCTCCTTGATTTTGTTATTAAAATTCTTTTAATGTCATTTAAAATTATAATTAGCCATATTATCTTGATAAGATTGGTATCTTTAGGACCTACTGTTGTAAGAGCGCATCTGCTCTGATTAAAATTAAGAGAAAATTTTCATTATTAAAATTTTATTAATTAACCGTGCAATTGATAAGTTCTTGCGCTAGCATACGAGGTGTCGACGTTCCCACTTACATCCAAGTCCAAGCAGCGCTCTCATTGGTTCTCCATCTTAAGTGGTGGAGAAGTAATAAATACAAGTTTCTGCAGATAGATAAGAGAGTTCGGTATGATTAAGAAGTCCAGTGTGATCGTCGAGTAAAGCAGGTCGTTCTTCTTACGACCGAATGGCCCCTACCCGAACTATCAAGGGTTTCCTTGCCCATTAAATGGCCTCGGGACCACAGTGGGGCATAGGCCTCCGCTCATTTTCGTCATTTTTTCTAGCGGGTTTGGTTGGACCTTACCAAGGAAGAAGAAGAGTTTTTTTCCAGGGAAGAAGAACCCTAAGTGATTTATTTGGTTATAATCTGATGTATCGAATTATTTATTTATTTAGAGCATTTTGACTAATATAATTTTTTTATATTTGGTGTGTGTATTTAAATTCGAACCTACCCCCTCATACCTCTGAGCTATACCAATAGGGCAATTTTACGAAGACACCAAGTTTAGGTGTAGCGTACCGCTCTTTATCTTTATATTCTTCCAAAACTAGAAGTAAATAAAAAATTCTTTAAACTTTTGTTCATATTTATTTGTTTGAGTGTATAGCTGTTGACGTTGCAAAATTTTGATTTTTCGTAAGTTTTTTGAATCAATGAAACGTTATGTTTTTAGTTTATTTTCTATTCGCAATCGAAGTAAAAGTAAACATCACTTCAGTGCAGCAATAGTAATTGTAGCGCAGTTCATAAATTGCAGTATAACTTATTCTAATTGCCCTTAGACAAACTAACGATCAAAAATAGACACTTTCTTGTATTAGGTTGCTTTAATTTAATTTCGAAGTTTATGCTGAAATTACCATGTAGAATCTAAATTTTGTTATAAAAATTATCTATTATATGGGATATTGTACCTAACGTATTGAATTTACGAGGTGTCCCAACTCCCAAAATAGTTGATAGTTCTCTTACAAAATAGTAGTCATAATATTTAGTTCGTCTTGAGACCAGGGTCAGATTTACCTATAGGCTTGATAGGCTATAGCCTAGGGCGGAAAATTTTTTGGGGCGGCAAATTTCTGTTAACATTTTTTTCTAATTTAATAAAAAGCGTAGCCGGAATCCGGAACGAGAGTTGCACAAAGTAGCCATTGTGTAAGTGTATGCTATAAGAGCTTACGGGTTTGCACAGAATCAAGGCGTATGACGAGCGAAGAGCGGCAAGCAAAAGGCAACGGGAATTGTTTACTTAGATTAAGTTAATTTTTTTTCCTTTCTTGACCTAATGCACTTTTTTTTGCATGTAGGCAGGCCCCCCACAACAAGGGGGTCAGTTGGTACTAGGTTATCTTTTTTATAAGGTGGACATGGACATGCAAAGATTACAAATATTTTATGATTTTATAAACAGTGAACGCCTAAAACAATAATTATCAATGGTCAAATAAATAATTATGAAATAAAGTTTTTTTCAGTATAAAAAATTACTTAATTTCACAGTACAAAAATATGTTAAAAAATTCCTAAAGCTGATCTAAGCCTATTTGACCTTGAAAATAAAAAAAAAAATTGCCTGCGGCGCTTGGGGGCTGTGATAAAGTACCTACGCCACTGGGGACCCGTGAGATTTTTTGGTACCGAAGCCCAATGTTTAAAGCGGGGGGCCTGCATGTAGGAGCGGCAAATTTTTCATAGCCTATGGGCGGCAAAATTGTAAATCCGCCTCTGCTTGAGACGAATGCAAAACCTTTTTTTCGAAATATTTACTTAACAGTGGTAGGCACGAGGGTAAATATTTATTATAACAATTTTGTAAATAACAAAATTTGCTACAAATTTTGTTTAATAGTATATTAAAAAGCAAGTATTAGGCCCTTAACGCATTCGTCCCATTAGAAAACGCGCGCTGCGCGCTTGTTTTCTAAATTTTGGACTCATACGTTAAGAAAGTGCCTAATGAAACGTGTTTTTTATACTATTTTTTCTATTTCGCTGCATTATTTTATAAAAATAAAAATATAGTATTTGGGATTTTGATGCGCAAATTTATTTATGTTGGCAGTACTTATTCTAAAGTTTGACGTTCGTGTTTGAAAGTTAGTTTAATCTGTCCAATGAAATTAATTTTATAACTGTCAAATATAATTCATCTGTCTACATGCAGTGCTGCACATTGAAAAAAATTCCCTAGAAACAGTGCTGTTATAGACTCTATAAACGTACTATTATGACGTCAAAACAGTGTTTTTATAGGCTTCTTATAACGTACAGAAATAGAAAAAAATATTTTTTCTTCAAACGTCAGAAAAAGTCGCCTTTGTGTCACTCAATAGGTAACGGGGTGAAGTTTAACTTTCCCGCCGAGGCAGGAAAAATTGTCAGAAAAGTACTTTTCTCCTGTCTAGGCAGGAAAAGTAAAATCTTAACCGCACATAATTTTTATTTTTTAACGTAAAAAATGTTTTTTAAGCATTTTTGTAATGTAAAAAATTTAATGTTTTTTAAATTTTCCTTTATAATTCGTTCGTTGTGTTTAACAATTAGCTTTTTTTACAAATTTAAGTTAATTTTAAAAAATATTTGACAATTGAACTACAAGTAATTGACAAGAAATGGTGCTCTATCAAAAATCAAAATTTTCAGTTTTACGCTTTACGTTTGCAGAAAAAATATAATGTTTCATACGGAGTCAAAGTAGTTTTGTGTGACTCCCCTGTATTGCCAGACTCGCTCGCTACGCTTGCTCTTCAGGCAAACACAGTCTTGTCACACAAAACGTCACTTTGTCTCCTTATAAAACAAATAACTTTTTCTATTTCTGTACAGCATGACTGTGCAGCACTGCATGTAGACAGATGAATTATATTTGACAGTTATAAAATTAATTTCATTGGACAGATTAAACTAACTTTCAAACACGAACGTCAAACTTTAGAATAAGTACTGCCAACATAATTAAACTTGCGCATCAAAATCCCAAATACTATATTTGGACGTAATTTTAATACCATTTTTATAAAATAATGCAGCGAAATAGAAAAAATAGTATAAAAACACGTTTCATTAGGCCCTTAACGCATTCGTCCCATTAGAAAACGCGCGCTGCGCGCTTGTTTTCTAAACTTTGGGCTCATACGTTAAGAAAGTGCCTAATAAATAATTATACTTGCTTTTTAATATACTATTTTGTATATCTAATAGTTAGCGAGCTGCATAGTTATAAATTGAGACCGGATTTAGCATTTATAATTTCAAAATAAGCGCTCAAAAAAGCTTAAAAAAAGTCTAAAAAGAACTTTTAAAAAGTCAAAAAAGCACTAAAAATCCAAAATTGAACATCAAAATTTAATTTTTATTCAAAATTTGAATTATCATTTTAAAAGAAAATTAATTAAGTAGGTATTCTATAAAATTATATGCATTTTCCAAATCGTTCATTGAAAAAGATTGTTGTCTGTTGTGAGCGTATTTCTAAACCGAAAATCTTTTGAATCTTCCTCTTCCTGAATTGTCCTAAATATTATTCAATCATAACATTTCTATCAGCAAAAGTTTAGTTTCAAACTATTATTTCCCGTAATTCGACGCCACTAATAGACTTATCCTTAATCATGGTTATATGTTAAATTCAAAGTAACTCTAAGACTTAGAGTCTAAGTTGTTTCAGAATACTCTCAGATGTCCTCAGATTTAATTAGTATTTAATTAATTTCAGATACAATAAAATCATCCCACACTCCCACACGAAGTTATTTTTTTGAATGTAAATCTAATCTATACAAACTATTTTCTTGAAAACTGTTTATTTAAAACTATTAGAGACGTACAATTTACTTAGGTCAACATTGTTTACAAGGAGTGGAAGATTTTGTGTCAAAGAAAACAAATTTCATTTTATTTTGTGTATTGAATGTCTGTTTTTTTGAACTTCTCATTTTACCTAAAACAAATCAAGGTTCGTAATGGGTCTTGGAAATAAACAGAAGTATCAGTTTAATCTCTAAACAAACTGATGGAATACTTATAATAAATATTACAAATTATAATTGGAAATTTCTGTTTTCATTAATTTGTTATTAGAAGTTATAACTAAGTGTAAATACTGCTGCATTCTAACAAATTGAGTAACCTACTTCCGCTACTTGACATTTATAGTAAAATTCTAGAAAATTAATCACAATTCGCATCGATTCCAAAATTGTAGTGGGCAAAATGTAAAATTAACTAAGAATCCAAAAATGACTTCCAATTCATTATCAAACTTATATCCTATTGTTTGTGCTTCATAAAGTTGAAAACAAAGAAACTTTTTTCCTCAATAAAGTTTAAATAACAATAGTTATTATATTACTCGCACCTCTCGCTGCGCTCGAGCTATCATTATGATGCTTGTATTGCAAAGCATTTCTTTCAGAACTAGGTATACAAATAACTGACTTACTTACTAACAAACTTTTTACCTTAGATTTGCCTGAATTGGGTGCCTAAACTTGTCATTAACTTGACACCGTTGCTAACTTTCTTACTAGCAGTGCTACAATGTTGGTTAAATTAGTAAAGAAGCGTAATTTTTACCACTGATTACGATGATCAACACAAAAAAATAAAGGAACATTTAGTTTTCAATATATTTACAAAAATAACTTCTTTTTCTTTTAATGGAACACCCTGGAAAAGAACAACACTGAATTTAGAGTACAAAATGTCCTATGACTATGAATACTGCCCTAAAATTAATAATAAATTATCGACCTCGTGTCTTCAATATTAAACGAATACAGCAATAGTGGCCCAACTGGCACGAACACCCTGTATTTTTGCTACTTTAGTCTCTACATTTTACCATGGATCCAAATCTGCATAAAATAATCAATTAATCAGTTAACAAAGAACCTTTTTAGACGCTCCTGATTACAGTCATATTTTGTAGAGCATTATTGGCACTCCAAATCAACCCTTATTGAGAAAAAATAATTTGTACCAACGCAACGTATAGAATTCATTTATTTCGTAAAAAAGTGTAATTTTTTGAATGTTTTTTGTTATCATTTATTAATTTATGTCATCTCATAAATAACATTTAAATGCACCGTCGTCTGCGTTGATCTTTCGTAGTTTGACAGATCAACGCATACGACGGTTGAACCAATTGACGGATTGAAAATTAAAAGAGCATAACCGACGCACTTTTAAATTCTGAACATATTACCTATTTACAATTTTGCAGTAAAATAATGAGGTGAGCCAATATTTTGCAGTAGTCTAGTTTTCCAAGGGAAAATCCTATGTTCAAGATCCCGTGTTAACACGCCCGTATAAGATTAATTTCGTATTCGATGCGCCACGTAGCGCCACGTAGCGTTTCCCTCATATTCAAAGATTCATTACACTCAGCTTTTTTGTTTCATAGATATTTCCATAGATAGATCCATACTTTTCCTAACCCTGCATGTATAAAATACTAAAAGTCCCCTATCATAGTAGTGTTAAAACCCTTCAAATTTCGCTGCTATTTTTAAATCAACACATTTTAATTTTTTTTCTAAACGGTTAGGTTTACGAAATTTTTGCCGTTTGCGATGAGTTTGGTAACAGTAATTTATTTTTCTTAATCAGTCGAAAACATCGCTATGCGTGTGTAGATAAAATATATCACAATACAATTTTGACCGGAAGGAATTTTTTCTTCGACTTAAGTGTTAGTTTTTATATCAGCTCACTATTTTTGAAGAAAAAGTGTCTTCATATTATCAACATTATGGGTTGGAATATTTTATTCGCATATGCACAGTGATGTTTTTGACAATTTTCAACCTAATTTCGTTGATTTGATATTGACATTCCTGGTAAACATGCGAACTAGGAACTGGTTCTCCCACACCTAGCGAGTGCCCTTCTTTATCAATATACAGTGTGTCCGCAGATGGACCTAACCATACTTGTAAAAATCTTTATTTTTCATTTTTAGAGAAAAAGTCGTTCTTTATAAGGAGTTTTGCTTCTTCTGAAAAGTTCTTTATCGTAGTCAAAATGTCGATGGAACGTATTTGGAAAATAGGGAAACGTTAAATGATGATAACCGAAACCGACTGCGTATCTTCAGTATTAACGGATATAGCAATAGTGGCCCATTTCTCGCGAACACCCTGTATATAGTCGTTCTTCTATGCCTATACCAAGCGTTTCACAGCGCATCTCTATCCAAAAGCTATCGACTTGAATCAATCAATGTCTGTAACTCGCGTTCTCTTCTCGATTCGAAGGAATGACTATATCCATTGAAAGTAGTGCTGGCGATTTTGTCTTGATTAACTGGTTAACCGGTTAAAAAAAATTAACCAATTAACCAAGTGATTCATTTTTGGTTAACCATCTCGATTCCGGTTAACCGAATCATTTTAACCAGCACTGGTTAAAAATGATTCATTTTAACCATTGGTTAAAAACGATTCATTTTAACCATTGATTAAAATCGATTCATTCGTTTTTGGTTAAAATGATTCGTTTTTGGTTAAAATGATTCATTTTAACGAAAATCAATCATCTTTAACCAACAGTGATTGCAAAATTTTATTTTTAGGGGACTAATAAAGGACTTTACTCAAAAATTGATAACTCGCATTCATTTCAATAAGCATTGGTTCAAAATTTTTGACCAAAAATATTATTTATGTATTTTTTAGCTTGCTTCTTGAGATAATGTAACAATATTTCGTTTTTCGTAAAAAAATGTCTAGGATTTTAATTTTTTTATTTTAATTCAACTAAAAAGCACAATCAAGGGGTTGTAACACTAATGGCCGGTTTCTGGTACATTTTTGCTTAGCTCTAGCTAACTTAGCTAGAGCTAACTTATGGAACCCATAACTCGTCAAATCGGGTTGCTCGACGGTCGGCTAACATTTAAAATTGTCGTGTAACTTGGATAGAAATAACGTCATTCTGTTTTTCGACAATAGATGGATTGTCAAAAGAATAACTAATTCGCGCTCGTTTATAAATAATCGTCACTTGATGTTACAATTTTTTTGATCAAAATATACGTATAAAATAATTATTATTTTTTTAGAGATAGCCAATTAATTAATAAATATTAAATAATAATATAAAATTGACTATTATCTCTAAAAAAAAATCATTGAATACCTAAGCCAAAAAAAAAATAATATTAAATATGATTAATTTAAGTTGATACTTTGTATTCCTTAAAATTAATTAAAGAAAGCACAAGAAATGCAAATTCCTGTAGGCCGGTGATTAAAAATTTAGAAAAAGAAACAAATTCTCGAACCTTTTAAAAATATTTTTAATACAAGGAAAAGCTTAAAGAAATATTTTGCATACATCAGGTAAAATAATGGACAAAAATTTTTTTTAACAATAGGCACCTCAAAAGCAGGTAAAAATTTTGTACTTACATTTAAACGCGATTGACAATAACAAACAAAACAAACACCAGCGCCACGAGCGTACATAACTTGACTTAAGTTAGCTGCAGCTAAAATAACCGGAGAAAATCAGTGGTTATAGAATGGTTAAAGTTGACTGGCCATCGAGAGACAGAATGAATAGATATCTATTCGTCAGTAGATAACTCTCTTTTCAGAAACTCGCAATAAGTACTTTTACTGCATCTTGGATATTAACACCATGCTTTTACTGTAAAGGGATTTTTGATCGTCTCAATTGTATTTAGAACTAAACCTTTTGTTATTGTCAAAGTTGCAAAAATTTTATTCCATTGTAAATTTCAAACAACTTTTTCTTTGAAAAAGATAAAATTATTGCCTGTGAACGTTTAGTTAAAAGAGAGCCATGTTTAGAATTCTTTAAAGCTAGGAATTAGAAAAATTGCTGTACTTTTTGTTCATCTAAATTTTGGAAACCGGATGTGGGTTTTTACGCCGTTTTAACCACCTTTTATCTACCTAGCAACTACCCCTTTGTATTCAAGTATATTAAGTATAAGTTTTTATACAACATTGTAACTGTCAACTATGGCAGGTAGCTTTAATCTAAATGATTTTAAAATTACTTGTTTTAAAATCAATCTATGGGCCTTTTCATTTTGTTGTATTTTATGTACTTAAATTTCTCATTGATAAATTTTTTTTTCCAAAATTTTAAGTTCCAGAAATTTCTGATAAGTGATAAGCTATTAGGTACAAAATAACGATTTATATTAAAGAGTCAATCAAATTACTAACAAATGCCTAAAATGCTAAAACGAATCAAATCAACAAAGCGTAGCAAAACTCAAAATGAATCGTTTAACCAAAGGTGGTTAAAATGAATCCTTTAACCAACGTTGGTTAAAATGATTCGATTAACCAAATGTGGTTAAAATGATTCGGTTAACCATTTTTGGTTAACCAAGAAAAAAATTAACCGGTTAACCAAGCAAAAATTAACTGGTTAACCAGTTAACCGATTCGAATCAACAGCACTAATTGAAAGTAATGTTCTTTTTACAATATTTATTACGTAACCCTCAAAGAGATTTTTTAGGAATTCCTTAGAAATTCAGCAGTTTTAATTTTTCAGATGGGTTTGCAACGTTTGCAATATAGCATATTTTAGTTTATTTGAAATATTTTCATGGAAGGCGATCCATGTTGATCACAAGTTTTTAAAAGTTTTAAAACTCGTCACAAGTTTACTACTGAATAAACAATAGGTATACTCGTAGTGTCTACTAATATAGTTTTGAGAAAATTCAATTTAATCAACCGTTGTACATTCTACTTTTTTTATTTAGACTGGACGAAATGTTTAATAAAATGAAGGTAATTTTGAAGAGCTTGTTGGGATTTAGAGTAAAAATAAAAAAAGTACAAATTGAAGGTAAGCACTAAAGTTTTATTAAAAAATTATTATACAGGATGGTGATTTAAAAAGCGAACATAAAGACCTAATATGTAAAAATTGTTTTTCCTTGATCCTTCTGCTTCTGATTTTAATCTATGGGGTTGCTAATTGGATGACGATTTTCACGCTTATGATAGAATAATTAGATAATATCAAAAACCTCATGATTTAAGGGCTCGATCCCACCCATTATAAATAAATGGTCTGCAGACACATTTATATTGCATAATAATCTTTAAAACTTAGGGGTACTATTTACTACAGTAAAATAACAGGACATTTTGCTATAGGGGAAATAATTAGGAGAAAACTGAATTTTTCAACAATGAATTTATAGGCTATATATACTTGAAAACTGCGTCCCCCCCATGCCCCCGCTTGCGTTGTCTAGAAATTGGAATTAAAGATGGCTGATTTTACTAAATATAATTACGTTCTATCTCCGCACATAATCCGATTTAAAGAAATTGTCTTTGAACTACTATATGGAACTCCTCAAATAAATAATAATAGAGAAAATAACTAGAGGAAAGCTGAATTTTTTTAGAAATGATTACCTAGGTCATATACAGAGCGTCAATTTAAAAAGGGGCCAGGGGCTATATCTCGGAAACTAATAAATATATCAAAAATCGCCCGAAACCGTTTGGGTGGTACGGAGGGGAAAATCTAATGACGTAGTAAGTGATGCACCCCGGCCACTTACCCCTTAAGCTCCAGCCACCACAATTAAAAAATCTTCAATGGCAACCCCCTACTTGTGATACATCGTTGTAAAGAGAAATTGATTTAGAATACGATTCTCTAAAATATACAGGGTGTTCTATTTAAAAAACCAAAGTTACATATTTTCCCGCCAAACAAGTCGGCCATGGAAAAAATTGTCTAAGCTATTTTGTAGATGAGGTGTTGTTTGATAAGTTTCTAATTTAACTTTTTTAAGTATCTTCAATATTTCAGCAGATATTAGCTGGACAGTAAAAAATCAACCACCCTGTATACTACATAATAATTTATTCCTGAAAAATCAGCTGTTTCCTAATTATTTCCTCTATTTTTCACTATTTCACTGTTGTACTACTAAGTATGTTCCTGAATCCAAAACTGCGTGATTGACTGCGTTAGGTACATGTGTGCATGGTTTTACGATTTTTTTGATTTTTTACTTTAGGGGGGTCTAAAACGTCAAGAAATTAAAGAAGTTTTTGTAATTTTTTTTCTTAAATTTTCAACCAGCCAGCCACTGGGGTATCTTTCACCTAGTCCCATGCCAGACTTTTGTTTTATGGATCTTTAGGTTAGATGTAACATATTAATCAATGTTTTAGCCAGTATCAAATGAGCAGTAAATAAATTTAGTAGCTCCTGATGTACTATAAATTTAAGAGACGATCGGATCGATCTATTAAAACGATAATTGGTAATTATAAAGAAATTCAAAATTCAAAACAAAGGAAATATCTAATTAATATACAATACAAGCAATTAAGAAATGACACGTTAATAAATGAATAAGTGAGGTACTATTGATAAGTGTAATTAATTTACTTATTAGGTATCAACAAGACATATCTTTTAATGAGTTCTCACCAGCACTCGTTTATTTAACAAGATCAATAATTATTACCAAAAATTACGTACGACAATGTTCCTTTTTAGTATTTTTATGTTTAATTATTATGTTAATAAAATAAAGAGTTCCTACCTCTAACAACTCTTCGATAGAAACTTTTCTAGCTTGAGAAGTGAGTCCTAAAACTTTATACCAGTTTTTGGGTATTCTAAGAGATCCATTTAAAGCCGTTTCCTTCATTTTAAGAATTTCGCTTAGCATTGCTTACGTAATGTAAATAGAACTTAATGTAACTTTTTAACATTTTATTATGAATTTTTTAATTGTGATAAAGTGTCTTTATATTTGCACTCACTCATGAATTATGATGTTTGTTAACTTTCTTGAGAAAGTTCCAAGCTTTCAATTACAATTTTCACAACTTAAATGTTTTTACACAAAAATAGTTCAAAATAAAGAGCAACTATTAATTTGTTTACAGCAAAGCTTATAAATTAATTTAAGATGCAGAAAAGAATGTTATGAAATATTCTGTTGTCTATTGGATTATGTCTTAAAGGTGCGAATATAACCGCGCTACTGGCAAAATATGACGTTGCGTATTTGAATTTTAACCGATACAACATCATACAATTCTTGTACGCCGAATCAAAATAGCAAACTTTATTTTGCTCCAAGCAAAAAATTCACTTGCTCTTTATAATTATTTTTATGGCCTATTAATACATGTAGGTATTAATTATGTTACCTACATTTTACGTAAAAGTTAATAAAATATCTAAAAGTGTGGCATCATTGGTGAAAGATTTTTTATAACTATAAATCTAAAATCCTGATCAACAGTTAATTGTCGAATATTAACAAAGGCATATCCCCTTCATTTATTTATAATGTTTTCTTAAAATTGTCCTACTTAATTTTAATTTACATGGCTGTCTTCTGTACAATAATAATATTCCAGAAATTACAAAATATAATTGAAATAAATTACTATACCTAACGTGTAGTCAAAACGACTTTTCTTTTGTGTTTTTAATTGATAAAACTTAACTATTATTATATGGAGAACTGATAAGAAGTCAACATGCGGATAAAAAAAATTCATTGGCTCCTGGTCTAAAAGGGTTCCATTTGGTTCTCATAAAAATCCAAATTTCGATAATAGTCGCGTCGAAATACGGGAAATAATCGTTTGAAACTAAACTTTTGCTGATAGAAATGTTATGATTGAATAATGTTCAGGACAATGTCAGGAATAATGTAGTAAGTTTTGGACTTCGAACTCGAGCGGCGTCCTTCCGAAAAATGCATTTTAAAGAACATTTACCCGTTTTTTTTGACGTTTTATTTAATTCCTCAACTTCTAAACATCGGATCGTAATAAAAAAATTATGGGTTTATGGGAAATTAACAGACGATAAATTATAGACCAAAAACGTTTAGTTTGGTTCAGTAGATTCGGCGAAAAATGTTCTTAAGCACCAAATGCGGACCAAAAATTGTTTTATTCAGTGCATTGCAAAGAAGTAATAAAAAACTTTGCTGTTAATGAAAAATATACTACTTGACGAGTAGTATAGACTTGCCCAAGTTGAGATCCTCAAGTTCAACCAAACGGCCATAAAACGCATAACAAATTAGAAATTGTAATAGTTGTCATAATGCGATCGTAATGAAAATAAAAAATTTTTTTTTTTAAACATTTGTCTTTGAACTTACTATTTGCTGACCTAAAAAGAAATTTTTTCTTTTTTAATATAAAGGCATTTTTTGCCGTTTTTCCGAAATGCACTTTTGTAAATCGCTGTTAACTTTGTCAATATTTGTTGAAATTAAAAAATGTTTTTTCGCTTGACAGATCTTTTAGAAACTTTTCGTTTAAAAAAAAAGTACCTACATCCCGATTCATCAACATGAAGGCCACATATCCATATTTTTGTCTTTGGCGTTGTTAAGAAAAAATGGTTCAATATTTTTCAAAGTTTAAGGTCTTAAATTAAAGCTGAATAAATTTTCAATTCATTACCTAAATATAAAATAATGAAGTTTATTGAATCTACATTTACGATGGTTCAAAGTTTAATATAATAGTTGCGCTGCAGGTGAATCGCTATAGCCGTCGATCTGGCCGGTACCCCCACCCTTAATATTTTGAATCTTTTTTTTTGTTTCTGATGCACATTTAAACAGTTATTAACAAAAAACACTTTTCTATTACCTATCGACATTTTTTCGAAATAACTCAAGTTCAAAAATGTTTTCTTTATTTATTCTGAAAGAAGTAAGCCAATTTTAAAGATATTGCACAATAAGATGTTACTTGACTAATAAACTTAGCCTGCCAAATAGGAGTTTACAAAATGGATTTCAATAGCCGCAATATGGATTTCAGTGCCTGTGCAGGCGAATTTTAAAGCTACGCCAGGCCAAGTCAAAGTCCGCGCAGGTCTCCTGAAAGATGTCCAGACTCTTCATGTTTGGCTGTGTGTGTGGTGCCGCCTTTAAATTAAAATATTTGTTCAACTAAAAGCTTACACACAGAAATACGTCTCTAAGCACCTCAGTGTTTGCTTTAATACCTAACATTCTAGACTCGATCTCTTTATTTTTTTCTGAGATAATAATAGTAAACAGGCGCGGACTGACTATACTTTTTCTGGGGCGCAGATATTTCTAGGGGCCTGCAATGTAAAACTTTACATAAGCGTAAGACTAAATAATATTTTGAATTACTTAGTCTTCCGTTCCTGACATTTTTGAAAAACCCACCCGATACCCAAGAATTATGGCAGTGTATGGAGATTATTTTATAGAAGAATATTGTCCCAAACAATTTCTGAATAGTGGTGGATCCATTAAAAATTAATGCAAAAAACTAAAAGACTTCCTAGGCTACCGATCTTGTAGTAAAGTGATTTTTGAAGATTCGGAGATTATCGTTTGAAGATGTATACCATTGCTAAAGTACTGAATACAGCAGAACTAATTTTGAAGATTCTGTACCATAAACTGGGCATGAGTGAATTTTAAAATTGTAGATGGTCACCCTTACATCTCGATCCTCTTGATGTAACATACTATACTTTTGTAGCATTTTAGAAGTCACCACCACCGACCAAGCAGTCATCTCCAGACTTGAAGAAGCTTCACCCTGTATAAATCTGGAAATGCCGGAATTTTTTAATTATTAATTTCGAGAGAGAGCTCGGATTTAAAAAATATATGCACTTTTTAATTCAACACCAAAACAGGAAGAATGAGTCGTACAGGACAGTGCTTTGATTTGTTTTTCACTACTCTGTATATTATCTTCTTCACTCATTTCAGCTCCTATAGTTGAATATTAATCAATTATCTCCTTTTTCTACATATTGGGACGATCACCCTATCACTCTTAAATCATCGTAATAATATCGTAATTATCTTCAATTTACTTGAAAAAATATCGATAAGTAATAGAAAAAGTGTTTTTTGTTAATAACTGTTTAAATGGTTATTACAATTAAAAAATAACAAGAAAAATCGAATTCTACTGGAAAAAGTGCATCAGAAACAAAAAAAAAGATTCAAAATATTAAGGGTGGGGGTACCGGCCAGATCGACGCGCTGTAGCGATTCACCTGCAGCGCAACTATTATATTAAACTTTGAACCATCGTAAATGTAGATTCAATAAACTTCATTATTTTATATTTAGGTAATGAATTGAAAATTTATTCAGCTTTAATTTAAGACCTTAAACTTTAAAAAATATTGAACCATTTTTTCTTAACAACGCCAAAGACAAAAATATGGATATGTGGCCTTCATGTTGATGAATCAGGATGTACTTTTTTTTAAACGAAAAGTTTCTAAAAGATCTATCAAGCGAAAAAACATTTTTTATTTTCAACAAATATTGACAAAGTTAACAGAGATTTACAAAAGTGCATTTCGGAAAAACGGCAAAAAATGCCTTTATATTAAAAAAGAAAAAATTTCTTTTTAGGTCAGCAAATAGTAAGTTCAAAGACAAATGTTTAAAAAAAAAAATTTTTTATTTTCATTACGATCGCATTATGACAACTATTACAATTTCTAATTTGTTATGCGTTTTATGGCCGTTTGGTTGAACTTGAGGATCTCAACTTGGGCAAGTCTATACTACTCGTCAAGTAGTATATTTTTCATTAACAGCAAAGTTTTTTATTACTTCTTTGCAATGCACTGAATAAAACAATTTTTGGTCCGCATTTGGTGCTTAAGAACATTTTTCGCCGAATCTACTGAACCAAACTAAACGTTTTTGGTCTATAATTGATCGTCTGTTAATTTCCCATAAACCCATAATTTTTTTATTACGATCCGATGTTTAGAAGTTGAGGAATTAAATAAAACGTCAAAAAAAACGGGTAAATGTTCTTTAAAATGTATTTTTCGGAAGGACGCCGCGCGAGTTCGAAGTCCAAAACTTACTACATTATTCCTGACATTGTCCTGAACATTATTCAATCATAACATTTCTATCAGCAAAAGTTTAGTCTGAAACCGTATTTCGACCCCACTATAAATAATCACAAAAACTAAATGACAATAAAGTTTTATAATACAGTCAAACAAGGCGATATTTTGCTCAATATTATTATTATTTAAAAATTCTATATAAAAATTGAGGGGGTTAGGAAGCTAATGGATCTAAGTAGAAAAATAACACTTTTGAGAAAATTAACTTAAAGTAATTATTTTAATGTAAATACACTTTTATTTAGGATTTATATCCGCAGATAGCAGCCGTAGTTATAAAATCTACTTGAATCTCTTTGCTGCCAAGTAAAATGTTACATAAAATTTTACATCTATTTCCAGTTTCTGCACTTAACTCGATATTTTAAATTTTTCTACTTAGATCCCTTGGGTTGTGAGTTCTGACCCCCTCTATTAAAGAATAGTCTGAATAATATTTTCCATTTTCTAATACTTGGTTTTTCGACCATATTTCAACAACTGAACATCAAATTCAACACAGTAAATTATTAAAGAAGACATCCAGAAGGTTTGGAGTGCACCTGGATATTGAATTGTAATTATTATTATATTTTTGTAAATATTGTAAACACAGTTTTTAAAATTTATTTACAAAAAAGTTGTTAACACGTGACCAGTATAAGTTATGTTATTGACAATAATTATTGATTTTAAATAAAATAAATATGATTTAACTCGTCACGTTCCTCGACCTTTTAAATACGCACGTTTTAATGAACGAATTGTTCATTATAACGTTATGAAGATAGTAATCTTATATGGATTATGTTATTCCTCAATTTACTTTGAGAGACTTTTAAATTTTCAGAAAAAATAGGTAATTTTTCATTCATTAATTTTTTTCTCCATGATAAATTGCTGAAAATGAAAATATTTTGCATGTAATTGAAATCTGAAAATGTCCACTTCAATCACGTATTTTTTGTTTTTCTCTACATCTGATAGGTAATGACTGATTTCCAATAACGTAAAATAGGGCGCTCAGTATTGTTACTGCAGAACATACAAAATAGGATTTCTCAAAAACTACTAAATATTTTGAAAAGGAGCATAACATATTATTTAAAGGGTGCTAAGCACTTGCTCAACTTAAGTTCGAGATCGCGGACTAAAATTCCGTTTCATAAAGCTTTCTCAAACTCGAACAATTGCGTCGCTGCTTTCGGCAGTTATCGGTTGAAAACAAACGTAAAGAACGAGTTGCCCAAATTTTGAAAAGGTTGGCAGTTTGTTTGTTTTCAACCGATAACCGCCGAAAGCGGCGACGTAACTGTTCGAGTTTGAGAAAGCTTGATCCCGATCTCGAACTTAAGTCGAGCAAGTGCTCAGCATCCTTTATGAAACTCAACCTAAGTGGGACACCGTTATCCATGAAGCGATGCATGCGCGCGCCCTTCTCGAGGGTTAAGTCCCTACCGGCTAGGGTGACCTGTGACGTCTGCGTACGATCACAACACCCCAGGATCCGGACCCAGCTGGGGCGGAACATGTTCCCCATAATTTGGTCTGGCATAAAAACCCTTAACACGCGGTCTCCAGTAGTCCCAATTTTCGACTGCTGAGCTATACCGGGTTTGCGAGGTTGCTTCTGCAATGATGCCAACACGCCCTCTGTAATCAGTAATCACTAACGCGATGGTGCTTAGCAGAAGTAATCGTGGTGGGGCGACCGATTCCGCCACCGGCACCTACAAGGTGCCTTGAGGACCCGCTCCCATTTTGGGGCGGATATAACGATTGTACCGGAGGTATCTTATAAGACGGCGGCTTTAGGTGGATGTGTGTCTTGTAGTCTCTTTATTGTATATTGGACTCTTAGGTATACCTTTCTCCCTTCTACCTTCCCATTAACTCTATATCTCTGTATTCTGTAGAAACTTTTTATTATCCTGGTGGTAAAGCCCTGAGCTCATAAGTCATCCATCTCGTATAATGTAGACTTTTTAGTCAATACATACATCTACATAATAATGCAATTTTCTCTTACCTAATAGTAGTATAAAATAAAGCAATTTATGAAACAAATGCTTCTGGTTTTTATTCCACTGATGTTTTAAATCAATTTTGATAGGTTTTACTGGTAAATTGAATTTTATACTTTATATCCAACATTTTTAAAAGAACGCTCTCTGTATAAACTGGAAACGTGCACTTAAATTAATTAAAATTTTAATGAATTATTGTATTTTCCGTTTTGCTAAGTGTTATTTGAATAAACATAGTTTTGGCATCTTATTACGTATTTCGTAATTTATTATTTTATACCGAGCGGTCTAAATATAAGACTAGAGGAATAATAAGGACAATTTTTATTATTGATTTGTAAGTTGCTTTGTTTTTTTTAATTTTTCTTTCATAGACGTTCGTTCCTAAGCCCTTTGTACAATCCTATTTTATAGGTCAAGGAACCTATTTTATCTTAGATTTTTATTTATACGCACGTATCATACTATACAGGGCGATTTATTAGCTCACCAACAAACTTTGCCATATGAAAGCTAATGTAATTTTAAGAGAATAACATTATTATAACATATGTCCGATTTTGCTTATTTGAGGAATTAGAAGACTTCAAAGTTCTACAGAAAAAAGAGAAGGATACCTATCTCAAAATGATGAGGTCTTAGAAAGTTTTGGCCATGCAGACTTTTGTTGAGGGTGCCAAAACGGGATGCGCCGGAACTATTTTCTTATATCGTGAGTTCTGTACCTACACATTAAAGTAGGTACTAGAGTAAACCCAACGTAACCTGAGCACACCACGCGATGACCGTTAAAGTTGCGCAGCAGTTTCGTACTGTTGCTGCTTAGAAACGAACGTAGACAGTGTGGTCGTATAGTTATTTTTCTACATTACTTTTGTCCAAGCAAAATAATTACAAGCATTTTAATAATGTGAAAATCTCATTCATAAAGTATTGAACCAATAATTAATTATTATTAGGACTGCAAATAAAAATTTTAATGAAGTAATTATTTTGAATTTTGAAAACTTTTAACAATAACTTTTTTACAGAAGAAATAACTAGCTCCGCCACTGGGCTCTGAAGCCACGCCTCGCGCAGGTTTGATCACGTGGTGTGCTCAGGTTACGTTGGGACTACTCTACAACACAGATTCCTGATGATGAGCAGTGGGAATGCGTAGATACCTAAATTGATATTTATCTCCACCAACACAGTAGTCAACGTATTTAAATTATTAAAGATGTGTTGCCAAATCTGCACGCACTTATCCCTACCGCTCGTCAAGTTAAATCTGTTTTGCAGTACCTGCACATGAGTAAAGCCTGAGTTACATTATACTTTTTTCAACTAGAAACTTTGACAAGTTTCATACTAGACTGACTTGGTAATCTAAATCAGAAATTTTACAACCAAGTTTCATACTAGAAACGGCTAGAAATTAGTTTGCAAAACTAGATCCGGACCTATTTTTCAATACAAGTTTGAAACTTGAAAACTTGTAAAATCTAGTATGAAACTTGTCAAAGTTTCTAGTTGAAAAAAGTGTAATGTAACTCAGGCTTAAGAATTGTTTAGACAATACAATTTTTTTCTATAATTTGGAACAGAAACCTTACAATGGACTAAGAAGCAGTCTGTCAATCACTTGGATCAATTAGAAGCAGACGCATAAGTATATAAATCAAGCAATCGCAAAATATGAGATTTAAGAAGACGAGAGCAAACTACAGCACGCACGCGGTAAGCAAGTATAGGTACAGTCAACCTCACAATTATTGGCCAACAACGACAAAAGGACAGAAGGGGAGGTTGTGGATTTACTACTTGTTGGCGAAATAATAATAAAGTTATAATAAATAGAGTTAAATAGTAAAGTAAGCATATCTAGAAGCGAAAGCGTTACCGAGACTGCTCTTCCCTGTTCAGCAGAACCCACAAGCTCAAAACTCTAACTCTTCAAATCCCAATCGAACACTTCCCAGATGGCCAGTCAACATTTAACATTTTCTGCAGTAAAAAACCTACTCAGCGTCTGCATGTTCGCGAACAGACTCTTCAGAGACACATAATTATGAACATTCTCCCCTATTATATCCCCATATTCAGTCAAATATCAAATCAAATATGGTTAAATAGAATAAAAGACTTTTGTACTTCATTTTTTAAATAGTATTAATTATATTTACTGTTTTAAAAGATAATGTTAATAATTATTATCACAAAAACTAGATTCTATCTAAAAGTTTACGTGAAGTTTACTATTTAAATTGACATTTCGCGTTTAAAACGGCGTTGCCATGATATACCCACCTCGCCTTTTATTTATTTAAGAAAAATGCTGAAATTTTATTCTTTAGTGTTCTTATATTCCCGGTAAGGTCCCTTTATTTAGGTCCCATTCTTTTCCTCAGTTATTAAACTATAAATTGAGATGTTTTTGTTTACATTTTTGACATTTAGAAAACTCATTTTTTGAAAATCGAAGAGTAAAAATGTATAAACTGCTATAAAGGCTATGTTAAAAGTTAAATTTTTCAAGCTTAATTTATCCGCGAAACTCCCGGTAACCTATGTTGCAATTTTAACAGTAGACGTCTAAACACATTCAAAAACAATACATTAAAATTTGAAAAGATTTTGACATTTTTGAAATCATGCCTGAACCTCCTTTAATTGAAGTTCATTTTGTAATAATAATTAACCATCGTAACCTTGCACTTTCAAACTTTAAGTTGAACTTGAAAAAGTTTTTCTTCTTTTAAAAATTTTCTTAAAAAAGAAATAGCAATTGCTTAAAATTTACCTTAGACATTTTCAATTTCTGTTGCACATTTCTTCGGAACATTATTATTGCGTGTTAGTAAATTAAATTGTGGTCACTACGTTCTATTTGGTGGTATTTTATCAACTATCTGAATTTTTAAAAACTCAACTTGATTAAATGGGATCTCTATAATTATCAGAAACTAATATTTGCGTGTAATGGTAAAATGATGTACTTAAGTAATTAACTTTTTGAATTTATGATCAGTAAACTCTTTGTTTTAAAAGTAAAATTCAGCATTAAATTTTAATTATCAGGTTAATTTAGAGCTTACTCAGCTCTTAATTACAGGGCCCTATCTTAAAAAGCCGAAACACTCTTTAACTGGTCACTGCCTTTTAAAAAATAAATTCATAAGCGCCTGAGAAGCGAGAGATTGGTGTCTGTAGGTTGTTGTTTAGGTAGAGGGTGTTGGGCGGTTTATATCATTTATTATGAATCCTCAAAATACATTCCATGCCCATGTCCAGGTTTTTAAAATTAAGGCTCCAAACATTGGACACGACTTATCTATCAGAGTGGTAATCTTATTTTAAGAAACAGGACTTTGGACTGCGTTGCTCCATCATAAATAACCGTCTAGGCGCACAAACGGTCTCACATGGTCGAATTACAGGGACCGCCTTTGTAACCCCCGTATTAAAATTCAATTTGATTTTAGTTTTATTTAAATTTGTATTATAATTATTACTGGTGCAATATGAGAGTTAGAGATATATGTATACAGTCGAACACCCCATACTCCATCCCAGACAACATCAATAATAGTATAGAAGGAAATTACGATTATATCTCGTAATGTGTGGCAAAAAGTCTCAATGAGCAATTTTAGAAAAAGACAAGATGACAATGATCACAAGATTATTATATTTGTCGTTTTTTAATAATAATTAAAAAAAAGAGAAGTACCTACAGAGATGAGACACTCCCTTACATCTGAATAAATAACAATGTTAATTTCGTATCAAAAAGAATAAAAGTATTTATGTGACAGGGGTCAGGGTCGGTTCTTTAATTTACATTTACGAGTTTGGTATAACAAAATGTTAGCTAATTTTTATAATGTTTAAAACACTGCAATATAGACGATAACTGTGTCATCATAAGCTCCTGTATACGTATTATCAAACATAAAAGCTAAATTAGTGTTTGCGTTCGACGAACTGAAACCTATATGCACGCAAATTTTGTTAAATTTAAATTGCTAAATTACCATCTTCATACAGGCAAACACATACAAAAAGTACAAGTAGCGTAATGCACAAAATCGATCAAAACGAGATAATTAGGGACATTGTAAAACTAAATTTTAGAAATTCATTTCAGAATATACAGGCTGTCCTAGATATATTTAAGAAAATTGCTGGAAATTTATTCAAATGAGGACGAGACACTGTTTTCGAAGTATCCCAATACTTCTTCCTTATTCACGATCTGAAAGATTCAGAACATTATTTAATTTTAACTAGTTTTTAAAAAAATGGAAAAGTATTTTAAATACCTTCAGTAAAAGATTCTTTGATACTCTACTAAAAATTTCATTTATTTAACCAATAATCTTTGAAAACATCAAACGACGTACACCACCTTATCGAGAAAAACCGAACGAAAAACCATTATAGAAACATCGGTCCAGAAACATCTATTTTTACAAACAGGAGAAAAACCTTTACATTTTACAGTTTGCGAGTATAAATGTTCAGTTAAATCACACGTCAAGCGTCAGATAGAAGCATAGAGACGAGAAACCGTTTCAGTGTGAGGTGTGCGAATATAAGTGTTCAAGAAAATCAGAATTAAAGAAACACATGTTTACACATACATTCGAAAAACCTTTTCAGTGTTAGGTGTGCAAATATAAATGTTTATTAAAATCAAAGATAAAGCACGTTAAAGGTAAACATGGTGAAACATACAGACGACAAACCATTTCAGGGTGAGGTGTACAAATATAAATGTTCAAGAAAATAGAGAGATACTTGTGCTGCGATTTTGGCACTATCGTAAGAAGGCTCGTAACTTGTTTTCGTAGTAATACAGTAGAAATAGGACTAAAATCATTGTAAAAGGAAATACAATTGCGAAGTTAGTAAAAAATTTTGAATCCTATTCAAAAACATGTGACTCGGATCCGTCAAGTCCCGACTTCTAAAGGGTGAGCTAATGGAGTTATGGGATAAAATGGCCATCCTCAAAACGTTTATGGGATATTTTGAATTTTTGCATTAAAAATAATCTTCGGTTAGTAGTAGTAAAATACTACTAAGTAAATAAGTAAAGTATATAAAGTAAAAAATAAAATAAATAAAATACACTATTTTTAACAACATTAGCACGACATAATTCAGGTCGGATGGTTTCTGAAAGAGCTGGACAATATTCTTCTGTAGACGGGGACGGTTTTACCAATAACTATACCGGGTGCCCACGATCAAAGCGGAACATAGCCAGTTTACATAGGGAATTAGATTTGTAGTTTTCTGCTCAACAGTTCCATCTACAAAATCTGTAATGATATCTATTGAAAGAGAATTATTTTCTCTATCTGTTGATACCAAATACTTCTTAATTAGTGACTTTTTAACATTAAAGAAGTAATTTAAATATTTTCATAATTTGAAAAACTATGATTAGCCATGCCATGAGAGGTATGTCAAATTAAAATAATTGTATTAATTTGACAATTCATGGCTGTTCATAGTTTTTCAAATTATGAAAATAAATAAATTACTTCTTTAATGTTAAAAAAGTCATTAATTTAGAAGTATTTGGTATCAACAGATTTGGAAAATAATTCTCTTTAAATAGATATTATTACAGTTCTTGTAGATGAAGTTGCAAACTGCAAATGTAATTCCCTGTGTAAACTGGCTATGTTCCGCTTTGATCGTGGGCACTCGGTATAAAATTTATTATCTCTCGTAATAATACGACTACACTGAGAAAAATAGTAGGTTGTTTTGACTGCGTACTAGGTTAATATGGAACCAACCTATTTTTTTCGTTAAATTAACACTTTGAAATCGGTTGTTTTCGTAAATTGTGGGTTGTTTTAACGTTCTTGCTAGGTACAAACAACTTTTTGGTCAGTAAATTCAACTTTTTTCTCAGTAGATTCAACAAAACGGTGCTCGGTTAGTTACATATTTTTCTCAATGTAGTCTTTTGAAATTTGGTGCTTATATACTAAACATAAACATAATATATCAGTTTATTACATTTAACTCTCAAATTTAATTTCAACTCTCAAATTTGCCAGTTCTCACCCCCGAAGTGATTTCAAGTTTAAAAAAATTTCTACTTTACTTCATTAATATCAAAAATATTTTTTTAGTGCGCCGTTTTGGAGATATGATGCAAACTTATGTTTTTTTAAATACAAACCTAACCTCAATTTTATGTTTTTAAAAAGCTAATTTTTTTCTCTTTTCAAAAATATAAGGGTTGATAGGTTTTTTATTTTTAAAATTTTTTTAGAAGGTACTTTTTTTCGAATTATTTTGATCGTTTTTTGATATTTATTTATTTAATTCAGTTGTTTCTTTTTTATGAAATTGTTTCATAGCAAACTTCATTTTTAAAATTTATTTGAACATAAATAACAAAATATTCAATTCGAATACAAACCTAACCTAAACCTAACCTCAATTTTATGTCACTGAAGAGCTAATTTTTTTCTCTTTTCAAAAATATAAGGGTTGATTAGGGTTAATTTTCCAAAATTTTTTTGTACTTTTTTCGAATTATTTTTCCACTCTTTTTGAATATTAATTTATTTAATTCACTTGTTTCTTTTATATTCGAATGTTTCATAGGTAATTTGATTTTTAAAATTTATTTTGACATAAATTAGTAATTTATTTTCTAAAATAAAAATTTTATCTCTAGTACTAAAAAATTTTGAAAAATTAACCCTATCAACCAATACATTTTTGAAAAGAGAAAAAAATTAGCTTTTCAATGACATAAAATTGAGATTAGGTTAGTATTTAAAAAAACATAAGTTTGCATCATATCTCCAAAACGGCGATATAAAAAAATATTTTTGTTATTAATCTATTTGGCTTTTAGTAGTGCCTTTTACCTATTTTTTGAAAATTGGAATTATCTCCATTAGTAAAAAAGTTATAAGCATTTAAAAAAAATTCACTTTTTTAGTTTTTGTCAAATAACTAAGAAACTTGACAACAATGTTAATTTTTCTAAACGGAATTTGAATGGCCGTATAATTCTGTCCAACTTTACTAATTTAACCGACCCTGTATCTCTTCTAATAACAAAGTTACCCATGTAACGTGGGTAGATTATTGTCACCCTGTATAGTCCAGTTTCTTTGAAAATGCGTTTTTAAAGTTTCATAATGACAGCCCAGGATTGCCACATGCCAACAAATCAAGCTAAAATGGAATTTCAAACAAATTAAATTGTAATGTGACAACTCTGTATGTACAGAGAAGTCAAATTAAAATAGTCCCTAACTGCATTGTCTCTTAACATTTCTAACTAACTTTAGGTTTACTCCGGTAAGTAGTGTCAAAAACGCATCTTTATATACTATGAACTATAGCTGTTACTATCTAAGTTAAAAACCGTCACTAATTTTTTTTTACTTTTACTACCTAGTTTGCTAATAAACTTTTAAAAATAAAATAAAACATTTATGACAAACTTCAGAATGCAAGTAGTTAAACATTTTAACGATTAAATTCTTCTCACGTCGGTGAAACTACAGGTTATGGAGATAGACATTAAATTAATAAAAATAAATTACTTACCCTAAGTATCCTAAACGGACTTTCTGTCATTAAACATATTTCATGAGCAGGTTTCTCTTCTTTGCCGTTTTTTGACTTTTGCACAACAACAGAAGAAGGTAACATGTTTTGAAGTTCTCCAGTTTCTCCTGGAGCACTCGTTAGCGAACTTTTATTTGGAAGCTTTGACAATAACGACGTGAACCAGCTCTACAAAACGAAATGAAAATTTATTATTTTTCCATCACTTTATTTTTAATAATAATTAACAATTAATTAAATTAACATCGCTACAATGAGATTCAAAATTCTAAAATGACATACTCTGTTCCTCATTACTGAACACTAAATTTGCGTGGTAAATGATAAAAAAATTTTTATCTTCACTTTTGTTAATTGTCCGTCAATAAAAGCACTCCGTTTACTGAAAGTGCTCTCGTAGTATAAAATAAAAGATAGATAAATTTTAAGAATTATCTATTAGGGTAATTACACATAATTTTGATCACAATGGTCTAATTACACCAATACTACACACTATTTACGGACAAGATGCAGCTAAGTCACTCCCAAAAAAGCGCGCGATATTCGAATAAAAGTTTTCTATTGGTCCTATTTCGATAATCCGGTTTACAACACTGACACGAGAATTAACATGCGTCAACTTTATTTGAGAGAAATTTGTAGGTAGTGGCTTAGCTGCATCTTGTCGGTGAACAATGTTTACTACCCAAAAACAGCCCTTTCGTGTGCAGTCATTCGTTACTACTAAAAGGTTACAATAATTAATTTCACTAATTCGATAATAAGTTAGTATTATCGTGAATGTTATAAAAAATATGAATATAATTTTTATGAAAGTAGTGGATTAATTAAAATTTTATGTTATTTGATAAACAAATTTCATTGCTTGATTAGTGACTAATGCATGTTTTGCATAGTGATCACATAGATAACATATAAGCAGGCGTGGATTGAGGGATAGAGATAGATATAGCTACAACTAGATCAATAAACTTAATAATTAAGATTTTTTTAAGAATTTGTCAATCTTCACTCAAGCACTGTTAGAAAATCTAAAATTGGATTTTTCTGTTAATTTTGCATATTGATGCTACAAAATTTTTAAATATATTTCTTACACCATATGCGAGGAGTCAACCGCTGTTCTGAATTTGTACACTGACTGCAGTTGACTGCCCATGACTGCATATGCTATGGTAGCCATTGACTGCAGATGACTACTATTGACAGCTCAATTTTTTTACGTTGACTGCAAGGATAACCCCTCGACCATAATTATAATATGTTTGTGATGTTTAAAACACAACTTTTGTATTTTCTGTTTCTTTCTGCATACCATAAAAATGTTAAACGTATGTTATTTATTGAGCAGTCAAAAAGTCAGGTATTGGTAAAGAAAACAAAATTGAACTGTATGCGTTACGTTTGAAGCACGACTTACGATTCAACTACTCGAACTCACTACATACCTACGATTTAATTTGATCAAATAGCGATGACCGTAAGTAAAAATAACATAATTAAAGAATTACTATCAGTCAAATTAAGTATTTATTGTTACTCTTTTAGCTGTGGCATTTGTAAAATAAATAACAGAGGATATGAAACAAACATGGATAATATTAATAGCAGTTTTTTTCATTCCCCAAAAAAATTGTCTATCTCTTTTTATAAGTGAAAGAAAACGACTAAATTATTTGAATTATAAAACGGTTTCTGACCTGGAAAAATTTGACGGTTTTACTGTGTTTTTATTATTAAAAATAATTTCAATGAATATTACATTTTTGAAAAGCGCAAAAAATACTCTATTGAATAAAGTCATAGCCGCCTATGATTTGTATTTAAAAAAAGTGAAGTTTTGTGTAATCACTCGAAAACTTCCCATCAAAAAGATTTTTTGACTACACCACTGGAATCTGTGTTAAAAAGTGTTTTTAAAGAATGTTTTTACAGCTTTAAAAAATCTTTAGAAATAAGTGAGATATTGATCAAAATTAAAATGACGAAAATATGAATTTTTAGCTACGTATAACTCGAAAACAAAAGAAGGTATCAGATTTTTAGTTTCACCATTGAGTTTGTCTCAAAAAAGTAGATCGAGATCGTCTTATTTACGGCACATCGATGTGATGTAGAAAATGCGTAAAAAAATTAAAATTTCTTGTATTTACGATGAAAATGAATGGGAATTTTTACAAAAAGTTTTCAAAATGCACTTTTAATAAAAAAAATTGTTAACGAAGAAGGGGAAGGAGGACCCCGTACTTTTTATATGGAAAAACGGTTTCAGTCAAATTTCATGAAATTTTGGTAAGTTGTAGATCTTGACCTTCTGAACAAAAGTCTCCATGGGCAAAAATACCTAAGACCCCACCCTTCTGAGAGAGTCAACAAAGTAGTCAACATTTAACATAGATGGAAAATAGCCAAATAGCGCATATTTCTTGTTACTCTAAACATTGATAAATATACATTTTACAGAGTGAAGATAAATTATGGTGCCAACCAATAAAGCATTAAAAACAAAGTGACCCGTATTTTTTTGTTTTGCTAAAATTTGATTTTTAAGGGTTCTAGCGGGGGCTAGAAGATAGGGACGTAGTTAGACTTAAAACATTGGGTGGGCAAAGTTTGGAGAGCTTCATTTCTGGGGAGGGCTACAAAATTATGACTAAAAAATGCACGGACCCTAGTGTAAAATAATTATCCTATTTTGGTGGCTCGAGTCAAAGTAAACTATAACCTGGTTTAAATTCAATTTTGTATAATCATTTGAATTATAATTTTTATTATTTTCCAAATTTTTTGAGGTGGGCTGAGCGAATTTTTAGGTGGGCACTGCCCACCCGTGCCCATCCCTAGCTACGTCCCTGCTAGAAGATGAGTCCTACAGAGAACATTGTTTTTAATTTTTTAGTTTTTAGTCACAAACCTCTAGACCGATTTAGTTGAAACTTTGGGAGTTGGCATAAAACAACAAGTCTTATTTTATTAACACGTTACTTTCGGTATAACCGCTAGAGGGCGTTAGGTAAACTATCCTAACGACTGTGACGGCCTCTATCTCAAAAGTGTGAGGTCTTATAGAAGTCTCTAAGAAGTTAATCGTTGTACTAGCATTTAAATACCTAGGTAAAGGAAACAATTAAGTTATTTAACTCATTTTAATCGAAACCTCTATTTGTAGCAGATGTCTGAAATCAGAATTAAATGTTCTTTCAGAAAATAGCAAAAAATGGTCGTTTCGCTATTTAAAATAATTGATCCCGACTCCATTACTCTGAAGATTTAAATTAAAAGTTATTAAGGCCGTCCCACACTTTTAGACCTCTCTGTATTTATAATTCAGATCACCTCGAGAAATAATACGAGCTTGATTGTAATCTAATAACAGTAATTCTAGCGGATCTTTGCCGATGTATGTCAAGATAAGACGACATACGGCGTTACAAATCAGTTTCATATTATGCAGCGCCAACAAAGATAGACGGTATACTACTTATCAAATTGCGTGTTTTTACGAACATTGCTCACCGCCCCACCTGCAAAGATCTGTTGGAACAACTGTAACTACCATTCATTCTGGTTTGGAAGAGCAATTTTCTTTAAATTTTTAATTATTTTATAACTTCAGCCGAAGTTAGTTTATTTCTTATTAAAGATTCGAAAATTAATAAGAAATCTTTAGGTAGTATCTACCTACCTGTTAAAGTTTTTTGAGCAAAATATACTATTTTAATTTAAAATCTCTCACTAATAATTTCTTTACGAACTAAAATTATATAATTTTTAAATTTTAAATATTCACGCTTTTAAAAGTTAAATTGAAAAAGAAAACTTACGAGTCTACTCCGCGTTGGCGTCGTTTCAGGTAAGGATATGACTGCATTATCAACTACAGGCTTTTTTTCTGGATCTTCTACTGAAGGCATGATGTTGATTACTGGAGTCGATGGAGCTTTGCTTGGAGTTACGTCTTCTGTATCGATTCGCCACGATCTCACCATATGAAGGAAATATAGTAAATTCGGCATTTTTCATTGATTATCTAAAAAAATTCAATTACCTATAAGTGAAAAGTATTTTTTGATAGATTGAATTAACTAGAGTGTGATTTCAGACTTTTATTAATTTGATATTACCTTATTAGACTTTTTTTTAAATTCTTTATGAAAATAGAGATAATAGTTATTTGTTTTATAAGGAGACAAAGTGACGTTTCGTGTGACAAGACTGTGTTTGGTTGAAGAACGAGCGTAGCGAGCGAGTTAGGCAATACAGGCGAGTCATACAAAACTACTTTGACTCCGTATAAAACATTATATTTTTTCTGCAAACTTAAAGCGTAAAACTGAAAATTTTGATTTTTGAAACAGCACCAATTGTCAATTCCTTGTAGTTCAATTGTCAAATACTTTTTAAATTAACTTTAATTTGGAAAAAAAACTAATTATTAAATGCAAAGAACTAATTATAAAGGAAAATTTAAAAAACATTAAATTTTTTGCATTAAAAATGCTTAGAAAACATTTTTTACGTTATAAAAATAAAAATTAACTTGGGTTAAGAATTTACTTCGCTGCCTAGAGAGTGAAAAATACTTTGCTGACAATTTTTCCTCTGCCTCGGCGGGAAAGTTAAACTTCACCCTGACATATTGAGTGACACAAAGTCGACTTTTTTTGACGTTTGCAGAAAAATGGAATTTATCGCTTATATTAACACTTAGAGTACCAGCAGGGTCCATCGGACCCGAATCGCACTTTCAATTCAGTTTTTCTCATTCAAATTTGAAAATTATGAGTTGTTCTTTTGTGACTTTTTCTAACTTCCTATTTTGAATAACTATTTCTAATTTTTTTCATTTAATCAACTCCCTTCCCTATGTAATAAACCAGCGGTCCGATCGGGCGGAATCCCCGATTGCATCCGCTTTGAATAAATGTTAAGAGGTATTATATAAAATAATTTGAGTTATAAAAACATTTATAACGTAGATTTCGTAGATTTCTGATTCCAAAACATAAAAAAAATTACTTTAAAAAAAATGGTGCTTTCCATTTGTTGAAAAGTACAGCTCCGAACTAATCATAAATATACTATACATAAATATGGAACAACAAATGGAATGGAAAGCACTTACGGCCATAGTTATAACGCGTGTAAGCTCCTGTTTTTCAATGCTAAATTAAGTTAGACGTTGCTTACACGTTGTACTATACGCGTGTAAACGTCTATAACTACGGCTGTTAATATTTACATAGTTTCTAGGTTCAAGTTTTTTTTATGTTTTGGAATCAGAAATCTACGAAATCTACGTTATAAATGTTTTTATAACTCAAATTATTTTATATAATACCTCTTAACATTTATTCAAAGCGGATGCAATCGGGGATTCCGCCCGATCAGACCGCTGGTTAATTATACTATGTAAAATTAAATTTCTGAAAATTTAATTTAAAAAATAATTTCTTGCGTCCCCCCTATAAATTTTTTGAGGTTGTCTTTGAGTGATATCGAATGGGGAGAGTTCGAACGACCTTCCCGCGTCAAAATAATGCCACCTTTTTGACTTTCGTGTTCGCGGCAAAGGTCTAAATTTGAAAATTTTCATATTTTTACCTTAATTGGTGCCTAGCGCCCAAACGGCACGCGGGTCAAAAAATGTCCCCCAATAAAAAAGTTATAGAACCTCGACCCAAACAAAATGGCGTAAAAATTTTGACGATCAGATTAGAAAAATTTTGGGGCCCCCAAAAGGGATGTCCGAATTTTTTTATAAAAAATTTTTTGACGGAATCGTTAATCGGACCACAGAAACTACACACATGCCAAATTTCAACATCACCGTGCTATAAATAAAAATTTTAGACATTTTTGAGTTTCGATGTTTAAAGAAGACCATTTCTTTTGTTTTGAACTTTTAGATTTTTAATAAACGAAAATGTGGTCCGGGGCACTTGCTCGACACCCATGCCGAATTTCAACTCGATTGGTAAAATTTTCATTTTTTTAAATTTTTTCGTTTGTTATTAGGATTTTAAAAATCGGGGGAATCCCCGATCGATCCTAGACTCGGCACCGACATAGCCCAGGGTGTCGTTAAAAAGACCTCCGCTCGGCATCGCTACGAATTGCTCTATGCCCCAGCTACGATTTTTGGCGCAAAAGTCTAAAACCTAAAAAATTCCACAACTCGGGCTCTTTTGACCGTAGCTCATTTTTGACGTCGAATTCGTCAGTTTCGACCCCGAATGGTATATATAAGATATAGTGTAGAGATCGGTTCGGCCCAATAAGCGAACTTGCTTACTGGACTATGTCAATTTTTGTTTAAGGCTTTTTTGGCCTGCCGCCGGCGGCAAACGACGGGGACTCGGTCCAATAACGATAATTAAGCGAAAAAGTCGGCACTTTTTTCCCGTTCGTGCTCACGAATTTTTTGAGTTTTTCGTCTTTTCCGACTGCGCCATTTCAAATTGGAGACGCCCTATGGATGGTCCAAAAAATTTCCGGCGGCCTACTATACGAAATTGGGCTTTCCCTCTCTGAGAGAAGGCGGGACGCCGTAGGCCTCCGCGTTCTCCCGTTATCCCCAAATTGTGGCTAAAAATCGACACTTTTTGTGAAAATTGCAGCGCCCTCTGTATAGGAATCGTAGAAATTATCTTACGGTCAGTTTTAGTAGAAAGTTGGAGGTAACTTTCGAGACCGATCCGAAAGCCACAGGTGCAATAGGTATAGCCCTGGGCTTCTTGGCGCAAGGGCCATTTCTTGTTCCCCCCTTCGTGGGGCGGGTGTGAGAGCTCTCGATGAACCGATACCGGAACGACCATCTAGACCCCCTGGGGACGTCAGAACCGAAATTAAAATCGGATCCGAAAAAAAAATTTTTTTGGTTACGCCGAAATTCCGAGGTTTCCTTACGTTCGGTAACCGCCAAAGAGATCGGTCCAAATCGTGTCCGAGGCGATAGCCAGATGACGTCTAACGTTCAACCGTGAACTACATTTTTAAATTTTGCCCTAGATTTCTATTTACAGCTTTTCAAAGTTGTACGACGATTTTTAGAAATTTTATCTCGGCCGCTGCGCGGCCATCTCGTGCAATTTTCGGAAACTAATATCGGGGAATTTATTGGAAGTCGCAAGAGTATCCGAATCTCGATTTTTGTACGGATTCGGCCATTTTGATTTTTTGACCAATGTAAAGCTATAAAAAAATTTGGATCGTTTGAATTCGTTGGAAATTTGGAGAGGGGATAGCTGTGGGTGCGTCTTACGTCCCTCCCAAATTTGAACTCTTGCAATCCAAGGACGGCTTAGTTGCTAATTTTTAAATAAAACTTTGAGTTTTTCTCACTTTCAAAGTCCCCCGCGCCTCCCCCTTTAACTCGATCGAAAGTTCGATCTCGTAATCTCGTAAGCTATAAAAAGAAGATTATAAAAACGGTATCAAGTCGGCACTCCGTGCCTCCCGGAACAACTTCGTTGTTGGCTTATTGAATTTAAAAAAGCAGCGCCGCGTACCAGCAGGGTCCGACGGACCCGTACATATAAATGGATTATATTTAATGGAATTGCCGTTATTTTTTTGAATATTTTGGACAAATCCGTACATTTCGGGGCTGCTGAATCGATCTGTGACCATACCGAATTCGTTTGAGCACCCCTTGGGTGCAAAACCCTTATTTTCCTCATCGGCGTTGTAAAAATCCTCTTCTAAAAGGGGTCGAGTAAAATGATAGTGCCCCTTTGGTTAATGAAATGAAACTTGGTAGATAGTTTACTTGAACCATATTCTGTACGAAGAGATAAAAAAATATTGATAAACAATGCCCTACTGGCATGATTTCAAAATTTTTGAAAGATTGTTTTTAACAGCACTATAGAGACAAAAATGGCGATTATAAGCCCATGGAGTTACTCAGATGGATTCCAAATGGTTACAGATCGATTCGACACCCTTAAAATGTAGGGTAACAATACTTTTCACGACAAGATGCCGCCAATATCCGCCAATATCAGATCTTTTCACAAGAGAGTACGGTAAATATCAGATTTTGAAAAAAGGGGATGTGGAGCACCCCCTTGAATATTTATTTGGTCTTATTGGACAAAATTACTCTATATGGTTCCAGTAAATATTATGTATCGAGTTTCATTCCTTTTATTAACCAAAAGTGCAACGTAGCTGAGGTATTCGCCATGTATAGCCCTCATTAAAGGGGGTGTACAGCAGCCCCCATCGAATATTTTTTAATTCTTATTGCAAAAAATTACCCTATATGGTTCCAGTAAACTATGTGCCGAGTTTTATTCCATTAACCAAAAGTGCAGTATCATTTTACGTGTAAACCGCATTAATAGTAGAAATAAATACTCAGAGTGATAGTGAAATAAGCGAAATTCAAGAAGGGTGAAATTGAATTATCAATTTTTTTTATCAACATATAAAGAAAATAAATGCATAAAAACGAAAATTAAAAAAAAATTTCAAAAAAATGAAAATAAACGTATTATTATTGCGTTTGATGTACACTCGGGTCCGTTGGACCCGGCTGGTACTTCTCGCATAGTTTTTTTCTTGGTACTCTAAGTGTTAATTTGCTCTACACATTGA
The DNA here is from genome assembly GCA_963924605.1 of Malthinus seriepunctatus. Classification (NCBI taxonomy): domain Eukaryota; kingdom Metazoa; phylum Arthropoda; class Insecta; order Coleoptera; family Cantharidae; genus Malthinus; species Malthinus seriepunctatus. The sequence continues at coordinate 78,275,091 of OZ004600.1, read as the reverse complement.
CATTATCAAAAATTAAAAATTCAGATACAGTCTAATGCCCTATTGTTTCCACATCAGACGGGCCTATATGACATGGAAATTGAATACAAAATATTTATTACATTTTGCCCTTTAACTGGTAAACCCGCCCACTGTGTTGGAAAATCTAAATTGATAGTTTAATATCAAAGTTTGGGTCAGTTATTTTAATGCAAGCGTAAATATGAAGAAAGTTTCCGCCAAACAATATTCATTTATTTTTTACTGTTGCTTACACGGTTTATTTATTGCATTTCATAAGCTTTTTTGTTTTCAGTCATCTTTCATTCAAATAAAATGGCGGGAAATTTTTTTCTAATTTAACCCTTGACATATTTATATTTTTGAAAAATGAAAAGTTTCTAGCTTAACTATAATGCATAGCCAACTACGATTTTCATTAAAAATAAAAATGCCATAAATACCATTAAAATGCCATAAGTTCTAAAATAATGAGGATAGAAAAAATTTGAAATAACCAGTGCATTTTAATCAAAAAATTGTCCTAAAGTACAGCTTGTGAATATGTTTATAAATAAGCGAGTTATTTCAAACTTTCAAAATGGCTATATTTCTAATTTTATCCAAGAACTCGAAAACACAAGAAGATATTTTAATTTTGTCTTGGGATCTAAAATCAGCTTTAAAACAGAACCCGGCCTGGAGCTTATTATCCAAATTTTCCTATGTCCAATATTAAGATATTAATAAATCTAAGTACTTTTCATTAAAAACCATCGAAAATGCCCCATCCTGTAGAGTGCACAATCTGCACACATTATGTACATCGAGAATGAGAAAACTAACATGTTCATTTTACACATTTTGTGGTATACCTATACATCATGCAAACCAAGATGTGGGAAATTAGTTATTTATTTATTATAATTTATAAAAGTTTGTATAAAGTAAACATCATTTGCATCAAACTCACTTCATTGTCATGCATGCATCAGCATTGATTTCAAGAATTTATTTTATAAACAATACAAAATTGAGCCTTTGCATATTTTTTTTTCACCTTTTTCCTACACATTTTAATTAGTTTTATGTTTACATTTTTCATAGGAAAATTTACATTTCCATATTATACGTCAACCAAACTTATATTTTTCATTTCGTGTTAAGATTACCTATAATTATTATATGTGAAGATTAATATCTATAATATTACAAGTAGATACTATTTTTACAAATCGATTTTTAAAAATCTTGTTAACATGAGACAATTTCAATTTAATGACTTTATTTCTGTCTGTTACAAAAGGAAGCAATTTGAAATATCGAAAAAGAACGTTAGAAGGATTCAGTAAATGAAGTAAACAAAATAATGATAATAAATTGAAAAATCGCAAAAACTGACAATTTCTAAGGATTCTTTCAGAAACCAACTCTGAGCACTCTAAAAGCTGCAGTTTATCATTATTTGTCACTGCTTTAATTATAATTATACGTAGAATTATTATTACTCATGTCTATTGTATTTTGTTTTATTTTATTAAAATTCGTATAAAACTGGGGCTGCTTCAAGAGCAAATAGAATTAATAGTTGAATATTGTGAATGCGCTCGCTACGACAATGATTTTATAATAAATTATTATCTATTTATTATTTAATTGTAAAGTCAAAACTGCATTAATTGCTTTGTCATACTTGTAGCTGATGACGTAGGATATCTCTGTATTTGATTGTAGATCGTTGTAACTAGCAAGGATCATACAATTGGGTATAAATTGTAGCAAATCAAATAATCAAATGGATGAAAGATCTTTGTCATCAACATCATTAATTTATTTATTTAAAGTTACTTTTTGAACAATTTTGCTTATAAAGCAAGTCGGGGGAAGATGCCATAGATTTTTTAATTAATTTATAAAAACGTTATTATACACATTTACTCGTAGATTAATTTAAAAATATGTGTTTATCGCTCAAAGAATACACTATTAGATAGCAATATCAAATCAACATAAATTATTAGCTAACATAGTTAAAAAAAAATTTTGTATTTTTCGACAAAAAAATCTTGACAAAAATGCATGGGGTAAGATGCCATAGTGAGTTTTAGTCCCGAATAGAAAGTCGGGAACGGTACTAAACGAAAAAAACTGTTTTATCCTTAGATATTATCATATTGATATTATTGACTTCAATCGTTACATGTGTCATCAATCCATGTAAATCTTTCGTGTAACCACTTCTTGCAAATTATGCAGCAAATTCAATCTACGAAGCCCATTGCTATAGTAATAGTTTTCATACACATTTTCATCATTGTGGTCCCTATTGTCGCATTATTACTATAAATCTAAATAAAATAAGTCTAAGTTGCATACTTTGCACTAATCTGGCGTCTTACCCCATTGTATGGGTGAAAATGCAAAACTCTCTAACTAAATCAAATTTGATGCGAATTTTTTTGCAAAAATTACAATAGACGTGAAAAGTGCCGTCTTTTCAGCCAACAATTCGTTGATATCGATAACACAGAAAAAACGCCTAATAAAATTTAAAAGCTGAGATGTTGCAAAATCTTCGTCAAACATAAAAACCTAATTTTTTAGAAAACTTTTCCATGACTTGCGAAAACTCGTTTTCAACGATGTTTGCTAGTAGCTTATAATCACAAGCAACCTATACATAAAATTTTCTGGAGATAGGTTGGAGGAATTTGGAAAAATGCTGGGGTGGCATCTCGCCCCACAGTGGCGTCTTCCCCCGACTTACCTTACAAGGTGAATTCTTACAAATAGCTTATTATTATTACGCTTTAATTGAGTTATATTAAAATTGCAAGAGAATGATGTAGCTATTAGAAGTAGCCATTCGGGATCGTTTAAGATACTGTCTATAACGTAAAAATATTTTGAATAAATACAAGATATTATGTTTAAAGAAGTAAAAAAGTATTATTTACGCAAAAACGGATTTAGGGGACTCGACATCGGAAAGGGTAGCCTCCAGATCTAGTGGAAAACATTCGGTATTGAGATAGATTAAGGCATTGCGAAAAAGATGCAACAAAGTTTGCATTTAATATAGGGGCTTCATCGAAAAATGGAGACTTAAAGAGGAAATTGGACTTAAATCATGGTAATAGATATAGAAGGTATGCCAATGGACGTTCTAAGTCGAACCAAACTTGAAAACTAGCGGCGAAAGAGAAGGCATATTAAGAGGATAATATGTAGGTTACCCCGGCTCACTAACGCATTTTTGTAATAACTTATCAGCTTTTAATGAAATAAATCATTATTCATAATTCTGTTAACTGATTAAGCACATTGAATTGGTGCGAATAATATCCCTTAATGTGTTTTTTCTGTTATCTGTGTTAATCTGTGTTTTCTCTGTCTTATAAAATCGTTCACAAGTGGCCTCAGTTCGCTACGATTAGTAAGAGAGCTCGTCAGCATACCTTTTTTATCTATTACCGTGCTTTAAATATATGAAGCTAGAAGTTTCTCGAATTTACTGAAACTATAGGAGCGGCTGTTGAATTTAAGTAAATCTGTGGAAATATTTGAACTTAAAAATTAGTCTCACGAAATTCTTTTCAAAAACAGCTTATTATGCCTTTTAGAGATGTGTAATGCCCCAAAAAGGGATAATTTCATAAACCAACACAGATGTACGAGTTAGTGTTCAAATTTTAAAAAGGGTAGTGTAAGCTCTCCTCCCCTCTTATTTGTAGAAGCTATGAGCTGAGCATAGGGTGGAACTATTCGAAAACCGAGCAAAACGTCGCAAATTGAAGCGAAACTCAAAGGTAAGTAGTTATCACATCAGCTACCCGTTTCAATCGAATAAAATTTAAATTAACCCAGCTTGCATTTAAATAAAAGTCATCACAATTGTTCAACCAGTGAAATGTTATGATTCAAAATTGTAAAGACATCAAGTTTATAATTTAATGTAAAATCCATTGTTTCATTTTTAACAATAGACAAAATATTGATGTAAATAAATTAGTGGAGGTATAATTAAAAGAAATTAAAAATAGAAATTCCTAGAATTCAATTTTTACTATTTAGCTAAAGTCACATTGTATTTATAGCTATATATACGTTAATTAATTAATTAGGTACCTACATTATTATCAAAGGTTGTCATTTCTGCAATAATTTCAGCACTGGAACTCGTCTTAAAACTGTACAATTTACTTTGGAAGTTGAACGAATACTAGATTTAAAAATCAACGCTTTTGTACGCCTGTATAGATAAAGTTTAGATACTGATAAATACCTAGCTAATAAATTAAAAAATTAAAATTTAAACAAAAATCACTCAGAAATTACCATAAAAATATTACATTTCATCAAAAGCTTATAAAATGACGAGTTTAAGGAATATCAGCTGTGGAAGTAATAAAATGATAATAAAATACAAAAATGAAGTTATTTCAATTTTTGTCCAATTTTGGCAAGATTGGGCTCAAACGATAGGGTATTTCTATTTATCTACATGCATAGGACGTATAAAATAAATCTTACCAGGAGCGGCGCGACCTGCAGAAACAACTTAATATTGAAGAGAATTAATTGAAAAAAGCAAAAATGAAACGAAACTCTGAGCACCATCAGTTTTTTTTCAAAAATATTACGAGAGATTTTAATTCTATCGTTGTAAGAGCATTATTAAATTCAAACTCAAATTATTACTAAAGAAATCACGAAAGTTAGTATATTTCTTTGAGAGCTCATCGGGGTAACTGAAGATATTTATCTTGGTAATGATGGTTTGAACGTCAGTGAAGTATAAGCTGCACTCCAAAGAAACCTACACGAGACGAATGGTAAAATAGTATCCATAATTTATTACTCAATTTATTTCTATTTGTTAAACTGTTTCCTTACGCCATCTAGCAACAGGACACTATGGCTAATGTATCCTAATAATGAATGATGGACGGCCATCAATTATTTTTAATTTAATTTAATTCATATAAATTAGAGTAGGTACATAAAATCAGATAATTTTGATCAAATTGGTTATTTTAGTCTTTTTGTTTACTTAACCTCTATTAAAAAAATGCTCGATATATTGGAAATTTTCTAGAACGTAAAAATGCGGCAATAAAATCGAATAAAACAAACAATGTATCTATTTACCTAAGTAGTTAGCTCAAAATTAATAAAACATATGCCTATTTGCATTTAACTTACAGGACCAGGTTTTCAATTTAACAAAATGTTACGATGAGATCCTGGAAAAATTATTATTTTAGGTTTAGGTTTTATACTTTATAGGCCAGTGGTCAGGTCGTGATAAGGGTATGTTACCTTGGCAAAAGGTTATGTAGTTTTGGATTTTGGATATATTGTATGTACCTGTCCTAGGCCCTTATTAAAAATCCATTTTTGGAATTCGGCGCGCCTGTGCTCGCTTCATTGCGACCGCTTTTGTGTCACTTCTTTCGGTTTTTGCTCAATAACTCTTTACTAGTGCGTCCTACGCTAAATATTAATGTTACCTCTTTTCTAGAACACAAAATTTACTACAATTTATTCTAATAATATGTTTTTCTAAACCTTATAGTTACCGAAATACTGAGCTTCAAAGAACTAAATTTTTCAAAAAGTTGGGTGAAACTGCCACAAAAATGACAGCGTCCATCATCTTTACGGTTTATTGGTTCAATATAAAGACAAAAAGAGTAACACTTTGTAGCTATATGATAGATATGTGCATAAAAAATAACAAATAAGACCAAAATGTTCCACCCTGTATAGTATACCGGGTAACACAAGGGTTTGGAACACTCTTTATAACTCCGTTATTTATCAACATATCGAAGTGAAATTTGGTGTGGATTATATTCACATAAATTGCAATTGTTTTAACTACTTGTGAAAATTCTGTCACTTCCGATTATGCCGGAAATGAAGTAAACTTTTGATTTTTAAATGGAACACTATAATTATTTTTACTTTTTTGAAACCTACGTTAAATTTTGAATACAGTGGCATCAAAAAAATTAATTTCAAAAACAAAAAAAATTTTTTTTTCAAAAATTACGCAAGTTTCTAGAATAATTACTGTGATGTGGTATAAAATCATCGTTGAGAGGTACTTGTACTATGGAAATTATGTTTGTACCACAAAAGTTAAAGATTGGTGTTGGAGAGCTTTCAAAAAGTAATTTAGTCACATTTCCCTCAATAACTTCATTTTTTCAAATGGCATCATATCGGAACAACTCTATCGTTGTATTTAGAAAAAATACTTTATTTGAGGTAGTATTGTTCCGATATGTTGTCAATTTCAAAACTTGGGTTTTTAAAAGGGGCCTAGGTACATACAACATATCCAAAATCCAAAACTACATGACCTTTTGTAAGGTAACATGTACTTGGCCAATGGGCTATATTAGCAGTTTTAGATACAGCGATCGAATAGTACAGCACAGAGTATAAGCTCAAATTGCGCACTTATCGTGCTAGATAAAAACAAATAATGCATTCTGTATCTATTTTTTAAGAATATCTCCATGGCGTTTTAAAAACACCTCCATCTTCTTTTGTTTTGAAAATACAAACTCAATTTTTCATTTTCATTTTTTAATTTTGTTCGTTCTTCAGGTACGTTTTTCTAAATCCAGTGACGTAACCAAACTTTTTTTGGACTTATTTTACAAATCCCTAGTTGCAAGTCATTTCTTCATATTTAAATATTAAAATTATAATTAATTATCAGATGTTCATTAAGGAATAAAGGAATGTCATATAAATATTAACCCACTTATCGTAATTAAACATTTTTACGCGTAGTAATTAATTTAGTAATTGATAGTTCGCTGTTTGATATTTTTATTGTAGGGAGTCGACTTATACTGAGTGACAACATGTTTACAGAACATAGGAAAAATAATATCAGAAAACACATATTTTAAGATTCTTATTCCCCATTTTAACTTATAGGGATGATATCCATAGAGATCGAAAGCATCTCTTAGTTCTCAGAGCTCTGCACAAAGTCACGTTGCTATAGCATCGAAGTCTATCGCAACGAGTAACCAGGTCTCGTTCGACAACGGTCCACGGATGCTGTATTTGTTAGTGTTTACAAAGATATTAAATCCGCAATTTGAAGACACATAGCTGTTGTATCGTCTGCAACAGTCTGTTCTGGAACATATAAATTCCTCTATTCTTTCTCTCTTTTCTACATGTCACAACAATGGCGCATTCTACTTCGACGTAGACTTTCTATTAGGCTCGCTAATAACTAAGTTCAACATGTCTTTACGTTATGGTGGCTAGGTGACTACCAGCAAGTCAAATGAATGCGTTTTAGCGTGTTTATCCTTTCGTGATGCAGGTCGTTACGCCGATGGCACTTTATACATTTCGGGATGTTCTTGTTTGAGTATTCCCGGTATTCGTGTTTCTTCTCTCTCAAAGTCCAAAATTCAAGAACAAAGCTCAAACAACTGATCCTAACTTAGGGTGTGCGCAAATTAAAAGTTTCGAGCATAGAGTTTACATAGAGTTGTTTGAAATTTCAGCTAGAATTATGTCCCTACAAGGGTGCAATATGCTCTATGCTCTCAGCTTTGAATTTGAGTACCCCAGAACGCTGTGGTCTATGCTATGCTCTAGACTCTATGCTCGAAACTTTTAATTTGCGCACACCCTTAGAAATTTTCCATGATTTGAGATTTCAAGGTCATACAAAGTTAAAAGTGGGCCGAGTTAGGCCCGGTTGAGTAAAGGTTCGTCTTCACACACAGGCTAGCTTGCCGGTTGCCTGCACAGGCCAAAGCGGAGCGAGTTGACAGCATTCAGGTGGCCTATGCAAGTCGCCTGCACAGGCAAACCGAAAAGCAAACCTGTGTGTGAAGACGAGCCTTTAAAGTTTCGTTCTTTAACTTGGCCGTAGATCACACCGTTAAGGCTCGTCTTCACACACAGGGTTGCATTTCGGTTTGCCTGTGCAGGGGCCTGCACAGGCCACCTGAATGCTGTCCACACGCTCCGGTTTTGTCTGTGCAAGCCGCCTGCACAGGCAAACCGGACGGCAAGCATGTGTGTAAAGACGAGCCTTTAAAGAGATAGGTGTATGCCTAAGTGTCTGGCATACTACCTTACTAGATGCTTCGTTTATCATATCTTGATTCTCCTCTTTGCCACCAAGCAGCCTTTGATATTGTACCTACGCGTAGTTTTATAGTAATTCTTGGAGATCCTGAATTTAAAATACACCGCAGTCTCTAACGCGGGGTTTGTGCGTTTCCTTATCCACACCTTAGGCCTGTGCTAATTTTCTTGAAGTCTAATAATCGAAATTCGACTTTCCAAACAGGTTCCAATTTTTGCTTTTACTTCACCAGCTTGTCGCTTTATCGGCTCTTTCTGAATTTAGCACTTTCGCTTTAGCTTTTTCAGGAAATTCTAAATATTTAATTGATGGAATGCTACTAATATAGAATTAATAAAAAGAAGGTATCAAATAATTTTCCATCAAAATACTAAAATTTTCCAAATTTTATTTTTTATTTAAACCGCTCCTTTGTGTTTTTTGACAATAAAATTATTATTTTAGCATCGGACGCTCAGCGTTCCCTGAAGGATTTGTTTATCTAAATAGTCCGTAAACCTAAATTATAACCTTGTACCCAGTTCGTCTCTGAGAATATTTAATAACGTGTAATGCGTTTAATTAATAAATTAAAATACCAGTAAACAACTTTTGTAAACGCAATAGTGTGCAGGTAAATATTAAATATAATCCTTTTCAAAGTACTTTCCTTGACTTGTTATATTATTTATTGAAATGTTAATGTCGCTTATTAAAACAACCCTGAAAATCACGATCATGGATCTGACGTGACCCTTCTACAAACATATTTAAACCCTATTCCGTTCAGAGCCCCTTTGATTTATGTGAATGCAAAGTCGCAAGACATGCAGACACTGATCTGTACAGGTACACTGATCGAAGGAACAGTGTGCTATGAAATATGAATACTCTAACGCTAACCGCCTCAGAAAAGAAGCTTCACTTCAGACTTCAGAAAAGGAGACGATAAGTAGAAACACTGTGAATATGGGCGTGATAGGAGAGCCGAACCATTTCCTATTAACAAATTTTAGTATTTAATAGATTAGCTGATGTTCAACTTCTGCAGAGACTCGCACAGATAAGCGTACCATCTGTGGGGAAAAGCAAGTGACTTAAGGTGGCTGGAGATTATGAGATAAAAAATATTTTATTTCTTGGACCTTATCCAAATTTAATAAAAGTTTACGAAACGCTGTTTTGGTCTGTAGATTGTTCAGAAGATCATTGGCACACATCAGGAATAACAAAGTCCCTAGTATCGATTCCTGGGGAACAATGTCCAATATCCGTTCACAGTTCACACAACATACCAGGACACCCCTGTCTACGCCAAATTAGGTCGCACCATTGCCACAACACCAAAAAAAATTTACCAGCAAACCGCATCATTCACGCAGTCAAAGGCCCTATCGAAATCAAAAAATGGTAAGTTCGCCTCCTTCCTGCAATCTAAAGCATCCAGATGGCATAATCGAATCAAAACCTTTTCTAAATCCCTTCTTATACACAGTCTTGAGGACTATTTTATTGTAGGTTTCACCATATCCTTATAGCAATTTTCATGCGTTTCTTTTGAACTTTTAATTTAATTTAATATTTATGCATTGTTTGAAATCAATATTTGAGTCCCAAAGTTAGGAAATAAAATTTAACAAATGAACAGATCAAACTGAAGATACTATTGTTAGCGTTTTAACTTCAATAGTTTGTTTCTTTTTGTATTTGAAAGTTTGGCTAATCTCAAATCAAATTTTTTTTGATCACTAAATATAAAAAAATCGAACTTTATTTATAAATTGGGCGAAAGAGTTACTAATGAATAAAACCTTATTAGGGCATCATGGAATATTGATAAGATATGATAAAAGCATTAAAATTACATACAAATCTATCTCGTATATTAGGACTAATTACCATTATTTTGACTAACAACTGTGCAATTATAATCGAAATATAAGCCTAACGCCCTTGAACATGAAGCTAAATTTTCCAAATTTGAAAGTTATATTTCAAAATTTTGCAATTAGTTTTGTTTTGTATAATTATTAGTTTCAAATTAATTATTTTATATAAGTCTGCAATGTTAAAGCAAATATTAAATACCTTAACAACAACGAATAAGGATAATATTTCGCTAACCAAGAGTACGTTGGCTAAACTTTTAATTGACGTACACTACAAAATCAAAATCGTATTCAAATTTTTCAAAAAAAAATCCCCCAAAGCCAAAGTAGTATCAAATTACTAAACTCAAAATTATTACGTGTAAAAAATATTTAAAAGAGCACATACCTCGGACAAGTAAATTAAAAATCACTTATAAAAAAACATAAAAGCAAACAATTAATTAATTGAAACTGCGTCGACTGCGTCGCCCGTTCAAATGACGCCTCCATCAAAACACGTAGATAATAAAAGATTACATTTCCATCACTAAAATCAACTCGATTGCCATAAGGTTTAACTAATTAGAAAAAAAAACAAAAGACAAATGTTTGCTATCAATTTTACGTGTGTGTGTAGCAATAAAGTAAGATTGCACACATCATACGTGTTGTAGGACTGAAGTGGAAAACCTTCATCACGTGCGTTACTTGAATTTAATAAGTTAATACCATATGGGAAATAAAAAGAAAAACCTTTTTTTTAATTAATCAATCCCAATTTCATTAAAATTGTAATAAATTTATAAGACAATTTGGAATATTGTATGTTGTTTTAATTAATTTAAAAATATGATTTATTAATACACTTAACAAATATAATTAGATAAAATTGAATTACAGGTGTAATATCTTTTTGATGTAGGCTTTTGACATAGAGTGTAAAAATAAAATTATGAAAACGATTAAAAGAACTAATGATATGAGTTTGAAAAGTTTCCAACGATGACGTTTCAATAAAAGTTGTAAAGTTTTTAATGGATGCCACAATGCTACAAATGAAGTCTCTGGTCGACTGAAAAAAAAATTTATTGGTAAACAGTTGTTTCGAGAGGTTTTAAAATAATTGCATAATTGTAAAAGTTGTAGGGTAGCCTCTCAAATGGCTGTAAAAATGTAAATGTACAGGCTCTCGCGGTTATATGGATTCGTACGCTTTCGTAATTTCTTTCTTCCCTGATTATTTTAGAACAAAAAGCATCAAATAAAAGTTGTAGGACATAAAATTCGGCATCTAAGGCCGAGTTTTATCACCTCTAGTCAACTGCTAGTCAACGCTTGACCAATAGTTAACTAGTAGTTGACTAAAGGTGATAAAAACCCGCCCGAAGTCAATAAACAAAATTAATTTTGGTTGCTTGGTAACAGAGAACCTTAGATCTCAAAATAGCGATAGCTATGAATTTTTATAAACAATAACATTAATTTTTTCTTCAAATGTCAAAAATACGACATTGTCACTCAAGATGTGAGGTTAAAGTTTACTTTTTCTGTCTACGCAGGGCGTACGCAGCGTAGTTTTCACTGATACTGCAATATATTTCTAACAAAATTTGACTTTTCCTCCCTACAAAACCCTGAGGACGTAACTGATATTAAGGAAACTTCTGTTCTCAAAACCATTTAGAGAGGCTCTCATAACTTTTACAACAATACAACTTAAAAAACATTTTGCGATGAGTTATAATTACTCTGGTGGTGGTAATGGTTGTGGTGGTTCCCTATTAAGACCCGCAGGCTTCTTATCAGCTTCTTCTGTTGTGAGTAATTCAAATTCAGCTTCTAATTTACCCTAATATAAAATGATGTGAATATTTATCCGCTTGTTATATTAAAAAAAAATCCCTACAGCAAGAATGATCTTTTTGGTTTCTTTATCATATCCTGTAAACGGCCACCAACCTCTGGTTCGTTTAACTTTAAATAGATTAATTCTTGGAGCTTCAGGTAATAAATTTTTTAAACTGCAGAGTTGATGCGTTTTGGCTCCTCGAGGTAAACGTGCGAGTTCTACATTAAGATTTCCTACCAACACAAGAAACTTTTATTGCAGAAGAATCAGAACTAGATACAGTCAGCCTCACAATTATTGGTCACCCTGACTATACGCCAGGATGGTTATTAGCCAACAACGACAAAAGGACAGAAGGGGAGGGGAGGAACCCCTCAATTTAGGTAGGAGGTGTTATGATGGTTGCATCCACAATTATTAGTGCTAAACATATAGTCAGGGTGGCCATTAAATGTGAGGCTGACTGTACTACTTCTTACACTATAATACGTGGTAGTGACTTGCGCGACGCAGCATGTTTAATTATGTGCACTCCCACCTCCAAATTATTTTAGAGTATGAATATTTTAAGCTTTTTTGTTGACAATTTTTTTTTTGTACATAATCACGTTACCTTTTTAAAAAACAATTGTCTTATCGAATATAATTCGACCTCATTTTTCAATCTACAAAAAATTGACATTTGCACTCAAGTGCCAAAATGCCTAAGGTAATTTATTTCGACCTTTTTGAGCATTATTAATGCAAGAAAAAAGCCCTCGCGCTGCGCGCTCGAGCTTTTTTCAGATTAATAATGCTCAAAGAGGTCTCAATAAATGTACATGCATTTTGGCACTTTTGTGCAAATGTCAATTTTTTATCGATTGAAAAATGAGGTCTTGTTGGTGTATTTAAAATAGCGCCAAATATTTACATAGCGCAATTCTACGTCGAAAATCAAGCAAAAAACTCTGGCAGCAGTTTTCTTAAAACCCATTTTCTTAAAACGACGCATTTCTCAGAAAACTTCCACCATACACAAATTAAAATACATAAAATTCTTCGTCAACTGGTGTTTCATTTCTGAAACTACGTAAACTGGTTAATACTAATGTGTAATAATAATACTACTGATAATGTACCTACTGTGAAAGTTCAAAAAATGTACATTTTTGGTAAAAATTGCATATTTTGGATTTTTGACCGCATTTTTGTAGTTTAATAGTTATTTGTTTTATAAGGAGACAAAGTGACGTTTTGTGTGACAAGACTGTGTTTGGCTGAAGAGCGAGCGTAGCGAGCGAGTCAGGCAATACAGGCGAGTCACACAAAACTACTTTGACTCCGTATAAAACATTAAATTTTTTCTGCAAACGTAAAGCGTAAAACTGAAAATTTTGATTTTTGAAAGAGCACCATCTCTAAAACATTAAATTTTTTCTGCAAACGTAAAGCGTAAAACTGAAAATTTTGATTTTTGAAAGAGCACCATCTCTTGTCAATTACTTGTAGTTCAATTGTCAAATATTTTTTAAAATTAACTTAAATTTGTAAAAAAAGTTAATTATTAAAAGCAACGAACTAATTATAAAGGAAAATTTAAAAAACATTAAATTGTTTACATTACAAATGCTTAAAAAACATTTTTTACGTTAAAAATAAAAATAATGTGCGGTTAAGATTTTACTTTTCCCTCCTAGACAGAGAAAAGTACTTTTCTGACAATTTTTCCTGCCTCGGCGGGAAAGTTAAACTTCACCGTTACCTATTGAGTGACACAAAGGCGACTTTTTCTGACGTTTGATGAAAAAATTCATTATTTGAAAGACATCAGTATTTTGGATATTGTAAAGAATCAAATCCTGTATCACGCGTAATAAGCTCACTTTCGAGAGCTTACAATAAATTATTGTGGGAAAAATTGACTTTTTTGAACTGTTACAGTATCTATACCACTTTACGTAGCTTCAGAAATAAGACATCAATCGACGAAGAATTTTATGCACCTACTTTAATTTATGTATGATAGAAATTTTATGACAAATCTGTTGTTTGTAAGTTATTCGCGAAAAATCGAATAAGTGCAAATGTTTCGAAGTTTTTGTGCCCCCCCCCCCAGAACACAAGCGAAGAGTGCAAACTTCAAATAAGTCTTTTTACATGTAAATAAAGCTCTTAAAGCCGTTTCCAGGTTTCCACAAATTAATTGACGCCAAAATCCAATTTTTCCTGGCCTAAACATTAAAGAAATTAAAAATGCAATTATTCTTATAATGGAATAGAGATATGTGACGGTCATAGAGGGTTACGGATGTTAGCTCTCATTAGCAATTTTATGCTTGAATATAATTGAGGACTACGTCCTGAACAACACCTTATAGTTTTGTCAATCTAACTAGTGCCGGAACATTAACAAAAATGGCCTTCTTCTTGCACTTTCACGTTTTCTTTCTTAACCCTCTAATGCATAAATTTTTGTTTGGGTTAATAAATTCAGAATGTGTTAATTGTATGCTAAAAAACACGAATCTGATATTAAAAAATAATTTTGGTAATGCGTTCAGGGGTTGTAGGTGAAAATAGGAACCCTGTCTGTAGGCGGACTTGTGCATTAATAGTAAATGTGTATTATATTTTATTCATTAGTAATAATCACTACAATCATTACAATAGGTTATAATAAAGATGATAAAGAAAAAAACAAGAATAAAATGCATCTATTATAGGCCTATTTGTTATGAAAATCGAAAAAACACGTTTTAGTTGGCGAATTACATAAACTGAGATTACATTTCACGCAAAATGCTTGTGTTTCAGAAGTGCATTTTGGAAATTTGCATTGTTTCTTTCCAGATCGGTCTCGAAAAATGCACCAGTGGCTAATCTGATCGTAGCGGATGTCTTCCGTTGGCAAGTATGCCCTTTTTATTGGTACTGGAGAATCCCTTGGTGACGATGATGTAGAGCTTGGTCGACCAACGCTTCTTTTCTGCGCAACAGTTCCACATCTACAGAGCGATTCAGCCACATCTGATCTAAAAGTTGGAATCTCTATCTTTTTCTTCTCAGGATGCACTCGATGATACAGTATGTAAGCATTTACCATTGCCACATCAATAAGGTGGTAAAAAATTCGATTAGACCATTTTCTAGTCTTCATACGAATGTGATACCGCCCAAGTAATCCGTCCATCAAATCAACGCCTCCCATATGGCGATTATATTCTTTAATGATATGAGGACAATCAAGTTCGTAATACTTTTTTTCTTTCTTGTCCCACCGAGTTGCTTTCTGGGGCTGTGTGTCTCTAGTATTGGACGCAAACCGATTTATGCCAACATAGGTAGACAAAAGTCGTACAGTTTTAGTATCGTTCCACAAAACAGAAGATATGTCTATACCGAATGCGTTGCCAACGTATTCTTCCGAAAATCCGCGTTCCACTTTTTTTGCACTAAGAATCGCATCACTTGAAAGTTTGCAATTTGGAACACGATTTGTTCGCACAGTACCTAAGGAGTAGATTCCTCGTTTCCGAAGATATGCAAGCAGGCCTAGCGACGTATAAAAATTATCAAAGTAAACAATGTGATTCACAAAATTTGGTATGTGCTTAGACAGCCGGATGACAACGTTAGATGATGCTCCAAGATCGGGGGCGTCTTCCGGTATAATATTATCACCAGCACCCGTATATACTTCAAAGGCATACGAAAAACCAGTTGAGTCACAAAGAGTGAAAAATTTAAAACCCCATTTGTGAGGTTTATTCGGCATGTATTGACGAATAGAGCTTCCCGTCATTTTGGTAGGACACATTTGCTCATCCACGCAAAGTCGGGATAGCATTGGGACCGACAAGAACCTTTCGTTCAAATGATCTATGAGCGGCCTAACTTTGTATAAACGATCATATCCTGGTTTACCTTTTTCTACTGCCACAGAATTATCATTGAAATGCAAAACTCGTCGAATTGCCTCAAATCTCAGTACTGGCATTGTTTGACGAATTGCTTCGTGTGCATGTTTTCCCCAATATGATCGCACATTCGGGTGGCGATAAACGGACATATAAATCAGAACACCAACAAATTTTTGAACATCAATTTGATCTACCTTTATTTTTGTTTGAATGTTTTTTTGATGCGCGTATAAATTGATTTGCTCCACAAGGTGCTTAATTATTTGGTCATTTATGAAGTACCGAAAGCATTTGTACGGAGTGTCCAATTCTTTCAAATAAGTTGGTAATTGTCTTTGTCCTCTAAATACCAGCTCATTCACGTGTAACTGAAGATTTTTTTTTCTCCAGACAATTGATTTGAATTCTTTACAATCATTCTTCATTGTCATAACGTTTCCCGTGAATACTCCTGCAGTAGGAAAGTTTGGCCCATCTTCTTCTTCAATCAGTTCTGGAGATCGCGATCGTTTCGAACGTTTGATAGTTTTAGTAGGTGGTAGATTTATTTCAACAGCCGTGGAAGGCATTACAGGCTGAGCAGGCAATGATTTGGCAATATGAGTAGCAGGTGGAACAGTTGACTCAATTATTGGCAACATATCGGTTGATGAAGAACTGCCTAAAGTACTGACGTTGATACTGGTCATAACTGCTTTTGCAACAATTTTTGCCGAAGATTCTCTTGTCATTTCTTCTAAGCAATTGTCTATTAGTAACTCGTCTTCAGCAGTCACCACATTGGAATTCGACAATGCAACGGGATCATCAGCTGTATCCAAATCATCGTCTTCTTCTTCACTGGTGCCTTCATCATCAGTGGGAATTGAATCCATCAATTCTCTGATTTCATCCTCTGTCATTTTCGACAAGTTGTAAATTTGGCGTTGATGAGCCATGACTAAAATTTTTATTATTTTAAGTTTACTAATACAGATTCGGAAATATAGGATAAATATGTAATATACAATAAATAATCTAATCAGTCAAGTAAAATATACCTAACAATCAAACAAATTTTAGACTGTACTGAATAGGTCCGCCTACAGGCGGTGCGATATTATGGGGAAGTACGTAGGAGTCCCTGATTTTATTTGGGCCAACCAACACAAAAAATAGATAATCTAAGATATCAGCTACTTACCAAAAATTTTTCAAGTCGATACGAAGGGCGTAACTATTTTTAGTAATTTTTTTAAATCAACGTTTTCTACTCTAACAATTTTTCATGCGTTATGCTAGAAGTTTTCATTTGAATTGTTGATTGCCACCAAACTATACATGCTACAGCAACCAGACTAACACCAGTGTATTTTTTGAACCCTACCTGTAGTCGGTTATGTGGCGTAAATGTTAAAAAATTTTTATATCTGAGCAATAAAGATGACTAAGTAAAGTCCGCCTATAAGCGGAGCGGTGCATTAGAGGGTTTTAAAATGACAAATAACTCGAGTTGTAATCAACGGATAGAAAAAAGTTATGATAAAGAATTGTTTGGGATTTAATACCGAAAATTTCTAGCCCAATTGCGAGACTTTTAATTCATTAGATTTGGCTATAAACCTTCCCGAAGTTAAGAGGTTGTCAAAAAATGTTTTCTTTATTTATTCTGGAAGAAGTGAGGCAATTTTGCCGATATTGCACAAAAAGACGTTACTTGACTAATACAATTAGTCTGCCAAATAGGAATTTTAAAAATTGATCTCAACAGCTACATTATGGATTTCTGCACAATTTGTTGATAAAGCTTTCTTTTTGTGAGAGGTTATAGAATTCCAACAAGTTTTTTTTTCAAATTTCAATTTTTTAATGTACTTTGTGATGCAATAAAAAATATTTTTTTTCCTCATTTACTATGCCTTTTAGGCCTTTTTGTCAAAACACGTTTTATAAAAACTGTTTTAGCTCTTCCCATTTCAACTAAAAAAAAATTGTATATGCTTAGTCAAAAAGAATTTTTGAAGACCTTTCATTTAAAAAAAGATTTGTTCAGTTTGGTCAAATAGAAGAGTAGAGAGTTGTATTTTCGTGTTTTCAATTGCAGTAGCTGAACGTCTAACATTTTTTAGGTTATTTTTGGGTCAAATGAAGGGCAGAATATTTCTTCATTTATGTATACCATTTTTAAAAATAATGCTTTTTTAAATTCAACACCAGAGTAAGAAGAATGCGTCGAAGCACAAGAAAAATTTTCTAAATCGACTAAAACTCGCGGAAACCATGGTAAAATTTGATAAACGAGCATTCTCCCACTACCTGCATGTAAATTTTAGGGAATATACGTTTCTAATCCAATGGTTTCATATTTTTAATATTCGATGTCTTTTTAGAAGTAACTGCTTTAAATATTATCAAAATCATAAAATACCTGCAGATTTGGAATGTACGTGACAATTTACCCTCTAAACATAAAAAATATTTAAAATAATAAAGCATTCTCTGTTACGAACGCATATCCCCTAAAATTTACATGCACGTGTCGGTAGTGAGAGAATGCTCGTTTATCAAATTTTACCATGGTTTCCGCGAGTTTTAGTCGATATTCGGCCATGATTATAAAGGACAAATAACGTTTATCTCCATAGTAAAATTTATATTTTGTAAACTTGACAACATAGCAACGTTATTAAAGTCAAAGTTTGATGTTTTAATATAAAAACACCAATTTTTGCTTATGCTATGTTGTCATGTTAACAAAGTATAAATTTTACTATGGAGATAAAAGTTATTTGTCCTTTATAATCATGAGCATTAGAAAATTTTTCTTGCGCTTCGACGCATTCTTCTTATTCTGGTGTTGAATTTAAAAAAGCATTATTTTTAAAAATGGTATGAAGAAATATTCTGCCCTTCATTTGACCCAAAAATAACCTAAAAAAAGTTAGGCGTTCAGCTACTGCAATTGAAAACACGAAAATACAACTCTCTACTCTTCTATTTGACCAAACCGAACAAATCTTTTTTTAAATGAAAGGTCTTCAAAAATCCTTTTTGACTAAGCATATACAAATTTGTTTTAGTTGAAATGGGAAGAGATAAAACAGTTTTTATAAAACGTGTTTTGACAAAAAGGCCTAAAAGGCATAGTAAATGAGTACATTAAAAAATTGAAATTTGAAAAAAAAAATTTATGGAATTCTATAACCTCTCACAAAAAGAAAGCTTTATCAACAAATTGTGCAGAAATCCATAATATAGCTGTTGAGATCAATTTTTAAAATTCCTATTTGGCAGACTAATTGTATTAGTCAAGTAACGTCTTTTTGTGCAATATCGGCAAAATTGCCTCACTTCTTCCAGAATAAATGCAGAAAACATTTTTTGACAACCTCTTAACTTCGGGAAGGTTTATAGCCAAATCTAATGAATTAAAAGGCTCGCAATTGGGCTAGCAATTTTCGATATTAAATCCCAAACAATTCTTTATCATAACTTTTTTCTATCCGTTGATTACAACTCGAGTTATTTGTCATTTTAAGAAAGAAAACGTGAAAGTGCAAGAAGAAGGCCATTTTTGTTAATGTTCCGGCACTAGTTGGATTGACAAAACTATAAGGTGTTGTTCAGGACGTAGTCCTCAATTACATTCAAGCATAAAATTGCTAATGGGAGCCAACATCCGTACAAATCTTAATTCTATTCCACTATTATCCTTGTCGATTTTCTACTTCCCGAAAATGGAAAAATGTAAACAATAATATGTTCAGGTGAGGTATATTTTTCTCCACAAAACGTTTGATTACACTTTGTTTTTAAAATAATTTGGAGAGCACATACAAGAACATTAAGAATTTACCATTGAAATCCCTATGCGCCAATGCGCTAGTCACTATCCTGAAACTATTAAAGGTTAAATATACGTTTGACGTTCACCTCGAACAAAAGGCCGTCTTAAAAGTGTTCAATTCGTCGCTGATTCGGCAAAACCTCGTATTCGAACTTTAGCAAGTTTTACACGAGCTTTAAAAAAACCTTCTAACTTTTGGCTTGGTATAATGGTAAAGTGGTCTTGATTAGGTAGATACAATAACAACTGTAACCGTCATATATCGAATAGCAATCGATGGTTTTGCACATAGATCGACATTGAATTCATTCTGACAGCTTATAATACATAAAAACCTATAAATATCAAGAATTGCTTAATACGAGGTTTTGCGGAATCAACGACGATATTGCTTTCAAGCTCAGTCGGTCTTTATCGTTGACTGTTAATTCCACAATATTTTGTCCGAGATGAACGCTAAAATGCGACTACTGTTTACTTATAATGTTATAATAAAACAAAGATTACTAACATGCCGAAGATGCATCCATATATGAGCGCTGTTGCGTTCGCGGTCGCTATTGGATGCCACTTCTGTTTCTGTATAAGGGTGACATCCATAAGCGAACGCGACCGCGCTTATCGACGCATCTTAAGCATACGTATCTTACCAAGGAAATCATCTGCCGAAATAAAATCACTATCCCATACTTGAATATTTAATCGACACGGAAATTTGTACTCTGTTTCATCTAAGGAGAACACATTTGCTTTTTTTAATATAACAATTTTATTTTCTGTCGATAAATATTTAAATCGGAAAATAAATCTCCAATTAAAATATCCTTCTCCAGTTAAAGATCGATAATGTATATCTGTACTTTGTGCTTCTTCTGGATTTGTCAGCCACCTTATAAACATTCCGTAAATTGAAAATTCTCAACAGTTATGTAGATTCAAAGGGTTCATTTATTGAAAAATGGTTAAGATTACTTCCTAATAAGACTGTACATAGTACGATCTTTGCTCACCCATACACTCATGGCTTTTGTAAGCTTGGTAGCACTGTAGTATGTATATTTTGTAATGTTTAAATAAGTTAGAAATTTTTGTTTTCAGCCCTAAAAAGTTATATCGGTTATGCAACCAAACTTACACGAACCAAATATTAATGAACGCACAATATCTTAGTACAACACATCTTATGCGAAAGCTGTGGCCCTCTTTGAATATAAAACAGTTTTGTCATCTTACCCAGTAATATAAATATCTGACACTTTTTGACCAGCCAACAAATCTGCTTCATCAAGAATTACATCTTCTGTATTCCAAATTATTACTCTAAGTTCATATTCAACAGCTTGACGCGGCTTTATTTTAACCATTGGTGGAATAGGAAAATTACCATGAGGAAATATATCTATCCACAACTGAATTTTACCCTAAAATAGTTAAGATTTAAAAAATTTTATTCTCTTAAAAATAACGAAAGTAGTTGACTGCCACCATCTATTTAAAAATTACGTACCTGTTCGACTCCAAGCATTATAGGATTATACAGAGATCTCGTTTCGACGTGTTCTGGTACCAAAGCACACCCTAGTAAAGGAACCATCTTCCAGTTATGTAATGCAGTTAGCGCTAGTTGTTCTTTACTAACGCCACTCGGTTTCTCGTTGCTAGAGGGTGCTGTAGCAGCTTTTGAGTATTAAATCAATAATAATGTACATTACGTATTCAATTAGTAAAATAATTTTTTATAAATTAAAAAAACTTACTTTGATCTGGAGGCAAATAATAATAAGCCTGGCCAGCTAGTTCGATAAAATTGTCGTGAAAAATAGGCAAATTGATACGATTATAGATGCATAAATTTGCAAGAATTTTAGAGGGTTTTTCGTAATCTCTCCACGCACAATATCCCGTTCTAAAATAAAATTTAAAACAACCATAAAACTAATTAATGAGGATTACAATAATAATTACTCATGGTATTGCGAAGGCAATCCACATTTTGCTCTATGTTTAGAATAAAATCTATTTTCTAAATCAATTTTTGTTTCTCCAATTAGATCGTCAGTAAATCCAACGTCGTAATCCCATATAGCAATTGTAATCGAATGATTTTGAGAAAAGTCTCCAGTTAATTCAAAGCATCTAAAACAAAGCGATTAACTTCGTATTGTTAATAGTAATTTTCTTACTTTCCAAAAATCGGATGCACTTGTTTAGAAATATAATTTTTTCTATCGTTAATTACTTTATCATCCATAGTAATAATAATGTAGGGGTCAGATTTGCCCGAAATATCCATTGGTCTTAAATTTAAACCTCTAACACAGTAAACTCTCACCAGAAATTTAAACGGCTCGTTTGATGGAAAATTTTGGAAAATTCCATTGCTCAATGGCAAGCCGTTTTCAGTTACATATTCCCTATCGTTTTTAAGAGGCCATTTGTACAGCTTTAAAGCTCCTTTAAATGAGCCTGTGATGTTTGCACTGTCGATTGCTTCGTCGCCACTTCTCTTGCCTTTGTACAATTCAAAGCTTTGCAGAACGTCAGTAAATTCGCTAAATTCATTTTGTAACTCCAATTCGTTGGGATAAACCTAGGATAGATCATCTACATCAATTTACATATATTTTAGCCCTGGTCTGATAGGTCAGTTTTTACTGCAACGTTAACGAAGTCGATGATCGGTTAAACATTTTCAGAAATAGTCTAAGGCCGTCAGAAAGTCTTAGGGTCGTTCTCATTTTTGTGTTCACAGACCATCGACTACCCTGAGAAGGTTTGTTTTATATTTCGCTAATAGGTAGTCCTTAAACTGTTCTGTGGTAACAAGCTTTAATAAATTTTTGATCTAAGTGAAGACTTAGAAGAGCTTAAGCTTAACGTATAATACGTTCTGCTTTTCAGGTTAGCCTCCATGTCGCATGGTCCATGGTTTATAGATCGTAGGAGACCAACAGACATAGTCTTTTCTTGGAACAGCGTCTGCGGAGAACAAATCAATCATTTTTTCAGATAGGTCCCAATAATGAAAGATGTAAGTTTATAAAACTCGTTTGGATGCTTTACCAGCAACGGTTTCTCATTCAAAATTTGCTTGAAGCTACGGTAAATAACTCAAAAAACGTGTGCCTCTCAAAGTAATCATTTAAAAATATGACAATGTTTTTGATTTGAGTTGATTTACTGGAAAATTACTGTAGTGCAGCACTTCAAGAGCTTTCTAAAGCCACACGTATCAATTCTTAGGGTAGTTGATCTTCTTTTACCATCAAGAACGAGAACGTGCACGCGGGCCTTTACAAACCTTTTGATAGTCTTTATCAGTGTCATTACAGCCGATCATCAAATTGGTTACAGTAAAACCGAAAAATGCCTAAGCTATTTTACTTAAAGCAAAATCCTCACTTTCAAAAGGCAATATTTCGAGTGCACTTGGTCATTTTGGTCCCGTTTTTTCACCTGCAAATAATTACGTTAATATAATTAAAATTTAAAATTAAAAATTATTTCTCAATACTTCTGTGGATGCATAATACTTAGTCCACCAATCATAATCTTTTTCATCGACTACTTCCATAAATTCTTCTGATGCTTCGCTTTTCACCTCTACCTTCTTTTTAGAAGTCTTCTTCTTTTTATCGATATTTGGCACTGAATATGTACTCTCTACAATATTAACGTTGAGGAAAACAAATTATTTTAATTAATAACACTCAACTCTTTTTATTGAATTGGCTAAGAATTTTGGTCAGCCTTTCAGCTTCTGTTAAAGGTTTGTAAAATACATTTTGCAATTTAAGCGTATGTGATCCTGCCAGAATATTTCTACCAAAACTTTTGCAATCGTACATTTTAATACAGATTATTGGAGCGTATATGTCTTTTACGGGTAGTCTCTAAAAGAATAAGAATAGTTAGTGGATTAACAAGGAATGTTACAAATACCATATCGATGTAATGAACAGATTTGAGAAAATTCAAATTTTTTTGAAGATTTCCCAAGGTATCTGAATTTAAAGAAACGTCACCACATTCCATAACAACTTTTGCTCTCGTTATAGGACACACTGACGCCTTTTGTAAATTTCTCAATCCCCAAAAAACAACCTCAAGCCGATAGTGAGTCAATTCTGGTGTAATTTCTTCTGGTATTTTTATAACTTTATTTTGCTTCAAATCAGTTTCTTCATTTGCAGATTGCTTAAATTTGTTTTTTTTATAAATCAAAAATTACATAATATTCTATTACTTCGAGAAGTTCAGCTGTGGCCAAAATTTCTCCCGCACCGAATTCTGCGTTGTGAACATCATACCATAACAGTTGAGGTGGAAAAAATGGAGCACTGTATGGATCTTCCTTAAATTTAATGGCAGGAGTAAACATACAACCTCCAATGAATTCTATTTTGTTCTAAAAATAATTTTTTTAACATTTTTGCAAGTTAACCGAGGCGACTTACAAATCTATCTCTGTCGTAAACTTCAATTATAATTAATGGAGGGTGAGTTTTAATGTGAGATTTTGTACCATAAACAGGTAGATTTTTGAAAACTAAGATTTGATTCCAAATAGGATTCAACGAGTTTTCAATTACCTGTAAAAAGATAAAAAGTCAGTCCAAAAAATTATCAAGTAATTTCACCCGCATCCTCTCCAAATCCAGTCTTTTTACACTAATGCGCTAAAGGACTATAATCTAGAATCTAGAGTATAGAATAATTGCACCAATTGTAGTACCTCAGTATCTCTAGTTTTGTTAATTATCGTAGCTCGAACAAAAGCATCCGAAAGACCAGATCTATCCAAACCGGGCAAAACTTTACCTTGATAAAAGTAAGCGTTGCACTGAAAGTACTAAAGAAGAATTATCAAAACGTAAAAGTTTCAAATTTTACATGAGTTTCTTTTGAAATTAAACAAACTGGCAGCTTCTCTTCGGTTTGATTGGTAGAGAACTCAAATCCTTGCGGTAATGATTTCATGCAAGTCTCTTTGTGCCTTTCCAGACCTAACCATAAAGAAACGTCCAAGTGGCACCCAACTGTTGAATATAAAGCTAAAGTAGTTGGGTGATCAAACTAGACAAAAACGATGTAAAGATTTACGTTAATATAGATTTTTAGGTTAATTACATGTAAAAGTTGTCTTTGAATTTTAGCGCAATATTTTCCACATTCTTCTTTTACTACTGAATAAATAATATCTTGAGGATTAAACTTCAAGTAGCCTACTTTTTTATTTCCATGCAACATGGTTATGTATACGTTGGGCCAACAGCACTGTGCCTGAAATTAACTCTTATATCACAACTATTAAATTACAACCCTCTACTTGCATCATCACAGAGTAGTTCCAAACGCGACAGTAGGTCGTTTAGAAGATCCAAATTTGCTGTGGGCGGCGATCTTTTGGTTGAATTTAAACTAATTTCTTTTTTAATATTATCCTAAAATAAAAACCGCTTATTTACCAACTCTCTTTCTCTCCCTTACTACCCTCTATTTCTCACTCTCTGTCTCAGTCTCTGTCTCTCACATACAGGCTGCAAGTGCAAGGTCTGGAACGATGTCCAGACGCTCTGATTTGGTCTGTGCTGGTGACTTGCACAGTCAAACCAGAAGGCAAGCCTGTATCTGTGGCAAAGGCTTTACTCACTCGTTCTCTCTCTCTCTCTCTCTCTCTCTCTCTCTCTCTCTCTCCACAGATAGGATGACATAATATAAGATGACAGATCTGTCATCCAATATATCATCTGTATGACTGATGGGGTGACAGATGGAATGACAGGTGGAATGGCAGATGGGACGATAGATAGGATGACAGTGATGACTCTCTCTGTCTCGGTCCTACCCCCTTCCCTCTATACTGCCCTCATAACTAAAAACGCCGTATCTAACAAAAATGCGAAAATGAGTTTTTTGCATCAATTTACTTAGGATACCTTAATCTTCATATTTACTAAGTAAAAATGCCGTATATTTAGCTAGAATTTGTAATATTTTGTAGTTACTTTGCCGTATCTGGATGAAAAGTACGTTCTTCATAAAGAAAAACGCCGAATATCTCAGAACTATAAAAATGCAGATACGGCGTTTTTAGTTATGAGGGCAGTATACCTCTCTATATTCCATCCATCTATCTCTCTCTTTCTGTCTATATCTCTAACTCTTTCAGACCTTACTGCGCTTTCCCTATGACAGGATATTTGTTTTTTATATCATTAGGGTTGCTCTAAACATTAGAATATTCTCATGGTGTTTAACGTGTTAATTTCGAAAATCTTTATTCTCTCCTACCATTTCTCCTAAACAAAATGCTTTCCATAGTTTATCAAGTTCGGTTTCGTAATCATAAGGTTCTTGTTTAACAATATCTTGATATTTTGAACAGGAAGTTGATATAAAATCGAGAATTTCCAATATCATAGCATTAACATTATTTTCGGAATTGAAACTTTTGGATTTTTCAAGTGCGGTTTGAATTTGTTTAAATGTTTTTCTCTAAAAAATTTTTTTATTACAATATACTACCACACAGATCCCGATGATGGCGAGGGGTAGGAATAAGTTCGCGCATATTTGGTCACGCCCTTTTAACAATTTAAATACGTTTACTACTGCGTTGATGAGGATAAATACCAATTTAGGTGTCTGCGCATTCCCACCGCTCGCCAACATAAATCTGTATTGCAGTACTTTAAATAAGATAATTTTACTCACAGTTTTTCTGATCATTTTCAAAACAATGTTGGAATTGTATAACCGTCTACGAAAATCAAACCCCGAAGTGTTTACAAAAACACAAGGTTTGCAATTTCCGTAATTTAAGTACCAATACTTTTTGTCTGTAGTCACCGGACTTTTTACCAAAGTTTTACTTGAGCCAATTCGTTTCGAAGCATTTCCGAAATTTACTTCAAAACTAATCGTATTGTCGGAATATTTTTTGTTAATTAAATTCGCTTCAAATATAACTCCAAATAGAAGTAAAGGTTCATTTTTCCATAAATTGGACTAAAATTTAGTTGTTAATTATTTAATTATAGAGGGTGTCCCGAGAGCTTTTGTGTAGAAAACACAGTTAGGATACCCGGTTATAACAATTTCTATTTTACTCCTGAAAAACCTGAGATTTGTTCTAATTTTGTAAAGCTTCTTATGTTCAATTCATTAACTTGTAATTGCGTCGATATGGACATTAAAATTTTTCCCATTAACGTTTCGTGCGTTTTTCTTTTTAAGTAAAAGTGGACAAAAGTGGGACCAAACGTTGGTAAAAATCCGTTCTCACCAGCGTTTGATATTGAGCGTATATTTATATCGTGTTCTAAAACGATGTTTTGCAGAGTTTCCACAAAATGAAGTTTAATTTTTATTCCATGATATAACGGAGGAAAAAGTTCGGTCAAAATTAAACTTTCGTTCCATTCGGGATTAGAATTATTCTTTTTAATGGAAGTTTGGGCCTAAAAGCTACATTTGGTTCATTTTGAATTAAATTTTTAAATTAATATAACTTTTAAACCTGCAAAGAGGACCTCGACATATGAGCTAGGTACATCTTTATTGGAAAGATTACCAACTAAGTTTGTTGATTTCTCCTTATCTTTACATAGATTATCGCCTCGATAAATATTAAACACGTAATTTGCTCTTTGCCTATCAAATGCAAAACCGTGAGGAACCAA
Source organism: Malthinus seriepunctatus (assembly GCA_963924605.1). Taxonomy (NCBI): domain Eukaryota; kingdom Metazoa; phylum Arthropoda; class Insecta; order Coleoptera; family Cantharidae; genus Malthinus; species Malthinus seriepunctatus. Next base: position 78,247,860 of record OZ004600.1, on the reverse strand, counting down.
TAAGTTTCTGAAAAAGTAAATTTTTAGTTTGAACTTTTTGAATCGATAATTTCGTGCTTTTCAATATCATCAGTATCCACAACATGGGGTATTTTTGGAGGGCGCCCTTTTCTTTGAATGTTTATGTCTACTTTAAGATAACCACATACGATTCCTCCAGATTCGCTTAGAGGTGGTGATAATATGGCCCATTTTTGATAAAACTGATGGTCTAAAAAATTATTTTATTGGTACTTTGATACCAACTAAAATGAATTTATTTACGAGGTTGTCTCCATACTGTTCCAATATCTAACGTAATGGATCCTAAAACTTTACGTGATGTCCACACTGTTGAAGGTTTAATTACTGTAAGATTAATGGTCTTATACAGCAGATTATCCAGAGTCGTAGTAAATTCAAAAGTGAAATACTGAAAGAGTTGTTTGGGTCACCTAATAGCGAAATGTAGCAAAAAAAGTACCTCATTGAAGAATGGACAATCTGTATTTCGGCTGATATTTGTGCACTTTTTTTGGCTGTCTACAGTTACATATACGGCACTATCCATATTGAGCCAAATAAAATGGCGTCCTTCAAAAATTGCTATTGTAACAATAAAATACTCCTGCTTTTCTGACATTCTACAATCTGTCAAATTAATTTAATGACAACTAGTGTCTTAAGACAGATTTTACAGGGTCGTATCTAACTGATTTTGCACTGAGAACTCCATTTCACTACGAAGAGATCGCATTGAAATATCTGACAACGAGTACTGATTTACTCCATCAAGAGATTCTCTTCTTCATTGGATTTCGTCTAGGAATATATAAAATCCGAAATTTGGAATTAGGTAATCCACAGTGTCTTAATGTCCATGTCCACGTTCTTGTTGTAAACCACCCTATAGTGATCAAGGCTAACTTATGTCATATTACCAAAATTCCCATGACTAGCATTAGGTGCAATTTAGTTTAAGAAAATCTTTGGATCTGAAATAACAATAAACAATTTTAGAACAGTAAAAGATTATTTAATATATTTTTATTAAATGTACAATATAAATCCTAACATAAGTTATAAAACATCAATAACTTAATAACATTGCTTTTGCACGTATTTATGACTTTCCTCTTACATTTTATAATCATAAATTTAATAAACAATTTTTCTTACAAATAAATAAATAAATTAAGTTACAATCAATTTAAGTTGTTTTGCAACAATTGTTGGTTGTTAATGTGGCACTATTGCTTTTTCTAAATAAATTATAATAATTTATCACTATCTACAGGAACATTTGTGTCACAAAGACTATTTTTTTACATTTTTCGTTTTATTTTTTGTAAAATTAATAAATATCACCAAAATTTAAAGTTTGTGGATTTTGCGAGTGCATGTGGTGTACGTCGTCAAGCCCAGGTTGACCAGGCAAACTATTTGAATCTCCTAATATTGTCGAAACTGGACCTATCGACGACGGGCCGTTTGGAACTTGATTACTCGAATTTCCCGTTGTTCCTTCTTGTCGCATTAAATTTCTTCTCCATTTGGCTCTCGCATTTTGAAACCACACCTTAAATAAAAAAAATAAATTAGTTAAGTAGTGTTCTAGTTCAGTCACTTTTATGTTATTTATTATCACTACCAGATAGTTGTCAGAGATCAGAGGGAAGGATTTTTCCACCACATCTTGCTAAATTTTATGAGGAAAGTACGGCTTTCCAAATATTTTTCTAAGGACGGGACAGGCACATAACAAAGTAACTTTTACCATAATTTTTCTGTATTGGGGAGTTGGGAACTGAAGATACACGTGGGTACATCATGGGCACATCAATACAGGTTGCCGTGGGTAGTGAAAACTTAAGGTTATTGATTGTTAGACGAATTTGTTTATAAAAGTCGATTGCACTTTAAAAATGCACTTAGGCACTTAGAATGGGTTTCATAAAGAGTGCCAAGCATGTACTGAGTACTTGCCGAACTTAAGTTTGCGATCGCGGACTTAAGTCCGTTTCATAAAGCTTTCTCAAACTCGAACAATCGCCAGACGAACATCGCCGCTTTCGGTGGTTATCGGTTGAAAACAAACGCATTAACGAGTTTGAGAAAGTTTTACGAAACGGACTTAAGTCCGCGATCGCAAACTTAAGTTAGGCAAGTGATCATGCACGTGCTTAGCACCCTTTATGAAACCAAGCCTTAGTTACACTTGAGCACTGTTTTGCCAGGTTGAAAATGGTTGAAAATAAGTTTTTTTCTAAATATCTTTGAAATTATAGAGCATTCAATCCATGCAAAAAAGGCACTACACTACATATTTGTTTTTCGTAGAGTATTTCCGGAATACTGTGGAACGTTCCGAACATCGCATCGTATTTTCGTGATAGCTCAGTAGGATAGACATCAATTAATTAACCTCGGTGTGAAATTCAGAGTCGCACTGGCCAGGTAGGCAGACCCATCGAGGCAAAAGCTTTTGAGGGACAAACTTTTATGTGGAAGTAAATCCAACTTCATCATTTATTAACAAACCTAACCTAACTTTTTCTTTGAGGACAAAAAAGATCTTTACGCGCTAAGACAACCATCAACAGTCTGCATTGATAGAGTTAACGAAGGAAGAAGAAAAATCTTAACCACGAAAAACCAAAACCTCGAAAGCAGTCCGCACTGACGGAGTTGTCAGATTTGCGCTCACTAAAAAAAACTCCACTTCGAGAGGCCATCGAACAGTACCTGGAACCGCTTGCGCATTACATGGGGTATTGCCGGAAAAAAGAGATGTTTACTAGATTTTTAAAAGATGTTTATTGACTCGAAGACCAAGACGATTGACCATCGTCGATTCCCCGCAATACTTGTACGGGCACACTCTGGTCACGGGACTCAGTCAGCAGGGTTGAGTCCACCAGAACTCTATGGCATCTTGGCCCGGTGCTGCCACTACTCCCCGGTCTTGTGAATCGGTAGAACCCCGCAGCGGAACCTGACCTAACCAAGCCTAACGTGATCTAACCTAACCTTTTTTTTACGGAGGTAGGAAAAAAATCTTCCCGACGAAAGACACCGCCAGCAGTCCGCACTGGACGGTAGTGTAAGATTTTTACTCTTTAGCAAACTCCTCCTTGAGGGACCATCGTACAGTACCCGGAACCGCTTTCGCATTACTTCAGGTACTGCCGGTAAAAGAGATGACTGGAATTTTTTGATTTTAAAAGTGGTTTAAGGACTCGAAGACTTAAGACTGCGCGACTATGCCGAGAAGTCTCCTCTTTGCTGGCTTGGGCCCTGCTATTGTGGGCATAAGTCTTGCCATCTGGGTGATGGTAGATAATGCCCTGGCAGAGGATCTTCACTTTCTATTATGTTTTCCCTAACCTAACCTAACCTAACCTTGAATTCAAATTTTATTTTTGTTTATTTTAGGACAGAATTTACTCCATAGAAATACACTTACGGCCATAGTTATAGTCAGACGTGTATTTGGAGTGTAAACTACACGCGTGTAAGCCCCTGTTTTTCAATGCTAAATTAAGTTAGACGTCACTTACACGTTGTACTATGCGCGTGTAAACGTCTATAACTAAGGCTGTTATTGATGAGAAACAGAGAAAACAACTTTCTAAATGTTGTACTTCTTCTCTAAAACATTTTGTAACATGGGAGGTGGCAGAATGGTTTGGCAACAGCGAGAGATCTTGGCAACCATTATAGATAAGTACACTTAGTACTTGAAACCGCACTACAAAGCGTCATAAAAAAGTAACAAAACAAGTCGATTTACCGAGATTCTATTTGCTGAAACCGTACCTGAGACAACAAATCAAAGAACGCTTTTTCAAAAACTCTCGAAGATGAGTTCAGATGATACATGTGTATAACAAAAACTAAGCAGTTATTGAAAACGCTTGTAATTTTTTTTTTTGAAGCTACAAAACTATGTGGAAAAAACTTTGAAATTGCTAACAAATCTAGTTCTTAAAAGGCATTCTAGAAGAAAATTGCATTTATGACTTTTTTTTAAGGGATAACATTGAGTGCTCTAAAGCTTTCCAGGCGAGGCATCTATGAAAAACTGACTTTAGGCACCAGTACAGGGTCGGACTGGACAGGTCGGCAATTGCTGACGAGGCCAAATGCTTTTAGGGGCCAAACGGGGCCAAAAAATGCTTTTTGGGGTCAAACAGAGGCGGATATGGGGCCAATTACAGTTGTTGCCGACGGGGCCAAATGAGGCCAGTCCTACTCTGCACCAGTATATCAAGAAGACTGTCAAATCCGCAGTGATAGAGGGAAAGCGCCCTTTTAGGGAGACAATAAATTATGTTTCAGCTTTACCTAATTTTGTTCATTACAGGATCCCTAGAACGTCGTCTTTGATGACAGAAAACTTGAGGACTTCTCATATTTTTTTAAACGAAAAATGCTACCCTCTGGCAATTATTTAAATAATCGATCCTTTTTTGAATTAAAGTAACTGCGCTATTAATATAATTCTAGAATTAACCAAACCTGTAAAACTCTTTTCGAAAGTCCAGTTTTTTGAGCAAGTTGTTTAAGGTCTTTGGCATCTGGATTTTGATTTATTGCAAAATACGATTTCATCGTTCTTAATTGGTGGTGTTTAAACGACGTTCTCATTCTTTTGGTGCGTTGATTTTGATGTCCCGTACTCGATGCAGGCGAAGTAACCGATGAATCATACGTAAGGCTATCCATCGATTGGTTCATTTCTCCTTGTAACATTTCTGCAAAAATAATAAAAGCTATTTAAATAAATGGATTGTGTACGATCAATCGTTATTATTTCTATCCCTCTAGGTGTACTCGATAAGTAAAATAATGCAACTGTACGTAGGTACTTTAGTTACTGTACATTTATTATTTGCATCAAAGATATAACTGAAATAAAAACAAGTTCTATAATAATTATTATAAGAGCGCAAATATACATAGTGCTTTGAAATTGTCAAAATCAATAGACGGGGTTGAATTGATGTAAAAGCAGTACACACAAACACGGCTCTTGAGCACGTTTCTAGTGCCTTTCAGTAACGAACTAGCCGAACAAATCCCCTTGAGAGAATTTCCACCCGCTATATTTCAAGAGTACTTGAACATGCGTATATATAAAAAAAAATAAATAAATATATCATTATGCACTATTATAATAAACAAACTTTCTGCAAACGCGTGTATCTTAAGACAAATAATTATTAAACAAATAAAAAGACCCTGTTTCTTCAAATTTTTTTGGTACCCAATTAAAATATTTTTATGAATGAAACTAATTATTATTAATGTCGTTTTGAAAAATAACAAAAGAAAATGTAGAAATATTTCAAAAATTTTTATCCGCAAAAAAATGTTGAAAGCAAAAAACTAGTCGAGAGTTAAAGCTCAAACCGGTACATGCGGAAATAGTTTTGATTGGACTTTTAACAAAAATTGTAATCGAGAAAACCACGTCCCAGACAGACGTCTTCCAAGATATTGGATGTATTGGTTGATTTAGTACAAGACATCGATGCAATTATAATTAGCGAAATACTTAGTTCGTATCTTATAATGACGACGTCCGGTCTCGATTATTTTGAGTGTTCGACTTCTTTTCGATATTATCGAAATTAAATTAATGACAATTGTATATTGTACGATGAGTGCTAAAAAGTAAAATTTCACACAAGAATGAAGCTTTTGCCTTTGTGCTATCAAGTATGTCAAAAACCTCCTAAGAGAATATTATTAATTTCAATCAAAATTTATTTACTTAATAATTTTAAGGGTAGACCTATCACTCCAAAAGTATCGAAAAAGGTATAAAAATGTGTTCACTTATTGTTTTTCTGCAGGCCTGCAAGAATCATTACAACCTCCATATAGTAGTCCCGCGTTTCTCATGAACGATGTGAGTTAGTTTCCTAACTAACAGTGTAAAAAATTTTACAAGAAAAAAGATCACATGCACATGCTCATGCTGTAACAGAGAGTTTATCAGTTCTTGAGCCTGAAATTGCTGAAAAATATTTTTGCACAGTAAAGCATATCAGTTATTGGACCTCCTTGTTATTTTTGAGCTATTATTATATTGAAGAAATGTTACAAAGAAAGTGTTTTTTTTTAGTTTAATTACGTTATTGATTTTCACGCGACCTTTACGCTTTCATATTCTTTCATTTTCATTTCTATTATGTTACTTTTTCTTCTTGGCGCTAGCGTTATACTGATTTGCACAATTAAAAATAATTGTCGTATATAAAAACCGTTCGTACGAATAGTTGCCATTTTTTAATTTTTTATATGACAGGTAGTATGGGGATGGAGTACAGAATAATAAAACAACGGAATACAAAAAGTTGCCATATGAACATCAATTAAATAAAATAATTTACGCCGATGTTGATGCAATAACCCTCGTGCGAGTGATTCGATTGATTTGGAAAAGTTTTGAATCGATTGACGGCAATCTGAACTCCTTTGGACATCGTTACTCAGACATAAAAATTGGAAATGTGAATAAAACCGTTGGATCGAACAGTAAATTGACCATTCGAGAAATGGTCGACGATCTCTACATCTCGAGTTTGGTTTGATGTAATACTAAAGGTTTGACATAAAGCGTAATAGGCAGCTTTTTGTCGCACGAAAACAAATAGCCGAGTGTGACAATAATACATTAAAGTACAAGTGTCAGAAGGTAGCATTTTGTCACACGAAGGTAAAGTTTGCAGACGGAGTTTTGATGCAGGCCGTTTTTTACGTGTTTGATCCCCAAATCTGTTTTACAGAATCCCGAAACCATGAGCTTCCACCGCTGATGGCTGTAACTATTAGCTCTTTTCGTAAATAGAAACAACGATATAAAGAGAAAACAGTTGGATTGATTTATCCTTTTGATAGATTTTTTTAATAAGAGTGTAGCTTCCCAGTATCTTGATTTTTACAAGCTTTTAACACTTTATAAACTACAGGGTATTTTAACAAGTGATTTTAAAGCTATTGAACGCACAATACATTTGACCTAAGTTCAGGGTCGGATCAATGAATGTTGGGGTTTTCGCTCATATCTCAAAAACCGTGTATCTTAGGAAAAAATTATTTTTGGCAAAATGATAGCTTATTAAATTTCCTACAAGATTTCTTGGATTGATTTTTTTTTATTCCTTATAGTTTTTGAAATACCCGCCCACAAAAATCGTTAATGTATGAAAAAAATGACCTCACGTTTCTCATCAAGCTTTTGCCTCTAGCACCTCAGCCCTTTGTTTTACAGTAAAAGTCTTCAGAAAATAAGTTATAGAGCATTAAATTTCCTTTACTATTTTACTTTTAATTCGGGCCCTCCACAACACCGGGCCCTGAAGCATGCGCTTCATAGATAAGCCAACCCTGCCCAAATTGGTATTAAATTAACCTGATTTAAATTGGTTAACTTCTTTTACCACAAGACACGTTCAAGAGTCATTTAGTGGTTTTACAAGTAATCGATCGTCAGTGACTACAAAAAACAGAAACACTGTCATTTAGAGAGCCCTGAGTTGCTGAAAATTATTGTTTAATTAGTGAAAGTCGTGGGAGCTTGAATACGAGGACCGCCAGGACGTATAAGACACATATTTCAAAATATATTATCGTGACCTGAGATAGACAAGCTAAAACTGAAGGACAAGACGAATTAACAATGCTTGATTCTTCTTGAAAGCTTCCAAAATACAGTACGAATCTATTCAGGAGCAATAACAGAGGGATAAAGGAATTTTTGACCAAACAAATTAATATCTTCACTGCACTTCACTAAAAATAAAGTAAGGCGTATTTTTTGTTTTGCTAAAATCTGATTTTGAAGGACCTATTTTAAATATAAATATTTACTATTTTAAATGTTTTTTAAAATTATTTATAACTCACGTACCCCCCCCCCCAAACTTATACCATTCGATGCCTCTTGTAAGCCCGCATATATCACCATCTACATAATCGCATAAAAAGCATATATGTAATTTATGTTGGTAATCGCAAAGATATGAGTACGAAGCGTACCGAGTTAGATGTACGTTCCCACCTCGTGGCTAAGTATCAAGCTGCGTTATGATTGGTGCTAAGAACTTAGTGGAGAATTTAATAAATATTCGACGTGCATTAACTTGAAGGGAGTCCTTGTGACCGTGCATGTTAATCCACTGATAGTAGTGCATTATTGTGTATAGTGTGATCTCCTTGTGCTGCGGGTAGTCGATGATCTGGCGTCCCTGCACCAGCACCTATTACAAGCTGCAGTTGTAGGGTTGAAGCTGATCGCGTCTACCCCAGTACATTCCCAGTGTTCAGGCTTTTTGACCTAATCGCTATTGCCCTCTTTAGTAGTCAGGTTTTTTCGACCCAATCCGTTGAATCCTCTCTAGTGGTCAGTTCTTTACGACCCAATCGATTTTGCCCTCATTAGTGGTCAGTTCTTTTAGACCCAATCGCTTTTTCCCTCATTAGTGGTCACGTCTTTTCGACACAATTGATTTTTCTCTCATTAGTGGTCAGGTCTATTCCGGTACCCAAGAACCACCCTAAGAAGGAAATTATTTAATTTTGTTGCCAACCAGTAGATAATATTTTATAATAAATATTTTTTTGTTTTGTTAAGTGTTTGTTGTTGTTATTCACATCCTCTTCGACTAGAGTCAAGCCGACGCGACGGCTCAAAACTCGGTAACCCCGATTACCGGCGTTACACCTATAAACCGATTTAGTTGAAAATCTGAGGCATAAAACAACAAGTCTTATGTTATTAACATCTTAGTTTCAGTATAGTCTATAGAGGGCGTTAAGATATCTATTCTAACGCCTTTGACGCCCGCTACCTCAGAAGGGTGACGTCTTAGAGGTTTGAACCCTTGAAGACTTTTGTTCAGAAGGTCAAGATCTATAACTTAAGAACTTAGTAAAATTTCATAGAATTTGATTGCAACCGTTCTTCCATTTAAAAAGAGCGGGGTCCAAGACGAGGGGGGGTCCCAACATTTAGGACCCCGCATAAATGCCTCTTATTTCAATGAACGTTTACAAACCTATTGAAGGCTAGCTAAGAATTTTAGCTTTTTGTCCCGCAGGCGCTATTTATTATTTTCAATTATTTTACCTGCGGTTTAAATTTCCATTCAGTGATATTTATATAACACACTGACGGCATATCTCCTATATACAAAGAAATAAATAGTGGACTAGTCGGCATAAAGCTTCATAGCCTCATACCATCACTTCGGCTTTTAAATTTCGATAAGAATTAAGTAAATTAAGCAGTTCAAATTATGACCTTTGAAGTATCACCACTAAAGACAAAATAACGAGAACGTAACCGTAATATTTTATATAAAATAAAAATATCCAATATCGTGGTTACATTATAATGAGTGGATAAAGCACCAAAACGAATGAAATTGTAGTATCTGAATTTTTATGCCAAAGAATAAATTTTCTATAGAATATACTTTATTGTCTTCGTTTTTCCTCAGTCTTCCAATTTCGAAATAAAATTTACCCAAGACTTTTTTTCATACCAGTTATACCTCAAAACAATGTAATTTTAAAGTGGAGATTGTGTCCTATAAGTGGGTCGTGGGAATAAACCAGTAAATTGTATTTGCAACACATAAAGTCGTTTTTCAACAATTACAATTAATAACATTGAAAAATTGCTATTTGTGACAGTTGCCCATAATGATTTTCTCATCAACCTTAAAACTCAAAAAGTGGGTTATTTATTACCTTCTAGTTATTATTGGTTTTAAATAGTATGGGAATTTGAATAAAAACCGCAAATTCTAGTTTTTCGATTTTATTAAAAGAATTTGTTTGAAGAATTTTAGTTGGTGGTTTAGAGACACATTAGCAAAATAAAGTAAAAGAATTTGTTTTGATTTGTAATCTATCGAGTTGACAAGTTTGAGTTATAATTCAATTAATTTAGTGAATTCGCTACTTAATCATTTGTGATGAATACGCTAGACGTGCTGGAGGGTAATATGGATATTTGTTAAAGAAAACGACAAAAAACTAAAAAATTTAAACATCATAAAATTTAAAACATAGAAATTTTTCAAATATATCCAATTAACGGTTAACATAAAAAAATGTGAACGGAAGGGTCAAAGCAGCAATTCTCGGCAACACTACGAAAACTCGCTACCTGCAAAGCGGCCAAATCAAAAAACCAAATCAGTTTTATTTGATTTCCAAAAACGAGTTACCCAAATCGAACGCAGTCAACTATCGGTCGCTTATTTATAAGGTTGCTTTGACGGTGGGTGGCCGAATAAACTATGCTGACAGATGAAAAGTATCTTCAGATCGACGATTGGATAACTCGAATCCGGTAGCCAATTGGCCCGACGCTATGGCTGCTTAAAATGTATAAATTCTTAACCTCAAAAACACGACACAATAAAATGCTCGTTATCGCCGGTATATCCTCCAACACCTGCCCTGACTTTTGTACTTTACACAACGAACAAATTTACCAAATTACTTCGGACCTATAAACTCACTAACGTTTCATTTAAAAATAAAATTGAATTATTGACCCTCGCAATTTAAATCTACTATATTGCAAAAAGTTGACTTTTTTAGTAGGTATTAAGAATTTAGAGTTTTATGTAAACAAATTACTAAAATTGTCAGGTGCAACATCCCAACTTTATTTTATCTTGTAAATGTCATGCAAATTTCACTTTTAAACTCTACAACTGCTTCCTATTTATAGTTATTATCATTCATTATGCCATTTTTGGCAATTTTGATAATTTCTCAATTATTTAAATTGGCCTGTTACAAAAACGTCTATTTGCCCTTGCTTTGATCCTAAAAGGTGCGACTTTTCTCATATATTTTTCTATATCAAAGGATATGTACCAATGCGTATGGTGCATTGGTTGTATACAGGGTTTATCTAAACCCCGATGTAATCATTTCGACGCGTCCATGACGAAACGACACAAGCGCCATTGACTTCATTTTGCAGTAAATACAAAATACTAACTTTTCTAGGTTATTATAAATTATCTTATTTTAAATTTCTTCGATTTTTAGTGTTATAGTCTTAACCCATCTAACCATAATTAAATGTCTATTGATTAAAAGCTATGATAAGTGTCGGTTATGTCACATGCACATTGTAAACCACAAAAACGTGGTCGCTTATGCGATTTAAAAACGAAAATTACGCTTTACTGGAATTTTTGTGAAAAATTCTGGTCAATTCAATTTATGGGGTTTTAGCTCAGCTTTCAAATAACACCAATAACTCATTTTTTTAGTTTTTGGCGCTTGAGTCGTTTTGTCATGGACGCGTCGATTTATACGCAGTATTTGGAAAGTTATTAACATGAGCACCCGCAGAAAATTGTTCAGGGGAGACAAACCGTTAGCAAAAACTAAGCTAGACAATGGTATATTTTCGGGATTAGTCATCTTAAATTAAATGGATACCTAATGAGATTTCAACCTGGGTTTTTTAAGAAACTTTGCCGAATATCCATTGTTTTCGCGTTTCACCCGATGTAACAAGGCCGTAGCTATAAAATGTGGGCCTGTCTTCTTAGCTTAATATGGGCCCCATCTTAACATAAGTGTTTGTTAGGGGGGAGTAGTTAGGGGGCAAAAATACTATTACTAAGTCCCCAGTCCTAGCTATATATCTATATAGGGAGGAAGAGGTTGCAAAGGTCACGTTTTTGGGGTTTACGCTTATATCTCAAAAACGGTGGGTCCTAAAGAAAAAATTAATCATAGCAAAATGAAAACCTATTAAATTTGCTACAAGATTGTTTCTATACATTTTTGCTCTATTCCTTATAGTTTTCCAGATATCCGCTCACAAAAATCGTTAATGTATAAAAAAAATTTGCCTCACAAAATCTAATCCTCTACAACTTCTTTTCTGAAGACTTTTACAAATCGAAGGGCTGAGGTGCTAGAGGTAAAAGTTTGACGTACAACATGAATCAAAAGTTTTTTTTTATAAATGTTATCGATTTTTGTGGGCAGATATCTCGAAAACTATAAAGAATAATAAGAAGAAGAACGTCAAAAGGGCTATCACATGATAGTAAACTCGACATTTTATCACATCGACGCTAGGCGTCACGATGTTCAACTTTTTATTTTTTTACAGAGATCTATGACTTTTTTACAGAAAAAGACAGTTGGCTTGTCTAAATTTGGATAACAAACGAGAACTTTCTATCTTATACAGGGTAATTTTTTTAAGTGGTACTAACATTGGGATCTCGGAAACCGTAATAATTACGAGGCTGGTTAAATTAGTAAAAAGTTGCATATTTTGATGATCTTTAAGAATCCGTTTAGAAAATTTTAAAATTCAAAATGGTTTCCGAGATATTGCAGAAAAACAAAAAATTGGCAATTTCGTTTTTCGACTGTAGTTTCAAAATGGCGTACTTTAGAAAAAACATTTAAAGAATTTCTTTTAGGAGATCAAAACAGCTATCAAACGACACCAAACTTGACTTTTTATCACATCGACGCGAAGCGTCGCGACGTTCAACTTTTCATTTTCTTATGGGGGACATATTATTTTTTTTGCAAATATTACTCAGTAGGCTTATCTAAATTCGGATACCAAACGACAGCTTCCTATCTTGAACTTTTCGAAATTTTCACAACTTTTCAGGTTATGTTATGTTATGTTAATATTTTATTTTAAGTTATTTTTTACGATAAAAATAAACAACTATAACTTAGTTTTTAAATTTTTAGAAAAGTAATTTATTCAAGAAATAAAATTTCATTACTAAGATTTAATAAATAAATAATAATTTGATCTATTTTTATTTCCAGCTCAAATTACTTTTCTAAAAATTTAAAAACTAAGTTCTATTCGTTATTTCTTATCGCAATAAATAACGTAAATATTATAATAAAGTAGAATATTAACATAACGTAACATAACATAATCTGAAAAGTTGTAAAAATTAAGAAAAGTTCAAGATAGAAAGTTTTCGTTTGGTATTCGAATTTAGATAAGCCTACTGAGTAATATTTGCAGAGAAAATCATATGTCCCCCATAAGAAAATGAAAAGTTGAACGTCGAGACGCCTAGCGTCGATGTGATAAAAAGTCGAGTTTGGTATCGTTTGATAGATTTTTTGATCTCCTAAAAATTTATACCGAAAATTTTGTTTCTAAAGTACGCCATTTTGAAACTACAGTTGAAAAACGAAATTGCCAATTTTTTGTTTTTCTACATTATCTCGGAAACCATTTTGAATTTTGAAATTTTCTAAACGGATTCTTAAAGATCATCAAAATATGCAACTTTTTGCTAATTTAACCAGCCTCGTAACTATTACGGTTTCCGAGATCCCAATGTTAGTACCACTTAAAAAAATCACCCTGTATACTTTTCTAAATTTACTCAAATTTTCTAGGTTATGTTAGCTTACGTTATGTTAATATGTTACGTTATGTTATTTTGTACGACGAAAATTAACTACTGAAACGTAATTTTTAAAATTTTAAAACGCAAATTCATTAAAAAATAATAGTATATTATTTAACGAGCATAATTCCATAATTATACAAGAATAAAATTTAAAACATGAGCCGAAGGCGAGTGTTGTAGTCATCCGAGTGTAATTTAGCCATTATGAGAGTCAAATATATTATTTTATTTACAACTAAGTATGTAGTTCTTGATAAATCTTGGCAGAAATCGAGAAATTATTTTTGAATAAAGTAAAATTATTTTACAGCTTGTTGTAAATAAAATTAAATTACTTTAATTGCGTATGTTACTAATGTTATTTTCTTCGATGAAAAATAACTAACACTTAGTTTACAACGAAATAGAAACACTAATTTAATAAATAATAATTTAATTGAATTTTATCTTCTAATAAACTTTGAAAACTAAGTTTATAGTTGTTAGTTTTCATCGTAAAAAATAACATAAAGTAACATAACCTAGAAATGTATAAGATAGAAACTTCTCGTTTGGTATGCGAATTTTAGACAAGCCAACTGAGTAATTTTCTGCAAAAATACTACACGTCGCTATAAGAAAATAAACAATTGTACATAGCGACGCCCAGCGTCGATGTCATAAAATGTCGAGTTTAGTATCATTTTATAGGGTTTTGACCTCCTGAAAGTTTTTCCCAAGAATTTTTTTTATAAAGTAAACCATATGTTGGTACCACTTAAAAAATTCACCCACAGTATACTTTTATATGTTTCACTAATGTTTGGTTATTAATTCTATTTTTTTAACCTATCTACCTATAACAAGTGTACAAGAGGACGCCAATGGGATTTATTACAAATCGAACTTTAAAAAATGTATAGAAGAGGCATTTAGTTAAATTGACCTTGCAGCTTGCTTTTTTAATTATTGCTTTAAATAAATTATAAAAGAACGAGCATTTGTATAGTCTCCAGTCTCACGCTACAATTTTACATTACTATCTTGGATCTCAAAACAACACACAACCCGTAGAACTACTTGATCTAATAACAAACAATACTTAACTTTTAAATTCTTAGAAACTTGAAGCTCATGCAAATTTTTGTACAGATAAATGCAATTTATTATAATCCTTTTAGTCTATAAATTTCTTACCTAAAGTGGTAGTGGTCATTCCCATACCTACGGGAAGATCTGTACAAGGTGAGGCATTTTCAGATTCTACTTTTCGTTTTCTTGGTCGTCCTTTGTGGTGTGTTTGTGTTGTGTGAAAAAAACCAGGCGATTCTCTTCCTCTAAATAGCATATCCATTGGATCGTAATATTCTAATAATTCGTAATGTGGTCTGAAAATGTAATAATTGTTTGTAAATTTATACCAAAGTTGTAATATATTTCCGTTAAATATTTTATGTTAATCAGTACATAATTTAGTTGGCGTGAAAATGAAAATTATTTCTATTTGCATAGATAAAAAAAAGCTTTCTACATATTATAAATTAATTATAATTGAAGTTTATAATAATATTATAAAGCATGTTGTAATATTATATAAGGCAAATCAAAAATAATTATCGTAATGTTGTAATTTAGTTCATATATAGTTGTAGACAATTTGATTGTTAAGAGGACAAATCGAAGATGGACTCGTCCAGAGTTTAAGCAAACACTATGCAGTGTGAGGGTGAGTTTCATAAAGAGTGCTAAGCACGTGCTGAGCACTTGCCCAACTTAAGTTCGAGATCGCGGACTCAAGTCCGTTTCATAAAGCTTTCTCAAACTCCAACAATTACGTCGCCGCTTTCGGCTGTTATCGATTGTAAACAAACGTAAAGAACGAGTAAATGCGCAAGTTTCAAAAAGGTTTGCATTTTGTTTATTTTAAGTGTTTTTTTAAGTTGTTTTAAGTGACATAAGTGTTCGAGTTTGAGAAAGCTTTCGATCTCGAACTTAAGTTGGGCAAATGCTCAGTACGTGCTTAGCATCCTTTATGAAACCCACTCTAAGACTGGCATAGCTTATGGGTCGAATGTGACCAAAAATCCCTGCTAAAGAAGACGTCGTTAGTCATTGATGCAAGCATTTTTCGAGTGAATAAGATAACTTGTAGAGGCGGGAGCAACGAAGAAACGGATAAAACAAGTAAACCGATTTTAAGCGATTTTGACCTTAAAAGCCTTTCATATTTTTTAATATAGGTTTCGGTAGTCTCTTACTGTATGGCCTTTAGATTAAGTTAAGTTTAATCTATCATTGAAGTTTTTTCAGTGAGCAATTCTATTTTAAATATTAAAAATTATGTCTATGTTACATAGGAGCATAAGAATTTTAAAAAGGTTTAGGTGGGTCATGGCACAAAAAAAGTTGGGAAACACGGATCTAAATGGTAGTAAGGTAGCATAAAAACGCAGTAAACACTGGATGTCTGCTGAAAAGGATTGAAATCGAATGTTGACTGATTCTTTTCAAAAACTAGCACAACCCTCAAATCAGAAAAGAATGGCAGAGCACTCTTATGTGAGAAAACGCCTGCATTTAACAGATACAACAGACATTACTTGTACTACACGGTATTGGTAGGTTAGATACTTGGAGCGCGACAATTGCAACTCATATCATCTCAATCATCTGTAAGTGTGCACTTTCACGTAGAATCAAAATATTTAGCTTTTTCAACAATAGGAGTACAACTTTAAAGTTTCTCGAAACCATAGTGTTAGAACCATAAATATCGGTAACTGATGGAAACACTTGGGGAATACAATAGATCCAAAGGGATGACGTGCATGGCACTTTTGATCTAAATGAAGAATGGTCGACTGACATATCTCGTGAGTCCATCGAACTGGCTTGAACAGCTCGTTCAATGCATTGGCTGTCGATTTTTGCAATGAAGTACGAGGGGCAGTACTAATTTGAACATAATTTCAATAATTTTAAAGACTCGAACCGAAACCCTAAACAGTTCAAAATTGCGTCAGGAAAACCTGGCCCCTACCATGTGTTGGCTTCGCCAACCGCCTTTCTTTTATCTCTGTAGTTTCATTATTAGATAGGTGGCAATCTCAGTTTAATCCATTTTAAATGATAAAGATGTTCTTCTTAGAGTTACTATAGTAGGTATAGTGTATAAAAAGATATAAGAAAGTAATAAAAGTTTGACTCTTCGCCTTTCACTTTCAAAAATAGGTGGTATTTAAGAATCGTCATAAACAGTTTTAAGAAACTATTTTTTTCTTCGTTTTTAAAATCCTTTTGTTAAACAAATTTAACGAAAAATGTCAACCTTTTTAGTTATTTATGATAGGCCTCACAGTGAAAGGTAAAGAGTCAAACTTTTATTACTTACTAATATCTTTTTATACACTTTACTTAACAATTAATTAAACTATAGAAATAGGAGAGGAGTGTTTGGCGAAGCATCTTTTGAGGTTTTTTTAAGGTAACAAAGTCGATTTTTCATTAGGATAACGTACAATAGCTCGCGGACACACTCTGCTGGACTGAGATCACTACGTAGTTTGCTAATGGCTCATGTAAATATTTTAAATAGTATCGGGTGGTCGGAGATCAATTTCATCAATTACTCTCTTCACTTTATGTCATTTCATAAATCCACGAGGGAAAACACCGAAATGGGAATACTGATATTGGCGTTCATGAGCTATAATATTATGACGGTATATGAAACAAATATTATTTGCCAACTTTTATAAATAATCTTAACTTCTTTTCTTTTCTTTTCGTTTTCTGAACTTAATACCTACTTTCGATCATTAAAAAGTCTTAAAAAAACCCGGGTAGGTACTTGTTAATTGAATTATTTGAACATTGAAAGAAAATAAGCTGATTAGATATTTTCTGTATTTTCAGCTCATCAAACATATTTAATGACAACATGAAAAAAATTATAAAACCTTTTCGGTCGGTTGAATCTTTCTTATTGAAGTTTTATTTTACTTCACAACTTTTAAATCCAAGTCTCCAATGAAAATTTTTCCGACTGTGTGAGACGTCGCAAAAAAACTTACAAATTCAAAGGATTTATTGCATCAGAGCACACATAATAAAAAATATAAAAAAAATTAATAGTAATATTAAAAAGAAATTTGTTTTGAATCTCACCTGCAATAAACAAGTCCATCTTTCATACCAAAATGATCGCCTTTTGCTAGAGGTACGCCACAAGAGGTGCATAAAAAGCAATGAAGGTGATAAACTAAGTCTCTGGCTCTCATAACCAATTCATTAGCGGATATTCCAGCTTGACATCGACTACATCTTGTCACGGCAAATAATCTACAAATGTAGGTATGAGTTTAAAAAGAATTAAATTAACGGAAATAATTACGTATAATAAGATAATAACGTTACACCTAATTACACTTATTACTCTTGACGAAATCTTAAATTTACTAACATATGTAGGTACATACACTTTTATATACTTGATGCAAAATTGCACTCTGTTTTTTGTTAAGTGCTCTTTGGTTTTTTGTATAAATTCTTTAATTAATTATTTCATAATCTGTTTCTCTGTTTTTTTTCAGGACGTCTAGACAAGTCTTACAGGTAGAAATATGTGGTAAATTCATTATTACTAGATAATTTTTAAAAAAATCGGCGCATTGCCGATACCTAGTAATACTCCGAAAATTAATAAAATATTTATACTTCAGACAAGTTTCTTCTCGAAAATAGAAAAATTATGTGAAAAATCATATTTTTTTAGATTCCTGCTACCTACCCATTTTAACTCATCTGGATGAAAATGGTACTAATCGCAAGATATTTCCCATGTTACTTTCTTATGCTCTAAGAAAAATTTTTGCCGGTATAAATTTTTTAAAATCAAAACAAAATACCACGTCAAAGCCTTTACTATTTGTCGTTTTCGTTAATATACTATGGACCCATAACGAAAAAGTCAAGATGACCGAGTATTTGGGCCCTAAAACCAGTGCCTTATAGCCTGATGGCGCCAACCGGATTTTCTTGTTCAGTAGCACTCAACTTGCTTATCCTCAAGACAGGCACGTAACTACGGAAGGGCCAGGGTGGGCTCAGGCCCACTTAAAATTTTGCTGGCCCACGCTTGTGCCCACCCTGATAAAATCACAACAATAAGCGAAAAATCAGATATTTACAGTGTAATCTGAATTCCATACAAAATATTTCATCTTTAAAAAGTTTTATGGGCTATATATTGTGTATTTAGCCCACCCAAAAAAATTTGTGGCCACAAAGTGCCCACCTGATTTTAAGAAGCTAGTTACATGCCTGCCCCAAGAGCTAAGCTCAAATACTATTACCTACATTTTTCTGTTGTGGGCTCATAGTCTATAACGCTAAGCAACGACTTAAAGCTCATTTACGAAGCGACGACTGTCGCCCGCGACTCCAGATCAATCGATTGAGCTAAATATTAAGAATGTTCATTTGTCTTGCACTGGTTGCTCAGAACCGTGTTCGTTTGTGAATTTCCTACTCCTCGTCAGGAAGTAGTAAGTTGAAGTGAGTTGAAGCAAGTTAGTGCAAGACAAACGATCAGACCTATTGACTTTACGATTCTTATAAATGACATCGTATTCTTCTATTTGTCGCAGAAAACCCTTCGCGGCAGCCGCTTTGTAGTTGGAAATGTTTTAACTACATGACGGCTGTAGCAAGTGTTGCGTCAGTTTGTAGATACCGGATTGTCCCTAGATTAAGTTATAAAGAGGGAAAAAAATTAATTTATGATTTTTAAAAAGTTTCACTCTTTTTAAAAGTCCTCCTTGCTCTCAAACTCCCAATAGAGAAACAAGTTTAGATTGCTTATCTATGTTTAATTGGTAATATTTAACCAAGTTCGTATCTCTTGGAGTTTCAGAGATACCTATGCTATGTCAATTTTATGAGAGACCCTGTATTTTTTGTAGAACACCACTAAAATGCAATTATAAAAAAAAATAACAACTTCTAAAGAGGTCTGCCGGTACTTCTGCCTGGATATACTTAGCGCTGTTTTACATGGACTAAATATCGTTTTAACTTGTTAGTACTGAATCAACTCAAGAGACAAAAGCACGGGAATCTAAACTCTAACGCTGTGCATAGAAATTTCGACGCATGACCTTGTACGACGTTAAAGTTTAGATTCCTGTGCTTTTGCTTCTTGAGTTGATTCAGTACTAACAAGTTAGTACGACATTTAAACCATGTAAAACGGCCCGTAGACAAACCAGCGCAGCGGTTTAGTATTCCTTACTATTGTTTCTTTCGAAATTCAGAAAAATTAACCGGATATTTGATGACGTAGGGCTTTCTACCCCAGTGAACAGTGTAACTCTGATAATTATGCGGAGGATATTGACCAAGTTATGTGAATTTAAGAGTTTGTTACCCCATTCAAGCTATCTAAAAAAATATTGCCCTAAGAAGAGGTGTCAAATTTTCAGTTTGTTATAATATTTTCGACGATCTAATTTTATTCATTATATATCGTGCATAAAACTGTCAAAAATCGCTAATCATAAAAAATTTCTTTAAACATAAAATCGCTTATAACTAGGTCAATACTTGGTTTAGAAAAATCAAATGCAAGAAATTAGAGCTAATTTCGTAGGCTACAGAAAAGATTTGTATAAGTTTTTTGCTAAAGTAAGTACATATTTGTAAATTTATTTCTAATTTAACAAGGAATAAATCTATTTTTTTGTTAAGATTTGAAAAAAGTTTAAATTTTAAGACGCCATACTCCATATAATAAATGAAGCGGAATTCTTTCGTAAAAGTTGAAAAAAGATATCATTTTTAAAATGCTGTAACTAAGTCAGTTTTTCACCTTTTGGTTTAAAATCTGTTAAAAATGAAATCAAATATATTAAAGTTAAGGTTTCTATAGTTATTTCTTTTAAAAACCTTTAAGGGTTGCCAGAATTGAGATATTACTCTAAATAAGTCCATAATGGGTCAGCAGTAGCCGAACTTTTAAAATCGCATAACTCGCGTGTAACATTTGTAGTGCAAAGATTAGAAATAAACTAAATTAAAGATAATTTTATAAGCTACAAGAGAGTCCCTATAATTTTTTTTGTAAAATTTATATTTTTTGAGTTATTAAAAAAATCAAGGGATACGTCTTGTTTTCGATTACCGGGTAAACAACGTTTAAGATTAGAGACACCACAACTCGTTTAATCTTAATCATAGAAGCACCAGTAAAAAATGAAATTAAAGAAAATTTTACAAGCTATAAAAAATATTTAGATAAATTTTTAGCTATTCTGAACACGTCTTCAATTATTTGGAAAAAACTCTTTCCTCCTCTTACGATCCCTCTAAAAAAATTGTTCTATGGAGGGAATAGTCAAAGTTTAAAGATTCTTAAATATAGATATTAGAAATTTAGAGAACCTATACACTAATTTTCGTTAATCATGTAAATTTTTTGCTAATTTTTGCTAATATGCCGATTTCAACAGCTTTTCCACTTTCTTAGAAAATAAATTACTTAAATATTATAGTTTTGGTATGTATTTTTAGAGACTAAATTAGAGTCAAAATATGTATTGCGTAAATAATTTTTATAAAAAAAATTGCATTAGATAGGTACCTAATAGAGAAAAAGAATACCTAGATAAATAAAATGATAAAAGAGATTTACAGTTACCTTTAATAGCAAATACACAAAATAAGATAGTAGAAGCTCAATAAACCTCAAGTTAACCCCTTCTTCTTCTATTGTTAGCAAAGACGCATTTTTTAGAAGGGAGTAGTCGTATGTAACCCATATTTATTTAGGTCAAACTAGGTTAACACAAAACACCACTTGCAAACTGTGAAATTGTAGTTTTTTTATTAAAAATAGCGAGAAGGTATTTCATATTATGTGTACCAGTGTACCTGATGCAAGGATGTAAAAGTTGCACTCTACTTTACATAAGCACTTTTTTGTACTTATGTGAGTCACCTGTTCGGTGCATGAAATGCATTAAACTGCATGTTGATGTTGATGTATGTACCGATTTTTTTGTAAGGAGAGGAATAAAAATGTATCGGGTTTGATTTTTGAACAAAATATCGAAACCTATAATCGGTTATATCAATTATTTACAGTTTAAGAGATAGGGGAAGATGGGGCAGAGAGGACCGGTGAGGCGAAGGGGACCTCCCCGATTAGTTTAAAACCTGGTGCTTCATCTATAAGTTTACAGCCAAAATGCATAATTTACACATTTTGTAGTATACCTAGCAATTCAAATAGTTGTATTGTAAACAATTTTAGTCTGTACAAGGTAAATTCAAAATTTACGGGAAGTGATCTAATTTTTCAATTACGTTAGTTTGTTGTTATCTTTAATATAAAACGTGGTTAATGATAGCTCATCGTCATAAGTTATTGTTAAGATACTAGTTTAACATATTCAAGTGAAAAGTTTGAACTAACCTATAATCTTTAGCTTATGAACCTCCAAACAAAGAAAAGCGCGCCAATGGGGTACAGAGGTCCGCTTGATTCAATATGTGTTTTATATGGTATATCAGCATCTGTAGTTGTGTGTCTTCGTTTATTTTATTTACGAGGGAAAAAATGAACCCACTGTATAAAAGCGTGTCCAATAGGGTCTTTTGGATATTTTAATGGTACTGGATAGATGGACAATGCCTATTTTATAAAATACTTAGATCATTTTATTCAACACACTAAAATGAATAGTTTCTTGTAATTTCTCTTTTTAAAAACTTATCTTAAGTTGTTACTATTTTGTCAAAATTATAACATGATGAAATAAACTGATAAAAACAATATCACAATCATTTATTCAATTGGCACATAATGGTCCTCTTTACCCCACTTGCCGGTACATCGGGGCGAAGAGGACCACAAGTAATCGCTCTTTTATCTTTAATTACAGCGATTTGCAGTAGCAGTTAAGAAACAATATTTTACTTATGTTTCAGGTACGTATGTACCTAGGTGATTCAAGTATTAGTTTCCCATTAATTGAATAAGAAAAAGAGAAATTGATAAAAAAGGCTTACTATGTCCTCTGTGCCCCATGTTCCCCTACTAAAATTAGAAATTGTAGGTATTAAAAAGTGCAGCGAATCGCAATCGTCCGAGGATTTAAAGGGGGCATAGTCAACTCTAGAGAACTTTGAAATAGTTAGAAACCATCTCGAACATCCAAAAGACACAAAACGTTATTACAATAGTAACACAAACTTCATTACTCGGCGTTTAAAAATATACTGTTGAACTATTGCAAAATTTAATCGCAGAAACAACAAATTACGTTTATTTTCATTTATCATTTTTGAAATTTAAAATAAATAGAATATTCTACATTTACAGGATGCTTCAAAAACGCTCTCGTTGGGTTATTGGAGACTATTAACCCTTTCGTGACGATTGCCGTACTTGTACTTTTTTCATTCTCTACATTGATGACCTACCGCCGTACTGACGTTATGAGTCACATGTTGTTCAAGCTGTCACCGTACGCATTTATCATAAAATGACTTCTGTGAGACGGCCACCGTACATGAAGGACAATACTTTTCCATTTTTAGATCGAGTGTCGTACATGTACGGCGCTCCTTCCTGCTTTTGAGGCCGAACGCCGTACATGTACGTTCCTCTGTTATGGGACTTCTAGTCACGACTATAGACGTTACATGTACGTTAGGATTTTCAACCAAAAATAATATAAAACTAATAGATTCTAGATTCATAATCACTAATCACTTGTCAACTAACTAGTAGCATTGCTAATAGATTCTAGATTCACAAATCACTTGTCAACTTGTTGCGACAAGTTAAAAGCGTGCAAATTCCTTACGCCGTCCACGGTCGAGTAGAGTGCAATACAGCGGCCGTCCCGAATGGGTTTTAACGAAGCTCGGGAAGCATTAAAAATAATACCTCTTCCTTTGAATGTTAACAAAAAACTTCATTAATTGAATCAGCAGCCACAAGGATTGTTAGTTGTTGCATCATTTTCATCATAATCTTTGATGATCGCTAATTGGAAATTCATACTAGTTTCAGAAAAATCATTCAAAGCTAGCGGGTGTTTAATTGAAAAGCCTAGTCAAGCAGAGAGAGATGTCAACGTGGTAAAATAATGTATAAACGAATGTCCTGTCTAGATAGTAAAAAAACCTATTAATTGCAGGATGTACGTTGACGGTAACAACATTTGCGTCAGCCAACTTGACTAAATTTTCAATCGAGTATGTTTGTCTGTCTCTCGTATTTTCTTCTTAGTACAATGTTGTTTAGGTCAAATGAGTAAATGAAATTTATGTTAAATTTTCCAATAGTTTATCGCTATAACTCGTTAAAGGTATTTTAGCTGAAGGCAAATTTAATAATATGTAGGTAACACCGTATAAGTTTGTTGAAAATTATTGTAGTTTTGTATAGAACTAAAATAATAATAAATTTTGATATATAAAATTAACACGAAAACTAATTGACACGCTAATAAATAAAGTTGCGTTATGTTATGAAAACAGTTTTCCGATGTTATCATAATAATTTTGTAATGTTATGAAAACATTTGCAGTTTCAAAAGGTATTGTCAGTGCTGCTATAGGTGGCAGGCGTCGAAAGCACTCAGTGGTTCTCATGGGAATTAATAAAACAGTAAATTCTCTCAACGATGTTCTTTCTAAATGGTTTTACTCTTTTAATGCGTGTTTTTTGTAATTTCCATTTGTAAAATATAACAATGAAATTTTTTTGCAATTTTTTGCCTTCGATACAAATTAAAGAATTAATTAAATTAATGGGCGCTCTGATTACTGGTGTGTACCATTCGAGTTCGTCGTAATTTGTATTTCACTATTATGACATGGAGATATAGATAAGGTATTTTAATAGTAACAAACATTATCGACCACATCTATCACAACTTTACCTGTCCGCCCAATGTCCACAACTGGTGTAACTGGTATATAATCAAATAAAAAAAATTACCAAACAAATACGACCCTTATTTATTTTATTTATAGAAACACTAAACTTTTCTTCTACACTCTACTTATTTATATGTAACTTTAGTGAACCTGTCGTGTCAGTTGTAGGCTGTAGATTTAGTTTGCTGATATTATTTAACATATTATTAACTACTACAACTACAAACATCAAAATCTTGATTTTTTATGATTTCATTACTCACAAATTATTCTAAAATTACTCATTTAAATACTAAGTTTAAGCGTATAATAACTAGGTAGTCAAAATTTAATTTGCAACTGTAACTGAAGCAAAGTGTTCCAGAAATAATTACAGGTGGTTTTGAAATAATTTATATAAAAAATGGCACACTGTGACTATACTATACAGTTGCTTTCATCCACTAAAAGACATTTTTGTCTTCCATAAACCGTTGTGAATCAAATTATTGCAGAAAAACGAAGACCAAGTTCATTACTAGCGCCCTCTAGCTACTTAACAAAATTCGGATTTGGTACTTATGTTAAAGCGCTTGGTTAGGTCGCATACCAAATCTTATTAAAATCGGTCAAGGTTTTTTTTAAATATTCACAAAAGAGTGTTTATTGGGGCCCCTCTTTCAGAGGCTCCCGAGGTCTTTAAAAATCAAAATAAAAAAAATTAAAAAAATACGGGTATCCTAATTTTAAGTATAAAACACACTCCTATAGAGTTTTCAAACATTTTATTAACTGTGTGCCGCGAAACATTTTTTCTTTGGAAAATGTGCCACAAGAGTAACAAGACTGAGAAACACTGTATCTGTGTACCTACTATACCAATGGAAACCCATCCTTAGTATTTTCAGTTAAATGAAAATGTTCTGAATTGTATGACTAAGCCATTTTTCACATTTCTGATACACCCTGTATATATTTAAGTAATACAGTGTTATTTCTATTCACCTACCTATAATAATCTTCTTTGCAGTAAATATTTCCTTTTCTCGCAAAACAAGTAAGTTCAGAATCCAGAGGTAATTTACATTCGACGCATTTTAAACAATGTGCATGCCACTGTCTGTCAACCGCTAAAAGATAATATCTATCATATATTCGACTTCCACAACCCGCACAGGTCACAGCTTCGACAGAATCACCAATTCTCGAACATGGAGACGTTCCACTACGTTCGATACTTTCACAATCTTTTAACATTTTTATCAACACAGTTTTAATTGAGGAACACATCAAACACTAACCAACTTCATTCCTCTTCAATTGCTTTTCTGTATTAGATGAGGAAATCCGACGCGCGATCCATTTTATATGTTATTCCTGGAAAAAAAAGTAAAAGAAATAAAATTGATTTAAAAAAATGCTAACGAATTAATATGGTCTGGGTTAATATGTATAGACATGCTGTAACGGCAATTAATAATTTGATTGAACTTGTAAAGTTGTGACCATGGCGCCTCCGTATAATACCGAGCGGAAGTTTTACTTCATGTGGCGCCTTCTCGTTACTTACTTTTAATTTATACTAACGGTATAGGGTTATTGGTTATTATAAAATATATAGAACTATTAACGGTTAATTGTTTTTTAAATGTAACTCGGGCTGTTTTAAATTGGCATCTAAAATAAAATAACTGCGATATAATTGATATTATTCTAAAGTAGATTCATGCGTCGCCGTCCCGCGCCGCCACTATACAGTAATTTAATAACAATAAGTAAGCTGCCACCTTTCGGTTTTAATTAACTCAGGGCGGCGTACGTTGTTAATATATTTTTTTACGGACCTTGACGTACATCTCTTATTTTCAAAAAAAGACGTGAACGCATTTTATTGTGGGTTTGTTCGAGAAGGTATGGAAGTCCGAAATAATATAATAATAGGAATATAAAAAAAATGATTTATTTCAAAAGAAACATTTTCGGATAATTTTTATTTTTCTCCTCACTACCCTCTTCGAGCACTGACGTAATCGAAGATTTTTATAAATTGCAACCTCACGTTTTCTTTGTAGATTTGGATAGACCATGAGATTCCGATTTCAGCAATATGCACAATGCACATGCTTGCCCTTTAGACTGATAGTTTCGAAGGTATTAATTTCTAACGACCGCATTAACCCTATTTATTTAGAACCAATAATGCTAAGATCCCGAATAATTTACAGATCCTTTTTACTAAATTTCATCTACTTCGAAAAAGTAGGTATAGGTATTATGATAAAAAAAATAGTAGGTAAGTAAGTACATTGTTTCATAAGGAGTAAAAGTGGAATTTTTTCGACGAGTCAGTAGGGCTTGTCCGACGAAACGAAGCAAACAAAACAAACAAACGAAACAATTAGCTACTGACGAGCCAAAAAAAGCAACAAAATGTAAACATTTTTTAGACGTTTGAAGAAAAAATTATTTTTTTTAGATTTAATAATATCCTCTGAGTTCAAAAAAGTTGACACTAAAGAATGAATATAGTGCAGTTTTTAAATAAATACCTATAGCAAAGACGTCATCACTCTTACGTGCTTGTGTTTATCAAAGGCGGCGTAAGGAGGTAAGCAAGATATGCACCGCAGAGGGGCGCTTTATCTGGTGGGGCGTCCACTAATTATTAGAATAACTGCGTATTTTTTAAATTTTCAGTGAAAATTTTAAATTGAAAAGGCACCAACGGCGGCCCCTGATGTAAAAAGCATCATTATTCATTACAGTAACTGTATATTTTTTGAATTTTCAATGGAGGTTATCCTAAGGTAAAAATAATTTTTATAGCAACTTGTAGATACATGTACATTTTCTTTTATTTCTATAAGTTGCGGGTGCTAAATTCTAACTTCGCACAAAAGTGCCAGTGCTATCTACCCACAAATGACGAGACGGTTCTGCCTAAAAGGTGCTTCACGTCAATCCTATATTAAGTAAAAACAACGTACCTAGACAACACTAGAATGCATCATTTTAATAATGCTGTTCAATTTTTGCTAAGCGTTTGAGTAGGTATAGAAGAAGACTACATGTGAATGGGTTCGATTTCCCAGACAGTTTTCTCAGTCGCAAAGCGGTTTTACTGTAGCCCTTTACATTGTGCATTTAAAGCCATGTTTCGTTTATAACTCCTCAACAACCCCTCTACCTTTTCAACGAAATTAGTTCACTAAACTCAATTCTGAAATTAAAAAGGGGGTCATATTTTACCTCATTTTTTAAAGATTTTTCTATTTTCTATTTGTTTTAGAAATTTTAAAATTTCATTAGCCCCCCCCCCCCTGTTCCTGCTTGTGGACAACAAGAAAATAAAGTTATAAAATTGATGAAAATATTATCCTATTTATTATGTGTAAAGTTACAAATAAACCGCCACACAGTGTCGGACTGTCCCACCCGGTGGTTGGCGGTAGCCCGAGGCAGAATGGAGCCCGAAACCGCCAGCCATGAGGAAAATAATTAAACCAACACATGTCTGTATTTTTTTAATTATCGAGAATTTAAAAAATTGCTTCAATTATTCTCTCGTTTATAATGTTGGGACAAAAACAGTAGCGTAATGGCCTTCTCACAAAATCCAGAGTGGGACCCCTACCTATCCCCAGACATTTTATTTAACCACAAATCTATATTATAATGAAATTTCATACTAAACGATGTTTCTGGGTTTTTTTCTATCCTGAGACCCTCCCGCAACGCGTGCCCTACGGGTTACTTATCACTGGACACTGCACCAGATATGGAATATAAAAAGATTTGGAAAAAAGTTCAGACACGTCGATTTAAATTTTTAACTGTGCAATTTTGGCACTAAAATAGTTTCTACAGGGTAATCTATTTCGGAGGTACGACGTCAACAACACTTTTTGTAAATTTAATACCCTATAAATATATTTTATTCTTTTTGGAATCTCCATCGAGAGCTTATTTCAACAACCTAAAGTTGGTATTTGTGGAGCTACAGATATTTGAAAATTGCTTTCTTAAACTTTCAAGTGACATCAGTTGCTGAATTCTGTAAAATCATTTGAAAGGATTACGATTCTGTATCGACTTTTCAATCATAATCTCATGAAATAACGAAAAATAATATAGGTACAGGGTAATCAAATTAATAATAACAAGTAACAAATTAAATTAACAGACAATTTTTTTTAAGTGTAGTAGGTTTTTAAAATCAGTTCTTTATGATGAATCCAAAAATGATAAAATATCTACGGTATTCCATTTAAAATAAACCGTCGATGGTGTCGTACCTCCAAAATAAATCACCCTGGTATAAATTATTCTTGTGTTAAAAAAAGCGCAATTAAAAATCTATCGATTTGAATCGATATGAATCGACATGTCGTATATTAATAGATAATTTTAAATTTTTATGCTTGGGGGCAGTAGTGGAGGTCCAGAGTCTAGCCGGGGACCCCTAATATAGATACCGGTCCGACACTGCCCCTATAAGATGAGGCCTTTTTTGAAAACCTACGGTACTATGACTAATTTACATGCCAAGTTTCAAAAGGGTATTGCTTACTAGTAGTCAAGAAGTCAATTTCATTGACTTTAAAAAAAAAATTTATTGATCGACATCACGTGTTGACATAAATCAGACTTTTGTATCTCTAACATTTAATTTGCATATACCTACCTACATTCTAATAGTTAGTGTTATACAAGCATTATTAATAGGTAACTTGAATATGCAATTTGGTGTTTGTTTCATGATTTCCAACTTTGTAAAGGAGGTTCAAGTTTGTGATTACGTTAAGAAAATCTGGTCGGTATACTAATTTACTCATCAAGTGCATTTCTACATTGTTTTAAACCCCCCGAATAGCTGTTTCTTTAGCATTTATTTATTTCAATTTTGAACTAATCATTTTTTGGGATTCTTTAACTATTAATTATATGTATATTAAGTTCAGAGTGGTTCAAATTGCTTGTCAGTATGTGGAGTATCTCATATGGTTAATATAGAGTTTGCAGAAAACCATCAACACGATCTTTATGTACCTTTTTGAAACAAACTAAATGGTTCAATAAAAAATCTGCCACTTTTTTTGTTTTTGAGTCATAGCCCAAAATTCAATTTTTCGTCATTTTAATTTTGGCCGATATCTCTCTTATTTCTGAAGATCTCTTAAAACTGTACAGACATTATTAAGACACTTTTTAACGTAGATTTCAGTGACGTAGTCGAAAAAGTTTTGATGAGATATATTTTCGAGTTATTACACAAACTTTATTCCTTTTAAATTAAATAGAGTATTTTTCTCTTTTCAAAAATATGAAATTTGTTGAAGTTTGAAAATTTTTAAATTGAAAAGTTTATATCATGTTTTACATGTGTTGATTACGGAATGTACCTATCTTTAAAAATATTTTTGAGGGATCAATCTCAAAGGGGCCTAAAATTTTAAATTACGACACTGCCTAATGTTATTTGAAACTGGAAAAACAGTTAAAAAAAGAAATATTAATCGAAAACACAACACTAAAAGAATATCCATGTTTATATGCGTTTACGATAAAGAAAGAGAAACAGAAACTTGCCAATTGCATGTTATAGTGGACTGCTTAATAAATTGGTTCATTTTGCTCGCAGTTAATTGATGTAATTAGCTGAGAGAAACTTAATGTGCGACTTACTACACCAATTATGCTATGATAAGGTAATGTAAATGTACTTTTTTTATAATAATTTTATAGCACTAATATCAACTTTGAGTTTGTTTATTGTTTTATCAATTTTTTAATCAATTTTTAATAGCTATTATTTATATTATTAACGATGGTATAATGAGGTAGGTTTACTAAATAGGTAAAAAGGGATTAAGTGTGCAGATTTATTTAATTGTGCGCGTCATTAAGCAAGTAAATAGTTTTATTGATTTATAAAAATTGCATTTTTTTAATAAACTCTATTGCTATAGGTACTTCGTATTACGTACTTATACTGAAATCTATTTATTTATCTGAAAGATTAATAGAAACAGATTTTTCTACGCCCACTATACCTACAGTCTAAAAATTTGAAAACGGTACACAATAGGCTTGAGTTACATATGTTAAAACTAAAAAAGATATCAAAAATCACTCAAAACCGTTTGGCTATAATATGAAGGGGGAACTATAATGATGTAAGAAATGACACACCCCCACGTACCCTAAACTCAAGCCACCCCAACTAAAATATCTTAAATAGCAACCCCCTATGCCTATAGGTATTATACTTGTGATACATCATTGCAAAGCCCTTAAAAAATGCTCTTCACAGTGGTACCAATTAAAGTTGCATTTGGACTGGATCGTTTTCGATTATTTAAAAATAAAGAACTGAAGTGTTTAAAACTCATTTTCAATAGGTATAGAAAATAAATTTTAGAAATGATATTTTCTGCGAGACAATAATAATAATAAAGGCGGTTTCTGATGGACAAACATTTTTAATTAGCTTCCTATAGATTTCTAGACTTAACTCCACTCATTCTGCCACTTGCAAACTCGTGTGGATGCCATATTGAATGGGTAAATAACTGCCCACGTGATTTGCATCCTTCAGCTTCAAATAGCCGAGTATATGCTATCCTAACTGGGACAAAACCCTCTTTTTTAGTCTTCGTGGTTTTCGCTATTAAGTGAGTACTTTCTATAAGGGTCTCGGCCTTCTAAAACCAACCCTCACAGACGGGAACTGCATTGGGCTTTCTGCAGCTCCTGTGCAAACATATTTTTCGCCGCCTCGTTATTTCGTCTCTATATTTAGGTATAAGTTTTGTATTACCGTTTTGTTTTAGTTTTTGAAAAAATTGATCTTATATTTATTTATAAATTTATAACGATGACCTTCACCCCTTTCCCAATGAGGCCACTCACAGGCTGGACTTGCTTCCGCTCTTTGCCAAGACCGGCCCTGCTGTATCTTGTATGCAAATAAATAGGTAGCTAATTAATAACCTTCTATCTGTTTATTGAGGTAAGTGATTAGTAGCTACCTATATCTACTGTGATAGGTAATGCTCAAGGTTCAAATGCACTTTTATGTTTATTTATACAGTGGGTGCTAAATTGAAAACCTACTCGTCTATTCAAAAATAAATTGAAGTAGGCATATGGTATTATTGTTAATGAGTTGCAGGGGCGGACTGGGCAGCAATAACATTAGATGTTGTCCACTTTAAGGTATATACCTTCTACAACCAGCTACCCGTTATTCTGAGAGCCGTCACAACCGACCGGAAAGCAACCGACCCACTGAGAATTTTCTAGGTGTCGCGATACTCGTAGTTACATAACCTCACTTTTAATTAACTTTTCGTAAGAGTAGGTAAATAACCCAGATGTAAAAAAAGTATTTTAAAATTGTATAGAAAAATGTTAGTACCTATAATAAACTGACTGTAGCAAATAGCATTTCTCTCCATACCAGTGCTTTCCAAAATGCAACCCCAGTTCACCGAACCATAATGCAGTTGATAGTGCATTGGATGACACGTTAAGCCGTCGGTCCTAGTTTACCAAGGCGAATACCTTTTGGGTTAGTCTAAAAATCAAAAAAAACAAATTAAAAATTAGAAAATGAGTTAGAATCTCTAAACAAAGTTTGACACTCAACTGACAAATGGCCTAGACACTAGACAGTCATATAATAGCAAATTCGATACTTAAGATATTAGAAAATTAGCTTCTTATCGAAACTCGATTAAAAAAATTTGTTGTTCATCAAAAGTTGATAAAATTTTCAATTGAAAGCCTCCTTAATTTTAATTACCAGATTCAACATTTCTCACACACTCTTTCCTAATGAACAACAATTAATTCTTCATTTCTTATTGATCACCTTTTAAAAACCGGTAATGGTTTGATGATGATAATTGTTTTAAATTTTAATTCACCTGTCTGTATCTTTACATTTATAATCGACGACCACGCGTTATATATTTTTTCTTAAATTGCCGAACACAAATTGTTCTCATCATATAGGTGGATGGTAGAGTAGTAGTACCTATATGTATTTGAATTCATTGACCCTAATGTGTTGGTAGAACTGTGATATTTCTCTAAGGCATACTTTTAAATTATAGCAAATTGGCTCAAAATTAATAGGAGAGCCCGTTCTTCAATATTATTTTATTATGAGTACCTACATAGGTATGACCTATGACCTATACAGTGCACGTAAAACGTATGGAATATGCAAAATAAAACAAAAATAAACGTTTTTTTTGGGTAATCTTGAAACATCGATTTTATTTTCGATACTCATTTGTTTTTAAGTAATGACGTCATCAATATTTTTTTTAAATGGCAATAACATACCTACCTACTTTTTTCGTGATTTTAGTATTCAATTGTCTAAATGACTGTAACAGTATAAAAAAAGTTGATATTGATGACGTCATTAGGTACTTAAAAACATATGAATATCGGAAAATGATTTTGACATAGATACCTTCCTACTAGAGATTCACGGCTTGACTTGATTTTCAAGCTGCTTGACTTGACTTGACTTGAAATCAAGTCAAGTTCAAGTCAAGTATTGCTAGTCAAATATCAAGTCAAGTCAAGTAGTTCGAACGTCAAGTACTTGAAAAATCAAGTAGCTTGATTTTTCATTTAAAAAATAAAAATTTTAAAATAATTACGAATATACTTCAATAAGAACTACCCAGAGATTACTGAGAAAGTCGAGTTAGGAAAAGAAGTAGTTTGTTTATGGAGTTACATGGTTTATTGTTTATATAGAGAACTCAACACAAATGGTCGCAACTCGCTTTCCTTGATATCGCCTTCAAAAAAGTAAAAAATATCGGTTACAAAGAATCGCCGCTGCTTTACGCTACAGACTTTGAAGGGGAAGCCATACATGATATCCTAGAGTTTATCAAGCAATATCAAGTAGCTTGATATCAAGTCAAGCAGTAATGACAATAAATCAAGTCAAGTCAAGTACTGAATTGTTGAAAAACTTGATTTTCAAGTCAAGTCAAGCAATTTGTAAAAATATCAAGCTACTTGACTTGATGAATCCCTGCTTCCTACTACCTACCTACTATGCGTATTTTTAAAAAATTCTTAAAATCGTTGTGCATTTCAAAATTTAGAAAAAATAGTATATTATAATACATTGTGTATAAGAAAGACTATCGCATACGCGCCGTTACAAGCACTCGCAAGTTCGTGCTTGTAATTTTCGTCGCTAATGCGATAAAGTCTACTTATACACGAGTATTATACGCTATTTTTTATTATAATTGCAACTAAAACCTCTATAAAATAGAAAAAATCTGTATTTAAAATTTGAAAATTAAGCGTGCCGATTTTGTATTTGTTGACACAGAGATGCTTTGTGTTTACATTGGAAACAACAGTCACACAACAGTTAATATTATTGTTATTACCTAGACGACTTTATAGAGCACTTGTGCTATAAAGACGATTTTATGAACGCTTTTTAGTGTGAAATTGGCAGATTATAATGCAAGTATAATAAAAAAATATTTATTTCAGTTTCATTTGCTATGTTAGTATTATTTACTACACGTATTATTTACTATTAGTGTACCTATTAGTATTATTTACTTATACATTATGCACAGTATATATAACCAATAAATAATAAAAGCACTTTTATGGTAGAATAGCACCATTATATTGTATAGGTATACAGAGCGTCAATATAATAAGGAGCCAGGGTTTATATCTCTGAAACTAAAAAGGATAGGGTAAAACCGGTAGAGATGGCGCACCTTTTTTGTTTTCGTGATAAAACATTAAATACTTAGTCAAAATCAAAAGTTTTTAATCAATAAAGCATTTTACAGAGAACCTAATGTAACAAATAAAGTAAAAAAAAAATTGTTTTTTTAGTTTCAACAAATGAATGCAGATTTTAAAAAATTATTAAAAAAACATATCACCCTAACAGCATGGGAGAGATGGCGCACTAAATGAAACTATTTTTTTATATTTTTTCTTTCTTGCCACAGTGAAGACAATGAGTAGTAAACGTTGTACAACTCTTGTGACGCCGTCTTAGGCAATAAATGCATTGTAGACAGTCGTAGTGTAGTACAGGGTATCCCAAACTGTATAGATGCTTCATGGACTCCAGTAATGCCACTTCTTACAGTTTGTACTGCTAAAGTTAATTATTCTTCACTCCACGAGTCCACGAAGCTCTAGAGCAGCTTCCTTAGAAAGCATTTTTAAGGGCTTTCCAATGATGTATCACAAGTAGGGGGTTGCCATTTAAGATTTTTCAATTGGAGTGGCTGGAGCTTAGGGGGTAAGTGGGGGTGCGTCACTTACTAAGTCATTAGATTTCCCCTTCCGTAGTACCCAAACGGTTTCGGGCGATTTTTGATATCTTTTTTAGTTTCAGAGATATAGCTCCTTGTTCCTTGACGCAGTGTACAACCTATGTATAATACAGAGTGTGAGTGACCAACCTGAAAACACATATCAGCTGCGCTTTTTTATTTTTAAAGGGCATGCTGTCTCGTATAGTATCTTATCTAATTATAGAAAACGAGGTTGGGCAAATAGGTACCTATCTACTTAATTAAATAGAGCTAATCTAAAATAGAATAGAACTTGAGGTAAAGGCATGAGGCCTTCTCACTCTAATTAATTAGATACCTACCATTTTATGAATAAGAATTAGTTTTAGTCATAAGATTATATTATGATGCATTTAGTAGGGGAACTGGGCCTAATATCGAACCCATTCCTAATATCGAACTCTCCCTAATTTAAATACGAGAGGTGTTAAAGGTAAAGAAAGAGCTTTACTATGTTTATCTATTAAGCTAGTTTTATACGGTCAAAGAAATTGTTGAATTTTTCGACCTTGAATTTATTTGACGTGTGTAATACAAGAAATTCACAACAATAAATTCATGAAGAAATTGTAAAATCAGAATTTTTTAGGGAATCCCGGTTACACTGGTTTAAGAGTTAGTATCAGTTGTGAATAAAAATTTAATTTGCAGGTAAATCAACGTTAGAAGATTCGTCAATTTCTTCATGAATTTCTTCGTGAATAAATTGATGAATTTCTTTGACTGTGTAAAGCTAGCTTTAAAGGTTATATTTTTCGTTATGAGTTAGAACAGCAAGTGAGTCGTTCAGTGTAGAGCCGTTTGAATATTTTTTTGTTGTCAAATTATTTTTTCTTGCATATAATTTCTCATTGTATTTAATTTAGAGGTTAAATATCTATAGAGCATTCCAATGAAAAAGGTTAGTGTTGTAGGTATAGGGAACAGCACTACCTGATTTAATATACAAATTATTATTCTCTTTTTTTCTAAAAAAAATTAAATAATTACAATAGGTAATAAATTTAAATAAATATATTTATTAAATTTATTAAAATGATTTTATAACAAAAAAAAAGTGTATTAGGGTAAGGCAGGGCAAGAGTACGCACCTAACACACCTAACAAGGCTGTGAAGCAACTGAGGGTGTTACAATGCAAATGAGGGTGTATATCACTAACTTTATCTATATTTTACATAAAAATTTACTTCTCTTTCACATATCTGAAGTTAGTTCTTAATAAAAATTAATTTTTCTGCTATTTGCAAATGCGTACTCTTATACACCCCTGTGTTCAAGAGTACGCAGAAGGATGGGTAAGACGACGCAACGTGTATTTGGTTATGAAAACTGTAATGTAGTGCGGTCATACAATAGGTAAATTAAGAAAGTTTCTTGAACGATTGAATGCGCGTACTCTTACCCGAATGCGGTTTTTTACATTATTATTTAAAATTTTAAGGTTAGTTTTCGTTTAAACTGAATTGAAAGCAAACATGAATGAAAGTAAATATTACAACAATCAAATGTTTGAAAAATTAATACAATCAACTGTGCAGTAACATGATAAACGCTTACCTAGCTAATGTAAAATATTACACTACGAGCACACCAAACATACATGAGGTAATCACGCTGTCACCGATACTTCTGAGATTGTGGCTACTAAGATTTTAGCATTATGACTATCACAGACATCTTCTGGTCTATTCAATTTTTATTTTAAATGTATACGTTAATTACAATTGCAAATGCGTACTCTTAGACGCTGCGTACTCTTAGGCGTCCTTACCCTATGTACAACTTTGCATAAAACATGATAAAATTGCACGGAATACTGGCAACTGTGCGCTAGTAGTACAAGATCGCGCTAATTAGAATACGAGTGTGTGCAACAAAGCTAGTAGATTCCTATCCCTGCAACTGCAACACTAACCTTTTTCATTGGAACAGACTATACTTCTTAAATTACTATTGTTATTTGAAATTATGTTTTTCTTCTTTTTCTGATGTAGTTTAAATAAAATGAACAACTCCTTTACTTTTTGTTTTTTGGTCATTTATTTATGAGTTATGGTGTTCCTAACGAACCCCGGGTTTTCCGCATATTATTTCTATTTAGTTAACGTGTCTGCTTTCTTTTTGAGCCACATGAAGACTGCATCAGTGGAACTCATAATTATAAAAATTTCATTTCTGATTTATGCAAGGACGTTTAAAACATCGAGTTATCATCATTACACTTTTTTGTAATGCGGTTCGATATTAGGAACACATTTTTTCATTATTTGTAAAAAATACACTTTTATAATAAAATTTAAAAAAAATATTTAATTCAAAAATAATAAACTGGAATTTATCCTGTTTAGTAACAACTATATTGTGAAGCTTTTGAACCTTTATTGTCTCATTTTTCCCCTATTCAAAATTTACAAAATGGGTTCGATATTAGGCACAGTTCCCCAACCAGTAACGCCGGGCTGAAGCAGAATGAGTTACATCAGGCCCTTTCCAATTGAGCTATACAATCAAACGAAGTAAATCTTTTAGTTGTTTATTCATAGAAAATGAAGAAAACTAAATTTATAAAATGTCCTTAGGTATTGATTGGTTTATGTTTTTAGGTGAGTATGCCTATAGTTAAGAAGTCAAAATCAATTTTCAAATTTAGTTCCATCATTCGCCATATGGAGACAGGGGTCAATTATTGTTTTCACGTTATACACATTTGTCAAGAAATAATGGAGATCTAAAGGAGAGTCTAAATTTACGTTAGGATTAACGATTTGAGCATTTGTGTCATGTTAAATTCCTAATGCTGACTTACCTAGGAACTCTTTAAAGGGGCTATAGCTCGTTTATGGTCCCATTTCCAGATAGACAGTAGGTAGGTAATGGAGTGGAAATTGGTAACCTTAAGTATAGGTAAGTGTACAGAAATTCAAACTTTGAAGAAGATACTATCCTCGAGGTTCGCCAATCTCTGCTCCACTACCGTACCGTCTATGTTAATTTCTAAATGGCCTAGTGTGGTTTGGGAAGGATTTTGAAATGAAATAAGTATAACAGTATAGTATTAGTGTAAGTTTATAAGAACTTGGCCTTGTTTTGCTTTGAACTTATCCAAAATAGAATAAGACTTGGGGTGGAGCCTTCCTCCCCTTATAAATTAGCCAAAATCTTATAAATGCTAAGTTTCAAGTCATACCTATTATGATATGCGATTCGCAGCGCAATAACGTTACCAACCAGAACGTTTGACAGTTGACACTTCATTTCTATTTTGAACGAGCTCTATAATATCTATACTATTTATGCGTGTCCTTATAGTTTTTAGTTTATAGGACACGTTTTTCATTTTATCACCCTGTATAGGTATATATGTACCATATTTCACAGAATAACACAAATAACCTCACAGGTATATTTACTTTACCAATTTAAACCACCTCGTATCTTATAGCAATATGGCCCGCTACTCGCGAACACCCCTTATATAATAAATTATGAAATTTTATAAAAAGATGGATAAATGATAACGATAAGTAGGTATAACTATTTTTTACTGCTGGTAAGTTTATAAACCAGTAGCACTTACACTTATTTTAACTAAACATAACGTTAAACGTTTTAAACGTTGAATTAAATATTTATCTATATCTAACAGTCGCCCACTCAAAAGTTAATTCCTATTTTATGCAGATAATAGAAACATATTAGGTAGGTAGAGGATGATATTCTTAAAAATGTAAATTGTAAAGACTTTTAAAGACTTAGAATGTGTAAAACAACCTGCTAACTCGCATGACTATTTAAATTTATCCTAAAATTGTATTAAATTATTATTTTTTTCGAAATTCAAAAATAATGAAAACAATCAAACAAATAATAATAAAGAAATAAATAAACTTTTTTGAATTACATTAATACAATTATAAAAAAAATTATAACTAATTACCGTATAACGACGATTTGTATTCTGTAAACTGTCAAATTTATACCTAATGGGCACAAATAACTAATTACACACTAACACTGTTAGTTCTAACACTTGTCGATAGAGCTAAAGTCGGACTTTCCGACGGCACAGCACATCTACCGAATGTTTTTCGAGGATCAAGGATGCTGGGGAAACGCCCGCCCATAAGGTGTACGCAGGATCTGAGTCACGCCTCGCTATAGAGTCGCGAGCACGCCCAATAAGCCAAGAGCATGGATGATGGCAGGTTGGTAGCTCATTGGACGCTGTTTCAATCTTTGTAGTATACGGATATCCTGTTGTATGCAGCAGGAATCACATCTACAAAATACTATACCTACTGTCTTTTGCACAAAACTATATCTAACAGTTTTTTTTTACTTTTATTTATTTCTTACTAAATACAATTTCAACAGTAGATATAAATTTCTTTTGTTTTCTGTTATTCTAAAAATGCTTAACGCCTTAACGTTTGTTTTATAAATATAATTAAAATAGCAAATGTTATATTTATACAATTGTCCTGAAGGTGTTGTAGTAGGCCCTCTCGTATTTTATTGTAAATAAAACAATTGTATTTTTTAAAAAAATCATAAAATAGTAGGATAGGTAATGTACAGGTTAGGTAGAAAATATAATGTTTTTTAAATTGATGATTTTTGTTGAATTTGTATCTACATATATTCATGTAGTTCCATGTACTTATCATGTGTCATGAGAAAATAATGGTTCAAAAGCTTCACAATACATATATAGTTATTGTTATAAACAGGATAAATTCCAGTTTATTATTTTTGAATTAAATTTTTTTTTATTTTTTTTATAAAAGTGTATCTTTTTACAAATGAAAAAATGTGTTCCTAATATCGAACCCCATTAAAAAAAAGTGTAATGATGATAACTCGATGTTTTAACCGTCCTTGCATAAATCCCAAATGAAATTTTTATAATCATGAGGTCCAATACTGCAGTCTTCATGTGGCTCAAATAGAAAGCAAAGACGTTAACTTACATAGAAATAATCTACGGAAAACCCGGGGTTCGATATTAGGAACACTATAATTTATAAATAAAATTACCAAAAAACAAACAAGTAAAGGAGTTGTTTATTTTATTTAAACTAGGTACCTACTTAGGTACTTACATCAAAAAAAGAAGACAAACATAATTTAAAATAATAATAGTAATTTTAGAATTATTTAACCCCTAAATTAAATCCTACTACCAAAAAAAAGAAAATTGAACATTAAAAAAAACCTCAAATCTCTATACACTGATGGCACTTGCTATTCTAGCTCAAAACGAAAAATATAACCTTTAATATAGATAAACAGACCATAGTAAAGCTATTTCCATACTTTTAACAGCTCTCGTATAAAAATTATGGGAGGGTTCGATAAGTATTAGGAAGTGGTCGATATTAGGAACAGTTCCCCTACTATATTTTCCCTATGTATCGGTAAGCCATTCACCACTCGGTATAAGTTCAACCTTTTTAAATAGGTATACCCTGTATTTCGAGATCCAGACGTAGCGGTGAAAATATTAATTTTCAATGGTTTGAGACTTTTGATTCGCACGAGTTAGATAACATTTTCACAAAAACTCATTAAAAATCTTTCGATCAAGTTCATCCCATAAGTGCTCCATTGGAGTGAGATCTGGGCTAAGAGCAAGTCACTTCATAACTGGAATTTGATGTTGTTAAAGAAATTGTCTGGTTTGATCTGCTACATAATATGGTCTTGTTTTATCATACTGGAGCACAAATTTAGAACCTCCGAGGGTTCCAGCAG
Source organism: Malthinus seriepunctatus (assembly GCA_963924605.1). Lineage (NCBI taxonomy): Eukaryota > Metazoa > Arthropoda > Insecta > Coleoptera > Cantharidae > Malthinus > Malthinus seriepunctatus. The sequence goes on along the minus strand of OZ004600.1, from coordinate 78,207,378 downwards.
CTATCATATGGTTTTTTTAACATGTCATCGATGTAGGTATTGAGCAGCATTCATTTGCTTAGGAAAACAACGTGGACTGTACGAGTATTAAATGAGATACCTACCCACACTATGTGAGATCCTTTTGCAAACTTGTCTATCTCCTGAACGAATCCTCCACGTTGGCGTTCACTTATATGTGTGCCCAAACTCAAAGACTATAACAACGAGTTAAACAAAATCTAGACTCATCGCTGAAGAGCACCAAGGGCTACTGCGTGATCCCTCAATTCACATGTTCTTTATTGAAAATCAGCAGGTTTATTTTATGATTTAAAGTCAATTGTGGCTTACGAACCGGCTTTCTCGGCCTCAAATTATTTTCTCGCAACTTTTTTCTTATGGTTTCTGTACAAATTTCCAAAAAACTCCAGTAGCTATTCTGAGGTCATTTTTCAGGTCTCTAGCAGTAGAAGTGCGACGTCTAAGCGCACAATTATGCAAAAATCTGTTTTGCTGAGGGGTTGTGGCTTGTGGAACGTTTTGGACCCTGACTAGCTCTTCTACCGTAAGTGTCAGTCTCTAAGTATCGATTCAAAAGTCGTTCGATAACAGAAGAGTTCACATTAAGTTGTCTTTCAACATAACGATAGCCGTGTCCATCTTTGATTAATGTTACTGCTCTTGCAACTTTTCAACTTGACTTAGATGCCTCATTTTAGTAGCAAACACTCTAATGACAATTAGTGATACACACAGATTCAATTGTTTCTAATATTCATGAATCTACAGCTATTGAATTGAAAGTATGTACCTATGCCTTTAAAACTTAAGACGTGCAACAATTTTTTTTAGTTTTTTGGGTAATAAGGCTAAAAAAATATTCAAACTGACCTATCTTACAATAAATCAACGACAAGGTAACCAATCTACTCTATTTTGATGTTCTTTTTTCAAGCTGAAAGAAAATACAGAGAATACCATTTACAACGCAACATAGCGTCGATTGTAAGTTATTGTTACAGATCGTTTATACGACAACCTCTGACACAATGCTAAATCGCGTTCTATTTAATTTGCAACACCAACACCAACACCAACATGCAGTTCGTTAATTTGTACAATTTTCTGGTGAATAAATAATGAATGGATTATATGTACAACCACTCGAAGGATCCCTATAGAAAGGTTTGAATTCCTTTAAATAAATACGGACAGAGTCCCCCCTCCTCCCTTAATCACCCCCTGAAAGGTTTTCAGGACTAGAAGACTTTTCTAGAAATCTCAGAAATCTCATCTATAAAGACATGATATACAGTGATACCAAATTTGAAGTTGATGTGACACCAAGTTATGAAAAGTCAGCACTATTTACTTGGTCAACAATATTATCAGTTCATAATAACAAATTACCAAGGTTGTGGATATTTTGCATAACATTTTTGCGTCGTCTGCGTTGATCTGTCGTAGTTCGACGCTACTATCAAGTCATACCAATCCAATAAATTGCAACTAGAGGCGCTAGTGCATCAGGGAACAATGGAAACTAATAACAGGTTTTACACTGGAGTAATGTCATCCATCATACTGTCACTGTCTATTTGACAACGACAAAATTAAAGCTACATTCAGAAAACAGCGACTGTAGCCCCTCCTCTCATAGAGTACGAGATGTATGTAATTGTGCTGTGTTTGACATGACATTTGCACCAGTCACAACAAAATGTCTAATTGACTATCGGTAAAATAAATTCCTATGTTCCCTGAAGTGGAGCCATCTACCTTATTTTCACAGCATATGTCATCGCACGATTTTGAGCTATTGGTATGACTTGATAGTAGCGTCAAACTACGACAGATCAACGCAGACGACGCATTTTTGCATTATTTTTGTAAAAGCTTTGGGACATCGGCCAATCGTCCAACCAAATATTTAATAAGTAATAACTAGAAACAGCTAGCGTTGTCTGATATTTCTAATATTAATGGAACTACAGATTGGTTTTTGAAAATTTTATAAGAAGCTATGAATATTTTCTTCTGAAATTTGGTAATAAAGCTTATGACACTTTACGTTACAATTTAAAAAAAAACTTAAATCATTTTATTAACAAAGTTTGCCTCTGGATGACTTATACCTAATTTTTTTCTGCAGTTTTTTCTGGAAATCCATTAAACTCATACAAAAACAAAAATGTCAGGCAGCATTCTGAAGGTAACTGAATTCGTATTTTCAATATCTAATCAATAGTTCAATAATTCAATGAATGTTCGAAATTCAAAATTTAAAAACTACCTTTTTAAAATTACTACTCTACTGTACAATTTTTTACAAACAAAAAATGTCTGGCAGTAATGCCAGGTAGTTACAGAAGAGTGTTACGAATCGATTGATGTATCATTTGTTATGTTTTGTTTAAAAATAACCCTTTATTTAGGGTTATTTTAATATAGAAATTAACGATTTCATGTATATAGTAATTAGTAACCCATTAATTCTTAGTTACTAATTATTTGCACCCAAAATTATGAGAGAAAGATTCTTTTTCAGCTAATATTTTAGATTTTGAAAATTGAATGGTTTTTTCTCAGTAAAACCCTTGGTTCACTCCACTAAAAGTCAAAACGTTTACCCAAAAACGTACCTAATAGTGGCACAATACACTATACTATATCTACTATAGCTTTTTAAATTTCAAAAGGAAATTCCTTCTTGAGAACGAAACAACGTAGGTATGACAATATTCCGACATAAATACGTCTGCTTACACACCTCCCAAACTTAGAAGCGGATATTTAAATACCTAATTATTAGATGTATCACTTTTTAATTCTATGTTATTTAGTTTAACAAGTAGTAAAGCAGGTATATATTCTTATCTATACAACATAAATGTTATCTTAACTGCATAATTTTAATTTAGTTGTGTTACATCTTACGCCTCAAAGTTGAATATTCATGTCGCTAAATTCTGGTAATTAACTCAAACTGCAAAAATAAATAAAATATATATTTGCCTATTTTGCATATTAATGCTATTTAATTATAATATTTGAATTACTTTGTTTAATTTATGTATGAATTTATACTTATTTCTTTTTTCAACTCATAATATTTATTACTAAAAAGTTATATTGCAATAACCATTAAAAAAACAACACTGATGTCAAAGAAACTTTTTTTATAATTTATAGAAATAATAAATACCTACAGCATGTTCAGAAAAATTTTCCACAATAGCTAACTTATACAAATTCGGTTAGATATGAGTTGTATTTTTTTCTCCACAGTGGTATATGTATAATTATTGGAAAAAAGGAAAAGAGACTGTTTGTGGAGCTATGCAATAGCAATTTTCAGATTTTTAAAAATATTTTTGATATTTGGATCTATCTTAGCAGGTAAAATTGATTTTTCAAAATATTTACAAATAATCGAGCTGTACAAGTATAGGCTGTTTAGCGTATAGTGTATTTTTTAGTTCATAAGGTATATGCATGCTGAAAGTTAGAAAAGAGAGCTATGGAAAACAAAACAAAGCATACTGTATACAAGGCGGCGACAAAAGTAAATATTATTGTAATAAAAAAAAAGTTTACTCATCAATTATCCAATGGTAGAATTTTAATTAACTGCTGTGTGTTGAACTAGAAAATAAATAAATAATTAATTTATAAAATTAAATTTTAAAGGTCGTCGTAATAAAAGGTCCATTACAGTTAATAGTTATGAATGCTATAAAATGCATCTAACTAAAACAATACGTAGTTACTTACTACTGTTAAACATTTTTTACACGTAAGTAAACAACGAGGTTTACAATAAAGAGTTAAAATTATTACTAGCAACATAAATCAGCTACTTGAGACATTTAATTTGCATGTTAATCTATGAACAATGCTGATGGTTATTTTTTTAAGTAGGTATATCAAAAGTCCACCATCTAAGCGAGTAATTCATTTTGAAAGTATAACTGTATAACGTGGTAATTACAAGAAATGCCCTAAATAGGTCCATCAAAAAATAAGTGAAATTATCGTAAACAAAATCAAAAGTTATAACATTTAAAATTTTCTGAAGAAGAGAGAAGTAGGTTATATTATGGCCTAATACTCGGCCTAAGAATCCGTTTAGAAAATTTTAAAATTGGAAATGGTTAAACAAATATCGCAAAAAAACTGAGAAAAACTGTATTAGGTACTCGTAATTTAAAAATAGTTTACTTAAAAGAATATTCCTTATTTATTTGTTAAATTAATGTTTCTAAAATCGTTCGTCTATTTCATATAGTATAAAATAACATAAAGTAACATATTAACATAACATAACATAACACAACATAACATCTATAGAAACGTTGTGTAAATTAAGAAAAGTGAAAGATAGAAAGTTTCCTATTGGTATCCAAATTTAGACAAACCAACTGAGTAAATATCATAAAAAACAATAGATTCCTATAAGAAAATGAACAGCTGAACATTAGGACGCCTATAGCGTCGATGTATTAAAATGATCTCCTGAAACTCCTTCCGAGATTTTTTTTCTTATAAGTAAAGTACAGTCGAAAAACTAAATTGCCAATTTTCCGTTTTTCTACGTTATCTCGGTAACCATCAAAATCCATCAAGCTCTTCAAAATAAGCAACCTGACTTTTACAGTTTCCGAGATCCGGAAAATTCAGTTCGTACCACTGACAAAAATCACCCTGTAAACTTACGGCCTGTTATTCGCCTGATCTATGGTCAGCAATATACATGGGTTCACTTATGATAGTAGGTAAAGTTATTGGACATTAAAGAGGACTACTGGACTAGTAGTTCCATCTAAACCAGTTTTCTCTAAACCAGGCTAGATAAGTTTCTCTTAGCCAAGTTAGTAAGGTTTTTCTAACCTAGATTAGGTAAGTTTCTCTAACTTCGGTTAGGTAAGTTTCCCTATAACCTAGGTTAGGACTTTTTTTCAAACCAAGGTTAGTCATATTTCTCTAAACCTGGCTAGATAAGCTTTTCTTACTTAGGCTAGATAATTTTCTCTTAGCAAAGTTAGTAAAGCTTATTTAACCTAGATTAGGTAAGTTTCTCTAACTTAAGTTAGGTAAGTTTCTGAAACCAAGGTAAGACAAGTTTCTCTAAACCAGGTTAGATAATTTTCTTTTAGCTAAGTTAGTAAAGCTTTTCTAACCTAGATTAGGCAAGTTTCTCTAACTTAGGTTAACTAAGTTTCTGAAACCTAGGTTAAGCAAGTTTCTCTAGACCCGGCTAGATAAGTTTTTCTTGTCTAGGCTAGATAATTTTCTCATAGCAAAGAGTATAGCTTTTCTAACCTAGATTAGGTAAGCTTCTCTAAGTTAGGTTAGGTAAGTTTCTGAAACCTAGGTGAGACAAGTTTCTCTAGACCAGCCTATATATATTTTTCTTACCTAGGCTAAATAATTTTCTCTTAGCTAAGTTAGTAAAGCTTTTCTAACCTAGATTAGGCAAGTTTCTCTAACTTAGGTTAGGTAAGTTTCTGAAACCCCGGTTAGGCAAGTTTTTTTAAACCAGGCTAGATAATTTTTTCTTACCTAGGCTAGATAATTTGCTCTTCGCTAAGTTAGTAAAGCTTTTCTAACCTAGATTAGGTAAGTTTCACTAACTTAGATTAGGTAAGTTTTTGAAATCTAGATTAGGCAAGTTTCTCTAACTTAGGTTAACTAAGTTTCTGAAACCTAGGTTAAGCAAGTTTCTCTAGACCCGGCTAGATAAGTTTTTCTTGTCTAGGCTAGATAATTTTCTCATAGCAAAGAGTATAGCTTTTCTAACCTAGATTAGGTAAGCTTCTCTAAGTTAGGTTAGGTAAGTTTCTGAAACCTAGGTGAGACAAGTTTCTCTAGACCAGCCTATATATATTTTTCTTACCTAGGCTAAATAATTTTCTCTTAGCTAAGTTAGTAAAGCTTTTCTAACCTAGATTAGGCAAGTTTCTCTAACTTAGGTTAGGTAAGTTTCTGAAACCCCGGTTAGGCAAGTTTTTTTAAACCAGGCTAGATAAGTTTTTCTTACCTAGGCTAGATAATTTGCTCTTCGCTAAGTTAGTAAAGCTTTTCTAACCTAGATTAGGTAAGTTTCACTAACTTAGATTAGGTAAGTTTTTGAAATCTAGATTAGGCAAGTTTCTCTAACTTAGGTTAACTAAGTTTCTGAAACCTAGGTTAAGCAAGTTTCTCTAGACCCGGCTAGATAAGTTTTTCTTGTCTAGGCTAGATAATTTTCTCATAGCAAAGAGTATAGCTTTTCTAACCTAGATTAGGTAAGCTTCTCTAAGTTAGGTTAGGTAAGTTTCTGAAACCTAGGTGAGACAAGTTTCTCTAGACCAGCCTATATATATTTTTCTTACCTAGGCTAAATAATTTTCTCTTAGCTAAGTTAGTAAAGCTTTTCTAACCTAGATTAGGCAAGTTTCTCTAACTTAGGTTAGGTAAGTTTCTGAAACCCCGGTTAGGCAAGTTTTTTTAAACCAGGCTAGATAAGTTTTTCTTACCTAGGCTAGATAATTTGCTCTTCGCTAAGTTAGTAAAGCTTTTCTAACCTAGATTAGGTAAGTTTCACTAACTTAGATTAGGTAAGTTTTTGAAATCTAGATTAGGCAGTTTCTCTAAACCAGGCTGTATAAGTTTTTCTTACCTAGGCTAGATAATTATTTTCACTTAGCTAAGTTAGTAAAATTTTCAGTTTTTTTGCGTTATCTCGGTAAACATTTTTAATTTTAAAATTCATTAACGGATTCTTAAAGCTCATCAAAATAAGCAACTTTTTACTACAACTCTTACAGATTCCGAGATCCCTATGTTCATATATCACTAACAAAAATCACCCTGTAAACTTAGGGCCTGTTATTCGTCTGATGATCTATGGCCAGTAATATACATGGGTCCATTTATTATAATAGATATTATTGGACATCAAATGGGACTACTGGACTAGTCGAACTCATCATCAAAAGATCTTTTTTACAATTCTTTAAATTATTATTAGCAACCGAGACCGAGGCAGATTTCTACGTCTTTCGATACAAGGGCGCTAAAAATTGTGGAAAAAGTGTGAAATACTGTGTGAAATACTGTAATTTGAATCCCAGTGTTCTGTACTTACGTGTTGACGACTATATAGGCCAAATATAATGTATAAGGAGAATCTAAACACATTCTTTAGTATATACTGATTTTTCAGTATCATTAAAAATATCTTCTAAACTTTCGAGTTTATTAATTTGTGTAGATACTAACTACCGATAACATTTTTCATTTTCATATAAAATTTGTGACATTCAATTAGTATACCTAATACCACTTCACTCAAGTATTCAGATAGAAAGCTGTGATATAGTTGAAATAATCGTCAATAATTTGCTAAACGTACATGACATTTAAATTCGTTTTGTATACCGATAAGGTGAGGTGTAAGAGAGAGGGTAACATACTATAATTCATAACTAAAATTCATAGCTTTATTAACATGACAACTTGAGTGTGCATAAATAATGAAGCAGCATTTTAGATGTCATATTCCAATTTCTTTCTGATATATTGGTTGTCTTAAAATTTTAAAAACCTCCCACTTCCCTTAAAAGAAAAATTTACCGATACTTAATGAACCTTTAATAAAAACCCACAAACTTAATGAGGGTAAAACAATATTCAATTTGAATTTTCTTCTTTATTGAACCAAAAAAAATTCTTATTAAATGTAACAAATTAATTTAAATTCGTTAATAAAAAAAGTTAGTTAAAACTGTACATTGATGTGGCTCGTGCTCTACACGAACGAACCCTAAAAAAGAAATACAAAGACAGTTCAACCCCCAAGGAATACAATCCCCTATTGAAACAAGAACCACTTTCTTTGTTCTGCCGCTCACTTACAAACCATATGCACAAAATTAAGGCAATTTTCTACTATTTTGGCATAAACTGTATCATTGTAATGTTAAAATAAGTTTCGTTATTTTTAAAAATAACTTTTTTTTCATTTAATTTTGTTTAACTTAACAAGTTTACCCCTATATTTATAATTAGAGTTCAGGTTACATACCTTTTTGGAATACGTAGAATTAATTCTCCACAGGGTGAAGAAAAAGTGGCGCAACATTAGCTATGACTTTTACCTATAATAATAGGTACCTATTTTATGTAAAATCGAAATTAGTGCAAACCTTATTAGAATAGCAAGTTTATTTAAGGGTCTGTTCCTAAAGTCATTTACTGAATGTAAAATATTTGACATAACTAATCGATGCCGGCTCTTCTCTATGATACCGATATAGGCAGTCTGTAACAACACCGCAAAAAACAAGTTCCGCATCTTTAGAGATATATCATATTTCAACTAAGGTCTCAAGTCTCAACATTATTTCAACTGTTTTGTATCGTGGCTCGTTTTTAAAAATAAACCAAAAAAAAACAAATTTGAAATAAAATCAAGTGGTAGAAAATTATCTTCTTATCCACTTCGTCTATAAGATGAAATTTTCAAGTTTAGCTTTGTCGAATTTACTCGGTTAAGTAGTTAGTGGTTTGAAAATCTTATAATTGTTTACTTACGGCTTCTTAACTAAACATTGCGGTGAAACTTAAGGAGTTAGCTTTTTATGATACTTTTTCACTTCCTAGTGGTTAAAATTGTTGACAGATGAAGAGAAGATACAACCCACTACTAAAAATATACAAAAATTTATTTTACGTGTGGAAACAAGAAAGAACTATACCAACGTGTTCTTTTTGAATTACTTTAACAGTTTACCCTCTTGGCAATTTTCTCATCCTCGCGTTTAAAGAATAAAATAAATTTGACTACCTTGAAATGCAGTGGGAGTTTAAAATTCTTTGCATAACTTACGACTAAATACAATTTTTTAAAGCGAGCCTTGTAAAGAAGCTGAGATGACCTCTGCCCTAGTGGTCTTATCAGATGACAGGGACACATGTAATGGCATTCCGTCAGTCTATGCTATTTATGTAAGTCTATTCTTTTATATTAAAATATGTCTTGAAAAATGAAAAACCTAAATGTGTACATGACTACTCCATAACTTAAGTTTATATTTCATATATGCTGGTTGTAGAATATAAATGTCATAAATTCTAATAAAAAGAAAAAAGGTGTTTAATGTCTATAAAATTATAAAAATAATATAAAATTATAGTATTTTATACCAGAAGCAAGTGATTATTTAGAAAGACACAAGCGCCCTTCGTTGAATTTTTAATTGATAAGTAAAAGAATTAGATAGTTTATTAGAGAGGATTTCCACGTTCGTAGAAATCCTAAGAATCTACGAGTTAAAACTATTGAATTTGGTTAGGTTAGTTTCTCTAATCTAACTTCGATTTGGGTCAAGTTAGATGAAGTTAGGTAGTCCTGAAGCGTTCTATTAACGCGAATGCAATCCAATATGACGCCCCAGTATGGCTAAGTACATTATAATTTATGAGCCACTGGACAAAAAGTAACAAAAAAGGAACTTGTTCATCAGAACCATATAAACCTAGAGAAAAGTTTTCAGTGATATACTGATAAGATCCCAGTAATCTTGTACCATCATATAGATCTACATCTCAGACATCTCAATCAAAAGCGAGAAAACAAGTATCTGAAAACTGGCAGGGTATATTATACCCTTCATGGAACCCAATCTTGAAATCATAGAAATTAATTCTCTTGAGAAAATGACTTCATTTTCTCTCGATTATATTCAACAAAATCCAGAGAAAATGACAATTTCAATTTGTGAAGATAATGTCAATTTTGAAGATAATTAATTTCTATGATTTTGAGAATTGGGTTCATCCATGAACGACAAGAACGATACAGGATTCAAAATATGTATGAACATGAGTCACAGGGAAGTCTATTACAATGACAAAAATTTTTTTACAGAGCATGGATATTCAGGAACAAATTTTTAAAATATTCAAAATATTAACGGCGAAGCATGAAAAAAAGATAAAGCACAACATACCTTCTAATGGTGTCCTTGATTTAATTGAACATACAAAGAGATACATAAAGTAAAGATAGTATGCCGAATAGTGACTCCGGCTCCCACTGTATGAGTCATGCTAGATAGGGAAAAATGCCACCAGTGATTCTATGTCGCTCTAAACATAGGCTAACAGGAGATATTTTAACTAGTAGGCGTCTAAGCCACCTTCCAAGATAAATCTGCACCTTTCTCGACATTATACAAGCTGTCTGGGCCATGTACAGTCAGCCTCACAATTATTGGCCACCCTGGCTAGACGCCAGGGTGGTTATTAGCCAACAACAAAAGGACAGAAGGGGAGGTTGTTGATTTACTACTTGTTGGCAAAATAAAGTTACCCTTCAATATAAGTAGGGAGTGTTATGATCTCCCTGAATCCACAATTCGTGCTTAGGCGTATAGCCAGGGTGGCCATTAATTGTGAGGGTGACTGTACAAGATTTTATTAACCTCCAAATACGTGAATTCTTCAAACTTAGGTTAGGTAAGCTTCTCTAGATTAGGTTGAGTAAGTTTATCTGAATTAAGTTAAATATTTAACCTAACTTAGGTAAATTACTCAAACCTAGGTTGGGCAAGTTTCTCTAACCTAGGTTAAGAAAGGTTGTCTAACCTAAACTGAGGAAATTTTTTATAAAAATAAGTTTCTATTAAGTACGCTAAATAATTTTCTCTTATTTAAGGTCTAACCTAGGTCATATAAGTTACTATAATTTAGGTTAGGTAAGTGTCTCTAACCTAGGTTAAGTAAGGTTGCTAAGTTAGGTATATTTCTCTATAACCTAGGCTAGGTAAATTTCTAAAACCTAAGTTAGGGAAGTTTCTCTTAACAGGTTAGATAAGTTTCTCTTTGCTAAGTTAGATCATTTTCTCTTGCCTAAGCTTTCTAAGCTAGGTTAGATAAGTTAATCAAACCTAATGCAGGTAAGTGTCTCTAAACTACGTTAAGAAATGTTGTCTAACCTAAGTTAGGTAAGTTTCTCTTGGACCTAAGATAAGTAAATTTCTTAAACCAAGGTTAGGCAGGTTTCTCTAAACAAGGCTAGATAAGTTTATCTTACCAAAGCTTTCTAACCTAAGTTAGGGCTAATTCCCTTAGCACTTTCGTCTTTCGTCTTTGGATTTTGACGAAATTTGGTGTGGCTGTTGGAAATTTGTTCAAACTTAACCGTACACACTGTTTTACGAAAAAAAATTTTTGATCTAAGTACTTACCGTTAAATAAATTTTTGAACTCTTTTGAATTTGATTTGAATGAACTACATTTTTTCGGATCAGAGGCATGCGAGAACAGGATCAAAACTGCATTTTTTTGCAGAACTGCTAATTTTGAAAATATGTGTCTTCGATCTTGGAGGAAAATTTCTCATACCTAGGTGAGGCAAATTTTTTCAAACAAGACAAACAAGTTGCTTTTACCTAGATTAGATAATTTTCTCTTACCTAAGCTTTCTAACCTAGGTTAGGTAAGGTTGGATATTTTAAGTTAGGTTTCTTTATAGTTTAAGTATAATTTTCAAACCTAGGTTAAGCAAGTTTCTCTAAACGACGCTACCGCTATATAATCTTCTCTTAGCTAGGCTAGATAATTTTCTCTTGCCTAAGCTTTCTAAACTAGGTCAGAAAAGTGCCTCTAAAATAGGTTAGAGGCTCTTATCTAAAAGTTAGGTCAGGTTTTGAGTTAGTAAGGTTAAGTTAGGTAAGAGTCTCTAACCTAGGTTACATAAGGTCGGCTAATCTAAGTTAGATAAGTTTCTCTAACTTAGATTAGATTACTCTAACCTAAGTTAGGTAAGTATCTCTAACCTAGGTTAAGTAAGAATGTCTAACATTTTATTTCTCTAACTACATAATTTAGCGTATTTTCTGTTAGGGGAAAGATGCAATGAAACGGACACTTTTTTTCTAATAGCTCTATTTTCTGAACAAAACATAAGTTCTAATAAATACTTGGTAAGGTAACAAAATAAATTATTCATAATAACTATAGAGAGCGGAATTTAAGCATTTTGCATATTTGTCAATTTTTATAGGAAAGCGATGAAACTTCGGATAAAAACGAATTATACTATTTCAAGACGATTAAGACTAACTTAGTTTTGCATATATTTTGGTGTAAAACATGAATATAAAGAAAATTTTTAAAGTTTTGAGATAAAATTTTGGTTTTACTTTTTTTTCTATTAATAAAAAAATTTGAAAAAATTTTTTCTAAATTATGCATATTAGAGCACTAGGGTTTGGACAAGATGAAGTTTAGTTGAACGTGTAACGTCAGGATTCCTTTATACAGGGTGATTCATGAGGAAGTGCAAATATTTTGGGAGGTTGTAGTATGGATTATTCTGAGTCAAAAATGTCATATGAGCATGTGTCCGATTGTTAATAGATACAGAGATACGGTCATTTTAAGGTGTATTAAAGTATAAAACAAATGACTTATTGTTGATTTTTAATACTAACCATTAAAATAAACAAATTTACAGTAATAGTTAAACAATCCCACAGCCAACCTCAATGCACTTTGTAATACTACTGTTACTTTTCTAATATCATCTTGGCGTTCCTTTATGAGCGCCGCACAATTCACAATTCGAGTGAGCAATAATTCGTCTCTGGTATTTACCTTTTCTTGAACCATCTTGTAAATTTATTTAATTTTAATTGTTAGTATTGAAAATCAATAATAAGTTATTTGTTTTATACTTTAATACATCTTAAAATGACCGTATCTCTGTATCTATTGACAATACGACACATGTTCATATGACATTTTTTACTCAGAATAATCCATACTACAACCTCCCAAAATATTTGCACTTCCTCATGAATCACCCTGTATATTTTACTTACCTGGGTCGTAGCTTGTCTATATCCAATTGACTTATGCTCTGAATGTTGGATTCGCTACTTCCATATCTAGCTATAAAAGTCCCGAAGAAGCTTTTTTTCCTATGATCAATACATGAGTAGGGTATTAGGTGAATTGAAGAATTGAACCCAATTTCAGAATACGTGAAATCAATGGAAACCGAATAAAATTATTTTGTGGAACTTGATCAAGATCGTGACATTTAGTTCTTTACTCCTGCCACGCATCACTGGGGAGATGAATCTTTTGGTGAAATTCTTGGCTTCTATTAAAACACAATTTTTCATTTTCCGGGACATTGATGTGTTGGGTGCGTGCGTTTCTCGGCGAAAAATTTTAATTGTGGAGAATTAAAAGGAAATAACTTTTATTATTATTAGTAAACCACTTTTTTGAATACAGTTTAAACATTTAATTATTGAAATTAAATAGAAACTGTTATCTGATTGACTTTTTAACGACGTTTAAATTCTATTTTTATTTTAAAACTAAACATCTGATATTCATGGTTTTTTTAATAGCTTTTTGATGCTACCTACAAAACTTTTATGCGTGTTTTAATTTATATTTACTTTGAAGTTTGTGTTAATTCCGATTATATAACAGCTTGATATTTTTTAATTGATTTTTATTATGTTTGTCATTATTTACTTGTTTTGATAAGTAAATTGAGATATAACTTATTTGAAATATTAATCTAATTGTACTTCGTGTTATTTTTTTCTATACATTGTAAATTACTAATATTGTAACTACCTAGTTTTCAAATTAAAATTTAACTGCTAAAATTTATTTTTTATACATCTCGTAAATTATTTATTAGAATATACAGTGCGTCCCACAAATCTTAGTCCATTTCACGAAACTTGGAAAAATAACTATTTAAGAATTTGTGATTATAGCAAAGGTATGATGATGAGTTCACAAAAGAACGAAATATACAAATTTTCTCACCCTTTACATACAGGGTAAATTGACTGATGTAAAAATACAGAAAAATAATGTAATTGCAGAATTTAATTTGTAGTAAATGTTGGGCTTTTTATGCAGTCATGTAAATACACACCATCACATCAATTATCAACGGTAATCCCTTACTGTAATTTCCAGGATTTTTATTTGCAGATGAAGGCTTTGATGCTATCTGTCTATAAGAGTATATTAATATGGATAAATAATTTTTCTAGGTTTATGCGTTTATAGTTATCATCTCATAGCATACTATGATAAAATACACAAAAAAGAATTTTGTTGGATAAATACAAAAAAATACAACATAGAGAAAAATCTAACAAAAAGTAGTAACTAATCAAATCACTGTATTTATTTACAATTTTTGCAAAAGCAATATTTATTTTTGACGTGTAGTATTTATTTACATTTAAACAAGTATAATATTTGTATTTGCTATTTAAGTGTAGGATTTTGTTATTAAAATTCCAAGGCGCTAACCGCACTGTTCCGATAATATATCAATGTGGAAGTAGGAGGATCGGCTTATACCATAAATCCCCACACCTGACACAATTATCCTGCTCAAATATATTATACTCATAATTTCCATATTAAATAAACACTCATTTTATAATTACTTGTATACGAAATGTTCGAACGCTTGTCAAGTATAACCAATTAAATGCAACATATTTACGTTTGTTTTTTCTTATTTTTATCTGTTAATAACGAAAAACCGCTAATAAAGTTGTTAAAACCACAAGGAAATTGCTACAAATGGGTTTTATTTATACTATGTACAATTTATTTTTTAGATATTATTCTAAGTGTTGACTGCATTTTCTTATGAGCATATAACTCAACAACTTCATTAAAATCAGTTAAGAACAAAGTTTTCCCACAAAATGATCAATTAGAATTAAAATAAGTCGAAATAGAATTTCTTTTTATCATATTAATCTTTTATCATTAAATAGTGTTTTTCTAAAAAAAGCCTATAATTAATATACAGGGTGGTTGATTTTTTACTGTCCAGCTAATATCTGCTGAAATATTGAAGATACTTAAAAAAGTTAAATTAGAAACTATTCAAACAACACCTAATCTACAAAATAGCGGCAACAATTTTTTTCCATTGCCTACTTGTTTTGCGGGAAAATATGTAACTTTGGTTTTTTAAATAGAACATC
The DNA here is from genome assembly GCA_963924605.1 of Malthinus seriepunctatus. NCBI lineage: Eukaryota > Metazoa > Arthropoda > Insecta > Coleoptera > Cantharidae > Malthinus > Malthinus seriepunctatus. Next base: position 78,192,361 of record OZ004600.1, on the reverse strand, counting down.
CTGTATATTTTTAGAGAATCGTATTCTAAATCAATTTCTCTTTACAACAATGTATTACAAGTACCATTTTGCTTTCTAATAATTATGCCCAATATTTCAAAAAAAGGAACAATATGAGGGTTGTAGTGACTATTGATTAACATTAATTTATTTACTTTTAAACAAACTAAGATATATGGGAACAAACTTTAACACGTAATGTATTATAATGATTGTTCAGATGGAATCACCAATTCCACCAAAAATTCAACAATTTTTGGCCCTCTTTCACTGTTTTCTGCAACACTCATTCTAAAAATTTTTAAAATACTGGAAATAATTAGAAAGCAAAATGGTACTTGTGATACATCGTTGTAAAGATGTAAAAAATTGATTTAGAATACGATTCTCTAAAAATATATAGGGTGTTCTATTTAAAAAACCAAAGTTACATATTTTCCCGCAAAACAAGTAGGCCATGGAAAAAAATTGTTTGCGCTATTTTATAGATGAGGTGTTGTTTGAAAAGTTTCTAATTTAACTTTTTTTTGTATCTTCAATATTTCAGCAGATATTAGCTGGACAGTAAAAAACCAACCACCCTGTATAGTTATAAAATTGCTCTCTCTAATAATTTTTTCTTGCACCTATCTACTAAAATTCTCATAGGGTGCATTATTTTATTTCTGCAGTTTTATACAGGGTGATTAGTGATTACCCATGATATTAATATTCAATATTAGTAGAGGCATCATGGTGGTGATTAGACCTCTCGATCATCTAGCTAGAGATTTAACTAAATATTTAACTCTTGCTTCCCAATTTATTTTAGAAAAAAATCTTCAAATGAAAGTTTTTTTAATTCTGCTTCGAAATCAACAAACAAATTTAAAGTTCCTTTGAAACTAAGGCAACATTATGGAAATTCCCTTATTTAAATTAAAGTCGATTTTAATCGACCATCAAAATATTAACAGAATCATTCAAATCAAACAACGCGTTGCAAGACTACGCGTGAATAAACAAAAAAAACAAGGGATGTGGCGATACGAGGAACTTTTTCCTGTTGTATTTTTTTGTGCATTTTTTTAAAAGTTTATAGTTTGAAATTTTCTTTAATGTATTTCATTTATAAGATATCAAATTCAATTTTAACAAAAAAAAATATAAAGTTATAATATTTGACGGACATGAAATAGTTTCTCGTATGGCCACATCCGTTGCTTTGATTATTAAATTTATTTTTATGTTAATATAAATTACATGATATTAATAGTTATTTATTATACAAGACGATAAAGGGATAATTTAACTACTGAGTGGAAGATTGTTAATTCACGAGTGGCGTTAGCCACGAGTGAATTAACTTTCACGAGGTGGTTAAAGAACCTTTATCGTCGTGTATAATATGCTATTTTTTTCTATAGCAAATGTTAAAGAAAAACCAATTACAAATTAAATTATCATTTACAAAATTTATTAAAAATATTTGAGTAGTGTGCGGTTGCTATGTGAGTAGTGGGGTTGCTATAACTTCATGGTTGCTATTAGCGTTGTTTGTAAACAACTTCGTTTTTTTCACTTTTTTTGAAAAAATGTACGAATTAAAAGATGCATTAGATGTTCAAAAAAAGGCTTCAGAGGCAATAAATATAATATAAATCGCACGTGATTTATGAGAAGGAATACTAGTGTTTTCAAAAATGGAAAAGCATGAAGAACATTAACAGTGTAAGGGAAACAGTACTTATGGCATATTTTTCTGAAAAGTCAAAGAAAGTCAAGGCATCAACAACATTATGGTCTTATTATTCATTGCTAAAGAGTACACTACTGATAAATGAAAATTGTGACATTTAAAAGTAAGTAATAGTTTCAACGAATGCGCTGTCAAATAATGTCACTAAATATTTTCAGATACAGCTCGTTTCACTTGTTGATACCAAAACCAAGAAAGATCGGGTTTCTTGTGTTACTGACAAAGAATGTGGATTGAGTGTGTTGGAAATTATGAGAAAATACGTCGCCTTGCGTTCGAAAAACGTGCCTTTTCTTAAGTACCGTCAGAAAAAGTGCACCATCCAACCTTTTCTAAGAATATTTCAGATTTCTTGAAGCTACCAAACTCAGACTCTGCAGCTACAATGTTGGAAAACTCTGGTGCTGATTTGATCACAGTTAAGAGAGTGGGTGGATGGAAATCATCATCTGTAGTAGGGACTTATATCGAAGAATCGGTGACTCCTAAGATTGGCGTATCGAAACATGTACTGAATGGGGTAGAAAACGAGACCACTACATCAGTGCAATTAGCACAGCAAAAAATTTCAATTGTTGATTCTGCGCCAAAAATAGACATTTCTGATAATGTTAATTGCACAATTGAAGTTTTTGTTAATACAGACCGAAAAAATGAGCTGAAATGAAGTAATATGTGCATAATTAAAATGTATTCAAAAAATAAATTGCTTTATCTATCCTTGATGTTAAAGTATTACTTTATCTATCCTTGCTGTTAAAATTCTATTTTATCGACTAATTTTAGTTGATCAAAGCACACTTTAACGTTTGCTATAGAAAAAAAAATTTTTTTTTAATATTTTTTTTTTAAATTGGCTTTGTCCGGGTTCGAACCTACGACTTCTGCGAGTAAGCAGAATTTTTAGTTTAATACTAATTTCATTTTTTTTTAAATTTGGCATAAATTGAAGTCCAAAATATACAATGTTTTATATGTTCAGAAAGCAGATTTTATGAGCTTTCAAAATATTAAAAAATATACAGACTGTTCCATTTATATTAAGAAATTTGATTCCATTTCTGGTTAAACCGAAAGTCAAAATATAAAATGTTTGGTATCGCGTAATAGCTAATTCTACGAGCTTTCAAAATATTAAATAATATACCAGGTGTTCTATTTAAATTAAAAAATTTGACTCTATTTCCGGTTAAACCGGAAGTCAAAATATAAAGTGTTTGGTATCGTGTAATAGCTAATTTTACGATCTTTCAAAATATTTAAAAATATACAGGGAGTTCCTAAAAATTTTGAATGTTTAGTAATTTCCTGTTTAACCGGAAGTGTTTTGTTAATCAAAAATAGTGTCAAATAATAGGTATTCATTGGGTTGATGTAAATATCCAATTTCAGGTTTTCATTTTTATTACAAAAAGAATTAGAGATTGTTTTGAAGTTTTGACATTCAAAAAACCATAACTCCGAATCCGCATCATACAAGTATTTAAAAATTTAGAGTTAGATAGAGAATCACGTTGTCTATAACATATTCAAATATGTATAAATCGCCGCGACCAGTTTTTGAGAAAATCCATTTCAAAATTTTGACCTCCTTTGGCCTCTTAAAGGTAGGCAAGTTTGAAACGATTTTTAAAATGGACTTATTTAGGACGAAATTCCTCTATTTTGGCTGTACAAAGCCGTTTTGAAATTTTTATAATAATAATTACCGGCCAAGTTATAAGGGAAAACCCACAAAATGGGACAATCGTTCTATTGGCCGCCATTTTGAATAAAAAAATTAAAAAATTTGTTTTTTCAGTTTGGGCTTACATGTACTATCTTATAGCCAAGTAGAAACGAATTTGGCCCAAATTTGCAAATATGCGTCCAAAATAACCACCTTATTTTTGGACATCCTGTATAGATTGCTTATAAAAGCTTATTACGTTGAAGAAATAATTTTAAAGTGGCTAATATAATATTTCATCAAAATCAGTTCAGTAGGTTTTGCTCTAAGGGGGAGGGGGCATACATACATCCAGACATTTTTGGTTAAAAAAATCGAAAATTTTTTTTGCCCTTTTGGAATCAGGAGGTCTCAAAATGTGGAAAAATGCAATAAAGTTACCAAAAAATCTTCCCCCAATTGGATTTCCATAGGGTCTTCAACTTCGTGACGTCTGAAGGTTGTGAAGGCTGTGAACTATCCTGTGACTCTTTAGGAGAACAGTGTTTTACTAAAAATTTCATTTGGTCAAAGTACCAAAGGCTTGGTTTGTTGGTTTATAAATCTAAAATAGGTTCAAAAATTTTAATAACAACTCAGACGGGAATTCTTTTCCACACTTCGTCGGCACCTGCTCCACTTTTATAAAAAGAAATCTTCTTCCAATATTGGTAAAGGATCTTAGAAAATAAAATAAAATATAGAGAAATTAACCTAAAAAAAATATTTTTCGGTATTCAGTAAAAGTTTAAAAAAAATATAGTAAATAAATTATTAAAAATTTGTTGTAATCATATTGTAAACTCTATAAATGTAAACAAAATTACATATTTAGAAGTAAAATATATACAAGGTGTTAGAGAAGAACAAAGAAAAATTCCACGGTGCAACTCTATGACACTAATCAAATTATATAAAGAAATATTTAACGCAAGCAAAGTACAGGTGTGTAAACTGATACTAAATACTCAAGAGTGAAGGTAGATAGACATGCCAATGCCTTTTTGGCATTTGGTGCATGATGTTTAAGCCGAATTTTATATAGAGCCGGGTCGCCGGCGACCCCACGGTAGTATTCTAGGGTTAGTATGATTGACTGTGTATTTTGAGATTAATAGATTTCTTAGTTAGCAATATCGTGTTCACAGACAGACGGGCGGACAGGCGGATGGCCGGATCGATAGACAGGCATATATGCAAAACAAGATATATGTCCAAAAGTTATATTTTTCGGCATACACGGTTAATTTCCAGCATTTTCTGTATTGATTAATTAATAATAGCTAATTTTTTCTTAGTTTTAAAATACATAATTCTATTTTAAGACATCTCCAATAAAAGTCTTGTACCTACATACAACTATTAATTAATTAAAAGCAAAGTTAGAACAGTAATGTAATTAATTAATTCAGTATGAAAATGTAAATATTACTCTACCTATGTAAAATTGTTCAGTCATTTACATCAAAGAGTTCACTACAAGTTCCATGGCTCCCGTAGTTTTTTGCTTTGATTACAATGACGATTGAAAAGTATAATAGCTCGGCAATGATAAGATATTTACTTTTAGTATTTAGAAAAGTGACAAATGCATGATTAATTGCTTTAGCCAACATTTACAGTTTTAAATTTTCTAAATCGTTATTAACTGTATTGCAATATTTTTTATTGCAAAATTTAGATTTCTGAGATTTCTAAATGAACTGAAATGATTATTTTTTAATTTTAAGTTGATATGGAGATAACAATGAAGATGTTCCATATACAGTCTGAGAAGCGACAGAATTCGAAGTCCCGAGTTTGAATCCAGAGAACTAAGGAGAACTGAGGAAAAGGAAAAGTAAATAACTCAGGAAATTATGTAACGATACATATCTCACATTGGTTATTTACCAATTTGAGAGAATTTAAGACAAAAAAACTGAAGTAAAGGTATTTGAACAGATGTCGTGTGTACAAATCGATTTCCACAAGGTAAGTAATTTAATGTCATTTGGTGCAAAAGCGTCTTTGCACTAACGCACACACGAACTAATTGCATGTAATTGACAAGATAGATGCACGTTCTTTTTGTACTCGAACCAATTACCGCTGTTGCGGCAAAGTGGGAGGTTTGCAAATCACTAAATCACAACATGCAAATGAAACTAAAGGAAGAAACCGTGCACATGTGAAATGCTAGCATCTTGAAATTCAGCGCCGACTAAAGTCCTTGTGGCGCCAATACGTTGACGTCACTCGTCACCGCCTCCTATCCCTTGTTTTTTCACACTTGTTTTATATTTATAAGAAACCGCAAAAAGGAAGAAGAGGGATGAACCTAACCTTTTTGATTGTTTCCGGTTCGAATTATTCGTCACGATCACGCTATAAATTTGACACCAACTGCGCTTTCGAAATTTCCACTAGGTATTATTTTGCGTTCAGATTTTTTTTTAATTAACGAAAATGATAATTTTGGGTTCGAGATTTAATTCATCACAAATTTGAATTACAAAATTATTTTGCGGTTTCTCACCCACTATGGAAATCCATCCTATCCTGCGGATTGTGCGGTTGTCCTTGCTCCTTTACGCACGAAGACGTGCTTCGCTTAAAACTAAGCTTTTTGCTACAACTATAAACTTTGAAGTTAAATTTTATTTGTTTAAGTAACTACTATTTTTTGTGGTTAAGATTTTAAATAGTTATTTATGTTTAAGGCGTGTCCGACTCGCATAAAATCATATTTTCGATTTAAGTCGACTTATACTTATACGAGTATAGTAAAGTTAATTCTAGAGCTATTAAAATATTACGAACCTTAAAGCAAGGTAGGGTATTAGAAAAAGAAAATTTATTTTTTTAAAAGGCGAGCATCATAGATTAGTTTTTAAATACTAATCTGAAAGTATTAATAAATTACAAACTCAACAATTATTATGGCCGAATTTTATTTTTAATGCATACATAATCATTTTTACACCGTATCATAAATTATATTTTGTTTGTTCAAATAATTAGATTTTATTTTTGTTATTAATTATAGAAATAAATGGGAAATGCGCTTACAATGAAGATGGAGTGATCAGGACGTATAACAGATTAACAGGAGGCGCACTGTCTAACACTTATGCGCAGAGAAGAAGATTAATTGTCAAAAAATAATTTTTGAAGAAATTTTGGTATAATAATATATAATTTAGACGAGTTAAACAAATAGAATTAGAAGTTGTTCACTATAATAATTTATTGTACATAAAAGGGAGCGACTTTTCATCGGTAAGATAATGACAAGGTATACGTTGGTTTGCCTCGGGGAATTGGTATTGCAGTAAAGCTTACCAGAAGCTTATAACAGAATGCATTATATTATCAGATTTTTGTTTTCGTGATCTTATCACGCTATGCCATATATTTTTTAAACATTTTTATAAAAGTTGCGTTTACCAAGAAAGTTCGTGCATAATAATAATCTTGACATGGACATTTTAGTCAACAACAGAAGGTACTTTTGGTTTGCTCGTGTAATCATAATAATTTTTGTCATTTAAATTTTTACTTTCTAAGAAAAATTACTACCAAAATTATACACTTCAAACCGAACTTGAAGTAAGTACCTAACCACGAATTATCTCTAACTGCTGCAACATAGTATTTACTCAAGAACTGTGGGACTGTGGCTTTTGCTGTGATAAACAGGTGCATCCAAGATCAGAAGCGAATGACTAGATATTATTTATTCTTCAACTTTCTATACTTATTCAGGGTAAAAAAAAATGTTAATAAAGAGTGTTTTTTTTATTTCCGACAAAAATCAATTTCATCCAAATCTTCCGATGACTAAACCCTTTACCTAATGGAATGGAAAAGCAATTTGTTGATGACTGTTTAAAAGTCATTTATAAACAGTATCGATATACTAAAAGGAGACTAACAAATAGTCATAAATTTAATGAAGACGATGTTGGTTCAATCCAAAAGTACGCCCAGTTAGCCCCAAGAAAGTCGTAAATTGTTTTGTTTAACTTAAAGAATGAGATTCAATTTGTAAACTAATTTTACTAAACTAAAAACAGTTAACTATAAGAAGTTATTATTTATTTGATATGTTAATATGTTTATTTTTTCTTTGTGGTGGTGCATAAAAATGTATTTAAATAAATTAATGAAGTAGGTATAAGGCATTATTAACACAGAGGAACTTGACCAGAAACACTCATTAACACAGCCCATAAATGTTTGAGAAGAATAAAAAATATTGAAGTAACAACGAACAATTAAAATAACATTGTATCGAAAATACAGTGGCGTTCGTGACTAGTGAGACTTCTCTTCAGAAAACTTTTTTTATTGTACCTACCTCTGCCTCTTCTTGACCTTTTATTGTATTTATGAAAATGTAAACGTATGCTACCCCTCCTAATTAATAAATTATAGTGATTTTTTTTAAAGAATGTCCAATATTTTCTAAAGCATCTTTACTATAGTCAACTCCAAAGTAGGTTTGAGTTGAGAGGGGATAAGCAACGTCTGGATTAAATTTTGAAGAACGTATGTCTATTTGTTCAACATTTTAGTGTAGTTAAGTGGTACCAATAATTGACCCAAATGTTACTAGATATTTGAAATATCTGCCGCCTAGTTTGAAAAATGAGCTAAATAAATTTACAAATTTACAAGTAATTAGCATTGAAAACCAATTTTTCTGCATATTTGTAAAGGTTATTGTAATGTATACTTGCTCTTTACTTACCTTCATCTCCCTATTTTAATCCATTTAATTTATAAATTATATAAATTTGTAAAATCTGACGTTTAAGTTTGAAATAATGTAGAAATTTCTACAACCTACGTTTTTGACAGGTACATTTAATTGTATAGTCGACGTTTGTTAAAGCTTGCTATCTCCTTTCATACGCCGATAGTAAGTGAAACAGATATATTTAACTATTTCAATTTTGTCATCAGACGAATATTGCCCACCCCAAAGCTACTTTGGAGTTGACTTTAGTGTTATTCGCCGACGAAAAAAGCCGTTCACGAGTGATATGTTGCACCTAGCTCAGAGCTGTAAAGCTCGCATTACTCGCACAGTTTATGTTTTTGAGCTTTAAATCGCCAAAGGCGTCTACTAATTTACAGCGATTTGACTAGATAGATATACAAGTACTAGACACCGCCATTTAACTAACCAGCAACTATAAAATATTGAAAGCGAAAGCGAGTATCGAGAAAAGTATCAGTCTTCAACTGGACTCGGTGGAGGTCTGGAGCAAAACCATTGGTGAGTTAACTAGCCCAAATTATTAGATTATTACATTGAGGGAGCTAGTATCAGCTAGTAATTTAGCAAGAGAGTAGCCTGTAAACGTGTTCAGTCTGAGTGAGCCTTTACACATACAAAAGCTCTAATAGTTATTTGTGTTTCTACAGTACAAAGTATCACTTTGTGATGCTCCAGTTGCACATTATGTATACCGTAAACCGGGACTACTTTGACATTGGGGGCTACTTTGACAACATCTGATCACATCTCTGATATTAACATGTTGGAGTTGGAGTTGGAGAGATGATTGGTTATATCTACAGCCTATCTACAAGAGAGTGCGGCGTAAGGCTAGCTTTACATCACAGCTTCTAGAAGCCAGCTTTTTCTTTCAAACCAATAGAAGTTAAACTTGAACCAACTTTTAGCGTCTAACGCTGGAAATAGGAATAAAAGCTAGCTTCTAGAAGCTATTATTTAAGGCTATAGCTTAAAGGTTTAATACTAAAGAAACGCTTAATATATACAGTGAGCGCCAAAAGTATGGAATAATCGAATTATTTTCTTTCTTGATAGGAATATCTAAAAACAGTCGACAATTAATTAATTAATTAAACAATTAATTAATTTATTTTTTCAAATGCAATGCAAATAGGAACCGCTCTATACTGAAATTCGTCTATTATTTTACTATTATAGGCTTATTATATTTCTTATGACCAGACTACTCATAAGAAACATCTTACAGAGTAATTAAAAAAATATTGTCTATCACTAAACCACATGAAAAATCATAGCAAAAATCATGTAGTCTAAACACAACTTTAAGGGTAAACGTGTATATTGCTGAAATCAGAATTTCATAATCTATCCAAATCTATAAAAAAATATAGGATTGGAATTTAAAAAAGTCTTTGATGACGTCACTGCTCGAAGGACGTGAGGGTTAAAAAAACGAAAGTTATAGAAAAATGTTTGTTTTAAAATAAATAAAATTTCACATTCCTATCAGGAAAGAAAATAATTTGATTATTCCATACTTTACGCGCTCATTGTATGTTATAGTAGCCCCAGGCAGGGCTACTTGAACTTTCAATTCAAATAAATGGTCATGTCAAAGTAGCCTCAATGTTGAGATTAACATTTTTTATTTATTTGTTCTGTAATTGTAGAAGCAAAAATACCACTCTTTGGTAAATTCATAGTGGAAGAATCAAGTGTTATAGTCCATTGTTTTGTCATGCACAAAAGTGTTACGTTTTGAAAACTATCAGAACTTTGTCAAAGTTTACGGTTTACGGTAATTTTTTCTTCAAACATAAAAAAAAGTTGACATTTTGATACTGAATAAGTAAGGTTGAAGTTGAAGTACATCCTAGGAGGTAAAACTAAAATTTTTACCTCTTAGAATGTAAAAGTAAATTCTAACCTTACTTATTTACAATAAATTGTAACATAAAATGATATTTCTATAAAAGCGTTTGTAATGTAAAAAAGTTAATGTTTTTTAAATTTTCTTTTACAATTTGTTCGTTGCGTTTTATAATAATTTTTAAAAATATTTGATAATTGAACTACAAGTAATTGACAAGAGATGGCGCTACTTCAAAATTTGTATTTTTAGTTTTAATTAATTTTTACGTTTGAAGAAAAAATTAAATGATTCATGTGGAATAATAGTAGGTAGTTTGTTTTATTAAAAAAACAAACAATAAAAATTTTTAAAAGAGCGTCATCCCTTGAAAATTATTTGTAGTTCAATTGTCAAATATTTTTAAAAATTAACTTTAACTTGTAAAAAGAAGCTAATTTAAACGCAACGAACAAATTATAACAGAAAATTTATAAAAACATTACCTTTTTACATTACAAATGCTTATAGAAATACGTTACAATTAGTTGTAAATATTTAAGGTTAGAATTTACTTTTACATCCTAGGTAACTTTAACCTTACTTGTTCAGTAACAAAATGCTCACTTTTTTGACGTTTGAAGAAAAAAGTACTTTTTCTCCATATAAAATAATAAGCGGGCGCCCCCGTCGAAATTCGACGAAGTAGTTGTAGAGATGAATGTGTTAGAAAAATGAAATTTTCAAAAATTATTATAATGCACTTACTTACTACACCGCTGATTGTTTGTTAATTTATTATTTAAAAAAAATTGATGAAATTGGTAATTTGAAGAAAATAATTAGTGCTGACATATCTGGGGGTCGACAGCTTCAATTTAAAAAAAAATAGCGGTCACCCCCGTCGAAATCGACGAAGTTTTTGACTATTACTATTTTATAAAAAAAATAAGAAAACTAACTTTAAAGATAACTAAGCCAAAGAGGGCAGAGGGCAACTTAAAAAACCGTCTCAAAAATCCAAAATTCACAAAAGCACAAAACGTAATTAAAAATGCATGCACCAACCTGACCATATCGCGTATTAGAAAAGTACTGGTCGAATAAAAGTATTGAAAATTTTATCACCACGACCAAATGTATAATGTGTGCCTTATCGTATAAAACCAAATACTATCTACATTTATTCCCATTTATAATTTTTAAAATTGGAATATTTTAAATTATAAAATTGATTATTTTATTATGTATATTATAAAATATAAAACAATGTATGAAATTAATAATTTTGAGAAAAAAATTAGTGGTGACTGTGGGTCAAGAGCTTCAATTTAAAAAAAATCATCAAAATCGGTCCAGTAGAAGTACGCTAAAATTAGCGGAAAAGAAAAGGCTTTGCGTTTTAAATACATATATGGATACTATTTTCTACGATTGCTTAAAATGATCCATTCATTACTATCGCGGTGGCGATCTCTGCTATTAAAAACAAAAGTCGGTAACCGTCACAAACTGTCACTGAATTTAATTCAATAAAATTTAATTTATAACCAAAGATTTTGCGCTCATCTCCCACTCCCATGACAATGAGAGAAAAATAAATTTGCACTCGTCTCTTGACAACAAGTCGACAACGATTTCTCATCGAGAAATTGTTACTTTGCGGTGACCAAAGCGTGCGCAAGAGAGATCCGTGCATACGATTAGAGATACAAAAGATACATTTTTGAAAAATATATTTTTGAGAGAGTTATTTCTAAAATGGGCACTTGCGTCTGTGAGTCTAGGTGTGGAGAAATTAAGAAGGATTTATTACCTAACTGCTATCCTTTTTACATAATAACTCCTTAGTGCGTAACCACGACGCCATGTTAAGGGTAGTGCTAGAGTAACCCCAACTTAACCTAAACACACCACGTGATGACTGTTAAAGTTGTTCAGTAGTTTTGTACTGCCGTTGCTTAGAAACAAACGTAGACAGTGTCGTCGGCGTATAGTTTGTTATTACATTACTTTTGTCGAAGCAAAATAATTACAAGCATTTTAATAATGTGAAGATCTCGTTCATAAAGTATTAAACCAGTAATTAATTATTATTAGTACATACTTCAAATAAAAATTTAAATCAAGTAATTATTTTAAATTTTTAAAACTTTTAAAAATAATTTGTTTGACAGAAGAAATAACTAGTTCCGTCACTGGGCTGTAAAGCCACGCCTCGCGCAGGTTTGGTCATGTGGGGTGCTCAGGTTACGTTGGGACTACTCTTAGGGGTAATAGCTAGATACGGTGCGCCGATGTGGTCACGTGATCATAAAATAGTTAGTCTAATCAGGAATTGGATTCGGCTCGTCATAAAGACGAGGAAATTTCTGTAAACGTTGCTCCTAGATTGCAGCCCTCAATTTTTATAATTCATTGAAGTTGACAATGTCTACTGTTAACAAAAATTCCCGCTTCCATTTAACTCCTAGGAAATTCATCCTTGAGTTCCTGATTTTAACCAACTATTTCAGGACCACCCACCATATATTAAAATAGTTACGTTTAAATTCAAAATACGGATATAATCGTTAATTCTTCTTGTTCAAGTAGGTACCGTGTTTATGTGTTAGTAACTATAGAAGAGATTACTGTATTGTGGTCTTTTGCATTATAAATTCTACTGTTTCCGAAGAAAAGGTTTTGTGATGATACATCCATACAACCATATTGTCGTAGCTCAGGATTGTCAATGGGAAGACAAAATCAAGAAAGAAACGTTGTAACAATTTTCGCAAAGCTGAAATCAATGAACTATTTAGAGCTTGCAAATTATTAGAACTAATACGAGAGAAGAGCATCGTTAGCTGATGCTTCTAACGATGAACGGTTAGACCCTTTACAATTAATTTCAACAGAACAAATAACAAACAAGCTCTTTGCTCTTACGTACAAGATAAAAAATTAAAACGTTTTACGTAAGGTAATAAGTAAAATGTGACAGATGCAATAAGTAAATCTTTGTTGAGATTTTTATCTAAGTTGATGTTGACGTTTTAAATTGTATGTAAACAGTAAACACATAAGTAAAAGCAAGAGGTAGGCCAAGTGCTTCTTAGAATTATTTAGTATAAAAGCAAATTTCCTAATACGGGGGTGTTTGACTAGCGAGAAAATTAAGGGCAAATTCATCAATAGCCTTATAAAGAAAGGTGGCAGTCGCAATCTTAGATTGGTGTCGGATGTAATAGTCGTGAAGATTTTGCGCTAAATTTATTGAAAATTATTAGAGACGTTTGGAAATTGTTTGGAATTCAATGCTTACGTTTCACAAGCTAATAATTTAACTGAATAATTTTTTTTATGTTGTGGATGGTTGGGAATATTTTTTTATAATAATTGATTGCAGATTATTCGAAAGTAATAATTTTAATATAAAAGTCGTTATAATTTTCGAAGTAGATGTAGCAAGTGTTGACAAATTCCCACGCCCGCGCTACCTGGGAATGTCGAACTCGCGATGTGAACCTTCTTACGTTGATAAATTACAGCGTTTGCTGCTACCTTCAGTGTCATAAGGCGGAATACCGTCGTGTCAACGATTACGTTGCAGTCTTCCAAATTAATACTTCAGGTATATTAATGTCAAATTTGAAATAACTTGAGTTGGGTTCCTGAAAAATTTTGGCAGAGTCATCATCGTGTCTTCACTTTTTTTTTCTAAGATGAATGATCTTACTTGCTACTGAATTTTTTAAACTCATGATTAACTGTTGTTACGTTTTCAAGGTATTGAAATGTCAGTCTTCTACGTCTTTTGATAGATACAACAGTTTGATTATATAGGAAGTCATCAGTATTTCTATATCTAATTTTAAACTTTTCAATGTTACTTAAACATATACCGGTAACCGGTAAATAGATGAAGAATTTGTTTATGCGTAATTCCATAATTATCGAGCCCCGAATATATTTTTCCAATTCCAACAACATCATCCATCGACCGATCAATATGTGCTTTATCATTTATTTTCAACAATTTCATTTTACTCGGCAAAGTAAAGCTCAAGTGTTACATTTGACAAGCTTTTGTGTAACTTGAAACTACTAGAAAGCTCAAAACGTTACTTTTGGACGTGCTCGAAGCTTCTCGTAATAATTATTTTTATTTGGCGTCCTTTAAATATTTTTCTCGAAATAAAAGCACGGAGGTATTAGAAAATAAAACAATAAACATATTAATGTCTGTAATATCGGCATAAAAAGGCAACTGCTGAGAAGATTATTTGATTGCATTATGATATTTAGTTGTAGTATTGTTACAGATAACATCTCCGATTACCTCTTGTAGCTTGTAGTATTTGGATCATGACAAACAAATATTTAATTATGAATAGATTTATCTATTAGAGTTATGTTTGATCGATACATTAATAACAAATACATCTCTTATAATAAATGCAATGTAAAATAAGGTGTTCGTGCTGTGAAACGCTACGGCGCACTTGCTGATATTTTACCTTTGTCGGTGAATTTTCCAACTTTGAAATGTTTAATTACGAATTTAAATTTTATTATACCTTAGATATGATGTTAAAATTACAAGAGCACTCACGTGTTATTAAATACTGTTTTAAATTAAATTTAACTCTTTGTTTTTTTTTGAAAACTTCCAATTTTTCATCAGCATCAGTTTTTCCTTTACGCCATCGCCATAGAAGTTTTATAAGTGGAGTAGGTATCTATTTATTTATTTATTTATTTATTTATTAAAAATCGAAAATTAGATTCATTCTTTCGTAGTGTAATATCACTATAGGTATCAACATTATATGGCAACATGGCATCTTCGAATCGCTTATTATTACTTTATTGTATACTGCAAGTTATGCATTCGTGTACTTAATTATCGAAAATACATCAAACTCCTATGTTGAATCTAGGATTACAGTCCCGGATCCCATAATTCAGCAGCGAATAGTGCAGAAGTGGTGATGTAAGTTTGAAACTTCACGATTAAATATACTTTTGGATTTGTGAATTGCGAATTGCGTTCAAATTGTTCCAGCTTCTATGATATACTAGTCTTGAAAATCCTAATGTAGGTACTTTCAAGTTTAAACAATACACGGGTGTCTTATTTATCAAGGAGACCACCACCCTTACCGTGTCTAAGCATCGTAAAAGATTATGTAGGTCAGAGTGAGCTCTGACACTTGTGATGATTCTATCTACGAGTAGGAAAAATGATACGGTTTTTATAAATAAAATTATTAATATAAAGCTAAAGCTATCTTTATGGGTGGGAAAATAATTAAAATTTCACAAGTCTATCAAATCAAGAAGAACTTCTCGTATCAGGACTTCCAAATTATACTCCTAATAATTAGAAACCAAAAGAACAAATTTTCAAACTACTACCACCTACATCGATTTAATACTAGCGGAGATATGTACAGGGTGGAGCATTTTTCCATGATTTTAAATGGGTATCGAGCATCGAGTTGTTGGCCATGAAATTATGATATAGTTGTCCTGAGTTTTCCCCATTCAACTAACTACGTATTTCTTTGTGTATGTTATATATATACTAGATAGTGGACACCATAATTGTCAACTATAATCAGCCGTGGATAAGATACAAGACGTCGATCGCGATCAATCCCTGATCTAAACAATATGTCCCACGGAACTTGAGACTTAATAAGACGCATAGATAGAGTGTGTTAAATGGCTACAGTAATGCAAATGGTAATTGCGGAATATTGAGAGTTACCAGAGCATTTACACAGGACACTGCTTGCGCAGAGCTAAACTTCTAGCTGATAGTGGAGCAGATATCCAGATGCTCAAACGACATAGAGGATGGCGATCGACCACCGTTGCTGAAGGATATGTGGAAGACAGCATTACCAATAAAGTAAAGACTTTCAGAAGAATTTTTAATCAGGAAAACATTAAATCGTCTTCGACTACTGCTTCAACCGAGCCTTCACCATCAGCAGTTTTATCTTCATTTAAAGATTCGTTTTCTACAACAGCTTTCGTGTGGAATCATCTGGTATAACATTTTCCAACTTAAATAATTGTACATTTAACTTTTATAACAAAAAATATCAATGTTCTGAATTAAAAACGGTTGCTATTCAAAAAAGTATAACTTTTCTCTACGATTTTCGATTCATAAATATACAACATTTCCGTCTAGTCTACGAAAAAAAACATTAACGATCTCATTAAAAAATATAAAAAAAACTTAAAGAAAACTGCAAAAGTGATGAACTTAAAACACACCATCTCATAGATCTAAAAGGCACAATAACTAACAATAACTTGATTACTGATCAGCTCGCGTTTAAAAATACACTACCAAAATATTGTAAATTTTTATCGCAAACTCAGCACGGAATACAGATACGTAACTACGGGAGGGCCAAGGTGGGCCCAGGCCCACCTAAAATTTTGCTGGGCCACCCTTGTGCCCACCCCTATAAAATGACAATAATAAACGAAAATTCAGATGTTTACAATCTGAATTCCACAAAAAATTTCATCTTTAAAAAGTTTTATGGACTACATATTGTGTATTTGTGGCTACCAAGTGCCCACACCTGATTTTAGGAAGCTAGCTAGGTGTCTGATGGAGTAGTTACGCGTGTCAAAATAAAACGGTCGCTAGGTAGCCCATGATAGTGGGAATTCCTAAAATCGTCCTCCAACTTTGAAAAATCGTAGAGTAAAAAGTACAGAAGAAGTTAGGGCTAAGAAAGTTGCACGGAATTATACAGATATTTAGGCATCGTCTGGCACAAAAGTAGAACAGATCTCTTCGACGGATATCGCGTGTAAGCTTGCTAAGCTACCTTGGAGGTCTAAAGCAAGGTGATCTCATCGGGATCTGATCCTCGATACCTTCCATACCGACTCGAGGGTTAAAATAACCGTTTTTCGGCGGCCTTTCTATGACATCTATACCTTTCGGACTGGTCTTACCCTACACCCCGCCGAAATTCAATTCTACCGTTCTCATACACCATACAGATTTTACCTGCGATTTTACCCTAACGTTTAGACAATTGCAGGAAACACGAAGTCCCACGAGACCTGTTGTCTGAGAGGAGGCCCAAAATCTCCAAAATTGACCCCAGGAAAGGTAGTCAAGTAGAGTACGCTGCAAATACGGGAAAGTGAATTCGGAAAAAGTACAAAATTAAAAAATCGGAAAGAAGAAGAGAGTTGCGACTTTTCCAATTAATTTTAAATATTGGGCCGAGTATCGATCGATAGAAAATGGCGGATTTGCTCTTGAGCGGTTATTGGGGATTATTAACTATGCACTTAAAAGAATTTTATAAAATAATTCTTCTATCAGATATTTTTTTAGTAGCTTCAATTGTGTTTTGACCATAAGCGCTTGAAGAGCTAATAAACTATGGGCTTGAGAAGCCTCACGTATGCACTGGTGGGATTATTTTTCACGTATTTACTGTAGGGTTAAAACTTCCTTTGAATTTATAGCACCTTAAAATTTTATTTGCAGACTTTCCTTTTTTATGCAAACTAACTTTAATGTGACCCATGAAAACATTACGAAGACGATTATAAGAATATTCAGCACTTTTGTGGATAATCCAATCTTAATTCGTAGCTAATAAAGAGATGAGCTTAGTGATATAGTAGTTACAAATTAATCGAACAAGAACATAAAAATGATAATTTAAAAAAAAATTGTATACTTAATTATAGGTACATCAATTTTCGATTGCAATCTTCAGCTGTGCGCATCAAATATTAATTTTTGAGGTCTTTTAGCGAAGTTTTGATTATAACGCCAAGCAGGTGCTTCATTTATGTCTGAAATGATAAAAGCTTAACTTAGTTTTATGCATCTCTGCCTCATTACTTTTAACTTATATCCCTTTGCTGTAGATGGAGAGATTAAAATAATCGTTTTTGATACGCGGATAATCATTTTAAAAAGAAAAGGTTATAAGTAATGAGAATCGAAAATGTTATCTACACGTGCAGAATAAGTATAGTTGGGATGATTTAAAAAAATTAATATTTTTTTCTGCAAGTGAAAAGGCTCACATAGTGAGATTTATGCTCATTTTGACCTTTACGTTTTTGAAATAATTAACCCCGCAGATTAATAATTATTTTTTTTAAATATTCTAAATCTCGTTTTTGATATTTATTTGTTTTTTTTTCCTCTTGTATATACACACAATGATGAAGTTTAAATTTATAAAACCAAATAATCAATTTAAAGTTTGTGTCGTAAATTAAATAAAATAATTTCACGAGGTGAGTCGCCCTCACAGATTTCTTCACAGGGGGCATGTTTTGAGATCACCCGGTGTCTCGCCCCACAAAGGAACTCCCCAACTGTTTTATCGGCTCAAAATGATAATTACATGACAACACGTGGTTTATAGAACGACCGTGGTCATTTTTAAGATTTATTATGAGAAATTGGAATATGGAATATAGATGAAACTCCTCCATAAATATAACGCGTGTTTATAATTTATTATAGTTGTAAAAAAAAAATATTGGTTTTGTTTCTTCTTTAATTTTTCTATTAATTTTGCAATTTATTTTTTATGGTTTGCTTTTTATTTTTTTTAAATTTTCAAATATGAAAAAAAGTTCTGTTTTCTCTTGTAAACCAAGTTCTTCCATTCTATCAGCAATGTTAGCATGTTCATAGACTAGCCCATTTCTTGATAGTCATTCTCTTCTTCCATATTTTTGTAAAAGGATCTCTTCCAGGCAAATTTTTCTCTCCTTATTCCTACGCTTATAATATAATACATCATTAATCATCAAAGTTATCCTTTCTGCTTTCGTCGTTTGTCGGAACGATTTGTTTCTGCCTCGTGCCTAGCCCCCTGTTCTGGACCTCCTTTATCACCTCTTCTACTTTATTCAAGAGTTACCCTTTATTATTCTCCTCTCTAGCCCTGTTATGTAGATCTGAGCCCTTCGGACCCTTATACAAGCTTCCACTCGGACCTATCACAGGGTCCCCACCCCTATGGCCACCGGGGATTTAAGACAGTGGAACAGTAGTAGTTAAACCTACGATGAAGGCCAAGTTGCTGGTGCCTCAGATAACATGTCCTGCCTCTTGCCACCAGATCATAGGTCTAGTCAATAACCAGAATAGTTTTAGAATTATTCCTAAAAAGACTGCTGGTTGACATTTCACCCGCCAGTATCCTTGAATTCATCCAAAGGTTGGGATGGATCCAGGACTGAAAGGCCAGAAGGAGTTGCTTTAGGGAAGCAGCAAAATGGGCCCGCTCAAGTGGCCTAAGTGCGCGTAAACCCCGGTTTACCCTTGTAACGTTAAATCGTCTTGAATCACTTTTTCTAATTAATTGTTGTATTTGTTACTCCTAGACCCCTCTGTTGGTTGTTTATTGTATTTTTATTTGTTACTGTTAAATTTCCTATAATTCTCCCTTCTTTCATACCTATAATATCTATCTGTTGGTTCTTGGTTAAAAATGATTTATTCGAACGAAGTCAAGGCTTAAACTTAATATCGTATTATAGTGAGATAATTTGTCATTTGTTAGTTATTTATGCTACCCGTTTTGGGGATTTGACGATTTAAGTTTTTATTTGGAATTAATGTTTGTTCCACCTCGTTTGAGGGATTTTTGTGCCTTCGATTTTAAAACCCTTATCTACAGGTATGTTGTCCATGTTTTGTCTTATCTTCTGTGCTATCATGTGTTTCTCTTTCCAGGGTTTTTAGTTCGAGTTTTAGTTCAAGTTTTAGTTCGAGTTTTAATTTTGAGTTATCAATTTGATTATCTCTAATATCTTCGTATTAACTTCCTTTTCAAATTTTGGACTTATCGCCATCGTTAAGTTTTTTGGTAGCTGATGCAAGAGGTTATCCAGCCTATCAAGCCCAGCAGTACAGATAAGTGAAAGTTGATACAAAAGTGATTCATATTTGATTAAATTGAGATTTTTCAATTTGGAGTTGTTTGATAATTAACAACGTGGTTGGTAACCTTGTCGCCATTTTTAAATTAATTTTAATCACGGTTTAATAAACGTTGTGGTTTTTAAAATTTATGAACGAAGTTTTAGCTGAAGAAAGTAGCTTGGTTGCTGTGCATAAAATTGATTTAGCAATTTATTGTTGTTTATTATTAATTGTAAATTTTTGAACTTAATTTTTTTATAACTGTTTTGTTAAGCATCGATATTGCGTTTTGGACGCTTTCAGCGTTAATAATTAATTAACTTTATTTTTCCAATTTTATACTACGGAAGCCGGGACTGTACAGTCGACGATTCTTACGTGCGTTTTTTTTTATTTTCAGAAACATTGGTTGATACAATATCTCCTGATAATTATTAAAAAAGTCTATTTGTATTAATTCAATTATTAATATTTTGATAATTAGTGTTGTTGATTGCTGTGGAAGTTACCTTTAACTTTTACTGTTCATTTTTTGTGGATCTAAACATCTGTTTAGTGCTTATATTATCAATTTAGTTTTTGTATTTGTGTCTACTTTCACAGTTTGTAGAGAGTGTGATTGGTGTGAGCTAAACTGTGTGGCGCCCTTATCTCTTATCTTATTGCCACGCCTTCTCCACTGGCTACTGGCGAGCTTACATCGATCCTGTTGTTGTATCGTTGAATTTTGTGCCACACCCTCCGCCCTAACATTCCTTATCCTAAGACTGCTGGTTAGTGATCTTCTCGCATCAGTTTCCCACAACTGCTTTCTAAACAAGGTGGCAGGAGTACCTCTGGAGACGTTTTAGAGGTTTGGCCTTGATCTTAAATCGAGGTGCTCTCTCATTAGGGACTCACTATTGACATTATTCGCCGAACTTCCATAAACAGAAACTATCCTCGTGTAGTGGAGTTCTAGGCGCAAAAGGAGGCAGATAAGCTGTCAAGCACTGAGTAACTAGCTCCAGCACTACCTGCCTCTCACCAACAGAAGCTATCGCAGTATATGTGGAGTTCTGGGGCTAAAGCGGGCGGTAGGTGTAACCGACTCAGGCGTAAACCAGTTTAGCCGAACTCTCTTGTTTTATCGCCAGATAATTAACAATTTATCGCTAATTTTTGGAGTGTGGAGGATAGTGGTGTTCCTCTTTCCTGTGGTTTCCAAAGAAAGAGCGATATATCTATACGAGAGCGGTGGGCTTGGTCTAAAGTTTGAGCGGACTTTCACCTCGTTGAAGGCTCCACAGCCCCGACCTGAACCCCCTAAAGCGACTTCAGTGTGCTATGTCGAAATAGTTCTGTCTCGTGATTAAATTTTTTTCATTTTACAAAAAAAAATAGATGTTGCTATTGGTTGGTCAGTCCTTTAGTTAATTACGTGATGCATGATCAGATGATCACCGTTTCTTGAGTCCCAACTGTTTCGTATTTTCTCTTTGTTTCTACATTTTTTGCAATAAAATTCGTTCTTTATTCACAATCAGATAACAATTAACAATCTGCTTATTCAATAGATACATGTTCTATCTTATGAAACACCCCTAAACCCCTTAATTTATAGTTTTACCTCACTCTAATGGCCCACACGTACTTAACATGGTCTAATGTGACTTCTAGAAGGTCTGCTTTGATGTTAATTCTTTCCTTGTTACTCGTTATTAATTTGTATTCTTGCTACTGCAATCTTTTGAAAGAATGCCTTCTTCTCTCTTATTAACTTAATATTTAAGCATTCCGTTTGTGACTTATTTCATGAGTTTATCAGCTTCCATAATTAATCCCTCTTGGCCTTTTTTTAGTATAAAGCTACATATCTCTTACATACAATTTCTTCCAAAACAAAATATACGACCTTAAGCCAAATTAGTCTTTTTTGCGTTTAGTGATCTTATTAATAATTAACTTTGATTACATACGAAAATCCAAAAAATGGCACAGGAAAAATATTTAATGAAAAATCTTATTGGAGCATTATTCCCATCAAATCAAAATACAATATGTTTTTAACGCTCTTGACTACCGTAAAATGTAAAAAAAAGTCGAACAATATGACTCGAGCTTTAGAACCCTTGATGAAAAGCTTATATTCGCCTACATGGTCATAACAATGAATTCAAGTAATGCCCTTTAGATCAACAAGCGTGCAAGTGCAATGTGACACATGACGTCATTATTCTGCCGGATCATGTAGTTTACTAATTGGGGAGGGTTTACCAGTTTCATAGATACGCTTCGTGTTTTAAAGCTAGCGTTCCTGAACGATTATAAAATTTTTATTAATAATAAAAAAAAGTCGAGTACCGACGTAATAATTATAATTCAACACGAATTCGCATGAATTATTTTCTGAATATTTAATTTTTTACAACAGCTTACCTACACCTAGTTGTTTAGAAAATATAAAAGCTTGCTTGCACTTACAACCCTTAACTTTACAAATTATTTTAATT
Organism: Malthinus seriepunctatus; assembly: GCA_963924605.1. NCBI lineage: Eukaryota > Metazoa > Arthropoda > Insecta > Coleoptera > Cantharidae > Malthinus > Malthinus seriepunctatus. Next base: position 78,169,893 of record OZ004600.1, on the reverse strand, counting down.
AAAATATATTTCAAGGTTTAAATTAAAAATTTTTACTACTTTGTCATTTTGAGGAGCGTTTGGGATCGTTTGCGCGCCCATCCTACCAACAAGAATTTTCAGGGTGGTGTACGGTTAGGATTTTCCCTGTGGTTGCACTAATGAATGGGTTTACATAACCCGTGTGTCCGCCACGTGCATCGACACGTGCAATTGTAGGATCGCGAATAAAAATCGCGGATCAAAAATAATATGCTCGACAAGTACTACCGTTCTTTATGCCTTGTAGGGCCTTTTCATTTAGTCTGTATATTTTCTGCATTTTAAGGGGATTAATAATGACCGGAATTCTCTACGATTGTTTAGATTTTGAATGGGGTGCTTTTCTCACAGTTTGTCTACTTTTTGTTAATATTCGTTTTGACGTAATATTTAGTGAGCTATTAAGAAATAATATCGATTATTTGGGGGGTTTGTTTTTTATTTATAAATTTAATTAGATATAACTTGTAAAAAAAATCACTTTATGAATTTAACGTCAAAGATAAATCACTCTTGTAGTGTGCCAAATTGGTAACGTCGTTCTATGTAACAGTTGATCGCGGATGCATTCGACTGGCAGCCCTTGGTTACGCGCACTAATTATGGCAATTTACACCCTCAAACATCCCGATGTTACTGGATATGACATCTGATGCTTTATTATAACATATCTAAAGATCAACAATGCATGCGGAGTGTTGATAAGGATTAGCGATTATTACGAGAGAGTTTAAGCAAGAACCTATTCATTAGTCGAGTTTTTCTATCACACATTTAGTTTCTATAACGAATTTCTCTTATTAAAGATATGAATCTGAAGTAAAAATATATGTGAGTGTTACTACAAAATGAAAAAAAAATCGATGTGGCACCGTAGGCCGTTAGTCCATCGAAGAAACCCAAACGAGGCGATCGGTCGTAGGTCGCGTGTTTTTTCGGTCACAAATCGAAAAAAGATTATCATCGTTTAGGTGAAGATGTTGCTAACAGGTATATCTACTTAAAAACTCGAAAACGATTAAAAAAAATGTTTGTAGTAGTGTGAAGGTAAAAATGCTAAAAGTCTCTGGTCTTATCTTATCTACATACAAAAGGAAATAGGGGTGGAAAAGTCCCGATTTCAGGATTTTTGCTTATATCTCAAAAACCATGGTTTCTAGGAAAAAGTTATTCTGAGGAAAATGAAAGCATATTCAATTTGCTACAAGATTATTTCTATTCATTTTTTCCCTATTTCTTATAATTTTCGAGATATTTGCCCGCAAAAATCGTTAATTATAGGATTTTCATAATGGCTGACTGGTCGCCTCGTACCTCGTTTTGATTACCGCATTGGACGAACTGCCTTTGAAAGTTTGACTATAGGAAGCCAAAATTGTATTCTAGAGTTTGTACTGATTCAAAGTGAAGTCAATAAATAAAACTGAAGCTGTGAAGATCTCATCTGCCTGTTCAGAAAACTTAGTATGTCCAATGTCCAGCCTTAGAAAACTCAGTTTACACTAGGTGTAAGTAAGTGCCAATAAAATTAATAATAGGTTAGGTCACTGACTTTATGAGTAGAAAATATTATCTACAGCTACATAGAGGGCTGGAATGGTCCGACGGACTACCGAGAATTTCCCGGTGGTCCGTGATGTGACAATGAAAAAAATATATTGCAAAAATTCAGATAAATTGAAAAAATCAGAAATATAAACTTGGGCTCTTGGATTTCCTGGTACTAATTTTTTCCCAGTCTATAGCTCTGGCTATATAGATGCAGAGTGTTGCTGGAGGAAACCGAAAAACATCCAAAAGTTCTACTATAGACTAGAAGTTTGTCAGTTTCCTTCGATAACGCCCTGTATATTAGAAATTATTGAATGACATGCCAACAGATTTTTGTAAATTTACATGTTATACATGTTAAAATGTAAGAATTGAAAAAAACTTTTGCAAGCCCACGGGGCTGTTTTTGATATGAAAAGTCATTTTCTTCTGGGATGAATGTTATCAAATTTCCATAATACTATTTTGACCTTCCATTTCAGATTCCAGGTGCGTAATAGTTCTTGGAGTTGGCATATAATTTTGCAAATTTTGCAAAAGAAAAAAATTGTTTCATTCATTTTTTCAAACTATTTCTTCATGAATGAATATTTTTTTGAATCGGATTCGTTTAAAAAAAAACTAAAATATATAGCCACCACAACAACGTGTAAGATATTTTAGCGTGGCATTTTCAGGGCGGTCCTCATGGACCATTTAAAGTTAAATTTCTTCTGGAAGTAGTTTAAAATTTCATAGTTTCAGCTTGTGACTGTCTCAGTTTATCAGATTAGAAAATGCGTACAAACGACATTGCGACGTAGACAAATTTAGAAAAGAATTGGTATAAGGGTATAAAAATGCAACTAGAGCTGCGGATGTTTAAAACCTTTAAGGTCACAAAAGTGGCGCCAAGACGGCTGCACGATGGATTAGATGCACCACTATTTTTTTGTTTCGTGATTTATAGCTCACAGACATGCATGCTCATTATTTACTATATGGTTTAATTTACGTGGTCAGTAATAAAGTGTTTGTTTGAAAACCTTTTTTGTTGTTAATTTTTCAATTTAGAAAGGTACGATATAATTCATTTTTGTATACTCTTCAATAACTATAAAAGTAACTTCTTCAGCTTCGCTGTGGAATGTCAATTTTTTATATAGATAATAATTCATACACATAAGTTAGGCGTGCATAAATGCAAAAATTATAATATTCTTCTTGTAATAATTACTTTCAAGAACAAAATTAAGATTTTCATATTCTCTTAACAATCTGCTTAAATTTAATAAACCCTTGGTTCGATGGTAAAATCTACTGGGTGTTTTAAAAATATTTTACCTATAATCCGTTCACTATTTATTTGTGCTACGGTTGGCCATGTTAGGATGACAGATTCCACCCGGTATAAATTAGAAAAAAATCAGTTTAAGGTTAAGCATTTAATAGTTGTCTGTCATTTATGGCTGTTATGTTAGCTGCTTTCTTTCGCTAAACAACTTCAAATCAAATCATAATTCTAAATAACCCCGCCCACGATCCGTGAATCCGGATTCGATAATGAGTTTACAAGAGAACACTTCTACAGATCTTTAAATTCATAGGTTAATTTCTGCATTTAAGGTTAAGTTTTCCGATTGAATCCATTGAATCATTAAAATTGTACGATTCACAGGGGAAAGGGGAATACCGATCTGGATTGAAACTTCACGGAAAGTGGGAATTGATCCGATTACAAGAGAACAGCTCCGTTTGCGTTTTAGCAAGTTACAACACGTTACCCGGTATTGTCAAGAGCTGTCAGTCAGCTTAATAGGGACTTTTTATTTTTTAACCATAGTGCAAATAAATAGTGAACGGATTATATATCTACATATTTTATCAAATTATCAGTAGCTAGGGGCTTAGCACCCCCCCACTAGTTTACTATTTTGTGTGGTACTATATAAGCCAGTCTCCTTTAGCGCCATTTTAAAGGAGTTTAAACCTTTGTTAACGTCATAAAAAATTATGGTGACCGTCCTAAGTTACTACTTTTATCCCTTCATATTATAACGTCTCTTTTAAAATTTGTGGTCTTGTGGATACCGATTCTTCTCAGAAAGAATCAAGTTATATTTTGTGATACCCCACTGTTTGCTATTCTTGCGACATAGATGTCCAACATTCTTCTCACCTTTTTGCTTTTTCATAGGCAGCCTGGAAACCTTCTTGTACCAGGTATGCCAAGTACAAGAACTTCTACTTGTACTTTCTTGTACTTGGTATGCCAAGTACAAGAACTTCCTTCTTTTTCTGTTCCAGCTCACAAGGCCATGCACAATGTACACCCCATACCACGCTTCTTCTGTGGTCTCTTAACAGTGAAGTTTGAAACGTAGAATTTGTTTGGTGTTTGAGGTGTTCGCTCTTTCATCTGCATACGTTAGCATTGACCTTACGCATATCTTATACATTTTTTTGTCTTCAATCTAGGCATGTTTTTGCTTATGTTTACGTCTCTCGTAAGGCGCCTTTCATTACTAACACTGTCTTAACTGTAAGGTAGGCTTATAGCTATCCGTTGGTTAACCAATCAGAGCTGAAACTGGCGAAAACGACGGAAAAGTTAATTGAAGTCGAAGTTTTCCATCAAGTTTATCTGTTCGTATGTGGTTCAGGTTCATCCGCTGTAGTTGCTCAAATGTTAACGGAAGATTGATAAGTGATAACGGATAGCTGTGCACTCAACGTTTGCCAGAAATACGCAACGGACTAATGGATAGCTATGAACCTATCTTTGTATCACTTTTTTAATCGGATTCTATTGCTACATATCTAGTCTCCAGAAGAGAGAGAGAGAGTGTAACATATGTCAACCTTTTTGGAGCCGTTTTATATGGACTAAATGTCGTACCTACTAACTGTTAGTACTGAATCAACTCAAGGATCAAAAGCATAAGAATCTAAGCTGGTACTAAATCAACTCAACCAGCAGAAGCACGGAAATCTAAGCTTTAACGTCGTGAGTAGAAATTTCACGCACGACCGTGCACGACGTTAAAGGTTAGATTCCCGTGCTTTTGCTCCTCGAGTTGATTCAGTACTAACGAGTTAGTACGACATTTAGTCCATGTAAAACGGCCCTAAGCCTTTACTTTACGAATTAATTATTTTAAGTAGGGCAGTTCTTGTAACGAAATTCTACAGCTATTTCGTGGACTAAAAAAAGATATTAGCCTAGAAAGTCGACTTTCAAAGATGGGGATTGAAATGTAAACAAATCAATTTATTTTCATAAGTACTGTAAATATCTTATAATATAATATATCTTTGCACAGGCTAAACCGGAACGCCTGAACAATGTTCAGGCCAAACCGGAGCGTCTTTAGGCTAAGCCTGTGTGTGTGGTGCGACCTTAAAAAATGCCTCAAAGGACGATTTATAAGTTTTAGCCAAAAATGAAATTTTTACTTTAACATTGAAATTTTGAAATATGTTCCACAGAAAGCTTGTTAAAATAGCCATCGTTCCAGTACTCTCAGAGTGAGCTCCAACCGATCACGTGATCCTTTCTCAATTTCTCTGACCTTAAGCACCTTGAACCTATCTAGAGCCTTAGTACCTTCAATGCCTATGTAACATCAGTTGGGAATTAAAGCAACAAGATTTTAATGCAACGAGTGAACTTCCGGGCTGGTTCACCTGATGCGTTGTGTATCTTCACTTTGATACGACTATAAGTTTTGACACAAAACGGCGTATAACTGGGTGTCGTCCAGACTCATAGACAAAGGGGATAAGATATGCAATATGCATGTATCAAGGCAAAACCCGGTCTTGCAAAGTCTATTATCATTTTTGAATTTGTGACCATTGCCCAACCCATGACCCATGATACTATAACTTGGAAGTTATAGTATAGTAGGTAAGGTATTTAAGGAGTATTTTCACTTGGAAGTTATAGTATCATGCCATTGACCATAAGTCTAATAGTTTAAATTTTTACATTTCCTTCCTTTCGTCAGTACAATAATTCTTCAAGTTTCTTATTATTTATTATCCATTAATAAAGTACTACATATTTTTTTAGAAACATCCAGCAGGTAGGTACTTTAAATGTGAAAAACAACTTGCGAATTAGTTATTAACTTATAACTTTTCGATTGTCGGTAAAGATTAAAAAATCAATAAATTATTCACAAGTAAGTAGTTGATTAATTTATTCAATTTGAAAAGCTTAAGCAAATAAAATCACCTTACCTATAGTTTAATTAGGAGAATAGTATAACAAATACGCACCGTCATTGGTCGTTGTAAAAGAACGAGCATTACTGTGTGGTTACGGTTAAGGGTAAGCCTGGTAATTTATTACTTCGTTTTATAGCACAACTGATGACTCAATCAGATTCTCTTGTTCGTAGTTGCTTTTATCACACCCGTGAGAAATTAATTACGTTTGATTGAAATCACCACAATACGTTAACATCTATAGTTAAATTGATTTAAACGGTTACGAACCAACTTAAAGTTTAAATTAAATAAAATGTTCTTGTAGCTGTAGTTATGTATGAAATTTCTGTTGGATTTAAAAGTCTACAGGTATTTAACGAGTATTTTTACTTTAAGTTATTGAATCGTTCACTTTCTTATCGTTATTTAAATTGCAAAAAACTTGAAAAAAGTACAAACAATCAATACTTGACGATATATTTGGAAAAACTGTTTTACTTTAACTGTGGAGTGGTACTGAGGAAGGTTTTGATATATTTTGTTACGTATCTCTTCATAATTGAATTATGGCAGCTAAAGGCGTTTCAAATTAAGATTGTGACGCTTCTAGCGGATATGTTGATACTAACGATGCAATGATAATGAAATAACTGCGCATGAGCGCATGTGGAATTTATTCAAATACTCGTTTGTGTTTTCAATTCTAACCTATAAATTTTGACATTTCACGTTGTTATGTTTGTTTTGGGATTTCTTTTATATAAGTACGCATAGAATTACACCCGAAAACTGAACAATAAACTCTACTCATAATTTCTTTAGAAAACTCTCAACTTCGCATTTGAATACACACGTAAAGTAAGCATCATTGCAACGTTAGTTCAAAATCTTGCAGCCAGACAGCGTGTCGCTTAGTTTGAAATGCCTAAAGCAATTATTTTTGATGCATCAGTTAGAGAATTTCATGCTCTACAATTTTTATTATAGGTAACATTAGCGTCAGATTTCTCTTTAAGCATCTAGAGTTGTAAGAAGCACGCTAACGTGTTATCATAGACTTTTAGCTAGAGCAGATATTTTTAGTGCGTCAATTAGAGAATTTGATGGTCTACAATAATTTTGATTATATTAAGTAAAATTAGCGTCAGATTGCGCTTTAAACATCTAGAGTTGTAAGAAGCACGCTAACGTGTTAACGTAGACTTTTACGCATTTATTGTTTTTTTATTTCTTTTGATAACTTAATTATAATATAGCTAGAGCAGATATTTTTAGTGCATCAATTAGACAATTTGATGGTCTACAATAAATTTTGATTATAGTAAAATTAGCGTCAGATTGCTCTTATAACATCTAGAGTTGGAAGAAACACGCTAACGTGTTAACGTAGACTTTTACGCATTTATTGTTTTTTTTATTTCTTTTGATAACTTAATTATAACAGCTAGAGCAGATATTTTTAGTGCATCAATTAGAGAATTTGATAGTCTACAATAATTTTGATTATATTAAGTAAAATTAGCGTCAGATTGCTCTTTAAACATCTAGAGTTGGAAGAAACACGCTAACGTGTTAACGTAGACTTTTACGCATTTATTGTTTTTTTATTTCTTTTGATAACTTAATTATAATATAGCTAGAGCAGATATTTTTAGTGCATCAATTAGACAATTTGATGGTCTACAATAAATTTTGATTATAGTAAATTTAGCGTCAGATTGCTCTTATAACATCTAGAGTTGGAAGAAACACGCTAACGTGTTAACGTAGACTTTTACGCATTTATTGTTTTTTTATTTCTTTTGATAACTTAATTATAATATAGCTAGAGCAGATATTTTTAGTGCATCAATTAGACAATTTGATGGTCTACAATAAATTTTGATTATAGTAAAATTAGCGTCAGATTGCTCTTTAAACATCTAGAGTTGGAAGAAACACGCTAACGTGTTAACGTAGACTTTTACGCATTTATTGTTTTTTTTATTTCTTTTGATAACTTAATTATAACAGCTAGAGCAGATATTTTTAGTGCATCAATTAGAGAATTTGATGGTCTACAATAATTTTGATTATATTAAGTAAAATTAGCGTCAGATTGCTCTTTAAACATCTAGAGTTGGAAGAAACACGCTAACGTGTTAACGTAGACTTTTACGCATTTATTGTTTTTTTATTTCTTTTGATAACTTAATTATAATATAGCTAGAGCAGATATTTTTAGTGCATCAATTAGACAATTTGATGGTCTACAATAAATTTTGATTATAGTAAAATTAGCGTCAGATTGCTCTTATAACATCTAGAGTTGGAAGAAACACGCTAACGTGTTAACGTAGACTTTTACGCATTTATTTTTTTTTTTTATTTTATTTGATAACTTAATTATAACAGCTAGAGCAGATATTTTTAGTGCATCAATTAGAGAATTTGATGGTCTACAATAATTCTGATTATATTAAGTAAAATTAGCGTCAGATTGCTCTTTAAACATCTAGAGTTGGAAGAAACACGCTAACGTGTTAACGTAGACTTTTACGCATTTATTGTTTTTTTATTTCTTTTGATAACTTAATTATAATATAGCTAGAGCAGATATTTTTAGTGCATCAATTAGAGAATTTGATGGTCTACAATAATTCTGATTATATTAAGTAAAATTAGCGTCAGATTGCTCTTTAAACATCTAGAGTTGGAAGAAACACGCTAACGTGTTAACGTAGACTTTTACGCATTTATTGTTTTTTTATTTCTTTTGATAACTTAATTATAATATAGCTAGAGCAGATATTTTTAGTGCATCAATTAGACAATTTGATGGTCTACAATAAATTTTGATTATAGTAAAATTAGCGTCAGATTGCTCTTATAATATCTAGAGTTGGAAGAAACACGCTAACGTGTTAACGTAGACTTTTACGCATTTATTGTTTTTTTATTTCTTTTGATAACTTAATTATAATATAGCTAGAGCAGATATTTTTAGTGCATCAATTAGACAATTTGATGGTCTACAATAAATTTTGATTATAGTAAAATTAGCGTCAGATTGCTCTTATAACATCTAGAGTTGGAAGAAACACGCTAACGTGTTAACGTAGACTTTTACGCATTTATTGTTTTTTTTATTTCTTTTGATAACTTAATTATAACAGCTAGAGCAGATATTTTTAGTGCATCAATTAGACAATTTGATGGTCTACAATAAATTTTGATTATAGTAAAATTAGCGTCAGATTGCTCTTATAACATCTAGAGTTGGAAGAAACACGCTAACGTGTTAACGTAGACTTTTACGCATTTATTGTTTTTTTTATTTCTTTTGATAACTTAATTATAACAGCTAGAGCAGATATTTTTAGTGCATCAATTAGACAATTTGATGGTCTACAATAAATTTAGGTTATAGTAAAATTAGCGTCAGATTGCTCTTTAAACATCTAGAGTTGGAAGAAACACGCTAACGTGTTAACGTAGGCTTTTACGCATTTATTGTTTTTTTATTTCTTTTGATAACTTAATTATAATATAGCTAGAGCAGATATTTTTAGTGCATCAATTAGAGAATTTGATGGTCTACAATAATTTTGATTATATTAAGTAAAATTAGCGTCAGATTGCTCTTTAAACATCTAGAGTTGGAAGAAACACGCTAACGTGTTAACGTAGGCTTTTACGCATTTATTGTTTTTTTATTTCTTTTGATAACTTAATTATAATATAGCTAGAGCAGATATTTTTAGTGCATCAATTAGAGAATTTGATGGTCTACAATAAATTTTGATTATAGTAAATTTAGCGTCAGATTCCTCTTATAACATCTAGAGTTGGAAGAAACACGCTAACGTGTTAACGTAGACTTTTACGCATTTATTGTTTTTTTATTTCTTTTGATAACTTAATTATAATATAGCTAGAGCAGATATTTTTAGTGCATCAATTAGACAATTTGATGGTCTACAATAAATTTTGATTATAGTAAAATTAGCGTCAGATTGCTCTTTAAACATCTAGAGTTGGAAGAAACACGCTAACGTGTTAACGTAGACTTTTACGCATTTATTGTTTATTTATTTCTTTTGATAACTTAATTATAATATAGCTAGAGCAGATATTTTTAGTGCATCAATTAGACAATTTGATGGTCTACAATAAATTTTGATTATAGTAAAATTAGCGTCAGATTGCTCTTATAACATCTAGAGTTGGAAGAAACACGCTAACGTGTTAACGTAGACTTTTACGCATTTATTGTTTTTTTTATTTCTTTTGATAACTTAATTATAACAGCTAGAGCAGATATTTTTAGTGCATCAATTAGAGAATTTGATGGTCTACAATAATTTTGATTATATTAAGTAAAATTAGCGTCAGATTGCTCTTTAAACATCTAGAGTTGGAAGAAACACGCTAACGTGTTAACGTAGACTTTTACGCATTTATTGTTTTTTTATTTCTTTTGATAACTTAATTATAACAGCTAGAGCAGATATTTTTAGTGCATCAATTAGAGAATTTGATGGTCTACAATAATTTTGATTATATTAAGTAAAATTAGCGTCAGATTGCTCTTTAAACATCTAGAGTTGGAAGAAACACGCTAACGTGTTAACGTAGACTTTTACGCATTTATTGTTTTTTTATTTCTTTTGATAACTTAATTATAATATAGCTAGAGCAGATATTTTTAGTGCATCAATTAGACAATTTGATGGTCTACAATAAATTTTGATTATAGTAAAATTAGCGTCAGATTGCTCTTATAACATCTAGAGTTGGAAGAAACACGCTAACGTGTTAACGTAGACTTTTACGCATTTATTTTTTTTTTTTATTTTATTTGATAACTTAATTATAACAGCTAGAGCAGATATTTTTAGTGCATCAATTAGAGAATTTGATGGTCTACAATAAATTTTGATTATAGTAAAATTAGCGTCAGATTGCTCTTATAATATCTAGAGTTGGAAGAAACACGCTAACGTGTTAACGTAGACTTTTACGCATTTATTGTTTTTTTATTTCTTTTGATAACTTAATTATAATATAGCTAGAGCAGATATTTTTAGTGCATCAATTAGACAATTTGATGGTCTACAATAAATTTTGATTATAGTAAAATTAGCGTCAGATTGCTCTTATAACATCTAGAGTTGGAAGAAACACGCTAACGTGTTAACGTAGACTTTTACGCATTTATTGTTTTTTTTATTTCTTTTGATAACTTAATTATAATATAGCTAGAGCAGATATTTTTAGTGCATCAATTAGAGAATTTGATGGTCTACAAGAATTCTGATTATATTAAGTAAAATTAGCGTCAGATTGCTCTTTAAACATCTAGAGTTGGAAGAAACACGCTAACGTGTTAACGTAGGCTTTTACGCATTTATTGTTTTTTTATTTCTTTTGATAACTTAATTATAATATAGCTAGAGCAGATATTTTTAGTGCATCAATTAGAGAATTTGATGGTCTACAAGAATTCTGATTATATTAAGTAAAATTAGCGTCAGATTGCTCTTTAAACATCTAGAGTTGGAAGAAACACGCTAACGTGTTAACGTAGACTTTTACGCATTTATTGTTTTTTTATTTCTTTTGATAACTTAATTATAATATAGCTAGAGCAGATATTTTTAGTGCATCAATTAGACAATTTGATGGTCTACAATAAATTTTGATTATAGTAAAATTAGCGTCAGATTGCTCTTATAATATCTAGAGTTGGAAGAAACACGCTAACGTGTTAACGTAGACTTTTACGCATTTATTGTTTTTTTATTTCTTTTGATAACTTAATTATAATATAGCTAGAGCAGCTATTTTTAGTGCATCAATTAGACAATTTGATGGTCTACAATAAATTTTGATTATAGTAAAATTAGCGTCAGATTGCTCTTATAACATCTAGAGTTGGAAGAAACACGCTAACGTGTTAACGTAGACTTTTACGCATTTATTGTTTTTTTTATTTCTTTTGATAACTTAATTATAACAGCTAGAGCAGATATTTTTAGTGCATCAATTAGACAATTTGATGGTCTACAATAAATTTTGATTATAGTAAAATTAGCGTCAGATTGCTCTTTAAACATCTAGAGTTGGAAGAAACACGCTAACGTGTTAACGTAGACTTTTACGCATTTATTGTTTTTTTTATTTCTTTTGATAACTTAATTATAACAGCTAGAGCAGATATTTTTAGTGCATCAATTAGAGAATTTGATGGTCTACAATAATTTTGATTATATTAAGTAAAATTAGCGTCAGATTGCTCTTTAAACATCTAGAGTTGGAAGAAACACGCTAACGTGTTAACGTAGGCTTTTACGCATTTATTGTTTTTTTATTTCTTTTGATAACTTAATTATAATATAGCTAGAGCAGATATTTTTAGTGCATCAATTAGACAATTTGATGGTCTACAATAAATTTTGATTATAGTAAATTTAGCGTCAGATTGCTCTTATAACATCTAGAGTTGGAAGAAACACGCTAACGTGTTAACGTAGACTTTTACGCATTTATTGTTTTTTTATTTCTTTTGATAACTTAATTATAATATAGCTAGAGCAGATATTTTTAGTGCATCAATTAGACAATTTGATGGTCTACAATAAATTTTGATTATAGTAAACTTAGCGTCAGATTGCTCTTTAAACATCTAGAGTTGGAAGAAACACGCTAACGTGTTAACGTAGACTTTTACGCATTTATTGTTTTTTTATTTCTTTTGATAACTTAATTATAATATAGCTAGAGCAGATATTTTTAGTGCATCAATTAGACAATTTGATGGTCTACAATAAATTTTGATTATAGTAAAATTAGCGTCAGATTGCTCTTATAACATCTAGAGTTGGAAGAAACACGCTAACGTGTTAACGTAGACTTTTACGCATTTATTGTTTTTTTTATTTCTTTTGATAACTTAATTATAACAGCTAGAGCAGATATTTTTAGTGCATCAATTAGAGAATTTGATGGTCTACAATAAATTTTGATTATAGTAAAATTAGCGTCAGATTGCTCTTATAACATCTAGAGTTGGAAGAAACACGCTAACGTGTTAACGTAGACTTTTACGCATTGATTGTTTTTTTTTATTTCTTTTGATAACTTTATTATAACAGCTAGAGCAGATATTTTTAGTGCATCAATTAGAGAATTTGATGGTCTACAATAATTTTGATTATATTAAGTAAAATTAGCGTCAGATTGCTCTTTAAACATCTAGAGTTGGAAGAAACACGCTAACGTGTTAACGTAGACTTTTACGCATTTATTGTTTTTTTATTTCTTTTGATAACTTAATTATAATATAGCTAGAGCAGATATTTTTAGTGCATCAATTAGACAATTTGATGGTCTACAATAAATTTTGATTATAGTAAAATTAGCGTCAGATTGCTCTTATAACATCTAGAGTTGGAAGAAACACGCTAACGTGTTAACGTAGACTTTTACGCATTTATTGTTTTTTTTTATTTCTTTTGATAACTTAATTATAACAGCTAGAGCAGATATTTTTAGTGCATCAATTAGACAATTTGATGGTCTACAATAAATTTTGATTATAGTAAAATTAGCGTCAGATTGCTCTTATAACATCTAGAGTTGGAAGAAACACGCTAACTTGTTAACGTAGACTTTTACGCATTTATTGTTTTTTTTATTTCTTTTGATAACTTAATTATAACAGCTAGAGCAGATATTTTTAGTGCATCAATTAGAGAATTTGATGGTCTACAATAATTCTGATTATATTAAGTAAAATTAGCGTCAGATTGCTCTTATAACATCTAGAGTTGGAAGAAACACGCTAACGTGTTAACGTAGACTTTTACGCATTTATTGTTTTTTTTATTTCTTTTGATAACTTAATTATAACAGCTAGAGCAGATATTTTTAGTGCATCAATTAGAGAATTTGATGGTTAAATTCAATAAGCGAACAACGAAGTTGTTCCGGGAGGCACGGAGTGCCGACTTGATACTGTTTTTATAATCGTTATTTTAAGACTTGCGAGATTACGAGATCGAATTTTCGATTGGGTTAAAGGGGGAGGCGTGGGGGGACTTTGAAAGTGAGAAAAACGCAAAGTTTTATATAAAAATTAGCAACTAAGCCGTCATTGGATTGCAAGAGTTCAAATTTGGGAGGGACATAAGACACGCCCACAGCTATCCCCTCTCCAAATTTTCGACGAATCCGAACGATCCAAATTTTTTTATAGGTTTACATTAGTCGAAAAATCAAAATGGCCGGATCCGTGCAAAAATCGAGATTCGGATATTCTAGCGAGTCCCCATAAACTCACCGATATTAGTTTCCAAAAATGGCACGAGATGGCCGCGCGGCGGCCGACTTAAAATTCCGAAAAATCGTCGTACAACTTTGAAAAGCTGTAAAAAGAAATCTAGGCCAAAATTTAAAAATGTAGTTCACGGTTGAACGTTAGACGTCATCTGGCTATCGCCTCGGACACGATTTGGACCGATCCCTTCGGCGGTTACCGAACGTAAGGAAACCTCGGAATTTCGGCGTAACCAAAAAAATTTTTTTTCCGGAGCGGATTTTAATTTCGGATCTGACGTCTCTAGGGGGTCTAGATCGTCGTTCCGGTATCGGTTCCTCGAGAGCTCTCGCACCCGCCCCACGGAGGGGGGGACAAGAAATAGCCCTTGCGCCAAGAAGCCCAGGGCTCTACCTATTGCACCTGCGGCTTTCGGATCGGTCTCGAAAGCTAGCTCGGACCTTCAACTAAAAATGACCACAAGATAATTTCTACGTTTCCCATACAGAGGGCGCTGCAATTTTCACAAAAAGTGTCGATTTTTAGCCACAATTTGGGGATAGCGGGAGAACGCGGAGGCCTACGGCGTCCCGTCTTCTCTCAGAGAGGGAGGGCCCGATTTGGTTCGGTAGGCCGCAGGGAATTTTTCGGGGCATTCGTGGTGCGTCTCCAATTTGAAATGGCGCAGTCGAGAAATGTGAAAAATTCAAAAAATTCGTGAGCACGAACGGGAAGAAAAGTGCCGACTTTTTCGCTTAATTATCGTTATTGGACCGAGTCCCCGTCGTTTTTCGCCGGCGGCGGGCCAAAAAGGCCCTAAACAAATTTTGACATAGTCCAGTAAGCAAGTTCGCTTATTGGGCCGAACCGATCTCTATACTATATCTTATATATACCATTCGAAGTCGAAACTGACGAATTCGGCGTCAAAAATGAGCTAAGGCCAAAAGGGCCCGAGTTGTGGAATTTTTTAGGTTTTAGACTTTGTCGCCAAAAATCGTAGCTGGGGCATAGACCAATTCGTAGCGATGCCGAGCGGAGGTCTTTTCGACGACACCCCGGGCTACGTCGGTGCCAAGTTTCAAATCGATCGGGGAATCCCCTGATTTTTAAAGTCTTAAAAACAAACTACAAAATTGAAAAAATGAAAATTTTACCAATCGAGTTGAAATTCGGCATGGGTGTTGAGCAAGTGCCCCGGACCACATTTTCGCTTATTAAAAATCTAAAAGTTCAAAAACAAAAGAAATGGTCTTCTTTGAACATCGAAACTCAAAATTTCTAAAATTTTTATTTACAGCATGCTGATGTTGAAATTAGGCATGGGTGTAGTTTCTGTGGTCCGATTGACGATTCCGTCAAAAAATTCCCGATAAAAAAATTCGGGCACCCCTTTTGGGGGGCCCGAAAATTTTAGAATCTGATCGAAAATTTTTTTGCACCATTTTGTTTGGGTCGAGGTCCTATAAGTTTTTACTCGAGGGAAAATTTTTGACAGACGTACTGTTTGGGCGCTAGGTGACCATTAAGGTAAAAATATGAGAATTTTCAAATTTAGGCCTTTGTCGCGAACACGAAAGTAAAAAAAATTGAGTTATTTTGCCCCGGAAAGGTCCTTCGAACTCTCCCCTTTCGATGTCGCTAAATTACAACCCAAAAAAATTTATAAGGGGGGCGAAAAAATTTAATTTATAATTTAAGTTATAAAGTTACCAGCGGTCCGATCGGGCGGAATCCCCGATTGCATCCTCTTTGAATAAATGTTAAGAGCTATTATATAAATTAATTTGAGTTATAAAAACATTTATAACGTAGATTTTGTAGATTTCTGATTCCAAAACATTAAAAAAATAACTTAAAAAAACTTGAACCTAAACTGTATAAATATTAGGTACTTTCCATTTGTTGAAAAGTACAGCTCC
Organism: Malthinus seriepunctatus; assembly: GCA_963924605.1. Classification (NCBI taxonomy): domain Eukaryota; kingdom Metazoa; phylum Arthropoda; class Insecta; order Coleoptera; family Cantharidae; genus Malthinus; species Malthinus seriepunctatus. The sequence goes on along the minus strand of OZ004600.1, from coordinate 78,153,906 downwards.
AAACAGTTAATGTTTTGGAATCAGAAATCTACAAAATCTACGTTATAAATGTTTTTATAACTCAAATTAATTTATATAATAGCTCTTAACATTTATTCAAAGAGGATGCAATCGGGGATTCCGCCCGATCGGACCGCTGGTCTACAATAATTCTGATTATATTAAGTAAAATTAGCGTCAGATTGCTCTTTAAACATCTAGAGTTGGAAGAAACACGCTAACGTGTTAACGTAGACTTTTACGCATTTATTGTTTTTTTATTTCTTTTGATAACTTAATTATAATATAGCTAGAGCAGATATTTTTAGTGCATCAATTAGACAATTTGATGGTCTACAATAATTTTTGATTATAGTAAAATTAGCGTCAGATTGCTCTTATAACATCTAGAGTTGGAAGAAACACGCTAACGTGTTAACGTAGACTTTTACGCATTTATTGTTTTTTTTATTTCTTTTGATAACTTAATTATAACAGCTAGAGCAGATATTTTTAGTGCATCAATTAGACAATTTGATGGTCTACAATAAATTTTGATTATAGTAAAATTAGCGTCAGATTGCTCTTATAACATCTAGAGTTGGAAGAAACACGCTAACGTGTTAACGTAGACTTTTACGCATTTATTGTTTTTTTTATTTCTTTTGATAACTTAATTATAACAGCTAGAGCAGATATTTTTAGTGCATCAATTAGAGAATTTGATGGTCTACAATAATTCTGATTATATTAAGTAAAATTAGCGTCAGATTGCTCTTATAACATCTAGAGTTGGAAGAAACACGCTAACGTGTTAACGTAGACTTTTACGCATTTATTGTTTTTTTTATTTCTTTTGATAACTTAATTATAACAGCTAGAGCAGATATTTTTAGTGCATCAATTAGAGAATTTGATGGTCTACAATAATTCTGATTATATTAAGTAAAATTAGCGTCAGATTGCTCTTTAAACATCTAGAGTTGGAAGAAACACGCTAACGTGTTAACGTAGACTTTTACGCATTTATTGTTTTTTTATTTCTTTTGATAACTTAATTATAATATAGCTAGAGCAGATATTTTTAGTGCATCAATTAGACAATTTGATGGTCTACAATAAATTTTGATTATAGTAAAATTAGCGTCAGATTGCTCTTATAACATCTAGAGTTGGAAGAAACACGCTAACGTGTTAACGTAGACTTTTACGCATTTATTGTTTTTTTTATTTCTTTTGATAACTTAATTATAACAGCTAGAGCAGATATTTTTAGTGCATCAATTAGAGAATTTGATGGTCTACAATAAATTTTGATTATAGTAAAATTAGCGTCAGATTGCTCTTATAACATCTAGAGTTGGAAGAAACACGCTAACGTGTTAACGTAGACTTTTACGCATTGATTGTTTTTTTTTATTTCTTTTGATAACTTTATTATAACAGCTAGAGCAGATATTTTTAGTGCATCAATTAGAGAATTTGATGGTCTACAATAATTTTGATTATATTAAGTAAAATTAGCGTCAGATTGCTCTTTAAACATCTAGAGTTGGAAGAAACACGCTAACGTGTTAACGTAGACTTTTACGCATTTATTGTTTTTTTATTTCTTTTGATAACTTAATTATAATATAGCTAGAGCAGATATTTTTAGTGCATCAATTAGACAATTTGATGGTCTACAATAAATTTTGATTATAGTAAAATTAGCGTCAGATTGCTCTTATAACATCTAGAGTTGGAAGAAACACGCTAACGTGTTAACGTAGACTTTTACGCATTTATTGTTTTTTTTATTTCTTTTGATAACTTAATTATAACAGCTAGAGCAGATATTTTTAGTGCATCAATTAGACAATTTGATGGTCTACAATAAATTTTGATTATAGTAAACTTAGCGTCAGATTGCTCTTTAAACATCTAGAGTTGGAAGAAACACGCTAACGTGTTAACGTAGACTTTTACGCATTTATTGTTTTTTTATTTCTTTTGATAACTTAATTATAATATAGCTAGAGCAGATATTTTTAGTGCATCAATTAGACAATTTGATGGTCTACAATAAATTTTGATTATAGTAAAATTAGCGTCAGATTGCTCTTATAACATCTAGAGTTGGAAGAAACACGCTAACGTGTTAACGTAGACTTTTACGCATTTATTGTTTTTTTATTTCTTTTGATAACTTAATTATAATATAGCTAGAGCAGATATTTTTAGTGCATCAATTAGACAATTTGATGGTCTACAATAAATTTTGATTATATTAAAATTAGCGTCAGATTGCTCTTATAACATCTAGAGTTGGAAGAAACACGCTAACGTGTTAACGTAGACTTTTACGCATTTATTGTTTTTTTTTATTTCTTTTGATAACTTAATTATAACAGCTAGAGCAGATATTTTTAGTGCATCAATTAGACAATTTGATGGTCTACAATAAATTTAGATTATAGTAAAATTAGCGTCAGATTGCTCTTTAAACATCTAGAGTTGGAAGAAACACGCTAACGTGTTAACGTAGACTTTTACGCATTTATTGTTTTTTTATTTCTTTTGATAACTTAATTATAATATAGCTAGAGCAGATATTTTTAGTGCATCAATTAGACAATTTGATGGTCTACAATAAATCTTGATTATAGTAAAATTAGCGTCAGATTGCTCTTATAACATCTAGAGTTGGAAGAAACACGCTAACGTGTTAACGTAGACTTTTACGCATTGATTGTTTTTTTTATTTCTTTTGATAACTTAATTATAACAGCTAGAGCAGATATTTTTAGTGCATCAATTAGAGAATTTGATGGTCTACAATAAATTTTGATTATAGTAAAATTAGCGTCAGATTGCTCTTTAAACATCTAGAGTTGGAAGAAACACGCTAACGTGTTAACGTAGACTTTTACGCATTTATTGTTTTTTTATTTCTTTTGATAACTTAATTATAATATAGCTAGAGCAGATATTTTTAGTGCATCAATTAGACAATTTGATGGTCTACAATAAATTTTGATTATAGTAAAATTAGCGTCAGATTGCTCTTATAACATCTAGAGTTGGAAGAAACACGCTAACGTGTTAACGTAGACTTTTACGCATTTAATGTTTTTTTTATTTCTTTTGATAACTTAATTATAACAGCTAGAGCAGATATTTTTAGTGCATCAATTAGAGAATTTGATGGTCTACAATAATTTTGATTATATTAAGTAAAATTAGCGTCAGATTGCTCTTTAAACATCTAGAGTTGGAAGAAACACGCTAACGTGTTAACGTAGACTTTTACGCATTTATTGTTTTTTTATTTCTTTTGATAACTTAATTATAATATAGCTAGAGCAGATATTTTTAGTGCATCAATTAGACAATTTGATGGTCTACAATAAATTTTGATTATAGTAAAATTAGCGTCAGATTGCTCCTATAACATCTAGAGTTGGAAGAAACACGCTAACGTGTTAACGTAGACTTTTACGCATTTATTGTTTTTTTATTTCTTTTGATAACCTAATTATAATATAGCTAGAGCAGATATTTTTAGTGCATCAATTAGACAATTTGATGGTCTACAATAAATTTTGATTATAGTAAAATTAGCGTCAGATTGCTCTTATAACATCTAGAGTTGGAAGAAACACGCTAACGTGTTAACGTAGACTTTTACGCATTTATTGTTTTTTTTATTTCTTTTGATAACTTAATTATAACAGCTAGAGCAGATATTTTTAGTGCATCAATTAGACAATTTGATGGTCTACAATAAATTTAGATTATAGTAAAATTAGCGTCAGATTGCTCTTATAACATCTAGAGTTGGAAGAAACACGCTAACGTGTTAACGTAGACTTTTACGCATTTATTGTTTTTTTATTTCTTTTGATAACTTAATTATAATATAGCTAGAGCAGATATTTTTAGTGCATCAATTAGACAATTTGATGGTCTACAATAAATTTTGATTATAGTAAAATTAGCGTCAGATTGCTCTTATAACATCTAGAGTTGGAAGAAACACGCTAACGTGTTAACGTAGACTTTTACGCATTGATTGTTTTTTTTATTTCTTTTGATAACTTCATTATAACAGCTAGAGCAGATATTTTTAGTGCATCAATTAGAGAATTTGATGGTCTACAATAATTTTGATTATATTAAGTAAAATTAGCGTCAGATTGCTCTTTAAACATCTAGAGTTGGAAGAAACACGCTAACGTGTTAACGTAGACTTTTACGCATTTATTGTTTTTTTATTTCTTTTGATAACTTAATTATAATATAGCTAGAGCAGATATTTTTAGTGCATCAATTAGACAATTTGATGGTCTACAATAAATTTTGATTATAGTAAAATTAGCTTCAGATTGCTCTTATAACATCTAGAGTTGGAAGAAACACGCTAACGTGTTAACGTAGACTTTTACGCATTTATTGTTTTTTTATTTCTTTTGATAACTTAATTATAATATAGCTAGAGCAGATATTTTTAGTGCATCAATTAGACAATTTGATGGTCTACAATAAATTTTGATTATAGTAAAATTAGCGTCAGATTGCTCTTATAACATCTAGAGTTGGAAGAAACACGCTAACGTGTTAACGTAGACTTTTACGCATTTATTGTTTTTTTTATTTCTTTTGATAACTTAATTATAACAGCTAGAGCAGATATTTTTAGTGCATCAATTAGACAATTTGATGGTCTACAATAAATTTTGATTATAGTAAAATTAGCGTCAGATTGCTCTTATAACATCTAGAGTTGGAAGAAACACGCTAACGTGTTAACGTAGACTTTTACGCATTTATTGTTTTTTTATTTCTTTTGATAACTTAATTATAATATAGCTAGAGCAGATATTTTTAGTGCATCAATTAGACAATTTGATGGTCTACAATAAATTTTGATTATAGTAAAATTAGCGTCAGATTGCTCTTATAACATCTAGAGTTGGAAGAAACACGCTAACGTGTTAACGTAGACTTTTACGCATTTATTGTTTTTTTTATTTCTTTTGATAACTTAATTATAACAGCTAGAGCAGATATTTTTAGTGCATCAATTAGACAATTTGATGGTCTACAATAAATTTTGATTATAGTAAAATTAGCGTCAGATTGCTCTTATAACATCTAGAGTTGGAAGAAGCACGCTAACGTGTTAACGTAGACTTTTACGCATTTATTGTTTTTTTTATTTCTTTTGATAACTTAATTATAACAGCTAGAGCAGATATTTTTAGTGCATCAATTAGAGAATTTGTCAATTTGATGGTCTACAATAATTTTGATTATAAGTAAAATTAGCGTCAGAGTACTCCTTAAGGAGAAAAGAGTTGTTTCGGTTTGGTCGTTGAGGAGGTAAGGATTCGTTTTTGATTTGTTGATTTATAGAACTTCCAGTTGGATTAGTTTTTTACTGTTTAGGTATGCGTTAAGGATGGTTGGTTTGAAGTTGGATGTGTGATGTGTCTAGTAGGTGATTGCTGAATATAGTCGTTTTTCTGTAGTCAGTGTTCTTCTTCGTTCGTTCTATCATCAATTTTGAAAGTTTATAAAAATTTTACCAGTAGCACATTAGTGACTCAACTCGTCTATTTTAGTCAATTAGAGTTTCTTTAGCATTATTTTGTTGTATTTTTTCTATAGGTAAATATGAGCAAATTATTAATATGTCCGGAATTGAGTTCAAAAAATATGGCAATGTAATCATGGACTCTCCACCCTTTGGTTTTCATCGATTCATGTGTAAATATGTATGTTTGCAGTAGTATTTATTTATGTACAGCTTTGAAACATTTTAAAATCAAAAATATAAAATGTTGGAATAAATACAGTAAGTGAAAGCTCTGAGAAAGCCAACTTTATATGTAGGTATTTGCTTATTTTTTTCTTGTCATTAAATCATTTTTTTTAAATCACACTTAGAATTATAATTAAATTGGTACTGAAGTAATAACCACAATTAAGTTAACAGCTTCTAAAATACAATTTGAGTCAGTAAACATAAGCAGTAAGCACATTCCACGACCTCCTTTGACCCTTCTTCCAAAATAAGCCAAAGTTTTACAGAATTTGAGATTTTTTTTTTAAATTGATTTGAAACAACTTGATTTTGTCGTTTTCATAAATTTACGATAATGTGAAATGTTTATTATGACCGTAGTTAGCTAAACATAATAAATTATGGTCATAATACACATAAGTACGTCCAAATGTTTGCAAAAAGTTTGCTATAGAAAGTTTAAATCAGCGAAGAGATATACTTATTTGAAATTCAACAAGGTATTCCATAATAAATCAGAATATCGTATCGAGAATGGTAACATAAGCATATCAATCTACAAGACCACCTGTCAGGGGAAAATTATCTCAGGATATAAAGTTGGAAGTTGCTTGTATATAGATACAAGTTTTGAAAAATTCATAACAGAAAACACGTTTGTATCGAGAATTTAATGTTTTTATACTGAAAACGTCAACAATAATTTAACAACAATTTAAGATAAACAATTATCGTTACAATATATTATTTATTTATTGCGATAAATGTTATAAAATTAATAGGTAAGTTGGATAATGGAATTTTTTAACGGCACAAAAAAGTGAGATTAAATCAAATACCATATGCTAAGGTAAAGTTAACAATGCTTCTTAATTTTATTTAATTAACAGAAAATACCCGCAACCCTTTCGAATCGACCCTACCGTAACAAAATAACAAAATTTATTACCATTTAAGGTCTCGGAGAAATGCCGTCAATTCTCTTAATCAAGCCGTTTGAACGTAGCTGGTTAATCAGTTTAGAATCTGTCATACAAAGATTTTATCTGATAGTAACTCATCCCCTATAATGCTTCAGCTCTAGTCAAGTGATTTTCTACGTTAACAACCCAACTGGTTGGTCATTGAAACCATTGAATTAGCGACAATGCGAGTTAATATAGTACTGTCACACTCGATCATGTTAACATCCATTACGTATCATACATTCTGAACATAGGGTACGTTTAAGGGTAATAAAGACTTTTTAGGGGCGATATTTAAAAGTTGCTATCATTCACGATTATTTAGGGATTATTTTAAGCTATAGGGGTAGATTACAAATGTTCGAGCATATGCTATTTGTATGAAATAATTGATATATTTATCTTGGTACTTACAAGAATGTTTAAATTAACACCGTGCAAGATCGCATTTATCATCTATTCATACTTCTGATTTATTAAAATATGGTTCCAATTCAGGTGGTTATATTTTAATAATTGTGTATACAGTGTGTCCAGCAGGCACTCGAGTTCTCAAGAGAAGAAAAAGCTTTTGATTTCTCACCTACCATAGATATTGCATAGATACAAGTACAGGATGGTGACCGGACCTCTCGTTATAGAGATTTATCATATAAAATCATACTTTGGTAATTTATTGCTTCCCAGTTAACTTTAGAAAAAAAATCTTTAAATAAAAGTTTTAGAGCATAAAAATTGGCATCTAAATCAATAATTAAAATTAATTTTAGATATTTCATAACGCCAGAAATTTAATTTGAAAATATCGAAAATTACTTCCTAGAAGTTTGAGTTTGAGGACCTTGTACAATTAAAAATTCATTTAACAAATTTTTGTTTAAAATTTAATATTCTAAACTACTCGTATTTCGAATAATTAAGTCAAAAGATAATATATTTATTGAAATGGTGCGGAAAAAAAAATATGAAATGACCCTATACATTTATCATATTATGTAAAGAAATTAATCTTTAAGTATGCAATATGGTGTCATTTAAAAGAGATATAATGATTAGTATCCGGTGTTTTTAGAAAATCTGTCTTTTAAAAATGTGAAAACAAAAATAATAAATCATCGACACGTCCAAATTCTTATATCACAGTACTGATCTACTGTTGAAAGTTAATAATCGCAGTTTGGAGACCTCACACAGATTTCTTCTTAGTTCGAAGGAAAGAAAAAAAAGGAAGAAAATTTATTACCCAAATCAAATTGCGGTCGTTATATGAAAAACAGTAGCACGCTAATTGATGGTTTTAATTGTTTGGAGATGCTACCGGTCGTAGCGGAGCATAAAATTCAAACAACTCTTGGAAATTAAAGAAACATTCGAGTAATGACATTGAAAACATTAAAACTTTTTTTATATGGCATTTCAATGTCTTTGGAATAATAAATAATTTTAAGAATTGAAACAAGAGTTGGCCACGGGTCAGTGATGTCATCAATCAAGACGTTTGCTATAGTATAAAACATGTGCGTGGAAAAACATATGCTTAACATATGAACTTCAGATCCCTTAATATTCCCATGCTTAATATGATCCGAATTGAGAATTAAGTGGAGTTTTCTTACATTCTATGAAATCTAGCGTATGATTTCAAAGAATTGTAAGGTTGTCTGTTTTATAGCGCTTGTACATAAAATATCTATCTAAAAACCATATTTTTACCACATGATGTAGAGGTATCTACATCTACTTGTGTTTCTTGTAACTTTTTTTATTTTATCACGGATACAAAGGACTCCGCCACACGAAAAGTGTTAAACGCCTAGCTATACGTTCGTTACTTTTATAAAGGAAAAATGGTCATTTAAAGCTTGTTTTTGGGGACTGGCATCAAAGCCATGATGATTGGATGATTCATTAGCGTCATGGCTCACGCACTGAACGTGGTACATACAGAGAGGTTTAAAAGTATGGAACGGTCTTAATAACTTCTAAACGACCTGACCAAATAAAATGAAATTTGGAGAGGGTAAATAACTTAATTTTTACTATTTTTTGACGAAGTTTAAAAATTTTTATCATTTAGACCTTCAGAGTAATTGTGTAGGGGTCAACTTTTTTAAATAGCAAGGGGGGTATTTTTTGGTATTTACAAAAAGAGCTTTTTTTTCTGATTTCAAACATGTGCTACAATTTGAGGTTTGTATTAAAAAAAATAAAAACTCTCAGGGTCTAAAAGCGTGGAACGGCCTTAATAACTTCTAAACGGCTTAACCAAATGGAATGAAATTTGGAGGGGGTAATTAACGTAAAGTTTACTATTTTTTTGACAAAGTTCAAAAATTTTTATCATTTAGATCTTCAGAGTAATGGCGTGGGGGTCAATTTTTTTAAATATCAAGGAGGGTATTTTTGGTATTTTCTAAAAGAGCATTTTTTTATAATTTTAAACATGTGCTACAAGTTGAAATTTGTAATAAAATTTTTTTTTAATTTTCAGGGTTTCAAAGTGTGGAATCGACTTGACTAAATGAAATGACATTTATAGGGAGCAAATAATGGCAGATTGATTGAATGGCCAGCCAGGTCACCTGACCTAACGTCCCTCGACTTTTTTTGTGGGATTATTTGAAAACAAGAGTTTATTAAAGTAAACCTCGTAATCTTCAAGATTTACGAAATAAAATAATTCAAGAAATCAAAATTCTTAAGATGAGGCATCCAGAGTCGTTTTCTAGCGATGCACCGTTTTCAACCGTAACATGCAACGTATTTAAAACTAATGACGTCATTTTGAACCGTTTTGAATGATGACGTCAGCAACATAACAAGTTTAAAAACGTCACCAATTTGTGCGCGTGGCTTCATTTTAAATTTTACCGCCGAAATGAAATTGTCAACACCAACATAACCTATACAAATAAAATCTTACTTCAACGTAGACATAAAACAAAAATTGTACTAAAATTATACAGAGAGATACTGAAGCCAACAGCAAAGAAATGTGAAATATTATGTATAGGTATAAAATATAAGTAATAAAATGTTGTAGTTGTGGATATGGGTGGCTATAGTAAATTATTTTACGGGTTTTCATTATTTAATAAATAAAGTATTATTTAATATGCCACACTAATCTACACAACTATAATGTACACCGTATCACGAGGAAACCGAAGCCAGTGTGTGGTAGGTGATAGGTGTAAACGGTGTGATACACCTATCACAGTGAAACATTTCCTAAGGGAATATAAAAAATATGATCAACAAAGAGTTCAACACAAAATCCCGCTGAAGATTACCTACTTCTTTATATAGTAAAAAATTCAAAGATCCTTTGTGTAACGATGCGTTTTTCTACACGTGTCAGAGTGTTACGAATATTGAAGATTCTGCCTCTGATACGGAAAAAATTAACATATTTTTCATGTCAGACTTTTTTTATTAAAAGTGGCTCGTACATAATCCACCAGCAACTACCAAATCCTTATTTTTACCACATCGACCCCCCCCCGGCTCCGTTTTCGGCTAGAGTCAAGCCGACGTGGCGGAAAAGACACATTTTAGTGCAACTAACATTATTCTGTAGATAAAAGTTTAAAATAGGTTGAGAAGGATCGTCTGTTTTCTAGTGGGGTAGCCAGCATGATTTTCGGGACCCCCCCAGTTACGCTCGTTGTTTTCAACTAAAAAATAATCTAATTCAAAAATAAATAAATAATATATGTAAAACGAGTTAACGACTTGACTTAGTCTTGATACTGTCGAAGATCTTTAAATTAATTTAAAAAAAAATAAAAAGTTTAACATCTGCGATAAGTGACAATCGTGACGATCATACAAGCATTCACTTTTGTACGCGTTGTCTTTTAAAATGACATAAACATAACCAACAAACGCCAACAAATTTGACGGATTATGCATTAAATGTGTTAATGGTTCAAATACATGGGACCCCTATAGTTTAAATACATTGCAAGTATTTGAACCGGTATCTTTAGTGACGTCACCGTTAGAACGCGAGAATTCGATATATTTGAACCGTTTTCAACCCCTTACACCGTTTTGATCGCCAGAAAACGGCTTTGAATTCAATCAATTGCTAATTGTTTGATATTGGGTTTCTCTAAAGATAGTTATGTACTGGCGAATAGATATCTATTCCCTAAGCGTTCAAAAACCGATTTCAAACAATGAAAATAGTTAAGTTGTGGAATGTTATGGATCCATAACGTTAGAGAAACTCGACATGAGAGGCGTTATCGATCGATTAGGTCATTGTCTTGCTGTAAACGGACAACATTTTGAAAACCGTTTGTAAAAATTACCTTTTTAATTTTCATCACAAATAATGAACATTAACAAACCACACAGGTGAAAGTACCTACTAAGTAAAATTTTCAATTTTTTTAAATAGGAACCTCAACTTGTAGCACATGTTTGAAATCATAAAAAAATGATCTTTTAGAAAATATCCAAGAATAGCCCTCTTGCAATTTAAAAAAATTGACCCCTACTGCATTACTCTGAAGATCTAAATGATAAAAATTTTTGAACTTTGTCAAAAAATAGTAAAAATTACGTTAGGTATTTACCTTCTCCAAATTTCATTCCATTTGATCAAGTCGCTTAGAAGTTATTAAGGCCGTTCCACACTTTTAGATCTCTCTGTATTACATCTACTACAACAACCAAAGGCCACCTTTTTGAATAGTTTTGTCAATGTTTGCAGGAAATACCTAATAGGTAATTTTGTGAATAAATGATAGGGTATTAGGAATAGTTTTGTCAATGTTTGCAGGAAATACCTAATAGGTAATTTTGTGAATAAATGATAGGGTTTTTGGAAAACAGTCCTTGCCATTGGTAAATGATGAAATAAATTGACTAATTGAGAATATAAATCCCCAAAAACCCCAAATTTTTATGCCTCTTGTTTCTTTTCCTAAGGTTAGTGGAGCAAAATATTCAAAACTATAGCTAAAACCGGCTAAAACTATCTCAGCTCTCGATGAACCACATGGGTAACTCAAATTGAACTACAATATCATTTTAGAAATTTCAAATAAAAATAATTATGTAGGTACAACCTATAAGTAGCTACTGGCAAAAAGGCTACTCTCTACAATGGCTTTGACAGCGTGGAATCTGGGCCAAAGTGCGCAAAGTTAAGGTCTTCATACTCATAAACAGTATTTGGGTTAGCATACTGGCAAAGTAACTATTTTTTACATAAAAAGTAATATTTTATTTTGGCATCTCTCTAAGATGACTTTCCCTACCCTCTTATTAATTAAAAGTTAAAGTTAATTTAATTTGAATTGATTCCTCGCTTATCTCTTGATGAAAAAAATCAAAAGTTAATTGTTAACTAGCAGTCCTGAGACATAAAGCTAGTGCCCGATGTGCCAACTGGATTTTCTTGTTCAGTAGCACTCAAATAGTTGTTATCAAAGGGAAGGGCCCAAATACTATCAACTCAATTTCTATATTATCGTAGTCTATTAGGCACTTTTAAAAACTGAAAAGTTTCTCAAAAATTTTACTTAATTCTTTGAACCGTTATCAGTAAAAGATTTAAAATAAAAAAATAGAGTTTACGAAAAATCCTCAACTTTGAGGACTTACCTTTGATGAAAATCCTGTCTTGATAGCAAAATAATGCTCCACTCATCTGAAACGAAACGGAAATATATGTTAATTATATTAGTCGAGGGTTATGTTTTTATTTTAAGTGTAGTTTAAACTACAAAACTTTATTACATACCTCGTTTAAAACGTTTTAAATGTAAGAAAATCCAACAAAATTCCAACATCATAATATTCTTAATTAAATTCACGTAATTAAAATTAAAAACACTTCGATTTTTACACTAATTTTACGCTTTAAACAAGCAGGCATTGACTGGACACGTTGCTATAGAAATTGTGAACTGCAGGTGTGCATAGATAAACTTAAAATTTAATTCCAATAGCAACAATTTTATCAAAACTACGATAGAAGGTCAAATTATCAATTGGCATAACAAAATTTTATTGCACCTTTTAATTAATTATTACCAATAATACATCTTTGTATTTTTTTAGGAAATCTTCTGCTTGTTTTGAATTGTTAAAATTTAGTTTTCAACCATACAAATTGTTTACTGCAGCTAAAATTAATTTAAAAGAAAATGAAATGAGAAGATAGCAGCTAGCAAAAGCCCTTTTTAGACGGGGTCCGTGTGCTTCGCTCCCACAGTGCACCTACCAGCTTATAGGGGGCTTTTAGTACCTTTAGATAAATAAAACCTTATATGAAATTAAATGAGACGATATTTTCTACAATTTTAGCGAAAAAACAGTTATTATTTTTGAAACAAACTAAGGTTGATGGTGTTTTCGTTATTTTTTTTAAATTGCACCATGTCGCTGGAATGGCTACGTTAAGCTTGTTACAAATAAATTAATAGAAGAAAAATGTAGCTCCATATAAAAAAGCTGATGGTAGCTAAACCAGAGGCCGTAGCCCAATGAAACATTAGATTTGAGTGAAGAAGCTTACACAGTCAGCTAAATAATTGAAAATCATTTTTCGAACAATCTGCTTGCTGATAAAAAATAATGTAGATTTAGTTCTTTTAATTCTTCTTTAAAATTTTCTTATTTAACCCTACGAATGCTTTACCTTATTGAAAAGAGAAAATAATTCTCTATCATATGAGACTAAAAAATGTATATGGTGCAATTTAAAAAAAAAATTGTAGAAAAGATTGTCTCATTTAATTACCTATAGGTATATAAGGTTTTATTCGTCTAAAGTTACAAATAAACCCCCTATAAGTTGGGGCCCATTTTTGGAAATGCACGGTATAAGTTTGATGTTATTTTTGTATTAAGGGGTAAAATTATAGATTTTGTATCGTACGTGTGACAGTTGGACGCCGAGAAAAATACTCACACTGATTAAGGCCAAAATCAAATTTTACTTCAGTGGTTGCAACAATGTAGAAAAACACCTTTTAGTTATTTTTTGTAGATACGGCACTCTCTGTTACAACTGCAGTATGTATCAGAGTGCCTTGAGCTAGCTAACATCAAACATCTTGCTATAGTCGGATTTTTTAAGACAACCGACACGTGACTACCTTGATATGTCTAAATATAGATGAAAACGACTTATTTCTTGAGTTTAATTATTTTATTTAGTTAATAGATTTATTGTTAATTATTATTAATTATTTATTTAGAAAATTTATAATTAAATTAATTATTTATTGAATATTTTAAAAGTCACGTGTCGGTAGTCTTTAAAAAATGCGACTATAGTGTATTACAACAATCCTGAAAACACGAATTCTCAAAAAATAGAATATTCAAATTTTTAAAATATTCGTAATAAAAGAAAAAATTTTATCATTTTATTTCCCCTCCGGCAGAAAATTTCACTTAGTGGCTTCTTAAAACAATTTATTCTGGATGTTGTTCTTTGGGTTGTAGCTGTAGGCACCGGGCAACCGACAAACATAAATATGACAGATAATAAATTAACTGCTAAATTATTAAAAAAACACTAAAAACAGGGCTGCTTTATACTAAATCGTTACAGATACTGATTACTTCAATCATTACTGCTAAAGTGCTAATGAATTTTTTTAAATAATTAATAATAAATGTTTTGTCCCACACCACCCAAAGGTTCATTTATTTTATTAAAAATCTACTATTACACAAAAGAGATTACTTTGTTAACTTAAAATTCAAATTGCTGTAAACATTTTCGTTTCCAAATTAATATTATGTCCAAGTAGGTTGTGCTAGTGAATGTGCATTGAAACATGAATCATAACGCAACGCTGAATTTTGTACAATTAGATAATGAATTGAATATTACCTACTATATCAAATATCCTTGTGCTTTGATGTTTGAAATTATTCTCTAATTTACTATAATGTTGCTTTTCTGTAAAATATTCTACGAGGGTCGTCGAAAGAGTAAACATGTAAAATTTGATTGATGTAGGAAAATGTATTGAAATAAGAAAATTCAATAATTTTGTGCTTCTGAAAAATGACTAAACGATGCTGAATCACTGATTTTTGAGGTCAAAATAAGACCGAACTTGCTCGTAGACAAATATACTGAGAGACTTTTAAAAAATAACTTTAAGACCATTTGCTCTATAAACCTCTAATTTAGATGTCAATTTCTTAATTTAAGCTTACAATTTTCCCTTAGTTTAAAATATTGCATGTAAGGTATTCATGTTTTAAGATTTTTATCTCTCCATTTACTTACTCAAAATTGCTTTTCTGCACACCTATTGCTTTCTTGATGTGTTTATTACCTCCACAGTCCACAATCCCTCTTACACCACCTCGAATGAGGTATTTAGGAATTAAAACTATCTTAAAATCTTCAATTCACGTACCATTTGTTATCAATCTTTGCGTATTTTAAAAATAAAGTTTTACAATTTTTAATCCCTTTTTCAACCCCTCCTAGTACGACCTTTGTCTTATTGTACTGAATACCTACACCAAATTTAAAATGAAAGCGTATATTAGTGGCATAAAAGTAAACATTTGAAAAAATCTGCAAATCGGCACCATGTGTCTCACCTCGTCACCTCGCCACCTCAAGTTTATAGGTAAGTCCAGGTAAGTCGAATTAACTCATTTGTGCACGAACCTATAATTATTTAAATTTCTATCTTTAAATCAAATTTTTGCAGCACCCTTTATGAAATAGAATTTTCGACTTTCGCAATTTTCCTTTTTGTTTGGGCATAAATCCTAAGCTCGTGCAAATTTCTCCAAATAAAAATAATCTATAAGTAATCAACAATTTTGACGAATTGAGCGAGGGACTAAAGGGCCAGTTGTATAAAACAAGACCCTTGTTTAAGGATGTTTAAGAATAAAACAAACCTCGAGATCAGAGTGTAGAGTTAACTCCGGGATCTAGTTAAATATCCATTGTACGAATCGTATAACTAAAGTTAATCCTTAATCAAGTTTTAATTCAAGGTTAACTGATCTATGCATTAACACGCTTTTGTACAAACTGGGCCAACTGAGCCAAAAACATTAATTTTGTGTGATTGTCCAAAACTTAAGCGTTGCTTACCTAGAAGCGGACTTAGCTTAAAATCGGCATGCCTAACTCTGATAGTACGTGATATCTCATAAGTTTGTCTATGATAAGGGTAGTGAGTATTATGATTTTAAGGTCATTCAATTAACAAACAAAATAGAAGTTAAAGAAAAAAAATTACTTTTTCACATCCTGTATTTAAGGGTGCCGAATAGCATTGTAGTATTGCGTGCTTATTACTGCCATACCCTATAAATTTGTTTTAAGGTTGGTGCGCAGTCATTAGTAAAGGTAAATTAAGTGTGCCAATGAAACGTCAGCATTAAAATCCACTGAACCAATAAAAATAGCGTCACATTGTGTATCTAGTATAAAATTATCTCAAATTAGTATTTGTACAGAAAGCATACACAATCTAAATTTTGCCACAATTTTGTAGAAAATGATAAATGAGTGTGATTACTCGAGTCCGATTTTTTTGGGAAAACTGGACTCATCAATGTCATAGTATGAGCTTGAGACAGGATTAGGTGTCGGTTGCATTATAAACACTTTATGAACATTTAGGCGACTATAAATAAAACAAGAGCGTTACTTAAAATATTGTAATTTATTTATTAATAGGATTTTGCTACCTTGGTATTTACAAATAAATCTGAGGTAGCGATAATAATATTTGAATTTTTGTAATTAAGCATTAAAATCAATTTACAAACATACTAAACAGTTTATACAATAATTGCATTCACATTTAGGACTGTTAAAACGATAAAAAAATAATTTGGTTCAATCGCAAATTTAAAATTTGAATACGAACAAAAAAATTTTGTTTATCCTTATACATACTACAATGTACTCCATTTTGAATTAAATTGAAAATTGCAAAAACTTGTTTGGCGATATAGGAAGACAATAACTTTGTCTGCATTTCCCATCTTTCTTACATCCTTTTATTTATTTTACGTCGTACTCTTTTGAAAACTAACCAAGCAATTCAGTACGATTGGTTAACGTGACTTCTTTATAATTCTTTTGTTTCGATATTTTTTTGTTTTTTATGAAAAAAAAAGGAAGACAATTCAAAACAAACTGAATAGTTTTTGTTTTTTATATCGTAACAAGTTATAAATATATTGAAGTGCCATTTTCATTTAATATGTGCTCGCTTATTGACTAAATTTATTTTTTTATAGGAACAATGTAAATTAACTCATCCAATTTAGTTTTCAGTCAGATAAATTGTTGTATAAAATTTATAAATTATTACAAAAAGCATTAAATGCGCACTTTTCCACTTTTAACAAAATTAAATCCGACTGGTAATAGTTTAGGATAATTACATCAAATCTACTATTTATTTAATATTTTAAAATTAATGTTATAAAAATGGGCACTAGTATGCGAGGAAAATTAAATTAATTTTGCACTTTTAAAATAGGAAACGTGCCCTTTCCACTGCCACAATATTTATTTACAATTTTTTTATATAAAATACCTAAATACATAACACTTGAAAAAATTAGTTTAACTACCTACCCTCATAGGCAAGTCAGTAAGAGGTTCAATAACGAGAAAAAAATAAAAAGTTGGAAAAAATTTGATTGCCATCCTAAAACTGTCTACGATATCTTCAAACTCCAAATTTGGCCGCCATCTTGGAACAATGGCGTCTGAAGTAAGTTTTTTGTAAGTATCTCGTTTGGAACGCATTTTAGATTTTCCTTTCAATATTTTTTTAGATTGCACCTTTTATAAGTGTAGAGATGGGAGAAAGAAAATGTAAAATTGCTATCACCTCTAGTGTCTAAATGGCGCATTCTAAATTGCTCTGTTTGTTCTACTAAAATACGTTCCAAATGAGATTTCGACGCAAAACTGATTTTGAGAACCTTGAAAAGGTTTCAAAAGAATGAAGGACACTTTGTTAGAAAAACAATAAAGTTTCTTTCTAGCTTTTCCTCATTTTTTCATTATTGGACCTCCAAAATGTCCCTGCTGACTGACCTACTATCATTTTACAATATTAACTTAAAAATAATAAATTTTTTTAGTAACAATTATAAAATTATCATTGTAGGTAGTTTAAAAGTGTCAGGTAAAGTTGATTTAACGGAATTTAAATCACATGTGCTTCATACCTAGTTAAATAAATAACTTAAAATGTAAAAAGTTTTTTGTTAAATTTATAATTGTTCAACACTTCACTCCGTTTTTAACCACAAAGTTTTAGGTGCTTATTTTTAAAAAGTTCCAATAACTCAATATCGAATTTCAAGAGCAATCTAACGACGAAGGACTACCTGGAGGAAGCATGAAGGGCGGACTCTGTGGAGGAAGCGATTGCATTCCACTAGACATTGGTCCCGGACCGTGCGTGTACATTTCCATATCGCTCAAACCGTCCCCGCTCGATTTTTCTCCAGACTTACCTTCTTGTTTCAACATCATCCTTCTCCATTTAGCTCTTGCATTTTGAAACCAAACCTGAAAAAAATAAAATTATAATTAGACTCATATAAGTAGTTTGAAAAAAGTTACCGATGTTAGATGTGGAATGGCGAAAGCGCGAGTTCAAAGACACGAAACGTACAAAGAATAATAAAAAGCGTTTGAAGAGAAAAAAAAGTTAAATGTATTTGGAATCGATTTGAATCGTGGAAACATCAAAGTACAGTGAACAACAAGTGTAAGTACATAAAAGTCAATGGCGCCCATAAAACAGAATTGTTAAATTTTATTATTCAAGGAACAGTTAAAGGCTCGTTCTTAATGAAAATTGCATGAGAGTTCCGATTTGCTGTACTAATCAGGTGACTAAAACGTCTACAAAAGCGGCTGTTTTATTCCGAATAAGGTTGCCACTATTAATAACAATAAAATGAACGTGGTGATAATAGTATTACAAGAACCGGATGGCGCAGATCCGTGGAGGAATCTCAAACTACCCATTATCATTTGTTAGCGCTAGCGCTTTCAATATGGCCGATGCAAAAACACCACAATGAATTAGCAAAATCACGAACTGGTCAGTTTTTATGCAACTGCATTTTATTTGTTATTTGCTGCCGTCTCGATTGTTATTTGATATGTTTCATTCCATTTGTATTTTCCGAACGTCTGCAATTTGCATTGATGGAATTATTTCATTCTGTCAAATGTTTTATATATTTTATAATTGTATTGCTAAAATAATCAATTTCCAATTAGAGAAAAAAATTTATACTTCATTAAAATTCCGTTACTAAATCCGCATCGACCATCGGCGATGATCATCTTACAATTAGGGAAAAGCGGCATGCAAAGTGGGCAGGTAACAATTTTATTTACGTATTCTTTTGTATAATACAACACTCCACTACCTCAACTCTAATTAGACCATCCGAGTTTTTTCGATAAAAAAATGCGCATTTTGTTTTTTATTTTAGCCTTTTTCATACATCTAGAGCGCTTCAATAGCCAAATCTAACTCAAAGTTTGTTCTAATCAACTATAACAATTGAATCTAAAATTCTACATCTACAATTATTTACATTCGCCACTTTCATTTTGTTTTCATCAGTTCACACTCTGATGCACACGTTTTTTTAGTTCAACGAGAAGAGCGCATAAGAAATCGATTAGTTGAGACAATTGAGACAATGGGGACCTCTTCACAATGCACAATAGTAGAACTACATGTATTTATATAACCTCAAATAAATATAGTAAGCGAGTTTCTCTGTTTAAATCAGATGCCGGTGGGCATCTGGATACATGCGGATGTTTGTGGAGCCGAACAAAAAGTGGTTATGCTATGGTTGTGTTAGCAGACACCCTTATTAAAATTCAAAATCGACCTCTGCAATAATTGATTCAATTGTTTTTTAAAACTAATTGAACTTTTGATTCAATGAACTGAAATATCAATATCTAGCAAAACACTACCATTCATAATATAATCCTTCCAATATGAAAAATGTCCATAAAAAGAGCAGCTTCGCAGGTCGGAAAGACTCTGGCTATAGGGAAGAGGAGTACAAGCCGATAACATACAAATTGGACCGGCCACATAAAAGGAACAACACGCCTGAGATAGAACAGAGCATACAACAAGACCTAGACGCATAAAAATAAAAAGAAGGAGGCCTACGTTCAATCTTGGAAAATCACCAGGCTAATACAGAAGATCGTGACTATACCAGCAATATAACGTGCAAGGCAGAGACGAATCATTGAATATTTTCCCATTGTTCGTAACATTATGTTAACATGAACGTTAGATTCCGTATAGTTTGGGTTTATGGACAGATCAACAAACTGGTGACGAAAACAACCACAACTGGAGTTTACATCTTGCACGGTGCACACCGCGGTCTCGTGAGTAAATTTAGATAGTTGAAAAAATTATTAACTACTATAGGTACCTACTGTCAACTACAGTCAGTGTACAAATTCAGAACAGTGATGGACCCCTCGATCTAATAGTGGCGTCGAATTACGGGAATTAATAGCTTGAAAC
Organism: Malthinus seriepunctatus; assembly: GCA_963924605.1. Taxonomy (NCBI): domain Eukaryota; kingdom Metazoa; phylum Arthropoda; class Insecta; order Coleoptera; family Cantharidae; genus Malthinus; species Malthinus seriepunctatus. The sequence goes on along the minus strand of OZ004600.1, from coordinate 78,133,609 downwards.
TAAACTTTTGCGGATAGAAATGTTATGATTAGATCATGCAGGACAATGTCAGGAATAATGTGGTAAGTTTTGGACTTCGAACTCGCGCGGCGTCCTTCCGAAAAAAGCATTCCAAAGAATATTTACTCGTTTTTTCTTACCTTTTATTTAATTCCTCAACTTCTAAACATCGGATCGTAATAAAAAATTATGGGATTGTGGGAAATTGACAGACGATGAATTCTAGACTAAAAATGTATAGTTTGGTTCAGTAGCTTTTGAGATAAAACTTCTTAAGCACCAAATGCGAACCAAAAATTGTTTTATTCAGTGCATTGCAAAGAAATAATCAAAAATTCTTTTGTTCATGTAAAAGATACTACTTGATGAGTAGAATGGACTTGCCAAAGTTGAGATCCTCAAGTGCAACCAAACAGCCAAAAACTGCTCAGGAAATCAAAATTTGTAAGGGTTGTCTTTTAATGCGATTGCGATGAATAAAAATCTTTTTTTTATGAAAACATTCGTCTTTGAACGTACTATTTGCTCAAGGAAAAATTTTATAATTTTTCGCTAATCTTAGTACACTTTTGACTCTTTTTTAGAAACGCACTTTTCTAAATCGCCAAGAATTTTGTCAATACTTGTTAAATAGAAAATTCATTATTTTAGCTTGATAGATCTTTTCAAAACCTTTGATTTCAAATAACAAAAATCCCGATTCATCAACTTGGAGACCAAATATGGATATTTTTGTATTTACACCTGCAGTGGTTAAACAGCTAACTGTTTTTAAATCGTTTTTGTCTCAACTGAAAGGCAAAACATTCTTTTGTTGATATATGATATTTAAGTATGTTATGCATCTTCTAATTCAACACCAGAATAAAAAGAAGAAGTCAGTAAATAAAATTAATGGTGCGTGCTTTGTAACTATAGAAATTAGACAAGAAACTATTACTACAGTGCATTTAGCATTAGCCGTGGGACAAATTTGTATAAAGCTGAAACCTTCGATATTGTATTGTACTTATAGCCCTTATTATAGTACTAAAAGTCCCCATCCTTCTGAGGGCTGGAACACCCCCAAAATAGCGTTTGAATCTCAAAAATTACACTTTTTATCATATTTTTGCAATTATCTCGAAAAGAAGGTAGTAAGCGAAAAATTATAAAGAGTCAAAAATTGAAGAGGATAAAATTATACGGCAAAAATCTCATTTGCAATTTTTCAAAATATTTAATAGTTTTTGAGAAAAATGTTATTGAAAGTTAACCTATTTTGCGCGTATTACAGTACTCATGGGTTGCGCGATCAAAGTGTTGCTGAACGCCCTATTTTACATTATTGAAAATTTCTCATTATCTATCAGATTTAGAAAAAAACAAAAAATATGTAGTTGAAGAGGACATCTTCCGCTTTAAATTACATGCAAAATATTTTGATTTTAAGTAATTTATCACGGAGAAAAAAAATAATGAATGGAAAATAACCTAATTTTTCTTAAAATTTAAAAATCTCCTAAAGTAATTGAGGAAATATAAAATCTATGTAGGATTACTATCTTCATGATGTATACTTTAATGTCCTAAGAGCAAAATTTTTTTCGAGTTCTATTTTGACAAAACATTGGACTTTGAAATTCATAATTTTAAAAAAAAAATTTTCTTAGATATTTTTCTATCTTTAAAGGACTGTCTAATAATAAAGAAGAGATCTAAGGCCATAAATTTTAGTTTGTAGAAAGCCTATAGTATACGTTTTAAGAAGCCATCTTAAAAATTTACATTATTTAACGTTTTCATCAAAAAATTTTCAACAATATGAAGAAAGATCGAAATACGTAGTTTTTTTCCGAAATTGGTCATTACTCGCTTAATTTTTGAGAATTCAAACTTTTTCTTGAACGAAAATAAAGGTAATACTCTAAAGGTTTTATATCTGCTAATCGCATCTTGATAGGAATTCTACTTTAGAAACGACAGCAGTTTGTACGATGAAGAAAATGAGCAAAAAAATTGTAGTTCACTGCAGTTATGAAATTTTACATATGGTGAACCTGGAACAAAATTATCTAACTCTAAAATTTTTGCTATTGTTTAGTACTTATAGTCCTTATTATCATACTAAAATTCCCCACCCTTCCGATGGGGGAAACCCCCCAAAATTGCACTTTTACGCATATTTATGAAATTATCGGGAAAACTAGTAAAATAATAAAGAGATAAAAATTTCTATATAAATTCCTATAAAAGCCTATAAAAAATTCACCATTATTATTTGAACTCAAAAATCGTAACTAATGCAGCCCTCCAATCTTAGAGGAAAATTATAAATTCTTTTACATACGCAGATAAAACGTATAGGTACTTGACACAAATTAATATTGTAATAATTTATAATTTAAATAGCGGATGAGTCTGAGGGATGGGCCTATTAAGTCTAAATCGAGCTGTGTTAATTTTAGAAGAAAACTATCAAGACATTAGTTACTATTGACGAAATGCTCTGTAATCCAAAATATTTTGGAATATACAGGGTGTTTCCTGATGTACTTAACTGTGTACACTCCAAAATATTTTTAAATTGTAGAGCATGTCGTCAATAGTAACTAATGTTTTGATAGTTTTCTTCTAAAATTAACACAGCTCGATTTAGACTTAATAGACCCATCGCTCAGACTCACCCTGTATTAACACAAACGAAATAAAATAAAAACTAATCTTCTAATAATTCGACGCTCTCTTCCAGTTCTTGAAATATATTGCTGCAGGAATTGCCTAAACATTTTCCACACAAATTTGAACAATTAAGGTTTCCCCCATCGGAAGGGTGGGAAATTTTAGTATGATAATAAGGACTATAAGTACTAAACAATAGCAAAAATTTTAGAGTTAGATAATTTTGTTCCAGGTTCACCATATGTAAAATTTCATAACTGCAGTGAACTACAATTTTTTTGCTCATTTTCTTCATCGTACAAACTGCTGTCGTTTCTAAAGTAGAATTCCTATCAAGATGCGATTAGCAGATATAAAACCTTTAGAGTATTACCTTTATTTTCGTTCAAGAAAAAGTTTGAATTCTCAAAAATTAAGCGAGTAATGACCAATTTCGGAAAAAACTACGTATTTCGATCTTTCTTCATATTGTTGAAAATTTTTTGATGAAAACGTTAAATAATGTAAATTTTTAAGATGGCTTCTTAAAACGTATACTATAGGCTTTCTACAAACTAAAATTTATGGCCTTAGATCTCTTCTTTATTATTAGACAGTCCTTTAAAGATAGAAAAATATCTAAGAAAATTTTTTTTTTAAAATTATGAATTTCAAAGTCCAATTTTTTGTCAAAATAGAACTCGAAAAAAATTTTGCTCTTAGGACATTAAAGTATACATCATGAAGATAGTAATCCTACATAGATTTTATATTTCCTCAATTACTTTAGGAGATTTTTAAATTTTAAGAAAAATTAGGTTATTTTCCATTCATTATTTTTTTTCTCCGTGATAAATTACTTAAAATCAAAATATTTTGCATGTAATTTAAAGCTGAAGATGTCCTCTTCAACAACATATTTTTTGTTTTTTTCTAAATCTGATAGATAATGAGAAATTTTCAATAATGTAAAATAGGGCGTTCAGCAACACTTTGATCGCGCAACCCATGAGTACTGTAATACGCGCAAAATAGGTTAACTTTCAATAACATTTTTCTCAAAAACTATTAAATATTTTGAAAAATTGCAAATGAGATTTTTGCCGTATAATTTTATCCTCTTCAATTTTTGACTCTTTATAATTTTTCGCTTACTACCTTCTTTTCGAGATAATTGCAAAAATATGATAAAAAGTGTAATTTTTGAGATTCAAACGCAATTTTGGGGGTGTTCCAGCCCTCGGAAGGGTGGGGACTTTTAGTACTATAATAAGGGCTATAAGTACAATACAATATCGAAGGTTTCAGCTTTATACTAATTTGTCCCACGTGCACCATGTAAAATTTCAGTAGTGCACCGGACTATATCGAAAATCCCGTCAAAATAGTAACAGCCATGAAGTTTCTTATATTAAATTTGACACTGGCGCATAAAAGTACATCTAAATGAATCCAAAGTCAGGAGTGGGGGAGCGTGCCACCCGCAGTAGCAAATACAAAAATATCCAGAATTAGCCTCCAAGTTGATGAATCGGGAATTGTGTTTTTGAAATCAAACGTATTTTAAAAGATCTATCAAGCTAAAATAATGAATCTTCTTTTTAACAAATATTTACCAAGTTCTTGGCAATTTAGAAAAGTGCGTTTCGAAAAAAGGGTCAAAAGTGAACTATGCAAGGCGATAATTTCTAAAATATTTCTTTCACAAAATAGTAGGTTCGAAAAGGAATGTTTTTTGAAAGAAAAAATTGTTTTCTTTATGATCGCATTAAATGGCAATCCTTACAAGTTCTAACTTCCTATGCACTTTTTGGCTCTTTGGTTGCACTTGAGGATCACAACGTTGGCAAATCCTTTCTACTCATCAAGTAGTATCTTTTACATGAACAAAAGATTTTTTGATTACTTCTTTGCAATGCACTGAATAAAACAATTTTTGTTTCGCTTTTGGTGCTTAAGAAGTTTTATCTCCAAAACTACTGAACCAAACTATACATTTTTAGTCTAGAATTCATCGTCTGTCAATTTCCCATAATCGCATAATTTTTTATTACGATCCGATGTTTAGAAGTTGAGGAATTAAATAAAACGTCAAAGAAAACGGGTAAATGTTCTTTGAAATGCTTTTTTCGGAAGGACGCCGTGCGAGTTCGAAGTCCAAAACTTACCACATTATTCCTGACATTGTTCTAAACATTATTCAATCTTAACATTTCTATCAGCAAAAGTTTAGTCTCAAACGGTATTTCGACCCCACTATAATCCTAATGTTACACCATTAGGTTTTACTTTTTGAGAAAAATCGGGAGAAAGCTCAATTTTCACCTTTTTAACCATTTTTAGGAGCAAGCCCTAACCCTCGCACGTTATTTTTGTGTATTTAAGGTCCAAAAATCTATAAAAATCTCGATTTTAACAGTGCTGTTTCAGATTTCCCATCAAAACGTTTTATTGATCTGCAGGGTCTGGCGTCCCATTCGTTAGGGTCCTTTGTGTGGAGCTCAACCTGCACACCAATTCGAAACGGCTCTGAGACATAGTACATACCTAAACTGATTGAATTTACTGTAATTTTTAATGTAATCGTCGGAAGAGGAGGAAGGCGATATTAAAAAATGTCACGAAGACATTTAATCTTTGTAATACCACCACGTGGGGTCCAAACGGACCCCACTGTCTGTTTTTGGCTTGTCATTTTCGTAATAATTTTTTGTTTCTTTAATGCTTTTTGGATTTTGTTTTTTTATTTTATTTCTAACTTAAAATACATACTCAGTAAGGGCCTGTTGAAAATCTTTTGAGATCCAAACTTTTCTGTTCTTAAGCGGGAAGGCATAAGAACAGATTAGTGGGGGGGGGGTGGCTTTAAAGAAATATGAGATAAAATAATATGAAAACCGTTTTAGAAAATTAGAAAATCTAGAATAATTTGTTTATATTATTTTAAATCATTCGAAAAGCCCTCTGAACACATGAAACCATCCTCTTGACCCATCTATTAACTTGCTGTTTCTTAAAAACGTGCAAAGAGTGCTCCCCAATCTATAAACCAAGCTTGATTTCCTCTAGAGAATTAGCGTATAAAAAATCCTCAGAACAGACACAAGTGTTTTAAAATTTAGATCTAAAAGGCATTATATTATTTGAACATTTTTGAGACCTTTTTTTCAGTTTTTTTGTCATTATTTGAGACTAGGGACTAGGGAAATATTGACTGTGAGTATCAAGAAATTGAAGGCAAATGGCCTCCTGTTGGCAGAATCTTTGAAAATTGTTGACGATGTAAAGCATTCCTTGCAGCAAGCACTGCAAAACTAGTGCAAACATCAACTTTACAAAAATTAGTAACATTAAACAAAAATCCAGGATATGAAGTTTTTGCAGATATTAAAACACCATTCAGAAACATTCAGAAAAGTTGAAAGTTCGTTTTTTTGGCTAAAGAGTATAGGTACTCATTGACAAACGCACCAGCTTTAAGCCAGAAAATTTAGAAAATTTTCTTGTAAGCAATGCTAACGACAAAAAATAAAAACCTAATTTTATCACCTTTTTTCATCATTTTATCACCTATTTTAGGTACCTTTTTTAATTTTTTTTACAACCTAAAATCCGGGCTTTAGTGTAAGTGACAAAAAGGAGCTAACTTCACAGTCGATCCACATTCAGGACTATCAGAACTGAATAGAAGTACATTCAAAAACATTTTAATAAACTCTAAAGCCTTCCAATCAAATTGCTTGGCGGGCAGAACAGTAGTTATTTCTGTCTTAGCCATCCATGGTCAGATTTACCATAAAGCGTATTGGGTGCTAAAGGTATGAAAATATCGAAAATGCATCGATGATATAGTGGTCGCTATCGTTACATGGATGTTATCTCTCTGTAAGGGTAACATTCTGGTAGCCATCGCGGTATACGTAAGGGTAGGAATATTACCCGTACAAAGAGGTGACAACCATGTAACGAACGCGACCGCTATTATTGATACATCTGCGGCATGTATAAGCCTATAAACGCGTGTCCACGTCGACGTACCGCACTTCGCACTGCCCCTAACACCGCACTTAACATCGAACCGAAAAAATAAATAAAGCATGGTTTATTTATGGAACTGATTGATGACATTCAAGGCTAGCATCAATATGCCTAGCATACTCTGACACTAATATAAAACAATGCTTTTTTTATTTTTTCAGTGCAGTGCTAGGGGTGGTGTATAGTGTGAGGTGCCACTAAACTCTTCTCTTAGCCGCCTACATACGGCAATCACTATATTTCCTTTAAATGACGTAGTCTATAAGATGACTGTTTGTAGTAGATGTAGAATGAAAATAATAATAAATGAAATCTTCGTTGGTTCTAGAAGAGTGTCATAACACTGATCATTTCTTGTACTAGCTCTCGTTAACAATAGAAAAGATCTGTCGATCATTAACAGAGTGCTGGCTGATAGAGGGTGCAAGGGTGCGTCTCAAGTTCTTTTCTAGCTTATAACCTAAAAATATCGTTAGAGAGAGGTTAAATTAGAAAAGTTGAAACTTCGCTATACTACCTATGCATCTCACAACTGAAGCTATTTTAAGATCCTTCTATATCTTGATAAATAATGGTTCTCAAATAAGCATTATATCTTGAAGGTTTGTTACGCGCTTCGAAACAATACGACTGTAATTTCGCATCTTCTATTGCATAAACATAAAAGCTTCCCTTTAAAATAAACACAAAATAAAGTTTAGTCGTGCAGTTGCTGGCTACATAACATCCTTAAATAACTACCTTTGTCATGTTTATTAGATACAATTCCATGATTCGTGATAATGTTCTTTTACAATTCGTAGACTTAGTTATATTTCCACCGAAGCGCCCTCAAAGAAAACCAACGTGAATAGAAATAAATTAACAAAAAATTTTCATTCATAAGTTTACTCCCCATAAAGCTTTCTCACACTTCTTATAATTAACGAGTAATTATAAATAAATTATTAAATGTTTTGCTTCCTTTCAAATCCGTTTCAGACAAATACATCATTATTAAGTTAGCATAAAAGTAGGCATATTTCAAAGCTCGCGCTGCATAGAAATTTTCCAGACAGCCAGAGTGAAAAACTTGAGTAAATGGAAAAGCTCGACAGTGTTGAAGAAATGCTTAATTAGTAAAATTCACGGACCGTCCTTCAAGGAATCGTTATAAGAGTTCAAACAGACCGCTTGATACATGCAACCATCCTGAACTCGCTAAGAAAGAATAGTGCATGAGCTGGGAATACATCATTTTGATTCAGGCGTTTTAACAAACGCCCAGTTGATTTTTCACACAAGTTATTTCATTACATAAAAACGTAACCACCTTCAAAATTGTTGCTTTACATTTTGTTAACTAATTTGTTGTTGCATCGAAACAAATTAATATTAATTGTTGATACTATTCGATACTATTAATCGTTCTCGTGTTAAAAAGTCGTATGTGGTTGTGTTTGGGCGACTATACAAAACATCGTTTGAGTCTAGCGACTATTTCTATTTCTGCTAATTGCTGAAGGCGTCTGTGTCGGAATGTTCGTGATGAGAAATGACTGTGAACTGACTGATTACCATGGCGATCCTGCTCGAATTGCTTGTCTTATTGCTTTCTCCCTATACCTCTGTTATAATAATCGATACAAGTTACATGCAAAATGGCCGATATTACACAAATATCAAAATAATTTAAAAAAAAGAGCTCGTCTCGAATTTTTTGAAAAAAAAAGTTACAAACATCAAAAGATTAATGATGAAATTTAGAAGATTAATATCAATAAAAAAACAGATCCTCTCGGAAATAATATTTCATTTGGCTACGATTCCAACGCTACATTTATTTGACAAACAGTATATTCATCTAAGCATGTTTATTTTAAACAAGCCAATTCTCTGTCTTCATAGTGAAACCGAGCAATTTTATACGTGTACTATGTACTTTGTAAAATGAAAAAAAACACTCATTTGTCAAATTTTATACTTTGGAGTTTACAATTTCGGTTAATCGAAATAAATTTAACAATTTGTATCAATTATATGAATGGGACTAAATTCTAAATATAAAAAGAATTAAACTAGATGAGTTTCATCTCTTCCTATAGAATAAAAGCTTTTGAATGTACTCTTTATTTCCCATTTTTGCTAGGTTTTCCTGTGCTTTCAGTTATACAGAACAATGATTTTCCGATTTTTATAGATATTGATCTAAGAATCTGTAGAAGAGAGATAATTATTCGTAATCCATTTCAATGTATAATTACGAGATGGTAAACACTGACAGGTAGATAGACAGACAGATAGACGGACGGACAGATAGACATACAGGCTGGCTAGTTTATTACAAAAGGGTTTATTTTTTAGTTCTCTCGCTACTCTTCCAAAGTAATGTACCACCATCAATTTTAGTGGCTAAATCCGATTATGCTCATCCTACCATCCTACGAATGCCATCAAATTAACTAGTTTCAGAATACAACTTCCATGTAGTATTCGAGATATTCCTTCAAAGTAAGAAAGAATGGGTTAAGGAATAGGGTGGGCCGAAAAAAGCAATTTTTCGAATTTTGAATTCTAATAGGACGGAAAAGTGGCGCATTGGCATCCTAATAACGGGAAAAATAATTAAAAAAATCTAATTTTGAATCTTCAGCTCGCGCAAAGAGCCTAAAGTTTTACAAAATTGAAAAAAACACCAATTTTTAAAAATGCCCTAAATATTTCTAATAATAAAATTTTTTGTTCTAATAGCGTGAAAGAACTTTATTTTAGTTGTCTAATAATGTTAAAAATAGTTTTAAAAGATCCACTGTACATTTTCAGTTCGCTCATGAGGCCGAAAGTTAGCACTTTCTCATGAAAAATTGAATATTTTGCACTACAATCGCTGTTATGTTTTAAAAGTTTTAACAGACCATGGGTTCTTACTTTTGTTTAGTAAGCGTTTTTTAAAATTAATTTTTTTATGAAAACATTATCTTGCAGCACTAAGCCCGTTTCAGCATGAGATGTCTGCTGAAATGGCCCAGAACTCACTATGAAGAGGTGGCTACAAATTGACTATTTAACCATTTTGTCGTGGTTGACTAATTTACTAGAGTTACTTTGAAATCTGTTTTTTTGTCAAATTTAGGCATCAAGGACCTGCATCTTAAAGTTGTCCTTATATAAACCCATCTCTGTTGTTATGTCCGCACACTTTTCCGGCTGATCATGTCACAAGTTTAACACATATCTCAACTGTTTGAATGTGACAAAGGCATTTTTAAAAGTCAAACTCAGGCATAAGGGCATTTTTCAAGATTGATGAAATGTTCTCTGTTGTTAAATTTGCCATCAATGGAGTGGTAGATAGCTTGCATGTGTTCCAATCGATCGACTCGATGTAGTTTGTGACATGAAACGTTATTGAAGGAAGCTTAAAAGTTCTAACACCTGTCTTCTTTATCTACTGATTCTTAGCTTTTAGTACCCTCCTGTAATCCAATTCTCGTCGCTCAGCTAACCATCGCCAACAGCATGTTCTCTGAATCAAGAGATATCATACAGTGAAACATGGCCAGAAGCAGTAACTCAAAGTCGTACAAACAAAGAAACAATTACCGGACAATATAAAAAAAGTCATCGATCCTGTCATTGAAAGAAGCGCGTTCTTCTGCCATTCAGAGAACATGCTCTTGGCATGGTAATGGACGAGAGACAACACGTACGAGAATTGGGTTATAGAGGGGTATTAAAAGCTAGGAATCAGCAGATAAAGAGGACAGGTGTTAGAACTTTTAAGCCACTTTCAATAAACTCTTATGTCACGGACAACATTGAGTTGATTGATTGGAACACATGTAAGCCGTCACCTGCTCTAATGATAGCAAATTTGACAACAGAGTTGTCGTTTTCGTCGTTCTTGAAAAATGACCTTATGCCTGATTTTGACTTTTTAAAATACTCTTGTCACACACATGCAGTTGATAGATGTGTTAAACTTGTGACATGATCCGCCGGAAAAGTGTGCGGACATGACAACAGAGGTGGGTTTATAACGACAACTTTAAAATTCAGGTCCTTGATGTCTAAATGTGACAAGAAAACAGATTTCAAAGTAACTCCAGTAAATTAGTCAACCACGACAAAATGATTAAATGGTCACTTTGCAGCCACCTCCACGTAGTGAGTTCTGGGTCATTTCAGCAGACATCTCATGCTGAAACGGACTTAATGCTGCAAGATAATGTTTTCATAAAAAAATTAATTTAAAAAAACGCTTACTAAACAAAAGTAAGAACCCATGGTCTGTTAAAACTTTTAAAACATAACAGCGATTGTACTGTAAAATATTCAATTTTTCATGAGAAAGTGCTAACTTTCGGCCTCATGAGCGAACTGAAAATGTACAGTGGATCTTTTAAAACTATTTTTAACGTTATTAGACAACTAAAATAAAGTTCCTTCACGCGATTAGAACTAAAAATTTTATTATTAGAAATATTTAGGGCATTTTTAAAAATTGATGTTTTTTTCAATTTTGTAAAACTTTAGGCTCTTTGCGCGAGCTGAAGATTCAAAATTAGATTTTTTAAATTATTTTTCCCGTTATTAGGATGCCAATGCGCCACTTTTCCGTCCTATTAGAATTCAAAATTCGAAAAATTGATTTTTTCGGCCCACCCTATTAAGGAAGGACGTAAGATTCCATCAAAGGGCCGGGACCCACTTAACCATATGTATGGGTCCAAAATGGTAAACATCGCTAGAGCCGAATTATACGAAGTAATTCCCAATTTACACATTTTTCTATATCTGTGGAATTTTACTACGACATTCCAAGTAGACATTGATGACTGTATGAAAGAACACGATGGAAAACTTATATTGGCAGCGCACAAACGAAACTATTTTAATCGACAGCTAGGCAGCCATAAAAATCCTGTACAACAATAAAATTAATTCACAATTGGTTATAGGCAGTCTGAGAACACTCAGCAAGCTATAGAAGAACTAATGAAGGCAAAACTTACGTGAATGTCATTTCACAGAAGTTATGCAGAAACAAAGAGCCTTTAATGAAGATTTAAAGGGCTTAATAAATGAATACTGCAAAGTTAAAGAATTAGCATAGAACTAACCAGATCGGCAATGATCGACTGATGAATAAGTCCAAGCTTATCGTTGAGTACTATAATACTAAACAAGATTATGTTAGGTTACTTAAACAGAAAGCTTGAAACGGGGTGTGGAGAACGAGCAAGTTCTCCCTTATCGTCCCTTTGGACGTGAGAAACGCCTTCAACTGCGCGGGCTGGAAGTGGATTCTCGGGGCACTCATGGAAAGCAAGGTGGACCCGAATATCTTTAATATCGTTGCCTCCTACCTGAGTAACAGAAAAATCAGCCTCAGCTCCGGGGAGTAAGAGATGAACGTAACCATTGGCGTCCCACAGGGCTCAGTACTTAGACGTGCCCTGTGGAACATTATGTACAACGGCGTCTTGGAATTACCAATGCCAGAAGACACTGTCCTGTACAGATTCCCACGGAGTGGACATCGACATCCATCGTAAAGACTCCGTCTAGATACTCGACGTGATAGTTGACAAACACCTCAACTACGCCGAGCATATATCTGGGAAGACTCCGCTAGGGCAGCATCTACTACCACCCAGATGGCACGACTTATGCCCAACATAAGAGGACCCAAGCCGGCAAAGAGGACACTGCTCGGCATGGTCGCGCAATTGATCATGCTGTACGGGTACGCGGCTCCCTTCTGGCACGAACCACTGGCCGTTAAACGTAACAAGACCAGGATGCTGAGAGTCCAACGGCAGATGGCAAGGCTGACTGCGCCTACAAGCCGCAGTCCTAGTGGTTGTGATCGGTATTGCCACCGATACACGTTCTATTCCTAGAGACAACCGCAAGAAACAGAGAAAGGCCAATGGATCCGATCCCTCATACCCAACCTCAACCAACAATGGGTAGAGAAGAAGCACGGAGAACTGTTTTACCATCTGACACTCTTAACAGGTCATTGACGCTTCAACGCCTATAAACATCGGATCCGGGAGCTAGGTTCCCCCAGGTACGAACACTGCAACGAAGATGATACCGTAGAAGATACCCCATTCCACTGCTACAGCTGGGAACAGAGACAGACTGTAGCGTCGCTGAAAGCCGGTAAAACTATGACTCCAGCCAATCCCGTCAACATCATGGTTTGATACGAGGAAGAATGTGGCAAGATGGCACAGTTTGCTTACCGGAAAATGGGGGTCAAAGAGTGACTAGAGAGAGAGAGAGGAAAAGAGCAACGATCTCCAAGAACCACGACGTTAATTACTACCTGACTTTTAAATCTAGTGCCAGGCGTCTATGAAGATCTTCCCCTACCAAAAAATAGGTTACTAAAACATGATCAATATTTCTTATTTTGCAAGCCTTTGTTTTAAAAGCATTATGTCCAAAAGTTTAAAATTTAAAAACAACCAGGAACTAAGTTTAAACTTTGCCTTTAACGTATTTTTTTAATTTTTCAAAAGAGCCACTGGTTTTAAAGATTGCCGGGAATAAAAAAAAACTACAATTTGAATAAACTTATTCTACAACCCTAAAACATATATACTTATCGCAGAACTTGAACTCCCTCCTCGCCTTTCACTTTAAACAATTGGAAAATTCTTGCTAGTGATGGCAAGTGGAAGGGTCCCAGGAAATTTGTTCAAGCTACATACAACAAATTTTCAGATAGAGAAGCAATATCGATTTTCGATAATTAATTTTTTAAGGGTAGGTAGTTGTATTTCAATTAAAAAATTGTAAAAGTCAAACAATACAACACGTGAGATGTTCAAATCGACCTCTTATGCTCTCTTAGTAATTTTTATATTCTATTAATTTTAGCTACCGTTAGGTAATTTACTATTTTTTTATGCTTTCTAAATACCTAAGATGGTAAATAGGTATTATAAAATTTATTTTAATAGAAAAAATGTAAATAATTGCTGCAGGTATTATTTAACTGGATGCACGTTGATTAGAAATTAAAATTACGGAACATACGCAACATAGTCATCTATAAATAGAAAAATAACTCCAGCTCATTATTTCGCATTTTACATCAATTTTCATCAAAAAATCGTTATGGATTCAATAAACATTTTTTTCAAATTTTATTTGTTCAACTGAAAGATGACACTAACAAAATGGCGCCTGTAACAGAACCCTCTCTAGGGATAAAAGTAAAGTTGGAGTAATTGGACCGCATCCTCGAGGGGAGAATGATTTATTTTATTTGAAGATGTGGGTGGGTGGATTTAAAAAGGCGTGCTCGAATATACCCGGCTGGTATTGATTTTAATAACTCAAGAAAATATTTGCGAACACGAGCGAATTGTAAAAGAGGGGAAAAATGTGTAGACAAAAGCTTGTTTTTATAATATGTAAGGAAAGATTTTTTTTCGAATACAAATTGATGGAAATTTAAGAAAGATTATCTTTGGAGTAATTGGGTTGGTTATAACTAGGGTGTAATGAGTTAAAAATAAATTAAAAATTTTCAAAATTTGAGATGATCGGTTGCTACAATCCCAGTTGGTTAATTAATACAGGACCGGATGCTCACGCTCAATTTGGTAGTGCAACTTAACATACTTTAACAATTTAAAGGTTATAAGTTATAATTGGTTGAGGTTGTGTTATTTTCAGAAAAATTGATAAATCGCTAAATAAACAATAATTTACACTTTGAGAAATTTAAGAAAATGAAGAGAGAAATTAATGGTAGGTAGTAAAATTGCTGAACAAAGCATAAATTGTGCAAACTCTAATTTGGCAAAGAATCATGAGCAATTCAACATTTCGAAGTGCAAATTCAGCTTTTTTCATTGATAAACAATCGCTCCATCCATCCGAAAGCCTGTTAGCTATAAAAAAGTAGGTCTATTAAAATCTTTCAGTCGACTGAGGTTGTTTGTCTTGGGCCTCGTTACGGCCGTGTTAAGCTCGGGGCGTTTTGTGATAATTTCAATTTCTCAGCAAAGAAAAGTTTACGCGAACATTTATATGATTGGTTAGAAATATATTTTATAGATATTTTGTTTGATAATAAATAAACATCTAAGTAAATAAACAAAATATGCAAAAATTTACCTGTAAAACTCTCTTAGGTAATCCTGTTTTTTGTGAAAGCTGTTTGAGGTCTTTTGCATCTGGATTGTGATTAATGGAAAAATAAGATTTCATTGTTCTTAATTGGTGATGTTTAAAAGATGTTCTCATTCGTTTCGTTCTTTGATTTGATCCTGGCATACCTGGCGTTCCTGGCGATCGTCCAAACGACATATCCAAATAATCTGAATTCAAATCTGTAATGAGTTTGTATTCTTACAAAAATTTAATTTAATAAAATAAAACTATTTAATTAACATTATAACTAACTAATAAAAGTATTTTTGTATAGGAAAAAAACACAATGATACGTTAAGGCCTATAATATCGGCGCCTTTTCATTTTCTTTTAATTAACACCTGCTGTTAATATAAATATTACTTATTTATTATGGATTTATTCTACTCTTTATATTTTAATTTTATATTATTCTTCTATAATTAAGGATGCATGTACTTCCTATCAATTTATTAAAAGTTACGTATGAAGGTTCTTGTCGTTCAGACACATCAATTATCGTTTGCACTAATTTTCACAAAGGCATTTTTGTATGTCTCTAGTGTTCATAATTTCATATATTTTAAATTAATTTTTATTCACGTATGTATATTATGTTCATAGTAAATCCTTTAATTTTACAGGGGTGTCATAAAGTTAATAATGTTTTCCCTAAAAAATGCACGCAAAAATTGCCTAGTTTTTAAAGGGCCAAAATAAGTTAAAATTTTGAACGGATTTTCTCAAAATCTGTTTGGGGAATATGTTTCAATTTTAGATATGTTGTAGAAATCGCCGTTCTCTATCGAACGCCGCTTGTTTAATTAACTTGTATACAGCAGGACCGAAGTTGTGATTTTTTGAATGTCAAAGCTTTGTAAAATCTGTCATTTCTTGTGTAATAAAAATGAAAACTTGTAAATGTGCCAAACTCATAAATATCTATTATTTCACACACTTGGGTGAACAAAACGCTTCTAGTTAAATCGGAAATTACAAAAATATTAATATATTTTAGGTACACCCTGTATATTTTTAAATATTTTAAAATTTCGTGCAATTCGCTGTTACAAGATACCAAACACTTCATATGTTGATTTCCGGTTTAACTGGAAATGGAAAGTACTCTCTTAATTTAAATAGAACACCCTGTATATTTTTCAATGTTTTGAAAACTAGAAAATTAGCTATCTCTGTTAAGTGCTAGATCTGTGCTATTAGGTATCTGATGACAGCCAACACTTTGTACTTTACTCCCGGTTTAACGGGAAATGGTATGGCCTTATCCGTTGTTTTTTTACTGTAAAACAAGAACGGTTTTACGGGGGGGGGGGGTAATTACCCCTCCCAGAAGTCTAAATTTCCTAAATTATCTTAAAAGAATGTAGCATTTTTAAAGGTGCTAGCGGGTGTCGTAAACTAGCTCTGCTGGTGAACACTTTAAGCTTTCTTTATAACTGGACCGTAAACCTAGGAGCACTGTTGGTAAAATGCTTGTCCAATTATTTGTTTCGTAGCATTTTAGGGTTACTTTGAGCGATTGGTGCCATCTTTCAACGATGCCGTTGGTTTGCGGAAGGTAGGCTGTGGTTCGCGATCTTTTTGCTCCAACTAAGTTGGTTAATTCGCGTAAAAGATGCGATTCGAACTGTCGACCTTGATCAGTAGTGATCGTGTGAGATGATCCGAAACGCGCGATCCACGACGAGTAGAATTCGCGAGCTACCGTTTCCGCGGTCATATCGCGTATGGGAATGGCTTCCGGCCATCGCGTATATCTATCTATTATTGTGAATAGATAATTGAAGCCATTAGATTGCGGTAGAGGACCGACAATATCTAAATGGACATGTTCGAATCTATTGTCCGGGACAGGTCTGTAGCGGGTGTCGTAATTCGTATTTCGCGCCCTTATACCATCGTGGTATTGCTACCCTCTCCAGAAGAGGGCAGTAACACCTTGAGTACCAGGCAGTTCCTTATCGGCCTTCAGATGGTCAACAGTTCATCATCGTCAACAGTAGTAACACGTTTACCGGCGTCCCAAGACGCCATACTGTATTTTGTATCAATTCAGTATTTGTTAATATACGTTATCATATAAACGCGATGTATTTCATTTCTATTATATAAGTTACAAAACGCCCCATAATAAATGTAGCAATACCACGATGGTATAAGAGCGCGAACCGGTAAACGTCTTACTCCCGTTGACGACGATCTGTTGACCATCAGAAGGCCGATAAGGAACTGCCTGGTACTCGGGGTGTTACTGCCCTCTTCTGGAGAGGGTAGCAATACCACGATGGTATAAGGGCGCGAAATACGAATTACGACACCCGCTACAAAGGAATGAGCTTTAAAATCTCTATAAAATTTAAAAAATCGACAAAAAAATTGTTTTCTATTATTATTCTGAAAGGTAAATAAAGTTAAATATACATATAAATAATAAATCTTTTAAAAGATGATCGAAATTCCGAAATAAGCAATATTGAAAAAAGTACCGTTCATTTATGACCTATTGTGTCTTCTTCTTTCTTTGTTCATTGTATTTATTTTGTATTCACCACTTTTACATATTCAAAAAATAGCTCTGGTTAGACTGAAAGAAAAGTACATCTAATCTGATGGTAGGTACAATAAAAATTTGCCAAAAATTATTTTCGAAATTCTTTGTTGCGAATGCTTTAAATAGAATATCAGAAGTACAAAATAACTGCAAAAAAGCCCATGCTAGAGATTTCAAATATTTAGATAGAACTATAATATTACACCACCCGTAATCATTTAAATTTTTTATACCACCCCCCCAACATTGTTACAAATAGTCACACTTCTCACCGTTGATTAAACCCCAGACTTTTTGTTTAGAACCGCCCTTGCGTGTAAAAACGGCTTTAATAAAGCAATATTTGCAGAAGTGACTATTTTTGAGAAAAACATTAACTTGGCAACCCCGCAGAAAAATCCGGAAAAATCTTAATATGAACTATTGAACATACCTATACAGGTAAATAAAACCATCAAGTTAAAATATAAATATACAGGGTGTTCTATTTAAAAAAAAAGTAGCTACATGCAACACAGATGTCACCCTATATGTGGGGATAGTTAATGTATTATTTGTATAACTACACTATCATTAACACTTTTGCAAATACATTAACAACTACGCTTCTTGTGATTTAATAATCTTTCTCCTAACTTGGAAACAATAAACCAACAGTTAAGTAATTAATTTAACGATGTGCTGCTGGAGACGATGACAATGAATTATTGAATTTGTAATGTGCACGACTGAAACAGTCTCTGATTTAGGTACCTAAAATCAATATCGGTGCATAAATGAGAGTAAAGCTCCACATTTCTCCCTTTCCCTGCTTAATTATTGCTTTTTTGTAATTTTCAAAATTATTTGTATTATACAATTAGAAAAATATGGAGAAAACGCGTATTCAAGAGAAACCACATGAAATATTATTTTTTTAATTATGGGAAATCCTCATTAATATGAGTAGTTTCGACCTTTTCATATATTTTTACTTTTGTTCATATATTCCATGTGTTTCTTACCGAGCCTGTATGTGTAAGAAATTTTAACGATGTAACTGAGGAGGTAATTAAAACTTTTCCCACCACTAATGCAATGGTGCGATTTCAAAATAATTAGAAAATTCAAACACCACTACTACACTTTTCATTGTTATTACAATTTTATAAATATAAAAAGCTCCAATAACGACTACCATAATTTTTTATTTTTGTGCAACAAACTTTTTCTTTGAAAGTAAATAATTCAAGTTTATACTAGATACCACAATAGAAGAGATGAAACAAAAGTCAAAGTTACATGAATATCGGAGAAAACGAAAAATAAAAGAAAACTGTATACAATGACCACAAAGGCGGGTATAAATCGCTGGGAGGAACAAGAAGAAGTGGGCGCTGTGGCTACTACTTTGAGATGTTTTCAACTGATATTGTTAGTCAATAAATTCAACCGTTGACAAACGCATAACCTCAATTTTTAGTTTGATATCAGAATATAAAAAACAAACTGAAGAAAAAATTATAATCGATAAAATTAAATAGAAATTATCTCTTTCTTTTATATTTTACAAAATAAGAGATACAAGTGCTCTAATTATTACATGAATACTTAACAACAGCTTCTCCTTGTCGTCTTTTTTATATTTTTAAAGATTTTGTTTTGAAAGAGTCGAGTACTTTTAAGAGCAATTTTTTATCGATCTTATTTGACGTTTATCCTTTACGTAAGTACCATAGCGCCCCCACATCATGTCAAGTAGTATGTAATTATATGTCGTAGTTTAATTCTAAATTCAATCATGATATTACAAAACATCTAAAGCCGAGTCCACACTTTTCTTGAATATCAGCGACTCGTTTTCCTCCCGAATTCGACTAAATCATGCAACGAAGTAGCATTTGGGAATGCAATGGCGGATATACGACGAATGCACATCCACCGGTTCACCTGTGCTACATTTTGCCAAAGGTAGGGAAAAGTGCCTACTGTGGTAGCGAAGAAATGATAATTTTCAAACTCCCCTGCCTTGTCAAATGCCTCCACTAGAGATATTTAAGCCAAGATTATTAGATATTTAGAGATTTTTTAGCCAATCTAAAAAAGTCCATACGAATATGCAACCGAACTTACGCGGACCAAACATTAAGCACGGTATTAAAGTTGTATGCTAAAGAGAGTTATAAGAAGTAATTTTCATTTCTACTCAGGGCCGTAGCCAAGGGTACGCCATCAGGACAGGCTGAGACTGTATGCCTTAGAAAATTTGAGGTCTGTTCTAGCCAGAGCTTTCTAAGGATTTCGCACTAATAATGAAGCGATAAGTTCCTAATTGGTGCCGAAGAAGGAAAGATTGATTTTGAGAAAGTCAAATTTTTAGAAACTTTGGGCGAAAAACTTTCATCCTCAGAAGAGATTATATTGGTCAATAGATTTCGCCAGTTCAATGTTCATCTTATACTCTTGTATGTTTTTTCTATTCTATTGCCTTCTTCTTGCCCTAAGTTTTCCTCTATTTATTTTGCTAATTCTCAGCTGTCCTCCTCCTCCACCTTCTGTTAACTACTGTTCTTTCTCCTTACTAACCCTAGAAAGGCCAGTGGGGTCTTTCGGACCCCAAATGCCTTTTTCGTCATGTAAATCAATGCAGACTATTTTTTAAATGTAATTTAGCATTGCTCTTGTAATTTATGATTCTGATATCATTTTATCGTTATCCAGAGACGGCTCAGACATCGAGTTCGCGGGCCCTAGGCTGGGACTTTCTTCTACTTTAAATATTTTTTTGTTTATCAAACAGTTGGTTGCGTCTTCACACTAAAGGATTGTAGGAAAAAATAGGGGGGGTCTGTTTTTCACAATTATCGAACGATTCGCTAGATAAATAATTGTAACATCACATCACATCTTGAGCCTTATGACCTTTGGCCCTCCACATTGACGGATTATGGGGGGGGGCATTATTGGATGATTCGCATTTACTTGTGCCTATACATAATTATTAGAGCCGGGATTCTAAGCTTTTTGCTTATGGCTTTAAATCATAAGTAGAACAAATTCCTTTTGGATCTCTAAGTTTCTCAAAAATTTAAATGATTTAAGCCAATGTTGATAATGCTTATTTTGCTTTTTTTCGAATATTTTGCTGAAAAGGCCTTTTCGTGCTTTTTTGAGCTTTTTTTCAAAGTTTGGTGATATTTATCACCCTGTATGTATAGCAACAGCATGGCTAAACTATTATTTTTGATCGCACCACTTCTCGATTCTTATAATATTATAATCCTTGGCCTCCACACTGGCGCATCTGAGGCGAGGCTCTTAATTCGTTTATTCGAAATCAACGACTAGAGTGACTTCTTAGCTTTAGTATTTTTGGACCCTACTATTCTTTGAATTTTAATTGTTTCTAAATTTTCCATTGATGCAACTGCTTGCTGACACATAGGTACTTAATACCACTTTTTATGCTTCATTAGGCTCAAAAATCCATTAAAATAATAATTTTTGAAGTACCTAGTAAAATCATTTTATTATATGAATTCCTAGCTAAGTTAAATTGTAAATTCGTATAATTTTTATTATTGCTGTATCAGTAATAAAATGAATTACAAACACCTATAATTACAACTATTTACTTGTAAAATAATGGATATCACATTATGTGAAGTATAAATTAACATTCTAGTTTTTTAATGAAGCATTTTAATGATTTAATGATGATTAACTCCCATAATGTTGATGTGTAATTAACAAAAAAAATAATTTATATAAAAACAAAAGTTTTACGATTAAATTGTACTTTTTACAATTTTTTGAAAATATTTTAATATGTGAATTGGTCATTTATGAACAATTTAATATAATAGAGATGTATTACGTAGGTGGTAGGTGTAATATTGCGAGCAAAGTATTTATAAAAGTAAAGTACACAAAATTTATATAAAAAGAACAATACAAAAGCAAACACAATAAATCGTATCATATATCCCTCTTTTGATTATACGCGTGTGTACCAAACAGTACTAAAAAAATATTTAAAAAAAAGTATGTTTAAAATGGCCTCTGTAGCGTAGTGCAATATGGTGCGCCATAATCCGCTCCTGGCAATCGGCTTAGCGAAAGAGGATTGTACTGAGCTTTTACAAACGCAAGCCACGAAGATCTACTGTCATGTGGCACAATTAATTTGCCGTCAATCCGATCAGTCCTTGTTCAAACAGCTAATCCATGTTTGTGTCACTCGATAGAAGTTACACACGACAAAACTTAGATGTTTAATTAACGTTTCGCTTTATACGTTTGTTTTCGTTTTGTAAATAAATTGTACGTACGTTTCAACTATTAATAAAAATTCTAATTATGTCGGAATATACCGAAAGGTTGACTTGCTGAACTTTTAAAGACAAAATAAAAGAAAAGTGTTTCCTTGTTATACCGGGTGTCGCAATAATGATGTATGAACGGAAGATTGTGCTTCTACTGGCACTTATTAAAGTTACAAAAGAAATAAGATGCTTAATTATAGCTATTTTAGGGTTGCATCTCTTGGAAATATTTTTACGTATAATTGGTTGGCAAAAAGTCACTGAGTCGTAACACGTAACGAATTGACATTATTCACTGCGGTTTTAAATACACAGTTGCGCTTTAAAAAATCGTAGCAATAATATTTTTGAGAATTAAGAAACCATATTTGGCATGTCATAAGCAAAGACTATGATACTCAACTCTAGTAATATTACAAGATTTCAGAATACATCCTGTATTTCAGGATGCTGAAATAGTTCGTTAGAGCGCGATAATGATTTTAGTGGGCGGATAGCTCCAAAATTATAAGGACTACAAGAAAATGAATACAAACAATCTTATAGAAAATTTGATAAGCTTTCATTATGCTAAGAATAATATTTTCCCCAAGACCCACCGTTCTCGAGATATAAGCAAAAAACCCCAAAAATGGGAACTTTCCACCCCCTTTAGCCATATAGCTAAGACCGAGGACTTTTATAGCATTTTTACATCCTAACTACTTCAAACACATTCCAGAAAAAACCCACCCTCTTCCATGTTCTCTATAACCCTCGTTGACTAGACTATTTATTCAGTTTACGTAATGCAGAATTTTTCAATATATTTTCCAAATTAAAAACAAAAGAGCGCTAGTAAAATATGCGCGAAAATTTCACGTTTCGACTTTATTTATTACAAATATTTTCTAACAATGAGACAACGTTTCTAAACCAAAAAGTCAGATTAACATTTGAAAAATATTTTAATAATGGCTTAATTGGATTAGAAAAAAAAAAAGAAATATGTTTGGGAATTATTAAAAGAATGAAAGTTGAGGGAGAATAATAAATAACGCCATTCAATTTGCAAAATTAATTAGGCAAAAATGTCCACAACTAAATCCTATTATAATTTAATAGCAGGAAAAAGGTTTAGCTATGAGTTCAAAAGAATGTGACCTGTTTTGTTACAAGAGATAAATTTGGAATTAAAACAAAAAAAAATTATTTAATTAGTATAAAATACTAATTAGTATTGAAATAAAGGTTTAAAACCAACACTTCAATATTTATTATCAGATTGCATGGCCGACTCCCTGATATGTGTGTACAAACAAAAATAAGAAAAATTTTGTTTTAAACGTCAAGAATAATGGATTAGTGAGGTTAAAAATTCAAATAAAGGCTTCATTATGTTTGTAGTTGTACAATGAAATTTTTAATAGTTTTAAATTGGGAAGTCAAAACATCGTTTTCAAACACTACCGTGTTAAATTTTGGAAGTTGAAATAAAAACATAAAAAAACAAAATAATATATGAGATGGTCTTTAATTAGGTTAGATACCATAACGACAAACCGACCACATTCTTACAGTCTCCAAATGTCGTTCGCCAAATAAAATATACTCACCTGCTTCCAAAGCTTTTACAAATACAAGCTCCGGTTCAACTCGCTCCATATATTGGCCTCTATATCGACAACCGATGACAGCAGTGCTATAACCATAAATAACGCGAGACAACTATAAACTTGGAACGTTTGCCGACCACTGTGCTCATGAAAATGTGACTCATTTTTTTACTGGCTAAGGTGCGCGCGGTACATGTGTTGAGATTAACCATTTTATATCGAAAACTTGAAATAATTTAAATTTTGCTCAACGTCCTAATCACGCGCATAATATAAAGAAACAAAACAATGAATATACCATTCCAGTTTTCGAGGGAATTTCTTGTAGTTATATCAGTAGGTGGTACCGTACACACAATCTCAGTTGCAATACACAAGAGTGACCTCCAATCGTGAATAACTAGACCATGAACCTTATTTAATCCGTGCGACAACTACAATGAAGTTGTGGAGAAACAAAATAATTAGCGACTTTTTGAATTAGACAAATATCCACTGTATACAACAATATGAAGATTAAAGTTCCGTTTGATAATATGATAACATAAATTGTTGCTTAAACTATAAATAATAAGAGAATATGACCTATTACTATAGGGTGTATAGGATTGGCAATTAAGATCAATAAAAGAAACATTAGATTAGATAGTAATGAAAACACCAGAGGGAGCGAATTAATACGAGTATCTAGGTGTTGTGATAAGAAATGCTCGCAGACACAAAAAATTGATGCAGGATAGAATAACTAATTTGAACCATGGCTAAATAATTTCACTGGACATAATTGTCCAGTGGTATACAGCCCGGATTACAGAGCTAAAGTTTCCGGATTACAATCCTAGACCCACCATGTCAACTTTTCATCCTCAATGTTTGGGTCCCGCCAGGTTGGAGAGGACGGGGCGTTAAGTTTGCTCCCTATCACTCATTAAAATTGCCAAAAAGTCTAGACTTGACAAATCTCCCTCTTTCTTAAAAATATACATCAGTAAGAGTTGTTTGTCGTTGCTTTGTGAGCCTAATTAGACTTTTTCACCTACGTTTAGGTGAAAAAGTTCACGTAGGTTTAGGTCTCTATTTGTCTTTAATTGAATTTAATTGTCTCTAATTGTCCTATTTCATCCTCAAGTGTTCTTAGTCTAGGCATAAACTCTTTCCAAAGCTTCAGTATCGAGGTTTACGGTAGATCACAAGATCACTCCTCGGAAAAGCAATAAGTATAGTATGTGTTGCTAATTGCTGAAATTTTAGCTTTTATTCAAACTTTTATTGAAGAGGATTATTCAGCAGTGATGTAGCTACAATACCGCAAAACACTACAGCCGCTTGAAGGGGTTTAGGCGCTCAGAAAGATCAAAGATAAAACTTGTCGTGTCGAATCAGTGTCGTGCACCAAGTTGTAACTGAGACCCTCTCGGTTATATCTTCAGATTTTCTTTCAAGTGTCTTGTTCGTTACAGAGCATAGGTGATTACCCTGCATACATGAGATGAGCGTGTGAGTCTTTATATAATGTTAAAACACCATAATACGAGACCCACAGTACCGAACTACTAGTGGCCGGCGCCTCCGCCATATGTATATGTATATGTCTCAAGCGATACCAGAATCAGATGTTTGGGGATTGGAATTAAACGCTGGAAGTTCCAAGCATACACATATTTATTGTAACAATATAAGTGTACAAATAGATATAAGAACCCGACTTCTAGAAGTCAACAGTTGTCCATCAGCTTATACTAGTACACAATAACCAACCCTATCGTAAATCATGCACCATCACCCTTTTAGATATTTGCCAAAGCAGGCACGAAGACGAAAATACTCATTAGTCTTTATTTTTATTTATTTTACCTGCTTCCGCAAATATCTAAAAGGCTATCTAACTTAACAATCGTCACAGTGCAATGGGTGATAGACTGATGGTGTATGATTTACAAAAAGGTTGGTTATTGTGCATTAGCATCAACTGATGAGCAACTGTTGACTTCTAGAAGTCGGTTTCTTATATCTATTTGTACACTATACTTCCTTACCCTTGAGGCCGCTATTATACTCTTCACTTATGTTCGAGTGTAAGTCGCGTTTCCCTTATGCAGGAACGTAACTAGATAATGTTTTTAGGGAGGCAATCGGGAGGGCTAGCCAAAAACTGGGTGGGCCACAAAAATAAACTTACGTCAGTAGATTTTAACATCGTATCAAGTTTCCATAGAAGCGCAATATATCCTTATAAGGTCATAAATTGATAATTAAAATAAAACTATTAAATTTTGATGCAAACTAAGAAAAAGCTCGTGAACATTGTAGTGACTTACAGCTTTTCTGATCTTTAAATCGACCTGCGGGAAAGATACGTTTTAGTACGACTAAAATTGTTCTGTGGATACAAGTTTAAAATAGGTTGAGAAACAGCATCTGTTTTTTAGTGAGGTGGTCAAAATGATTTTCGGGGGGGTTCTCTCTAGGGGTTCAAGCTCCTAGTTTCATAAACGCTTACAAGCACTACTTACGTTAAAATAATTAACAGCGAAAGAAGCGTTAAGTGATTCGCCGTAAGATGGCGCGACATTTAAGTATTTTGGTTCTGCAAGTTCATAGAATCCGCGTATTGCTAAAAATAGCAAAATTCAAGAATAACAAATAACGCCATTTATTACAAGAGCAAAATAATAATATTTAAAACAAAAGTGTAAAAATCAACCACCGGTGTTTATATCTTAGTAAATGTCTGAATTTTAAAATGAAGCTGTGTTTCAGTTAGATTATTATCGATATTTAAAGCGTTAAAATTAAAACACGAATTGGTAAACTATAAAATTCTTTGATATACCTATCGATTTTGTAAAAAAAAAAGAAAATAAAAAAAACCGTTTACGACTCATGTGATTTAATGACTGACATAAAAATAATTTTAAAATCAACTATAGATTTCGTCAAAGAGATTTCGAGATAACTAAAAACATTTTAAAGAATTAAAATATCTTCTGTTTTATGCTTTCAAAAAAAGTTTTTTTATAGTTCACAAAACACAGTAAACCTTATTTTTTGAGACATACTAAAATATGCTATCTTAAATCTTTTAAAATTCGATGAAAAATACCAAACAATTTTACTACTATAGATTGAAACCATCAATGGTTATCTATAGGTAATGTTGAGAAACGACATCGTCGGTTCTGTAGAGTAGGTGTACCAACTAAGTAGAGTGACAACTACCAGAGATAAACTCCAAGCTACCGACTGAAAGCCGACACAGAAATAATGTAAAAATGCTATCCACTTTTACAACTTAATCTTTAACTTTTTAAAATAGAAGACCTAGGTGCGTGAAGTTAGCCCCCAAAGTTGACTTTTTTGAAGTGCCCTTTTGCCACAAATTAGTAACTAATTTGTAACTATTTGTAACCATAAAATCAAAATTTGTAACTCAACCGTTATGCCCCTAAAAATAAAAAACGTTTTGGGGGCCAGGTTCTCGGGGGCCCCCAAACTATCGCATTTCGAAAAAATTTTTGGGCCAAAAATTAGTAACTGATTTGTAACTATTTGTAACCTGAAAATTAAAATTTGTAAGTCACGCAAAAAGGACATATGCACAATCAAAGTTTTGGGGGCTAAGTTCCCGGGAGCCCCCGAACTTTGATTTTTCGAAAATTTTTTTTTGCCAAAAATTAGTAACTAATTTGTAACTATTTGTAACCTAAAAATTAAAATTTGTAAGTCACGCGCAAAGGACATATGGATAGTCAAAGTTTTGGGGGCTAACTTCGCGGGAGCCGCCGAACTTTGAGTTTTCGAAATTTTTTTTTAGCCAAAAATTAGTAAGTAATTTGTAACTATTTGTAACCTAAAAATTAAAATTTGTAAGTTTCGTCTCGCGGAGTTACCTTGAGTCAAATTTCGGGGTGCGTGAAGTTAGCCCCCAAAGTTCAGGTTTTTTAAGTGCGCTTTCGCCACAAGTTAGTAACTAATTTGTAACTATTTGTAACAATAAAATGAAAATTTTAAAGTCAAACCGTCAGTCTTTAAAAAATTATTTCAACTTCGAAAAGTTTATACCTCGTTTACTTTCAATGAAAAAACCTTCCTATAGGAATTAAAGAGATTGACTCCAGAGTGACTTGGTGATTTTAGTAATGATGAAAGGACTTATTCTTTTTTAAACAAAAGCTTTAAAAAGAATTTAAAAAAATAACGTAGTAAAATATCACAATTTTCTTCTTAATAATTATACTTGGGTAATTCCTCGTCAGATCGGCCACGTTTGACCCTTAGGTCTTCGGATTTTGACGAAATTTGGTGTGTCGATGTCGGTTGGAAATATGTTCAAACTTAAGTGTACAAAGTGGTTTTGTGAAAAAATTATTTTTGACCTATCGATGGTCAAATTAATTTTTGAACTATTTTGAAAACCTGAATACTTCAATAATTTATAACTCGCGATCTAAAAGAGATATATTTCTGCAAAATACGCCTAAAGGAACGTACTATTTATTTTATGCATCGCTTCTTTCAGTTAACGCCTTTTTGGTCAAACTGTTCCAGTGTCAAATGTTCAAGTCGAAGTTTCCAAAATACACCCTCTTCGATTTTTGAAATTTTTTTATATATTGAGCCCTTATGACTTAGGTTTAAGTAAAAAAATTCAAAACCGTGGGCACTCGTCAACTCTTGATGCTACACGGTCTTAAGCCTCAGTGAGGGTTTTAGATTGACGTATGAGGGCTGAGGTATTTTGAAAATTTCTCCCATAATAACGGGTTCAAATTAAAGCGATTCCTGAAAAAAATTGCTATCCCCAATCTTTTCTCAAAAAATTTTTGTTTCAATTTTTCTATAATACCGTGTGTAGCGTCAAGAGTTGACGAGTGCCTACGATTTTGAATAGCTTTTCACGCACCCCGAAATTTGACTCAAGGTAACTCCGCGAGACGAAACTTTGGGTGTGCGCAAATTAAAAGTTTCGAGCATAGAGTTTACATAGAGTCGTTTGAAATTTCAGTTAGAATCATATGTCCCTACAAGGATGCAATATGCTCTATGCTCTTAGCTTTCAATTTGAGCACCCCGAAATGCTGTGGTCTATGCTATGCTCTAGAGTTATAGACTCTATGCTCGAAACTTTTAATTTGCGCACACCCTTACAAATTTTAATTTTTGGGTTACAAATAGTTACAAATTACTTACTAATTTTTGGCTAAAATAAAATTTCGAAAACTCAAAGTTCGGGGAAATTAGCCCCCAAAACTTTGATTATGCATATGTCCTTTGTGCGTGACTAACAAATTTTAATTTTTAGGTTACAAATAGTTACAAATTAGTTACTAATTATTGGCCCAAAATTTTTTTAGAAATGCCATAGTTTGGGGGCCCCCGAGAGGCTGGCCCCCAAAACGTTTTTTATTTGTAGAGGCATAACGGTTGAGTTACAAATTTTGATTTTATGGTTACAAATAGTTACAAATTAGTTACTAATTTATGGCAAAAGCGCACTTAAAAAACCTGAACTTTGGGGGCTAACTTCACGCACCCCGAAATTTGACTCAAGGTAACTCCGCGAGACGAAACTTACAAATTTTAATTTTTAGGTTACAAATAGTTACAAATTACTTACTAATTTTTGGCTAAAAAAAAATTTCGAAAACTCAAAGTTCGGCGGCTCCCGCGAAGTTAGCCCCCAAAACTTTGACTATCCATATGTCCTTTGCGCGTGACTTACAAATTTTAATTTTTAGGTTACAAATAGTTACAAATTAGTTACTAATTTTTGGCAAAAAAAAATTTTCGAAAAATCAAAGTTCGGGGGCTCCCGGGAACTTAGCCCCCAAAACTTTGATTGTGCATATGTCCTTTTTGCGTGACTTACAAATTTTAATTTTCAGGTTACAAATAGTTACAAATCAGTTACTAATTTTTGGCCCAAAAATTTTTTCGAAATGCGATAGTTTGGGGGCTCCCGAGAACCTGGCCCCCAAAACGTTTTTTATTTTTAGGGGCATAACGGTTGAGTTACAAATTTTGATTTTATGGTTACAAATAGTTACAAATTAGTTACTAATTTGTGGCAAAAGGGCACTTCAAAAAAGTCAACTTTGGGGGCTAACTTCACGCACCCAGAAGACCTGTAACAAATTAACTAAAATTCTCCACTTAACCCGTAAAAAAAATTCTCCATTGATCTAAGCTCTTGTTACACAAAACAAAGCCAACCAAATGGCATTTCTCAACATTATTCTTACAATTTTCCAATTAAGTAGTTAGAAAATAAACATTCGACTCCACCCCTTCACATAATTAATTTCCAAATTGAACCCACAATTTTTTTCAAGAAAAAAAATTTAAGTACTCCACTATTTAAGTAAACGAACTCATAAAGAGCTCATTAACATTAATTTGTGATAGATATGATAATTTATGTGATCAAACTAAACGATAAATATAGTCATTGACAAGTAGTAACGAAAGGTATTTTATTTATGGTTGTTCATATTTATGTTTCTTATGGTAAATATTAATTTTTAATCTCACTGTAGTAACACTAACAACATACCTTCTTCTATTCTATAGTAATTTATGTACCTACCTATTTCAATAAAAAAAACTTATATTAAGGTATCGTTTGCTTATTTAAAATGATTGCTGGTTTTACGTTTTAGTCATATAGTAAGCCATGACAATTTTCATAGTTACATAAATTTTCCTATTTACGATGTTAATAATATTTGAATATTTGTCTAAATAATGGGGTGTTTACACTATATTGCTAAGTATTTCGATTTATAGCTATGCTAGTAGAGAGCGACAGTGATAACTATGCTTACTGGTCAGCTACTTATTATGATCTCTAACACAGTTATTAAATTGCTATTAACGAAAATATTTCACTTTGTTTTTAAAAATAGTTACAAAGACGTATAAACACCCCTTTTGCTTTGAGAAGTATTATTTCCATACGTTGTATGTATTTTGGCGCAAACATTGTATTTGAGAGTTCATGGAAAATTAAAAAAAATATAGAAGTTATAAACATTTTTTACTATTTGAATTCAAGAGTTTATAGTTGGTTCGTCCATAAATCAATAAAATTTGAAAGTATCCACACGAACAATTATATTATCGTTTATAATGTACTCGGTGTGTTTGAACAATCCTTTTACGATGGCCGATACAACAATAATTAATGTTAGTGCTATTAACTTTAAAATTTAGTTTGGGTTATATGTTGTCGGTAAACTTTACATACAATAATGTGAAATACCCGAAACTAAGGTTAATTTTACACCTCAATGAAGTTGTAAACTTTACAACGACTATAATTCCGAAGTGGATACTATACGATGTATACGAAAATCACATAACCATCAAAACAAATAAACTTGACGGGGTAGTTTAAAGCACCTCTAAATTCATTTGTTTGATTTTCTACAATGAATGTTGTGAATATTAAATTGTTTTGTGATAAAAGGGTTCCGATTTGTTGATGCGTAATAGTATTTTTTACAACATGAGATGAAACATACGTTTTTTTCGTGAGATAGAATTTAATTCACAAGCCCCGTAGGGGCGAGTAAATTAATCTTTCGAACGAAAAAAACGGATTTCATCTCGAGTCGTAAATGCTATTTTTTCTACGACGATAATTAGTACATTTTAAAAAAATAATTCTTTTTACTAAAATGTGAACCGACCACAAAAAAACTGGTTTCACCTCATGTTGTAAATAACATCTGCTTGTAATAACACTTTTTCTCACTAGAGACGAAAATGCTATTTTCGTAACGAGTAAGTGATGACGAAATGCTTAGTTTCACATATGGGAGTAGAAAAAATATATTTTCCCACAGCGCGTGGCAATTGAGTATAAGCTCTCATCATCTCTAAACCGCATTGTTGTGGCTAAGCTGTGGTGTTTCCAATATCTAATAAAACTATTCAATGTCTTTATTTATTTTGGTATTCGAGTTTCGTGTGGTTTATTAAATTACCTATCAAATTTATCTCTTATAGCTCATCCAAGTTGCACACAATGTTAAACAATGTGTTTTAAATGTAATAGACATGATAAAGATCAAA
Source organism: Malthinus seriepunctatus (assembly GCA_963924605.1). Classification (NCBI taxonomy): domain Eukaryota; kingdom Metazoa; phylum Arthropoda; class Insecta; order Coleoptera; family Cantharidae; genus Malthinus; species Malthinus seriepunctatus. The sequence continues at coordinate 78,102,245 of OZ004600.1, read as the reverse complement.
ATTAATATGAATGAATAGCCATAATATGTACCTAGTAGATAGTGAAACCTAATACATACTCCCATACTCAATTCTGAGGCACACTTTTATTAACTCAATATGATCTAGTCCTTGAATAAACTTCTTGCTGTATGAGAGAACCAAAACCAAAAGATTTAATTATGAAGTTGAAGTGGCCATATAATCTCTATCAGCAGTATGTTAACGTCTTATGACTTGTTAACGTGTTGGATGTTTGTGAAAGAAAATTTTATCCTCTTTCATGTACTTATAATAGAGCTCAAATAAGAGTAATTGTAGTCCTTAAGGAGCTACACCAACATTTGGAAGATACGTCAAAAGTATATCAAAATAAGTCAATTGAAGGTTCTTTTTTTGTTCTATTGGTATTGGTAAACTAAAACTGGAAGGAACAAACGTCTTCGATGTTCTGAAAGAAAATTTTACCCTCTTTAATTAATATTAGAGCTCAAATTAGGGTAATTTTAGTCCTTAAGGAGCTACACCAACATTTGGAAGATACGTCGAAAGTGTATAAACATGAGTCAACTGAAAGTTCTTTTTTTGTTCTATTGGTACTGGTCAACTAAGACAGGAAGGAACAAACGTGTTAGATGGTTCTGAAAGAAAATTTTATCCTCTTTCATGTATATTAGAGCTCAAATTAGGGTAATTGTAGTCCTTAGGAGCTACATTGACCTTTGGGAGAGACGTCGAAAGCGTATGAAAATGAGTCAACTGATGGTTTTTAATTTGTTCTATTGGTACTGGTCAACTAACATAGGAACAAACGTGTTGGATGTTTCTGTAAGGAAATCTTATCCTCTTTAATTTATATTATAGCTTAAATTAGGTTAATTGTAGTCCTTAAGGAGCTACATTTGGAAAAGTCGTCAAAAGAGTATGAAAATAAGTCAACTGATGGTTATTTTTTTGTTCTAGTGGTACTGGTCAAGTAAGACAGTAAGGAACCAACGTGTTGGATATTTCTGAAAGAAAATACATAAAGCTACATTCATCAAAGATTGGCAATAATTGTCGCCCGCGACAATAAAATCCGCCAATTATATTGCTCCAAATTTTGATGTCAGTTTATTTATCTATTTTAACGAAGAACGATTGGTGGCTTTCAATGTCGCAGGCGACAGTCGCTGATTCTAGAACGAGCTCTTACGCTGTATGTCACTTAAATAATGAAACCTGATATTTAAATAATTTTAAAAATTTTGATATTTAGGCCCACCTCATGGTGGTCGGGAAGGTAGGCAACCAAACTTACACAGACCAAGCATTAATGAAATCACGGTATTAGAGGCACAAATCCTTACTTTGTCTCTATAGTGCCTATAGAGATTTTCAAAATAATAATTTCAGGAATGAAACAAATAAAAACGTTATACTTTTAGTTATACGTTATATAGTAGGGGAAAGTGGGTGAATATCGACTTTTGTCCTATATCGATCAGTGCCCTACAGATCAGCGTAAGCATAAAAAAATAAAATAAAGCATACTATATCATTTCTTGATTCATGTTGAAAAAATTTGCTAATCATAACAAATGTTTGTGTCGCACATGAGCTTTACAGTGCTAAAAAATAAGTTTTTACGGTTTTCTTTATTATATTTTGCTGCGTGGTTTTAAGATAAAAAAACTTTTTTAATTGAAATAATTGCATATTTCTATTTCTAATCAATAGATAGCTATGTTTTTAACAATTTGAGTTAAAATAAAATCAAACGAACAATCGGCCTTTATTACTTATACTTTGGAAAAATTATCACCACAGCTCATGGGGTAATATTGACCATCTCCGTCGATATTAAACTAAATGACTTTTTATATTGATTTATGTACCTAGATGCCTAAAAAATATGTAAGGAAAACATCTCATCAATCTTGTATAAAATGCAATACGACAAAGGCGGTAGAAGCCGTACAAGAATATGAACGAGGAATTAGAAAAGCGCCATCGACATCTATGTACCAAGTTCCGTAATAGTACGGTGAAAGACCGTCTAAGGTACTCTAAGGGGAAAGTTTTAATGTTTTTTTAAATATGTTTTCTAATATAAATAATAATTATATGAATTAATACTTTGGTCGATATTATCTGATATTACCTGATGGTCGATTTTACCCCTTAAAAACTTGTTGACTTTTACATTTATTTTTGGAGGAATGTGTTAATATGTTCAATTTTTACAATAATTCTAAGAAGCATGGAAGTATACTGGACATAAAAACAAATTTCAGATTTATTGAATCAAATTTAGAGGTTTTATACAAAAAATGCCTTAGGTGGTCGATATTCACCCACTTTACCCTATACTATAAGTTATACTTTTATTTTAAAATTGAAAATTTTGAAAATATCCATTTATTGTAATAGCTTAGCCTAGTTATAGCCACGTTTAAATAATGTTGGTCTAATTTCCTAAAAAATAAAATGCGTCCAAAATAACCCATATATTTTGGAATTTTGAACCCTCTTGATTCGCTGTTCAATGTGAAAAATAAAACGGATATCTTTTTAATATCTGAATAAAATCTTAACGATTGTGTTAATTAAGTGTAAAATTTAAATTTTTCACTCATATACCTCTCGATTTGTAGAATCAATTACTTATTTATTTTTGATAAAAAAGAATAGCCTTTATTTGCATAAAATGTATATCAAATGCAAACTAAAGCTTATAAATATTCAATTTATTTATTATGTCTTTAACATAATTATATGCGATCTTATGCAATTGATAAAGACACCTTTTTTCTTTCCATAAAAAAATATAAAATTTTAAATTAAAATCCATTTTAGATTAAATATTTCGTTTTATTACCCATTTACTTTATTTAAGTAAATAATTAGAGTGTGTGGTACAAAAGGCACTTTTTAGTTGTAAATTTATCGAGTAGATAATAATTGCATTATTTTAAATTTAATAATAAACACAATGTAATAAATTTTTTCTGGTTGCGTTATTTTGTTTACCATAAGAATACATTATAACTTTTACAATTCCACCTCTTATTATTATAAACATGTGAAAATAAAATTAAACCAAATAGGTATTTACGACCTAATAATATCCTTTTTTATTAACACCTATTAATCATTACTGTCAATATATATCCCTAGTATTATAAACAAATTTATTGTTAAACAACGATATAAAAGGTACTTTTTTTACGATTATAATAAATACATCAATAATACAAAACACAACTCACCTAAACTAGCAGTCATACTTTCTAAATCTTTGGGTTTTCTTTTCCTAGGTCGTCCTTTTTGTCTAGGCGTCGGCGCACCATTAAAAAAAGGAACTTTACTAGATGATTCTATTGGAGTAGGCGGCGGTAATGGTGTACAAGGATGAAATTCTGGGCTAGGAAACGGCGAAGGATAATGTATGGGGCCAGGATAAATACCAGAATTTGGTTCCGATAAGGACATTTCGAAATGTAACCTACATAGGACGGCACCGTCGCGCATACCAAAGTGATCACCTTTTGTCAATGGCGAATTACAAATGGCGCAGGAAAAACAATGTACGTGAAATACCAATTCGCGTGCTCTCATTACCAACTCGGATGAGAGGATTGTAGCTTGGCAGCGCGCGCACCTCTTCATTCCAAATAATCTGCAAAGAAAAATTTATGTTATTGACAATTTTCAAAACCAAAAGTTAAAATTAAAAATTATATTTGGGCGTTCGCTCTCGGAGCTTCTTCCCACGTTACACGTATAATAATGCATTCTTTTTGGAAAAAGGAGCATAGTGTGAATAGGCAACAAGTGCACATTCTTCGCAAAATTTAAATGGTTTGATTGAAATTTTGATCAATTGTTTACAGAAAAAAAGTAGATCTTGAAAGTTATCCCATTTTTTTCCGAACACCCTGTATAATAAAATTTTGACAGATTTGTACATGATCATAACGGTGAAAATAGCGCGATAGTTGTCATGACAGTCGGTGCTCTCGTGACGTCACATCTGGGACATTTTCATAAATTTAATTTAATTACTGCCTTCCAGTAGAATTTTAAAAAAACTTTAAGAAATTTGTTCTAAACTAGAGAGACATATAATAGTGAAGAAATGAAGCTATTTTAACGGACGTTTTTTTTAGAAACATCGTAAACTAATTTAACCTAACCTAACTTAATCCAACTTAACCTAACCTAGGGTAAGCTATCTAAGACTATCTCGGAATAACAGGCAGCGAGACACGCGTTTGACTCGAATCGAGAACGTAGGAATCCAAGGCTGACTATGGCCAAGTATCACCTATAAAAGATACCTACATCCTAATTTGAAGTCGATTTCTCGACGTAACAAAGTGAGCTTTGTAGTCCGAAAACTACTAGTACAATCAAATAAGATGAAATAAATGACTAACCTCGGAATGAAAGTCAGAAAGCTAAATATTTACATAAACCTGTATTTTGAAGTTCTAAAGACTTGCTCAAAAGTCACATACAATCTAGTGTCCGCGTGTCAAGATATTCAAGGTCAAAAGTCATAAAAATCGTTTTTTACAAATATCTCGTTTCCTTTGCATTCTACGTCATTAGAGATTATTACAAAACTTATAGATCATAAAATTCTCTACAAATTTGATGTAATTCACTTTGTACGATCAACCGTTCTCTAAATATAGAGCAGGCAGCAGAGGCGCGCAAGCTTTTATAGAATATAGAATACTGTAAACAACATCAACAATAGATATAGGGAAGGGTAATGCAAAACGATAGTAAATTTACTTCTGCATCCAAAACTGTCAAAAAATACAGGGTGTTCCACTTAAAATCAAAAAGTTTTTTAGATTTGAAATTTTCTCTAAAAGGTAGCAGTTTTTGATCACCCTGTAAATGAATACAAAAAAATTGTAACGTCAGAACTTAGTTTAAGGTTCTTAGAAAATTATCTGAAACTTACATAGCTCCTGTTATCATCATAACGTTAGTAGGCAGTTTTCAAGAAAGACGCACAAACGTCACTTTTTTTAGAAAATTCAATTTTTCTGAAAAACAGTTGAAAATCGGTATAGTATATGTTATAAAGTTGGATTTAGAAACGTAGAATACATAAATATAAAAAAATACATAGTATTCTATTTAAAATAAAAAAAGTCTCCCACTCTTCACACTATATGTTGCGAACGGTTGATCAAGCACAAAAAAAATAAATTTGATGAAATTTGTAGAGAATTTTATGATCTACTAGTTTTATAATAGCCTCTAATGAGGTGGGATGCATAGGAAACGAGATATTTGTAAAAGACTATTTTTGTGACCTTAAACCTTGAATATCTTGACACGTGGACATGAGATTGTATGAGACGTATTTAAAACGTCAAAACATAGGTTTATGCAAATATTTAGCTTTCTGACTTTCATTTGGAGGCTAAACCCTTATTTTACTGGACTATACGGTATATTTACAGATAATCCCAGATAACAAACTTGCACTCTGTAAGGAAGACGAGTTACTGTTCATTAGCTCTAAAGTTGACATGAAAATCCACGTTAGGAACTTATAGTTCGGAGAGACACCCAAACATCTGGTAATCGATTTCTTTATTGCTCTTAACGAGGAAATCATCTTCATTTATTGCTTAAGATAGGAAATCGAGTTTCATTATCTTTTTAAATCTTATAACGCGTCATTACGTACATTTCCCCATGGAATTAAAAAATCCCGAAATGGAAAGTAATTTTTCCCTAGACATGAAATTGCAAATTGCAACCTAGATGTTATATGATTTCAGCTAATAAATATGTAACGATTAAAGAGTATTTGCAGATCTTATCTTTGTATGAAATTATCGTTTTTATATGTTTTGAAAGAGCTAGTCTTACCAAATCAAGCACGTTCTTAAAAACCAATATCTAATGCTTTTAAAAAAGTTATTTACTTGCAACTTCTGCTGAAGTAACACACTGTTAGGAAAAATTTATGTCGCAAATTGATTTAAGTCTACTTTTTCTCGATACTAAGTAAACCTTATTAAGGCTAAATGAAAAGTTAAAAAAGGTAATTTTGTTGCCTTATTCAAAGTCATATAAATAAATTTCACGCTGCTTCGTAAAGAATTAAATAATAATAACTTAACTTTATAAATATTTGTGTGTGATCGTTTAAAGGTTAAGTCGGATGAGCAGAACAAACCACATTTTACACTAGACGATTCTGAACAATAGTTGAGATTGTGATATAAAAATAGTCGAGTATAAATTACTAAAATATAAATAAGTAACTGTTAGTAGTTAACTTAAAGGTATTTGGATTTAGAAATGGGAAAAATAGGTATCGAAAAGTAAAACAAATAAAGTTTATTTGGGTTAATCCAGTGTGAAATTGTGAGAATAAAGCACTAGAAAAACTGCAAAATATTATAACAATAGCTACCATATAATAAATATAGAATAATAGTAGGTTCCCTATTGAGTTCAACAAGGGTTTAGTTTGTAACATATGCTTGACTAAACGCATTAGGTGGTAACCTTCCCTACCCTCGACTATTTTAAATACAAATTTTGATGTTTCGACTAAAAATTCTCCTATTGTTATTTTCAATTTTCAAATATTGTTTGAATAATGCATCAAGGTTTTAATCACAAACTGTAAAAATTATGATAATTAAAAACTAATCTCATTACAAATTACCTTCATAAAATATTTTTTCCGAAAGGTAAAAAAATAATTTTTTTTCTTGGCAAGTACGTTATACACATAATTAGTAGTAAAGGAAGTCATGCAACAATTTCTAAAATAAAAGTCAAGATTTCTCCCATCAAGTTTGTCAGAATTTCTCAAAATAGATCGAGTCAAAAGCTCGGTAGTTTTACTCAAAGTAAGCGAATTTGCCTTGGTTCGTTTTTAATTTTTAATGATCCCACCACGCACCACCACAGTTAACTTTCTTAAATACACGACATCTCATTCAACCATCGTGTTATGTTTTTTTACCGCATTCTACTATTACAACCCACAAATCTATCATCGCCCTGTTAATTGCTTATAGTTTATCTTTCAACAATCGTTATAGCGTCAACACTCCAATACGTTCACAACTTCCCTTACAACTAATTATCCTTACGCACATTTTTGCCAATTTACCTGTAAACGTTACATCAAACCTACTTAAAATAAGATTAGTGTATTAGTAGAAAATTTCAACATTCCAAAAGATTAAAAATTAAATAAAATCTTAAAGAAGCGTCCTACGCGAGCTACGGTAATTTTTATGAGTTTAATTCACACGAATAAAAAAATCGCTTATATTTGAATATAAATACAAAATAAACAGAGGCGCATTATAGCGGAAATAAGTAAGGGTTAGTTGAGAAAAAAAAACATTTCTACAAATACAACAAATAGAATATGTTGCAGATAAAACGGCTGTGGAGCAGTTTTGTCGGGTCCTCTCTGTAGGGGGTATCCGGACACCCCCTGTGGCCTTTCTATACAATAACGTCATTCAACACTAGCCGGTAAATTCGACATCCATAAGTAGATTGTAATACAGATGTAACCAAATGATTTGCGGCTTTGTGAAATGGTTTCCAGTTTAGGGGTGTTTAAAATCCCTTTCAAGAATAGAGCCAGGGAGTTCTTAAGAAATACTTATGGGATTGTAACAATAGGATATTTGTAAGGAAAAAACCTGACTTTTTGTTTTACTTTTCTTTTATTTTACCAAGGTTGTAATTTTTTTGACGTCCTTGTAGATAATCTATAACTTAACTAACGTATTTTTTTAAAATATTTATCTCAAATAAACATTGCGGTAATTATTGACTTATCTATTTACCGTACCAATTAAAATATAAAAATTTGAGTTATTGCAGTGATAGCAAAGCCAATTTCTGAAAATTTCTAAAAGCAAATATTTTTTTTTGAAAATGCAAAATTGATTTACATCAATTCATGGTGGTAATATAGTATATTACCACCATGCATCAATTGCCACTTTTTCAATCTTCTTTTAATTTTAGTCACCGGACCACATCTCACTAACTTACCTTATAATAAAAAAGATTAATCGAAGCTGACATTCGACATTAAACCCAGACGCAAGGGCAGTTTTACGGGGGGTGAGGGAGTGATAGGGGTAATTACCCTTCCCAGTAGTCTAAGTTTTCTAAATTATCTTAAAAGAATGTATCAATTTTAAAGCAATAAGTGTTAAAACCACTATAAAATTTTAAAAATCCTTAAAAAAAAGTTTTTTATTCTATTTATTATTCTGAAGGGTACATAAAGTGGTAAAACCTTTTAAAAGATGACCGAAATAAGCAATATATCCATTCTAGTAACTGAAAAGAGGTACCGTTCATTTATGACCTATTGTAGGTATATTCTTGTTTCCTTGTTAAGCGGATGTATTTATTGTTGTTATGTTATGTTATATATTGTTATGTATGTTATGTATGTTATATATTGAAAAATTAAAAAATAGCTCTGGTTTAATCTGTAGAAAAAGTACATCTAATCAATAAAAATTTGCCAAAACTTCTTCTTTTGAAATTCTTCTTTTGTTACTAGAAAGCTTTATTTTTGTTTAGTTTTAATTTAGCCTATGCTAGAGATTAAATAGATTAAATATGCAAATAGTCACACTTGTCATAGTTGATTAATCCCCCCTCCCCCCGAATTTTTGTTTAAAACCGCCCATGCCCAGACGTCAACGTTTAAGGAACGACCTCATATGCAGGGTAGTAACCACAGTTCTAGATCATAAGGATTCTTCCTCGTTTTCTTCGGTTTGGAGATATCAATAGCATTACTTCTTTAAAGAGCCATAGGCCGAGTATTTCAAAGTTTTGTGTATTTCTATTGGTTGAAGATTAGTTTAAAGCTACACTTAAGTTTAAGGGTCGATTTTGAAATATTCGGCCTAGTTGTCATCTTTCTATGCCTTGGTTCATTTTTTCCTTTTTCCCATACGTACTCTGACGATTTTTTATCTTATTCATTCCAAAAGGAGCATACTTACCTACTAGCTATTCTAAGCTTTTATTTTTCTGTAATTACTAGAAGTTAATCTCCCAGTTTCTGCTCTATATAGAAGACTACTGATAACTTAATAAAGACGTTGAAAATTAATTGGACGTGTGTAATTTCCCCGATGAAAGAACTAAGAAGGGTGACAGAATGACGAGAGAGAGAGAGAGAGAGAGAGATACTGGAAGGATGGACGAGTTCAAAGAGAAAGAGGGAGCAACCGCAGATGAAATCAATGGTGACAGTATAAGGGAGGATCTGGCATGACTTGGAATTACGAAGTAGAAAAAACAGCAGCAAGTGGAGGAAAACAATATAATTCTTGAGGTCTCCAGACAAGACGAAACCTGAAGAGCTTCCGACTACCCTTTATAATTGCTTTGTGGATGTTATGTTTTCTTGTAATCCCCATTTCGCGACTCCATCATTTTTTTAAAAATTTGTTACTCTCGATTTTATCTCGTTGCCACCAGTTACCGTATTAAGACTACTCTTCACTAAGTATACTCCTAACAAGCTTGGATTTCTTCTCCGTTACCAAGATTTAAATTAAATGATTCTGATGACGTTAGAGATCGAGTTAGAAGCACTTAGATATGTATTGAATACTAGGTATATGATATAGGATGTTGTACGATCGATTACAATTAGATGGGGATGATGGAATAAGGATAAGTACAGAATACAAACATAACGCTCCCAAACACACTGTACGGACACGGTAGAAGACTATCTGGACAATGGGTCCAAAACAATGGGTCGAGAGCTGAATCTTCTTTTTCCAGGAAAACTGAATCTAATCCTAAGTTTATTAAAGAATAACAGGAAATCTCCCCTTCAGAAAGAAGAAGAAACGAAGGTTCTAATTCCACACATTAATATTTCGTTTCTTTGTATATTCACTGTTAGTCCCCATCTCTAACAAGTTTTCTACTAGCTTCCCGATCATCTACTCCAGAGTCCAGAACGTATTTTGTCATCTCCAGGGCTGGACTGGCCCGTGATGTGATAATGAAAGAAATATATTGCAAAAATTTAGATAAATTAAAAAAATCAAAAACATAAACCTGGACCATTAGATTTTCCGATACTAATTCTTTTCCCAATCTAGCACTGATCATATCGTGGTCATTTTGTTGCAGATATTTACATAAGGAGACAAACAGAACTTCCAGGTTGGGGCTTATTAAGACGTTAGGTTAGCTTCTTATCACCGATAAAAATCATATCTGAAAATGTCTCGGAAATGAGATGGAGAAATAATTTCTTATTGTTATTGTTAGCTGTTGATGAAATAAACATCTATACAGAATGGATAATATATTTTTTGAACACTCCCAAATATGAGGATCCATTATGATGGGAGAACATGTGCGTCAGTTTTATCGACACTTTTTGCTCTAGAATCATTCAAAATGTTGGAATAAACTCGAGCCTACAGAGATGGGACTAGTTGCTCTTGCTGTTGCTATAGGAGCCAGACTTATTCACTTTCCATCCTGAAAATTTTAATTCCATAGGCAATAGCTAAATATGCCTATAATGACCAAAATTAAAAAGCTTTTCATTTATTTATGTATGGGTTAATAAAACTATTTACACTCAAAAAAGTACTGGAGGGAGTTCTCTGGGGAAAACTCTCTTAAAACCTCCATAAGGGCTTACATTAACAGTAGAACTCAATAGTGACGAAAGTGAAAGAAAAATTCAATTTACAACATTTATTATTAGAATGTAGTATTTACCTTAAGAACGAATTAATTAATTCAAGGCTAAGGGGTATGTTAACGAATATTACAACAATTACATAAACTATAGTAAATAAACCATTTTGCATAAAAACGAAAAAATTATACAATTTTGCACGATATAAGTAAACGTAGGTAATCAAATCGAGTCAATAAATTGAATGAAACTTAGAGTAGGTATAATGAGTGGATTAATAAAAATTAATATTTCAAGTTAATTTTGTAGAAGTGTGATAATTGAACAATTAGTACAACTTAACCATTTAAATGTTTACAATAAATCAGTAAATTAATTAAGTAATTTGTTATAAATGATTAACGCAAACTATGAAAGTTTATAAACATACATGATCGTGTGAACATAAATCGTAGTAACCAATAGATTTTTTCGTAATCCGCACATGCAACTTCATGTACTTGCGTGTTTAATTACACTTAATGATAGCCTAAAGTAAAATTTATATCATTTAAATTTTTATTCGAACGCAAAATTGTAAACGGGGAGTAAAACTTTTTAAAAAATAAATTTTTTGAGAAAAATAAATAAATTTATACCCTTTTTAGAATTGCAAAACTAGCCGATAAAATATACAGTAGAAACAATTTATTTATTTTCAAGTCACTACTTGAAATAGTTTCTATGTAAAGAAAATGTGGTATAACTAGAAATTCTGACTACTATTCCAGACATCAATAAATAAGAATCTTGGCATATAAACCAAACGCGTATCCGTTATTTGCAATAAGAAAACAAAAACTAGTCGGCAATTCAATTCAACCAATCAAAATTGAAACAAGTTTTTGTTTAAAATATTGAAAAACCCATCTTCCATGTTTGATCACAAACAAAGGCAGTAAGAATGTATCCAAATATTTTATCTCAAAGTTCCTTATTGGACCACTCAGTCGATAGCCAATTATTTTTATAGAAAAAAATTCGTCGGTTTTAAATGGCTACAAATCGTAATTGAACATGTCGGAATTTCTTATTTACTTCCGTTTTACACTCAAAAAAGTTAATACAACCAAAATTATTTCTTATTTATAATTGGAAATTAAAAAACGTTATTAACTGCGAGAAAATTTCATTAATTCAAGTACCTATAAGAAGTAAACAATACATACTGTTGACTTATTACATCTTTACTTATAAATAATTTGGGATATTATAATAAAATTATTAAAAATCTGTTAAAGAAATAATTAAATTATATTTCGAAGCAAATTTTGTTAAAAATATGTTTGTATTGACGCAAGGTATCCACAGAACTGAAGAGTATATGCGCCTAGAAGTGGCAAAATTGCAGCTGAAGGAAAATATTACTTTTGGTTAAATTCCTCAATATTTAGTTTAAAGTAAAAATTTTAGACACCCTTGAAACGCTTCAAGGATGTCCAGAATTTTTGATTGAAAGAAGCTTGAGACAATTACGTACCAGAAGGCAACTTATCGTCGTCGTGTGTCGTGAAAACGATTTAAGAACAAGATACATTTTTTTAGGTAGAGAAATCTACTAAGAATTAAGAACTCTGTGGGGATTCGTCTAAAATGGTCCGAAGATAGGTATAGGATTATTTTTCTAAGATTGCGATTTTGAAGTTTCATAATAACAGCGCAGGGTTGCCACATACCAACAAATCAAGCTAAAAAACATTGAATTTCAAAGAAATTAAATTGTAATGTGACAACTCTGTACAGGGATGCCAAATTAAAATAGTCCCTAACTGCATTGTATTTTCACATTTCTAACTAACTTTAGGTTTGCTCCGGTAAGTGCCAAAATCGCAATCTTAGAAAAATAATCCTATATGATACCGAGACAATCTTGGATTCCTAGCTTATCGCTACTAGTCAAAGACGTCGTGTCTCGTTGCACGATTCTCTAGTCCCAGGAGATAACTAACCTGAGGTTAGGTTGGATCATGTAAAGGTAGGTTAGGTATTATTGTGGAATTTAAGGTTTGTGAATATTTTTATGTGGTAATATATTTTTTCTCATAAATTTGGGAGAGCTTTAGGGTACGGCCATGTTGAAAGCAATTTGCTTGGAGGGTAGACGCTAGCGGGTCGTTTATAGGGATGAAGATACGATGAAACATATTAGACGCTGGCCAAGTACCTAACTATGAGTATAGTCAGCCTCAAAATTATTGGCCACCCTGGCTGTACGCCAGAGTGGTTGTTAGCAAACAACGACAAAAGGACAGAAGAGGAGGTTGTAAGGAAGAAGCTTTACGAAGCTAAGGAGCTAAGAAGCCAACCCTCTGATCTAGCCTCTACCCTCCCAGCAAATTACTTATAATATGGCGTACCCTTATAGCCCTAAAAGTCTTATAGTCCGAAAAATACGGTTTTTGATCGACAGACTAAAACCTAAAATGAGATGAGAGTTGAGTTATTTTTAAATTTGAGAAATTGAAATTCTAAAAGCGTTGTAAGGCTTCACGAGCCATGACAAACGAAATAACGCGAAGAGCAACAAATATCGAACATCTGTATGAATTTTTACGATGTCTCAGTGTGTCCTAGGATAGAGTTGCCAAGAGGAAAAATATTGTTACTTTTGAATTCTCAGAAAATTTTATTCTTTAAAAGAAATTTTACTTGTTTTCAAACCCCCAAATATGCAAAAACATCAAAAATAGGTTTCCAAATAAAACAGTTATTGAGCTTTTTCTGTACATTCTTGGACAAATAAATGATGATTAACCAAAATCGAATATGGCCTGCTACATTACTAAATTTTTCAATAAGATTATTTTTCCAAGTTCAATAATTTACTGAAAAAGCTCAATAACTTTGTTATTTTGAAGAATAAAATTTCCTGAGCAATCAATAATATTTTTTTTCATTCTGGGACACGTACATACTCTGGAGGAGTGCTGAACTTCCAGAACCCCACCCAGTACACTCCACAGAAGACTATAGCTTTATCAGATCGCTTATTAGAGTGCATTCATATGAAGAGACTTCTCGGCTACTATGACCTCCGAGCATTTTGTGCAGAGTAGGAAACGTTTCATCCAAAATCTGGAGCGCTTGCACTTTAGTGCAATTTTCGCTGGCTTTTCGATGCCATTTTCGATGCCAGCACAGTTATGCTGCTCTTGGCTCAACTTTAGCTCGGCTTACTACTAAGTTCATGATGTTGGGTTCTTGAGTCGACTATCGCCCGATTCATCGAGTGCTGTACTATAACACTATAAGTCTTAGTCTTCTAATAGGAACCAATTAGACCTAGTCTAATCCAACCCTCGAAGAATTATCTACAATTGCTTAGTTGTTGATTTTCGCTAGCATGGCCACAGACTTACTCAGTCACATGGGCACCTTATAGTAATAAATGCTATAGGCGCACGCTTCACAATCTACTTCGGCTTCCATGACTTAGGTATTTTGTTTTTTCAATTCAATTCAATTTATTTGAAATCTTTGCTGCTATTTACTTGCTCCTAAAGAAAGATAGAGGCAGCATAGAATTAGCTACCCCCTTGAAAAAACAAAACAGGAAAGACCAAAACAACATCGAGAAAAACATCAAGCGAGTAATGTTTGTAAGAAACCTGGAAGATCTATATTGCCTGAACAGAAGTAATTGAAGGAGGAGTTTGGATGCTTTAGAATCGTTGTATGCAGAAATGCTTTTCAATAGTTGTTAAAAGAAACCCATGATAGTTCTTAGCAATAAGAGGTTGTTTTCGTCTATGCTAATAAATAGTCAGGAAAAACAAAATTAACCTTGCACAATTTAATTATTTAAATCTTCTGAACTAATCAAAATATCTGGTATTTCTTAAGATAATTCAAATCCATAACATTAGCGATTAGCTCAGGTCCTTACATACGTAAATTTGGCTCAATTTAACCCAATATTGATATCCTGTTACAGTTTACGAGATCCCGAAGCATAGGTATAGCCACCTGTTGTAGTATAAATACCTACATTAAGATTTTTATAGAAACGCACTGTATAAAAAAGTGCATATTAATAACTTACGCATAAAACAACTAAAATTAAAAACTTTAGTTGATGAAAACACGTTTAATACAACTCTAAAGTTTTGAATATTCATAAATTTATTATTTATGTTTTAATCTAGAAATCAAGTACAAGTTAATCTACTTTAACGTTTTTTTATAATTTTATTGGAATTCTTACTTTTAAACAAATTTAATTTATGTATAATTACAATATATGTTTATGATGATATTGCCATTTTTATAATACAACTTATAAACGCATATAATAATCTGGTATTTATTTTAATAGTGTTGGAAAATGTTTGCGGGTACTAAACAAAATTTTTATTACAAGCTTACCTATAATTTATTTTCTAAAGTACCTACATCTTGTCTTTTATTTTTATACATAAAACTGTTGTTGTAAATTATATACATTCAAAATAGTTTGATTTTATTGTATTTATTAAATAAATTAGTTCATTGTAGCAAAATCTATTATTTATTTAACTTTGTATTTCAATTAATTTGTAGCTTTATAAATATTAACACACACGAGAAGGTTGGCAATAATTTACCTAAATTTTGTATTTCAATTGCCAAAATGCTTATTATTACTAAATACCACAGGTGCACGTAATGCTACAAATCGTGTGCTGATGAGTTGCAGTTTGGAACCTGAGATTTTGAGCTGTGGATCACTGAACCATCAAATTTCTAAATTGACCATATCCATTTACCACATGTCTACAAATCGATTTAGATTTTTATAATACATGTAATGTATACAGAGCTAGCCTATCCAATAGGGCAGGCTGCTCGAGCTCGAGCAGCCTACAAAAAGATCATTTTTGTAAAACGAACAGCCAAATTGCAACATCGAAATTCTAGAAAAATATCATTTCTAATCTAATTACAGTTGTAAAAAGAAGAACTTTTAAAAACATTCAAGAACCCTTCAGGACCTTCAAAAAGTCCCTAAAATCCCTGTAAAACTATAGGGTTCTCTGCAACTCACTAGAAGTTCTTAAAACGTTCTCCATTGGAAATTAGCTGATGAATGCAGTAAGAAAATCTCAAGTAGGAAAGAACTGACAATAAATATTACCAAGGACTTGCACGACCTCTTTGTATCCCATCGATGGATGAATTTAATTTAAAAAACATAATCTGCGCCTGTAGTAGCTTTGATAGTTGAAGACGTCGATACTACTGAATTCAAAATTAAAAAAAAAATTCCTTAACGTCGAAATGTTTTGTTTTTCTATTTTTATTATATTTACCTAATGAGGTACAAACATAAATTAAACTTTTCCAACTAATATTAATTTAGCAAAAAAAAGTGGAATTTTATTCCTACTAATTTACCAATCTAAAAGCTACCGATTATTATTGATTTAATTTATAATATTTATGCAAATTACCATTTTTTTCTAAATAAATAATAGGATGCCACCTATTTTTGTTGGCGAGCCACGCATTTGTTGCTCATACAGTTAGCCTTCTATGGGTGTCTAGTGTAAGACAATTAAGATATGAAGATATAGCATGTAAAATGATATGAAACAAATTGTTGTTGTGGGAGCCAGTCCAACATAATTTCGCTATCTGATGACAGAAACAGCATGATAACATAAGATATTTTCACAAACCATGCTCAATATAGGAATATTAATTATTAATCTGATGACAATTAGAAAAAATTTGATTTATAAAAAATGTTTGCGAAATTTTGGGGGTTCCAATGTCGAGGAATTTTGGAATTTATTTTTAACACCAGCCATATCAGACGTATTTATTACACTAAAAGTCTCCATTGGTATTCAGATACAAATGCACGTCACATGGTGACTCATCGGGGATGTAGGGAGGATGTTCTAAAATCGTTTTTCTTCTCTAAGGCACCCTTTACAATATTTGACGTAGTGGCTGAAGTCATTTTTCTGCTGAAGCGCTGACGGTATCCCTCGGCAGTGCCATTGTGTCTGAATGCTCATGAAGACTTTTTCCGACGACCAGGGGCGTAATTACCGGGGTGCGGTGGGCACACGAGACTTTCGCCTGCGGCGCATTGGAAGGTAAACCCCAGAGCTCTCCTGTAGACGTACTTTTTAGAGATATCGGTTAAGTGTTAGCCCTATTAATAAGCAGAGGCGGCGCTACCTATTCTGGCGTCCCCTACAAATTTAAAATATTTCGTCCCTCCCTCATTCGGTCCTATAGCTCCCAGAGTCTTCTCTATAGTCCTACAGTGAGGTCTAAAAGTGTGGAACGGCCTTAATAATTTCTAAACATGCATAAAATGAAAGATCCATAAGCCGCGGAGCCCTTAGCATATTGCGCCCTTACACGAAGCTTACCTCGCCGACCGTCTAACGTCGCCCTTGTATATAAACCTTATGAAGTGCATTCTAGACTATTTTTTCTATTTCTGCTTTTTATAAAAATAATTTAAACACATATCACGATTGGGATTTTTTTTTAAAACTCCAAACTTTTTTAGATGGCGCCAGGTGCGACGATCCCTCCTGTCATTCCGCGCATGTCTGTTAATTAGTATATTTGAAAATTTGAACGATTTTGACTGATTTTTACAATCGTAAGCAGAACAACGGGTAATTTTATTATAAAATAATTGTTCAAACTTTATACAATACAATAAAAGTTAAGCTACGTTTACATTAGTAGCATAACATGTTATATATAACAGTGTTATATAACATTGTTATAAAAAATTACCATTACAAAAGTACAAAAATTATTTCAAAAACGTTATATAACACTGTTGTGTTCTAGTTGTGTTACTAATGTAAACGCAGCTTTACGTAATTTGACGTTTGGAACCGTCGATTGTGCGCACCTTGTGGAATAAATTTGAACTTCATGACAAGTGACACGCTCCATTGTCACTAACATCATCTATTGTTGCTACAATAATAATTTAAATAAATACTTATTTTATCTTCTCGAAATTATGTAAATAATAAAAAAAACTAAACCCAAAAATGTTTTCATAATTTAAAGCAATTAAAAAACTAAAAACACATTTTAGAATGCATATTACATTTGTCAAACGTCAATTCAACTTGACGCAAACTTAGCAGAGAAAAAGTCCCTAAGAAATAGTACGGTTAGAGAGCGTAGCGCTTGTGACGATATGTTTTGAGACCAAATCACACGCAGAAAATTCAAGTACAGAAATAGAAAAAAATATTTATAATTTGTTGGAAGTCGAGACGTTCTAACATAATAAAAATTAAAACAAACTGTACCTTACATTTGTCTTAACAGATTTATGATAAGCATTTGCCAAGAGAAGTTACTGAATATCGCGCTTAGAAGAAAAATTACTTTCTTACATTATTTTTAGACAAAAAACGAATGTATTCATTCATCAAGTCGCACGTCAAAAATTAGAGGTTAGGATAGAACTGTCCCACAGCTACCCACACGTTTTTTTTTAAACAAAAAGTAAATAGAATGCTTTTGATTTTAGAAATAAATCTTTGGCTCACGTTAAAAGCAAGAGGTTTTACGCTAATAAAATTTTGTAATTATTACAAAAGAATGTATTAAGTTGAATTGATCGCATGTTTTATATAAATTGTTACATACATTATACATTCACATACATTATTTATTTGTTTTTACTTTTTTAAAATTTTATTTTAAAGCGATTTCCTCTTATGGGAGTAAAAGTATATTTTACTTGTTTTGCTTTCGAGTTATACCCGTTTACTTTAATTGTCGTTTTGAAAAGATGTGCGCTTTCCGTATTTCAATTGCAAAAATTTTCAAAAACAATGCGTAGAGCATAGCGGTTTAAGCCAACTTTGAGAAAGCTCGTAATAAATATCAAGTTAAAGGACAAGACTTGCTGATTATGCAGATTGGTTGCATACAATGGTGCATTGTCTCAGTTAAACCACGCAAGGGGGCAACTATTTGCAGAGGGTCGACGCTGGACAGCTGGGACAGCAAAGCTTCTGTGATCTGTGGGGGCTACTTTTAAAAACAAGACAAGTGAATACATCTTGCTTTTATTGAATAATTTTTTTTTTTCTTAAAATGTACTGACAACAAATAACAATGGTTCAGATGCTTTAAAATGGACGATGCACAGATACAGTGGCGTCCCATAGTTCATCTTTTGTTTTAATTTTTTTTTATTATCATATGCTGGATTAAAATTCTTTTAATCTTTTCTCCCGACTCTCCTAAGAAAGTTTCAGTTCCAGAATACCATTATCTGGGGTGTTTTAATAGCTAAGACTAATAAAAATGTTTTCAACTGTTACAAAATATGTATATGAAAATCTGTTTTAGCTACAAGTTAAAGCTCTATGGAGGGAAATGAAGTTCTAGTTAGTTTCCCTTTACAGTTCTTCTTG
The DNA here is from genome assembly GCA_963924605.1 of Malthinus seriepunctatus. Classification (NCBI taxonomy): domain Eukaryota; kingdom Metazoa; phylum Arthropoda; class Insecta; order Coleoptera; family Cantharidae; genus Malthinus; species Malthinus seriepunctatus. Next base: position 78,083,135 of record OZ004600.1, on the reverse strand, counting down.
TACCTGTTCTTTTTCCTCTAGTTCCGAATCCTTTCGATTCCCCTCCGCTTAGGAAAGTTATACCATATATATATAATTGGTGGCTTGCCAATAGTATTTGGAGAAGAAAATGATCGTAAAAAATTGTTAATTTTAAGCGGAATCGAATTTAAGTTCATCAGCCCCAGCTTCTAAGTATCTCACTGTACATTGTGCATGGCCGCCTCTGTTGTCTTTTTGCTATAGAGAAAAGTCTGAGGTCTCTTTCCAATATGTGTTTGAGTATAAATAAGTATTTGAGTATATTATTTGAGGTGAAAAATTTAGACGTTTCCACTGCATACAGAACATTATATTTCCTGTCAGAAAAGAACTGATTTCTTTATCGTTCTATTCAATCGTTTGAGAAGCCCTAATGTTGATGAATTATTAACTTTTCTTTTTCGATTGGATTTTTAAAACACCTAATCTAACTTCTTCCTATACAATGGGCAATAACAAAGTAATATATGTTAATTAAATCCTCCATCCTGCATGTTAAAGAGGTTAATCCGCCTACAAACGCTAAAGCTTGTTCAACAGCCACCCTACACAGGGAAACCGGAGTGTCTGAGGTTCGTTCAGGCGACCTGAGCAATTTTGACCTGTAGTATACAGATCTGCCGTAGTAAAAGGCTGCACGCGTAGCGACAAAATGGTAGTTAAGGGCGTTCCGTCTTGACTGCGCAGTTTTGGCCCGCACATGCCTGCGGTTTTTTACTAGTTTTTACTAGTAAAAGACTGAGCATGTTTAGTGGGCTTTAAATTTACATTACACATATAATTAATGGGCCAAAAGAAAGTGAGGCCAACTAATACTTGAGTTCGCATTCCCTCAAAATATTAACCTAAAGGCCCGTCCACACACACAGGCTTGCCTTCCGGTTTGTCTGTGCAGGCGGCCTGCGTAGGCCAAACAGGAGCGTGTGGACACCGTTCAGACGGCTTGAACAGGCCAAACCGAAACATGTAAACACCGTTCAGACGGCCTGTACAGGCGAAACCGAAGCGTGTTGACAGCGTTCACAGGTGGCCTGCACAGGCCGCCTGCACAGGCACACCGGAAGGCAAGCCTGTGTGTGTAGACGAGCCTTAATATTGGCTTACTTTGAAGATGTTTTAAATAACTGTTATTGACACATACTGTACCATTCCCCATAGCCCATCACTATCGGAGTGTGAGTTGTATTATACAAGCCGGAGCGTGTAGACACCGTTCAGGCGGCCTGCACATACAAAACTGGAGCGTCTGGACACCGGTAAATTGCGGTAAAATCGGAACGCCTGGTCTGCGTTCAGGCCGCCTGCACATGCCAAACCGGAAGGCAAGGTCTGTGTGTGTAGACGTGCCTTTAGACACACTTGGTAACCTATGTATATTATAAATGGTAACTCGATCTGTATGTTAAATAAATCCGGACTGGACACTCCAAATTCCAGCATTCTCTCTCCCAAATGAGAGCTAACATGACTTCAGTCTGAGAAGCTGGTAGTGTTATATGATTGAACCAAGAAAGAAAACTTAAGGTATATAATTATTATTCAATATTTTACTGATTACAGACATCATTTTGAAGACAAAAAATTCTGTAAAATGTAGGGTTTCTGATGATATCACGCGAACAGAACCATAACATTTTGGGTGTGTGTTTAAAGGTGCCAAAGGGGTTTAAAACTTTTTTTCAACATAATAATCGTTACTTCGAGTATTGGAATTGGAAATACTCTTTAACAAGTACTCTTTAAAAAGAGATGAATAGCCAAAAATTTTCCAGACCTCCAGAGGCCAGCCCATGGCCTATCACAAAAATTTTGCTACAATTTAAAAACTCCTCTCCATATGCAACAATTTGTAAAATTTTCACAAAAAGCGCATTTTTTAAATAAAAAGCAATAATTTAAAAAAATTGTAATGTTTTTCACACATTAAATTTTGTAATTCACAAAATTATGAAAAGTTCTGTTCGCACAAACACTTTTGCAATTTTTTCAACTTGTGGTAATTATTAACCAATCTAAATGTCCATTAGTTTTTTTGTTAAAAGAAGAGAGTCTGAGTGCTACCTTGAGAGGTTGCGTGAGAAATTTTGAGCACAATAATAGTTCTACCTCAGCTACCTACAAAACTAAAAATTTAATAATTTGTTGAAAAGAATAAAAAACGAAATAAAAGAATAAACAACTTACTGTGTAAGTATTAATTAGAAAATTTCGTCAAGTTTGTTTACGACTCGAGAATATAACTGGAATTTGTTGTATTTGTAATAAGAAACAAATATCCATAGGGGGGCCAAGTTAAGAAGTTCACGGGCAAGATAAAATGTTACTAAAATATTGTATAGAAAATGTTGTTAAATGAATCTTGTTACTTTATCTCGCGTTCACATCCTCGACTTGCTCAAAGTATAACAATTTAAATCAAATGTTTCGTTTTCAACTTAAAGTACATAAATCTGTGTGTGAAAATAACTGGTCCAAATAAAATAATGCAAATTTATGTACTTTGTGTGAACTAAATATTGTAAAGTCGTTGAAATTTAGTGAAAAAAGCTTAACCAATTGTTATTATCATTTTTTTCTTATTTAAGCAAGCGTGAAATATATTTTATTTTAGTCTTCTTATACATGCAAGATACTCTTTATGAGAATATCTGATTCATAATTTTTACTTATAGTGGTCTACCATTACTGTCTCGAAGTGATTATGAGATTATGAATGACGTTATTTACTTGGTACTGTATAAAAACATTGTTGTTTTTAAATTAAAATTGCGCAACTGTTTATCAGTTTACCATAGTTTTTTCGTATTTGAGTTTCGGAAATCTTGAAGACCATAGAGGTACGAAGTTGGTCAAATTGAGTCAAAATCTGCGACCAACCAAGCGCCTCAAATAAAGATAAAAAATGTCATTCGTTACCCAGATTTTTTATTCTTCTCATCAGGTGTTATTTGGTAAAACATCGTAAAACAAACTCTCCCATTGCAACTTTCTTTTATCTATAACACATCAGTATTTTCAAATTTTGGATTTAATGTTTCATCTTTGGACCATGATCGTGTTTCTAGTATCTTTCGATATAGCTCAGTAGAGCTAAAGCTCTGCACATAATTATTGCTTATTCATTTAAGAGACATGAAGCACATGCTCCAGCAGGAATTGCCTACGTCCTTTTACAGTCATCGCGGTCTCCAATAGTTCCAGGTGCCACTGCTGAGCAATACCGGCTTCAGATGCGCCATTGGATGCCTGTTGGGATGTAACCGGGTATAAATCGGCAGTGCTCAGTACGAGTTCCTGTTGTGGGGCGACCGAGTTCTGCCACCGACACTGATGAACCACATCAGCACTTGTTCGGTAGAGAAGAAGCTGGCTCAGGTGCTATCGACTGGATGTTCTGATTGCGGATCGGCTGGGCCACGGTCTGCTTGTCGACAGGGACTCGACCACCTCTAGAGTGGCAGTTTAAGGTGGGCAGGAGTTTCTGTGTTGAAATATGCCCCAACATGGCCAGTATGCACGTAAAATTTAGTTTACCTCTCCATTCTAACAGCCCTAATCCTAAAACTCTGATGATGGTTGTTAGGTTAGGTTAGGTTATGTTAAAACAGATAAACAAATTTTCCTGATCTAGTAATTTTTTTCCTAATTAATACTCCTATTATCTTTGGTCTATACTGATTCAGTAGGAGAGAAAATCATCGTTTTACCATTACTACCAGACCAGAACCACAAAAACAAGACTAAGCTTAAAAGACCAATTTCACACTCCTTGGCATTCCTTTTGGTTTCCATCAGATGGCCTTTCCATTGCAATGTTTCGACCTGTCTGGAGACATGTTCAATTCTACTTAAATCAGCTTACTCGTCTGAACACATCTTTTACGTTTTTTGGCTTTCTAATCCACTCGTTAGTTTCTCCATCTCTTAAATAAATCTCTCTACAGCTTTTATCTGTAGCTCGTTGAGGCACTTATCTGTTCATGGTGTTCATGTTATTGATATGTTGTCACGAGAAGAATGCATTATGGATTAATTCGTGGAGAGCATACAAATAATGAAATATAGTACTCTTCATAGTCTCGGCTTGGTCTTGCTCATCACATCATATCCTACTGTGAAGGCGTAGATGTGAATTTTCACTCTTTTATTTTACGTAATCGATAGATAACGGTCAAATACCTTTTTTTTGACGATGAATGAAATGAAAAAACGAAAATAAAAAGTATCTGCACTGGGAAATTTCACTAATTGATCCTTAATTACGATTTAAAATGAGGACATTTCTTTTAGTTTTGTCTGCATATATTGCAAAAATTCAGATAAATTGAAAAAATCAAAAATATAAACCTGGACTCTCGGATTTCCCGGTACTAATTTTTTTTCAGTACAGCCTTAGAACTCTGTGCTCCTATTAGAAAAAAATTAAGAATTTCTTGCAATTTTAGATATCTACAAATTTTAATAAACTTGAGTAGCATGAGAAAAGATGAGAAAAAAAATTGATATAAGGAATTTTTAAACTTTTGTGTCACATATCTTTAGTTGGAGTCAAGCTGACCTGCCAACGAGAACAGCTTCCAGATTATTCAATATTCTTTATGAACTTGACAAAGTTATTACGACTCTATAAATACTCAAAAATGTAAAGTTAAAGTTTTATATATGGGAATTTTAATTTTTACGACTTGTTTTTATTTTTTTCCCATATCAAGTTACAAGTTGTTCGGCGTTGAACGACTGGCATATTTATTGTTAACTAAAAGTAGTATATTTCTACAGGTATGAAGGGAATTTATAGATTTTTTGCATATTCATAAAAAGAGTTCTTTTTTAAATTGCGCATCCAACACCATTGATGCAATTGCATTAATTTATTATTGTTTGCGCAAAATAATTACCTACCTACCCATTGTAATGTTCTACTAACCGTGAACGTTTGTTTAGTATATTTCTATTTATTTATTAAAGTGATCACACTCTTCACGCTTTATTCATAAAAAGCGATAAAAAAAGAGTTGAACAATATGTACAACAAAAAAGATAATTTGTTACTCTAGAGTGAATTTTAAACTATCTGTCAAGATAATGACTTAATTTAACAGACAGATTGGGTAGCTGGCAAAACATTATATGAAATTGTCGTAAAAATAATGAAAATTACGGTTTTAACCGGACGTCAACGTTAACATTACGTGGACATTAAAACATATATTTAACATTTTTTTATAAAAAAAAGCATTAATGAAGAGCTCAATTTGTTATTTACGCCCATACACTGTTATGATTTTTGTAAACAAAAAACCACGTGAGAAAATTTCAAACTTTGTTTTTATCAGCCCTCCATGTTCCTGCCAAAAATAAAAAAAAAGTTTTATCACATTTTGCAAAAATGACGTCTTTTACGTTCCCATAAACCGTCAAGTCAAGAAATCCTACGCAATTGTTAGAATCAGCTCTTCGTATGAGTGTATACCTAAAGGTGCCAAATGAAACTTAGCCACCCTAGGTTGCTAAGGCAACGGAAAAGAATTTATTTGCCCCTCTTGATGTCAGTCAATTAATTTTAATAAATTAAATAATAATTAATCAATTCCAATGCCTTTGAGTGTCAATTAGTGCGAAATAACGACTACCTCTTTTTTTTCTAGCGCCCCCTTACTTGGCGCAGTCAGTGTTACACCTCTCGTTCAATTTGTCCACCGTAATAGTTCACGCAATGATATAGTTATCAAATTAAGAATCATAAATAAAATGAAAAGTTGACACTAGAATTAAACGAGCGGAACAAATGAAGTGGCGTTAGTGACAATGTGTATACTTGGGGTATACTCAAAACAACTAACTAACCATGAATTTGTAACCGACGCTCTATTATTTCCGTCTAAAAGTTAATTTAAATTACGTATTGTGATCTCAATATTGTTGAAATAATTTATTAAATTTAAACAAACACGACACCTATTATTTATATAAAAAATCATATTATTTGTTGTAAATAACGGAAAACATGTGTTGTTAAAATTATAATTAGGTAGTTATAATTTTTTTATGTGTAAAATGTGGATATAAATAAACATTTTTTTTCTCTAATATGTTGACATAAAATTGACAACAATAAAAAAACATTAATTTAGAACAAAATGTACGTAGTTAATAATAAGGTAGCTCTTACATAAATTAAGTAACATATCTTGTCATGAGTGTAAGTTGAAACCTAGTGGAGATATTCAAATGGTCAGTAGGGGGTCAGATGTGAATATGTAAACTTTTATTATAAGTACGAACATAATTTGATGTTATCAAAGCATAAACTGTAAACAAATTTCCTTTGGTATGTTGTAAAAAAAAATTTTTTTCTTAAAACATCAGAATTCGCAGTGCAAGTTCAATGTTTTAGCTTTTACATAATTTGCTTACCCGACAAAGAGAAGTTAGGTATTTGTCGAAAGTATGAAAAAAAATTCCTTCAGATTTTCCCGTAAACACGGGGGGGGGGTTACGTTTACGGGAATTACCCCAATGTTCAATTTTTCTAAAAAAAAGGTTACTTAGAATTTTTTTTCATTTATTACTATTTTTACTTTTTTTTATTAGATATTTATTACCAATTATTATTTATTTATTTATTTTTATTAACTATTACTACAATTAAAACGCTGATAAAAACGAAAAAAATAGGTATGTGGATGTTGTTTCAATCCTCAAAAACCACTGGGGTGTGAACGTACCCCAGTTGGTTGTTTACGTAAGAAAAATAGGTTTATAAGATAAGGATTAAGAAGTTTTCTGTCTGGTTGTGTAAAAGTCATACCGTAACTTGACAGCAAATAAAATTATTAAAAATTAATATGCAGAGTATATCGGAAAGAGCTGTACACGATTTAAGAGGTCGTTCTGGTTTCAAATTTCTGGTCCTGAGAGAGTCAATTCTAAAATTGTCTTTCACCGATACTGGCATACTGGACATAAATTTTGAGATAAACACGCCAAAATCTCATCTTTGGAGGTCATAGTCCAAAACGTCCACTAGACTAGTTGGGATGGCGTTTTGCAACAATGAGCTAATCCACAAGTATGTAGTTTTCCACAAATTAATAAAATCGCTAAAAATACTTTATTGGTGTTTTGAAAACATCGTTTTTAATAGATAGTATCACCATCACCAAATGTTCGTTAAATTAATTTTGCTTGTAGAAGACATAAAATGACATTTTTAAATGCAAAAGTCAAAAAAACAAACAAAGAGGTCGGCTTGGTTGGGCTTAGGTTAGATAAAATAAAAGGTATATTAAGCCAAGGCTACTCTTAGGTTAACCCCAGACCAACCTAAGCCTAACCTAAGCTTAACCAAGCCAACCTAACCTAACCTAAAGAAATAGACGATATCGGGCGAGGACTGCCAAGGGGTGCTGAGTGCTACGGCGTCTCGGAAGTTACGACAAATCCGAGCTTTCTCTCGGATCAATAATGTAAAAATTCTGGCATTTTCAGATTTATACAGGGTGAGCCTTTTCAAAAATGTCAGGGGTGTAAGACTAGTAATTCAAATATATCATTGAGCCTCTAGGAATATCTGTGCCCCTGAAAAAGTATAGTCAGTCCGCGCTGAAGGCTTGGGCTAACATTGAGGGAGCAGGGGAGTATTCACTCTATTACAGAAATTAGAATTTTTTTTTACTAAATTCGGATTAGAGAATAACTGTTGAGAATTTATACAAAAATTACCCCCATCCAGTGGCGTAACTAAGCGTTTGGGGGCCCTCCCGCAAAATCCATCAGAGTGGGGTCCCTATCCACCGTTAATCGATTTTATATCAAATTTTCATACAAAATGATGTTTTGTGGGCCCTTTTTACCATGGGGCGCTCCCGCAACGCGGGCCTTGTAGGTCTGTTATTTACGCCACTGTCCCCACCCCTATAGAGTTTAGGGTTCTGCGGTGCTATTCTATGTTGGTGTTCGTAAACACGGCGTTAAGGAAAAATTCGATAAGATTTACGTCGAATATTTATTCGACGTTGCTACTCGCTGTCACGTGGGTTATCTTTAACACATTTTATTGGACGAAATAACAGTGACAAGCAAATTGAACAATAATTTTTAAAAGGGGGGTTTAAAAACGGAAGGGTTTTCGTCTCTGACGTCACAAAAGCGATAAGTTATGGTGGTTTGCTATCGCGGCATTGTCTAGGGTAGTTAAGAAAGTGTTTAGAAGCGATAACTAAAAATTTTTTAATTTAACCGGTATTATGTTGATTTTTGGATTCCTAATTAAAAAAAAATAAGTTTGAAGTGACAACTTGCCAATTAAATGAATGTTTTTGTGTGAATATTAGAACATTATAGGTTAGAAATTTATTCGAATTTGAAAATTACTTATTTACTTATTTTTTTAAAATAAAATTTTGAATTTCTACTCGAATCTTTTTGTTCTAAAAATTAAAATGTAGACGGTCGTAATACTGCGAAACGTACTTACGAACGATAACAAACAGGTTTTGTGCTGTTTTTTGTAACAGTTTGCCACAGAAAATCAAGTCCTGTGAAAATAATGCTAAAGGTTTATTGTATAAATATGTGGCTGAATTGGTGGCTGAGAACCATTGAGAACATGTTCAATTGCATTTGGCAACTATCCGTACTCTCTATAGGTACTCGTACGTTTATAAAAAATATGCAGTTTATTCATTTGCAACAAACATTTTAAAATTACTGCTCAAAGCGTCTTGTTTCAGACGAAACGTCTGAAAACCACCGACTAACTACTAAAGCGAGTTCTTGAGATCTTGAGCCAAAATTTATATCCAAAAATTAATCCCTAAAAGGTTATTGGCTCTCAAAGTTGGCGTTAATGTTAAAATGTTAAAAAATCGTCTAATTACCAAAAGCAAATATTTTATTGCTTTTCACACTGTCGACATTATACATAAAATTCGGTTTTTCTTGCTTTACCGGCACGTGACTTTTAAAATCCTCAATTATTAATTTTCTTTTCTTTCTATAAATTTTCTAAATAAATACACACATCACACTGATGTGATGATATGTGTATTTAATAATAATTAACAATACATGTATTAACTAAATTACACATAATGACATAATACATATTAAGTGTTCATGTGTCGGTAAAGTAAGAAAAACCGAACTTTTATATTTTAAAAGTCGCGGGTAGTTAACGAGGATCGTTCTAGGGACATTGGTGTTTTACTGTTGTTTCATGTTATTTCTTCACCACAAATGTCAAGCGAAAAGTTTAGGTTAGGATATCCTTGTCTGTTCATTTTGAATATTTTTGATCCTTAAACCGGAACTTAAATGATTTCAACTTATATTTCAAATTATGTGGTTTTCTTTTTTATATTGTAACAGTGGAACTTTGCTAAAAATTTCAAGGGAAATGAAAACTGTTTCGAATTATGGTAGTTTCACTCTAGTTGAGTTTCAGTTGGAAGTTGTGAATTAAAAAATACGACTTATGTATGGTTTCAAACAAAGCATTGTAATTTTTAGTGGTATGAAGGCTATCGGAAATACAAATTGAACTTCTAGATGTTAATTAAATAAGATGATAATTCAAGTTACTCAAGAATAATCTCAAGACTTCGACGTAAATTCGAGAATAGGGGTCATATTTTCCTAAATTTATGTTATAGATGCAAAACATACACGGAGACAACTTTGTAAACTCTTTTGAGTTATAGAATTAGCATTTCAAGATCAAGGGAAAGGAAACAATACTGGCTTTATAGCTCACAAATTACAAAAATTTCACATTAGATACTGAGAAAAAACGTTGCAAATATGTCAGCATTAAAAATTTAGGCTTGTTTAGTTATTCGATAACAACATTAAAAGACCCTAGTACAAATTCAAATCAAAATGCCTCTAAACATCTCTAACAACAAATTCTCTAAATTCAACAGTCATCAAATAAGATAATTTTCCTGTATTTTACAAATACAAACTACCTTAATTTTTTAGAATTCGTTTTTATTATATCTTGATAATAATTCATTAACAATCCATGCATCCAATTCAACAATCCGATCCATTGTATTTGGTAAAACGATATAATAAACTTAGTCGTATGTTGATACTGTAAGAACAAGCTCTTTCTCAATAACAATTAGATTAAAAAAACCACGATCAAAACTCTCACAAATAATTTTCAAACGCCGCGCCAAAACTTGTAAATTCAATTGAATTTATAACCTCAGTTTCTCTCATATTCACACAAAAAGTTTAATTTAATTGCCAAGTTTTCAATTCAAACTTATTTTTTTTTAATTAGAAATCCAAAAATGAACATAATAGCCGTTAAATCAAAAAATTTAAGTATAAAATGTTTAAATATAAGTTCATATAATTTTTTTGACTACATCGAAAAGTTATCGCTTTTATACGTCAAAAACTTATCGCTTTTTTTAAACACCAACATAGAATACCACCGCTGGTCGGGAAAGCACATCGATAGCCGCTGTTTTTTTATTTGATTTAATAAACTTGATCCGTTTTGTAATGCATAATTTGGTCGATGTGCATGAGAGCAATTAGAAATACAATAAATTTGTTTCGTATTACAAGTGGTAATTAAAGTGCCATATAAATAACTATAATTAAAGCGTCTGTACCTCTTGATTAAAAATAATGTTTTATTCCTTTAAAATTACTTTTATTTTTTTTTACGAATTTTTAATTTCTCAAACTATTCAATTATCTAATGAGTAATTTAAGGTGTTATTACTAGACGTTATTAGTTATGCAAGCGACCATTGAGTACCTACTTACTAACAAATTTTAATCGCTAACTTGTGCTAACGGAAACGGAAGTGCTAGAAACATTATTTTGGTATCTCCAAAATTATAGAGTATGCAGATTAAACATTCTGGTGTAAAGAGAAGGTACAAATTAGAATTAATAACGCAACATTAATTTGACTAGTATCTTTATTTAAAAGAAATTATATCTTAATGTTTATGTACTTCTGCATATCTATAACACATCAAACTTTTTTTTTCGACAAGGTAAATAAACTCGTATCAAATTCAATTGGAGGAGTTTTTTCGAGCTGATGCTTCTAACTTTGAATACCTGTAATTATTAACAATATCAGAGTTTTTAAGTACCCACTGTATTTAAACAGCTCCAGTCGAAGAGTTTCACTTTCAAAATTCACACGTTTTCAACAATTGAAATACAAAGGTTATCTTCCGAACTTGCAGATGGTCTATGGGTCTAAATGAGTCTGTGCTAAATTAGACATCCCCCATCCCGATAACACAACTCAGATAACATACAAATTTGCTGAGTTTAGAATAGCTGGTGTTATTTGCTATATACCCCTAATAGAAACAGTCTCATTTGTCAGAAGATCAGGTCAATTCATCAGACCAGATCGTGTATTAAATGTGGCCTTCGACTTACTTCAATTGAGCGCTTTTATGTGATTGCAGTGTCATGTGATTGCCTGACCAAATCAGCATACTATTTTTGGGTGGTAGGCTCATCAGACGTGTCCTTCCAGGTTCTATGTATTTGTATGGCACCACATGGTGTCTAAACAGCCTAACTGAAGCAAACATTTAGTTCCCAAAGAAAGAGATAGAAATTTGAAGCTGGTGGCACTGTTTGATGGTAGTGTGGTTAGCAGTGACCTGTTGGGATTGGTGATATTAGATTACGTTCGTTTAAATTTTATTTAATGGCTTGTGAATTGTATACCGTGGTTCAGAAGTTCAGTGGGACTGCAGCCTTATCGAAACATTCGATGTAAAACAATAAAAGTTGTCTAGGTGGATTACTAAACATGAAACTGAAGAAAGGATCCAATACAAAATTTCACAGAATTAATTAAGTCATTGGAAAAATAACGATATTCTACTTAAAGGAGATGATCAATTTTTTGAAACTGCATTTCCTGTCGATCAACATCTTATAGGTGTAATAAAAAATGCACCTGTCATAAATGTGTTAGGTATGCAAAAATTTACTTAATTGTAAACAGTATTAACAGGTTGTTAAAGCGAGTTAATCAATGATTTTGATAAACAACTTATAATAAAGTGTAATTTTAACGTGTAACAGATTCACATCTTATATCAAAAATGTATACAATTTAAGCATATAGGTGAATAAAAAAACATCACGATATATCATGGTAGCTATTAAATGGCATGTTCAGTAAACAGGTGAACGGGCAATGGAAAGAAGAGCAGACAACCAACACGCGATGGAAAGAAAATAGAAGAGTTCGCGGGCCGTGACCAAGACCACAAAACCAACGGTTTATGATCCCGTTTATACGTCATTCATATAATTCGTGTTTAAGGGATAAAAAAATTATAAAATTTTCTTTATAAATTGAAAATCGATAACTAACAATTAGTGGCAATATACATTGGTAATTAAAAGATTACTTGCGTACTTCTATATGTGGAACAATGGAAAATTAAATTTATAAAATCTTAGGCATCTTACATGGTATTTTTGAAATTTATCTTAAAGTACCCAGGGCCCCAAGGGTACTATTTAAAATTTTTAAATACCTCTTCAGATTTCAAAAGCAGGATTCTCGTAAGTGTATAGTATTACCACTATTAAAAGATAGCATGTTGGATGCTGGACGTGCTACTAGATCATAAGCAGAATTATTAACAGAAAATGCTTCATAAAGATTATTAGACCACGTCATCACGTGTAGAAGCTGTGTGGAATATGAAGACCTGTTCTATGACTCTGTAGTATTAAGTTTTCGAAGTTTATGAAATCTAGAGAGCTATACAAATGGCCTTCGTCCACAGCATCTGCTAATCCGCTCTTGGACGTAGTAGGATTCTCCAAGATTCTTCCATGCATTGCTCACTTGTTCCAGTTGGAACCGATGGCTAGCTGCTATTTTCTTGACATGATCCATCATCATCAGCATTGTAGTCCATCTCTCCACGATCCCCTGCACTATTTTGTTAGACACCCTTTGAAAATTAAAGCACTTTTTAGGATGGCTCAGATCCAATTGGTAATTTTCCTAAAAGCATGGGACAAATATTGAGACTTACAAAATAATAATAAAACGAATGAACCGAAATGAACTAGATTTGTATAAAAACATCTCCTAACTTAAAAAAATTAATCAGAGACTTAGCTCTTAATTCTTTTCACTCGAATGCCCTTGTTCTAAATCCCAACATCTGTCATAACATTATTTTTTATAAAAAAAATAATTTAAAAAAATGGGTTGTCAATCAAAAGTTAAGTTACGTAACAAGTTTTACAGATACTTCGCGGTTACATAAGACCAAATAATCCCAAACTGTCGTTCAAATAATATTGCAATTTCTTCGTCGATATCGTGCAACAATTTCTCAACGTGGCGTGTCATAATAATCTCACAAATAATCTGAGAACTGCAATCTGCAGCAATTTTAATTTTCTTAAAGCATTTCTCATGCAAAATTGACATTTACTCACTATTAGCTTCCGTTGTGTATAATAAAATAATATTATATAAAATAACCTCCAGACATTCAAATGAACCACAACTCTTCTCTCTTGGCTCAAACATTCTTGAGAAATTAAAAAATTAATTTTTATGTACAGGATAATAATCATTGATAATATTTAACTTATAACCTAAAATTTTAATTTTATTGCCTATTAAATTAATTTAAAAATTATTAAAAATTATATGGTTATCACAATATCTCTATATTATTTCTTAATGTGTGGTGTAGATACTTATCAATTTGACATATTTTATTGTTAATTTTAAACATTTTATTAACAACTTAAGTATTTTTCTCATATAAAAATTTCAAGTATGTACATACTGTATAATTATTAAAAATTTATTTGCGCAATTAAAAGAAGAAAACAGAGATGTCAAGTGATGCGCAAGTTTTATTATTCTTTTAAAAATCAATTTGTTTGTGTGTGTTTGTCGAAGAAATTTTTTCTTCTTCACACACCAACAACTTTAACGAAATAAACTTTGACAGCATAAAAGCTCGTAGTTTTACTGTCATTTTAATATGTGCTAATGTTTCACGTTTCATTTACAGCTATAGCTTTGGGTACTTTGTGCAAGTCTTTTTGTAGTAGTAATCTCGGCCTGACGCCGAGATTAAGATATTAGACAGTTATGCATTAACTCGTTGCACCTGACCTTAATCGCTTTATAGAATATGCTGCTCACAGACTAAACTAAAATTATCTTGACATACTATAATAAACGCCTTTTAAGTATTCATACAGATGAATAAATTTATATTATTTAAAAATGTATTAGGAATTTTTTTGTAACTCTCAACTGGTTATCGTGGGGTATTTTTACACCCCAGCGACTACACGTTTGTAAAATAATTATTTTTATTGTTGATCTTGCTTCAGATATTCTCTATTGTTATAATAGCGAAAGTATAGCAATGGTGAAGAAAGTAGAGAATGGAGGTGTGCAAATACCCCAGCACACCTATAATACCAATTTTAAGTAAGTTTTGTGAAAAACGATAAACAGTTAGCAGGCTCTAGCACAGAGGCGCAACTAGCTTAAAACAATAATACGATTCATTGTTTATACAGGGTGGTGACCTAAACTCTCGGTCATAGGCATTTAACATGTAAAATCATACTTTGGTGATTTCCTGCTTTCTGATATGTTTTAGAAAATAAATCTTCAAATAAAAGTTTTAGGGCATAAAATTCTGTATCTAAATCAAGAAACAAAATCAATCTTTGATGCTTGACGTTACCAGAAATTTAGTTTGAAAATTTCAAAAATTAGCAGAAATAACGATTGACATGAAATAGACATTGTTTGTTGATTTAGATGCACAATTTTATGGTCTAAAATTTTTATTTGAGATTTTTAGATGATTTTACATGTTAAAGCTCTATGACCGAGACGTCCAGTCACCACTGTATTTTTAAGAATCTCATTGAATTTCAGTTCTCGTACAACATGAAAATAAATTTTTGCGATTTAAATTTTTTTACGTAAAGTACAGGAGGTGGGTAATCAACACGTCAGATATGTCCAAAATTTAATTCTAAATCACTCGGTTTAATAACCCAATATATAAAATCTTGCATTTATGTTGCCTCCAGCTGAAGTCCACACGGACGTGCTGTGCAAGTGGACGCTTCGGGTCAAATCGATTATATTCTTCTAAAGACCCATTACACCTATAATAGTGGCTTCACCCCTTCGATTTAGACTGTTATTAAATGTTAGTTCAACACATTGAAGAAAAAACTGGAGCGTTCTCAATAGATATCGATATTAATTAATATTTGAGGGTCGTAACAGATCTTATCGGAATCAAATAGCCAATTACCATAATAATTAGTTCAAGTTACCACATTTTCTTAGAACCATTTTACATGGACTAAATGTCGTACTAACTTTTTAGTACTGAATCAACTCAAAGAGCAAAAGCACGGGAATCTAAGCTTTAATGTCAAGCGTAGAAATTTCGACGCACGCTCGTGCACGGCATTAAAGCTTAGATTCCCGCGCTTTTGCCCCTTGAGTTGATTCAGTACTAACAAGTTAGTACGACATTTAGTCCATGTAAAAAGGCTCTTATAAAACAAACATTACTAATGAAATCCCTAAGAAAGAGATTAAATGCAACCACCAGAGGGTGCTCAACTGTTCTTGAACTTTTCATTCTCTCTAACCTCTAGTACCCACTGCAGCGACTTAATGGGTAATTATTTGCTACAACCAGATATACATACTGTGCTGGTTTTAGCAAACGGTGACGGTGTACACACGGTGTACAGACGGTGTGTCTTTCAGAGGACAGTCCACGCCGTCGATCTTGGTTATTAAACTCAACTTTTTGTAATTATAAGCTATTGCAAACATGGTGCTAGCCACACTACCTTATGTTAGTGACATCTACTGACCAAACTCTCAACGTTGTATGCAGAAGATACTCATAGAGAGGGAATTAAAATCATAAATTGTACAAAATAAACGGTACAAGAGGGAAAAATCACTAACAGCATGGCTGAGACTGTTAGATAGGCATGCAAGAATTTTATTAATGGTTTGAAAGGCTAGTATCATAAAATTCATCATTCGGTACGCTTTCGTCCTCGTTATACCGACTTGTCCATTGAATCACAGTTTACTGGTTTGAATAAAAATAATCCAAACGTCCGTCTGTGGTTGAGAAGAGAAGCTTTTACTTCTTCAATGTAACCTTGAAATTATTCGAAGTAAGAACAGCTAAGCAATTCATGATGGGATAACACAACTTTTATAATCAAAGTCTGCGACATGTTTGTAACATACATAACTGGTCTTTTATCAAAACCTCTGCTATGTTACTTAAGGCGATTTGAATGCTATCGACTTAGAGACATCTATCAGCCACATAATTCATAACTTGTACTAGCAATTTCAGGATATGAGTAATTTTCGGTAAAGGTTATCTAAAGATAATAAGTAATGTTAATTATCTTTTTAAAATTTTGAGACAGAGACTACAGAGAAAATGACGAACTGTTAAGTCTCGACACCAACTGACACTAGGGAACACGTAAACCGACGAAAATGATTGTATCGTTTCAGCAACCTTCTAAGAGCAAGTGCACACGAAAGACAATCGGTCAACTACTTTTTTGTAGTTTGAGTTTCATATTATGACTTATAAAGCAATAACACACCATGATGGACTGAATAATCAGTCCATCAGTCGGTCAGCAAAAATTGGTAGCAATTTTTAGGTCAACTCCACAGTCATAAAGACCTTGGTCAATACAATTAACGCCTGCTTGTTATATGCGTTGCTCACCTATATTTCAGCCGGTCACAGACAGCCTCGTGTGCGCGTACTCTAAAAATCGGAAGAAAGCTTTTTTATCAAAAATCTCCGCTTTAGTAGACCATGGCTTAATCTTCACATAATATGCATTCAATGCACTCTGTTTGGCCTAAGCCCAGGGTTATGCCATCATAACACATTTCTTATCTATGTATAAACCAATAATTGTAAGAAACGTTTCAAATAATTTTTTTGATAAACATAAAACTCTCTAATAGATAATTATTGAGTTATTTAGTTTTAACATTTCTTAGAAGAAAAAATTATAATTGGAAAATCATATGATGTTGTATAGATATTTACTTTTCTTTTATGCTATAATCTTCCAATTTGATACAATAATAACCAATTATTATCTAAAATCAATTATTGGATAACAATAATAATACACTTGATTGCATAACGGAATAGTTGGTTTGTTAAAGAAAAAGAATAAATAATTCCAAGTTAAATAAATATGGTTTTTTATAGCATATGGTAGTCGTACACAGTTGCTAAATTCTACTTACTAAATAAATTTATTTATCGCAATTGGATTTCTTTACAATTTCGTATTAAAAAGATCACATTTAAATGAATAGCAGTAACGTTAACGGTACGATAAGTATGAAAGCTGTTGAACGTATTGTAATTTTTATTTAAAAGTACGTACTTTTAATAAATAATTAGGTGTTTATTAAAATGGGACCAACTTCTTTGCTTACTTGACCTCTATCTAGTCGGCGGCGGTTTAATGCTTTGTTGTGGCGCCTAAGGTGCCTTAAGGTAGTCCCCACCACTTACAACGACTAGAAATGCAAATAATTGAAGATACAAGTTAAATTTCTCGCGATATTGGTGTCCCTAAATTTTTTTTTACCTTAACCCACTAAGTTTTCCAGGTGATTACCAACCTATTATTTGGTTACTTGGAGGTGTTTCGTGCAGTGTGCCACTTCAGAGTTCCGACTCAGACTACTAATAAGACTTTGGTTTCATTTACCTCTGATAAGCGGCGCTGTACTTTCAATAGTGTGCCTAGGATCAAATACTAGGCGCTACGTGTACGTAGTCAACGCAGATGATCTTACAGCAATTGTATTTTTTTAATTATTAAAAATATTTTTAAAAAATTATAGAGCAATTTTGTAGAACCCCTGTCTATTTTAATACCAGCAAGAGCCCTCTTAAAATTTAAACGGTTTAAAAATGAGAGTTCCGTGCGTGTGAAGAGTGTTATCGGATCATCGTTACAACAACTCAATTATTTTTTTAATTATCAAAATTATTAATTGCAATTAGTTTTTACACAAACCAACTTAATTTCATATTTAAAATAAGTCAAAAGACAGGAAATAATGCATTTAAAATTTACAAAGATTATGTTATGTGTAAAATATTTTAATTTTATACATCAGGATAACATTACGTTAATATTTTGAACCAGTGAATTTCGAAATAATCAAGATCCACTTTACATTTTAACATAACTTTGGGTAACGATTAATTTTTTATTACTTTTTTTTATTTTTTTCAGTCACTGTTATAAACGTATTTGGGCCAGAACTTTGATAGCAAAAATATTAAATAAGGTGAACTTTTGGATTTACGTAGTAAATTAATTGTGCAATCGAATAAAAAAAAGTTTTTAGGGGTGTTCATACTGCAAGTTAAAAAAAATAGGTGGTAGTGACCAAATAAATGTATTTCGCCAATATCATCATAAAGAAGCAAAATATAGCAAAATAGGTAAAGAATAAAATTGTAGAGCGTAAAATTGTACGTAAAAAAGGACTGTATAATTTTTTTCGTTTAAGCAACGAATACCACGTGACGCGCAATTTAAAAGCAGTGACTTTTGTATTTACATATTTCTCTGGCGCTATTCCACACACGTCGAACGACTTTAGATTGCGTTTCACGTGAAAACCATTGCCGAAATCAAAAAAATAATAAAGACCTTTTTAACGTAGAATTTAACACTCTATAATTTTGTTCTTTAACTTTTTTCCACTATTTGGCTTATTTTAGGGAGATATTTGAAAGAACATTGAGGCATGCCCCCCTCCAATTGATTTATTTGTTTATTATAAACTTTTTTATGTTTTCGTTTGATAAAAATCTATCTTGATTGCTCTATATGCATTTCATATAAAAAAATGTGCAAAAAATTTCTCAATAACAATTATTATTGATATCGAAAATTACAAACATTCCGTTTCTATGTAAAATTTATTATTTATAGTTTTTCTTTTTGCAACAATAACACGTAATTATTTAATAACTAGCAATTTACAGCTTATCAATACGTTTAGTAACATTATCATAACAATAAAAGATTGTAAAACATACATAATATTGGAGTGATTGTTAAAGTACCTCACTGGTAAAACGAGGATATGTACGTAAACGATAATGCGCCGTTTTCGTCATTAACAAACGATTTAACAGTTATAATGTCTAGTATTTACAATTACTTCCCTTATAGCATAATTTCATAAATATATCCTTAAAAGTTGCCCTGCTTTGGGCGACAAAAATAAAAGTAAATGCCGAATAGCTATCTTTACAAGAAATCATGAATGCGTGTCTCTCTTTTCAATAATAATAATATATAATTACCCAAAAAAATTATAATTCTTTACACACAAAATTTGTGGTTATTTACATAATTTTGGAAAAAAAATTATAGGTGTATCTGATATCCGACAAAAAGCTCCTGTTAAATTTTTTCTTTCCTGTCTTAAACAAGCCATTGACTACTACTACACCTGCATCAGTTATTATCCACAATGCAATTATAAATTTTTTTCTTTAATTTACATTTACACTTTAATAAAGTTAAAGATGTGCAAAATTTAAATTATACGCTGTTGTGTTTTTTTTTCACTTTACTTTATAAATCTTGAAAAGTGTATTATAGCGCGATATACTCTTATCGACTTCCTCACAAAGCCACACACGCAACATGCCAAATCGAAGGCTATTTAAATACATATCATTTTTTAAATGGGTTTCAGTAATAGTGCCAATTTTCTGCTATGATTATTATTTTTATTAATATATTTTTTTAATTTTATTTTTGATTTGGGTAGATAAATTGTTTGCTAGTTCTAATGTTTGCAGTAGAGTCGATTGACCTCATAATTTAATGCAAAATAATTTTTTTTTTCGATTTCAAAGTATGAGTAAGTGAGTATCCCTTTATTTGATGCTTCAGTAAATGAGAATAGTATGTTAGAAATTGGACCTAAGGAAGGAAGGACATTGGAAGGAAGTACCAGCCGGGTCCAGCGAAACCATATAGAGCAATTTTATCCAATAAGACCAAAGAAATAATCGAGGGGCCGCTGTCAGGCCCTTTTTTCAAAATTGTTGCTGTTATTTCTAGTGAAAAGATCTGATATTGGCCGTATTGTGTCCTAAGAAATATTGTTTGCCTACGTTTTAAGGGTGTTGAATCGATCTGTGACCATTTGGAATCTATCTGAGCAACTCCATGGGCTTAAAATCGCCATTCTTGTCGCTATAGTGCTGTTAAAAACGATCTTTCAAAAATTTAAAAATCACGCCAATAAGGCATTGTTGTCAGTATTTGTTTTGTCTCGTCGTACAGAATATGGTCCCACTAAACTACAGAAGAACCCCGTTGTAAAGTACCCCTTAATAACGTTTCTCTGGATATAACGGATTTAAATCGTTGGTCCCATTTTAATATTAATTTCGTCTATTTATTTTGTTTTTATTACGGACTCCGGTTATAACGTACCAAATTGCTGGGTCAAGGGATATCAAGGAAATGAGGGTAGCGAAAAAGCAGATGAGCTGGTCAAAAAAGGTTCAAAAAGTCTTCCCTGTGGCCCTGATTCAATCATAAAACCAGCCCTAAAAACTGTCGATGCCCTCCTTAAGAACTATACTCATCCACTACACACTACAAGATGGACAAATAATGCAAGCTGTCGTCAGAGCAAAAACTCCCTCCAGAAAGCTTGCAAGTTAATGTACGAACAATTGCATAGATACTCACGAGACACTGTCGGCTAAATAAGCATCTTCACACAATGGGAATAGTAGATAATCTCAGATGTTGAGCATGCGATTACGCAGACGAGACCGCTGAACACGTGCTTTGTCAGTGTCCAGAGCTCTAGTGTCTACAAGAAGATCCGTGTTGGGGAATTTCTGGCTCGACATGGCCAGAATAAGCGCCACTCCTCCCGCAAAAGTTCTAGAGTACATCCTAAAAGTGAGATGGCTTGAAACCTGATGAGCCTGGGGAGGCTGCTTGGAGGTTGTAAAATGAGTCCAAACAAGTGGCCTAAGTGCTGGGAGCATGCTCCCCCTCCACTAGTAATTCAGAATCCAGAGAACGTACCAAATTTTTCGGCCTCTGATGATACGTTATAACGGGGTTCTACTGTATCTACAAAGTTTCATTTCATTAACCAAAAGTGCAGTATTTTACTAGACTCTCATTAGACGAGGGTTTTTACAACGCCAAAGAGGAAAATAACGGTTTTGCACCCAAGGGATGATCAAACTAATTCAGTATAGTCACAGATCGATTCAGCAGCCCCGAAATATACAGATTCATCAAAAATACTAAAAAGTAAAATGGTAATTCCATAAAATATAATGTATTTATATGATCGGGTCCTTCGGACCCGGCTGGTACGCGGCGGTGCTTTTTTTATCACATATGGAAGGAAGTTGATTAAATGTAAAATATTAAAATAGTTATTCAAAATAGGAAGTTAGAAAAAGTCACAAAATAACAACTCATAATTTTCAAATTTGAATGTAAAAACTGAATTTAAAGTGCGATTAGGGTCCGGTGGACCCGGCTGGTAATAAGTGTTAATAGTGGCATATGAAACAAGATAACAAGCTCTAGCAAACGTCGGCTGTAAAATTCAAGTATAATAGAGTGTGTCACTTGTCATGAAGTTCAATTTTATTCCACAAGGTTCGCACAATCGACGGTCCCATACGTCAAATTACAGTATTACCAAATTAGTTAATTCAAACAATTTGAACAAATTCAAATAATTTTATACAATAAAAGTAATTTGGTACCTAATTTGACGTTTGGGACCGTCGATTGTGCGAACGCTCCATTGTCAATTACGTAGATATACCAAACGTTTCATAGCACATCCCCACCCAAAAGCTATCGCCGACTGTCCTATAACTGGTCATTACAAAATTAGCAATAATTGTTGGGATTTTCATTTAATTTTTCGCTGTTTTTTATTGCGGAGAAATATTTCTTGCGCTCGTTTGAAAAAAAATATCGAAACAACATTTTTTCAAATTTTAATTTTAAATATCTTGGCGAGGAATTCGCTTTAAATTTAATTAATGACCAGGCTACAAAGTACAGTGATTTGCTAACAAATTAATAAAGAAACCCATATGGTCGTTAAAGAATTTAAATGTTATTGTGACAAGTGCACGTAGTTGAGTAATCGATAATAAATGATTTCTACGAATCGTCGATATATAAACCAATAGCAGCGAGGGAGTTGAGGTGCATCGATGCATCGTGACCACACATGGTGGCAGGATCTTTTACGTTCCGGAGCCATCGCATGTCTCCCAAGAGATCGCCATTTCAAAACTATATAAGTCAATATTGAAATACTTTAGCCATTAGATAAAATTGTGCCGAAGTTTTAATAAGTGAAAATGTAAGCTCTCGCTTCATAAACTTTCATAAGGAAACTTAACGACAAACCGCATGACTTAATAAGGTGGCATAGAAACAACCGTGGGGGTTATTAAGAAATAATTGGGTTTAATTGTTTAAGTTAATTGAAACGCTTTATTTTGTTCGAGTTTTACAAAAAAAAAGTGAAGAATATTATTGAAAGCAATACCAACCATCTGGATGCTAAAGTTGTGTCCTTATTCAATTTAACGATTATTACCTGTGCTTCTTGGTTTCTGATTACAATTAATTGTATTCTTTTGTTCATAACACATTTTGCAATTGTTTGTGAAAATATTTTTCTTAACTTTCGAAAGATTTGTGTTTAGTTAAAGAATCCTTTTTGCCCGAGGTAACCTTCACCTCAATCGTTTCAAGTTTAATTCACGCGTCCACCTTTTTTAAACACAAAACTTTTTAACGGTATATCTTCATCTGCTCGATTTCCTTTAAGCTAAGCAGACGATGGTCAATGGTGAAACTTGATCAAAGTCACCGATGTCAGCTCAATATCCAGATAAGTGACACGTGAGCATGGCGAGACGGATTGATAGCAAAATGTGTCGTAAATATCAAGCAACCAAGTACACGATGATTACAGGGCGTGCAAAAAGTTGCTCGCAATCAGTATGCACAGACCGTTTGTTACTTTTGCATTATCCATTTTTCTGATTTTAATCTAAACGATGTGCATTGTGAAGAATTACGTTTCTTATATTTAAGTATGACAGTATTTATAATTTTTTTGTAATCCTTTTATACGTACTTTGGAAGCATTTAAACTTTTTGGATTTGACTTAAAAGAAAATTGTTTAATTATTCCTCATTGTCAAACTTTTTGTTATACTTTTTCTGTCATTAGTAAAATTAATCAAAAGAATATACAGGAAACGACGCTACATTTTTTTTATATTATTTAATAAAATGAGATACAGTTAATCTTTAACCTTAGATGGTGTAAGCTTATAAATAATTCTTATTGAAAAATTATTCAACAAATATTTATGCAAATAATTTTCTCAAAAAAAAACTTCTATACCCAAAAAAAGCAGGTGTAGTCGTTGAAGTGTTAATAATACTACAATATTATGAGACAGTTTAAGAGCGTCGGAAATTAGGTGGTCCTTTTTATCAAAATTATTAGGTATAACGGCGCAAAGAAATAAAAAATCAAGCAACGGTGATTACACGAGCATAATTCAGCTTGAAACTTGAACCCATAAAACATTACAAGTTACTTCCGTAACTTCTTAGATCAATTAATAGTCGAGGATATAAAATCCAGCAAAGTTAAGAAATCTCCAATTTAGTTTTTAATTACCACCCTGTTGGGGATGACTCCAAAATAATTGAGTATTGTTTCCAACCACAAAAAGAGAGAAAATAAAAGTGAAATTTATATGTGAGAATTGGTCCAACCGAAGGTTCTTTTAAAATTACGATAGCAAATCAATTACGAACATCTAGTCAAGTTTTACTCGGTGCTCATACATCAACGTGCATTACCCAACTCGAACGGGCCGGCTAATGGTCACGACTTGGCCATTTACCTCCGGCAGAGAGACTTATCGGCGGATAAATTGCCGCCGCTCGAATTTTCATGTCAGCACACAATAGATCTGAGATACATGCAGACTGTGTGAGGTATATTGACAGTTGTATGAGCAAGCGCGTGTTCGATGTCTTTTTAAAACATTGGTAAATAACCATCGTATGATGAATTGTAATTTTCTAACTTTGTCCTGTAAAAATCTTCTCACAATAATTAATTTAGTTCATTGCTAATTAATACTTTAATCCAAATCTAGATGTCCTAGATGTTGGAATGATCTTGAATTAATAAACACATTGATGCTATTTGTAGCAAAACACCATTCTCGACACGATGTATTTAGGTTAAAACCTGTACCTTAGCCTTAGGAAAAAGTTAAAAGCATAGACAAATGTTGATGAGAATAAAAAAGAAGTTTAATCGATAAGGAAGTTGAAGTATTAAATATAAAACAAACAAGATATTTTATTAATTATTAAATTTTATTTACTTTTAACTACCGTTCTTATAGCAATAAGCAGCGACAAGAATCCCGTCCTTTTGAAATGACTGGGCGTAAACAATAAACAAAACAAAACACTTTGAGGATTTAGTAAAGTATATATATCTTAATTTTTTACTTTTACTTACAAATTTACAAGGAGCACTAAACTATTAGCACTAAAATAAAATTATTAGGAAATTTCAGAAACTAAATCTAAATTATTATTACAAGAAACGGAACTTGAGTGGTGATCCCCGGATTTACACCATCAGGGAAATAGCTTTCTACGTTCAGAGAAATAACACTATACACAAGAAACAAAATTGTTTTACAGTATATACTGCAATCATAACTACAACCTTTCTCAATTTAATAAAGCAGCCTGCCCTTTTTGAAAAGAGTCTATACCGGGCCTCTCGAATTCTCAATCTTATAGAGAATACATTGGCAATTTGAAATTTCCTGCTTCCGAATTTATTTTAGAAAAAAATCTTCTAATAAAAGTTGTAGAGTATAAAATTCTGCATCTAAAGCAATAAACAAAATTGATTTCGAATGCTTTATAACGCCAAAACTGTAATTTGAAAATTTAAAAAAATTGCAGAAATATAGCGATTGTCTTGAAATTAAAATTGTCAAATATTTTACGCTTTATCTGTCAAAATAATATTTTCTCTGAATGTCAAAACATTTGTTACTGCATAAGTAAGGTTAAAGTTATAATTTTACATCGTAGGAGCTAAAAGTGAACTTTTTACCTGCTAGGATGTAAAAGTAAACTCTAACCTTACTTATTTACAGTATTTCTCTCTCTTAATCATTTAAAAATATTTCTTATTTATTTCCACTCACTATTTCTCTATTTAGCAGTTCAAAATATTCAATCTGTATATTTTATGCATTCAATTATAAAATTAAATATTAATAAAAATTAAAATTGTAAACCAGATCTCACTACGCTGGCGTGTTCATGCTCAGTGAAGACAGGGGAGGTTCGTCAACAACCTTTTTAGTTGTATACAAATACAACCAAAAAATTATACAGATGAAAAAATAAGATGGATGTAGGTAGTCTCGGTGTCCCACCCGATCTTCCAGATCGATAGTCGGCCAACAAGCCTAGGACTGTAATCCTAAGCCTCACCCGATCGGCCAACAAAAACCAAAGACCGTTGAGAAGTGGTTAGCTAACAGGCCACCCCACTTGCAATCAGATCGACAGTCGGCCAACAAGCCAAAGACTGTAATCAAATTCCAAACGATTGGCCAAGAAGCCCAAAGACCGTTGAGAAGTGGTTAGCGCGAAGGCCTTACCAACAGGACGGATGTACTGAGGTAGACGCGATCATCTTAATCCCTACAGCTGCAGCTTGTAATAGCCGCTGGTGCAGGGACGCCGGATCATCAACTACCCTTAGCACAAAGATATCACACTGAACACATTGATACACTCTGTACAGTAGATAAACAACGACGGACTCTCCTGAAGTTAATACACGTCGAATATTTATTAATTCTCCACCATTACGTTCTTAGTGCCAATCAGAGCTCAGCTTCATATTTAGTCACGAGGTGGGAACGTATATTTTACTTCGTACGCTTCGTACTCATATCTTTACGATTATCACCAAACTCTTACATAAATGCTTTTTATGCGATTATGTAGGTGATGATAGATGCGGGCTTACACGAGGCGTCAAATGTTATCAGTTCGAGGGGGAGGGGGGTACGTGAATTATAAATAATTTAAAAAAAGCATTTAAAATATTTTAAAGTCACGAAAAATGACTGAAATTATTAGAAGATTCTTTTTCTAAAATAAACTGGGAAGCAGGAAATCACCAAAGTATGAGTTTACCTATGACCGAAGGCTCCGGTGACCACCGTGTATAGTAACCAAAAAAATTTTAAGGACTATAGTTCGGCAGAAGGGCAAGAAATTGCATTTAGTGGATAGTAAATTCTACACCCCAAATTTGCAATTAATTTTTTTTCTAAAGAACAAACAAGACGTCGTTATGCTCAGATAAGCGTCCACACTATATAGATCGGATGCTCAAATGTGTACGCGGCGTTATAAGCTGCGTTCACATAAGTAGAGGAGGTATAGTCTGTTCCAGCCAAAAAGGTTTGTGTTGGAGGTATAGGAATGTACTAGCTTTGTCGCGCACACTTGTATTCTAATTAGCGCGATCCTTTACTATTAGCTCACCGTTGCCAGTATGCCGTGCAAGTTTACCACGCCTTATACAATGTACTTATAGACATTTTTTTTTCGTTATAAAATTAATTTAATACAATTAATAAATACATACATATATTTATTTATCAAAAATTGTAATTATTTAATTTTTTGAAAATATAGAAATTGCTTCGTACGCTTATTTTTTTATTCACTAGTAAGCAAACAATCGTGTTCCCTTGATTAAAAAAATTAAATTGAAATGCTTAAAATAAACGAATAAAGCTTTAAAAGGGCAAAATATGCATATTATCAAAAATTGATTACCTAACAAAGGTATTTAAGACAAAAATGTGTACTTTGATCATGCAATGAAAATCTCTTGCCGGCCACTTCGTTATCGAGGGACGCGCTTCAATGTAATGCGGCACAAAAAAATTCATAACTAAAAAACTATAAGTCGTAAATCAATTTTCTTTTTTTTTAAAACTTCTGCGTTATTTGGACTTCAATTGCTTCGCAGCATGTACATAGCAATTTCCAAAAATAAAAAAGTTTGTCGATTAGTGAAAATATGCATGCATTTACAGCGAGTTCGGATATAAATTGTAATGTAAATAATGTTATAAACAATATTTTGACAACGGCAAAAAAACTACCAGAAGCGCTCATTTAAGTACTTTAATTTAAAAAAAAAATTAAGTCGATAGCTCAAATAGAATTGGAGATAAGATGATGTAAAGCTTAAAAAACGTTTTTTCAGAAGTTTTACATTTTTAATATTTTTTCAATATGAAAAAGGCCTATACCGCGTAAAAATGTTTTAAATGCCCATATTAGGTGTCAAATAACCTACTGTTACAAAATCCACAAGGTCCTATGCGTTCTGTGCAAAAACAATAATAATTCGTATATTAAATCAGGCAACGCTGTTCCCTATACCTCCAACACAAACCTTTTTGGCTGGAACAGACTATAGAACAGTTACATCTACAAGTAGCTATAATAGCCTAGCTAGCCTCTAGACATACAAGTGGGTTTCTTTTGCCAATTAACCCTTTTTCTGACCGTTTTTCCGGTTTATAGAGCAGCGCTTATATTAGGAGTGAGTCCTTTGAAGGAACTCTTTATAGAGAATGTAGTGCAAAAGCGTATGTTGAGTTATTGTTCGCGAGGTGATAATTTTTTTTTCTGAGGTAAAACAGAAATTTAGAGCAAATATCTACTATACACACTGTAATCAGTCAAAAAGGAATAAAAATTAGCTAACTATAGACTATAGGAAGATATATAACAATATGACTATATAGCTCATTTAATTAAAGAAGAATCTACTCTTTTATGTTATGCAAACATCGGGGATTCTCGAGGGGATTCTTCTCTGATTGAGGGAACTATGCTAACAAAGTGAAATAATAGCATTGGCTCAAATTCCAAAATAAAGATAAAATAAGATAAAATAGTAGTAGCAAATGCTTATAAAATTTAAATACAAGTTGAGAAAGTTGAAATTCAGAGTAACGATGGCTCTTTTTTAACAGATAAAATCGCACATTATCTAATGTAATTTACTTAAAACCTAGAAAGTTTGCATTCGTAATGTAAATAATTCAAATTTATGATATGTTTTTTTCTACAAAAAGTACATTTTGTTTATGAAAAAACCGACATTGAAAAGATAAACATATTTTAAAAATATTTAACATAATTTAATTCGACTCTCTCTCTCGTGTGATAAAGTGTATGTCATTACACCATTAATAAAGTTACTAAATAATTAATCACCAACTGTTAATCCAACATTCAAACGGTAGCGCCGATATTCGGTAAGCAACATTGCATAAAATTTTATTCATACTCATTTTAAAACGTACATATTTTCTTTTATGCAAATAAAATTTTATAAATACTTGAAATTGTAATAAGATCACTACTAAACTTTACGATTATTTTGGTTTCGGTACTTTTGATGTTTGTGATTCTAGCTAATACGTACATTCTTAAGAGCTATATAACAGTTACACATCAATATGTTTTGTTGATTATTCAAACTCAAACTACAAATTCTCAAGATACTTTTGATAAGTTCCAAAAATCTTGTCCTACCTGTTCTATAACTCTCTTTACCAAAGCACCATCGCATTAAATTTGCCAACATGTCGATACGACGATGTTAGAAAAAGTCGACGTATTTCCGTTTTATTAAATATCGGATTATAACTGTTTTTGATATTCAAATCCTAGCGGCGAATAAGTCAAAAAAACAAGAACAACTTTTCAAAAAGTAATAAAATAATAAGCGACTTACCGATAATAATCTTTTTTACAATAGATATTTCCTTCTCTTGAAAAACAAGTGACTTCACCATCCAATGTGTTTCTGCACTGACAACATTGAAGACAAGCTGCGTGCCATCTTCTATCGACAGCTTGAAGATAAAAACGATCGGCAATTCTTACTCCGCAACCAGCACAAATTGCGGTTTCGTCTCCGTTAGTTGGAGGCGTCGGAGGTGTACCGGGTGGTTGAATAGGTTCTAATTTTGGAATTTGTTCTAATTTTGGTATGTGTCTTTCGTAAGACGAATGAGGCCTGCACAATTCGCCAGAACTTCTACAAATATCTGTAAGTTGTGGTCTACAAATATCCGAAGAACAAGAAGATTGGAGATGATTGTTATTTGAAGGAGTGCTGCAAGAACTGCCGCTCGAAATACTCAGATCCACGTCCCCCATTGACGACTCACACGAGGGTAAATTCGGCGAAAGATCGCGGGATGGGTCATACGCCGGGCCTAAATACTGCTCATGCTGCTGCTGCAAATAAAAATATTTAAATTAGAAATTTTTATTTAGAAAAACGTTTTTTATAAAATAAAACTAACCTATACAATTTATCAACCGGTAGCTTAGCAAAACAAGGTCTACTGATTCTCGCATGCAAGAACCTAAGGCAACGAACGAGTTCCGACTACACATAAACGGATGCGTGAATTTAAAAAATTTAAAGAAAAGCCTTCTAACCATTTTGAAAACATAACATAACACGCAAGATTTTAACTTGTTATATAAATGTAAGCTGCTCAACATCTGATGCTGCTTACATCTCTGTCATTACGAAATTATACGATTATTTACTGAATTATCTTAAAGACTATAAAATTAGTGGAAACAATGGAATTTGATTTTGTACTATTTCCATAACCGTTTGTCGATACTCTCATTGATTAATAAAAAATAATTTTGCTAAATTGCTAAAAATAAGTAGTGCGGAAAGCTCAAGAGATTTATTTGTTTTAAAGTTAAATATAAATTTTAATAGTGCGTATTAATTGTATTGTAACAAAATAATGTCATTTTGACAAGGTTACTTTTTATGTTTACTTCAAGAGGAATTGCCGGTAGTTGCGAAATGTATAAGCAAAGGTAGTCCTGTTAGAGACGTTGGAGATTTCGGAATTACATTAAAATTATGATAGTTGAAGTTAAGATATTTGTTTTATTTTTACTACTTCTCTAAAAAATCAGAAGTGGGATAACGCACCTGTGTACATTTAATCGTAAGTTTAACCGCAAACATGAACTTCTTACTGTTAAGTGTTTATAGTCATAATAACCGATTCAAAGTTCAAAATAATGAAGAGAGATTTGGAGTTTTCATAAAATCATTTTTTGAGCGTTCGGGTGTCTCAGAATCTATTACCTGCTAAATATCATCACCTGGTAGCTAAACACGTACATAAAATCTTCTCAAAATGACGCCGCTGAAGCCATATAACATAAATATGAAATTCTGACCGCTTCATCGAAAATTATAACTTAAATGCTATAGTATGTAAAATATTGGAAAGATCGGAATGTAAATGAAATTCATTAGTTAACTTTCAAGTTATTTGCAACAACTCTTCTTTTACCATTACTTTTTTAAAACGTCCATGTAATGCAGAACGATTAGTATTACTTCACTTACTTTCTTTAAATAAATTTGTTATACATATACGTAAACCGTGGCTGGCACTGTGAAATATAAATCAGATGATTTTTGTGGAAAATGAATTCTTTTTAATGAATGGTCATCATCTTCTCTTTTTAAACATCAGCCCATTGGCAACAGGAGTAGACATGGAAAAAACATTCTTACACCTTTTATAACGTACGGGAATAACGATAATGGTATGGGGCAGGAATGACCAACAAGTCGATCGCGAAGGGATTTTTGGTAGATCATAGCCGACTAAACGCCATTTAGCTGTGACTCATAGAAAAAAACAGTCGTGGCTCCTTTAGTATCATAAACGAAGTCAGCTGACTCATCAGCCATTTTAAGTCAAACGTCAAAGTGACATTTGATGTAATTTGCGCTACATCTAACCTTATTATTTTACATGAGGTTAAGCTATTCTTAAATCTTTTGACAAGAATTTGTTTGCCCCCCCCCCATTTTGCCGCTCGAAAAATTGAAATAGCGCAAATAGCATTAAACCTCACTTTGACGTTCGAGTCAAAATGGCTGACAAGACAGCTGGCTGCCTGTGTCATAGTTAGCGTCAAGATTTTAATAGGTAGATCGGGACACACATTTTTAAGAAAAATAGTCGATCGTATGTTTAGTGAAGTTGGGCATTCCCGGAATACATCCTATACCAGAGGTCGATCACGAAGTGATTTTTGGTAGATCATAGCCTACAGGAGACGATTTCAACACGCAAACGCAACTTAGTCTTGACTCATAGTAACCAACGGTTGTGGCTCCTTTAGTATGACATTATACAACGAAGTACTATAATAAATCATAGCCGACTCATCAGACATTTTTAGTCAAACGTCAAAGTAACGTTTATGTTATTTGCGCCATTCCTAACCCTATTATTTTACGTGAGCTTAAGCCATTCTTAAATTTTTTTATTTGATTTCATTTGCAAAATCGAAATAGTGCAAATGACATTAAACTTCACTTTGACGTTCAAACCAAAATGGCTAACAAGACAGCTGCATAGTTAACGTTAAAATAGCAGGTAGATCGCGACACATTTTTAAGAAAAATAGTCGATCATATATTTAGGGAAGTTGGTCACCCCTGGTATATACCAATGGTACCGTACCGTACTGGTACTCTTTTCCTTTTCCTTACACGTTTCCTTACTTTATATATTTTTTATGAGATCATCAACTTTTTTTTATTTTGTGCTTATTTTAAATGAGTCATTATTCTTTGGTGATATGTACCTAAACACTAGTAGTCCAAAATTTTATAAAAAGTAAAATCAAAGGGGAGCTTCAAACGTGTTCTATCAAAAACTCGAAATTCTGCAACAATTCTTCCTCACACTGACATTGCAAATTTTATTATAGTGGAAAAAAACAATTGAAACAAGAAAGTAATTGATCGTTAAAAAAAATCAAATTACAGGTGTTAAAAATAAATGAACAAAAGATAAAAATCAATTGAAAATAATATGATGTAGTAATTTTAAACATGACATTTAATTATAACTATTTTATCTAATTTAAAAATTAGTTAATCAAAGCTTGTTTATAATAATTATAATTAATATTACAAAGTTTTCGTTAGATAAATTTGGTAGCTTGGCTAATAAACGTTTCACAGATTTGCAAAGTGTGAACTAATTCTTAACGAGCTTAACTGTATATTTAAATAAATAAGACGACGACGATGATGAGAAGAAGTAAATTAGACAGATGAAGAAAAAAATTTAATTCACCTTTAAATTCAAGGTCACTAAAACTTCCTTTGCTCAGTGAATAAACCGTTTAAAGCTAGTTTTAATTACAACGACCTCCTGGCACAGCACAGGTTTGGTCGCCTTTTTAAAATGTATCAACAGGTGCCCACGATATTTTCTGTACAACTTTCGATTCAGAAGAGTTTATTCTCATATAATAAATGTATATTATGCGTGTCACCAGACAAGCTATTTTATTAAGGTAATAAACACATAATTTTTTCGCTAAAAATTATGATATGTTAACGACAAATATTAACGATGATAAAAAGTATTATTATTATTAAAAGGCGTGCAAAAGAAGAAAAAATATTGAAACATTTATTGCTTTACAATTGCAATATGTATTTACTATAGTTAGTAAGTAGTTAATTGCATATTCATAGAACTACACAAGCTTCACATGACTAGTAATTAGAACTATTTGCACTTAGGTAATAAATTGATTATCTTATTCGGCACGCACACCTCTAATTACTTTTGCTTTTCTGTTAAACAACCATTTAAAGCTTTTTTAAAGTTGTGTAAATATGTATTTACATATTTTATTTAAATGGTTTACAATTTTCAATCCTTGCTCTTGTAGCAGGGCTGAATTATCCATGAAAGCGCATGAAGCGCGCGCTTCAGGACCCGGTGTTGAGAAGGACCCGGAGATAAGGAAAACGCTCAAAAAACTTATAGGATTGAACTCGAAAACGGTGGGTCTGACAGAAAAAATTACTTTTAGCAGAATGAAAGCATATTAAATTCCCGACAAGAATGTTTTTTCATTTTTCTCTATTCCTTAGTTTTCGAGATATCTGCCCGAGATATCTATTTACATAACTAAATCCAAAAGTCAGCTTTTTTGAATTTTTTTATAAAAGTCACGACCTTTTTCCAACTATGGAAAAAAGTCTGAAGATTTTAGCTCTAGCTTTTATAAATGTCTGTTTATGTTAGGCCCAGTGCAGAAGAGCAATACCAGAAGTAAATATACACCTGATGTCTGAAGATGAATAACTTGAAATTTTAAAAGTTGAATGAATAAATGATTATTTTTCTGAAACAATACTACATGCACTCATTAAGATGATGTTTAAACTTCTAGGTTAAAAGAACTCATGCAATAAACCTAAATCAAACCGAAAGCTGTTGTGTAGGTGATGTGCCGATAAAAATCTCGAATGTATTAAAATTATAACAATGCTTAAAAGATATATAAAATACTGTTACGTTTTAGTGTTAATAAATAATTTTTGCTTCGTTTTTGCCTTATTTTTATTTTCACTTGGTACTAAAAAATGTAATTTATCAAAAATCTTCATCAACACTAAATTTAGAGCAAGTAGTGTAATTACAGTAATAATAATAATTATTTCAGTCATAAATAACAAGCTACTAAAGAGACAAAAATAACAACAATTTAACTAGAAAATGAAATGTTTTTAGACGATTATCGGGCATTTCGAGCCTTAAAGTTGCACAATAATTTATTGTTAACAAATTATTTTTATATAATAGGTACGTCTAGTTGTAATAATAAATTTTATAAGTCATAGAAGAAGAAAATTCCCACAATGCCTTTTTTATTCTCTCAAAGACAAGTTACTACTTATTAGAAACAATTTACTGATCAATAACTAAAATAAATATTGTTCTTTGTTATCGCACTTTATAATCCATTCAAGGTCCCGTGTTCTCTATTATTACAAAAATCAAAAATAAGCACTAAAAGCTTAAAGCACTTGCAACAGGTTGTGAATTTAGTGTTTTCAAGTATCAGACAAGTCGTGCACTGCAATATTCGTGAGTGATAGCTGTCAAGAGTTGGGTTCTTTGCCGTAGGACGGGTCGCGACCCTAATATCACAAACTTATAATTGCAGGATGGTAAAAGGCACGCGCTTTAAATAAACAATTTTTAATTATCGACAAAATGTTATTAATATTAATAGATCTGGATTAATTTTCTAAACTATAAGTAAAATTAAACGTGAACTATCCAAGACACGTACCGTTTCTCATTAAAATTATCGCGCGTCAACAAGAGAGTGAGCTATGCGTTATTGCCTATAACACCTATGTGATTTTCATAAAATTTTGTAGACGTTTAAAGAAATAAATCTAAAATATTCAAACCGGTAAAAATTGTTTAAAAGTATCAAATGTCCTAATACAAACCTTCTTCAACACATGCAAGGCAAATTTTGACTCGGGACCCAAACGTAATTGGATTGACGTGGAATAACTCATTCTCCGATCTCATGGTGGACTTTAAAATTGAGTAAATGGGTGCATAAACTGTATTAATGGTAATCAAGCGGTTAAAAGTGTAGTGGTTGCAACATTATCTTCATTACAATGCCATACTCAAAGTTTAACTAATGCTCTAAAGCAGGGACCGGTAACGCAGTTTCTGTGAATAGTATGAGCCCTCATTACACTCAAGGTTGAGATGTTGAGAAGATCTTAATAAAAAAAACATTCGGCACTCATTGAATGTTTTTATTTCTGGAAAATTATTAATTATTTAAAATTATTTATCTATTTAACAATAGTTATTTGTATACCTAGTTCCGAAAGTAATGTTTTGCAACACGAGCACCATAATCGCAGCACGAGCGCAGCGAGGGCTGGGACGGAGCGAGAAATGCAAAGCCCTTTCAGTAAAAGTTGTATACACATTATTTTTTATAATCCTAGATTATATACGACAAAAATAACAAGAATAATAAATTATTATTAACTTCTTGCACTATATTTATCATTGTGCGTCTAAGCTTGTCATGGATTTTCAATAGTGTTGTCATTAAACTTTAAAAAAAATATAGCACTATGAACTAAAAGTACTTTCAGTTACTACTGAAAGTTCAGTTAGTACTGAAAGTAGTAATGACAGAATTATAAAAATTTCAATTTTGACTCAATTTAAATATTATTAGCCCTAGCACCTGTTTGTACATAACATTCACTCTCATTATTATGTATCTGACCTTTCTCAGGAAACAACTTCCTACAGAACATTAACCAATATGCATATTACACTGACACATAATCAGTAATAAATTTATGTCGTTGTGACTTACATAAATCTCTTTCAATTTAAAATATTTGTTTACAATTCCTAACAAAAAGATTAAGTAATTAAATGATTAACATATCAATAATATGGAGCTTAGTGGCATTTTTTATAGTTTTTATTATTTATTACACTTGTTATTAACATATTTTGTGAATATGTTTACCCTAACTTACAGGATATGCTAATTTCAATCAATTACTGCAATTGCTAAATAGCAATATTGCTATTGGAAAAGGACAACAAGTATAGATAATAAGAAAAATAAAAGTTCATCTAGTGTTAAGAAAAAAAAAAGAATGTAGCCATACCAGGACTTGTTCGTGCGTATTAAAGCTATTTTTAAGCATTCAAAATAAAACAATTGGTCCAATTTTCGGTTAAACCGGAAGTAAAGTATCAAGTGGTGGGTATCATATCAGATAGCAAATTTTACGAGTTTTCAAAATTTTGAAAAATATTCAGTACTCTATTTATATTAAGAAAGCTTTTTCTATTTCCGGTTAAACCGGAAGTCAAAATACGAAGTGTTTAGTATCATGTAACAGCTAATTTTAAGAGCTTTAAAAATATTTTAAAATATACGGAGTGTTCCTAAACACTTTTTATATTTTCGCATTTTCCGGTTCAACCGAAAGCGTTTTGTTAACCGAAAATTGTGTGAAATAATAGATAATCATGAGATTGATACATTTAGCATTTTTCAGGTTTCTATGTGGCGTTTTGTAAAGGCAAAAATTTGATGTAAAAATCTCGAAAACGAGTCAAAATAGCATAGGTTTTGATAAATAAGAACAATGTTAAAAAAAATGACGTTTAGCCCATTTGTGCAATAATGAAAAACATACTTTTTTTAATAAATTTCGAGTCCCTGAGAACGAATATGCCATTAGAATTTCCGAAGTTGTCATTTTTGACATAGTAAAATGTCATTTT
This sequence comes from Malthinus seriepunctatus, assembly GCA_963924605.1. Lineage (NCBI taxonomy): Eukaryota > Metazoa > Arthropoda > Insecta > Coleoptera > Cantharidae > Malthinus > Malthinus seriepunctatus. The sequence continues at coordinate 78,046,625 of OZ004600.1, read as the reverse complement.
ATAGGTATTTATAATATCTCTGAGCTAAAAGTATTTTTTTATTATTGGTTTTTAAATTTTTTTAAATATTCCTTATTCACTTTATTTTCATTAACTTTCAATTTTTTTTATGTGTTCCCAACACTTTTCGGAAATTCTAATGCCACTAGAAATCTATTAAAAAAAGTATGTTTTTCACTATTGTGCAGATGGGCCAAAAACGACATTTTTTAACATTGTTCTTTCTAGTGTTTGTTAATTTATTGACAGCATTTATCTGTCAGTGTGAAATTATAAAAATTGAAGAAACAGCCATGGCTATTGCTATATCGCTATTTTGAGCAATTTTCGACAATTTTACATCAAATTTCTGCAGCTTCCTAAAGATTGCGATATTAATAATTTTGATGATTGATTTAGATGTAGAATTTGATTTTAACCTAAAATAATTAGGAAATTACGAAAGTATTTTAAATCCCTCCTAAAACCGAGAACCGTGCTGTTCACCACATGTTAAATTTTAATCCGAATTAACCGATATTTTACCATCTCTCGCGTAATATTATTATAAGTGCAAACAATTTTAACGCTTTGATGACTTTTCTTGATTAATGGAATAAACTTAATTAAATTATCCAAATTCAATACAGTAGCTCGGGAGTAATAAAATAAATCAATAAGACTTAAAAAATAAGCAAAATGTGAAAAAACGAAACGATAGCAAAAATATTAAACTGGTTCATAAATTATTATTTCTGAAGAGAAGGTGCTGTTGACCTCATATTGGTACAAATTAACACGTAAACTGATTGGAGTTGAGCAAACCAGATTGTCGGTCGCATGCAATAAGGTATTAATCCTCTCTCACGTAGTGATCCAACTGTGCCTATACAACACACATCAAATATGTACATACTTTTACCTAGTTTTCATAAAATTACAATTTTTCATTTAGGTAAATTCTATTTAAATAAAGAAGACGGAACTTAGCAGGAACAGTTTTTAAATTACTTATTATACAAAAAGCAGTGATACAAAAATAGAATATTTTTAAACTTACATAAAATAATAGATAGACTTAAGAGTAGATATAAATAATAAATAATAAAATTTGGAGTAATAAATTTAAATAAATTAATTTTTAACGTATACTACATAATGTTTTGAAGTGGTTATGCTTAATTTAAATTTTATGTTATTGTATATTAGTATTTCTCAATTTTTGTGTCGTTTTGATAACTTTCAACTTCCAAAGTACCAAAATAAACAGTTTATCTTGAAAATTATCGAATCAATTCAAAGTACAAATATTTTCGTAATTACATATGGCAAAATGTCAGTCAAGGTCATTAACATTTAATTTAATTAAATTTGCAAAATTTATTTTATTTGCAAGGTGATCTCATATTGGAGACCCAGACTTGCTTACCATACACTTTTCAATCGTTACCTATTTGTTCCATCTTTCTGAGTTTCCTTTTAACACCTGAAGATCAAGAGGAGAAATTGAATGGTGCTCTTTATTACAAGCTTCAATTTTACTACCTTGGAACTGTTACATTTTATAGTTTAAAGAACCTGCTCTGGTATAGACTAGCGTAGCACACCTCTATCAGGTGCTTATGGCACTATAAAGTGTGCTGTTGTGAAGTTTGAACTATTTTATCGGTAAACGTCCTTTGCGGCCTTGCAATATGTCTACAAGAATTACTTTGCATATCAACAATCGAAATGCGCGTATTTGGGTTTATTGTACCCCAAGCAACCCCCTAAGACAATTTGACAAAATGCCAAGTTCAACTGACACTTTGGTCAATAAAAAACGTTCCTCCCAAAGATAAGGTGGCTGGAAGAGTTTGATAAATAGGAAGGTCATCGGCTTTTCTATTACAATCCAGAGCCCACAACATGAATAACCTGGCTAATCATGGATAATGGCATTGTACAATTGTCGATGTTTTATTATCGGTGTGAACTCAGTGTTATCACTGTTGAGACATAAAAGATTAGACGAGATTTGCTAATAAATTTTGAGCTAACCTAACACCACGTGATCTTATACCGTACCAGAACTAAGGTGATTCTACCCAAGCAACCCTCTCAGACAGTAATAGTGTATTTAACAAAATGCCACGTTCAATTGACATTTTGCTCAGACAAAAACGTTCCTCCCAAAGGTAAGGTGGCTTGAGGAGTTTGATAAATAGAGAGGTCCTCGGCTTCTCTATTACCATCCTGGCTCACAACATGGATAATCTGAATAATCATGGATAACGGCATTATACAATTGTCGATGTTTTATTATCGGTGTGAACTCAATCTTATCACTGTTAAGACAAAAGTTTGAACGAGATTTGCTATCAAATTTTGAGCTAACCTAACACCTCGTGATCTGATACCATACCAGCACTGAGATGATTCTACCCAAGCAACACTCTTAGACAGTAATATTTCATTTAATAAAATGCCAAGTGCAACGAACACTTTGGTCAATAAATAACGTTCCTTCCAAAGATAAAGTTGCTTGAGGAGTTTGACTCAACTCAACAAGCTATCTTATTCACTGAAATATCCTTATGGCGACTAGAGACATCTATTTTAGTGGAGATTTTTTGTCTAAATCGGCCCATAAGCGTTGAGGGGGTCTGATGTATCTAAAATTTTCTGCTGTTCTGCTGCACCACTCACCAAAACGCTCGCGGTTGGAAAATTGGTTACAATTTTTTCATTATGTTCTAAGGCAACATCCATCGTTCTGTGGAGTTACATCTTTCTATGGGTTACATGTACGCACCTATACGATAAAAAGACGAATTTATAATGAAAGAAATGAAATACATGAGTATTTCTAGCTGTTCTCAGAGGTATTCTGCACAAATCTATTAAATCTACAATTAATTCGTAGGTCATATTTAAATTTTTGGGCGTTAGGAAAATCATGAAAAGTAATGTTTTTCAAAGTCTTGTAAGTTATTAATAAATAATTGTTACAAAGGAGTACTTCATTCCATTAAACCAAATCTCTATCTTCCATAATAAAATGAAGATCCCCATGTTGAGAATGAGTGTGTGGACAAGCTCTATCTTCTTTTCATTTTCTAATGTTCACTTTTTATTTACTAATTATGTTCATTGCTTAAATTACTTATATTAAGCCTCTTAAAACGGTTTCGTATTTTGAGCGTTTTAAACATTTTTCTCGACTTTTTCCTTTCACATTCCAAGATTGTATCAAATTAACTTTTGGCAACCGAAGCACCAAAGTTTAAAAGTTCACCACAAATCTCGAAATAAATTTTGTTACACATTCAGTTATTATACTACTTGTTTTTACTATAAGCAAAACATTTTCAATTTTTTTTTACAAAAAAGGACACTGATAAAAACTGAAGCATTAACAACAAGATTATGCACTTTTAACTGACCATCAAACGTCAAATTATAGCACATCAAGTAGAAAATAATATGTAGCTTATTATTTTTCTGCAAATAAATTTAAAAAATATCATTTATATTAATAATTTATATTTTCCCATTACATATTAATGAAAACGAGTCGCCCATGGTGAAAGCAAGGATTGGTTGATCCGATAAGGCGCCGGTAAATACAACTCACGGCTGAGCAACCTTCCTTTCCAGTTTTCTCTGAGAACAAGTAACTATATCCTTATCAGAATTCGTTACAAACGTCAACTCGTAGCTTCTTCCTTTCTCGTACTTACATTAAAGGTCCAAATTGAATAAAATAATTTACTACGTAAAAACTTAAAAAAAAACTTTTTTTGTAAAAGTAGCGTACCTCAAATTGTTAATGCGTTGTTTTCTTTATACGAACGGTGAATTGTTTGTGCGTGTAGCAAAATTAATTCACGTACACGTAAAAGACATTGCTTGATGAGTTATGACAAACTTTGAATCTTTTGTAAAAATGGGTTTAAAACTTAAACAAATAAATTCTAAAAATTACAATTTTTTTTAGTGATGAAACGATTACGATTAAGATTAATCGTAATCGGCGGTTATCAGGTTTTAGCGATTAATCGTAATCGCCGATTATCCAAATACGATTATTCAGCTTAGATCTTTCAGCATTTCAGCATTATAAACCGTCTTGAATGTGGCAGAGAGGCCTTTCTCAATAATCAACAGAACGACTGATTCATTCCCCCAAACGAAATCGGTTGAATCCTGTCATATATTAATAATTTATGTTTTTTAAATAGAAATTTGACTGTCCTTAACTATGAGTTTTAAGTAGAATTGGCCAATTAATCGAATTACAAAGAATAATATTTATTTTTATCTTTTTACGAAGGAATTGCTGTTTATTATTATTTTTGCTCTTTTCGCTCTTTTTAGCTCTTTTTTTTGGCTCTTTTCCTTTAAAGATTTAAATAATCGTAATCGTAACCTGCGGTTATTATTTTCTTTAATCGTAATCGTAATCGTTAAGCGACAATCGTTTCATCACTAATTTTTTTCTTTACATGCAAAAATAACCACCCTGGGATTCAATGCTTGAGCAACTCCTAAATTTAACATTTCATTCCGACAACCAAATTACAGTAGTAGAGGTCAATTGATCTACGTAGTCTAGTAAAGATATCTAGAAGATATCAGACCGATTTCGTAAACCTACTGATACTGATGGCCAGGTACGAATCAAAAAACGTTGGGGCCTGAAGAACTAATTATTTTTGGGCCCCTACAAAAATATACTATCTTAGTTAGAAGTAAAAAATACTAAAAAGACCCGTCTTTCTAGCTCTAGCTCTTGTTAGACATGGCTAAAGGAAAGGAAGAGGTGAAAAGGTCCCGTTTTGCGGGTTTTCGCTTACATCTCGAAAACCGTGTATCATAGGGAAAAAATTATTCTTAGCAAAATGAAAGCTTATTAAATTTCCTACAAGATCTTTTTCTATACCTTATAGCTTTTAAGATTCCCGCCTACAAAACTCGTTAACGTTTGAAAAAAAATGCGACTCACGTTTTGCATCAAACTTTTGCCTCTAGCACCTCAGCCCTTTGGTTTCAGTAAAAGTCTTTAACAAAAAGTTGTAGAGTATTAAATTTCTTAAAAGATCGTTCCTTATATCTGTTTCTCTATTCCTTAAAGTTTTCGAGATATCCGCCCGCAAAAATCGTAAATGTTTGGAAAAAAGCTTTTATTCTTACGTTTTTCGTCAAAATTTTGCCTATAGCACCTCTACCCTTTGTTTTATAGTAAAAGTCTTTAGAAAAGAAGTTGTAGAGCATAAAATTTACTAGAAGATTGTTTCTATTCATTTTTTCTGTATTCGTTATAGTTTTCGAGATATTCGCCAAAAAACCGTAAATGTATAAAAAATGTATTTTTCCTCACGTTTTTCGTCAAACTTTTGCCTCTAGCACCTCGGCCCTTCGTTTTATAGTAAAAGTCTTTAGAAAAGAAGTTATAGGTTATAGAGCATTAAATTTCCTTTCCTATTTTGCGTTTTTTCCGGGCCCTCCACAACACCGGGCCCTGAAGCACACGCTTCATGGTTAATCCAGCACTGCTGATGGCCCACCCTGTGCAATGACTGCACAAAAATTCAAAAAGAAAACTGACAAAAAGATGTATAAAATAAAATTCAAATTTATGAGAATTTAGCTTTTCCCATGTGTTGTAAGTAAATATAAATCTATGTTAAATGATCAAAAGAAGTTGAATTTAATTGCAATATATTATGAGTAGCATTTTATATAAATATTTTATGAGAATTGCAGAGCTAAATCAACTTATATGGAGTTAATAGTTAACAACTTGTAGTAGGCTTTCAAAAAATTTAAAATAAGCTTTAAATTTTAATACACTTTTTCAAACAATTCATAATTCATCGATGTTAACAAGTACATCTTTTTTGGTCATTTTATCCAATAAAAGAGATTTTCTTGCTTGTAAGTTGTGTTGATTGGCCATAAGTTATGTCATTTTGGCTTTACAGTCATGTACGTTGCTCTGAAATGTTGCTTGCTTAATATTTATACCAACATATATTGTTTCCAGTCTGTTACACACCTTTTCTAGAATCTCGTGCAAATATTTCATTGTGTCACCGTATGATTTTACAAAAAGTTACTCCAACTGTAAACTTTATATATTGCGACATTATAAGAAAAAAGTAACGCTCATAAAAATATTATTTATGAATTTAAAAAAAAATCGTTCAAGTTGAGAAGTTGGCCCCAAAGTTATTTAAAAACAACTTGAAAGAGTTAAGTTTTACTCCCACTTGTGGTTAGATATCTCAAACTTACAGGAAACTGTTTTGGTCACATTGATAAATTCAAGCATCCGTGTTATATCAAAACACGTTAGATATTTTTATATCGTTGAAAATTTGTGAGACGTTTTGATATAAAATAATTTTGACGGTAAGTAAGTATGGTTAAATTGAAAAACAACTTGTTAACCCTAATGAAATTGAACATATGTAAGGCGGTTGGATGGTTGCATAAATATTATTGTTACCAAAAATAGGGCAGGTGAATAGGGAAGTAGAAAAATAATTGAATTAATCAATTCTCGTGTGACTCTGGCAGCTGCCACAATACCTGTAGAAGCAGTGGCGTAGCAAATGTTTATCTGCGACTTTCATTTATAATTATCGTTTGTATCTGCATCCCGTTCGTCAGAGTTTAATTTTTAGGTGCTGAACTACCGAATACAACTATTTTTTGTTCAGGTCATCATTACTTCTAACCCCCCCCCCCCATGGAGGAGCTATCTACAATTGGGACGCTTTTGCTAATCTTCTGGTCACTTCTCCGGTGGCCTTCTTAACCGTAACGACTCGTACGTGCCATCGTCTCCCATGCTGAGTTTTTTTAACTCTTTCCATTTTCCATAGTTGTGGGGGTCTCGCCAGGCAGTAGAACTAACTGGCCTGCTTTTAATTGCTTTCCCCCGTCGCTTTTCCATTTTTTCATAGCCTGCAGCGTACTCAGGTATTCTCATTTCCATCTTGCCCAAAACTCTTCCACCACAGACTGCATCTCTTCAAATTGGCTTATCCAGCCCTGTCTTGATTCAATCATACTGCTAGTCGGCACCACCTCTAAACGATCATCAAGATCGGTTGAGCTCGGTGTCAGTGGTCGTGAGTTAAGGACACTTTTAATCCCACAATACACTGTGTGCATTTGTTCATAAGTGAACTTATTTTCCGGTATGCAACTGTAAAGATGTTTTTTGCAGTCCACCAAAATGCGGTGTTCTTGGCGGTGTAAAAACGCCACTTTATTGAATATTTAAGCAAATAGTCTTTATATACAACTATGTACCTATTGCCCAGTAAAAGCTGGAGCTCTATGCATTTAGAGCCATAGAGTATTAAAGAAGGAGCCCGGAGAGTGCTCTTAAATTTCTTCAAAAGTATAATATTGAACTAGCACCATTACATTAAGGGGCTTATGACAGTAGATCTATTTAAGGTCGCGTTGATAATAAGCTATCAAGCCCAAAACACCCTAATACATAATCTAACGTAAAATTTGAATGGTTCTTGCTTCTAGTCCTGTGAAAGATGCCCCGCAGTATAGGTGGTTAGATTATCGTGCTGACTTTCGGGCCAAATAGAGACCGACCCCGCAGAACGGGCAAAAATCTCGTTTAAAGACGAACAGGTTGAGTAATCTTATCTGCAGCTAATATCCTAATTCGTATGTTTATCTAAACGTTTGTCAGAGCAGGAAAAAGTCACATCTGAAATGATCGGAAACTGAAGACTCTATTTGACACCAAAATATCGTTCTAGCAGAAGAAGTAAAACCTGCAGAAACAATTTTGAAAAAGTCGGTCGTAGACATCTACTGTTTCAGTTGTTAACTGAAACTAAAAATGTATGTGGTTATATTATGAAAAACAAACAACTAGCCTTTACTCCTTCATTGTATATCAGGATTAGCAGAGTGTATTTATCTACTTATCCATTCTCGTCTTCCCACCAGTTGTTTTCTGATAATGCTTCCGAATCAACGTACAGGCATGTGAAGCCATCTGGTAGCGGTTGTTAACGAACCATCTATGCAATAATGCAAAGACTTTCGGTTGTTAGGTTAGACTAAAGTTTCCCGTTCAATCTACATGTTCCATACCTTCATATCGTGGCGCTATAGTTTTCTGCCTTAAACAACATAATAGATCCGAAAGGTTCACTTCCGGAAACCAGCATCAACTTCTAGTCTTGAGTCTGGCTATAAAAGTGTCGGGAGACAAAAGCGCCAAGGTCAGGAGTTAAAAGGTTATAAAGATGGTTGCAGATAAAAATTTTGAAGACAAAATTAAGACGTGCGACTACGGGAACTGCTAAAATACGTACAGTAACGAATTCAATAGCTTGAGACTCTATAGGCTCAAAACCATTGAATAAATAGCCTCTACTCTAACAGGAAAGAGCAGGAAACAGGAAATGATTGTCTAAATATAGGGATTTCCGGTCAATTACGCCAACGAAAATGGTTGCTTATAGTCCCACTTAAGGAAAGATCATGACAGACAATGATGAAATAAATTTGATGGAATGAATGAGTCATCCATGGTTTTCTAAAATATCGTTTCCGTTACATTTTCTCGTATAGGCAACGGTTGCTAAGCTCCTTCCCGGTTCTCTATCTTCTAAGCTCAAAACTATAGTTTGTGGCTTCTAAAATTATAGTTTTGTTGTATGTGCATAAATTGAAATAATTTCGTTTCAAGCTGGCTGTCCATGTGTCCATCCATGAAAAAGTGTATACGTGTATAGTTTTTTCAAATGAAAAAGAATTTTTGATGCCCTTGTAATGTTGCAAGCCCGACAAATGACATTTTATGGTCTCGTTGATAAATTCGCTTCCAGTAAGAAATAGCAACTTTCAACTTTCTGTGGATAATAATTATTCATAAAAACGTTGAAGTGCGAGGGATTAGAAAAATAAATTGGAATTAATGAGTTGTTGTTCACTTTGAACACGAGTGAAAAAGCTCTCTTGGAGCAAAATAACTTTTTTAATGTGTCAATGTTGGTAAAAAAGTGTCCTGCAACGTGTCTTTTGAAAAGATAGAAATCTTGGACGTACACCTTCATTTTTCTTATTTTTCGAAAAGATTTACAATCCTTTTAGAATGTATTTCAATGTGGACTAAATTAAATTAACAAACGTGAAAGTAAGTAATATAATTAATTCAACAGTAAAATCTAAACACTGTCATGTTGATAACATCTATTACAAGTTTAGTAAGAAATGACTTCTTGAATAAAATAACAATTCTCATTGCTGTTTCCTGTACACAATAACACTGTGTGGCGGATTTCCAGTAGAATCATGTAAGTTGGTCGTCTCGTATCTTGAATGCATTTATGCAATTTGTAGAGGCAACACTTAAATTTCTCCATTAAATTTAACGCAACAACATTTAGATAAAATTTATTAAAGTTGCTTATCAAACGTAAGTTATTACCAATTTATTATGTTATTTTACACTCAATTGTGTTTTATGGATTTTATTGCAATGTTGAGTTAATAATTTTTATTAGTCGATCAAAAAAATGCAATATGGCCAATAATTTATCGATTTATTGGCCAATTTGGTTCTTTCGAAAATTAATATTTTAATTGCCTTCTTCGCTGACGTGGAAGCTAAAAAATAGTTAGGGGGTCGTGGTGTTCTACGACTACTACTAAATCATCTGCTTGGAATGGAAGTAAAAATCTTTAATAACATGCTATTTTCAATTTTTATAAACCTCGAAGAAGCGCTTCATCCATCTTAGAAGATTTTTTTACTAGGTTATTATTCCCATCCACCGATGGATAAGTTGATTAAAAATTCCAAATGTGTATAGGATGAAAGTATGTAACTAATAAAGGTACTAAACAATACATCAGTGTACAGTGCATATTATCTGTAGGTACATAAAATAGTTGACTGAGTCTTAAGGTACCTCTGTAATTATTAATACAAACTGTACAATTAAATATCATTAGAGACGCAAGATATAATAATTTAACAACCACATAAAGCTTAAGAATCATATTAATGTTATCAAAAAAAGCAATCTACGATGACTGCGTTATACTTTATAATTTCTTTCGCTAAGAGTATAGTTAAATGCAAATCTGATTAAAATTTAAATATTTCAACAGAAGTGGTACTAATTTGTCTCAAATTGGTCGAAAAATTTAATGTTTTTTATATACAGAGATTGCACATCATTTTATAATAATTTTGGAATATTCAACGACAAAATTAATGGCCGTTTAAAATTTTGAATAATAAATAAAAATTTGCAAATTTGATGCCCGAGGCGGCGTCCTAAACTTCCCAATCACTTCAACTCATCTGTATAGTGTGACCCTGCGGTTACATTTTATTGGAATGTGACTACAGAGGAACAGAGGTCAGTGTCAAATCGGTCGCTGTTAGATGAGTTAATTCAAAAACAATTTCCTATTACAATAACCGCATGTTACCTATTAACACCTTTGTTAAAGCATATCAAGCTACCTGTTCGAGACGAGTAGATTCGCACATTCCATGTTTATTTACGAGGTTTATAATATGCAAATAAACATGAGAATTACTACCGTAACAAACCGCCCTTACAGACACGGTAATTCAGGAGAGGTACAAACAATATGAAGTATTGACAAAATAATGTTGTAAGGAGTAGGGGACCCATAAAAAATTCCTGGAGGGTATCGAGAAGAAGTTATTACATTAGTGGAGAGAATCAGTTCAAATTGAATTTTTCCATGAATCATTTGGTGGATCAGTTGGGCTAAAATAATCTCTACAGATCCTCAAAAATTAAAACACATTTTTTCAACCTCTCAGCGCCCTTGTTTGGAGGATACGTGGACTCTAGTTCCTGATCCAGTAGTCACAAACTAAAAGCACTAGAAAACCAATAAAGTAGGTGAGAAGATAAAGAAGATGCATCGATGATTGCAGTCGCTATACATAAGAGTACGAATATCGTCCCAATTGTCATCCGTACAGAGAGGTGACATCCATATAGCGATCGCGACCGAGCTCTCTTCCATGAATCTTCGGCATGTTCGTGCCCTTAGATATGAAAGGAAATGGTTGGATCGCGACTGCTGTTCGAAAATAATATTTTATCAGCCTCATATGAAGCATCTCTTTAGATAATTTTCAGTATTTCAAAGTTGATGAAAGCTCTTGCAAGCTCTTCAATAACTAATTTCCTGTTAGACTGACAAGAGCGACGTTGAAAATGCAGAGCTACGGCTGACATGATTTGGTCAGATCAGGGCTGGGATCCTGTAACTACTAAGCTACTTACCATTTACCCTTTTTCTACCAATTTCCAAAAGTTTGTAGGAGAAGAGTAGAGAGTAAGTAACGCAGTGTATCGCTACGCTACGCTAATAGTTACAGGATCACAGCCAAGACGTGATATCGTCTCTTGTGTAGATGCATCGTCTAAAAAATTTCTGTTGTTAGTAATCAGGTAATTGCCTGACCCAGGGTTTCCCAAATTGTGCTCCGCGTAAAGGTAGCAAGTGCTCCGCGATGATTATGTGTCATTTACCTACCCTTCAAATTACACATGCTGCTCCGTCAAAATTCAAGGACCCTCAAAATACTCCATCAGAGAAAAAGGTTGGGAAACCTTGCTGACCAAATCAGGTAGTATGTAAGCAACTCTTGATTTGACTAAGCCATTTGTCGGGCCAACAAAATCTGATTGTCTGTAAGTCCTTTTATCCTCTAAGGCACTGCCTTAGAAATTTTAAAAAGCAAATATCTGTAAATTGCTTCAAACCCACATTCTTCCAGTTACCAAGGAAAATTATAATCTAACCTATAATTTACTGAATGTGCGTGGTCCAGCATTATCGACGACGGCGACTCAAAAGGCACACTAACGTTTTTATTGCGTGCAGGTTGTGGAGTTGGCGTAGATAGACCTTTGTTTATCTAGAACGTCGTCTGCGTTGATCTGTCGTAGTTCAACGCTACTATAAAGTCATACCAATCACTCAAAATCGTGCGATGATATATGGTGTGAAAACAAGGTAGATGGCTCCACTTCAGGGAACATCGTAGTAGCCAACTACGACAGATCTACGCAGACGACGATCTAGAATAACGGAAGTGACGTATGTAGGAATTTCGGCTATGGAAGGGGTCTAAAGCCTAATAACATAGGCTCTCTGAAAGGAGGGGAAAACACTGATGATAACAACTAAAAAGTGATTAGCGGTGTGCTACAGTTTTACTAAATGGTACTTCACACTTTATGACTTTAGTAGGTACTTTCGCCTCCGGCTATAATACCCTCACTTATTATTATTATGGTGTTCGTTCCTCTGTGCCACCCCTACAATGAATTGATACCCACAAATGCTCAAGAAATTAACACATTTTTCTCATCTCATCCTACCAATGATTTTGATTATGGCTAGAGCTGGCGACCCGTTTGTAATCTCCTAATGTTTAGGTGAGCTCGTTTCCTACCTAACAGGGTGGCCCCATAGTTCCTGATCACTGATCTGGTAAATAACAGACCCTAGCGCATTATATAAAGAAGAATAAGACAAAGATTATACACCCTTATTTGCATATTTCCAGTTTGTAAATAAGGTTTACATTTACACCCCTTTAACTTTACAAGGATGTTACAACCATTTTAAAAACAATTAGAACAAAAAATGTCTCGCTTTTTTCTTCTCATATAATTTCGACTGTCCATACTCTTTTAATGGTTAACTCAAAATATAATTGTTTGCTACAATCTTTGACCGCAATAGAAGCCGCAGCACAAACCGCTGTTTATAAAATTACAACTTGAACGTTTAAATTGTATTTGATTAACCACAAATTCTAATAAAAATATTTTACAACCACTTACTAATGTTAAATTAAGACAATTTTTTTAATCTAATAGCAATGCAGAAATATACGATCAAAGCAGCAAGTGAGATGTTTGTGGAATAGCCATAAAGAAGCTTTTCAAACGATTAAGTCTAAATTTGAGACTCTTTCAAACGTTATGGTCCACAAAAAATAAGTAATTTTAGGTCAAGTTTTAATAATGTGAGTTTAAGATCTAAAGTAGTCCCATTTTCGTTAAAGATCTCTTATTTGGTACCCCATATTTAGAAAAGATAATAATTTCTTTGTAAACTCGTATATTTGTCACTTTGTATAAAGATGATAATCTTTAGCTACTTTATGCTTCTATTATATGCACTTTATTTGCTTACCCCCAAAAGATCAGATAAGTCTTTTGTATACTCCTGGAAAAAAAACATTAAACCTAACTAGTTCATTGCACCCATATTATAAAAACATACACCAAAAGCAAAAAAAAAGGTTCCTTATTTTTGAACCAACTTTCGAAATAGAGAGTTAGGGTAGCACTTGTTGGTAATTTTGATTATTTACACAACGTTGAACTTAAAATATCTTACGTTAGATAAATTATTTTTGCGGTCATTTGTCTACGACTGCGGCAAGTACAGAAACATCCTGACACTTTACGGTGGACCCCAGTAATTAACGATCTTAAACGCACATTTTTCAAAGACGAGATAAATAATATTTCACTTAATAAATTTGGGGAGTGTCAAAATCAAAAACATTATTTATATACTCGACTACGTTTGAATTTTGAAGGTGTTGATTGAACAAGCCAATGACGTGGCTGTTGAACTTGAATTTTGTCCTAATAATATCACTAATTAAAAAAATAATGTTATTATAATATAGAGTACTCATTAAGCTAATTGCTAACTATATCAATTTCTATAAAATGTTATATTTTATAATATAATACCGACACACCATAAACTTGTTTGAATGGTTCAAAAATTTCAAATTGGAACTGTCTACACTCTGGGGTAAACTAGAAAAATTTTGTAGAACATTTAAGTCTGTTTAGGTATATAAAAAAATTCTTAATCAACATCTCAGATATCCAGTAACCACTATTTGATATATCTTGAAGGCTATTGCCCTAATTGAAAATTTCGAAGACTATTTTTTAATACTATAGGACTTTCTGAAGACTTATAGGCCTTTTGATGCTTCCCACGTTCCCAGAAAAAATTACATAGATCAATACGCAGTCACATTTCCACAAAAAAGGTTACAAGCCTGCTAGCATGGACCTAGGTATCTTATTAAGCTGCCAAAGCTCGACATTGGAATAATCTGTGTTCAGAAGATTCGCCACCCTCCCCATAGATCCTCTAAATATCCTTACGACCGTCTATGGTATGTCGGGTTTCTTTAGAGCCTTGGTTCTTAATCGTCGGGGAACACTAGACGTGTTCACTGTGGCTTCACTGAGCAGCAGCGTTCCGCAGACCACGGATTGAGAACCAATGCTTTAGAAGACAGTTGTAATAATGAATAGGTCTTCAAACTGAGATTTTGTGTTTCCAATTGCCTCTTTTAGCAGTCGGCAACCTGTTATAACCTATTTACGATCTTCAGGGTATAAAGAGCTGAGAGCAAGTCCCCAAAATCTTTCTCTTTAATGCCCATACGATTATTGAGGGGATGATAGATAATTGTGTACACAGCCTCGGTTTATAGATTCTTCAACCATTCCCCTATAGCCTATACAATCTTACTTTTCTTCCACATATAGAAAGTAGAGTTCTCAAATGCCTGATTATCAGTTTAGATGGGAATACCACAAGCTCGGCATGCGAATTCTACAGTTCCTAATCATATGCATAGCTCCCAAAAATGTAACGTAATGAGGCCTAAACTAACATAATTTTCAAAACATGGAAATATACCCAAGTTGAATTAAAATATGTCTCTTAATTAAATATACAACTTTCTGTTTTTGCAGGAATTTCTAACTGCCCTTTTTTAATTGAACTCATAAAGTTACCCAAGTAACACGCTATTAGGTAAAACATTACAATTGTTAATGACTGTACAATTGTAAATACCTGCGTGCTTGTAATTGATGTTTGATTTAATTTGACATGTGATTATGATACTTTTAAAATAAGTACCTTGGGTATTTACTTTCTTAACGTTTAAATAAAAAAAATTTAAATTCGAAAGAGTCCAGTTTTACAAATATGCATCTTATTAAAACAGCTCGGCGCTCGCCCATCAGTGGAAGTGTTTATTTTATTATTTTTACCATTTATTATTTAATCAAGAGAAGCGTTTTGTTGAATTTTGTCTCAATTGCATTAATTATATTTCGTAATTATACCGCTGCGTTAGTCTGTTAATAATCGATGCCTCTAATATAGTTATTAGTCTGTAACGGTCATCATGCAAATAGCGTTAATTGAGGCATTACGTACCAACTTCTTAAAAAGATCATTAATCACATAAAACTATTAAAATGAGAAATTCAAATACGTATACAGAGTGGTGACCTGCGCGACGGAGCATATGGATTAAAATGATAAAATTGCCGTATCATCAGCAAACATGGCAACGCGTTCCTCTGTTACCGGAAAGTCATACACGAAAAGGTTGTAACAATGCGGTTTTCACAAAAAAAAATAGTGCCTTTAGTCCAGTGGGCAAGTAGATAGATACTACCGTACAAAAGGTTATGTACTTTTGGATTTTGGATATGTTATTATGTACCTAAGCCCTTATTAAAACTCCAAGTGTTTTCTAATTTGGCGCGCCTGTAGGTACGACCACCTCAGTAAGGCCACTTTTGTGTCTCTTTTTTCGGTTTTTGCTCAATAACTCTTTATTAGTGCGTCCTACAAAAAGCATCTTTCTTAACCTTTTTGTAGGTTATAAAATTTGCTACAATTAACTCTTGCAACATGTTTTTCTAAACCTGATGGTTACAGAAATACAGAGCTTCAGAGAAAAATTTTTTTTTCCAAAAGTTAGTGAAAACTGAAAAGTACCACAAAAAACCACCTGTCCATTATCTTAACGGTTTATTGGTTCAATTTTGGACCCTAGCAAAAAATTACTTATATTTTACATATTTCTCAAATGGTTATTTTTAATTTTTAGATTCCAAAGATGCAGGTTACAGAAACGTATTAAGAAAATTTCGTAACTTCGATAAAATCCCATAATATGCCTGTCCTTTCCCCTTCCCGCAGCTATGGTGTTTTGTGTTATATATTAGGTACACCACTGACACTGAACCCTGCCAAAAATCCACATCAAGTTATAAAAATACTTACAAAACAAGAACATAAATTTGGAATAAGAACCTAAGACATAAAAGTTTTTTGTCCTGCAAACAACATTTATAGCTATTAAAGTCTCAAAAAGGATAGTATAGCTACTGCTAAAAGTTTTTCACCACTTTCGCATGGAAAAGCAATAAAAACCAATCCCTGAACAAAAAAATGATAAGTACAACACGTGTTTGAAATGAAAGTATAGTAAAAGTCGTTAAAACGTTATTATTACTCTAAGAAATAAAATTAAGTGCGAATTTGATTGTATAGTCTTCGACAATTTTTCTATTCCTCTTTATTGTGAGATATTTGTAACTTTTATTAATATCATGGCCATAAATCATTTACGGCCTTCCTCTTTTACGTATCTATTTCTTACCAAGACCTCTATTATTGAATATTGTTTTTCTGTTTTCATCACTATCACCAGCACATTAATATTTTTCTATTTTCACAGATTCTTACATTATATATTCTTTCTGTTCTACAATTTAGCATAACTAGCCTCTAGTCTCGCTATTTTTTTATCAATCTATATTTATGTTTTGTTTTGTCGAGTTACACATAGATATTTTTGTGTTGCATGTGATATCGAAATGATTCCATTGTTTATTGACTCCTCATTCAAAATAGAAATTAAATATTAAAACGTGTAGTAATACACAGTAATAAAATGCTATATTATAATCTGCATAGTAACAAACAGATTAATATTAAATCAATAAATAATATTGCAGGAGACAGTGTGTCCATTCCGGTTAAAAAAGCGACATTTGATCTTTACAAGAACTATCTCTTGTAGACGGATCCCGTTGACCCTTAAAACGTTTAAAACAAACATCAAAGATATTAAAGTGGCTGTTTATAAAACATACTATACATTTAGTTAAATTTTTACGTAATATAGTAAATTTTAAGCATAAAATGTTACAACTCAAGTGGCATATTTCGCAAGTTATAACGGCAAAAATTTATTTTTTCAAAATTCACACTTTAAATTTGCAAGTCATGAACTTTGTGCAATTAACGCGTTTTAAAAGAGACAATTTTTTTATGAAACTACTACAATTGCTCTGGATGTGCCTGAGAAGAAAAATGAAGAATTTTCTATTTATACCTAATGTCATGAATTTTATTTAAATATTTATTCAGAAATTTTATTTATATTTTTTAAATATTTTTGTTTATGTTTAAATAGATATATCTTCCATCATTATTTATATATTTGGTGTAAAATTCTTCGTTATACAATCTATTAACGCAACACTTGATTTTGATTAAATTTTGCTCTTTTATACCACTTCTGATGACCTAACAACTTCAATTTATGATTCTTATATAGAGCTTCTCGCATATTGAAAGCGATTAGATTAATACGTCAACATCAAGAATTTGCCATTTTAAAAAGTACAAGGTAGATAGGCTACGTAACTTGTATAGCCCCTGAAGATTTTTGACTGTAACCCAAATATCAGTTACCTTATCTAGAGATTAATTGCGAGATTTCTCGCGAGATATGAGCGTTTCTCGCCTCGCATCTCTCAATTTTTGGGGAGGCGAGAAAGCGAAATTCTCGAAATGTTTCGAGATTGTAATGATTTTAGTTACTTAGTATTTGAGCTGCAGTCAAAACTTGTTAGGGGCTACAAGTTTCAAGAACAACAAACACTTGAGAAGTAGATTTAAAAACGGAAAAATTGTGGACGCAAACTGATTCCTATAGTTTGCCAGCATAAAGAGACCACGCTTTTAACGCCCTGTGAGCAATTATTGTAAAAAAGCTTTAGAAATCATGAATCATGATGTTTGTTTGGGGATTATTTTGAATAACCTATAGACATCAGGTGTTTTCTGAAACGTGCAATGATTTTAGGTAAAGGAGCAAGTTAAATCCGACCTTATTTTCCAAAAATTAGACCTAAAGGCAGGAATTTTTAAACCTCAACTCCTTCCTAGACCCATAACCTACGTAACCTATAGGTACCAACCTCTAAAATTTAGAATATCAAAAGTGGGCTGCTCTATTAATACTCGTACATGCTGTTATTACCTTATGATCGCATGATAGCCATTTTAACTTTGAAGCTCTGTATTTTAGGAAATATGAGGTTTAGAAAAACGTGTTACCGAAATACAAGCTTCAAAGTTAAAAAAAAGTCTGATGTTTTCAAAAATTAATGAATAGTATTTAACATTACAAGCCAGGTAAAACTATTTTAACTGGCACAAAGAGGATTATTACTGGCGAGCCGTCCTGGCGAGCCTGTCACCTCTTTGAGCCTGTTAAAACAGTTACCTGGCGTGTAATGTATAATACTTTACTTGTTACTCGTGCTTAATTCACTTACAAATTAATTAAATTATAATTAAACAATTTCTGTCAGCTGTCAGTAGCGTCAAAAAAGTCCCTAAATTGTTTTTAGAAAGCTTTGAAAGTCAAACTTGTAAACATTAATTTTCAAAGGTTATAGATAGCTTGGTTAAATGACGTTTTACAATTGAGTAACAAGTAAATTATATTACTAGATAAATATCGATAAATATTCAAACTTAGTAACTTGAAAATAAATGAAAATCGGACTAGAACTTTTGGATTTTTTCTTAAAAGACACTCTTGGCATTATTGGTGCGTTCCTCCTGGCTCACCCTGTATATTTACAGGTAATATTCCATGTAATTTGGTCTTATTTGTGATTTTTTACACACATATCTATCATATGGCTACAAAGCGATACTCGTTTTGTCTTTAAATTGAACCAATAAACCGTTAAGATGGTGGACAGTGTCTATTTTGGTAGTTTTCCTTAAATTATTGAAACATGTTGTGCTTTGAGCTCTGTATTTCGGTAACTAGTTTATGAAAACATGTTATTGGAGTTAATTTTAGCAAATTTTATGCTCTATAAAAAAAGGTAAGAATAATGTTTTTTGTAGGACGCACTAGTAAAGAGTTACCAAGCAAAAACCGAAAAAAGTGACATAAAAGTGGTCGTACCTACTGAAGCGCGTACAAGCGCGCCAAATTCCAAAACTTGGATTTTTAATCGGGGCTTAGGTACATACAAACATATCCAAAATCCAAAACGACATGAACTTTTGTAAGGTAATGTGTACTTGGCCACTGAACTATGAGTTGTGAGCTTTTATATGACACAAAACAATTTCTAACGTTAAATGTGGAGAATTTTTAATTTGGGCATCGATTTTTGATTATTCTGTTCAATTTTTATTAATATGCCTTTTAGAATTAAGTAGTACCCTTTTCTACCAACCTATCATACAGAAAATACCTCCCAAGCATCTCTAGAATCTAGAATATTCAGAATAAGCCTAAATACGTTATATGACTACCATCGGAAGACTGTTCTCTTTCTGAATCCGCAAAAATATATCGTGAGAATTTTTTTAAAAGTTACCATCACTCTAGAGGTGTTTTGGTCAAATATATGATAAAATAGATATAATACCTATAGTTCAATTTTTTTATCTTTCCGAAAAAGGATTACGAAGTTAAGGTAATAAACCAGCGCAGCGGATAGATATTTTCTTTTAACTCGAAATTTAGCATTTGCAGGTATGATCTGCAGTTCTCAAAGCTTGCACTGTTAGAATTGTATTTTGTTTTCAGAACTGCAGTTCATACCTACAAGTATTAAGTTTAAAGTTCTAAAAGAAAATAGACATAGCTATATGAAAAAAATTTAAGAAAGAAAGAGTTAGACAAACTGGCCCGTACCTACAGCCTGTTAGTTTATTACTTTAGCTTTTTAATCCTTTTTCGGAAAGATAAAAAAATTTAACTATAGAAACGTAAAAAAATTAGTAAAAGAGGTCCCGTTTGAATAAAACCCACTATTTGCCCAAAAGCGAGCCGTTCGGAAACATTTGTCGAACCCTGTATCTATAAATATCTTCAAAGTCGTATATTATGGGCAAGCTCGTCGATAATTATTAAACTAAAAAACAATAAATAAAAAGAATCATCGCTTATATATCATAGTTGTCTGTTGCCCACGCAGGTAACCTTATATTGTAGAGCTAATACATTTGTCACGATGTTTTGATATTTGATTAAACACTGAGCAATCACCAGATCGAAAGATATAGAAATATTTATTTCAAAACTTGTACTCAAAAAATGCAGAAATGATTGATGACCCTAACACGATTTAAAAAAAAATATGTTTTCGGGCCTTATTTATTTAAAAAGAAAACAAAATGATTTTTTTTTAAATAAAGTATCAAAGTAAGCTTTGAGAATTGAGAACGAAAACTTGGTGATACAGATTTAAAAATATTGGGAAATTTGCCGACGAATGAGTCATTTTGAAAATTCATCCGTTGCAAAATCAACATATTTTTGATTGATTTTAATAAATCATATAATTTGTGATAAAAAAGTTGCAATATGTTATTTTTTGTACACACAGAGTTCAAATTTCACAAAAAAATTTGGTACTGTATTTTGATGAACTAAATCGCCTGTTATAAATTCTAAAGGCCACTATCGAAAATCCTGGTTAGTCGGTTATTGTGTAATAGTTTTTCAGCAACTCGACTACTTTTACAAACAGAAGACTTTAACACTTCGAAATTCCTCATAGATTAATGTTCTTAATAAATATTATTGTTTGTAAATATTTTTTTATAATTGATAAGATTTGTCTATCAATAAATTAGTTGCAATATTAAATTTTATTCTTATATAAAATAGTAACTTGAAGCAGGTACAAATAATTTATCTCTAAAATGATCAACAGAAGAAAAACATTAATGTTTTTGCCAAACAAGAATCAATAAAATAAATAAAAACTTGATTAAAAGTGATCATCAAAATTCCAGCGGATTCGAGAAGGCTTAGAAAGAAACAAAATTTGGTTAAACGTAAGCGTATAGCCTTCTGGATTTTGGAGTTTTCAAGTTCGTAATAATTTAATTAATAAATTGAAACTTACCCAATGCATCCCGGGCGTGCGAGTGTTGTTTTCTTCGAACACTCCCATCTGCAGCGACGGCAGAACCAAAACCGGGAATTGCAGGTTTTACCCCAATGATTACGACCGACGGATTAACAACACTCAGTATTAAATTTTTTAGGCATTAAAGTGCGAGTTTTAAAAATGATTTCATCAAAATATCATCAATTATTCGAGAAAACTTATTTTTACAAAAAAGTTTTGGCACCAAAAACAATATCACTTATTTAGTTTAAAATAAGTTCATATTACGTGGTTGACGGAATAACATCAGAACATCACATTGCTGCGTGGGTTTAAATGACAGCGGTTTTTCACTAAGTCGAAAGGTGCGAGAGTATCATTTTTGACGCTCCGTCAACTCAAGTACCAAATCTCACAATTTTAGTCTTTAACACTTCACCGAATTTAAAAAGAGTTTGTAAAAAGCTTTTTTGAAATGCTAAAACTTTTTTTTTTAATTTTCGCAACACTTTTGTCTAATAGGCGTTTAAGAAAAACAGCGAATTAAATTAAAAAGCGAAATTATTTAATTGAAATAATTATGTAGCACATCACTTAATTTTTGTTCTATTATCTACATAAACAAACGAACAAAAACACCGTGCACATGTAAATGTCTCATATTGAAGTTCGCGCGCATGACATACGTATACACCGCATCCGCGCAATACGACGGACCGTGCAAGGCTGTAAAGGACGCGCATTCGAAAGCGCAAGGTTCGTACCAAGCTCCTCCTACATGAGAGGGGCATTACCCAAACTAGTGGCAGGATTGTGGAAAAGGATTTATCTCTTTTATCAAAATGTGAATCGTGTTTCGTACACGTATAGTGTCAACCCTCTGACAAAATATTAAATTTCATTCATTGAAATTGTATAAAGCTTATAAAATAAAATGTCTTCCAGGATTATTATTATTTTTTTTATTCTTCTTATTGTTAAGCTTTTTCGAGAGTTTTAATTTAAAAAAATATTTCTATTTCACCCAAAAGAAATTTCTTTTTACTTGAGCAAATTATTTTTATACCTCTACCCACAGATAAATTTTTAAAAGAACAAATAAAGAGAAAAATATAAAAAGATGTAACTTAGTGATTTTAAGGGTGGTTTTCCACGTTCGCGTAATTTCCTTACCTCAAACAACTATAACGTAGAATTCTTGAATTTTTGTGTGAATTTTCTTTTCTTGAATGATTTATTTTTGCAAATATTTGGAACAAATTAGAATTTCTTATTTTTATCAATTTTATTATTAAGTCGAAGATAAAATTTGTCATAAATTGTAACTCATTAATAATATATATAGTTTAATCCAGTTTAATCTTAGTAATTAATCTAACTTTACTTATTATTCTATGCATAATTGGGATTTACTGACTCTTAAAATTAACATTCTATAGACCATTCTGTTGTTTATCTTTTTAAAATTTATGTTTTTTTAAAGAAAAATTTCTTTTTTATGTAAGATTGTAAGAGTAATTGGGTTCTTAATTCATATTTTTGTTTATACAACAGCTCTTTATTTTTATTTGTGTATTATCGATACTTGTTAAACTGTCAACTTCATGCCTAATAAATAAAATACCTATTGTTAAATGTAGGAATAACAAAAATCAATACCAGATATTTTTTATTTTTTCTGAGCCCAACAAATCCACAAGGGTACCTATAAGTTTTACAATAGGGTGTCCCAACGCTGCGTTATCGTAAAATTGTGGCTCTTATGTTGGCTATAGAAAATAGGCAAGCCTTAAGACAAGACGAGACATATTTTAATTTCTTGTCTTGCTATAATAGGTATACAAGACAAAACAAGCAATAGTCAAGCAAGACAAAAAATCTTGTCTTGTGAAACACTAATCCATTTAAATGATATTTTTATATTGAACACCCTGTATATTTTTATATATACCGGGTGACACAGGGGTTTGGAACACTCTTATAACTCCGTTATTTATCAATATATCGAAATGAAATTTGTTGTGGCTTATATTCACATAAATAGCAATTGTTTTAACTACTTGTGAAAATTCTGTCACTTCCGATTACGCCGGAAATGAAGTGAACTTTTGATTTCTAAATGGAACACTATATATATTTTTACTTTTTTGAAACCTACATTAAATTTTGAATATAGTAGCATCAAAAAAATTAATTTAACCGTTATGTTCGCGAAGAATTTTTATTCATATTCCACACGGATGAGGTACCTACCCCGGTACCTACATGTATTTACTATGGAAAATGGACGATTTTAATATTTAGTTTATATTAATTTGAGAATAAGTTGTTTATTCTTTAATCGAAGAAGATAAATAATGAATTTTAGCGTGCGTGGGATGTTTGTTATCATTATTTTAAGCAATAAAAAAACTGCAGTCAGCATATTTCTTTTATAATGCAAAACACAAAGTTGAAAGGTTGTTTTTTTAGTGCTAGAAATGTAATTATATTTCTGATTTTAATTAAGGCTCATCTAAGAGCATCGAACCATTGGCGTAACTATACCCCTTACACCCCCTTAACGTCGGGGTGGAGCAGAGAGAAATAAAGGATCCGGGGCTTAGTCTAAAACAATATTTTGAAATCACACTCAAAAGTTTTACTGGTTAAAAATTTTTTTTACGAAATTGAAAGGGCTTGTGAATTAAACAGGGGGGGGGGGCAGAATTTGTAGTTACGCTACTGCATAAAAATTCTTTGCGTAATAACAAGAATGCAGTTCAGCAAGGTGAATCTGAGGACTTTTACCGCAGTCACTAAAAGATTTAGATCATGAAGACCTGGTAGATCTTGTAGACGTAGAAGATACTTTACTGAATGAGCAAAATTTGCCAACTTAAATCAGTGGTGATGATTAGGAGAAGAAGTGCCAAAAGAACAACGCCAATGCCGATGCCGGAGATATGTCAAAAGCTGTTTTTGTGTTTTTGTGACTGAAAATAATAGACTATGGGCAAAGCGATTCTATGAGACCCATCTCTAGGGGATAAGGTATTTGGGTTTCACCGAACAAGAAAATCTGATTGGCGACATCAGACACTGGCTTTAGCGCTCAGGGTCCTTCAAGAAAATTGTTACAGAAATAAAAAGTAAGAAAGATTAGTTGTATCCGTGCAAACACTTTGTCATTCTTTCATTCTTATAAAAAGAATGGACAAAAAAATTTGGCTACTCTCTGCAATAGCTTTGAAAATGTGGCAGCTAGGCTAAAGTTAACGTCTTCATTTCAGACAACTCATAAACAGTATTTGGGTGACACATCGACAAAATAACTATCAGTTTACGTAAAAGTGAGATTTTACTTTGGCGTTCCCCTCAGTTTTCTTTCCTGCTCATCATCAATTAAAATTTAAGTTTTAACAGCCTCATTTCAATAGTAATATTATTCTGAAAAAATTTGGCCCAATTGCAGCAACAAAATTGTTATCTAAAGCTTTCAATTGTTTTTTATCAGAAATAATTTATAATTTGTATTATAACACAAAGAACAAAAATAAAAAGGCTAAAATTAATAGTGTGTTTATAATAAAATAACCGAAGAAAATTCGGAAAAACTATAGCGAAAATGGAAAACTCTTACTACTTATACCAGAGTTTTAGAGCTTTGTAAGTAGAGATTACATTTGGAGTTACTCCAGTTTGTAACGAACGTGCTAAAATAATTAGGAAACTTAGTGAGAGTTTTCAGAAAAAAAAAGTTTTTTTTGGGAAAAGATGATTTTCCAAATCAGTAAAATCGATCATTAATATTATTATTATCAATCAATAAAAAAATAACCTGGGTTTTATTTATTTATTTTCTTAATTTTGGTACTAATTCCCATATAAACGCATGAAGGTACCCGGGTACCTCGTCCGTGCGTTAGAGGACTATGAATATGCTTTGGCCTAAAACTAACTCTTCTAAAAAGTTTTTTGCAATTTTTTTGGTGGAAATATATTTAAAATTGATTTTTTTAGGAAGTCACAAAGGATTATCTGAAAATTTCAACTTAAACATAAGAAAAAACGTAAATGAAAACGCTAAAGGTACCCTGGTACCTATCCGCGAACATATAACGGTTAATAAGCAAAACAAATTTTTTTTTTAAAACTAATCAGTTGTCTAGAGTGCTGTGATATGGTAAAAAATCATCGGTGAGAGCTAATTGTACTATGAAAATTATGTTTGCACCACAGAAGTTAAAAGTTGGTGTTGTGGAGCTTTCAGAAAGTAATTTAGTCACATTTCCCTCAGTAACTTCATTTTTTCAAATGGTGTCATACCGGAACAACTCTATCGTTGCATTTAGAAGAAATACTTTATCTGAGGTGCTATTGTTCCGATATGTTGCCATTTGAAAAAATGAAGTTATTGCAGGAAATGTGACCAAATTACCTTCTGAAAGCTCCATAACACATCCTTCAGCTTTTGTGGTGTAAACGTAATTTCCATAGTATCAGTACTTCTCAACAATGATTTTATACCACATCACAGCACTCTAGAAACCTGCGTATTTAAAAAAAATTGTTTTGCTTAAAAAATTAATTTTTTTTTTAAAATTCAACTTTTTCTTAAGAAAAATTACACTTTTCGTTGGAGACTCGCACGGCACAAGCACAATTAGGTATGGCGGTTTTGGCAACTTTGAAAAATAATTTAGAAAGAAGTCGATGTTAGAATTATTCTAATGCAAACCATAAGTAAAAATCTTAATTCGTTACCTACGTCATAATCATAACAGGTAAGCAAAGTTAATTTACTTGTTTTTTGATAAAAAATTCGCAGTATCTTGGCTCATATACCAATACATGGTAGACTCATTAACTCACACATTCCTATTATCGTCCTAATAGAAAGGGGAGTCCAGATATCTAAAAATGTACAATGTGTTTCATTTAAAAAAAATACAAGTGTGACCTGTTTCATTTAAATGAATTACTCGGTATATTATATTAAAATAGTTTTAAGAGGTGCAGCTCTAAGGCCGGGTTTTGTTACCTTTAGTCAACTGCTAGTAAACTATTGGTCAAGCACTGTATAGCACTATTGACTAGAGGTTACAAATCCGGCCTAACAAAACTATAGCCATGCATTAAACTTTGTTCTTAAATTCTAACAATTTAACGATAACGTAGCGTTGGAACACCCTGTATAATGCCTTTTTGAAATTTTGTTTTCGGAAAACTTATTTTTTTGTTAAATCTACCTACTAACTATACTTTAACTTAACAACTCATACAGGGTGATTTTCAAGCCTCTTTACAAACTTCAAGCGTGCATAGTAGTGATGCGTAGTGTGCAATGTGCATATTATATCATCCGCAAAATTTATACGAATTTTATTATGGTGGCGCTGATGACAGCACTGTCAAATACGTATAAATTTGAACATTTCGCTTTCATTAATTTAATTTTTTTTCGAAAATTCAAATAATTGGTCCAGTATTTGAACATAATGCTCTACTATATAAGCCCATCATTTTCAACGTATTAAATTCTAAAGAATAATCAAGTTGTGTGCATTTTTCTAACTTCTTAGGCCGTATTAAGAAAACCACAAGATCAAAAATTTAAAAAAATTACAGTATTGGTGGAACCTCGGTTACATATTTTGTAGAAATAAATTGAGGAAATTCTGTACTTTACTTTGGTAATAAATTTCAAAAAACCTCTCTTTTACCGCTTTCTTGATGTTATCCAAAAACCATAGGTTAGAGTTTGATTAAAGTTACATAATGTTGTTTAACAGTAGGTATTACATAACATATATTTTTTCCAAAATGTTTGAACTTGTGGTTCAAAAAACGCAGTCTTAAGCGAATTTTCATGAAAAATTTGTCTGCTCAGGTTTTGTACATTGACTGCCAAGATTAGATGACCCTTATTCGAGTACCTATACCTATGATTTAATACCTAATAAAAAATATTTCTTGATCTTCCGGTACCATATCAGGTGAGGCATCAGAGCGCCATTCTGCTGATAACACATAATGTTGTGCAAATTGAACTTCTAGATAATTATTAATAAGTGTACTGTCTAAAAAATCGTATTACATTTTTGCATTTTTTATTAGGGGAGAGTGGGGTACAATGATCCCTTCAGGTAAAATGATCCCCTCAATTATTAAGAAAACCAAAGGTGTCATCTAAGTTGCTGTGGCAGAATGTCATAGTTCAAGTTGTTTAAACTTACGTGGAGTTCATGTAGTAAGTTCTTAGACTTTCGTATTACGGTTATTTTCATTTGTTTGTTTTTTCACTCATTGTCATTGATATAAGGTAAGAGCTTTTTAAATTCTGTATTAAACCTAAGTGTTGTTATTTATTGAATCGGATGTATGTTCAACGTGTTATGGTATATTTGGACTTTAGAAACCTTAGATAATTACACACATATTTCCTCACTGAAAATTTGTAGGTTAGATTAGATCCACTAAGCGCATTTGGGGCAAAATGATCCCCTGTTGGAAGTCCATAATGATCCCAGGATCATTTTACCCTACTCCTAAGGAATTGTTTCACAACATTTTTGAAATGTGTAAAAACATAACTTTACTAATAAGCCTTACCTAAAATGTTGTTATGCTTATAACTTATTTGGCCTCTTTTCATCAATGTGTACCCAGGGGCCACAAAAAGCTAGCGCCGCCACTGTGTACAGTGTGTTCAGAGATTGATTTCACACGCAAGTCGACAAGAGGCAAACTATTTTTATTCTTGATTTCTCAGAAAGATTTATTCTTTCAAAACCCTCTAAACCCTTGTCCCCATTATGCCAATTGACAGTGCCAAATGTCAAAGTCAAGCATGATGAACGTTTTGTCGACACGTGCCAGAGTCGACAAAATTATGCCAACTGGCATGCCAACCCAAACCCAAGGAGTGTCGGTGTGAATCAATAGAATCCAGTTGGCACTTCTAATGAGAACGTGCCAACTGGGTTTTCAATTATTGTTAGTAAGACTGCAGTAGCAACAAGTACGCTGTTGTCGGTATACGTCGAGACTACGCGGACTGCACTGAATGCAGGACCGTAGCCAGACTGTGTTATGAGGACAGTCTCAAAAATTTTCAAGAGAAGCTGAAAACTAAAATCAGGGTTTTCTCTCTTTTCCAATTTTCCCAAAATTTGACTTTCTCAAAATCAATGTTTTCTTCTTCGGCATCAATTAGGAATTTTCATTCTTATTGCGAAATCATTAGAAAGCTCTCGCTAGAACAATAAGCTTAAAATTTTCCAGGACAGGCTCAGCCTGTCTTGGCGTACCCCTGGCTACGGCCTTGACTAAATGCCTTTTCCAACGTGAAGAGTAAATTTCATGCGGCAATGCCGACTAGCTTTGTCATTTGGCACTCCCAATTGGCATATTTTGGCATAACTTTGGAAGTTATAATGATCAAAACTCATAACATAACAAAGGGTGAATGTAATAAAATTCTGGATTGTTATCATTTTTCCTTACTCCTCTAATATTGTCTCAGCAATAATCTCATTCACAATTTTTGAATCATATCCTGTAGAATATTCTATTAATTTTACTGCTCGTTTCCGTTTGCACCGCTTACAGATAGTTTATCTAGCAGTTAAGTGGTATAAATATAATTTATTTGCCAAGCTAACTAAAATCGGTGCAAAAAGCTACAAGTAGCATGTACCTTTGTAGAAAATTAAACCGTCACTTATTGGATTTATCGTACAGTTATAGATGGAGGTTTAAGGTTTTTGACAACTTATCTGCCACTTTAATCACTTTATCACTTATGATAAGGTTAGTTTTATATTTTTTTGATGTGTTTTATCTGATTTTGTTCATCATTCATTGTGATCAAAATTTACTAACCTATATTTGGCGTTCTTGGTGATCTTTGGTGTTATAAGTTATTATTGAAAGAATTAAATAGACCCATACAAAATCAAAAGATTCCTCCTAAAGATGAAAGATGAAGATTATAAAAAAAACTAGTTTTCGAAGTTAAAAAATATTGACAACAGAGTAGAAACTTTCGCGTCGAAACATAATTATTCTTAAAATAAGAATATTAATTTCAATTATTGCCTAAGTAAGTAGCTAGGTATTTTCTTTTGCAAAACTATTTTGCATAAAAAAACAACTACATTTACCTTAATTAATAGCTCTAATTTGATGTAAGAGAGATAATTATTTAAGCATTTGAAAACCTATTTACACAAAAATTAGATATTCTTAACCAAATAAGCGTGGATAATTTCCTCCATTGTAACATATTTTATGGTTGTCCATTAGTGTCGACTATAGTTGGGTGCAATACACCAGAAGTGTGCTTTTGACAATGGACGAAAGTACGCACAAAAGAATAGATTTCAAATAAAAGGAAACAATTTTATATAATAATTTATCAACGACTAATCTATAAACTAAAAATTGAGATAATAAATTATGATTTAAGACTAAATATACCTTCCTGAGCACTCCGCAATTATAATTTAAGTTATTTATTTTTGTTCTTATTCATTCATTCACAATTTTGTCAGTTATATTTTTAAAAGAAATGTTAACTAACAATATAAAGGAAATGTTTGTTATTCTTGTTGTATTTAACAAATTAAATTCAGGAAGGTGTCTCACATCTGATGTCTAACCAAGTACTTTTAACCAAAGAAAGAAATACTGATCTTTATCTTTTAGTTCAGTTTTAACCAAAACATATAATACTCTATCCAAACTGGTCATCCCGAGTTTTTCTAATTTTTATTTCGCTTTGACAACATATCTTGGATGTTGCAAATCGACGAACAATGCGGCACGAGCGTCATCTGCCATTCCAGGTAAAGGCACTTTAAAAAGTTGAGGCTTTCTAGTAACTGCTAACAACTAAACAGAATTGACACCTGTCACTTCATAAGTTCTGCTTGGTTAGTCTTTAGATATTAGTGTGAGTCTTTAACAGATAAGTTTATAAGTCGTTCACTAGCACCACAAGTTATAATTTTTATTAAAAGATCTTAACTATAAGTTGTTCATCTGACTTGAAATAAGTCTTATTAATTTAATTTTTATTCTCATTTAGAAAGGGATATATTGTCAATATAAAATAGCACTCAATATGTCGGAAGTAATACAAAACCCAATCACGAAGAAGTAATTTTTTAAATACCAACTGTTGACACGAAAGGTAAAGCTGTTGAAACATTTTTCTTACTTTTCATCCACGATGCCTATCAGTTTTCTAAAAGGCTTATTTTATTTGTGTCTCGAGTGGAAGTTTGGGAATGTAAAAAAATTTAAAATTTTATTTTGGCCTCTTTACTATTGATACAAAATATGGTGTCAAAAACTTTTGACTGCTCTAGCTCGGGAGTTTTTGAAAAACCTTAGATATACACCGTCGAGTAGAGCCCCTCTCCTCGACGTTAAGGAAACCTATTTTCTCTGCGATAAAAGGAAGTTCATGGAAGTATTATCAATCAATCACCCTCAAAAATCTCGTTTTCAGATTTTAATTCGGCATAAGCCAGAGATCATTTTCTTGAATTTAACCAATTCTCTAACTCTGCAAATAAGCGAGATGTTTATGTTAGAAAAGGTTATTTTTTATTTAAAACAGTCTGCAGAGTAGGTATAGACCCCAAAGTTCAATGAATTTAACAGATAAAGATATTAAATCGAAAAACTGCTTTTCATTCCTGAAAGTGGATAGGATCTACAATTATTGTGAGCTACACCTAATAATCTATTCAGAGCTTATTCGGCAGCCGGCAGCAGTAAGGAATCCAATATCTTCTCATCGTAATCTCCAACGTCCAACCAACCTCTGCTTTACGTTTTCAATATTTTTTTAAACAAACCATAAATAAAGAATTGCTGCAGCATAGCAGCATGCAGCAAATTTTGATCAGCATCACTAACTTACAAATGTCTGGGTGCAAACATCAGAGTCGAAAAATTTCTTGCATAAAGAGCATCCACAGACAGACGCTTGGCTTCCAGTTTGCTTGTGCAGGCGGTCTGCACAGCCTGTACTGCAACAACCTGCTGTCCAGAAGCTCCGGTTTGGCCTGTGCAGGCCATCTAAACGGTGTCCACACGCTCCGGTTTGGCCTGTGAGGCCATTTGCTCATGGCCACAGCACCATGTGGTGCCAATGGTCTTGATTTTTTATTTTTCTTATTATAACAACTTTTTTTTGAAAAAGTCATGAAAAAGTTAAAAGAGAAATCGAGACACCGATGAAATGATCGAAATCACGATAGTAGGCAAATATCTATTTTTTTTAAATTACTGATTAAAACCATGACGACGTTAAACAAGTATTAAATTATTTTATTATTTTGAACTTACAAGTGCAACGTGTCAGGTGCTTAAAATTAAATTATGTGAGCATAATAGTCGCTTTTATTTAAAAAATTTGGTCGTTTAAGAATGGAAATTGATAGTCCACGCACTAGCGCTGTAACGGTCAGCTCCGATCATAGTCACAAGGCTCACTGTGAATACGGAGCATACGTAGCTTTTCTCGAAACTTATAGGCGAAAACACAACGACTGGCATGTTAGTAAAATCGCCGACAAAGGTGCACGAAAGTGGTTTCATTTAAGACCTCAACAGAAGCAAAAATTTTACAAAATAGAACCAGAAGACGCATGCTGTCCTAAAAAACGTAAGAAGTCACCTTGTTGTCCTAAAAAACGTAAGAAGTCACCTTGTTGTCCAAAGAAACGTAGGAAACCACCTTGTTGTCCTAAAAAACGCAAAAAACCATGTTGTCCTAAAAAACGTAAGAGGAAACCACCTTGTTGTCCTAAAAAACGTAAGAAGCCTTGTAAGAAGAAGAAGAGGAAGCGTTGTCCACCACCTTGTCCACCACCTTGTTGTCCAAAACCTTGTGGAGGAGCTGAGAGCGAAGCAGAAGGCGAATCTGAAGTCGACGCTGAAAGTGCTTCTGCAAGTGCTTCGGCTTCTAGCGTCTAAATGAGTTATTAGAAATTGTACCAAATAAATTTTTGTTTAGTTTTTAACGATTTTTGTTCTTTAATTAAACTTATGGTAGCGTAGAACTAAGTTTTTAAAGAAAAAGCGGAGGGATAGCAATTTTTTTTACGAATCGCTTTATGTTGGGACTCTAAAAAATATGGGAGAGATTGTTCCAGATCAGAGGCTTGCAGGAACTGCGTCAAAATCTCCTTTGTTTGTTGCAAAGGAAATTTACATTTCTTTAGTGAAGCAACATCTTAAACTCATATTAGCATTTAGTAATGTCTAATGTCTTTAAATGAGGAATTAGTGAATTTAAAAACTTATGCTTTATGATTTTATGATTTTTAAATAGTTTTTGCTGGTTTATTTTTGACAGAACTATGACGCTTTTGACAAGATGAGTCAGTGCATGTATGATATTTCTAAAAAAGTTTTCTACGCACGAGTTGACACCCAAAATCAGACCATTTTCACTTTGTTTTACCCTACAACTATTCATCTATTCAGTGGGTCATCGGAAGACCTGGCTAAACTAAAACGGTCCAATATCTGTGATCTTGTCAAAAAGAAGGACGGAATTTTCGATTATTCCATCCATATTCCTTCCTACCAAAACTTTCGGTAAAAGTGGAATGCACGGTAGACCTTATACAAGGTCGTAGCCTGGGGTATGCCATCAGGGCAGGCCAAACCGGTCCTGGAATATTTTGAGCCTCTCTTAGCCAGAGTTTGTTAAAGATTTCGCAACAATAATAAAACGATAAGCTCCTAATTGCAGTTTCCAGTGCCGAAGAAGAAAATATTGATTTAGAGAAAGAATAGAAGAAAGTCAATTTTTTTCAAATTTTGAACATAAAACTGCCATCCTTAGAAGAGATTACAGTGGTCAACAGATTTATGAAAACCCAAAAGAGAGACAACCCTGATTTAAATGTCTTCAATATAATTTTCAGCAATGCACTACATTCGCCAAAACGTTATAATTTATTGGTGGCTACCCGAGTTTTTGGCTGTAGCACAGCGACTTGCGAATGTACTTTCTCGGTGTTGACAGGGATTAACCGCCCACAGCCATTCAAAGATGAAGTACAAAGAAAAAAGAACAAAGTCAACGAAAGTATTGCAAAAGAAAAGTTGTTGGTGTATGTAAATGTGGGAAATTTCAGCCTTTAGCTGTCTTGAAATTTTTTGAGCCTGCTCTGATAACATAGTCTAGCTACGGTCCTGGACCTATAACCATTGAATAAATAGCCGCTACTCGGCTAGGAAAGATCCATTTAGCTAATGATATGGATTAGTGTTTCACGATATCCTTGCATTTTTCTTGTTCTTGTCTTGTTCTTGCACAAAATTCAAGACAAGAACAAGACAAGAGCTACTAGTTTGTAGCAAAACAAGACAAGAAGATAGCTTACAAGAAAAGTGCAATAATTTTCTCTTATAGGCAATGGTGACTAACCCTCCTTCCGGATCTATTTTTATTCAATGCCTATAACTGATAGGTAGGTACATAACCTCAACTTATACAATTTCAAGTTTTCCACGTTTCAAGAAAATGAATGCGGGCTACTTTACTATAACCATTTGCACAATCCCAAGCTATAAGTTCCATAATTTAAGAGAGAGCTTGATTGTATTTCCATTTACATACGTTCAATCTAGATAAAGAAGGATGTACCTAACTACTTGAAGTGTTTAAAATAGTACTTCTTATACAATAAAGCAATTATTCAAAGTCAATTAGTGTAAATAAATTACCTACTAGTGTTAGTGGTTACTGTAATAATATGATATATTTTTTTACACCATTCTTTTATTTTAAAAAGTTTACAAAGGAAACTGTTAATATTTATACCGGGGTACAATTTTTTGATTGTATCTTTACGTGACTTACAGATGCCACCTTGTGCAAATATCGTTAATTTTAATTACCATTAACTTTAAGATGGAAAAAAGTCATCAAGTGCACGAACATTTTCTTTTGTTAAAAGTTTCACTTTTTAATCAAGTGCGCCGCGGAACCATAAGAGAATGCAAATAAAAATGTTAATAATCGCTTAAAATATTCAACAACGAACTTATCGAAAACAATTTTGAAAAGAGAACTTAATCCCATTTTAAAATTTCAACGGAAAAATTGTTGTGAGAGGTTTCGCCGGCGTGTGTCATTTTAGTAAAATCACAACAAATGACCAATGGTCAAGCAAATTTATTAACACCGGTCTTTTCTATTATATGGAATACAAACACCAAAAGAGTTGGTCGTTTAGGTAGACTGAGATAATTAGGTACAGTAGCGGCAGTTCAACAAAGCCTACTTATCAGTTATGGATTAGTTCGCGTGTGTCCAAAGTCGGCATCACCTGCCCTCTAACGAGACATATACAAATTGAAACTTTATCATATACAGGTTTTGTAATTGTATAAAAGATAGTAAAAAGTTGTTTTCTTTTAAAATTAGGTTTTTCATTTCTTAATGGTTATAGTATTTACGTCGCTTATTAATAATAAATTGTATTGCTTAAAGTTTTTGTGTATTTCCTTTGTTTCAACAAGACTTCTATAATTTAGCAGCAGGCTGTTTTAATTATGTTACCTATAAGAAATATAAATTTTATAAACGTTTTTTTCTGCAAAAAAAAGAAGATGAAGATACATGTGTATTGTGTATGTGTAGGGTATGGGCGATTGATAAGTCGATGCCAAAAATAAGAACGTAATTGTAAAATATTTTTTTTACTGGCAAACGCTTATTTTCAGTTATTAGACTTCATACTGAGATAGATTTAGAAATACATGAACAATAAAAATAAAATAATAATTAACAATAAATGATCAAAGAGACGCGTCAAAGGGCGCAGACCGCAGATACAAGCTTGCTATAATGCAAAATGGGCGAATTATACGCACTGGTATAGGGTGTATATGTATAAGCATAAACCCATTGTTTTATAAATGATCCACTTAGATAAAAAAAAAAGTCTAGAGGATTTAAGTCAGATTTTGGACAAACTGTGGATCGATTTTTAAGAAAAAGCCCGGGACATTTTACCTATATGGAAAACCGATTTCTGTCAAATTTTATGAAATTTTGGTAAGTTGTAGAACCACTGCTGTCTTATACATAAATGAGGCCCTGGGCCCAAATTGACGTAAAAGCCCCACCCAAAAAAATATTTCTTTTAAACAGAATTAGATGTAATAAAGTGCAAAAACTTTAATAATAAACTAGGCGAGGTCCATAGGCTCCGGAATATGGGATATACCCCCGGAAAATTGCCTAAAATATGGAATAAAAGAATAAAAAAATCAAAATTCTGATGATTAGCATGGCTAAAATACTAAAATTTTTAAAAATTTAAAATTTCAATGTGCATGGTTGACATGATACAAAAAAGAAAATACTACCTACTAAATACAAACGTAATACAATCTTTATACACAAAAATTAGACAATATATAAACTTAAGCAAAATAGAAAATTAAAATTTATACTCCTATCCTATAACAATTTATAGGTAACAACAGAAGTAAGAGAGATCTTAGATTAAATGAGTTTTAGAAATGAAAATAAAAATTGTTTTTTTGTCTAATTTTTACATTTTTAATTTTGTAGGTAAAGAGATTGCACTATGGGATTCAGTTTTATGGTTGTTTTTACCACGTCATTTGTAAATTTATAGGTTTAATAATGTTCACACCCCCGACTGTCGAAATTTATAAAATTTGGTATATTTTTAAAGGTCGTTCGCGGTGTGTTTGTATTTACTAAGGAAGTAAAATCGCTCTGGACGCTGCTTACAGCATTTTGGCATAAACTTCTGAAGTCCTTACTCATTTTAGTCAAAGATTTTTGTTCATGTTCAATATTTTTTTAAAATTTTTCCAATCCAAGAAAAAGTTACTATAATCGAGAAAAAAAATATTTTTTTTTATTGAAGTTCTCGACGTTTTGAGTCACCCTGATTCCAAAAATCGAAAAAAAAATTTTCAATTTTTTGAACCAAAATGTCGATGTATGTACAGTCAGTCTCACAATTCATGGCCACCCTGGCTATAAGCCTAGCACGAATTGTGTATGAAACCATCAGAACACCCCCTACATAAAGTAAGGGGTAACTTTATTTTGCCAACAAGTAGTAAATCAACAACCTCCCCTTCTGTCCTTTTGTCGTTGTTGGCTAATAAACACCCTGGCGTATATCCAGGGTGGCCAATAATTGTGAGGCTAACTGTATGTCTGTAACTCTGTGGAGCAAAAACTACTGAACCGATTTTGATGAAATTTGATTTTAGTCACTTTAAAATTATTTCATCGGCAAACTAAGCTTTTATAAGAAATCTCTACAGGGTGTCCAAAACGAAGGTGGTTATTTTGGGCGTATATTTGCAAATTTGAGCCAAATTCAATTTTACTTGGCTATAAGATAGTACATGTGACCCCCAATTGAAAACAAAAATGTCAAATTTTTATATTTAAAATGGCGACCAATAGAACGATTGTCCCATTTTGTGGTTTTTCCCTTATAACTTTTCCGGTAATTATTATTATAAAAATTTCAAAATGACATTGTACAGCCAAAATTTCGTCATGAACAAGTCGATTTTCAAAATTGTTTTAAAATTGCCTACCTTTAAGGGGCCCAAGTAGGTCAAAATTTTGATATCGATTTTCTCAAAAACTGGTCCGAATATTTTTTTAATTTTTTGATATGTTATAGACAACGTAATAATATATCTAACTTTAAATTTTTAAAGACTTGTATGATGCGGATTCGGAGTTATGATTTTTTGAATGTCTAAATTTCAATAATCTCTAATTTCTTTTGTAATAAAAATAATAACTTGAAATTGGATATTTATATCAATCCCATGAATATCTATTATTTGACACTATTTTCGGTTATGTTATGATAGTTAAGATTTTTTGAATGTCAAAATTTCAATAATCTCTAATTTTTATGGAACACCCTGTATATTTTTTAATATTTTGAAAGATCGTAAGTTTAGCTATTACACGATACCAAACATTTTATATTTTGACTTCCGGTTTAACCGGAAATGGAATGAAAGGCTTAATTTAAATGGAACCCCCTGTATATTTTTCAATATTTTGAAAGCTTGTAAAATTAGCTTTCTTAAGATATAAAATAATGTATATTTTGAACTTCAAATTATGCCAAATTTTACATAAAAGTGAAATTTTTGAAACAGTTTATACCTAAAAATTTTGATCACACTAGTCCCAGGTTCAATTCCGGACGGGATGTGCATGGCCATACGAGGAACTTTTTCCTCTTGTATTTTTTTGTGCATTTCTTTAAAAGTTTATAATTTAAAATTTTCAAAATAAATTATAAAAAAAAAGAAATGCCCAAAAAAAAGCAACAGGAAAAAGTTCCTCGTATGGCCATGCACATCCGGTGTTTTTAATTGGTTACTAGTTTCGGCCGTCGGGGGGCCCTTAGAAATGCGGGACCTCGGGCCCATTTATCAAAATTGGAACTGTGTAGATCTTGACCATCTGAACAAAGGTCTTCATGGGCGCAAACTTCTAGAACTTCCCTCTTCTGAGGTAGAAGATGTGAAAGTCGTTAGAATAGTTTACCTAACGCCCTCTAGCGGCTACAGCGTTAGCATTAAAACTAATGTGTTAATAAGATAAGACTTTTTTTTAATACTTGTTCATAACCATTTTAAGTGTTTAACATTTGGATTTCATTGGTAATTTTTTGGTTAATTAAAAAAAGATTATTAAGAACAATAAATGAGTTTTTAATAATCTTTTTTTAATTAACCAAAAAATTACCAATGAAATCAAAATGTTAAAAAGATAAGACTTGTTGTTTTATGCGTACCCCCAAAGTTTCAGCTGAATCGGTCAATGGGTTTTGGAATAAAAACTAAAAAACTATAAAAACAATATTCTCCATGACCGATTTTTTGAGGACCCGCTAGAACCCTTAAAAATCAGATTTTAACAAAACCCAAAAATACTTATCACTTTATTTTTAAAGCTATATTGGTTGGCACCATAGTTTATCTTTACCCTGCAAAATGTACATTAACCAGGGACGGCTCTAGGCGGTAAGCTAGTTAAGCTCCACAATATTTTAAAGGCGCCGGCGCCGCGGGATAGCCTCATTATTCATTAGTCATTACAAATATTTGACAAAATTGAAGATATAACATAAGCTTTTGAATCTTTTATTTTTTGCATCTGGAAGCTATTTCGACCGAATGAGACAAAGAATCCTCGGAAAATAAGATGTCTATAACATTCTTGGTATATTAAAGTGAATGAAGTACCTTGTTGAGGTGGAAGCAACACAAAGGGAATAAAAGCAAGATGATTGTCCTACGAGGGATTTTAAGCGATTTTGACCTAAAAAGCCCATAAAAAATGTGTTATGGGCTTCGAGAGTCTGATCTGTATCGTTTTTGGTCATTAGATTAGTTAGGTTAAAAATATTTAAATAAAATTGTGAAGTCAAATTTAAGTTAAATTTTTTGAAGACAGTTTTGGTATGTGCAAAGGGGGGCAAAATATTTTAAATTTGCAGAGGGGCCCAGAATAGATAGCGCCGACACTGACATTAACCAATGTTCATAAAATAGGCTATTCTCCACATATTTTAACGACTTTGATGATGCCTATCTCAGAAGGATAAAGTCGTAGAAATTTTCCTCCATGTAAACTTTTGTTCAGGAGGTCAAAATTTACAACTTACCAAAATTTTATCAAAGACAGAAACCGTAGTTCCATATAAAAAGTGCGAGGTAACCTGGGTCTCTTCCGAAGCCTAAACTCATTGATGTTGTATTCTCATAGTCCTCGGATGGTAGGGTTGTCGCTGTCCAGTGTTGGCTCGTGGAACTTGGAGGCTGCTTCTCGGATGAAATCCTAGATGCTGATCATCTGTAGGTCCCGTTGAAGGTTGCTGTTGCGGATAAACCATGGAGCGTTGACGATGGTCCTCAAGATCTTGTTTAGTATGATCTGCACCTTCTGGATGTTTAACGGTGCGGCGTAGCTCCAGGGTGGTGCGGCGTATATCATCATGAGTCGGATGACGGTCTTGTAGAAAATCAGCTTGTTCCGGAGGTCTAGTGTTGTAACTGAAAAAAAGCGGATATAGTAGTGCAAAGGCAGCTCGTGCTCGGACGATAGATCCCTCGATCTATGGTTTTCAGGCGAATCCCTTGTCGATGGTTAGTCTTAGATATCTGACTTCCTCATTCCAAGGAATGGGTTGACCGATGATTTTGTTGTTTGACGGACGAGAGAGACTTGATCGCTTGGAGAAGTAAATGGGCGAACTGTTCTGTGCGTTGACGGAGATTCGCCATTTCTTGAAACAGAGCTCCAGGCTGTCAGTTGCTCTTTGAAGTCGGTATCGTACCAGGCGTGGGTCCCTGTTGCTGGCCGTGAAATAGGTGTCATCTGCCAAAATATAAAGGTTAGTGGCATATCACTTGTGAAGATGGTGAGGAAGTGCGGAGATAGGGTGGCACCTTGAGGAACACCGGCTAGGATAGGTCTGGAGATATATAAGGCGTCGTCGATCTTGACCCTGAATGATCGACGGGAAAGGAAGAAGGCGATGAGCTTCGTTATCGATAGTGGGTATCGAGCGGTGATCATCTTGTAGAGTAGACCTTGATACCAGACCTTATCAAAAGCCTTGGAGACGTCTAGGAAGACAGCAGTAGCGCAGTCTTTGTGGTCAAATGCTTCGGCGACGAACTTGACTACGCGAACGGTTTGGTGGACAGTGGAGTGAGTGGATGATCGGAAGCCATATGGTTCATCCTGGATGACGTGTTCGTCTTCTGTGTGTTCTCTCAGGCGGGAAAGGATGACCATTTCGGCGATCTTGCTCATGGTGGGCAGAAGACTGATCGGGCGGTAATTTTGGGGGAAGGTTCGGTTTCCTCCGGGTTTGGGGATTACGATGACATAGGCGGCTTTCGATTTCTTCGAGATGTACTGAAATCTGAACCAAGTTGTCGTCTGTTAAGTACTCCGCAGACTACGAACGTTTTCAAAAATATATTTATAAAAAATTTTATAAAAATATGTCATTATGTGGGGATACCAAAAACTTCCAAGGTCCAAAAAATACATTTAAATATGAAACATGTGCCACCAGAAAGAGCTCACCCACTGCATAAGATTTTGATGAATAAAGTTTCTATTTTATAATTTAGATCCTTTTAGAATAATTGAACGTCAACACCAATCATAATCGTTGCCAGTTTTGGTGTAGTCAGTAGACAGCTCAACATATAATTTTTATTCCTAAACACTGGCAGTGCTAATCTAAGAGCTAACCTAAGACAAACAGTTGGGTATAAAGATATACACCGAATAAAGCCTGCAACTTATAACAAAAATTCACAAATAACTCAATTCGACGAAATATTTATTTATTTCGTTTAAATTAAAAAGCAGTTTTCTTTATCTGCAAAGAAATTCTTTTCGAGTTAAGGTAATTTCTCGTGTTCAACATTCTGACATTTATCAAGTATTCAACTGCAGATGTTATTTGCTAAAGGAAGACCCGCATCAACCAGTAGCAGATTACGCAGATATCTTGAACTTGCTTTAAGTTTTAACTCATTATTATTGAAAAATTACATCAATAAGTTGAAACTGAAAAACATATTCCATTAGCATGTTTTCTTTTAATTAAAGTGCAAATTTTTCATATAAAATATATCACGTGTCGTTTTATAAAAATATTTTTCTTTAATTACCTATTTTCTAATAAAAGTACGTACCTACTTATGCATTTTTTAATTGTGGTTTTTTTATTTGTTGCTAATGGACAATTTTATTAATAATTCTTTCTTACTGTCTTAGTTATCTTCTATGCAAAAATTAATAAATTATTAATTAGTAACACTCTTTAGGTTTAATGTTTTACTACAGTATCAACTTCCTGGGGAAACTGCCTAATTTGAAAAGGTTAAGATTCGATTCTCATATAGAAGGACTTATACAGGGTGATTTTTTAAATAGTACTGACTTTGCTTTTTTGGCAACTGCTTTTGTGTAATTTGGAACTATATTATTATCTTTCAGTATATTCTTATAATCTTTTCTTCCCTACTACTATAAATATGTTTTATTTTGTTAACTTTTTGCTTGATTCTGCACATAAAATTATAATGGAGAGAAGCAATAAGGAAATATTTTATACTACTGAATATTTTACAATTAGACTACATTTGATTAAATATCTCTGACTAAGTAAAAGTCTAATGCAAATTGAATCGAAATATCGTGAGACCTGAGGGTACATGGTTGTTAAAAAACATCTTATAATGAAGGGCAGCAAAATGTTATCAGATGTTCGTGCTGAGAACGCTGCTTTCGTCAAGTACTTTTATCGATTATTTACCCTTATACTACCTTAGAGCTTTTAAGATTTTCACATCTCACATACACATATTTTTACTTTCTAATACAAAATATACTTTTCTCTTTCTATCTTTAATATTAAACTAGTGTAATATGCAAAATTGTGTAGCACTAGATATTCAACTATGGCTATAAAGTACTAATTGGTTGATTTTTATCACAAAATGCGTGAACTGTAACCTGCAGTAAATTGAATGTGCCCGTATAGCTAATTTATGTCACGAACGCGAAAATCTTTTCTATCTGTTTTTCCATTGTATTTGCATTTTTTTACTACAAACCCTCTATTTGTAATAGTGCAAAAATTACCCCATAATTATTATTATTGGCTATTTGATATTTCAAAAAAATTTAGTACATGAACAAACTTATAATAAATACAGGTTAAAAACTAAGCTAAAACTTTAGCATTATAGTAAATTATTAATTGACAAAGTACGTTTAAATGTTATTTTCCCTTTAGGTACTTATTGTAGGTACTGTTTTGGTCTCAAAACACTCTCAAAAAGAGCTTTCTTACCGTCCTCCCGTACTGTTTTTAAGTGATTTTTTTCGTTGCTAAGTTCACAGATATAATCTGTCATCTGTGGCTAAGTTCACGCCGAGTTCAACTGACATTTGACAATTGTCAAATATGCATTTTTAAATGTGTTAATGGCTTATTTTTGGGTGTATTTTTTGCATAATTTCGAAAATACAAAATATAGATAGACGATATTTATAGCGACATAAGCAAATTTTAGAGACACTATAGAAAAAAATGCGACTAAGGCACTTGCGAGATTTCTCGCGAGAAATGAGCGTTTATCATCTCCCAATTTTTGTGAGGCGAGAATGCGAGATTCTCACAATTTTGCCAAATGTCCTAAATGCGATGGAAATATCATTTTGGACTTCCAACATGTTTACATTATCATTAATAGTCATGATCTTTCAGTATAGTATAAGGAGATCGCTATATTTATTCTTTCATTGCGATCCATATCCATATTATTAGCTAAAAAGCTCTTTCCTGGTACAGTAGGGGGTATTTTTTTATTCAGTGATGACACTTGTCATTCAGTGTTCTCACCATTAAGAAAAACAATGACAGAACTTTTATATTTCTTCTAGTAAAAAAAGACTATATAAATTACGGTTGAGAATACTATTATAACCCTCAAGATATAATACTTGCTCTATGGTTATAATTAGAGCTTGGAGTTTATTCTTTTGCATGTTCTTTAATATTGATATGCCAACAGATTCGTTTTGAATTCTGAACGAATTAGGTAAAAGCGAAACCGCTTGTCAAAATGCATTTGAAAATTTTCAACGTTTTGAGCATATTTGAGCAGATGATGCATATTATTTGTGCATATTGGAGCAAATGATGCATATTTATGTATATTTGGGTCATTTTTGGTGATTTTTGAAGAATTTTAATACAGAAAATGATGAAATATCCGACGGAGTACCATATTGTTAAAAATCAAAATGAATAGGTAGCTTTGTATATTTTTTTAAAGTATTAATTTGTAATTAAAATGTGTTATTAAAATTATTAACTTTTAGGAATCTAGGTAATATTTATTTAAAAAAAAACTACCTATAAAAACTAGAAGAAAAAATATTTTTTAGTTTGCATATAAATGCCTAATATTTTATCTTTTTTTATCAATTTTAGTGTATATTTTAGAGAAATTCTGTGCATAGTGCAAATATGCACTATACGCGCATATTTTCAAGTATTTAGGTGCATATAAATCCGAGCTCTAGTTATAATAGTATACTTTTCAGCTCAAGTATATAATATACTATACATATTAATAAAATGCCAAAATAGAAAAAATAGTATCAAAAATACGTTTCATACCCATAATTAAAGCACTTGGACGTTAATTAAAACTCGTCCTTTAATACGTATTTTAATATGTATTTAATTGCGTATTAGATAGTATACAGTTGTTCCAGGGAATCTTTGCCGCTGTATGTCAAGATAAGACGACATACGTCGTTACAATTTAGCGTCATATTACGCAGCGCCAACAAAGATAGTTGCTACACTACGTATCAGATTGCGTGTTTTTGCGTACTTAGCCGAGTTCTCCACCGGCAAAGATCGGCTGGAACAACTGTAGGTTTGAAAGAATAAAATTTTCTGCGAAATCAAAAATGTTTACAAATATTTTCTCTCTTGTGAACTCAATTCCTGAACACAGGAATAATAATACCTAATCATTTTTATAGAAAATAATGCTTT
Source organism: Malthinus seriepunctatus (assembly GCA_963924605.1). Lineage (NCBI taxonomy): Eukaryota > Metazoa > Arthropoda > Insecta > Coleoptera > Cantharidae > Malthinus > Malthinus seriepunctatus. The sequence goes on along the minus strand of OZ004600.1, from coordinate 78,002,890 downwards.
ATAATATGACAACATTCTCAACTAAGCAAGGATGCGTAAAGTATGTTATCGAGTTGTCATATTAAAAACAAAGAAAATAAGAATTTCTCAATTAAGTGGCAAGTACTGACATAAAATTAAAAATCCAAATTATATGCTGAATATGTAAAATACGTAGTCCACAATATTCCAGATTACAAGACACGTTTATTTCATTAATTAAAATGATAAAAGCAATACTTTATACAATATCTATACAGGATTTTCTAACAATATATCGACTCTTACTACAGCTAAAGATTTTGTTCAAAAACGAGATTAAGTAAAATACAGAAAATTATCTTTTAGTAATATTTCCGTAAATATACACTGGATAGTGTATAGGGGTGGTTCGAATTGCTTGTCAGTATGGAGTAACCCAAGTAATATAAGAGTTAGGAGAAAACTAATAATTTGATCTCTATTTACTTTTATGAGGCAAACTCACCCAAAATTCATATTTTCGTCATTTTAATTTTAATCAATATCTCTCTAATTTCTCATTACTTTTTAAAATTGTAAAAACATTTTCAGGATACTCTTTAACGCAGATTCCAGTGGCATAGTAAAAAAAAATTAGTAAAAGGCTTCGTTGAGCGCTTAAAATGCAATCCTACACGACAAAACGCTAAACGAGGCCCTACTGTATTTTCGAGTTATAAAGGGTTATTTGAAACATCCTCTATAACAAGAAACAGCGCTCTTAAAAGATTATATTTGGCAAATAGCAGATTATTCTTTCTATCTGTACCTAGTTACTCGACTTGCATTGTAGTTAAAAAATTTCCAATAAATTTATTGAATGACATCTTTTGCTAGAATAATTAGCAAGTTGACAGCAGTACGTAGTTAATAAATTCTATCTGTAGCTAATGGTAGCTAATGAATGAATGAGAATGAGAATGAGAATGAAACGAGGCCTTATAACAATAATTGCTATTAGATTATTTGTGTAATTTATTGATTTACTTTAGTATTTCACAATAAATTATTTTAATAATCAATAATCTTTTAAATGCTTACTTGGACATCTGTCTTCATATGTTTAAGGACACCTGTAGAGATTAACACTTCAGAATTATGATATAAAGACAGGTGCAAAGTTAAATGTTATTTCATACAAAAAGAATTTAATTTTATATTAAAATTTTCTTTACTATAAGAAGAAATTAAAAGAGGTAATTGAAAAAATGCATTTAGGTTAGGAAATGTATTAAGGTATTTAAGGGCTCCCTTTTCGACTACCAATGCAATTACTATAAACCATGTGGGAAGTACTTCTGGTACGATTTTGATATCTTATCTACCACGAAATTCACTTCTGCGTGAGATAATAAAGCGACCACAAGAGCACTTATCATACTGGTGATATTGATACTACATTTCTTGTTTCGAGTAGTGTCTTTCCTACCCGGTGAAAGGCAAAAGTAGGTAAGTATATTCCATTTTTAAATTTGACGATATTAGCATTGTTGTATTGTAGCGAAGATTTTTGGATCAACATTGTCATCGATTCTACTGTCATGTTCCCATTAATAATTAAGGATAAGGGTAGATCAAGAGCAACCAACCTATGCAATTTTAATATGCAGTTTAGATCTGCTTTGTGCTTTCAGTTCATCATCGAATGAGTAGAGTGTGCAGAAAAACCAGCAGTCGTGAAAGTCTACTAGATATGAGTTTACCCCAAAAAGATTAACATATTAACAAAATTTACTGGTGCAACGCATTCAAACATAATTTGCATGTTCAAATACGTATTATACGTTTGGAGTAATTACATTAACATATTTATGATTGAGATAGATATACCTCTCCTGTCCTATGATATTAGTTAAGTGTTATTGCAAAAATCTTAGTGCGGAAAACAATTGTATTAAAAAAAATACTTAAATTGGAAAACAAGTGTAAGTCGGTTTTAATGACTAGTACACATGTACATTTAAAAGTTACATTACCAGCTAATAAATTAAATGTGCATTTTAAACAACTAATTTATTTTTCCAAACCGAAAACATAATGTAATGAATGATTTAAGATAAGACATGGTATTTTAAGGCTTTGATATAATTTAAGATCTATCTATAGCATTTATTTATAATTTTTTTTTCTAAATTCTTTGTAATTTATGTAATAAGTTGATAATGAGATTAAAGTTCATGGGTTAAAGTAGGGTTAATCTTGCCAAATTTGGGTATCTTCAATGAAGTTCCTTGTTTAAAGTAATTTATTGGATAATTGTTTCTTGTTTTAGAATAATATATGGGTCTTGATAACGTTGATAATGTGTGTTAGTTTTAAGACTGTATTGTCTCTATAAAAAACAGTATGTTATAGTAACGCTTATCTTCAATTAATCGTTTAAAATATAGTGTTTTAGTAATCTCGGTGAAAGTAAATCATTATAAGGATATGAGATTTGATGAGATGTTGGGATTCTGTTGGAATTTGGAATCATATTCCACTTCACGACACGTGGGCATGGTTTCTGCTATTTGCTTCAAAATTTGCACACCAACTAAGCATTAAATACGATAGCTATACAGGGCTTTTGCAATAGTACGATGTAACACACTGTAACACCTACCACGTAGTCGGATGATATGAGTGCAAATTTTGTAATTTAAATTGAATTTTATCATAAAGTAGATAATCAAACTTTTAAGTTCATTAGTAGTATACAGGGTGGTAACTTATATAAGGCAGCATAAGGATTTCAATGGTAAATTCTTTATATTGAATTGTTTACTCCCCAAATTATTTCAGAGCTAAAGTGTATTTAGGTTGACTGGAGAGAAACAATAATGCATCTACACATACTATTATTATATCTACAATTTTCCATTTTCTTGAGCAGTAAATTAAGAAAATAGAAAATTCATAATTTTATTCCATTTAACTAATTCTCAAATAAGCGAGATCCAATGTTAGGAAGGTTTATTTGAAACAGTCTGTATAGGCAAATGAAGTTTAAATTTTCAATTTTTCTTTGAGAAATTCACTATAGAAGGTTGTCGTTGGTTTCTAGCGAGAACGAAGAACACAATAAAGGATTTTCTTTATCATTCTAGCAAACACGCAATATTACTTCGATTATTAACAATTAAAATCGAAAGTAATGATAAAAAAGCCAAATAATGAGTAATAATAATAACAAACGGTTGCAAAACGTGATTTAATTCGAAATAAAAGTATGTAGTTCAATTAGTAAAGAATTTTAGCTTGGACAAGCACTTAAACTTTTTCTCAACTTCCTAAAATTTATTTATTAGAATAATTCACAAGTTTCTGTTTATTAACGTTATTACAAGTAAAAAAATTAATTTGTTCAACTTAAAAGTAACATTTTAATGTTCTAGATTTTTTACTTAACTGTTTTCACCTTACCTACAATAAAATTTCTTAACTTTTTAACTGCATCATTTTCGGATGTCGTTAGTTCTCACAAGAAAGAAGCAAACTTCGCATCGTGTAACTATGGCAACATTATTACGTCAATAATACACAGCTTCACAATTTATAAAAGTAGAAAAAGAATTTTAAAAATTGTAATGGAAAACTAAAGACTTAAAATGAAATTTTTCTTTATGAGGAAAAACGAAGTAAAAATTTGTTTTCCTTTAAACTTTCGTATGGGTAACGATACGTAACCACATCGCAATTAAAAATGTGTATAGAGTATTCAAAACAATAGTATATTATGCCATAAAGACGGTAACTACAAAGCAAAATGTAAAGACATTATTCAAAATTTCAAATTTTGAATAGTCTTACAAGCTAGGAAATCAAGCTAGTGCTAGTAAGCTAATAACGCTAGCGAGGAAGCTATAGCTTCTCAAGCCAGGATAGTTCAATAGAATGGGGATGTATTTTTTGAGCTAGTAGCGCCCCCACCACCAAATTTACTATCCTGACTTTGTGTAGACGGCGAAGCCATAGTATAAGTTTAGTATACAATACATAGTATGCCATTCCGCTGAACGAAAATCGAACTAGGCCGCGAATGACGTCAGGAGGGGTCAGCACGGACAGAACGAAGTTCTAATCACATTAGCTTTTGAGTGAGAATATATTTATTTCACTTTAATAATAGCATATGTAAGAATCTTGCTCTGACAAACGTCGACTGTAAAATTCAAATATAAATATATCAATGACGTATACCAGACATTTCTTAGCGCATCTTCAACAAAAAGCTAGTTTGATTTCAACTCTAAGAACAAGTCGCGTTGTTTGCAGTGTCGGCTACACGTACGTGCAAGTACGGTACAAGTCGTGTTGATCTGTTGACCTCTGCTGACGTCATAAAACCTGCGCTATGCCATACTATAGTATTGTTCGATTACGGAAAGAAAAGCTTAGGGCTTTTATCTCTATGGAAACTATAGGCGCCGTGGGTTTTATTTTTAATAATTTTAATTAAATTAAGGTAGTTACATACTGATAGGCGCGGCATCTAGCGGTGACTTGCTCGAATTAAGGTGCGAATGACGTAGAGAAAGAAGGTCTGACATCACTGCATGAAATAATGACGGATAATAACTGTCATAAATCGAAATTTGCCAATGAAAATTTAATTATTATTAACCTCTTTTAAAGATTTAAATATTCGCGTCACTTCAAATTATGAGATTTTAGCTGCTGACATTTTCATACTAATTTAACACTTAGAACTGTTCTAACTTTTATACTAGTAGATGGTCAATATTTTTAAAATTTTTAAAGGAGGTATATAACGAACAACTATTCAATATCATATTAGTTTTTAAACAAAACTGTCTATTGTAATAGAATTGGGAGCGCAATATAGGCCCAATTTGAGCGTTTGTCCTATCTGGCCTGTGTATAAGTCAAACTTTGACTTGAGCACCGTTGCCAGATCTAGGAATAGTTCTCGGATCAAGATTAATTCGCGCCACATTAAAATCCAATCATTTAAACTAGTCGTCAAAACAGCGACGTTATCTTTATAATTTATTTGTGCAACTGCATTAATGAAGCGACACAACGCACATTCCTGAAAAAGTTTTTCATTCCGTAATCGAACAATACATTATTCGCTAGTGTACAGTTACGACGCATTCTGTATTTTTCTACTTTTCTATAATTCGTCCAATGGAACTTGACACAGATTTGTTGTTTTTGCTGTTCATTTTTCCTTACGACCACGAACACGTCCGTGAACTGTCACTTTAATGATTGTGGCTTTATTAGCTATTACCTCCTTTCGAACTACGACAAAAATGTTCTCTTTAGTTAAATTTTAGAGCAATCTTACGACTTCGAAGATATTTGTATAATTTTTTAACGTTTCTAATTATTTAGTAGTAATTAAAAATGTAAGGTAAGTCGGGGGAAGACGCCACTGTGGGGCGAGATGCCACCCCAGCATTTTTCAAAATTCCTCCAACCTATCTCTGGAAAATTTTATGTATAGGTTGCTTGTGATTATAAGCTACTAGCAAACATCGTTGAAAACGAGTTTTCGCAAGTCATGGAAAAGTTTTCTAAAAAATTAGGTTTTTATGTTTGACGAAGTTTTTGCTACATCTCAGCTTTTAAATTTTATTAGGCGTTTTTTTTGTGTTATCGATATCATTGCATTGTTAGCTGAAAAGACGGCACTTTTCACGTCTATTGTAATTTTTGCAAAAAAATTCGCATCAAATTTGATTTAGTTAGCATTTTGCATTTTCACCCATAAGAATGGGGTAAGACGCCAGATTAGTGCAAAGTATGTAACTTAGACTTATTTTATTTAGATTTATAGTAATAATGCGACAATAGGGCCCACAATGATGAAAATGTGTAATGAAAACTATTGCGATAGCAATGGGCTTCGTAGATTGGATTTGCTGCATAATTTGCAAGAAGTGGTTACACGAAAGATGTACATGGATTGATGACACATGTAACGATTGAGGTCAATAATATATAAGGATAAAACAGTTTTTTTTTCGTTTAGTACCGTTCCCGACTTTCTATTCGGGACTAAAACTCACTATGGCATCTTACCCCATGCATTTTTGTCAAGATTTTTTTGTCGAAAAATACAAAAATTTTTTTTTAACTATGTTAACTAATAATTTATGTTGATTTGATATTGCTATCTAATAGTGTATTCTTTGAGGGATAAACACATATTTTTAAATTAATCTAAATGTGTATAATAACGTTTTTATAAATTAATTAAAAAATGTATGTCATCTTCCCCCGACTTGCTTTATAGCAAAATGTAGTGTAATGTCCGGTCTACACAAGGCTAGTTTTTCAAGATAGCTCTGTGTAAACAGAACTAGCTTCACTTTTAAGCTAGGATGGGATTATTTTTGAACTATCACCGAATCTAGTATCCTCTTTTTCTGCACTAGCTTTGTGTGGATGGCTACACTAGTACCTACATGATCGGCTATAGTGTACAATCCGTTTTGTATCGCTTACATTAGCGCAGACCCTCTAGGTTCGTTCCTTCTTAAAATTCATGGTCTAATAATTATTGATAATAATTCATCCAACGCAAGTTGAAACAGTTTCCGAAGTAACTTATTCAGTGTAATTGCGTTTCTTCTGTTCATTTACCTCCACAGACGTGTTGTTACTGTCTCTATCACGGCAATGATACTGGCTTGAATCGTGTAAATCGCTCTTGCTTGTGCCAACCGAAAAAAGTAAGCTAGGATAGGACGCCAGAATAGTAGCTCTTGATATTCTAGCTTGAAAATCTAGCCCCGTGTAGATCGGGTATAACCGTATCTAAGTATCGCCCCGGTCGACCGTTTTTGTTTATTAAAGTCAAGTCAAGAGATGTTTTTTCTATTATACTTTTGATCTTTGCTAATTTTTGTTAAGAACCGATCTTGGGCTCGGTATAATTACTTACTGGAGAGTGGCCTTTGGTACGTAAAGAAATAGCACGTAAAAAAAGATTTGATAGTGGCCCTTCGCCCTTAGTTTGGAAATAATAATTGAAATATCAAGAAATGTTTCCCAAGAAGGTTCGTCAGCTTTTTATTTATATCGCTTTTTGCATTTCGTCAATTTCTCTGAGGTAAAATTTTTAGCACCTCATATTGTAAGGTTGAGATCTAGACCTCCGTTTTATTTTAGGAAGCTTACTACTTCTCTTGGTTATTCCATTTGAAGTGGTTCCTAACGTTAGGATCTGGTGTGTTCTATTTTGATTTATTGTCCATCCTTTCTTGAAGTCGATTCCACATTCAGAAAACTTTTTCTTGTGTTCTTTCAATGTTGTAGTAATGGTGTTCCGTAGAACAGGATCTCCTTTGCAAATATCTTTGAAATATTTGCAAGTGACGAAGACGCTCATTAAATCATATGGTGAAAGTAGCCGAAAAATCATAGCTAACATTTCAACTGGTAACACGAGTAAATGAGGCAACGAAAAGTCTAGTAAAGGAAACATCTTAATTGGAGCACTGATTTATTCAGAATGACTTGAGCGTGTAAGGGTTGGGGTATTTATATCATTAGCGATAACGGTATTTTGCGATAAAGATTAACATTCGATAACAATAACATTTTATCGCGATTGTTATCAACCCTTGTTTCTTCTTTGGAAAATGGTAATGGATAAGAAATTTTAGCATACTTACATACTGTGACTCCTCTCGAATAACTCATTTAGTTTAACGAATTTATCTAATGTATCACTCTTATAACTAGAAATATTTTATACCATAATAATAATATAAATATGTGTAACTGTAGGTATATCAGGATGAGCACAGGAAGATAATAAATTAAGTCTTCTTCGTTATTCTTGACATTGTTACAGTTCTACGATTATTTTTAAATATTTATGTTAATTTAAACTCATAAAGCAAGTAATTCTTTAATTAAGTACAACGTGTTATTTCCATTCCAACAAATCTAAGAAGGTAATATTGTTCTATCTAAAAAAAGCCTAATTAACATTTAGTATACTGTTTTTCCACAAATAAATAATCTTTTTCTATTTCGTTAACTATAAAGAAGCGTTTGAAGTGCTGTTTAGGAAATCAAATACTGTTATCAAAATAAATCAGTTCTGAAACGACTAAAAAACGGTTACACCAGTTGAAGAAGTTATTTTACAAGGGATTTCCATTTCTATTGCAAAATTTTCGTTTCTTTAGCGATATGATCCATAATTTAAATATTTTTTTTAACATTAATTTATCAGTTACAAGCTTTATAAGGTCTTTAAGTTATCTCTATATTTGATTAATAGCCGAGCCATCAATGTACAATAGTCTGGTGTTCATTGCCATACATTAAAATATGACTAAATTAAATGGAAAAGTATCCTTGGATAGTTCTTGATACTGATTAAGCATTTTATTTCAAAGAAAAACTCAAATTTTTAAAAACTTTCACTTCTTTGTGCAATTGTAACATTAAAAGTTCTTGCAGAGTATCTTCAATATCGACTTTTATAGGTGTTTTTATCTGATCCATCTCACCATCTCCGTTAGGTGACTAAGAAAGTTTATATAGATAATAGATATGCATGATAGGTGTGGATAACCTCGACCAAATAAGCATCCACCGATCAATTTAAGACGTGGTACGTGGTCAGCAGCTTTTGATTTCGTTAAACGTTAAATGACTGATATAATTGAAACTTCAAAATATAAGTCCCGATCAACATTATAAATAGTTAGAGGAAGCTAGGGCTGGATTGGCCCGGCGGGCTACCGGGACTTTCCCGGTGGCCCGTGATGTGACAATGAAAGAAATATATTGCAAAAATTTAGATAAGTAAATTGAAAAAATCAAAAATATGAACCTGAAGTCAAAAATCAAAATAACTGTAAAGGTCCGTCCACACACACAGGCTTGCCTTCCGTGTGGAGACTATTTAAGCGGCCTGTGCAGGCGGTCTGCACAGCCTGTACTGCAACAACCTGCTGTCCAGACACTCCGGTTTGGCCTGCGCAGGTCGCCTGCACATGCCAAACCGGACGACAAGCCTGTCTGTGTAGTGCAGGCTTAAAAATTAATTAATTTTCTTCTAGTCAAGAAAAATCGCGTTATTTCATGGAAATTATGTGGTTTATTTTCAAAAAGTTTCAGACCTTTATGTACCTATCACTAACTGTTTTGGAGATATTGTCACTTTAATGCTGAAACAGAGTCAACTTTGGAGCCATGTTGCCAGAGCTGTAATCAAGATTTTTTTAATCTATTTGTGCCACCGACTTTTGATAATAGATACTAAATTTGCAAAAATATACAGGGTGTTCCAATATATTTGTTGGCGGATGCAAGTCTTAAAAAGACGAAATCATTCTATTTTGAATCACCCTGTATGTACAGCCAGCCTCACAATTGTTGGTTACCCTGGCTATATGCCAGAGTAGTTATTAGCCAACAACGCTAAAAGGACAGAAGGGGAGGTTGTTGATTTACTACTTGTTGGTAAAATAAAGTTACCCTCAGTTTAATTAGGGCGTATTATGATGATTGCATCTACAATTCGTGCTAGACGTATAGCCAGGTTTGCCAATAATTGTGAGGCTGACTGTATCTAAACATTTTGAAATGTAGGTCTAATGATCACGTATTACCATGCCAAAAATGGTTTTGATATCTCAAGTAGTGATTTTTATTTTAACCCCCCCCCCCCCCAACATAATGTCACGCTAGGAAGTGGCCTGAACTATCAGATTTCACGGTACTAATTTTATTCCCAGTCCAGCTCTGAAGAAAGCTAAGAATGGCAGAATTGATAGTGATCGAAGTGTAAAAAGTATTTATGAAGCTGGAGAAATACACAACGCCATAAAAAAGACATCAAGACCGTATAACAAAAAGAGAATCCTACGGCTAATTATTGTATAAGGAGGAAAGATCGACAAGAAGAGAAGGTTCAAGTCGTAAAAGAACAGCGTGGCTCAGAAATCTCTAAACTTAAAACAGCTCCTCTGGACATTGTCAAAAGCTTCCCTGATGTCTAAAAATAGTGAGATAGAGTATTCTGCGTGCTGACGTGCTGACTCCGTGCCCAACCATCGTTAAGCTTTAGATAAAAGTTAATTCTCTCACGATTAATTTTTCCTTTTACTGAGAGAAGACCGATGTCTTTTGGGTTGGATTGGATCGGATTGCTAGTGGGAGGGCTGGCTTTTAAGCCAGTTTACACTTATGCCACTTGATCGGGTGCAACCTTCCGAGAGGTGCCTCCTTCTAGGTCACTCCTTGAGTTATTCTAGCTTTAAGATGAACTCGAGCAGTTTAGTATGATTCTGACCATATCCAGCCAGTAGTCACCGAGTATGGATCTTCTAGTTGATGTTATCGCAGGACACGAGGAAAGCTCGTGCTCCGTAATGTACGTGCATTTTAATGTGCATCTAGAGCTATCGGTTGGTCTCAGAACTGTACAGGTGTTTGTTTAGCTTACAATGTCCTGTAACGATACCCATGAGTATTCGTACACGTGATCGAGAAAGGTTGAAGTAGCATTCTGTGCGTCGAGTCGAAGGAGCTGCAATTCACCTTACATGAGAGTCTCTTTCAGATGTTCAGAATGTATTATTATATATTATACTAGCAGGACCCGTGGGCTACGCCACACGCCGTTTAATTTAGCGGCTCCTTAGTTTGCAAAACCCTTGGAAAAACCTATCAAATCTTAATTAGGTATATATGAGCCCAACATACTCTACAATGTAACAATAAATCGATATTGTGAAATTTGTGGGCATACGAATGTATGATAATAATAATATGTAGAAGCAAAAAAAGATCGCTATGATGTCTATTAGGAAAAAGTTGGAAGCAGGTGCTTTTTATAGTGCATCACCAATGACGGCACCTCCACCACGGTTTCATCAGAACCGTTACCTCAGGAAACCCTCTACAACCACCTGCTTTAATTTTAAGTAGCACCGCCGCCTTAGGGACCTCTATAACCCCCCGCTTTAATTTAAATTGGGAGGCATGTGCACCACTAATGTAAACATTGCCGTCACCACGCTCACCAAAATCCCCGCTTCAGGCACCCTACAACCACCCGCTTTATTTTAATTGGGAGGCACATCCACCACCAACGACAGCACTTCCGCCACCGGAATCACCAGAATACCCTCAGGGCACCCTACAACCACCCGCTTTTGTTTCATTTGAGAAATACGTGCACACCACCGCCACCGATATCACCAGAACGCCGCCCCAAGGACCCCCACAACCACCTGCTTAAATTTCAAATGGGAGGTAAGTGCATTGCCACGAATGGAAATAAATTAGAAAATATTAAATTGAATTAAAATGAATTTATAAAAGTTAAATTAAACAAACAAGAAATAACTTACATTGTTATCAGAATGCAAGTCAGCATATAAGGGAAGTTGAACTCAAGTCAACTATAATGAGTTAGTCGTGGATAAGAGTTGAAAGGAGACAGTAGTTAAGTAACCTTAGAGGAGAGTAGTTGATATGCAATTATGTTTTTTAGTTTTAAGTATTAGTTGTTAATAAACTTTATTATTATAAATTACGGTGAACTTTGAATGATCCAAACCCCCTCGGTACAAAGTCACAAAACCAAACGTGCCATAATGGTGGAGGCGCTACGTCAAAAAGACCGTAATGCTCAATTTTAATTAGTGAAAATTGGTGAAAGTGCGACAATTAAATTTTAAGTTAATAGTGATTGAAAAAGCATCGAGTTTAAGTGAATTATTATTACAAAGGATTAGCTGAGTAAAGACGAAAAAGATGCAGTCAATCAAAATAATCAGGAAGCTGATCGTAGCAGAGATGTTTTTGGGAGTTTTAAATATATTCTTAATAGAAATCATTATAGTCAAATCCAAACGTGGAATTAGCATGGAAATCAACCTAAAGTACTAGACATTCAGATGAATAGACCACAACCGCTGGAGGACAAGAAAAAATAAGGAAGTGAAACATAAAATGGAAGTTCAAATCAAAATACCTAGAAGTGGAAAAATTGGAGGAATATGGAAAATGATCAATAAATTAGAATTGAAGAAATAGATGAACCTACGAATATAGAAAATGATGAAGAAATCAATGTTGAAGAAATGGATGAACCGATAAAGATGAAAAATGGTCAAAGGATCAATACTACGTTCAAAAGGATTACAAGTAGTTGCAGTAAATAAAGAATTAATAGAAAACTTCGTTGAAAAGGATTACAAATAATTGAGGTGAGTACCAAAAAGGTAGAATCGTATTAATAAAAAGAGAAAGCAGATCAAAGATTAAAGAGAAAAATAGAAACGAGGGGGGCCCCCGTCTCTCAAAAAATGGGACGACTCTTAATGCAAAATTCGCCGTACATGTGCACAAATTAAAAATCTTACCGCGTTTGCATTAAGAACTCAAAACATTATAAATAGTGAGATTGAAATAAAGAATAATTGAATGAGTTGAGAGTACAATAATACGAATATGATAATTAAAAGAATTAAAGAGATAAATTTGTTATAAATGAGACAAATAATGAAATGATACGAATGGAAATAAATTATAAAAGTAAAGAGAATTGTAATCAAAAGTAAAAGGTTAATGTAAAATAAATGTAAAGGTTCAATGAGGTTCAATAATAAAAGCTGTATTAAGAGAAAAAAAATACAGGAAGATTTGAATGAAAAGAGTGTAAAAGATAACAGGTATTTTAGAAAAACTTAAGAGTAAACAAATCAGAGAGAAAATAGGGGAAATAACGTCAAAATGTATAAGTTTAAACTAAATTTTGTAAAGTAAATGAAAGTTTTTTTTGTCAAAAATGATCATCGAACACTAAAGAAAATAGAAATTGAAGAAAAAATTTTGTAGATCATAAATCAATAATATTAGATATAAGTTTAGAAAATAAGTTTAGTAAAAGCAAATTATTAATGTAGTTTCTGATTTCATGTAACACCAACGTTTACGCCGAAATACCAAACGAGTCTGAGACAAGATTAAAACCGATGAAAACAGGGTCACAAAAATCTAAGGAAAACTGGAGAGATCACCCAAAGCAAATCAAACACTAAGCACGAATAAATTATCCTCACTCAGCAAAGTATTGGAGGAAAATAGTTATGGATGGAAAAGAGCCTTCCAAGGAAACTTTGAATAATGTCCACAACAAAGTTAAATAATAAAAATGTAGGACAACATATGGAAAAATGGTTGAATGGTCGACAACAAGTTAAAAGTAAACAAAATTACAAGAAGACACAGTGATAGAAGAAGCTCAAATAAAGTTAATGAAGATGCTTGATGACAAAGTAAAGAAAAATCAAGCATAAGGTGAAAAACGTTGACCTAGTCTGCGAGTAAATAAAAAATAGTACAAGTATAAAACAATCCAGTCCAGAAGTGAAAAACCTTAGCAGATCAACGAGTGCCAAGTGAAAAATAAATTAGTGAAAACTTAATACAGTGATAAACATGTTAAAAGAAAAGTGATTTCGAACATTAAAAGACTAAGTAAAAAATGTGTTTTTAAAATAAACAAATTAAAAGAAATTGTGAACCCCTGTGAAAAAACTTACGTGTATTGAACTTATTTTGAAAATCTTGACTCATTCTTGTGTTTTTAATTTTTTAGGTTGAATTGATGTATTTTAAGAAACAATGTTGTAAAACCAATTGAATTTTTTTTTGTATTTAGATTTATAAGAATTTATTGTTTGAAATTTTTATGTTTTATTGGGTGAAATTTGAAGTTTTAATTATTTAGTTTTAAAAGATTGAATCCTACGTATGCTGAACGCAAATTTTTTTTTATTGACCGTATTCTTGAAGAGCGACTTGGGTCAGCCGCTTTTTAAGAAGGGGAGTTATGCCACGAATGGAAATAAATTAGAAAATATTAAATTGAATTAAAATGAATTTATAAAAGTTAAATTAAACAAACAAGAAATAACTTACATTGTTATCAGAATGCAAGTCAGCATATAAGGGAAGTTGAACTCAAGTCAACTATAATGAGTGAGTCGTGGATAAGAGTTGAAAGGAGAGGGTAGTTAAGTAACCTTAGAGGAGAGTAGTTGATATGCAATTATGTTTTTTAGTTTTAAGTATTAGTTGTTAATAAACTTTATTATTATAAATTACGGTGAACTTTGAATGATCCAAACCCCCTCGGTACAAAGTCACAAAACCAAACGTGACATAAAACTAATTTCAACACTATATCGCCACCTAGAACAACAGAACTGCCGCCCCAAAAACCCTTACAACCACCCGCTTTAATATCAATTGTGAAGCACGTGCACCACTAACGTCAGCATCGCCGCCACCGATATCACCAGAATCACCGCCTCAGGAACCCCTACAATCAACCACTTTAATTTCAATTGGCACGTGCAACCGCCGTCTTAGAGACCCCTACAACCACCCGCTTTAATTTTAGTTGAGAGGCACATCCACCACTAACGTCATCATCGCCGCTACCGAGTACACCAGAACTGCCGCCTCAGGGCACCCTTCAACCACCCACTTTAATTTCAATTGGCAATTACACGCACCGTTAATGACAGTACTGCCATCTCAGGGAACCCTATAACCACCCGCTTTAATTTCATTTGGAAGACACGTGTACCACTAACGACAGCACCGCCCCCCCCGTATTACGAACACCGCCTCCTCCGTGGCCCTCAACAACCACCCGCTTTTATTTCAAATGTGAGGTAGTACATTTCTTGGCGAATTTGTTAGAGTAGATTTTTAAAAGTAAAATTTGAAATATTAATTTTTATGTGTCAATAAATTATAGAATTTAACTAACTTGAAACCATAAAGGAACGCATTCAAAATTGATTTATAGTTCATGGTACATTTCTGTATAACCATATAACGTAGTTTTAAATTTTAGTTTTTGGGAGTTCTTTCACATTTTTGCCAATTTCTAAGGCCCCAGTTGACATATCGTAATCATACCTAGCCTATGTTACTCCCAAAAGTACGGTCTATATGTGAAAAAAAAAATTATTAAAATTGGTTCGGTGGTTAGCGAGATCTTAAGTAACGCACATACATACATACATACATACAAACATCTTCTATACTAATATATAAAGTAAGATGTTTGTATGTATGTATGTATGTATGTATGTATGTATGTATGTATGTATGTGCGTTACTTAAGATCTCGCTAACCACCGAACCAATTTTAATAATTTTTTTTTTCACATATAGACCGTACTTTTGGGAGTAACATAGGCTAGGTATGATTACGATATGTCAACTGGGGCCTTAGAAATTGGCAAAAATGTGAAAGAACTCCCAAAAACTAAAATTTAAAACTACGTTATATGGTTATACAGAAATGTACCATGAACTATAAATCAATTTTGAATGCGTTCCTTTATGGTTTCAAGTTAGTTAAATTCTATAATTTATTGACACATAAAAATTAATATTTCACATTTTACTTTTAAAAATCTACTCTAACAAATTCGCCAAGAAATGTACTGCCTCACATTTGAAATAAAAGCGGGTGGTTGTTGAGGGCCACGGAGGAGGCGGTGTTCGTAATACGGGGGGGGGCGGTGCTGTCGTTAGTGGTACACGTGTCTTCCAAATGAAATTAAAGCGGGTGGTTATAGGGTTCCCTGAGATGGCAGTACTGTCATTAACGGTGCGTGTAATTGCCAATTGAAATTAAGGTGGGTGGTTGAAGGGTGCCCTGAGGCGGCACTTCTAGTGTACTCGGTAGCGGCGATGATGACGTTAGTGGTGGATGTGCCTCTCATCTAAAATTAAAGCGGGTGGTTGTAGGGGTCTCTAAGACGGCGGTTCTGGTGTACTCGGTGGCGGTGATGCTGACTTTAGCGATGCACGTGCGAATTGAAATTAAAGTGGTTGGTTGTAGGGGTTCCTGAGGCGGTGATTCTGGTGATATCGGTGGCGGCGATGCTGACGTTAGTGGTGCACGTGCTTCACAATTGATATTAAAGCGGGTGGTTGTAAGGGTTTTTGGGGCGGCAGTTCTGTTGTTCTAGGTGGCGATATAGTGTTGAAATTAGTTATGCACTTGCCTCCCATTTGAAATTTAAGCAGGTGGTTGTGGGGGTCCTTGGGGCGGCGTTCTGGTGATATCGGTGGCGGTGGTGTGCACGTATTTCTCAAATGAAACGAAAGCGGGTGGTTGTAGGGTGCCCTGAGGGTATTCTGGTGATTCCGGTGGCGGAAGTGCTGTCGTTGGTGGTGGATGTGCCTCCCAATTAAAATAAAGCGGGTGGTTGTAGGGTGCCTGAAGCGGGGATTTTGGTGAGCGTGGTGACGGCAATGTTTACATTAGTGGTGCACATGCCTCCCAATTTAAATTAAAGCGGGGGGTTATAGAGGTCCCTAAGGCGGCGGTGCTACTTAAAATTAAAGCAGGTGGTTGTAGAGGGTTTCCTGAGGTAACGGTTCTGATGAAACCGTGGTGGAGGTGCCGTCATTGGTGGTGCACTATAAAAAGCACCTGCTTCCAACTTTTTCCTAATAGACATCATAGCGACCTTTTTTTGCTTCTACATATTATTATTATCATACATTCGTATGGCCACAAATTTCACAATATCGATTTATTGTTACATTGTAGAGTATGTTGGGCTCATATACCTAATTAAGATTTGATAGGTTTTTCCAAGGGTTTTGCAAACTAAGGAGCCGCTAAATTAAAAGGCGTGTGGCGTAGCCCACGGGTCCTGCTAGTACTTTATATATTAGTATAGATAGAGGCGCATTTACATTCTGGTTGGATGCTAATGCTGTTGATAGCGTATGGGACTGTGGTTAAATAACAAAAAGATAAAAAAAATATTTTTTTTAACATAAATATAGGTAATTCTTTGATAATGATTAAAAGCACTGCCCACTTTCTTAAGCCAGCGCCACCTACACAGTACACAGGCTAGCATTCTGGTTCGGCAAACCGGACATCATTCAGTCGGCCAATTTGGCCTGTGCAGGCCGCCTGCACCGGAAGATAAGCCTGTGGGTGTGGCGCGGACTTTAGTTGTAGGTTTATGCCAAATAAACTAATAAAATAATAAAAAATATTTGATAGGTATATCAAATACAGAATTGATGCACCTCATTTTTATGCTTTCGCCACTATCTATAATGTGCTTGATTTCTTCATTTATTTATTACTACTATATTTTGACTTGAGGTCAAAATTAGAGATTTCTGACCATGTATCCTACCCTTCTATAATTAGAAAATCGAAGAGAACGGCCGAGAACTATTTTCGTCTTTTTTTTTTGGTCATAAACATTTTATACCCTTTGATTCGAAAATAATTCAAAAACACTAAAAATATAATACAACATAATAAAACTTTTACCGTAAAATCGAATAAACTTTGCTTAAAAATAAAACAATTGAGTAGGTATCAAGAATCATCATCTACGTTTTTTAAGAATTTATTACATTAAGCATAATATTACAACGTGTTTAATAAAATTTTCGGGAGATTTAAAGATACTGTTTACGATACTTGAGTTTAATGTCATCATAAAACAAAACACTGTACATATATGTTCAATTGTTTTATTATTTAAAGAAAAGTATGTTTTAATTTACAGTTACCTACTTTTATATGTTGTAGCTTTTTTTGTTTTCTATAAAAAATCGGAAATAATATACAAACTGTTTAAGTTTTTTGTAAAACAAATTATAATTTTTTTGGGAAAGGTAAATTAGTTCCACGATGGTACACAGAGATTGAAGCTTTTACCATCGCCCCAGAACATCTCAAGTTTAGGTGTTAACTTCCCTCTATGGTTCTATGAACCTTCTGGCTACGCTCAGATACCCAAATGATATTTGTTTTCTTCAGATTTTGTTGGCTTAATTTTTTTACCATTTTGTGTGAAAAATATTTCATATTACTATTTATTTTTATATTCGTCAATAGAATCAACGATTTTGCATTTTGTGCTAGTGTCGATAATAAAATAAGACCGTAATACTCTTTTACAACAAAAAAATAACGAACAATCCCTAAAACTTCCCATAAGCAGGGGGTCCACAGAATATTAAAAACCCACAAAACGAGTGTGATATATACAAACGCACGTGCCGCCCTCTTTGCAGGGCGCACAAGAACAGGGTCGAATATTATACAATACGCTGCCGTCCCTGGTAGTTTGTAAATAATATTAGAATAAAAAACTTAACCCTTATAACAATGATATACACCTTAGCCCGAAATACAATAGTATTTTTGTAGTTTCTCTATACCATAATACATTTTCAAATAATGTTTAACTTCATACATTGTATAAATTTAGCATAATATTTGTTTGTGTTCCGCCACCATACCTGCTGGGGTTGATATGCGGATATGCGGAAGTAGGTGGTATCAAATAACTAAAATGAAAAATATTGACAAGGTGGAGTAAAAAGTGCGGTTAAAGGAGTTAAAATGGGAATTTGGCCGTTCCAAAAAATTATCAAAAAATAAACAATATTTTTAAAATCGTAAGAGACAAAGCGAACGAGCAGACATCGACATACGGACCAGCGAATAAATAAAAGGACAGGCCGACAGGCAGAAGACTTTTTGGTTTGAAAACGATGAACTTAGAAGAAAACAGATATGCAGGCAGGCGACGGACAGTTAGACAGATATACAGGCAGCCAAATAGACAGACAAGTTTTTATCTAAAGAAAATGATAATTCAGCCTTAAAGATGAAGATTTTGAAGAATCTCAACAAACAATTTTTTCATAATATGCGATTATAAATCTATCAGTCTTTAACTGAAGAAATTTATGAGTTTATTTCACGCGTTCTTCTAGATTTCCTTATGTGTCACTCGAAAGTTTACAACCTGTATGTTAAAACATCAGATACCCATAATTCTATTTTAATCGCCATACGGTATCTTTTAGTTTGGATAACTCGATATGGAACAAAATAAAGTAATTCGTGCGCTTATTTTGTTAAAGAAATTCGAGTTTTACCGTAATATATGTATCTAGAACTTGTCTCAAGAGAAGATAATAAATATAAATTTTTGAATTTTACATTTCACGCAAACCTTGACGTGTGAATCATGTACTCCAGGTAACTCATAATCATAAAACTATTTTTCTCACAAAAAAGCGGTTCTCACTTTACTAAGATGTTAGGTAGTCACACATCACTGTTGCTTCTTGTAAAATTTAATAACGTAATAAAAACACTTTATGAAAATATGTGCAGTATTTTGCATAAATATGTTAATGTGCTCACAACTTTTATAACATAACTTAGTCTTTTTAGGTTAATTTTAATAAGGAAGAAGCAAAAAAATCTTAAGGTGTACCTTATCGTCTGTTACAAAAATATTATTATTTAGTTTAGGTGCATAGTTCTAAAATTTTTGCAATTTAATGTACCTTAGTAGTCTTAACATTTCAACTCTTCATAATTTAACGGTGAAGCCTCTAAATACATCGTACGTATGCTCTTGCTCAGTAGCCTAGACACCATATCTTTAAAAATGCATAATTGAAACTATGAGAGCAGAAAAATAATGCGTCTGGCAGAAAATTACTATTTACAGGATTTTAGAAAAGTTTTCCTGCGACAACCAGAAAAAAAGGTGCAAAAATTCAAAATATGATCCTTTAGATAACACTGTTATAAAGCATAAATATAGAGGTATGCCAGGTGACACAGGAAGTTGGGATTATTTATAACTTATCAACAACTTGAAATTATATCTGATTAATGCATACCTATTTTATAAACCGATGGAGGAATTTTTAAACTGACCGCCAATCCTGTCAATTTGAAAGCGATAAAAAAGTTAGATGCTTATGTTTTCGACTGTAATTAGACAAGAGACTTATTTAGCAGAATAAATTTTATTGGCCACTTTTTTAAATTTAGAAAAAGCCTTTCTTTCCTTATTCAAACAATATACCGTGTGTCCCCGGATGGGGTTGCCATAATGATATATGATCATAATTTTAATAACGTGTGCTCTTATCACACCCTAGAGAGGAATAGGAAGGTCAGCATTTCATCAATAATGTCTTGAATAGGGATTGAAATCCCTTTGAGTTTTTTCAATCCCAGGATTTTGAGATTGACTTTTTTTCAATCCCGGGATCCCGGGTTTTATATATTTTAATTAGATTTAGCCCCAAAAATTGTTTTTAAATTAAAAAAAATACCATAACAGATATTTAGGAAAAAAACAATGAATTTGTGAATTGTGAAACTGTAAAAACTCTTCTATAAGATGCTCAAATTTATCTCCAATTTTAAAGTAAAATTTCCAAAATTAGGTCCAAAAAAATTGAATCCTTAGTGATAAAGAAAGACTAATAGTTATTTCGAAATTTTTGGAAAATATATTTTCTTATTTCTATTAATTTTAAAAAACCTAAGAAAAGTTAATCTCGCGAAATCCCGGGATTTTTAAATTCCTAATACCGGGATTTCGCGATTGAATAATCAAGCGGGATCTCGGTATCCCGGAATTTCAAACTCAGATATTCAAGACTGTTGAATATCTGAGTACGATATGTTATACCATTCTTCTTGAGCCGCTATACTTAACTCTGCCAATGTTGCTACCACACGCACCCGAGCTCTTGCGCGCTTTTTTGGTTGACCCATACGTGTTCAATGGGACTGAGGTCCGGAATTCGTTAAGACCAGCCCAATCTTTGGACAACTACAGCATCTAAATAATCTAAAACGATGTTAGCTACGTGTGTAATTAGTGTAATTATAATATGTCACCAATAAATGGTAAAAAAGGCACGATATGCTCTTCCACAATCTCTAGCAAATACCCGAGAGCTATAGTTAATCTACCACGTTCGATTACTCTATGACTCTCTATGATAACCCACGGTTTTTACCATTATCCGAGCGAAAATCGTTCATTTGGGTGTCTATGCACTCGCTTGTGTCCTTCTGGTCCTTTTAAACATATTCTTGACTCGTCCGAGTAAAGAACATTCTTCTATAATAATAATAATAATAAATTGTCTTTATTGCAACAACAATTAGTTTTATAAAGGTGATACACAAAATTATATACATATGACGCAAAAGGCGGAGTTCAGACTAAGCTGCTCTTCCACTCAACCCAATGGAGATTGTACGCAACATTAATAATAATTCATAATAATAATAGTATTCATAATAATAATTCAGGTGCACATGCAAGTTCCGTTAATGCAAATAACAAAATAAACAAAAGTATTGAAGCCGAGTAACAAAATAAAGTCGTGCAAAAGCTCACTCTCCACGCAAATTCACTCATGTTTGTGCAGCAACAATTTTCTAAGTCTCCGTACAAAACTGTCAATGCCAAGGCTCTTAAGGCTATACGACAAATTGTTATACGTATTATATATGTTATAACTGAAAGACCTCAAGAAAAAAAAAATGCCGTTCTATGTATTGGAGGAGATATCCTACCCCTAAACCTGACATTGACAGTGTGCACATCACCAAGAAAAGTAATTCTATTATAAAGATATGGTGGGCTGCGAGTAATCATTATTTTGTGATACAAAACACATCTGTGCAGATATCTACGATCAGACATACATAACCAATTCAATTCGGAAAGCCTATACGAGACATGCTCGTACTTTTTCATGCCAAAAATATAGCGAATATAGCAATTTTGCACTCTTTGAATACGGCTCTTAGTATTGGCGTCCAAGCAGGAATCGTACACAACGTCGGCAAAGTTAAAATGACTCAAGACAAGGCTATCACAAAGCATACGTTTTAACTTACTTGAGAGAGAGTGTCGGTTAGAAAAAAGCATTCTCAAGCTCATGAAAGCTCTCCTAATACACTTGGAGACATGTGATTTAAACCTCAATTCCTTATCAATAACAAGGCCTAGATTACGCACCTCATCAACAAATGGTATAGGTACATCATTAATCTGAATATGCAAACGCGTCTTCAAGATATCAAAATCATAACCTCTCCCAAACAGCATACAACAAGACTTCCCGCTATTCAATCTCAGGGAGTGTTCAGATGATGCTCGTGACAATTTATCCAGATCGCCATTTACACGACTAACAGCCTGATCAACACAACTGCGGTCAAAGGAATACAGAAGCTGAGTATCGTCAGTGTACATCACTGCTTTACAATGGTCTAAGACATCCGAAAGACCCGACACATAAACATTAAAAAGGATTGGACCTAAGACCTAACCCTGAGGGACTCCAGCCCCAACTACCGAAAATTGAGAAACACCGCTCTCCATTACCACCCGCTGCTTACGGCCGGTCAAATAGCTCCGGAGTAGTAAAGAGGCTTCACGAGAGAACCCAAAATAGTTTAGCTTCGCTAGTAAAATCTCATGATCAATAGTATCGAAAGCCTTACTATAGTCCAAGAGGATCAGTATAGTTATGAGACCCCTATCAGTGGCCGACACTATTTCATCCGTTACGCTCAACAAAGCTGAGGAACAACTGTACCCCCTTCTAAAGCCCGACTGGTGCATGGTCAAGATTGAGTTTCCCTCCAAGTAAGTCACAAGCTGGTCACGCATAGCACATTCCATAATCTTTGAAAGCGTGGGTAGAATGCTTATGGGTCTCAGCTCCGAAATCTGAGAGAATCTATTGATTCAAAATTCTTTATACGTATACTTGTGCAAAACAAAGTCGAATATCCGGTGCTGTAAAATCAATTGTGAACCTAGGGGTGGTGTAACAGGTGATGACATTCGTTTAACCAATCTTCTTCTCGCTGTTCATACACTAATGCTGACTCCTGGTACTTCATACAGTTGGTTACAGACATGCGTTGCAGTAGTGAGGAGATTTCTTAACGCTAAACTTGTGCACCTGTACAAATATTATACATCTCTTTCTCTTTGCAACCTGAACCTGGTTTTCGAGAACACGAACAACTCCCATGGAAGCGTGTAATAGCATCTCGTACTGCCAAGCACTAAATAAACAAAATTCATACTAAAACCCTAAAACGTAGGATATTAGTAGAATGAGATAATTAGTAGAATGAGACTCTCAAGAGACGACTGATAATTATTAAGTATTTTAGTTTTTGCAAGTTAATTTTCCAAAATTACGTAATAGACGGCAAAACCATCTTAGTTATTAAAAAGTATTTTCCATATTTACAACAACAAAATTTCTTTGCAGATAGGAGCGGCGCTACAGGGCCGCGAAAATTAGGCTAGCCAAAACTACAACATTCGCTAAGAAGATTGTTTGCAAAATTCTATGGAATAGTACTAGACTAGTTGGAGGAAAATATGTAAACTGCCATAATGCATTTGAATTAGGAACTGAATCTATGTAGAGGAGAGTAGAAACCAATATTTCACCGTTATCAAGATATGAAAACGTCTATCAAAATTTTATCATTAGCAATCGTTTCAAGTAAGAGGTTCACTCACTGCTAGATTTTAATGGTTTCACAAAATGTACATTTCATGCACTTCGGAAATGCTGTCAGGAATTTTCTCGGCCCGTCAGCTTTCACTAAATAATGACGAAGAATATAATGACAATTGGGGTATATTTTTACTCCAGAAGGTCTTGAACAGAAGTAATTTTTGTTAATTACATTTCTATTTTAATTTTTTAATCCTTACAATGTCATCTTCCTCGTTTCTTCAGATAGTCCTACACTATATTAATGAAAAGGTCGACAAGTGCATGTGAAATACAAGCCTGAAGCATGAAAGTAAATTGCTGTTTAGCTTAATTGTCTTTAAGATCATCGTATGAAGATTGCCAAACAGTTTGAAGACCCTCTAAGAAAACTTAAAGAGGTCTTTCAAAAAGTAAGTGGTGATAAGAAGAAGTTCCAAAGACCAAATGCAACTATAGACGGTATACTTAAAAAATATTGGACATACAATAATTTTCTGATGTCTATTTCTTATGTTTTAGAAATAATTTTTAAAAACGAATAGGTACATCGACATTGACCTCAGCTAACTTCTTACACCATGGATGCCACTGGACGTTGGCCTCCGCATAATTAAAAGACCCTGTATAAAAACATACTGTGTAACTTGAAAACTGATGTGTTAAAAGATTTATCAAAAAATCCAGTAAATTGTGAGTTTTATTGGTTGCAGAAGTGGCTACTATGGAAGAATTTCCATTAAATGAATCATTTCCTGTGCACAATAGTACTTGTAATCTATTATTATAGAGAGAAAATTAAATTTCTTCTTTTTTTGTTATTAAACAAGGGTACAGTTAATGCACGATTTTAATTTAACATAGTTCAAAAATAATCAAAAATTTACCATGGTCGTGGTCACGATTCAAGATAATACGTATATGGGTACCATTTGATGGATATTTCGAATGCACCTTCATGTACTTAATGCATAATTGAGTGCTTAAAATACTACACATATCAAATTATAATTACCAGTTTTACTCACTTTACATTTTAATTACTTTCATAAATTTTTCCCTTAATAGCAATTTGTACATAGTTTCTATTAATAGCGCTTAATTTGTAGTTATACTTATTAGGCAAAGACCAATTTAGAAGAAATTACAAAAAAATATCGAGTATGGCAAGAAAATATAAGAATGTATACCCATTTTGCAAATCACAGTATGAGAATATGGATGTTTTAAAGTAATGTGATTCTTGCTATCTGAAGAAGACGTGTATAGATGGTTGTGCTACTGTTGTACCATACCAGCAGCCGTGGGAAAAGCAAGATAAACGGACTTGTCAATGAAACGTAGCTTAGCAGCCTCAAGACAAATCATATGTCGGTTTATTTCGAACCGGTCTCTCAACAGAGAATTCTGGGCAATTAATCCTCATATACAATCGAAATGCACTAACCACACAATTTCTAAATCACATGTAATGTAAAAAAACTCAGTCGTATTTCACACGATTAAATAAGCATGTGTGAATTAATCTTGAAAATATATAATTATTATAAAATTACTTAATTTCTTTGTGTAATGGGTATCATTAACAACAAAAAAAAGGTTTGAAGAAAAGAAACTCTTGATATTTTTCTTTAATGTAACTAGATTAACTACTATGTATTTTGCTCTGAGCTCTTGTAGGTATTATGGCTTTTTTACTTCAAATAAATGACCTCTGTGTCTCTGTGCATGGCAGACCAAAAAAAAACTTTTAATATGTAATCCATTTGGAATTTCTTCAAATTCGCACATTATAATTTAACATTTTTTGTTTCCTATTGTTTTGAGTTAATTTCCTTTTTCTCAGTTGTTGTATGTTGGAAATGTTAGTTATAGCTACTACCCTCAAAGCTAAATTTAGTTAGTGTGAGTTCTTCTAAATCAATCTCTTCATGATAAAGGGTTTTCATCTACATATCAAGTCTGAACTTAGTTCAGAGTACAGCTGAACTTAAAACTCCAACTTGGAATATTATGACTTTCCAATTCATCCATTCACACAAGTTTTTGTCTATTTATTGTCGTTAAGGAGAAAAACTCAAACTGATTTATTCTTCAAAGTGTTTATTCAACGTCTCAACTTTTTTATATCAAATTGAAAGTTTATAGAGAATTTATGCGACATTCAAGTTTTATTAAGAAGAAAACCGAGCTTATAAAAACGTATCACATACCTGAAAGTTATAAAATTGTATACCTATCAGATACTAGAATATAACTTTTTGGATGTTCATTCATGTCGATACTCTAGTAGCGATATTATCTTTGGTTTCGGTATTTGAACCCATCCCATGTTGTCTTATCTTGAAGTATAACTTTATAGATACATTGCCTACTAAAATTCGACAAGGGTTTTCTTTCAATTGATGGTTTTTAGTTACACCACAAAATTACATTTTATTATTCGAGAAGAAATCGTTTATAACTGTAATTATTGAATTACAACTCGCCGAGTTGACTTTACTCGACCCCATTGTCCTACGTAACCTTAACTTAGTTATAGAGGAAAGATACTTTTATATTTCCATCACTCTAATCTTTAGAAATAGAATGTTTTCCACAATTTTAAAAAGTTTCATTACTAGATCTAGTTATTGTTTATATTAACCTTTAGTGCGAGTATTTTTATTGTTTATTTTTTTACAATATTGACCTTTTATCTATTCCTTTAATACAGGTTTTAGATAGATTTTATAAACTATTTGGTGCCTCGTCGTATAAGTGCTATCCATGTAAGTTATTGTAACATCGCACTTCGCACTGTCCATAGCACCGTACTTAGCACAGCACCTAGCAGCGCTCCGAAAAAATACATAAAATTTTGTTTTATATGAGAATGTGCTAGGAGGGAAGATGCTTCAATGTGAGCAGTTTCACTAAAAAATTCTTTGTTTATTTTGTGGTACTAGGAACAGTAGTTATGCTGGTCCGGCAACATGATTGTACTATTTTTGATAGGTTGCTGGGAAATTACAACTCTTAGGCATATGAACCAATTTTCTATGAAACTAAAAATGTATTTTCGGAAAATTACAAAACTATCTGCTTCTAGATATTGCTGAACTCTATAGCATTACCAGTCGAAGTAAAGTTTTAAAGGTAAAGGTCTCTTTGCAAATTTTGCCTTTGAATTATTGAACAGTTTAGGGATGTGTCTAGTAAACTGTGACTTCAAAAAGCTTAAAAAATCAGAAGCTGTTCGATCAGACGAACTTACGAGCCATATATATTACTTGACACTGATGATAAAGAACCATTCAACTCAAAAAAGGTCTATATTTCGTCTTGCTGCGCTTCTCGTCTGAGCAGTAGCACCGTCTTGTTGCAATAATGCATTATTTTGTCTTATTCCTTACGACTTAATCTAGAATCTTGGAATCTTGATATTGGCTGTTGGGGTGCCTGGGCTCTGCCCTGTACCTCCTTCATCGGTCGGATCTGAAAAATAAAAAACGTTGATTAAATGTATTGTGAAATGTGACCGAAGTCACTGACGATAAACGTTAGTCTGTTAAGGGGACGATAACGAGGCTAGGTCAAGAACCAACTTGGGTATCTTCCGAAGCCTAGACTCGTTGATATTGTAATCCCATAGTCCTCGGATGGTAGGGTTGTCGTGGTCTAGTGTTGTCTCGTGGAACTTGGAGGCTGCTTCTCGGATGAATTCCTGGATGCTGATCATCTGTAGGTCCCGTTGAAGGTTGTTGTTACGGATGAACCATGGTGGGTTGACGATGGTCCTCAGGATCTTGTTCTGTATGATCTGCATCGTCTTGATGTTGGATGGTAAGGTGTTGCCCCAGGCTGGTGCGGCGTACGTCATGATGGGTCGAATGACGGTCTTGTACAGCTTGTTCTCGAGGTCCAGCATTGTACCTGAAAAAAGCGGATACAGTAACGAAAATGCAGCTCGTCCCTTGCCGATGGTTAATCCTAGGTATTGGGCTTCCTTTTTCCAAGGAATGGCTTTGCAGAAGATCTCGATGTTTGGCGGACGACGAAAGACTTGGTCGCTTGGAGAAGTAAATGGACGAACTCTTCTGTGGCGACTTAATATTTACAAGAGTTTCCATCTCGATTGCTTTAATCAAAAAACTATGCTCAATTTAGCTTAAAGGCACCACTTCACACCGTACAGTCACATTTTGATTACGAAGAACTTTTATTTGCGGTTATCTTGGTTAGGATAGTGCCCAGTAATTTTTTATATGTTAACGTACCCATCCGTGAGGTGGAAGTGGGTTTGGTCTAATATAATCGGTATGTATTTTCCATTTGTTGAAAAGTACAGCTCCGAACAGTTCCCTAATGTACCTGCTGAATATTTTGCTGTTCCATTTGAATTGGTACTACTAGTTTTGAACTGTTCCGAATTATATTCCCCTGCCCCCTATCTATTTTTGGTGCAACTAATTGTTCAAACAGTTCTTTTTCGTTCGTCCGGTTAATTGTAGTTATAAGTGCATTTTTTTGGGCTAATTTTTGGGAACAGTTGGGTGCAGTTCTAAACAGTACCTTAAGGACAGTTTAGATAAAGCAGAAAAACAAATGGAAAGCGCCTACTTAGAACACTTTATATCGCATCGTTATTTAATATTACTAAACATTAAGACGTTGACCCTTGTCATTGCTCGGTTAGTTCATGTGAATTTTGTATTTCATGCGGATGGAATTTTATTTTCAGATGTAAAATGTGTTACAAACTTCTCTCTGAAATCTGCAGTATAGGAACAGAGCGATCGGAAATACGGGAAATACACTCAACCTACGTGATTAATTTACTAGGCAACCACCAACCAAACGTAAAGAAATATGATGGTTTCCTAGCCAATTGATCACGTAGGTTAAAAGGGGCAAGTTCAAGCGTGAATAGTGTGCATGTCATCCACAAAATTTACACGTATTTTATTATGGTGGCGCTGGTGACAGAACCGTCAAATATGAATAAATTTAAACATTTCACTTTCATTAATTTAACTTTTTTTTCCAAGATTCAAGATATTTGCCGAGTTTTCGTGTATAATGCCCTAGTATACACATGTACCCATCATTTTGGACGTTTTTCTGTAGTAAACTCCAATGGATAGATTTTGATGAAAATTACATTGTGTTGTATAGCAGTGCGTATTACATAACATATATTTTTTTCAAAATTTTTGAATATAATATAGGATTCCAAAAACGCAGTCTGAACTTGAACCTTTTAAGTATATTTACGAAGGCACTGTACAACTTAATATCGAATTCTACGTTATGCTCGTTCTGGCGATGACACTGTGGTCAAGACACTTCTGTCAGGACATTAAATGTCGTGCCAACTCTACATCTTTCAAATCTCTCATCAGTGATCTCCTCATCACCTCATCACTCATCACATCAGAAGGTCATTCCTTAACGGAATCCTCTTAGGCACGGATAAATTAAATTTTCTATACGAAAGCACATCATAGCAAGTTTTATTAAAAAGCATTCGACGTTGTCTACCCTGTGCAATAGATTAGCACATTGAATAAATAGCCGCTACTCTAACAGGAAAGAGCCATTTCAATGGTTCCTTATACTTCCACTTATACTTCCACTTCTAAGCAAAAATCATGACAGCCAATGATAATGTAAACTCGACGAAATGAATGAGTCATCCATAGTTTTCCAAAATGTCGTTTGCGTCGCATTTTTTCTTATAGGCAACGGTTGCTAACCCTCTCTCCCGATTTATTTATTCAATGGATTAGCACAAAATACAGGGTTTTATTCCAAGCTATTCATGGAGAATGAAGCTCCAAGCTCTATCTCATTTTCACGCTCAAGCACGTCGCTACTTGAAAGAGAGGATATCCCACACGGGAATTGGACGATGTTCTGGAGATGCACAAACGCAAGTTTAATGTTAAATAATTTTATTTACAAAGGCAGTTAAGCGCGTACATTATTTACAGATCTTCGGAATTTGCGCACTATTTACAATTTGTGGTGAGAAATAAACTAAAAATAACCAACCAATTCATAGAAATTTTGAATTTGATAACAACTAAAAATTAAAATATGAGTAATTCGATTCTTTATTAGAGCTGAAGACGAAGACGTTATTATCTCTATTTATGCTAAAGTTTAAAATAAATTTCGTACTTTGTTATTTTGGGTCCGAAATGATAAGCGAAGATATCTATTTTCTGGTTCAGTGCATTATTGACAGCTGTGGGACCCTGATCATGTTATCAGCGGTTCCAAACAGACTGGGTGATCCATCTTGTTCCGATAACCTGTCATCTATGCGGCATTACTCGCTTGAATGTCAACACACCCAAAAAGCAAACTGATGTTTGATCCGATTTTAAAATGTTTATATGTTTATATGATATTTTATTGTAATCTTGATTTAAAATTTAAACTTAAAAAAATTTAAATAAATAAAAAGAAGAAACATTTTCTTTTTTTTTAAATTAATGTTAAAAATAAACTAAAGAGGACCTAAATATAGACATCAACTCCTAATCTAGTACAATAAGTTGTTTTAAAAAAATCTCGAATTATCTAAGGTCTACAATATCTTCTCGTGTTCTACCTGC
Source organism: Malthinus seriepunctatus (assembly GCA_963924605.1). Taxonomy (NCBI): domain Eukaryota; kingdom Metazoa; phylum Arthropoda; class Insecta; order Coleoptera; family Cantharidae; genus Malthinus; species Malthinus seriepunctatus. The sequence goes on along the minus strand of OZ004600.1, from coordinate 77,972,924 downwards.
CAAACGTCACACACTGATAAAATATATCATTGTTTTGCAGTGAATCTGAAAATTACCGGCAATAATTTAACAAAACTGTATGGGAGACTAATAAATTAGTTCTCAGCGAGGTACAGCTTTTTGGGTGAGATATGTATAACGGCTAAATACCTCTCCACTTTATAATCCCCAACTTCTTAACTTGCTTAACAACATTTGTGTGAATGAAAATATCATAGAAATAGAAACACAAGTTAATACTGTGTTACAAATCAGAAACCGTTACAAAAAATCGACGTTATTAATGAAAAATCTCAATCAACACCAAAAGTCAGGTCAAAAAAAGCCTATACATTTTGGGATTTTAGATTAAGATGCTTTGAACACTGATAGACCTAAACTTTAGATTTTAGATATAAGAATTTAATAATTATGGTTTTCGGATTTTTTTATTTTCAACTTTCGGAAATAATAAATTTTACAACCAAATACTGAATGGGTATATGATAGAAGATTTTTCCTGATAACGAAAGTCGAAACATTGTAAATTTCAGAAACTGTTACATAAATTTTAGTTAACATCTTGCAACATAATAGAGAAATAAATGTCGTTGAAAAGTTTATCTTCATTAATTTAATTTAACACATTTTGTTCAGTGGATGATTTTTTATGTATTTTTCCATTTTTGACCAAATAAACCATCCCCCTATTCAAACCTATCTAAACAGGAACAAAACAAGAATTTTTTTATAATTCGTGATAGTCCCTCGAAGTGGTGCCAAAACGTAGACCAAGAGGTATCTTTTCTATCTGCAGCTCACTATCTTTGCAATACGGAGCAAACTAACTTGGGCAAATGTTTTGCATATTTATTGGCTTAAAGGCGTTATTTGCAGTTGATCTAGTTCCCATAAACTGAATTTTGCACGTTCTAACCATCAACTGACATGCATTGGTTCTCTGATCGTGCTGCACACTGCATACCCATACCACCACTACACAAAGTATTGGAAAATTATGAATTCGAATTAACCCATTAAGCGCCAGCGTTGCGTTAACGCAACATTATGTTTCAAATTTTTTTTTAGTCTAAAACTTCTGTTTATTGGTAAATTTTGATTTTGCAATTCATCAAGGAAGTATTGAAAATTGCAAAACTTATTTTTATTTTTAGAAAATTTCAAAACTTAATTTATTACAGATTTTTGAATTTGCCTCTTTTTCAAGGTCATCGAAGAGTCCAGAAAATTGGTTTGTTTATTATAAAGATGCCGCATATTTTATATTTTTTGTTATATACAATGAACTTTGTATGTTATCTAATCTTATTAAAATTTTAAAATTTAATTTTTTTTATTTTTGCTTATCGAAAATAGCGTATAAACATAATGTTGCGCTATCGCAACGATGGCGATACCAGTGCACAATGCACATTCATCTTTCTTACAATAGACTATTTATAGACTACTTGTAGTTTTATCACTTTATGTATGAAATACGTGAGTTTGAAACATTATTATTTAGTTGTGCGACAGTTTTCGAGTGAGTAAGTGCGATTTAAAATTTGCTATAAATAAAATGTCAAAAAACGATAATTATTACAAACTGAAAAGACCTCTAACTTTGAAAGAACTTGAGGCAGAGTTAGAAAATCTAAGTGATGAAGAAGTTGATGTGGCAATAATTCCGCCAGACGGTGATGATTTAACAGATGAAGAGTGTATTGATGATAATTTACTGACAAGTAAGTTGAACTCACTTTTGGTTTTTGTTGTTTTATATCTTTCTACTTCTCAAAATTATTTAAAAAAAATTATTTACAGATAATGAACAATTAGAAGATATTACCGGTACTTACGAGATAATAACTTCATCAATACATACAGAACCAGGACCATCTACGTCTACATCTACGTCAAGTAAAAAAGGTAAAAAACCTAAAATTTATGAAATTTTTCCAAAATGGACCAACAAAAAACATCCAATGTATACGAAGTCGCCAAATTCCAATGAAGTAAATGATGTTCGCTTGTTGAAGGAATCTTTGGAAGGAAAAACTCCATTAGAAGTGTTCGAATTGTTCTTTGACGAAGAAGTGTTGCAGCTTATTGTACAGTATTCAATAAAATATGCGAAGGACAACAACAGGCACAATTTTGTCTTTTCTTCAACAGTTTTAAAAAAATTTATTGGACTAATGATTTTCACCGGCTACCATACTCTACCACAAATGGACATGTACTGGAGTAAAGACGAAGATAAAGGAATTCCTCTTGTAAAAAACTGCATGAGTAGAAACAGATTCAGAGATATAAAAAAAAATCTTCATTTGTGTGATAATGCTCTTCTAGATAAGGACGACAAATTTTTTAAGTTACGTCCATTATTTGAAATCATAAATAAAAGAAATTTACAATTTGGGATTTTTTCACACAACTTATCAATCGACGAGGAAATGGTTCCATATTTCGGTAGACATTCTGCTAAAATGTTTATAAAAGGCAAGCCAGTGAGATTTGGGTTCAAACTGTGGTGCCTTTGCTCTTACGATGGTTACTTATTTCAATTTATTCCATATGGGGGAGCCCGAGTGAATAAGAGTGAACTAGGTTTAGGGGCAGATGTAGTTATGGAACTTTTAAGTGTTTTAAATTCATCACTAAACCACAGAATATTTTTTGATAACTTCTTCTCGTCTTACAAGTTATTCCATCAGTTAAATCAGAAAAATGTTTTTGCTAGCGGCACTATACGAGAAAATAGAATAGCAAACTGTCCCCTAGAATCAACAAAATCTTTTAAGAAAAAAGAAAGAGGCTGCTTTGAATTTTGTTTCGATGAAGCAGCTGAAGTGTGTGTTGTTCGCTGGAATGACAATTCAGTTGTAACAATTATAACAAATAACGGCTTTATAGATCCGGTAGTAAAAACTAAACGGTACAGCAGAAAAGAGAAGAAGGAAATCAGTGTTACACAACCTAATGTTGTAAAAGAGTACAATAACAATATGGGGGGTGTAGACTTGCACGATAACGGTATTGCCAATTACCGTATAAGGGTGAGAGGCAAAAAATGGTGGTGGCCACTTTTTATAAATTTAGTAGACAGTACTGTAGTAAACGCGTGGAAAGTTTATCGATTAGTTAACACCGATCAAATTGCCCAGGTAGACTTTCGTTCCTACTTAGCTAGGTCGCTAATTAAATGTGAATCGACCGGGTTAATTCTAGCAGCTGAAACCGAAGAAGGGCCAAAATCTACAGCGTTGGGAAGACCGTCAAAAAACAGTTTACCAGATGAAGTTAGAAAAGATAAAGTGGATCATATTATTACTAAACATCCACAAAATGTCAGAAGAAGGTGTAAGCAATGTACAAGTCAAACAGTATTTACATGTAAAAAATGTAATGTACATTTACATTCAAAATGTTTTCAAATTTTTCACTTATAAGTATGTATTACTAAAATGAAATATTATTAAAATGTATAATTTGTATTTACATTTAAAATATTTTCAAATTTTTCACTTATAAAGTATTACTAAAATAACATATGAAATATTATAATTTTGTACTCTAGTTTCGCCATCGTTGCGTTAACGCAACATTTTATTTTTCAAAAACCGTGCATATTAAAAAAAAAATTTTTTTTAATAAATGTTATTGGACACATAATTAGTCATTATTTAAAATTTTTTTTATCAAATTACAATTTTTTTAATGGTTGGCCGTTAATGGGTTAATTGTTCTTAAATGTAAATTTAAAAAAAAATTAATTATAGCAAAATTAATTAAACGCGTATTTAAAGTATCAAATTAAATTTTACAAAGAGTTTGCAATACAATACAGTAGTTGATCGCAATTTAAAGAAGTTAAACCTATAATTATATGATTAGGAAGAAGCACAAGTCTACAATAAATTAACCCATAAATTTTTAGAAAAGTTAAATAAAAAAAGTTAATTAATATTTATATCCCATTCAATACTTAAATTAATTTTAGACACTACATATTAAACAAAAGTGCGATGGTAATTCTAATCTTGCGCCTTGTAATTACAATCCGAGGTAGCACATTTAAAATTAACATTATGGCTACATAATACATGAGTATCAAGAACACTTATGTAAGTGTAGTAAAATGTTTAAAATTTTATGGATTCGTGCCTTTAAATCGGTCTATGAAAAATTAATAATGTATGGGATAGTAAGATGAAAAGGTATGGCTTAAATTAATTAAAATAATTTTATAATTAATAATTGTTTAAATATTGCTTTGTAATAATTTCAATTATCAATAGAACTTAAAATGGTATCTATATTATTATACCTGTATATATTGAGTTTCTCTGATGACCAATGTTTCAATAGTTCATAAAGAGAAATACAAACATGATACGAATGCTAAAAGAAGAATGAAAAGTAAAAAACCTGATAATTGAAGATGGAATGGAAATACGCAAAAAAGCACAGTAAATTCAAGTACGTATTTGGGATTCATTATAGTTGAAGTCGGATATAACGACGACGAAGGGACCGACTAAAAAGGATCGTTATACCCGGTCGTCGTTATATCAAGACATACCCATTTCTATTATTACTAGATCATGAACGCGCGCTACGCGCCCTACCTTCTCTCTGCCAGTCTCTGCCTGTTTATACCTCTTCTTTCTCTAAATATCATCTGTCAGTCTTATATTATGTCATATTATCTCATCTGTTATTTTATTTCAATCTTCAATCGCTTCTGTCACTTAACTGTTAAACTCCTCTTTCATCTCATTTTATGTGATGGATTTGATGACAGATGGAATGACAGAAGATATGACAGATGAGATAACAGTTGAAGTGACAGATGGGATGCCAGATGGGTTGATAGATGGGTACACAGAAGGATTGATAGATGGTATAACAGATGACCCTCCTGAGCCTGACATGAGAAATGACAGCTGAAATGACAAGCTGAATTGACATATGACGTGACAGATGACCCCCCGTTATGATGACAGATTAACATTTGACATATAGTACCTATGGTGACAAGCTTATCCCCTCCTCATCTCTCTAAACCAATCAATGAAATTGATAGATAAGTCCACCTGACATATGAAATGGTAGATGAAATTGACATATGAAATGGTAGATGAAATTGACATATAGTGACAGATGACCTTGACATTGAGATATGTTGGGTAACAGATAAACTCCGTCTGACATTGACATATACTGTCAGATGACGACATTGACATATGGTGACAGATTAATATTTAACACATGGTAACTAAACCATCTTTTTTATGCATTGTATATTTAGGTGCATAATCTGTAGACAGAACTTGTCTTTATAGCAGCAGTCTTTAGCTGTTTTAGTCGGCTCATAATTATTTTGGAAACTGCTGAAATTGCGCTGAGCGTCGAAAAAAACTAAAACGCCTCACCTGAACTCCTGCTGGCCACGTTTCGGCTTTTTGTAGTTTTTCTAATAAGGTCATATCAGCACCCACCTTAAATGACAAGCTTTTTGCTTCCTCTCTTTTGGGCATCACCTCCACTAAAAATTCACTTTGAGGAAATTTACTCTCCAAATATCCTCTGATTTGATCCACACCAACACCAATCGCCACCCTACCAACATGTAACCAAGCTCGTTTGACTGCTCCGGCAAAACTCGTGGCAGCCGGCAACTTCGATGTATGTTATCGGATTTTTGTTCGTGGTTTTAGTCGCATTTACTGTTAGTTGTATTCTCATGTTCTTTCGTTTTCATTTTTGTTCTTACTTCTACCGGCTTTTTGTTAACAGCGGCAACGTCGCTTTTCGTTTTATTTCCATCCGTTATCTTACTATCACGCTTTAAAAAATTTATTATTTGTTCTAAGTTATTTCTAGATTTTTCCAACTCACTGTTCAATCGTTTTACACAACTCAGTTCCATTCTAGCCATTTTCAAATCATTTTCCACTGTTATCATATCAATACTTTTCTTCACACTTTTAAGGTTACCACAAACTTCGGTAGCGTTTTCGTTTTTTTGATTGCTCTCTATCAACAGTCTTACACCTTCATTAACCACTACACCATCTGGCACCTGTTTTGTTATTATTATATCGACCAATACGTCTTTTTTTAATTTACTTAATTCAGTCGACATCTCAGCTGTACTCGCCATTGTCGCCATTTTTACCATGTGGTTTAGTTAGATGATATGTTAAATAGTTACGGCTTTAGAGTGACCATTAACGAATACACAAGAAATAATTCTTGTATTGATAACATTTTAACTAATGTGTATGATGGTCTTTGTATTTGTACACAAAGATATTACTTGGATATTCAACTACCTAAAATCACCAACTTAAATGTTCTTTATCAGAACATTCAATCGATTCGTGGTAAAGTTGAGGAAATTGAAATGTTTCTTAATTGTTCTGAAGTTTGTTATGATGTTTTGGTGAGCATTGGCTTAATAGCTCGGAGGCCGATTCTGTAATTATTGATGGTTTTCTTAATGCATCTGTTTTTTGTAGGACTAACCATGGACATGGGGGTGTCATGACCTATGTGCGGAAGCATATTTTGTTTAAGTCTAGATCGGACTTGGTTGCCCGTTCTTGCGAGATGGACTGTGAGATATCAGCAATTGAGATCGACAACCTGGTAATCATTTCAATATATCGATCCCCAAGCGGTAATTTTGAGAATTTTATTAGAAAACTTGACACTATTTTATCATTGCGATGTTTAGCTGGTAAGAAACTCTTGATTAATGGTGACTTTAATGTTAGATTCGAATATATCAATCATGAAAAGAATGAACTCTGTGACTTGATGAACTCATTTAATTTAGCTCCTGGTATTTCGATGCCTACTAGACTGAATAGCTGTATTGACAATGTTTTTTATGTGGAATGTAGGTTGACTGTCTTTGAGGTAGTTGAGACGGGCCTCTCTGATCATAGAGCGGTCACAGCCTCTGTGTCTCGTTTTTCTGAAAGCGGTACGTCGGCTGGGGGTTTTATAGAGTGCGTGCCCATAACTTCCAATGGTCTGAGAGTTTTTTATGAACTTTTGGAGGATGTGTCATGGGATTTCATAGGAGATTGTACAGTCTGTGTGAATGAAAGGTTTAGAATGTTTAATGATATCTTTTTGGATTGTATGAATCGATCATTTCATAGGAAAATAATAGCCAAAAAAAGTCTGAACACTGGAACTAAATGGTTTACTAATGAACTTCGACAGTATCGTCAGTATCGTAATACTTTTAACTTTTTGAGAGAGCTCAGTAGCTTTTCAGCTGATAACAGGGTAGCGTTTCATAATTACAGAGTTTTTACAGATCAAAAATCTTGGAAGCAATAAAAAACTATTACAATAATGTTATTACTAATTCAAATAATATAACTAAGGCTGCCTGGAAAGTTGTAAATGATCATAGACCATGTACTCGTAAATCTAAAACTATTCATGATACCTCTATATCTGCGGAGGAGTTTAACGTCTTTTTTGCCATCATTGAGAATTTACCATCATCTGATGGGGATCCGCTCGCCTTGATAAAAAACGATCACACCTTAGGTAACTTTTGTTTATCTAAAATATCTTATAATGATACCCGATCTATTATAGATAAAATGAAAAAGAACGGCACTAAAGATATTTACGGACTTAATGTAAATATTGTAAAATGCATAAAGAACTTAATAATCATACCTTTAACAAACATTTTCAACCACTGCATCTCTGAGGGAGTCTATCCTGACTGCCTTAAAATTTCAAAAGTCATACCAGTACACAAGAAAGGACCTTATGAAGAGAAATCAAATTATCGCCCAATTTCATTGGTGCCCACTTTCTCAAAAATATTTGAAAAACTCATTGTTAAGCAACTAAATGCCTATTTTGAGTCAAGTGCAATTTTTACAAATTCACAATTTGGGTTCAGATCGAATAAATCAACTGGTATGGCAATTAACAGCCTAACTTCATATATTGTAGATGCGTTTGAGAAGGGCGAGTATGCTAGTGGAATGTTCTATGACCTGACCAAAGCGTTTGACTGCGTGTCTCATGACATTTTGTTGGGAAAGTTGTCCGCATATGGATGTAGCGGCGCCACTTGATTAAGTCATATCTTGCAAACAGAACGCAGAGAACTTGTGTGAACAATATTTTATCTAAAGCGGTGGATATGCACTGCGGTGTGCCTCAGGGTTCAGTTCTCGGCCCAATTTTATTTTTAGTATACATTAACGATCTACCCTTAAGTGTAGCAGGTGCAACAACTGTCTTATATGCGGATGACACGTCTTTATTGTGTAGAAATTCCCAGCTGAATGTGCTTGCCGATGAGGTAGCTCGGGTGCAGTCTCTTTGCAATGAATGGTTCTTGACAAACAAATTCTCAGTAAATGCGGCAAAATCTGTAAATTCAATTTTTACCTTAAGAAAGCAAAATAACCCTAATACTCAGGTCGTGAAATTCTTGGGTGTTAATCTTGACCCTGTTTTGACATGGGAGCCGCATGTTGGGGAGATTTCAAAAAGATTGTCAACATGTGTTTACGTTCTGCGTAATCTGCGACAGGTGGTATCTGAGAAAATTTTAATCATGAGCTATTTCTCACTATTTCAATCAATTCTCAGCTATGCTATTTTGACTTGGGGTCATACCTGTCATTTGGAAAGAGTTTTTAAGGTCCAAAGAAGGGCTATACGAGTGATGTCGGGTTCCGCCTACAGAGCGGATGTTAGAGGTCGGTTTATAGAGTATGGTATTCTCACAGCTCCATCACTGCATATTTTTGAATGTCTTCTTTTTATGAAGACCAATTGCAATAATTATTCTATCGTGGGAGATCTACATGATCATGACACCCGGCAGGGGTCCAATGTTTCATTGTCATTTACCAGACTTAAAAGAAGTCGCAATGCTGTGAACTATTTCGGTCCACTTTTATATAATAAACTTGATATAAATATTAGAAAACTGCCATTTAACGAATATAAAGCTAAAATTAAATCAATGCTTGCTTCCACGGCTTTTTACAGCGTGGACGAATTTTTTATGCACCTATAATTGTATTGTGTTTACTTATGTAATTTGACTTTTGTAAAACAATTGATAGTTTGTTGTTCACACCAATAAAGTTTATTTATTTATTTATTTATTTATTTATTTATTTATTTATTTATTTATTTATTTATTTATTTATTTATTTATTTATTTATTTATTTATTTATTTATTTATTTATTTATTTATTTATTTATTTATTTATTTATTTATTTATTTATTTATTTATTTATTTATTTATTTATTTATTTATTTATTTATTTATTTATTTATTTATTTATTTATTTATTTATTTATTTATTTATTTATTTATTTATTCATTCATTCATTCATTCATTCATTCATTCATTCATTCATTCATTCATTCATTCATTCATTTATTTAAACCATTCCCTATCCTACTTCCCTCACTCCCCATTTCTCTAAACCAATCCCTATCCTACTTCCATCACTCTCTCTCTCTCTCTCTTTTTTTAATATCTGTGTCTCTTTCGGACCTTACTGCGCATTTCCGATGATCTATGTGTTTTTTATTGTGTAGATAAAAAATTCTTTATTAATAAAGAGCCAATCATCATCATTTCTTTGCTTCGACGTGTTTTTTTACACGATACTCCACACTTGTATACAACAGAAACGTAAAACACAAATACGAACGAAACTGGGCCAAACTAAGACAATTTCATTTCCATTCTGTGTCACTAACATCAAGCAAACTAAGAATACCACTGTGGTACAAAGTATGATGGCATACGGAGTTTTATAGACGATAAAGGAGTTAAGTGGTAGGAGCATAGGTATTAGAAGAACCAACAGCGATAAATGGATAAGAAAAGTTACAAATTTGACCCCAGATGGAAAAACAGAAATGGCAGAGGGTCGTAAAGAAAAGGGGCACCAGCACGACTTAAAAGAAGTTTGGGAAAACAGAGATGAATTTTAACTAAATGACGTAGACCAGGGTTTCCAAAACTTTTTCTCTGATGGAGCACCTTGTGTAATTTGAAGAGTAGAAAAATGACACAAGCTTTATTGTAATTAATATTTTTTCGCGGAGTACTTGCTACCTTCACGCAGAGCACTAGTGCTCCGTAAAGCACAGTTTGGGACACCCTGACGTAGACTTGTCTCACATTTCTACTTGGAGATAAGTTCCTCTAAGAACCATACATAATGGTTCATCGGCACAAAACAAGATACACACTAGTCAATTCATATACTCATGCTCATGAGTCTCCTCAGCTTCTCCTCTAGACAGAATTTTATCAGCATTGTCAGCTTTGAAAAAATTCTCAATGCCCTCAAAAGCCAATTAATAAACGATTACTTTTAGGACTACATGTAGGGGAGAGCGAGTACAATTGTAACGCGGTACAAATGTAACAACAGCTGTCAGCACGTTGTGTGCAGTTCCTTAGGTCTGGTAATACGACACTTAAATGATGGTGATATGAACTACTTTTAATGTTAATATGAGTGGATTACATTATACAGTTGCAAAGTTATTTAGACTAGGACTGTTATCGGAAAAAACGTATCCTTAACCATACAAGCGGCATTTCATATAACATTTTGGTAACCGATGTTTTCCCAGTATTTCAACCCTGCTGAATACGAAAATTGCGGTTATCAAAGCGAAATCTTAACCGGAAGCGTGATATTCAAGATGACACCCAAGATGTCAGCTTTGTTATTTTTGATGGAATCATTATGGACAATTAAGAAAAATATTTTTATTGGTTCGGATAGATAATTTTATACTCTACAATTTTTATTAGAGGTATAACTATCTTCAGATCACTCCTTAAGGAGCTACAGTCGGAAGAAGCACCGTGAAATTGGAACAAAATCCCAGTATCGAAATGCTAGAGGAATTTCATATAACATATTGGTAACCGATGTTTTCCCAATATTTCGACCCCCCTGAATCCAAAAATTGCGGTTACCCACAGTGAAATTTAAACCGGAAGCGCGATATTCAAGATGGCGACTAGGTTGTCTGCTTTATTAATTAAGATTTATTTGGATGGAAGAATTATTATTGAAACTTGGACAACTGTTTTGATCGAATTAGATATACAAGGTTCTCTACAATTATTATTAAATGTAAAAGTACCGTAAGATTGCTTATTAAGGAGCGAAAGCCAGCTAAAGACATCGTGTGCGTAAAAATCGTCCTAATATACATGTTTGCTCTTTTTATTTATTTTGATGGATTAATTATTATGGCAATTAAGACAAATATTTTTGTTAGCTCGGATAGATAATTTTATGGTCTACAAAAAATTACAGTAAAATCACTCTTTAAGGGTCTAGAGAGTCGGGAGAAGCACCGTGTGTTGTCAAAACAGAAGACGCAATATCCTCTTTATGATCGACTTTTATGGACTTGATTTGCTCTGATCATGTTTTAACAGATACATCCTAGTTGGATACTGGGAAAGCTACCTCGCTGAACTCACCAAGATGCTTCCATATACTGCTTTATGTATTAAGACGGTTTATACAACACTGGTGCTTTTATCGACTCTAGCTCTTTTAGGAGTGATCTGAAGATAATTTTACTTCTAATAAAAATTGTAGGGTATAAAATTATCTATCCGAACCAATAAAAATATTTGTCTTAATTGTTCATAATGATTCCATCAAAAATAACAAAGCTGACATCTTGGGTGTCATCTTGAATATCACGCTTCCGGTTAAGATTTCGCTTTGATAACCGCAATTTTCGTATTCAGCAGGGTTGAAATACTGGGAAAACATCGGTTACCAAAATGTTATATGAAATGCCGCTTGCATAAAATACTTTAACTTTTGCGCCTAGTCTAATTGTAGAAAGTTTGTTTTTTGTGACTTTTATAACTTTAATATTTTTCTTTTTTTTTTGGATAGCCCTTACATGTTCATATTTTTCTTAAAGAATTTATATGTGGCGTAGGCCTAAGATATGTCTGTAAAAACTCCCACTATTGTTCCGACGTTAAGAGTTCTGTTTATCTCACAATGGAGGCAAAAGTATAAAAATGTCGTCGGGGTACAAATGTAACAAAACTAATCGGTACATAACGATTAGTTATGGGCACACGAAAAATGTGCTCATAAACTGCGACTGGAGTATTTTTATTGTTTAAAATGCGACTCTGATGATAACGAAGAGATTAGAAATTGTTAAAAGTTAAATATTTTAGTTTATAATTTCAAACGGAGTTTCTTTTGTTTTTAGTTCTTTATTTATATCAAAAAAACGAATTTTCTTTTTTTATTTGATTATGCAATGTATATCATGTTCAGTTTTTATTGTTTTATTAATCTGCACATCCTTTTTTTTAAAAAAAATGGCGTGTCAGACTTTTAGGCTTTGTTACATTTGTCCCCAATACTTGTTACAATTGTACCACCTATGGGTACATTTGTAACAGGTTGCCTAAGACATTATTTATTTTTATTACTAGCCAATAGACCAACGTCTTCAAAATTATTCTTCGTAAAATATTAGCTTAATGTTTGGCCTACATCAGGTATTTTTTACTTTTTAATTTTAACATGTAGTTTCTACAAAAATCGTATAAATGTAAAAATTGTTACAATTGTACTCCCCTACAGTAGTGGTTTGCTGTAGGATTGTTAATCGTTCATTTTAGTTAAATTCTATTAAAATGAAAGAAAAAACATTATTAAAATACCTCTGACAAGCGAAGGATCAACTTTACTGCGCCTTTTGTCAGCCTATTCTACTATAGATTACTGTAGATCGACAAACGCCCTCCAGTCATCTTGGATTATGGATCTCTAGTACTGAAGCGATGAACAACTTCTTATTGATGCCCGTAATGTCCACCAGTTTTCTACTTGTAGATTCAGCTGTATTTGTGAATGTAAACTCCAATAGATTACTGTAGATCGATAAACATTCTCCAGTGTTTTTGGGTTCTGGATCCAGTACTGAAGTGATGAATAACTTCTCATTGATGTCCGTAATGGTCACCAGTTTTTTACCTGTAGATTCATCTGTAATTGAGAATGTAAACTGCTATAGATTACTTTAGATCGAAAAACACCCTCCAGTCATCTTGGATTATGGATCTCTAGTACTGAAGCGATGAACAACTTCTTATTGATGCCCGTAATGTCCACCAATTTTCTACTTGTAGATTCAGCTGTAATTGTGAATGTAAGCTGCTACAGATTACTGTAGATAGACTAACACTTTCCAATCTTCCTGGGTTCTGGATCTAGTACTGAAGTAATGAACAACTCCTAATTGATGTCCGTAATGTCTACCAGTTTTCTACTTGTAGATTCAGCTGTGGATTCAGGATGTGTTTGAACGTTCTCATCTCATAATCATTGAAATCGGCATGTAAACGTTAATTTTCCCCCTATTCTCCGTTGGATCCACAACATAAACTTCCTAACCGATATTTCAAGCTCCTTTTACTTTAGCAATTAAAATGGTAGTGGCAGCTAACAAAGAGATGACTTACGAGTTCTCGAAGCATAAAATGAAGAAAAAAGAAAATTTCGCAATTAGCAGAGTTAATTCTAAATCATTAAGGATATTAAATTCATATACAGTGTGTTTTTATTCATATAAGTAAGTAATTCTTTTTATTTAATAGCCCTGCAGGTTATTAATCATTTTGAGAAATGACTTCATTTAAATGATAACTGCTAACTAGGTGCTTAAAATTTTTGTTATAATGCTAACAAGATAAATTATTTATGTTTAAGTATAGTAGAATAGAGAGAAATGTTAAGAAATTGAATGTGAAAAAAATATTACGGAGCTTACAAAAGCTTTTGTAAAGGAGTAAATACACGTCTGGAGTAGTGAAGTTTATAAAAATAGCAGAAGAAATGAATTATTAAATTTATAAACATTATAGACACAATATTATAGAGTAGAAGGCATATGCTCAAACAATAATTAGTCAATAATTATAGAACAGTTTCTCCTTCCTGTTATCGCTTATACATAGACTTTTATGTGAAATTATGAAGTTGATCAAGATATTTATGTATTAATTACAAGTCAAATTTGCATACGTTACACTATTGTATTGATAAATTGTGCACGTTTAATTCTTTTGTAATTAACTAAGTGGAAACTATAAATTAAGAATACAATCTCCTTTTATTTTATCAGATGTAGGTGCTTCGCATTTTAAATCATTTTCATGCATAATCTTAAAAATACCTCGAACGTTTCATTACACGCATCTTTTTGTTCTATGATAATCCAACCATATAAATATTTAACAGACATAAAAGGCAATCGCATGTTGGGTGCATCCGATATTATTATAAACTTTATACCAAATAATATAAAATTTTAAATGCTAATTAAGTTAAACAATATTATTTTATAACGAAAATTATACTTTTATATTTTAATATAATGTTCTTTTTATCATTTTGTGTGTTAATAAGTTGAAATTTTTTTAAATGTTTTATTTTTTATTGTTTTTCTGTATTTTTTTATTTTGTACATTACAACATACAACGTTCAAACAAAAATTAGATTTTGAAATAGAGAATAGAAAATTTCCTTCATTAAAGGGTCTCCAATAAACAATGATTTTTTAAATTTTGGTAATTTAGTTTTTCGATTGTAATTTAAAAATAGTTTATTTTAGTACAAATATGCTCGCTAAAATTGTTCAGGAGGTCGAAGAACCTATGAAATGATACTAAACTTAACATTTTATTACATCGACGCTAGGCGTCGTGACGTTCGACATTTCATTTTCATAGAGAAAAGTACTGTTTTTCTTGCAAAGAATTAATCAGTTGGCTTGTCTGAATTCGGATACCAAACGAGAACTTTCTATCTTGTACTTTTCTTAATTTGTACAACTTTTCTATAGTATGTTTTATGTTATTTTACTTTATGTTAATATGTCGTTTTATGTTTTAACGACTAAAACTTTGTTTTTGAAGTTTTAGAAACGCGAGTTTATTAAAAGATAAAATCAAATTAAATTATTATTTCTTAAATTAATGTGATTAAATTTTATTTTCTAATGAATTTGTGTTTATAAAACTTTAAAAACTAAGTTTTAGTCGTTATTGTTCATCGTAAAAATTAACATAAAGTAGCTATCATACATAACGTAACATGACATAGGTACCCTAGAAAAGTTTTATAATTTATTTAAGAAAAGTAAGATAGAAAGTTTGGTATTCGAATTTAGACAAAGAAATTGAAAAGTTGAACGTCGCGACGCCTAGCGTCGATGTGATAAAATATCGAGTTTAGTATCGTTTGATAGTTATTTTAATCTCCTAAAAAATATTTCCAGAGATTTTTGTCTCTAAAGTAAAGCATTTTCAACTACAATAAAAAAACCAAGTCGCCAATTTTCAATTTATTTGTGTTATCTCGGTAACCATTTAGAATTTACGAAGAAGCAGTGACCATTTTGGATACGACATTTTGAACAGTTATTTTAGATATTTTTGTTGTTTTAATATAGCGTTTGAGGGAGCTAAAGAACCTGATAGTACAAGACATACATTCAATTTCTTTTTACAGATCTTGATCAACTCCACCTTCAAACATCATACTTAACGTATAAAAATGTTAAAAAATTATAAAACGATAATATAAAAATACAGAAAACCTTATACTAAAGAATGACGATGTTATCAATAAAGTTGTGTTTAAAAAATAATAAATTCTTTTAGTTCAAATAATTGAGAACAAACTTGATAGACGATTGTTATCTGACAGTAGTTATAGGTTAACATTGAAGAGCTACCAAGCGATGACTTGCGACTTCTTTAGTTCCCACTGCCTTTTTTTAATGTAGGTAACTTCTTAAAAAATGCTGCAAATTAGTTATTTATTATAAATAAATGTTTTCAACTATTTCTTTTACCTATAGCAAATTTAGTAAACTGTACACGTAATTTAAAAATTCGTTTACACATCTTTCATAATTTGATGTACCTACCTACCTAACTGTTAATGATTATGATTACAAAGAAATTAAGAGACAAATAAAGCTCTATAGGATTTTGAGTTTTACCAAAACTGCCGTTGTATTTTATTTAAGAGCTGCTGTCGAAATTTCTCTGTTTAATTCTCTGGAATTACAGAGCTTTCTTTGTTCTCGACTATCGGTAACTATTTTAGATCAGGGATGGCGAAATTTTTCAAACTGGAGGTCCTACAATAAAATCAAAAAACTATACCAGTACCATCACTCAGACAGAGGTGCTAAAGACTATATAAGTAAGTAATAAAGAAGAAAACCACACATTTCTATACTGGATCAGAATCGATTTTTCAATTTCTCCCAATCCCAGATGAAGGCTTCTCTGGGATTTTATTTTACCTGGAGTAGCTGAGGTTCACAGATCTTTCTGTGGTGCTAATGTAAACCTTTGAGCATGAGCATTCACTTTGTTTACGTTTTGCACCTACCTCACACCATCAACTGGAACAAAGTATAAAATTTTTCGTTGCAGTACTTCAAAAGAGCCAGAATATGTCAGTTTTTTTATTATCGATTTCATGATTTCCAACACCAGTTATTACCTCTAACAATGCAATTTAGATATGAATCTGTTCATGTTTTTTTTTCAAATTGACACTTGTATATATTTTATGAATTTGTAGAATACCACAAACGGTATCTGAAAATATAATGAGGAGCTAAACACATAGCTTTTCTTTAATCACCACTATTTAGGGTTACGCACAGGTCAGCTTTATTATGCGGCCGACAAAATTACTATAATTAGTATTTCGATAACTGCAGTGTGGCCTTTTGTAACTTTACATTTGATTTAAATTCAGTACTCGACGATGACGGCGACAAGACGTAACTTTTTTATATTAATAGAGAAAAAAGGCTTTGAATAAAAGAATTGTACTTTTATGTTGTTGTTTTGCATAATTTACAGATTTTAGCTTTTCTTTTATTTTTATTTTTTTCACTTGAAAAATTTGTTTTTGTTTCCAACGCTTTTAACTTTTTGCTATACATATAATAGTTTATTAATAGCACAAATATTTACGTATGTAGAAATATTTTTAAGGGTTGTTTTTGTAATATTTATAACAAAACGACTTTGTTCAAATTTTGATCCATTTTCAAACCATATACTAATTTGATTTGGAACGTGTATGATTTTATTTACTTTCTGTTAAAAGTTTCCATGGCTTTAGGCATCTTACAACCCTTAGCCAACATCTCAAGCTCAAGATTTTTAAGATTTTTCTTTAACAAATTTAAGATCTGCTTATGAGTCCCAGAAAGTATAGTATTTGTGTACCAGTTTTTGGGACCAGACCGGGCTTTTAAAATGGTAGCACAGTCCATTAAAAATTAATTTCTGCAAAGGGATGGTTAACAGTTGCACTGATTCATCGTCTATTTTTATTATTCCCCATCTGCTGCAAAAAAAAATCTATTATTACGATCTGTAGGTAGAGCAAACCCAACGTAACCTGAGCACACCACGTAATGACCGTTAAAGTTGCGCAGTAGTTTTGTACTGCCGATGATTAGAAACGGACGTAGACAGTGTCGTCGTATTAAATTACTTTTGTCGAAGCAAAATAATTACAAGAATTTTAATAATGTGAAGATCTCATTTCTAAAGTATTAAATCAGTAATTAGTAGTTATTAATACTTCAAATAAAAATTTAAATTAAGTAATTATTTTCAATTTTGACAACTTTTAAAAATAATTTTTTTCACAGAAGAAATAACTAGCTCCGCCACTGGACTCTGAAGCCACGCCTCGCGCAGGTTTAGTCACATGGTGTGCTCAGGTTAAGTTGGGACCACTTTATAGACTATATTTACACTTTATATTCTAGATTATAAAGTAAGAGGAGGAGCTAACTCCAAGAACTTAGACCATATTTCTGGTCAATGCTACTATCACCTGCATATTTTTGGCTACCCCAGCAATACGTTAGCACGAATTGTGGATGCAACTATCATAACACCAATGCAGTTTGTTGATTTACTACTTGTTGGCAAAATAAAGTTACCCCTCAGTATAAGTAGAGGGGTGTTATTGATGATTGAATCCAGAAGTCGTGCGTAGAAGAATTTAGGCGTATAGCCGGGGTGGCCAAAAGATATGCAGGTGACAGTACAATCTTAGAACAGTCTCTCCAAGCCTATTAATAAAGAACTGAGTTATTTTCGCTTTGCTTTGCAAAAATTTATGTCAGTCTCGCCTCACAAAAATTTTAAAATTGCAATCTCGTGAGAATTGCAATCAATCTTACAAACTGCCATGCCATTTCTTACGGATATGAACTAAAAGATTTTAGGGGCATTGATGCTGGTTGTTAACAATAAGAATAGGGTTTTTAAGCGTTACGCATTTAGAATTGTCGTAGACACACGGTTTATGCTCAACATACTCTTGTAGCAATCACACATGCGCTTTCGTGGCTTTAGCTCAGCTGATTTAAAGCAAAGACTATACAGTGTAAGACTGGCTTATTTTAGGGGCTAAATATGACCAAAAATTTCCGCTAAAAGAGATGTCACTAGTCACCTCAAACATTTTTTGAGGGAATAAGACCAACTGCTGGAGCAACGAAGAAAGGGATAAAACAACTTTATTCTTCGAGGGATTTTAAGTAATTCGACCTTAAAAGCCTTTCACATTTTTTAATATAGGTTTCGGTAGTCTCTTACTGTATGGTCTTTGTTTAAAGTGACAACTAAAAAATAAAATTACCTAACTTCAATATTAAACGTGAGGGTGTATTATATTCATGAGATCATATGATAATCAGTAATCACGAAATGGCCCGAAATTAGTCAAAGTTCCATAAGAGTAGAAAAATTTATCGTTATGGAAAATGATTACGACCAGCGTGAACCGTATAGATCTTGCCAAATCTAAACGACCTTAAATACGCAGGAGAGCAAGTGAGAAAGCTGTAGAAAAAGACGCCTAAACAGTGTGTTTTCTCATACAGGGTGATTCAGAACTCGAGGCGAAAAATAAAATGTCGTAATCAGTATCAAATTGTAAGCAGAAAATGTAAAATAAAATTTTTTCCGATTCGCTTTTGTTTCCGAGGTAATCAATTTCAAAGTTTTCAGAAGAACTTATCTATACATATTAAAAACAAGGCAGGCCTTTGAAAAATGAAAATGGAATCGGAATGTCATATTCCGAGTCGAATCTAAGCAGAAAATATGTAATAAATGTTTTACCGATTTTGCTTTGTTTCCGAGATAATCAAGTTCAAAAAGTTTCCCATAAAGATCCAAAATTTTAAATTTTGAAATTGAAAACTGATAATTTAAATAACATGTGTAAATTAAGTTAAAAATATTTCAAAAGTTATCCACACACTAATAAAAGCTGAAAAGTGTTTTGTTTTTGCTCGGCCTGTCTTATTTATATGCAAAAAAATAACTTCTTCTGGAAACTTTGAAAACGATTATCTGGGAAACGAAACCCGATAGGAAAAAAATTTATTTTACATTTTTGACTCTAAATTTGACGCTGAATATGACATTTTATTTTTCGCCTCGAGTTTAATCACCCTGTATACAGGGTTAGTTAGAAGTATGGAAACGGTGATTTTTTGTCGTTAATATTCATTTTAGGAAATAATGTTAAATATAAAAAATTTTTATAAAATTTTTATCTATATTTGAGAATATTTAAAAAAATTTTTTCTTCAATTGTTTTCGAGTTAAGCCTATCTGCAAAAAATTTTTAAATGGTAACATATTAATTTTATGCTTTCATTCGATGATAGGGCATTTTTTTCTCTTTACAATAGTATGAAAAAAAATTTTATTTTTATAACACTTTTTCGACAAAATGCCGGTTAAAGTATTTTCGAATAGTAAGCAATGGTAGATACATCTAAGATAAACAAATGAGAAGCGATAAAGAAACTCGAGCGAGTTAACTGTCATTGGTTATTGTTTACTCACAGGAGTTTGTTTATCGCTCCGCTTTTGTTTCGCTTAGATATAGCAACTATTCCTAAATACTTTAACTGGCCATTTCATAAACAACTTTTATATTGAACATTATTTCCTAAAATGAACATTAACGTCAATAAATCGCTTTCATTTTTATTTTTTTAAATTACTTTGCCAATTATACAAACTCATCAAGTTTGAAAATCATTTAGATATGGTTAGTAGACATGACAAACACTAATTTTTTAAGAAATAAAAAAGATTGGGCTATGATGAGCTTTAAGCTTTAAAGTTCACTTCTGGCGTTTTGTCACATTTCGCATTTCGATTCGCGAGCACTACAAGGTTACGTGGAAAATTGAACAACACTATTGGCACCAGAATACTTTTAATACAGTTTTATCAGCCACATGACAGCTAATTGACGATGACTTTAGCCGCAGCAACCGATTCCCACAAAAGTGAAAATTAACTAATATATAAAAAATTTAAGCGATTACGTATTAGCGTTAGTGAAAAAAGCATTTCGTGTCCTCAATTTTGTAAGATCTTGTGGGATCTCGCGAGTCTGCGAGGGTAGTCTGAAGACAAAACTATAGCCTCGCACTCGAAAATCGTAGTCTCGCATAGTCGCATATTGGAAATCTTATTACCTTATTACTTATTGGTGTGGCCTCGCATCATGCAATTTATTGCGAGGCGACAATGCGAGAAGCCCTTCTGTAAGTACAGCACTTCTATAGGAATTGCTTGTACTTAAACAGTTAGTTTCATTTTTAAGTTTTATAAGTCTATTTGTTTAAGTCTATTTAAGTTAATTATGTTGCCGATTTTCAGCTTTTTGGTTGTCTTACTATAGATAGGATTAGACATCGATTTTTCTTTTGGTTAGAGCTATCACTTATTAGTCTTTCATTCACTTCTACATATTTGTTAAATAATTTGAGTATACGTTAAAGCTCTAAGAAATAAAGGCCACATCTAGTAGTGTTTTGAATTACCATAAGAAGGGTAAATTTAAATTGAAACCAGAGGTCACCTGTTATGCAGAGCTTACACACGTTAATTGTCTGTTACACCGATCGTACTTTGAGATATTAGTTAAGCATTTCCAAGTTATTGCCCATATAAAAAGCTTAGAAGCCACTAAATTGTTAATTGTCCAAGACAGCAAAAGCTAACAGTTAAGTTTAAATACGGCTCTGGTATGTAGACACGTTATAATAGAGTTATATTTAGAATTAACTTTACAAGACTATAGACGTTGTAATATTTATTATTAACTTTTATTCATAATTTTTATATTATTTATGCATATTCGTGTGTCGTGATAGACATAAAAAAATATTCTACAGCGTTTGTAAACGCATGGTTAACTACAGCCGTCTACTTAGGAAGTTATAATTAATTAACTAAGTACATCTTCATGTTCGTATCAAAGAAAAAGTTTGCCATTTTTTACTGTTCTACATAGATATACAGTCTTAGTAAATAAACAAAAGAATTTGTTTTGTAGAAAAGTTAACCAAACGAATCTTTTAACGCATAATTTTACACACGTCTTTATTATGTATTGAAATTATAATTTAAAAAAAAATAGTCTTCACGCTGGGTATTTTCTTAATCGTCAGTTGCAACGTGAGAAAGGATTTCAAAAGTTGCACTGATGTGGAATAAAAACAGTCTTATAAAGTCCTAACATGCCAAAGTTGCATTGATGAGCACAGTCGCGACATCTACATCTCTGTAACTTTCGAACGATATTCGTATTCTTATGTACAGCCGGCCAAAAAGTTTTTAGCCACCCCCTGACAACATTTAAAAAGCAACCAACATTACACGCCGTGTAAATTAAACGGCGTGTAATGTTGGTTGCTTTTTAAATGTTGTCAGGGGGTGGCTAAAAACTTTTTGGCCGGCTGTACAGTGTGATGGCTACATTACATAGAGGTAACATCCATTTATCAACCGCGACCGCGCTCAGCGATGTATTTTCGTCATATTCGTACCCTAAGAGTGACATAGAAGCGACATATTTGTAGCCATAAAGGTACATAATCCTACGAATATCACCCAAATGTCACCTCTGCACCTGAGATGACATCTATGTAGTGATCACTAGAGTAAACCCAACGTAACCTGAGCACACCACGTGATGACCTTTAAAGTTGTGCAGTAGTTTCATGTGGTCGTTCCTTAGAAAAGAACGTAGACAGTGTCTTTGTATTAGAAGGCGCTTAGAATTACGCAAATATAATATTGAATTTTTTTGACAGAAGAAATAACTAGCTCCGCCACTGGGCTCTGAAGCCACGCCTCACGCAGATTTGGTGACGTGGTATGCTCAGGTTACGTTGGGTTTACTCTACCGCGTTCATTGATGCATCGATGACATGTTCGTACCCTTAATAGGTAGTATACTCTGTCTACCGAACAGATGCAGCTAAGCAACTTCCCACAAATTTCTGTCAAATAAAGTTGACGCATGTCAATTCTTGTGTGAGTATTGTAAACCGGATTTTCAAAATTCGATCAATAGAAAAATTCCATTAGAATATCACGCGCTTTTTTTGGGAGTGGCTTAAGCTTCGGTTTCCTAGGATAACGATGCCGTTAAATACAGCCCGTAATATGACGGTGCTGACGTCACGTCGCAGTGAAGTCTAAAAACAGCCGTAAAAGCGGTAAGACATAGGAAACCATGTTATGTTTAAATATAGAGAAACGCTTTTTGTGATGTCATTGAGCGTCATATTACGGCTGCTATTTGACGGCATCGCTTTTCTAGGAAACCCAAGCTTTAGCTGCATCAGTTCGGTGGACAAAGATAGCTCATGGCAACCCAACAGCTGATCTTGAAACTATAACAAACTTGATTTAAAAAATTTTCGTGGTCTGTTTTACTCGTTAAAAAGTGATTACGATCAGTTTTAGTCTTACGTTCCTTAACAGCTTCACAGTAAGTCTTAAGTTGGTACTGGATTGTATCAAAACTCTGGTGCTGGTTCTCTGACTCAAGTGTCATCAACGAAACAAGGGAAATTAAACAGCTGACTAGTAGGCGGATTGTGAGACTCTGTACGGAAGTGGACAGAATTATAAGATTCTTCTTAGATGACCTGAATGAAGAGACAGAATTAGACAGACACCTAAGGTCCCTCTTTTTCCGTGAGAAGTGGAAATCGTCGTAAGACACCACATCGCCAGATTTTTGCGGTGCGAATTCAAGTTTTACTCTCCCTTCCCCCCATTCTGCTACCAATGAAAGCGTGGTGTCAACCGCATACTTCCATCAAGCCTCGCTTGTACTATCCACTGCGATGTACTTAGATGTCGCCGGCGTAGTTGATAATGTCCACGCCTTCGGAAAATTCTAAATTGAGAAGGGAATCCATTAGTACATTCTAGAGCGTCGGCCCAAGCACCGACCCCTGTGTACAGCCTCTCCTAGTGTACCCCACGTCCGATCTAAGATCATTGAAAGGCTTATCTTATTGTATTGTACTCAGGGGCCGATTGGCTTCCGAGCCTTAAAGAACTGCGACCAGAGTTGATCATTTGTTCATAACCTTACTCGTATTTATGTTCTCAGGAATTCAATCTTGCCAGCAAACCATAGAATCTCCCTGAGAAGTTTGCTTTTCACTTCTTCAGGCGTCAATTGAGCCCGCCTAAGTGTTTCACCCTAAACCGAGCCAATGCATCGCAATTGCAGAGAATGTGTTCGGCGGATTCGATCTCCGATTCACAGAGTCTGCATATTTCACTACCTCCAGTCCCAGTTTCAGTTTCGTGGTCAAGTACTCAATAAATTTCTTCGACTGTCTTTGTTCTAGCAGGTTTTTCCAGTGAGAATGTTTGTTCTCAGTTTCATATTTTTGAATCTACGCCCTTCTATGTGTTCTCGATAGTCCACAGAATGTTCGGGTCCAATCGGGAGGGCTTTTGAGCCTGTTGTAGCTAATTCATCAGCTATTTCGTTTCCTTCAATTCCCTTGTAACTCCGCACCCAATGAAGGGCAACTTTGTTGTCCCTTGTCAGAGTTTTAAAGACTTAAAGCTATTGGCTTTGAGTTCTTTCATCGCAACTTGGCTGTCTGATATTAAGTTGACTTTTTAGTCCTTTAAATTCCTTTGTAGGTATTCTCGGGTACATAGCTCTATTGCAATAGTTTCAGCTTGCATAATTGTGCGGTGGGTTTCTAAGGCTATTGGTGCCCTATATTTTGGGCCATATATGCTTATACCTGTTCCCTGTTCAATTTTAGATCCATCTGAATATCTAATGAAGAAGTTTTGTTCTAGTTGTTACTTCAAGCCGTGTGAAGGCTTGAAGGCTGAATGGCCACCTCGAATGGTGTCTAGAAGTCAAACACTCTTGGCATGACATCCAAGGGTTTTTGAAACAATTCTGACTGTAAAAAGTGCAGGATCTTTAGGTGACCTGTTCTGTCATCCAGTTTAAATTTCTTGTTCTAAGTAATTTTTATGGCGGTTGGCAGAACTCCCTCTTCACCCGTAGGTGAAGGAGTGGTAGGTCTAAAAGTGCCTCCTATCTGTAGTCGGGGTTGTGCTCAGAGTCTCTATTATACCCAAACACGCTAAGCGTTGCAATTTCTGCAACTTGCCTTGTATTGTGATTTCATTTGTTTTTATATTATTGATGTATATGACTAATAAATCATCTTTGGCTTTCCAAACAGTTTGCAGCACGCCCAAAAGGCTCTCGTTGCTTTCGAAAGAGTTTTTTAGTTGAGTTTAGCTAAGTAAAACTACCTTCAGACCTTTCTACAACTCTTTAAATGAAATGACAAGTGCCTATAGCATCTGGGTTTTTACTGAATATTGCTGAGGTCATCTTAATCTAAAACATTATTTTGATAATTTTGAACTGCACTGAGAATTTCCTTCTAAGTTTTTTTTGCCATCATACTAGCAGAGATATGAGTACATGTTATTATTGTTTACTCTAAAATAAGCTCCAGCTATGTCCGTTTACATCGGCATTGCACCATGGCTTTACGAAAAAGCATCATTCTATCACAAGAGCGAACTATAAAGAACCTACTTTGACGTGCCTTTATTTATTAAACTTGTAAGTTAAAAAATATTGTTTTGTTTAATTTTTCTCAAGAATTATACATTATAATGAGCAATTAAGTTAATTTTTTTTAAATTAAATATTAGTCGAGCATTGTAGTGATGGTGGTAACTACGCTTGTTTTGGCACAATTTTTATTTGTTATTTAAATTTCTAACATTATTTTTAAACTGTATGTATATTTAACAAAAATAATATTTTAATTGGATGTGATTTGTATAATAATTTCCTACATCCCATATTTTTTGTTTTAAAATTTATTTAAAAAAAGGTCCAATTTTGGCTCAAACGGATTAATTAGATTTGATTCACACATTGCGGTTTAATGAATGGAATTCCTTAAAACATAACCACAAGGAAGAAGGTGTGTGTAAGGCGTATCTGTGGCATAGTAAATCATTAAATTTACATTTTCTCATAGAAGCGTTATAGGTATACAATTTAATATCAAAGTTCCGTCATGTTATTTGTTATTAACCGTGGTTTTTTGTTTTTGTAATTTTTATACAATAAGTAAAACCGGAAACACATTTTATGTATTTACAACTATACCTCTACCTACATAATGTGAGGTACAAAAAATATTTTAATTAATAAAGATATACTTTGTTTATTATAATATAAAGAAATAAAGTTAATTTTTAAAATAAATTCTAAATATGAGGGAAACCATATTCTGTAGGAATAATTTTTTTTTAAACTAACTTTTGCCCGTATTGTCGAGTTATATATACTATATACTAGTTTATTATTTAGAGGCAGGCTGGGTCTCCTAATAAACACCAGACATATGTCCAATGGGCCGTTATTGCATCAATTGACTGAAGATATTATTACCTGGGTGCTGCAAAGTAGAATTAATTATGAATAACGATAGAAAATTCACATTCTAGATATATTACTTCCCTTTTTATAATATCCAGAAATCTAAATCTCCAAATGTATTGAGGTACTGAGGTGAAACGGACGTTTTCTTCTTCATTTTATCATTTTCTTGACAGTCATAGAAGTAGCTTCGTGGTCCAGAAGGAGCGGCAGTCAGCCAAAAGCATGTACATGAACTTAGGTTTACAGGCGTAGGCGATAAGTGAGTTGTATCAGGCAGCAACTTCTCGGCACATTTGTTGCATTCCCAATTTTCAACAGTGAGCTCGTCTATTTTTGAACCTGAAACCATGTAAGAAAGGATATCGTATAAGCTGTAAGAACGACACACGAAATTTTGCCTAAGTCAGATTTACTGTCACGAGCAATGGAGCAAACAAGTTTTCAGTGAATTTAGTTCACACGTGGGTGAAATAGTCGTCAGATCAAAGGATCCAACGGTAAGCGTACCAGCATCCTGCTCGTCTAAACTAGAAAAGAGCTTATAGTTCTATAGAATTTCTCTATAGAAATTCCTTACAGCATAACAAAAGTCTGCTGCTAGGCAGTTAAAGATATTGACCAAATCTTGGTTTTCTAAAATCTTGAAATCTAGTCAGAGCTTGCTAAGGATTTTGTAATAATAATAAAACGATAAGTTCTTAATTGGTGCCAAAGAAGAAAACATTGATTTAGAGAGAAAGTCAAATTTTTGCAAACGTTGGTCAAAAAACTTTCATCCTCAGAAGATTACAGTGGTCAACGGATTTATACAAACCAAGAAGAGAGAAAACGCTGATTTTAGCTTTTCATCTTCCCTTGAAATTTGATGAAATTGAACCTGCCTTGATGACACAGTCTGGCTACAGCCCTGACAGACTAGTACAACTATTTGTGCTCTCATGCATTTAAGCAATGCATGCCCTTTTGCGTCTAGAACTATCAATCTGGACGTTAGTGCCACTGCTGTCTCGGTTCAGCATTATCAATATAGCATTATCAATATAACAATATAGTCCTTTGTCACAATTACCACTGACAGTTTTGAGCTAACCATCTGCACAGCCGCATTTCCTATTAGAGTTTTGAGTATCTGCAACTGCTTAACACTAGTCCGCCCCTGAGTGAGCCCTAGCATGAACCGATGAATTTCATTATTATCAAGAACAGAACATATCTCAAATGCGCTGAGACATGTCATAAGTTTAAAATTTTAAAGAAGAATTGGGCAAGAAATGGTGCATTTTATAATCAATGGTCGAAGAGGTTGAGAAAAGCCTGCACTCGGCATTTGACAAACATAGTTTAAGCTCCGACATTTGGAATTTATTGTTTTGTTTGGAAACAAAGCTTAAATGGTAGGTATTGAATTTAGAAGTTAGCAATTTACATTTCATTTTTGTTAGCAAGAGACGGACAATTTTCCAAATAATTTGCAGCTCTTTTAAAAAACCTATGGATTACCTAATAATCCCTCATTGCTTCATGGAACATTAGTATTGCCAAGTACTTTTAGTTAATCGTAATATAAAACGTTATTTTTAATTTTTTACCTTTTACTATTATATTCGAATAACTCACAAATTTGAAACTCATACAAAGCCCGTCATCTAGCGTTGAGTAGCGAAATCGTACAGAATACGTGCAGGGGTAAATGCACGTTCGCTGCGGAGCATAACAGAGCAACTACAAACATGATCAATAGACGTCACTATTGTCACAATTTCCCACATTATTTAAACTGCAAATATGTATTTATTTGTGATTTTATCAATAACCTAACGTCAACGTCAAAGTTAAGCAAGCAGTGAGCAAACACTTTCTTAGGAAAATCTTTAGAACTTAATGCAATGGAATTAGGATTAAAGTTATGACACGATATAAAGCTAAGAAGAATGGTACGACAGAGTTTTCTTCGAGTAGTGTAACTGTGTAACAACGTGTTGTAAAGCCAGGTTTTACACCCCCTATTCATTAGGGTAATTATTGAAATACTTCCTATTTATTTATTATTCTTCATTTCTTTTATTTACTAATTATGTTATATTAAATACGGGTAATTCCACGTCAGATCGGCCACTTTTGACCCTTAGGTCTTCGGATTTTAACGAAATTTGGTGTGTCGATTGGAAATATGTTCAAACTTAAGTGTACAAAGTGGTTTTGCGAAAAAATTATTTTTGACCTATCTACGGTCAACTTAATTTTTGAACTATTTTGAAAACATGAATACTTCAATAATTTATAACTCGCGATCTAAAAGAGATATATTTCTACAAAATACGCCTATTTAAAGCTAAAGGTACGTACTATTTATTTTACGCATCGCTTTTTTAATTTAAAGCCTTTTTGGTCAAACTGTTCCAGTGTCAAATGTTCAAGTCGAAGTTTCCAAAATACACCCTCTGCGATTTTTGCAATTTTCTGATATGTTGAGCCCTTATGACTTATGTTTAAGTGAAAAGATTCAAAACCGTGGGCACTCATCAACTCTTGACGCTAGAAGGTATTGTAGAAGACTGGAAATAAAAATTTTTTAAGAAAAGATTGGGGATAGCAATTTTTTTTCAGGAATCGCTTTATTTTGGACCCGTTATTAGGAGAAAAAATTTTCAAGATCAGGGGCGTGCGGGAACATGGTCAAAATTACCTTTGTTCTTAGCAAAACTGCTAATTTTGAAAATATCTTCGATCACATTGCAGATAGCAAAAAAATACATCCTAAATAATTTGTAATATATAAAATTACCAAGAGAATGAGACCAGTCCGAGCCCAAACGGATAATTTGTATATGCAGAAAAAAATAAAAACCGCGGAAAGTTGAGTAATCCTTAATCCCAGTATTAAAGTAATTTTCAAGTCGAAGTTTCCAAAATACACCCTCTTCGATTTTCGAAATTTTTTTTATATGTTGAGCCCTTATGTCTTAGCTTTAATTAAAAACATTCAAGACCGTGGGCACTCGTCAACTCTTCATGCTACACGACCTCAACCCTCACACCTCAATCTAAAACCCTCACTGAGGCTTGAGGCTGTGTAGCATCAAGAGTAGAGGAGTGCCCACGGTTTTAAATTTTTTTACTTAAACCTAAGTCATAAGGGCTCAACATATAAAAAAATTTCGAAAATCGAAGAGGGTGTATTTTGGAAACTTCGACTTGAAAATTACTTTAATACTGGGATTAAACATTACTCAACTTTCCGCGGTTTTTATTTTTTTCTGCATAGTCAAATTATCCGTTTGGGCTCGGACTAGTCTCATTCTCTTGATAATTTTATATATTACAAATTATTTAAGATGTATTTTTTTGCTATCTTTAATGTGATCGAAGATATTTTCAAAATTAGTAGTTTTGCTAAGAACAAAGATAATTTTGACCCTGTTCCCGCACGCCCCTGATCTTTAAATTTTTCTCCCATAATAAGGGGTCCAAAATAAAGCGATTTCTGAAAAAAAAATTAGTATCACAAATCTTTTCTCAAAAAATTTTGTTTCCATTCTTCTGTAACACCGTGTAGCGTCAAGAGTTGACGAGTGCCCACGGTTTTGAATCTTTTTACTTAAACCTAAGTCATAAGGGCTCAACATATAAAAAAATTTCGAAAATCGCAGAGGGTGTATTTTGGAAACTTCGACTTGAACATTTGACACTGGAACAGTTTGACCAAAAAGGCGTTAAATTAAAAAAGCGATGCATAAAATAAATAGTACGTTCCTTTAGCTTTAAATAGGCGTATTTTGCAGAAATAAATCTCTTTTAGATCGCGAGTTATAAATTATTGAAATATTCATGTTTTCAAAATAGTTCAAAAATTAATTTGACCGTAGATAGGTCAAAAATAATTTTTTCGCAAAACCACTTTGTACACTTAAGTTTGAACATATTTTCAACCGACACACCAAATTTCGTCAAAATCCGAAGACCTAAGGGTCAAAAGTGGCCGATCTGACGTGGAATTACCCTTAAGGAAATATAACAAGGAAATATTCATAATGTGAACCGAGGTTGTTGGGTCAGCGATAAACTTGCATCATTGTATGATTTTGTCTATTTTCTTTATATGCAAGTTTATCGGGGAAATGGGTTACTATAAAACCGACCTGCACCAACAATTCGGGGCTTCTTCAACGTGTAACAATATCAAGCGTTAGGTACGCTTCTTCAAATCCATTATTTAGCTAGCGTTAAGTTTCTTCAAGTTATATTCAAATCGTCATACGTTATACAACGCTATTAAAAGTATTCATTATTATTGTTACAATAAATATTCACAAGTCAAAAGGTGTTATTATTCTTCGAGTGTTCGAAAAGCGCCAGACCAAAGATAACGAAAAGGACAACACAACAATCGAAACCCACGATGCTTCGCAGATCCTATAAATTTACATGTAGAAGCTACGTTAATGTTAAATTTTTTGTCATCTATTGATGTTGTAAAGTTGTAAAATAGTACATTGCTAAATAAATAAATAAATAAATAAATAAATAAACGCTTACAGATAAACTGACAGATAGTTTATCTGACGGATAAGTTGTCAATAACCTTTCCACCTCCATCTAACTGTAGGGTAAATCAAATAACTGACGAATAAATTTTCTACAAAGGTACTTGCTACTTATGGCCTTTTGCGCCGATTTTCGTTTATGTGGCAAATAAATTCTATTTTGACAACTTATCCGCCAGACAAAGTATCTGTCAGTTTATCTGTAAGCGGTGCAAACAGCCATAAGTGTTTGAATTAGAATATCAGAAAAGTTTATGTACTGTGGGTTGCCTATTAGTGAAGGCGTAAAATTGTTAAAGTGATTTAAAAATCATTCTTATTAATGTTCAATAGTTTGTTTTTAATTGCCCAAGGCCACAAAAAAATGACACTTTTGATCCTTACAAACCAATATGCCAACTACTATTTTACATTTTTACAGAAACATTTATTTTTTAATAGTAGTAGAAATAGGAAAAGTTCAGATATAAAATTTGAACATTGTATCATTGTAAACGTATTCGCTTTCTAATGGATCTTATAAAAAAACTATTGAGATGGTAGCGATGGTGGCTGTATAATTTGCTTGTTTCTTATCACTCTGCAATTAGAACAACCATACGTACCTACCTACATTGTTGTAAAGAACATACAAAGAAGAAAATTGCATGTATAAAAGTACAAGGATTTGATATTTCTTCAATTTTTGTAAATTTAAATTTTTTCAAAATTAGTACTTTAAAAGAGCTCCAAAATCTTTAATATTAAACGGATTTTAAAAAATTGCATATAGCAGAGTCGAATTAACGGAAAAAGCAGCACTTTTAGAAAAAGCGTAGGGATAGCAATTTTTTTTCACGAATCGCCTTATGTTGGGACGCTTATTAAGGGAGAGATTTTTCCAGATCACAGGCGTGCGGGAACAGGGTCAAAATCGTCTTTGTTTGTTGCAAAACTGCTAGTTTTGACAATATCTTTGATCACATTGAAGATAGCAAAAAAATACATCTTAGGTAATTTGTAACGTATAAAATTACGTAGAGAATGAGACCGATCTGAACCCAAACGAATAGTTCGTTTATGCAGAAAAAAATTGCAACCATAGAAAGGTCATTAATATTTAAATTTAATTTAAAAAAAAAGTAAAAGGTCAAACTTTTTGAAAATGCTTTTAAAAGATGCTTTTTAATACACAAAAACACTGTACCAAATTTCAACTTTGAATATTTTTTTAAACAACTACAATCGCTAGAAGACTAAAAATTTTCAACCACGCATAAAGCTGGAGCAAATGATGGTAGTGGGTAAAATTTTTTTTTGAAAGAAAGGTATGGCCAAGCACTTTCAAATAATCGAAAATTGTAATTTTTTGTCAACTTCTTCGCCCTTTTTTCGCTTTATGTTTTTGACTTGTTTTACTGTTTTGTAAACAAATAACAATTTAATCACGTACTTTTGAGATAAATATGTGATGAACTACTCATAAACATAAGGCGAAAAAAGGGCGAAGAAGTTAACGAAAAATTACAATTTTCTATTATTTGAAAGTGCTTGGCCGTACCTTTCTTACGAAAAAAAGTTACACCCTCTACCATCATTTGCTCCAACTTTATTCGTGGTTGAAAATGTCTAGTCTTCTAGCCATTGTAGTTGTTTAAAGAAATATTGAAAGTTGAAATTTGGTACAATGTTTTTGTGTATTACAAAGCACCTTTTAAAGGCATTTTCAAAAAGTTTAGCCTTTTACTTTTTTTTTTAAATTAAATTTAAAAATTAATGACCTTTCTATGGTTTCTATTTTTTCTGCACGAACTATTCGTTTAGGCTCAGATCGGTCTCATTTTCTTCGTAATTTTATACTTTACAAATTACCTAAGACGTATTTTTTTGCTATCTTCAATGTGATCAAAGATATTGTCAAAACTAACAGTTTTGCAACAAACAAAGGCGATTTTGACCTTGTTCCCGGGCGCCTCTGATCTGGAAAAATCTCTCCCATAATGAGCGTCGCAACATAAAGCGAATCGTGAAAAAAAATTGCTATCCCTCCGCATTTTCTTTAAAAATTTAGTTCGACGCTACTAATAGTAATTGTACAGGAAAATATGTCTACTGTGTGATGCCATCATGAAAATTAACTTACAGTTTCGAGTTTTCTTTATCTATTGTTTATAGTTCAGAAGTAACAAAAGTGGAGATTTTTTAAGGAAATCATTCATAAATTTGAAGCACTGTACATTTTTTAACATTTCTTTTTAGAAATCAAAGATAATAACTTATACTTTAAATCTGTGACGCTAGAACTTTCTCAGATTTACTGGCACTATTAGGAGCTGCTGTTGAATTAGGCAAATTTCTGGAAATATTTAAACTTGAAAATTAGTCTCACGAAACTATCTTCAAAAACAGCTTATTATGCCTTTTAGAGATGTGTAATGCCCCAAAAAGAGATAATTTCATAAACCAACACAGTTGTATGTACAGAGTGGTTCTGAAATAGTTGGTTAAAATTAAAGACCCGCGAGGATGAAGAAATCTGCGATAAATATTAGTCGAAACATTCATTTTTAGGGTTCCAAGTCATGGTTCTTTTAAAATCTCTACTACATTTTTCGAAATACGCCCCTTAAAGTGCCGTACAGGATGTGGCAAATTTTAATAGTAGGGGGAAGTGGGGCACATTGATACGATTTTTAAAAGAGCTTTAAAATATACGTCTCTTTTAAATTTTCTGGTGTTTTGATACCTAATTTATACCAATGCTTTAGTTATTCTAGTTTTTACTTTTAATACAAATTTATTTATATAAAACTTTATAAACAAACTATATTTATATTAATAAAAAGTGAGATTTGTATCTATCTGCCCCGTCAGTGGGGCAGATAGATACAGTATGGGTCACATACATATTTCTTTAAATAAAATACATTTTGGGCACTTAATGATATTGATTTTAAAAAATAATATAAATTTATTATAAAAGAAAACAATAGATATGCTTAATTTGAACATAAATGCAAAAAAATGAGTGACTGCTCATCGCATCTTCAATTGCTGAGGCATAGCATCTTCAATTGCTAAGGTCATCTCATCTTCACTAATCTTGCTTCTTTTTATAATTTCTCACTATTATTCACAAAAAAAACAACATTCAAACAAATTAATTAAACCATATACGAAATATATGACGTTATGCTAGTTTTATACCAAGTTATGCCCAAATAATACATAAAAAAAATTTTAAAACTAATATAAATAGTTAGTAAATCGTCTCTACTTACCATAAGAACAATAAAAAGATTCAAATAATAACACACACTAATATAAACATTTACTATCTTCAGTAGAAGAAAGTTACTTTGAATGAGCAAAAACCCTTATCTAGCGATTACATCCAACCCCTACACAAACCGCGCGAAATATTTCCCTAGTGAATCACATACTAGGAGAGACATATTGTGACATATAAACAAACCTCATGGATGTTTTTGTCATCCTGTAATATGTAAAGTATCAATGTGCCCCTTGTATCTATGTGCCCCATCTCCCCCTATTCATTAAGCAACACAATTTAACTTTCCATATTCTTTTGACTACATAAGAACCTACTAAGAAGGGATTTTTTGAAATGTTACTCCTAAAGAGCTTACAGTGGTGAAAATTTTAATATTAGATTTTAAA
Organism: Malthinus seriepunctatus; assembly: GCA_963924605.1. Lineage (NCBI taxonomy): Eukaryota > Metazoa > Arthropoda > Insecta > Coleoptera > Cantharidae > Malthinus > Malthinus seriepunctatus. Next base: position 77,938,812 of record OZ004600.1, on the reverse strand, counting down.
AGACACAAGCTAGTATTTACATTTTTTTAACCAAGTGGGTACCCACTAAAATTGGATTTTCTGAAAAACCAAGCAAGTTTTGTAGAGAATATTTTTTGATTACTGCCATTCCAAATTCTGAAGTTTGACCATCTTATCGTTCTTAGCTTTTTTTTTCAAAACCGATTAGATGGTCCTACAGAGTTGGGATAAAAAATTGTATCACAAAAGCCTTATTAATGAATGGATTGGTAATATTTTTATTCCGCATCGAGGTCGGAATGCCAAAAGTTTTTCTCAGAAGTTCACGAAGTTCAGAATTTGGAATGGCAGTAATCAAAAAATTTTCTCTACAAAACTTGCTTGGTTTTTAAAGATATTTTCATTGATACCACTTTCGACCTATCTTGCCATTTAAAATTCTGGAGGTCTTCACATTTTGAGACAATATCTTCGGCATGCCGATTTTTCGCGGAATAACAATACCACCATTTCATTCTTTATTACGGCTTTTGTAATCAAAATTTTTGACTCAACTCTCTACGACTAAGCGTTTTTGAGAAAAACGCCTGATACGGGTGCTCTGATTCACCCTGTAGATTAAGATTACCTCACAAGAATTATTCATTTTGATCCATTTTTCACGATAAAGCAACATTTTAAGTAAAAAGCTGACTTTTCAGCGGAACGACATTTTTAAAATTATATAACAGCGCATTCAGGAGTAATGGTTACAAAAAAATGTTGAATTAGTACGAATCTGAAAGCTTACGCTTTCTTCTTTAAGGCTGCCCTTTAGTTGCAAGAATTCAACTTTTACGTTCGAGAGTGGTAAACTGCTGCCTCCTTTTATAGTGGTAGCTTTTCAAAGTTAATAACGATAAGAAAATAATAACATCCGGACACGGCTTCGAGCAGACGATTACAAACCGGTTTTTGTATTTATTCGCCAATCGTCTTGTAAATTATAATCCCAAACTTTGTGAATTAGAATAGTAATTCTTTACTAGAATAGTAAAGAATAGTCGGCGGGTCACTAGGGCAAATATTTTTTTAAATGAACTTTAACTTGTAAAAAAACGGATGTGGCCATACGAGGAACTTTTTCTCGCCCGTCAAATTTTAATTTTGTATTTTTATTAATTAAAATTTAATTTGATATCTTCAGAAAGCTAATTTTAGGACCTTTCAAAATAATGAAAAATGTACAGGGTGTTCCTAAAAATTTTGATATTTTTGTAATTACCGGTTCTACCGTAAGACACATATTAACTGAAAATAGTATCAAATAATAGATATTCATGGGATTAATATACAGGGTGTCCCACCTGAGCTTTCTCACCATGGGCAACTCGCTTATTTGAAGAGATAGAAAGGAGGTTAAATGGGGACAAAGTTGCCATATATAGTTAAGAGAGAGTGGGGTATAATGATCCCTCTAAGAAAGAATGCCTCATAGAGGAACTAAAGTAAGTGTTAAAGAGTGGGATCTTTTTATAAAAGAAAGAGTATAGCTTACTTAAACTTTTGGCAAGGTCATCCGGGTTAAATGATTAAAGAGCTTTTGTAGCAATGGACATAACGCCCACCCAGCAAAAGGATCATTTTACCCCAAAGGTGAGAGTAAAATGATTCCTTAAATCGGGTAAAACGATCCCACACTGAATAAGAGTACCTACCTGCCTATTTGTAATTGAGTTTCATAATTATAAGCATAACAACATTTTTCTATTTCGGTACGTTAAGAAGCCTATAAGAACACTGTTTTGACGTCATAATAGTACGCTTATAGAGTATATAACAGCACTGTTTCTAGGAAATTTTTTCAATGTGCAGCACTGCATGCTGACAGATGAATTATATTTGACAGTTATAAAATTAATTTCATTGGACAGATTAGACCATGATTAGACTAACTTTCGAACACGAACGTCAAACTTTAGAATAAGTAGGGGAGACTGGGGCAGGTTCGGACAATTTTTTTTCAACACCGATTGCGCTGTTATTTCTAGTGATGTAGTGCCAATTTTGTATTCAACTGGTAACACCATCATTTGCCTACGACACGGTATATAGAAAAGGCAGTAAAATAACACAGTTTTTCTGTTACAGATTTTTTTTTCAAAAATAGTATTTGTATGGGGCACATTCGGACAAATCTAGTAAAACATTGAAACATTGCGTAAAACTCTTTATTCATAAAACTGATAAAAAACAATGCCGGTATGTCCGGTATAAAATAAACAATATTTTTCTATTTGAAGGGGTCAGAAGCCAAGGGTTTGGAACGTACCCCACTTGCACGTAGTTTCATTAAAACGGTAGAAAAAATGTTCCTTGATGTTAGGTGAAACAAAACTGGCAGTTACCTGATTTCAATTGCCAGTAAATTTAATTGAGGAATTAAAACGGGAAAGCTTATGTTACTTAGCTCAAAAATTATTGCAGGTTGTTGGAAAACAGTTTTTCTTTACTAAAAATTTGTTTTTTATGCACTAGACAAGCGAAACTACCGTCAACTAAGACGCTTCACACCCTTCACACTAACAACCTACCGTTACCCCCGCAGCGCAATAACACGAACTTTTGACGAAAATTTTGAAAAGTCCAAATGTGCCCCGCTTCCAAACCTGCCAACATAAATAGAAAATGCATCCAAATTAATAATATCGTAATTTCGTCCACTTTAAAATAATCTAAAGTATAAAGTATTTTTTCTACTCCCATATGTGAAACTAAGCATTTCGTCATCACTTACTCGTTACGAAAATAGCATTTTCGTCTCTAGTGAGAAAAAGTTTTATTACAAGCGGATGTTGTTTACAACATGAGGTGAAACCAGTTTTTTTGTGGTCGGTTCACATTTTAGTAAAAAGAATTATTTTTTTAAAATGTACTAATTATCGTCGTAGAAAAAATAGCATTTACGACTCGAGATGAAATCCGTTTTTTTCGTTCGAAAGATTAATTCACTCGCCCCTACGGGGCTCTTGAATGAAATTCTATCTCACGAAAAAAACGTATGTTTCATCTCGTGTTGTAAAAAATACTATTATATCGTTGGATTCAGTAATTTTTTGTCTATCTTTTGATGTAAAAATCAAATATGGCGTCCATAAGAAAAAACAAAGTTGATGATGTTTACGAATAACCGAAACGTTATACAAAATATTTATCTATGGATTAATATGCATCATAAAAAGTTGTTTAAAGAATGTGCTTTCAGATTTTTAATATTTCGAAAAATAAGAAAGTTATAGACTAAAAACGAAATTGGCAAATTTCAGTTTTTTTTAAATACCTAATTGCGAAGATCAGAAAAGTAGGCTCATTTTTGTAGCAGATTATTGTTAGTAACTATATTTAGCAACTTTGTCCCCATTTAACCTCCTTTCTATCTCTTCAAGTAAGCGAGTTGCCTATGGTGAGAAAGCTCAGGTGAGACACCCTGTATAGGATGACAATAATCTCACCATGTTACATGGGTAACTTTGTTATTAGAAGAGATACAGAGTCGGTTAAATTAGCAAAGTTGGGCTTTTGGGCATAAGTAAAAGGTATACCTTTTATGCCGTTGAACAGCAAGTAACATATCGAAAAATGAAAAAATATGACAAAAGAAATTTTGAAAAAATCCATTTCAAAATTTTGATCTATACGGTGGAAGGGCCCTTCATTTCTCATGGAAGACGAATCTTCCTGCCCTAAGTTCTTTAGCTACGACCGACTCGAGCAAGGTTTGTTTGGTGGTAGTTTTTGTAACCGTGCGTTTCCACTACGTAAATTTGTTTCTAAACATCGTGTTTCTAAACAAATTTCTAAACAAATCTGCGCGAGTTGAAACTTGTTTCGAAACATTTCATTGTTTCGTACACATGTTTAACCTATTCGAGACGATCGGATACGTGAAACTTGTTTAGTCGTATTTCAAGCGCACATTAGCTCATTTATGTTAAAATGGATTGGAATAAGTCCAAAACTTTAAAATTAATTGAGTTGTGGCAACCGTGCGAGTGTCTTTGGAATCCAAAGAGTGCAGAATATAAGGATAGGGTGAAAAGAAGAGACTGCTTACGCGATCTCGCCGAAAAATTAGAAGTATCCCTCAGTGATATTGAAAAAAAGCTACATTCACTAAAAGTGCAGTTTAATAGAGAAAACACAAAATACAAAAAATCATTAACGTCAGGGGCCGGAACAACAGACACATTTGAAAGTTCCTGGTTCGGTTACAACTATTTAAAATTTCTAAAGGATGTAAATGTGCCGGTGCCGACGGTTAATACGGTAAGGTAAATTTAATTTTAATCGTTAATTTGATGCTAAGCATATCGAGCTTGCCAAGAAACGCTCCCTTCTTCCGAGACGAAATAATCAGTGAACTCGTCCCTTACTGCCTGAGCGCCTTGACTAGATCTTCTAGGAATTCGCTGAAGGGGAATGAGGCCCGGATTATTCTGTCTCCATGATCCTGGCGTGATATTCCCAGTATCAATATCTTCATGATCAAAAGATCTCGACGGTGTGTAAATCCTTCCCCCGGTTCTGCTACGACGTAAAAAATTATGTAAATGAACACAAGCCAGAACAATTATTTGTGTTTTTTTTGGAGAAAGGCCAATTTGGCTTCTTAGTACTCGAAACACTGCTGATAATATCCCAAATGCATTTTCAACTACTACTCTGGCTCTACTTAAACGATAATTAAATATTCGCTCACGCGAACCTTTCACAAGAATCCCAGGAAAAGGTTTCTGTACGTTTTCTTGCAAGGCGAAAGCATCGTCGGCGACAATCACATAGGGGACTCGGGTGGTTCTGTTCGGTAGATGTTGTGGTTCAGGAATATTTAACTGTCCTTCTGATAGCTTTCTGTACAGTGATGTATTTTTGAAAACTCCCCCATCTGATATTCTTCCTTGTACTCCAATATCAACAAAAATAAAATTATAATTAGCATCTACCAAAGCCATAAGAACAATACTGAATGTCTTCTGATAGTTTATGTATTCACTTCCACTTTGTGCTGGTTTTATGATCTCAATATGCTTCCCGTCTAAAGCACCAAGACAGTGTGGAAAATTCCACTTAGTATTAAATTCTCTCGTAATGCTCATCCATTCGTTGCAATTAGATGGCATCTGGAAAAAATTATAGTGGTTATTTATTAACGTTACAGAGCGAAGAGATTCATGAAGAAAACGATTACGAAAATGTTCAGGTAAATCAAAACAAAAGAAACACATCTTTAGTACAGCCATCGTCAGCAGCACCAAAACGGAAGAAAACATCTGATCCAGCTGATGATCCTTTGACAATTTTGAAAGAGGCGAGAGATTGTATCATTAACAAACAACATGTAAAAGATGATCTGAAGGCTTTTGGAGATTATGTGGCGGCAGAGTTACGTACAATCAAACGCAGCAGAAACTTGTTAATTTTGAAAAAAAAAATACAAGACTTGATATTTGACGTAAAAATGGAAGAAGAAAATGAGGTTACTTTAGGAACTCAGCAGTCCCAATGTAACTCTCAATTAACATCAATTCAGTACAGTCATATCTCTCCGTACTCATATAATGACAATTCTTCGAGGGAGCTGCATCAAATGTCGTCGCCATCCCCTCAATATACTACTCACTCGTCATTATCATCAGTTGCTGTGTCTTTGTCATCACCATCCCCTCAGTATTCTACTCAGCTGAACGATGAGAATACTCAACTTTTTGATAACACAACACAAGACTTTTGCTAAGATTAACAAAGATGTTTACAAGACCTTGTATTTTGATTTATTTGATAATGAAGTTATAAAATTTATAATAAATAGAAATAATTAAATAAGCAAATATGTCGTATAATTACCTTTATGTATTCTGTCAATACTTTACAAATAGCATCACACACATTGGGTATCGTTTTACTTATTTTGGCTTTTGAAATTCTGTGCGAGTACATCAGCGAGCTGTAGGAATTTCCAGTAGCAAGGTACCTCAAAGTTAGAGTGAGTTGTTCGGATGGTGAAACTGAATCTCTAAATTTTGTGTCTTGCATTACAATATGTGGAGCAACCATTCTCAATAGACTTTCGAATTCCTGAGGTCCCATTCTCACGAAGTTTTTAAATCCATTACGGTCTTCTATGCGTAAGTCGTTCAAAATAGAGTTATACGCTCCATGTGTAGCTCTTTTTTTCAAAAAATTTCGCAACCAATATTTAGGTTTTTTTCTGGTACTGCGCGATGATATGTAATTTGCTGCAGCAGCAATAAAATATAAATCTTCATCATCGGAATTCATCTTCACTCTTTCACAGTTTAGAAACAACTAACATGTGTAAACGAAAATCATACAATAAACATGTTTCTAAACAAGTCTAAAGAAACAAATTTAATTGAAACAAGTTTAAAGTTAAACATGTTTATTAAACATGTATACAGGTGGAAACGCACGGTTAACAAAAGATAAGAAATTGAAATTAGTAAAATCGGTGCGCGCGTTTTTCATTATTCGCATCCACAGTTACAACTTTTTCACAGCATTAATTATTTTTTTGCAGAATTTTAAATACATAATTATAATAATAAAATAATAATTAATAAATTTATACTTTTTTAAATTAGTTGCAAAAATAATTAGATACCTATTTTAGCCACTTCAGATCGCTCCCTCTTGACTAAAAACGCTAGACTACAATAGTAAATAAAAACCACAGTTTCGAACCGTAACTACAAACATTCTGCAAGAATTGTAAATTTTTATTTATTAATCTCCCTTGCACGAAAACGTGGGAGTTTGCAAAAAGTAGAGAAAAATTTCAGATTTTTTTTGTTGTGTTTGAAAGACAATGATTTGCTGAAGCTGCCGATACAATTTTTATAAACATATATTTTAAAACGGCTTCAGAAAAAAATAAATAAAGAGGAAAATTTAAGCGAGAATTTTTAGGTGATTTCCAAACCGCTGCATTTTTAAAAGTAATTGACCGATTGACTTGAAATTTGTTTCAGGCTGTAAAATGATCTTAGTAGATTTTAAAAGTAAAAAAAAAATCAAAAAAATATTTTTAGTTTAAGAGAACCAACGTTACAGAGCAAGTTATGCCGCCTATAATATAGCATTGATGTGAGTTAGTCCGCGATCCCGTAAACGAGTAGTAAACGCAAGCCTTAAGGACGGAAGGTACTCGCAATATTTGTTGAACTTAATCATTTTTTTTCTGGCTTATAAAAATTTATTTTAATTAATTGGTAATGTGAGGAATTTTAACTAGGGCTGTACTTAATATTTGTAAAATATAAAAGTTATAATCGTTATAGTTTAAAAGATAATTTATTAAAATTAATTAGATATTTACGGCTTTAATAACTGTTCAATTAAATCGGCGTTTAAGCCATGTTATAGACAATCCTTCATTCTAGGGTATGACATATTTTATAATTTTATTTAATATTTGGAAACTTATATAATTCAATTTTATACGCCTCAATAATACAAAAGTAGCCACAATAAAATTAATAAAACGACGATATACAAGTTTCCAAATAATTAATAAAATTATAAAATATGTCATACCCTAGAATAAAAGATTCTCTATTACATGGCTTAAACGCCGATTTAATTGAACTGTTATTAAGGCCGTAAATATGTAAATAATTTTAATAAATTATCTTTTAAACTATAACAATTATAACTTTTATATTTTACAAATATTAAGTACAGCCCTAGTTAACATTCCTCACATTACCAATTAATTAAAATAAATTTTTATAAGCCAGAAAAAAAATGATTAAGTTCAACAAATATTGCGAGTACCTTCCGTCCTTAAGGTGATTATTTTAGTTTCCTTCGCACTCTTCTTTTGGAAAGAGCTTTGAGACTTTTTACGAAGAAGCGTTTATGACATTTCTAAATATTGAAGCTTCACGCCCAAGAGTTGATTTCCAAAATCAGAGTACAGCTTTATTCCGGTTTTTACAAAAACTATTCATCCTACGAAAAAAGTTGTAAGACCTTTTCTTCTCTAAATATCCTCTCTGTAAAAAAGAATTGAACTTTTTTTTTTGTTCGATCAATATTTTCCGAGATGTTTAGAAAAGGAAAACTTTTGAATCTTCGGAATAAATTTTTACAATGAAGCAGCCACTATAGAAATGTAAAAATTTTTCATTTTTAAAGAGTAGGCTTTCAAAAAGACCATGCACCCAGGTTTACTCGTTTTACTGTTTTTCAGAGGTTAAAATTTCCAATAAGTGGACTAATTATACGATACGTATGCAATCCGTAATCAATGAAATTAAAGTAACATGGTATAAGAGGTAATTTGAATTGAAATTCGAACTTCAATTGTGTAACCTTTTTTATTCATTACGTTCTTCATTTGGGTTCGTTACGAGCCTTTTTGAGGCAATTTAATTGTAAACATTCGAAAAATCTCATATGTTGACCAGCGAGAAACATATGTGCACTAGTAAATGCGTGAACAGTTTTGTAATGAAACCAATCTAAAGGGAATTCAATATTAAAATAGGCAGCATTAGATGCTCTTCTAATAGTAAATGTACGCGTTGCTTTTATTTTTTAAAGTAGAATGTTCGTTACTTTACTATACAGTGTGTCCACTAGTGCACTAGTCCACAGACTCATTTTTAGATCCCGTTATGACGAGAGACGGAGACTTGATTAAATAGGGTAAAATTGTACAAAACAGTATAAATAGTAGATTAAATTTGTGTATTTAATAGCCATAAAAGCCAGGTATAGGTATGAATAAATAAAATCACTAGAGCTTGAAGTATTATTATAAAACGTTGCAAAATTGTACAAGAATTGACAATAACATAGAATTGAAGCTATTGTTTGGTTAATAGAGCCACTAAAAACTTTTATTTTAATTTGCGTTTTCACGTAAAATTGCAAAATTTAATTATGTTTAAAAAGCAGAAAATAATATTTTCCAAAAATACAAACTTTACTGCCAAACCTTGTTAACGTTTTCATTTTTATTAAAACATAAAATTTATCTCAAAATGTTAACAAAAATTAACTTTTATCTTAAATTACAAACTATTTTCATTAATTTTAATTATTTGGCAAGTTTAAATAAGAGTGTTACAAAATGAAAATTTCTCTTTCCTATTCTTTGACTTATTTCTTACTCACTCAAAGTTTCAATCACATTTTATTTGTAGTCGACTCTATCCGGTTCCTAAAAGAGGAGACTATTATGCAAATTTAAATGGCGTTAAATTAAATAATTAAATTACGTGTAGGAGTAAATTTTAATTGCATTTTAAGTACTACCTATACTTCTAAGTACCTACAGCTTTTTTGTTTCTTTCAGAATATTTTTTAATTGCGATCGTTTAAATAGCTGTATGTAATTACATTGTAATGAAGGAGCTCAGTATTTATTATTCAGCTCAAAAAAACAAAAAACATTCTTCTTTAAAAAAGATGTAAAAATATTATCAGATTTATTATTAATTAATTTTTCTCTCATTTTCCTTTATTTTTAGGTGTAATTAAAAAATAACAAACAAACAATGCTTTTTAGTACAGAACGACTTGCACAAACACCAACGTCGAGAAATTAAATAAACAAAATTTTTCCCGAAAAATTTATTTACGAAAAATTAAAAATTGATTAGGTTGTACTCCCTAAATTTTAATTTTCTACTTTTATGACGGGTGTCGGGTCTCCAAAGCATGATTTATGTGTATACCACAGAGAGATTGTATATTCTATAAAGTTTTAGCAGATGAAACAAATCCGCATCTCTTGTGGTTACAGCAAGACGAAAATCCCCTTGCTAAACCAACAATTATCGTCTTGTATTCTTGTTCCTAGTTTCTGCTTTGTAGCAATTGAAATGTGGTCAACCTTCATAAGAATGAATAAGAAACAAGAAGAACGTTCTGGAAGTGTTTCAACGGCATGTATGTACATTAGGGTGGTTCTTGTTTGTGCGCTAGATAGCGCCAGTTGTGGGCAATTGTCTTACATATCAAGACAAGAAATTAAAATATGTCTTGTCTTGTTTCATTCTTGCAAACAAAAATCTTAATCGTAATCGTGTTACGTATCCCTAAGATTCTGATTTTGATACGGGGAGAATTAACATCGTTTTCACGCCCGAGTGTTTTCATTAAAACTCATTCGTACATAATCCACCAGCAACTATCAGATCCTCCATCTTTGTATCATCTGCGATGCAATGGTCAAAAGTTTTATCCGGCGTTTATACTTTAGTGTAAATGTACTCAAGATCACCAGCTTAAATTTTATTGTACCCCATCAATTAAAATTATTAATTTTAATTTTAATTTATTTTGGCTCTTCAGGCAATCCGCGTATATTTTTTCTATTATTTTAATTTTCCTTTTTATGTCCTAATATTTTTCCTTGTAATTGTCCCTAATATTTTCAGTCATTTATCGTAATTTTAAAATCATTTAAAATATTAATTATTTAATTTTTTAATGCTTTTTAAAATTATTTGTAATTCACATAATCCCTCGAAACTTATACCATTCGATGCCTAGTCTAAGCTCGCATCTATCGCCTCCTACATAATCGGATAAAAAGCATTTATGTAAGAGTTTGTTGATAATCATAAAGATATGTGTACGAAGCGTACGAACTAAGATTTCCCACCTCATAGTTAAATCGAAAGTCGAGTTCTGATTGGTGCTAAGAACTTGGTTGTAGAGAATTAATACATATTCGACGTGCATTGATTTCAGAAGAGTCCGTTATCGTCCGTGTGCATCCACTGTACAGAGTGCATTATTGTGTCCAGTGAGATCCTCTTGTGCTGCGGGTAGTTGATGGTCTAGCGTCTCTACAGCGTCTCTCTAGCGGCTGGAACAAGCTGCAGTTGTAGGGTTTAAGCTGATCGCGTCTACGTCAGTACATCTCTTCAATTGATCAGGCCTTCGGGCTAACCACAGGTCATTGTCCACGGTCTTTGGCTTTTTCGCCGACCGTGTAGGACTCGATTACTCGATTACAATTTATAAGTAGGGCGGCTTATTGGTCAACCACTTCTCAACGGTCTTTGGGCTTTTTGACCGACCATGTGGAGCTTGATTACATCAGTTTTGGACTTCTTGACCGACTGTTGATCTGGAGGAACGCTGGTCAAGCTTTTGGGCTAACCACGCGTCCCCTTTGGTTTCTAGGATCGAGTTCTTTGGGAGTCGCCCATCCGTTGAGATATCCAGAGAACGACTGTCATCCCGAAGGAAGTTTTTATTTTGGTTTATAAACATACCCGTTTTATTAACTTTTATTGAAAGTGTTTGTTGTTGCTTGTTTATCGCTCAGAACCCCTCCCGTCTTCGACTCGAGTGACGTCGAATGCATAATGTGCACTCGAGCATAAGAAGAGCGGTGTTACAGTTTTGAATATTTCTTGTCTTGCATATTTTCGATAAAAATGGCGCCGGGCTTCCCCTTTTCTAGCCTTTTTTTTGAAAAATGCTTGCCGTCTTGCAATTCGAGGGTTTATCTATTCGATTTGACAAGAGAACAAGAATGCAAAAAAATGCAAGAATTTCTTGTCTTGTCTTGCTAGAAACTATGTAACTCTTGTCTTGTTCTTGTCATTTTGTGCAAGAAAAAGACAAGAACAAGAAACGCTAGTGAAACTCTAGTTGTGATTTCTTGGAATCCAGACAACTCACCTTAAATTTTTGACTAACGACGAGGACAACCCATTGATTCACGGCCGCAATCTTGTCTCCTTGACTCCGCTCATCACCAATGTAATTCGCTGTTTACGGAAGAGATCTCTCTAGCTAGAGGTATTTTCTAAAAGATAAACAAATAATAAACACAAAAACCATTCATATGAAAACTGGCAAACTTTTGTTATAGAAAAATACGCAAATTATAAAAATTCTACCTTAAACATTTCGTAGAATGGGCATAAATACCAAAATATTATTATCGGACATGGTTGTTAATTTTTGAGTTATTTAATAACATTGCAAAACACTCAAATTAAATTTAAATGTGTATTATAAATATTATAATGGGTGTTTTGAACTGTCTTGTTGTTTTACAAACGCTTATAAATGTCACGCAAATCCACACAAATTCATTTCACTTTCTCCTTAAAATAACATAAAACTGTTCAGCTTTTATGATTAAATACAAAGCAACGATTAAATACTGTGTACTCATCTGCGTAACACGATTATTACAAACTGTTTTCTTTAAATACTATAAATGTGCAGATAAAATGTGAAAGCCAAATAATGGATAATTATTACTATTGTAATACAAAATTCAATTTTTTCGATAGGTATTTACCTATATGACATAACAATCTATGGGAATCGTTTCGTTTTTAATGAGTTTTACTGTAATAATCCGGATGATAATGATGATCCTAACCCTAGACAAAAATATTTATATAATTATTATGAAATTTTCATTACTTTTTCAATTTAAATTACATCCTGCGTAACGTAATATGCGACACTCCTCAATTAAAATTAAAATTTTATTTTAATACGTTATCATACGCACTTATTTCTCGTGATTCTCAACTTGTGTATTTTTAATTAAAAAGAAAAGAAATTAATTTTTTTAATTGTTAAAGCAATTAAAGAGATTAATTAAAAAGAAGAACAAGGAAATTTACATACAGCAGTACCTGTTCAAATCTTAAAAAAAATCTTAGCTAGCATTGTAAAGACATTTTTTCAAAATGTTTTTGGTCTTCAAAATTCATGATTGTTATACCGGATGACGACTCGCTTTGCTGATGTAGTGGAATCACTATCTTTATAGTTTTTATTCTCTTTAGAAAGAGTACAATTCTGGGTTTTATCCTTTCGTTAAGAGGTTTTTGTCCCTGTTCTGTAAACGTTTGGTATTGTGACTAAAATCCTTTGAATTGAAGAACCTTTGATACCAAATAACCTCTACTATCCAGTATAGTTAGTGAGTTATAAGTTCTTAAAACACTAGTTTTAGTCATTAATCTTGTCAAATTTTGTACTAGGATCCATAGGCGCCCCCAGAAAATTTATCAGAGGAAGGCAAACCGAGAAACCAAAAATAAGCCAGACAATGGTAAATTTTCGGTATCTTAATTTAAAGGATAATGAGATTCCAACCTGTTTTCTTTAAAGAAAAAAAGCCAAATATCAATTGTTTTATATTAGATTGTTTGTTTGGATCCATGCGTTTCACACGACGTAGGGTCGTAGCTATAAAATGCGCGCCTGTCTTCAAATTCAAAGCTTAATGTGAACTCTTAACATAGGTGTTTGAAAAATTTCCTACATAGAATTAATTTATATAGTTTTTGTTTTAGAGTCCTGTGTGATTTGCAGTGTTCATTGTCACTGCTCAGTGCTCACTGCTAAGTTTTCCAGTCAACAAACGCTCAAAAAGGGATATAGAGGACATTAAAGAAGGTGGAATTTGTTTCTTTATAAATCCGTGTTTGGAGTAGTTAGGAGGTAAAAATACTAGAAGTCCCCAGTCCTAGCTATATGGTAAGGGGAAGAAAGGGGTGTAAAGGTCCCGTTTTTAGGGTTTTCGCTTATATCTCAAAAACGGTGGGTCCTAGGAAAAAATTACTTATTGCAAAATGAAAACTTATCATATTTCCTACAAGATTGTTATTCCTTATAGTTTTCCAGACATCCGCTCGCAAAAATCGTTAATGTATAAAAAACTTCTTTTTTAAAGACTCTTACAAAACGAAAGGCTAGAAGTAAAAGTTTGTAGTAAAACAAAAATGTTTTTTTTTATATTTTATCAATTTTTACTGGCGGATATCTCGAAAACTATAAGAAATAATAAGGAAAAAATGTATATAAACAGTCTTGTAGCGTTGATTGAAGAAGTTTTAGAGGTTTTAGAGTTTTAAAACTTCCTCAGTCAACGCTTGTAAGAAATTTGATAAGCTTTCATTTTGCTAAAAATAATTTTTTTCCTTTTTTTTTCGAGTTTTCGAGATATAAGCGAAAACCCAAAAAATCAGACCTTTCCACTTCCCTCTTTCCCTTAGCCATACATATAGCTAGAACCGGGAACTTTTAGTATTTTTACACCTAACTACTCCAAACACATTCCTAAAGAAAAAAATACCGTCTTCTTCCATGTTCTATATAACCCCTTCGCCTTCGTTGACTAGAGTAAAGATCCAGAGAGAGGCATTTGCTCCATCTTGACCCCCTTGCGGGCGCTGATGCTAAGATCCTCAGGGGGATCTAAAAATCTAAAAATTAAACTACCTACTAGTTAGGAGTATCGTGAAACGAAGCACCTTCGTCAGGATTTTTAAACTTAGAGCTCAGATATACTATCTTATAGCCAAATAAAAAGAAGATTGGCCCAAATTTGAAATAATGCGCCCAAAATAAGTCCGACGTTACACCTGATGTTAAACCTTCTCCAAGTTGTCTGTATCTTTAACAAAGTATGGGTTCCAGATGGGCGCTGCAAACTCCAATATGGGTCTAACGTAAGTTTTGTAAATCTTCAAAGAAATGCTGAATTTCAGACCCTTGAAGGCTCTTTTTATTACGTAAAGGAAAGAATTTGCTCTTTTCACAATGCGTGAGATATAAGAAGACTACTTTAGATCACCACTCATTAAACACTAAGGTCAACCTGATCATTGACCACCTTGAACGCTGTGCTGTTCAAAGTGTAGTTGAAGCAGGGGTTGCTAGCACCAATGTGGAGGACCAGTCAGTACACTTAGTAGTATTTAGCGTCAGCAACCTTTTTTTGACCATGCACTTATTCTGTCTTAATCGAACTGTAGAACTGAACTGTTGACAAGCGGGTTGTTGTACAATTTCGAATCGTCCGCAAACATACTCTTGGGAGAATGGATACATTCGGCAAGATCTGTAATGTAGACAAGAAAACGAATTGGTCAAGGACAGATCCCTGGGGTACACCACTTAGTACTGGATGCAGAGCTGATAACGAGTCACTGACTCGTACTATCACCTGCATATCTTTTGGTCACCCCGGCAATACGGCTAGCACGAATTGCAGGTGCAACCACCTACACCTACACAGTGTGTTGATTTACTACTTGCTGGCAAAATAAAGTTACCCCTCAGTTTAAGTTGAATCCACAATTCGTGCTAGGCGTATAGTCGGGGTGGCCAAAAGATATGCAAGTGATAGTACCTGAAAGGTAAAGTTAGTTAGAAAGTCTTTTATCCAGTTTAATAAATTGCCTTGAATAACATAGTTTCTAAGCTTCAACAGTAATCTCTGGATAGGGACCCGGTCAAAAGCTTTCTAGAAGTCTAGGTAAATGACATCGGTTTGATTTTGAAGTCCCTAGACCTAGGCCAATTATGCAGATTCATCAGCAAATTTAAAATCACTTATCTCTCAGGAACGAAACCATGCTGACAATGTAGAATTAACAGAGTTGGACGTCAGAAATTCAGTGAGCTCATTTTTTCATGCATTTACATATGACGGATGTAAAGCTGATCGGTCTGTAATTACTAGCTGCAAGTTTATCTCCTTTTTTATATATTAAATTTGATTTTTTCCAATCTTGGGGCAAAGTTTCTAGATCTAGTGATACCTTCATTAGGGTTGATAAGGGTTCTGCTGATAATTTTGCGCAGTTTTTAACGAAACCTGGAGAAACACCGTCTAGTCCCGGACTTGAGTCCGTTTCCAATGCAATTAAGTGCTCGAGGACATTTTCTTTGGTGAATCTTACCGTGGTTAAGCTGTTTTAATGTCGATAAGATGTATTAAAAGTAGGTAAGTTAGGTGGTTCTTGAACAAAGGCGCTGTGGAACTGGTGGGCATATATTTCCTGCACGTGATGTTGGTATCGGATGTTTCTGTTCCGTCTAAGGCAGTGTAGGATTATTTAAATTTTTCTTTATGTGCTAACTTGCTAGTTTTGAATCAACTCAAGGAGCACGGAAATCGAAGCTTTAACATCCTGCGTAGAAATTTCAACGCACTACCGTGCACGACTTAAAGCTTAGATTCCCCTGCTTTTGCTCCTTGAGTTGATTCAGAACTAACAAGTTAGTACGACATTTAGTCCATGTAAAACGGGCCTAACAATCATTTATTCATAGTTTGAGCGCGCATTTCTTAATTCTGTAGTTAAAGTGTTGGAGCAGTTTTTGTAGTCACTGTCCGATGTACTCGCTTTATATTTGGCTAACACTTACTTGCACCTGCTGATCGAAGGCAAGATCGAAGGCCGCAGAGGGATTGGAAGGAAGAAAATGTCTTGGCTGCGAAACATCAGACATTGGACCGGGATACACGATATACAGTCCTTAATACACACCGCAAGAAATAGAGAAGCAATGGAAAATGTTATCGCAAACATTCATTAATGGATATGCATTAGAAGAAGAACACTTACTTTTTCTTGGATATACTTTTCTTATTGGTAAGATAGTGGAGTTAACGAGGGTTTTACTGTGAATAACCTACGCCTTGAACGAATTTTGATGAAATTTTTTTTATTTAGTTCTAAATACCCTAAAGATCAAAGTTTATATTGTTAAAAAGTGTGCATTTGCCTCATCATCTTTTTAAACCATTTCTTGTGAATTCAATTTTCAAAATCATAAAAATTAGCTGAAAAAGACTTTTCATTTCATAATTTTGGGTGCAAATGCTTACACATTTGATAGTTAGTAACTAAGCAACAAGTTTATAGAAAAAAAATTTCAAAAAGACATGATGAAATTCTTATAAACATTTACTTAACAGGAACTAATGAAGCCCTTCTAGGCATCTCAAAAACTTGAAATTTGGTATCAATGTATATCATGTCCTCAAGATTTATAAAAAAAGTCTTCAAGTCCTGAAAAGCCTCTGGGGGTCGATTGAAGGGGGAGGGGAGACGCCCTCTTACTTTTTAGACGAAATAAGACCTTTCTAGAGATCATTAGAGTGTATTGTACAATGGCAACAAATTTCAGCTTCCTAAGATGCTTAAAAGTGCTTTTGACTCAAAGTAACAAAATCACAAGAATTGGTTAAAAAGATGATGAGGCAAGTGCACACTTTTTTACAGTATAATCTTTGATCTTTAGGGTATTTCGAACTAAATAAACAAAATTCATCAAAATTCGTTCAAGGCGTGGGTACTTTATGCTCTTTTCAGTTTAATATGATTTCATTACGAATCGGTTTACAATTTCGTCGTATTCTGTTCGGACTTAGTGCCAGAACGGTTCCACGTTTATGTTATTAACTGCATTAAAATGACTGCGATTGGTTGAGTATTCGTTAATCTTCACTTAGTTTGCAGCTCTGTAGTCTCTTTTAGTAAAATTTCTTCTTATTGAGTTTGGTTTGCCGATGAATTAATTTTAAAGAAGTTAAAACTGAGTTTCATCAAAATCGGTTCGGTAGTTTTTGCTCCAGAGCTGTAACAGACAGACAGACACACATAAGGCCTCCCAAAAGAAACTTTTATTGCATTTTTGGAATCAGAGGGACTCAAAACGTCGAGAAATGAAACAAATTTTTTTAAATTTATGTCAATTGCTATAACTTTTTCAAAGGTAGGTACGGAGTACCGGAAAAGTTAAATTTTGTAATAAGTGTTTCATTTTAAAAACAAAAGTAAAAATCATAGTGGTGCATTAATTTTGCAGGTTAGTGTATATGAGCAAACTTACTTCAGATTATGATCAAAATACTAGGGCACTAGTCCAAATGCTTATTAGAAAGAGATGTTATCAATGTTTGCCAAAAGCAACTGTATGAGCACCGAGAAGGAAATGAAATAAATTAAGCTAAGTTATTCTGAAAATTGGAAACATTTGGATGAAATGGTGGTTTTTAACGACCGATACAGTTTATTCATCAGTATGAAATTCCTACTTAAATCAGATTTTCGAATTTAAATGTTTGCTCCAATAACGAATTAATTTCGATATTTATTTTAATTTTGTTGGTATTGTGCTATTTATATACCTAAACCGGGAAATTTATTTCACAAATATCAAATATCCTAGGCATTTAAAATTCAATTATAACGAAGAGACAACATAGTTATTATACAGCTATTAGTTTAGTAATTAAGTGCTTGAACAAGAATTTAGGAATAAACTACCCTCGTCATTATTGATACAGAAATTGGATGGGCTTGATGTACCTACTAAACATCATCTACAAGGGATTTTAATTAATTTAACAGATAAATCTGTAACGAAACATCGTGTAAAAATCCTTTTAAAAATAAAAGAACTAATTGTTATTCATCAAGTTACAAAACTTTTCGTTTCTATTCAGTTTATGCACTGTTGAATTAAAGCGCTTTTTACTTAACTACGATACTGGAAAAATTACTTTCTACCTAGTTAAACATTGACGGGATACAATTGGCACTAAAGTTATAAAAGGACGACAGTAATTTTTAACGCGGTAATGTTGTATGGCATACACGCTAGTTAACATAAATTATTAAAATTCAATTATGAATTTTTTCACTAAAAACTAAAAGTGGCGTAAAATTAACAAAAAATGAGCGCGATACAAAGTTTGTTGTTAGTTTTAATCGGAATTGTTTTAATAAGGTGCGAATATTATAATAGAACGAAACGACAATTGATGCATCGCCTTATGAATTGGCCTTTAGGAGATCATAACTGGCTTCAAAAAGGCATTAATGAAGATGCCGATAATCGCAACAGTCGCTGTGAGTATTTTAACTTTAATTAAGTAATCGAATCGAAATATTTGAAAACTTATTGGATAATTCTTATTGTTGTCAAAATAGAAAACTTTATTATCCTTTGTAAAACACTTAAAATTACTTTTAAAACGATAAGCTGAAAAATTTGAGTCAAAGTACGTTTAAACGGTAGGTGCCCACAAATGTGGACCCTTCTGAAAAACGTACATAGAGACCGGAAGACTGCATTATTTTTATTATAAAGGAAAACTTTACAGTCGTATTTTAAAAAGCACAACCTAGACTGCTAATTAGCCAGGGCGGTAGATTCTTAAGAAAGAAAGTATTTTTTAATTTCCTTTTTTTGAATTTAGTTTTAAATTTTTTCTTATAAAATGTCAGGACCTGTCAGTATAGTCGCTCCACTGAGTATTGTGGTATTATATAAATCCTATTAGGAAGCAGTTGGACTAGTCTAACCTAACCAACGAAAAATTATCTGTTAATTGATTTTTGAAGTGAGATAGGAATACTATGAATAATAATAAAATCGCTTTCAACATTGTCAAGTTTTATGAAGATATAATTCTTGCTACTTAATTACATCGTGATAGTTGCAGTTAGTATTTTGGAAGCTTACCAGAAAATACATGTGTTTCTAATTTATCTTGCTGGAACTTAATGTTTTCTCTTCTTATAATGAACCCTCGCTTGCGTTAAATACAAAATTCTGGGACAACGTTAAAAATTTGACTTGTTTTTTAATTTTTTACGAAATTAAGGTGCCTCATAAATAAAACTGGCGAGAGGCCCAAAACTTCAAGTTACGTCACTGCCACCTAGAAGAATTTGCTAAGTGCCATAAGTGTATAGATCCGCCCTTGAAAGAACATAGACATAAATTTGGTTAGCAGGTGTTAACCAACGCGAGTGTGCCATTTTCCGGGCTTACTGTTAGCAGGGTTTTCTGGAAACACTCCACTTGAAATCGCTTGGTAGATTTGCATAAAAATTTTTGATCGGTTCTAAGATCCTTCAAATTAACTGTTGGTAACTTCGTGTCAATGTTTTTATATTTGAAAATTTTATCAGTTTTTCACATTTTCCAGTTTATTAACTATTGCACCGGTAAGTCCTCTAGCCCATGCAATACATGAAGTATAAGCAAATAAATTATTCTAAAAGCTTTCAAGAGGGTTTCTAGTGTTCTGATGATCCCATTTTTGCATCCTGAGTTTACTGCATAAAATTCAGCAGATGAAGCTGTTGGGGGATATATGATCCATATAATTTGACTTCGGTTCTTGTTCTAATACCACGGTCTTAATTTTTCTTTACACTTATCGAAAATCAGGCCCATGTCTTCTAATACAGCTCTGTTCTATCACCTGCCAATGCAAGCGAATGTAGGAGATACTTTTTTGCTTGACTGGTTGTTACACACTCACTTTCAACCGATGTCAATGTAGATGGTTGATTATCAAAATCAGGATCACATACGAGATGATTTACAAATTTATACTTTTGTCATCATTGCTGATAGACGATCAATCTTCTTATTTCGTGATCATAACTTCTAACCGCTAATCTGTTTTAGTAAAACCTTTTTTTCAATACTTTCTGCTTTCCATTCATTTTAACTTTTTCCAATCTAAGAAAAAGTTGTTTTCTTTGTAGTTATTAGCTTATTACTTCCTTCATACTTCTCTCTTTGATCATTAAGAAATTCTCGTTTTCGTTCTGGAATTCGACAGGCTCTCATACAATAAATTACCTACATGGAGCTAGCAAAATCCTTATATTTGTAGGAAATTATATGAAGCTTTTTGCTAACGTGAAAATTTATTAAATCAGTGTTAAAAGCAGTGTTATCCTTCTTACACTAACATTGAATTCTACATTATACATTTACCCCCAGGATTTAATTTTTGTCTCGGTAGAAAGAGGTTGTAGTAACAATAGCGTGAACCGATTTATACTGAGACAAAAATTTAAATCCTGGGGATATGTGAAATGTAGAATTTAACCTTAGTACACTTCTTCAAATTTCTACATAATATCGTAATAGTTCATTATAATCATTTTTTATTTATAATAGGGGTGTGGGAAACTACTGGAATGGAAGCTTTTCACTGGAAAAACTTCGTACTAGCGTTATTACAATATCCTATAAAACTTTTGAAACTGTAGGCGTTCTTAGCCGAGTCTCACAAGTAATTGAGTGGCTTAACAACAAAATCTGTCCAAAGACCGCTTTTTTAGCCCCCCCCCCCTAATTTAGTAAAAAATTAAAAAAACTAGTAAAAACTTTTAGTATAGTCTAAAAATTTTATATTAGACGAGGAGGACCGGGGCCCCCCTATCCCTAACCCCCTCACGCTTTTAGGGAGGGAGGTGTAGTTACGCTATTGAATTACATAGGAACCTGTTATATACACTATTGTATCTAATACCTAATAATGCAGAATATCGTGTTTCAAGTATTTTATTTCCAAGTTGATAATTAAAAAACTTTGGGCGCTCAGCGACATCGGCACCGCTAAGCCAAAAATAAAAAAAAATATTTTGTCATTTAGGAACCAAAAGGAACATTAATCACGCTATTAGAACTTCAAATTCAAAATTCGTTTTTAAGTTCCACCATACCGTATAGCCGTAGTACATCTCATGCAAGCGAAAATTAATTGGCGACAAGATAAGTTAAGGAAGTTAACCAAGGAAGGAAGCATAGTTAAAGAACCTGAGGAAGTGGTTATGAATTTAAGATAATCCACAGTATATCTTCTTCGGGATACTCTCAACAAATTCGTCATGATAGCCAACGATCGTTAAGCGCAAAGAAAAATAAGAAAAATTGGCGTATGCTTGCTTTTCAATATTCATGATTCATGAATCATGATACAGGAAAAACGTATCTACTCTATGAACGCGATTGTGATTATTGTTCAAACCCTTATCCACTAGAACGTCAAAGGATAAACTTGAATTCTGAAATTATAGCTCGGTCAACTTAATTAAAGTCCCTTGTGACTCACCGCAGTATGTAATAAGAAATTTCAGTATATAACAGTAAACTGTAGCAGTACAACTTTATTTAATTTAAAATTCGCCCTTAAAATGCAAATCACAACATACTGTGTCGACACCACGGACAAATAAGGAATTAACTTAATTTTGACGTTTCTGAAATTGTGTATTAAGAACAGACATAGGTACGTTTACTACAGATTGATGCTTACACTTTGGAGCGATGAGTCACAAGTGATTTAAACCTGACTGAACTATATTTTGCAACTTCTTCGTCATAGTGGAAACAATTAAAGGGTCAGCAAATTTATGATTGCCTTAGGAAGTAGTGAAGTTAACGACGGCTTTGCTTTAATATACAGGATATACAGCATCAATTCAAGCATGAATAAAGACCATAACTATGGCAGATTTGTTTCGAAATTTGAAACGTCTAACCGTTGGAAATAAAAGAAATCTCTGACATGGTTAGTGATTTTCTATTTTGAGTTTCTGTTAAAAATTCGTTTAACTAAACAGGTTATCAAATTAACCAACTGCTTAAGTGTCCAATTTGCCTAGCTCAACGTACCGGTCCTAAAGGAACTATAACTAATCGGCGACAATAACTAGAATGCGGTCATTTTGATAGTTTCTATTAATCATTAACGACAGTTAAGAAAAGTGTCTTCATCGAGGTAAGAAAATATCATATCAATCAGTCCTACACCGGAAGAAGAGAAAAGTTTTGTTGACAGTATAACTAATTATAACTATTTTATGTAAAAAGAAAATCCTAAGCATTCACAATAATAAAAACAAAAGTTGAGTGAAGGAAAATCTTATAACGACGTTAAGCGTCGCAGTTGTGTCTTTTGAAAAACTTTTTCAAGCTTTTTTTCCAAATATCTGCATAATATGTCTAATATATACGAATTTTCGCAGCTTTTCTTAAAATTGATGTAACTTTAATACCTATCCATCAAATTCAACCTATTCGATACGTTTTGCTGCTAACTTAGAACATAAAATATCAGAAACGAGCCTTTGCAACCGTTGTCTATAGGAGAAAATGTGACGGAAATTACATTTTCGAATTCCAATAATGAATTATTTATTGAGTCGACTGTACATTATCATTGGTTGTCATGATCCTCCCTTATCTGTTGAAGAAATTGACCGGAAATCGTTCTATTTAGAGTTCCTTTACGATCGATATTATTAGCTGAAAAGCTCGTTCTTAGTAGAGTAGCGACTATTTATTCAATAACTGCTAGGATAGCAAAATATCACCCTGTAAAATATATTTTTTTGTAACAAGCAACTATGGTTTACTAAACAAAACTAATTAATTAATTAATTAAAAACCAAAATCCCTAACTATTGGAAAACAATCAACAGATTCGTTAAAAGTTAAAGCTTGATGAGCTTCGTCAGCTTAAGGCTGATTATACGTTCTTTGAGAACCATTGAATTTTTAATCGGTCAGTACCAATATTCATTAAACCGAAACATTATCTATTGGCATGTAGCTTTGAAAACTTAAAAATTAATTCACATAAATTATAATTATGCAAGATAAAAAAAATAATAAGGAAACTCATGCCTTCCTCGAAGATTATGGAAATGGGACTTTTCTTAACGCAAAGTAAGATATTTTGTTTCGATAGCGTTCATCCTTATGAAAATATAGGAAAATCGAGTACATCAATTCTTGTTCACGTCAGTTTCACTACAACGAACTCTGCTGCGAAAGCGATCTAAAAATATATAACGTAGTTATAAAAACTTAATGTGTTGTTGAGGTTGAGATTTTGGCTCAAAAATGTTGCTCTTAAAAAAATGTTTTATAATATTATAACGCGTAATAAAGTATTCATAAAATATTATAAAGAAACTTAAAAATATTGTTAGTTTTCTTTCAGCGAGGGGAAAAATTGTTGCACTTTAGAATTTGCTCTAGGACGTCATTTTCAACTAAAATTTTCGATTCTTTAATTTTATTTTTAAATTTCCTTTTATTTGATTTATAGAGTAAGCAATAAGGTCTTTGCATGTATTATATAGGTTAATCCGCCTCTTAAAGTCGTTATCGATGAGTTTGGTTCTACATTTACATTGTCGTTTTACATAATATTTACTCTAAACTTAGGTTGAGAGGGTAATCGTATAAAGCTATGTACACACTCTGCAAGGCAGCGTAATAGTATTTAACATTACAAGCAAAGTAAAAGTGTTTTTACTGGCGCAAGGAGGATTATGACTAGCGAGCCGCAGACGAGTCTGTCACCTCTTCGAGCCTGTAAAGCTTTGAAAATAAAACTTGTAAACTATAGGTCTGTTCATTTGTCTTGCACTAACTTACTCCAACTTGCTCTAACCCACTACAGGAGTAGGAAATGTAGAAACAAACACGGTTCCGAGCAATCAGTGCAAACCAAAGAACAGGTTTTGTATTTCCTATACTCCTCACCAAGAGCAGAAGTAAGTTGGAGCAAGTTGGAGTAAAAGAGTTTTATAACTCAAGGTGATATGGAGAACGGAATAAAAAAACTTCAAAAATCTATTAATTTTTTCAGAAATCCCTAAAGTTTTTTTAAAGAACATTTGAATTGCAATACTTATATAAAAGGATACAATAAAGGAATACAATATAAAAGGATTTTATCTAAGTTGTCTAAACTAAATCCACTACTACAGTATCCCTTAGGAGTGGAGATCTGATATAACTATACCAATTTCTATGTAGGATATCTTTAAAAAAATGATGTTCTGTAAACACGAATTGCTAATGATCTTAATGCACCTAATGATCTTAATGATCTAAGTACCTACTTGTATTTTCAAAAAAAATTCTTTTTTCCATTACTTCATTAAATTTGTAACTCAATTCTAAGATTGATAGGAACGCTATTTATTTTAATAAAAAACGTCGAACCAGATTATTTATAAAAAAGTTAATCTTTTCTCTTTCGTGGCTCCATCTGTAACATAAAGCTTTACCAAATCGCATTAAAACTGAAAATGTAACAATGAAACTTATTAACCTTAATTCTTAATTAGATTTGTACATTCATTACGTTAATTTGCATTTTTTATTATATTACAAAAGTTATTTAATTAACAAAAAATAAAATTACTCGTACGTAATACACATCTGGATGGATTTTAATAATTTCCGGAGCCTTTATGACGCAGCTCTTTACCAACAATAATAATTACTCTACATATCGTAATTAATTATACTTAACAAAATAACCCCGAGATAAACTCCTGAATAATATCACGCATTATGTAAAATAAATTGAGAAGGTACATTTATTTAAGGTATCGATTGCTTAAGATACGTATTCCAAATTGAACAGTTGCAACTGTTCAAACTAGTTGGTTCAAAAGCAGCATTTTTATATATATTTAATAACACATGACTAGATTTGCAATATAGCTCTCAATACAGCTCTATAGCTAAATTTCCATAACGACTGTAAAGCGCACACTGTTTGACGCTATATAACCGCTTTTTAAAATACAGCGCAAATTTCTAGAATTCAAGCTAAAGTTGTATTGGTATTAATAATCTAAATAAATAATGACCACAAAACAGACGAATAAAGTTACTGTGACACACACAGCGTAAAGAACACGCTTATCAATACCAAGATGCACGGTTCGATTCTGTGTTCACGGTAACAAAAATGGACGATTTTTGTAAGAAAGATATAAGAAAAGATATAAATATTTAAGCCTGTAACACCGATCTTACGATCGAGTGTATTGTTATGCCTTCAACTTTGCTCAAGTCGAAGACAGGGGGGTTCAGAGTGATTAACAAACAACAACAAACACTTGTAAACAAAATAAAAATGTTTATTCAAAACAAAAATTCCAAATTCCAAATATTTAAAACAACGTAAATAAATGACTTCTCGTTCCTGTTCACTGTTGTCCCTGGTCTTGCTTCGAGAACGACTCCAAGGTAACTGGATCCGGGAACTGATGACGTGTGGTTAGCCCGAAGGCCTGATTAGAGGGAGGGAGGCGATTAGCCCGAAAGCCTGACCGCAAATAGTGACGTGTGGTTGGTCCAAGGGACCTGACCAACGTGAGAAAACGATTGGCCGACAGGCCTGACCGTTCAGGGACGTGTGGTTGGCTCGAAAGGCCTGACCAACGAGAGAGAAACGATTGGCCGAAAGGCCTGACCGTTCAGGGACGTGTGGTTGGCTCGAAAGGCCTGACCAACGAGAGAGAAACGATTGGCCGAAAGGCCTGACCGTTCAGGGACATGTGGTGGCTCTAGAAGCTTGACTAACGGAAGAGAAACGATTGACCAAAAGGCCTGGCCGTTCAAAAACGTGTGCTTGGCTCGAGATGCCTGACCAACGGGAGAGAAACAATTGGCCGAAAGGCCTGACCGTTCAGGGACGTATGGTTGGCTCGAGATACCTGACTAACAGGAAAGAAACGATTGGACGAAAGACCTGGCCGTTCAGGGACGTGTCGTTGGCCTTAGAGGCCTTACCAACAGGAAAAGCGATTGGCCGAAAAGCCTTACCGGTAGAAAGGGACTTGTGATTAGCTAGAAGGCCTGACCAACTGGACAGGAGTACTTGGGTAGACGCGATCAGCTTTAACCCTACAGCTGCAGCATGTGATAACCGCTGGTGCAGGGACGCCAGACCATCAATTACCCCCAGCACAAGAGGATAACACTGAACACAATTGCACTCTGCACAGTGGACTAACACGGACGGTAACGGACTCCCCAAATTAATGTACGTCGAATATTTAATAATTTTCCACCACTAAGTTCTTAGCACCAATCAGGACTCAGCTTGTTATTTAGTGGAAGCGTACATCTTACTCTGTAAGTTTCGTACTCATATCTGCGGTTATCAGCAAACTCTTACATAAATGCTTTTTACGCGATTATGTAGATGGTGGTAGATGCATTATTTAAAATATTAAATATTTTAAATTATTTTAAAATCACAAAAAATGGCTTGAAAATATTAGGACATTAAAAAGAAAAATATATGAGGGATGCCTGAAGGGCTAAAAATAAATTAAAACTAAAATAAATAATTTTAATTTATCCGGGACGAGGAATTGAAGCGGGCGACCTCGGTACGTTTACACTACGCTATGTTGTAAACGCCGAATAAAAATTTATACCATTGCATCGCAGATGATACAAAAACGGAGGATCTGATAGTTGCTGGTGGATTACGTTCGAGCGATTTTTAATAAAAGCATTCGGGCGTGAAAAGGATGTTAATTTTTCCTGTATCAGAGGCAGAATTTTACGGATGGTTGACTACTTTTGTTCACGTCCATCAATGATAGTGCGTTTTGTGCTCGTTCATTGCAAAGGATGTGGTTAACCTAAATTTTAGAGCCGGTAAATTTGACATCAGAATAATGCTAAACGCGGTTACAGGTTAGTAGAGCTAGTTAATTTGAAATCTGTTCAATTTTTAATCTAAATTAAAAGTACCGACCCTTAGGTTCCTTAAGAACCCTTAGGGTCGGTACTTTTACTGTCGGTTAAGCAAATTTGATAGCTGTCTAGTGTGTCTTGATAGTGTGTCTGACGGATAAGTTGTAAAAATATATTTTATTTACCACATAAACTAAAATCAATGCAACAGGTCATAAGTAGCAGGTACCTTTGTAGAAAACTTATCCGTCAGTTATTTGATTTATCCTATAGTTAGATGGAGGTGTAAGGTGTTTAACAACTTATTCGCCAGATAAACTATCTGTCAGTTTATCTGTAAGCGGTGCAAACGAACATGAGTACCTATATCATTTTTGGGCAGCATATTCAACGCCACTAAAATCATAGATGATTTAAAATATCCTGTCCATATATATTTCGATGGGCTACCGAATAAAAACTATTAAAATTTTGCAACGAACGCTAAAATGCTAGACACTCCTCGTATACTTACGCATCCTGTAAAAATAGTTGTGTTGCTTAATAATAAATTAAATCTAACAATGATTTATTTGTTACAGTTTTGTCATTATTCACAGTAGTAAATTTCAATAATCAATTTTGCGGTAGCGCAACCGGTGAAGCTGGTGCGTGTATATCAGCGGACGACTGTCAAAAGCGAGGAGGCAGTCCAAACGGACCTTGTGCTGGAGGGTACGGATCGTGTTGTGTTTGTATGATAATAAATAAAATTAAAATAGATTTAAATCGTATAAAATTTAATTTCTAGTTATAGCAAGCTGTGGAAGTACGGTACGTGAAAATGGAACGTACTTTGTTAATCAAGGTTTTCCAAATGCGTTTGATGCTTCTGGATCTTGTCAAATAACTTTGTTAAAATCACAAAGCGATATTTGTCAATTTAGGTTTGTTACAATTAATTTTGATTTGTTGACATTTTAATTGTTTACTAAAACTTTAGGTTAGATTTTGATCAATTTCAATTAATGGGTCCCGAACCAGTTAACAATATGTGTAGCAGTGATCAATTTATTGTTTCAGGGGGAAGTTTAGCTCCTACTATTTGTGGTATAAATACAGGAAATCATAGTAAGTTGCTTAAATCTATATTAATAAGTGGAGGGGTAACGGGTAGGTAAATTAAGATTTTCTTGAGAATACCTGAGAGGAGCCAATGCGCTACAATTGCTACAATGCAATACGCAAGATATTGGCCCCGCCTAGGTAATCCCTAAAAAATCTACCTCTATCAATAATAATTAATGATATAATAAAGTACTTCTAGACATTTTGGAAACTTGAAATTTGGTACCGACCAGGGTAAATCATACTCTAAAAATTTGTAGAAAATTTTTCCGAAAAAAAAACGAGTACAAATTGGAAACGATACCTCACACTTACACTTAGGGATCTTCAGCATATGATTTAGCCTGCTACCAAATTTGAAGTTCCTAGGATGCCTAGACCTGCTCCATTAATTCATGTTATAAAAGGAGTAGATAAAGGAGCACGGGTAAAAGGGTAGCATGTTTTTATACATTTATATGTCATGATTACTACAAAGAGCCACACCATCTTAAAAGGTAAGTAACTAAACTTTGTAGTTTATTTTAATCCACCTAATGAGCTAGAAATAATGTCGCCTCTTTGAATTAGGCATACGGTAGAACTGGTAGTTTTTATTAGTTAAGCTGGCAGAGATTAACGATATCGTCATTAGCGTCGTGGTTGCTGTTTTTCATATTCTCTCCACTTATTTCTATCTCTTCAATCTTTCCATTAATTTTTTTCGGCGCCACTCATAAAATCATTGACCAAAAACACCGTGTTACTATAAGAAAGGTATGTTGTCAACCACATTACCCACAGGAGAAAATGCTGGGAAAGTAGCAATTAGTGCCTGTAATGGTCGTTACTGATAGGAACTGTATTAGCAAGCATTGCCATAAGAGAAAATGGAACTGAAATAATCATTTTAGTCCCACATCGCCGTCACATATTATTGCCTTTAATGCTTCTTCCTGATAGTAACACGTTTTTCTATTGAATATATAAAACGCTCAAAAAATATTGATACATTGGGTGCTTTCACCGGACGTAACAGTTGTAGAGCAGCTACCAAATCGTTCCGTGACTTACCCCTGGTTTGGGAACGTGGTCGCCATTTTATTGAGGGCATTGTATTTGCGTTATGTTGAACTATCTCTATACCTGTTCACTTAACAAAATTACCGCACGATAGTATCGCTAGTGCGGTAGCTCCACAACTGTTACGTCCGGTGAATGTGCTCAATGAATAAAAATACCGCGTTACTATTAGGAAGGAGTGTTAGCAAGTATTCAAACAAGCGACAGTTCATTAGCTCTGACCTGGTATTATTTTTACTTCGTTTGGAATTAGCACCAGAAGGGTGGACATTGAACAGGTTTATGCCTTCAATTCTACAGTTTTTCTATTAATCACAATCTCTTACATAGTAGGTAATTAGTACGTAGCATATGTAGCAAACCTAACGCACATTCCTAAACAAGCTTTTCTTTCGGTAGTCGTGCAATAGGTAATGTCAGACAAACCCCCGTTTAGTTTATTTCTGGTAATACTCGTAAATAGGTAACACAATAAAAATTCTTTTTTGCTTTGTCATTTTTCTTTTTACATCGCGTGATTGGAAACGAAGCTTTCTTTCAATTTAAGCAAGCTGTGTTGCTCAAATTAGCATTACTTAGTATGACTAGCACCGGTGGTGGACATGGACACAAGTGTTCCGTGTTTAAAAACTGTAACTTGTAATTGTTTTTACCACGTATTTTTCCAGTGTACATCGATCTTATTGAAGGATTAACAAATCCCGTCATTTTATCGGTGGTAACTAGTGGCCAAACATTTATGAGAAATTGGAAAATAAAAGTTACTCAAATACCATGTTCTTCAGTAATAAAGGGTAAGAATTTCGATTTATATAATAATACTTTTATTTTATTATAAAATAGAGTGTTAATTAATGACGGCTAAGATGTTTAAATAATTTAAGAGATTTTTATTTTTGGTCAACCGAAAAAGTCCTGGCCATCTTGCTTTTAACCTTCCAGTACTAACATGCCATCCTATAACATCCATACTAACGCCGGTCTCACAGACCGCGCTTAGTTTGAATTTTTTTAACGTATTTTTCTTTTATACACCCCTGACTTATGTCACTATCTGTCATTATTTTTCTAATTTGTCAAATTCAAATTTTTGACGTTTAAGATTTTATATTTTTTTTCTATAAATTGTTATTAAAAATTAAAATATTTGTTAACCTTCCAGTACTAACGTGCCAGCATATAACATCCATACTAACGTCGGTCTCACAGACCGTGCTTAGTTTTAATTTTTTTTAACGTATTTTTTACAACTTTTTTATTGCAAAAAGAAATTATTTCAAATATTTAGTAATTTTTCTGGATACTTATTATAATTTTAGCAAAAAAAATTCATTTTAATAACCAAAATTCACTTTTATAAAAATAAACAAAAATAAAAAGATGCATAAATTAAATAAGCGATTTCAAAGGAATTAAACAAAATTTTTTAATAACTAGTAATATTATAAACAAACCTAGGAACAACACTTCTAAAAAGGTAAAAATATTTTTTTCATCTTCAACAATAGCTGAAATATTTTGGATATAACATTTGTCGCATTTTACATGTTAGAACATATAGAGCATATTACCGCATGCACCAAAAAAAGCTAATACTTATAAATGCAAAAATCTCTTCTGTTTTTTTGTTATCCTATTTCTATTCAAGACAAGTGGAAAAAAATAATTTTTAACTAAAAAATTTTAAAAATTTTGAAAAAATATTTAAAATTTTTAGTTACTGTTTTACTAACGTCGGTCTCTCAGACCGAATTCAATTATTATAATTGAACCATTACAAACTTATGCTTGCAAACTTCAAAAAAATGTGTGAGAGCATTTAGTTTAAAGGTACTGATAACCTCCTAACCCTAGCAGTTCGTATTTCAAAGATATTAATAAAAATAAAACTCGTCGGTCTGTGACACCGAGTGTTAGTACTGAAAGGTTAAGAGATGTTTTAGTATTTCGTGTGTAACTCGCGTATTTTAGATTTAAAAAAAAAAGTTTTGGTATACTTTTTTGGAAAATTTAATTTCCTACAAAATTTAATCAGTAGCATTTTTTTCTTATCGCGAGTGTTTAAATGTTACAGCGCAATTTCTTGAACAAAGTAATGGATGATTTTCTTCTACTAGTCACATCTCTTTTGATGTCACTTAGATCAAAAAATCTTTTAGATGAAAGTTGTAGAGCATTTAATTCTCTATATTTTTTATAGCAACAATTTTCTTATACGAATTACAGTTCTCGCTCTGAAGCGTATGAAACTTAGACATTTTTGTGTAGAGCTTGATTTCACAAGCCTATGTTGAGAAATTCGTACATGCCTAGGAAAAATTCAGGGAAGAGGAGATTTACAAAGCAACATGATCCAAGTCGAGACGTGTATTGAAGATGCGGACACCGTCATGGTGACAGAGGTCAACAAAAGAGCTTCTTCCCACCAAGCAGTTTTCGTCATTGGCGAAGACGTTGATCTACTGGTCATTCTTACTTCCTTGCTACCAAAAAACGTTAAGAACGTGTACAGTCAGTCAGCCTCAAATTTAATGGTCACCCTGGTTATACGTTTAGCACTAATTTTGGATGAAACCATCATAACACCCCCTACTTAAATTTAGGGGTAACTTTATTTTGCCAACAAGTAGTAAATCAATAGCCCCCTCTTCTGTTCTTTTGTCATTGTTGGCTAATAACCACCCTGGCGTAGATCCAGGGTGGCCGATAATTGTGTGGCTGACTGTACATGAAGAAGCAAGCAAGAGGAAAAGTATCTGAACAAATAATCTCGCCAAAAAGTTTCATTCACGACGAATCTGTCAGGAATCACATTTTGTTCATCCATGCTATCAGCGGGTGCGATACAACATCCTCTCTCTGCAATGTAGGAAAAACAAAGCCATGTACAGTCCTTGAAAAACATCTGGATATATTCAAGAAAAAAAATGCGCCCCGAAACGTTTTGGCGAAAATCGGCGAAGACTTTTTCATAGCTCTATACGGAGGCAAGGGGCAACCCTGCAATTGAAAAGTCCTTAGATTCGTACCGACCAAATTTTTCCTCAAATCTGAAACCAAAACAACACCAAATCTCGCTACACTTCCTCCAACTCAAGGTGCGGTCACGCAGCATGTACTTCGAACTTACCACCAGATCCAACTGTGGCTCAATATAAAACTTGATGCGGAGGAATGGAGATGGAAAAAGGACTTTTCACTTCGATTGGTTCCAATTCCTACAACCAAGGACCCTGCACCACAGACCCTGATAAAATTAGTATCCTGCTCTAGTAAAACGGGATGTGGAGGAGCTTGTGGTTGTCGTAAAGCTGGGCTTCATTGCACAGTAGTTTGTAAAAATTTCTGTCGATTTAGATGAAGAAGAACTAAAAGGCGACGACGATGCAATGGTCCAACACAACACTTTCGAAGAGAGCGCAAGAAATATTCACAGGATCTTCACAAATGATGGACACGAAGCATTCGATGATGACGACGAAATAATGAACGCCATCGCCGTAGCCCTTCTAAAAAAAGAAGAAGAATCACAGAACAGAAGAAGAATATAAAAAAATTACCAGAAAAATACCCGAATAGCAGACTATGACAAATTACCAAAATATGTCAAAATACCAGAAAAATGCCAAAGAAAAATCTCGATAGCGACTTGTGGATTAGGCCTGGAAAACTGCAATTGGCATAGGAAAATTGTATAATGTATATAAATTGTATAAAAAAATATAGAGAATTAATAGCTCTAAAACTAAGTGACGAGAGTATAAAAAGTATAAAAAAATAATCCCCTGCTATGTTTAACAAATTGTTTAGTAACTTTAAAAAAATCGCTATAAGCGAAAAAAATTACTGATGCAATTTTGTAGGAAATTAAATTTGCAACAAAAATGTGGCAAAACTTTTTTTCTAAAATTTAAAATATGCAAGTTCCGCGCCAAATACTAAAACATATCTTAAGAGTACGATGGCGCCTTTACACCACAAGGTAGATTTGTGCAAAATGTGTTTTTTAGCTCGTGTACTAATACTCTTTCGGAAATCTAACGCCAAAATCGTCTGGGCATTAGTTTTCAGAAAAAGTTTAAATGCTCCGTACTATTTGTATGGATCTCTTTTGGCCCATCCGTCCGATTTACATTATTATTTGTCTGTTTTTTTTTGGTAGTTATTTCAAATTTTTCTGAATGAGAGAAGACGTCATTTGCAATTTAACAATAGAAAAACTTTGGCTATTCCATAATAAAAAGCATAAATAGTTATTTGTGTTATAAGGAGACAAAGTGACGTTTTGTGTGACAAGACTGTGTTTGGCTGAAGAGCGAGCGAAGCGAGCGAGTCAGGCAATACAGGCGAGTCACACAAAACTACTTTGACTCCGCATAAAACATTAAATTTTTTCTGAAAACGTAAAGCGTAAAACTGAAAATTTTGATTTTTGAAAGAGCACCATCTCTTGTCAATTACTTGTAGTTCAATTGTCAAATATTTTTTAAATTAACTTAAATTTGTAAAAAAAGCTAATTATTAAACGCAACGAACTAATTATAAAGGAAAATTTAAAAAACATTAAATTGTTTACATTACAAATGCTTAAAAAACATTTTTTACGTTAAAAATAAAAATAATGTGCGGTTAAGATTTTACTTTTCCCTCCTAGACAGAGAAAAGTACTTTGTCTGATTACTTTTCCTGCCTCGGCGGAAAAGTTAAACTTCACCGTTACCTATTGAGTGACACAAAGGCGACTTTTTCTGACGTTTGAAGAAAAAATTTATTTTTGTTTGTTTAACCAACGTTAAATAATAATTGATCGTGAGATAAATACAAATTGTTTTTTTTTGCAAAAAAAAATAATCCAAAGCTTGCCATATAGATAACTAGATTTTATGTTTAACTATTAATACCCATTATATGCAGCTAAGCCACGGTTTAATAAAATTTAAAAAATTTATCGTATGTAGAAGTACGTACAATGGATAAAATTTAAAAAAATATCGGAAAATAAAAATTTGCTTTAGTTATAATATTGAGCACTGAGGTAAAAAATTCACAATTCCGAATTGAGATTCATGAGAACATTAAATAAATATTCAATTTGCTAAAGGCAATAATATTCAGAAGCTGCTGAAAAGACATTATATTTGTATGATTGTATTGTTTAGTCAGGAATGCAAATAAAATGAATGAGAAATTGTAAGATCTTTACTTTTCTTTATTTTCCGATACAATTCTTGTTAGTGGTTTATGCATATATTCATATAAACGATCTAAAGGTGCCTTTCCATTAGAGGTTCAATCCCGGGATTTCAAAATGTCGACCAAAAAATAAATAATGAAATATCTGAATTGGAAGTGATAGAATCTCGACATTTATAGGGATTGTATTTGTTTAATTTAATTAGATTTATTATTATTCATACCCTTATAAATAATACTATGTTGAGCTGTTACAAAATTTTGATCGTTTAATAATAAATCAACATAATTTAAATTTTTGAAAGTAAATATTTTTTCTTAAAATCGTTAATTAAAGATATGCAGTGTCGTCTCTTAGAAGGCAATGGCGAACTACGGAGAGTAAAAGTAAAGTTTGCAAATTTTATGATTCAAATATCACATTTAACCGTTGTAAAGCATTAAAACACTGACGTGTTCAAGGACCTGTAAGAGTGGGGCTGTCACCCATG